>JAMJFZ010001118.1:0-1292932 GCA_026225945.1 Cricetomys ansorgei
TAGAAAAGAAACTTTAAAAATGTTCAACATCCTTTTTGATCTGGGATACCTCTAGGTACAGTCCAAAACAGGCAATCTCAACAAGGTTTGTAAGGACATACAAATGGGTGTGGTGGTGTTCCCGGTTGTTATGGAAGAAGAGGGAATTATGGTTGGTAGGCTCATTACCTATGGGAAATGGAATACAGGGGCTCCACTATTGTTTCTTCCCTGAGACACAACTCTCAATTCTGGGCACTTGGATGATGCAAAAGGTGCTTCCAACACCAAAGGGAATGCTCTAGAATATCTGATCTATGCCAATCAGCAATGCAACACAGAGTCCTCAAAACAATTAAAAAACTCAAGGCCAGTGTGGACTACAGGAGATCTAGTGTTCAAAATTTTAAGAAAAAAGCCTTCCTCTTACAGTCTATTAGGTTATTGAACGCAACATCCATGAAATTAAATTGATGCAATAGCATTTCAAAAAAATGTCAAGCCACTGAATGTACATGACAACTGCATGTTTTTAAAATTTTTGAAGCATTTTTCAATATCTATCACACTTGATTTTTGATTTGATCTCTGAAAACCTCATACGCAATTTACCCACAGAAAAAAATTATCTCTCTTTTTTCTTTTTCTGCATGCTATCCTTCTCACAATGATCAACAATTCTACTATATTCAACCTTGGAACTCAGGAATTGGGTGGTTGGATGAGGGACGGTCTTGCATTCATAGGGCCACTGGTTAATTCTCCATGACTGGAAACTAACAATTGACTGTGGAAATATTATACTTCTATTATTTCTTCCTCTCCAAACTGTCTCATAAATATAGTCTAGTTTTGTGCTTTTCCTGCATCTCCCCAAGCCCTCAGCTTGTATGAAAGTGTTTTTCCTACACTTCCCATGATTATTTTCTTCTGCAATCTATGGTGAGTTCCTTTAGGACAGGTGTCTAATGCCAGCTCCCTCGTTCTTAGCTTATGTCTGGTCACCACTGGGAAGCAAAGTTCATTGCCGACTAGGGGAATGAATGCTCGGATTCTAAAAGTCTGTGAGACCTTTAGATATCGTAGTGGAAACATTTTGACATCATAAACTCCTTTGATGTATGCCTATGATAAAGCAGGACCACCACATCATTTGGGAAATTTTTTTGTAGGAGCAGGTCAAGACCTATGTGCTAAACACAGCAGGAGAAATCTAACAACATGTGAAGCATGGCTCAATCCTATTTGACAAGGCTTTATCTGCCATTCTAGTACCTGTGGTGTGTCTAGGATGGAGAGGATGATGATGTTCAAGAAGTTTTGTTTCGTGGTACTGTAGAGCTTTGCCCTCCTCTGACTTTTAACAAACCAATGTCCAGTTCTTCTCCTGGGGTCCACAATCATGGATTATATTAGGGTGTCTCCCAACTCAGGACTTCAACGAGTGGGAAAGAGCCTAGTCAGAGGCCATCTAGAAGTCTGCAAGGAAGTCTGTTCCTTAATTCAGAAGACTTCCCTACCCATACTAACCTGTGGAGACCCAGCAGAGCAAGGCACAAGAGTCTCAGCCAATGCCAGTCACCCCTGGGTGCCCAGGAGGCCCAGCTCTCATTGGAAACCAGGGATAGTCATGTTTCTGACTTAGGCCAGAGCATTTCAAGTAGAAGGTAAGAGAGGTGCTCCACCCATGTTAGAGGTCCTCTTGAGCAACCAGGCACTGCTGGCCTAAATCCTGATGTCTAGTGGCTGCATTTGTTCCCATGTATCCAGGTAGAAAGGACGGAGACTGTCACAGGTCACAGCTTTGGCACAAAACCCTGTGCGCACGTGGTCCAGCTGCCAGGGGGCTACAGCAGCCAGTGGATGAGGGAGAATGTACCTGGGCGCTTGATCTAGGACCCTATGAGCACCACCTCCTGATACATGGAATATACCAGGGCTGAGCCAGAGGAGTCAGTCCAAGGGTCACCTTCTCCACCCTTCGCGTTCTGTGAAGCAGACACATGTTGACACTGCCACCCTTCTGCCTGACAGCTATCTGTGTGGGTGGCATCCCTGTCAGGTGCAGCAAGAAAGCAGGCAGCATGGCAATCCCCGGGAAGTTGCCGCAGAAGCCACACAACCCTCTTGCCTCTTACCTAGTCTGAAAGACGGGTCTTGAAAAGCGGCTCTACTCACCAGCATGCATGGCTGTTGAGCCTAGAACAGGATGGGGTGCCTGTGTCTCACCAACCACTCCTGACCCTGGTGTCCCTGCTTGGCACTTCAACCTGGAGCATGATGCTGTGCCCATGGCTACCCAACCGCTCCTGTCCATGGGGTCCATCGAAAGGGGCCACCTCTGGCATAAGGCATACTTACATTTGGAGCTTCTGTTTAGATCACTTCCTACATGGCTGGGGATTCTGGATCCCAAGCCATCACCCCTATGATCGCCATGATACCCAAATTTTCCAGAGGATCACTAGGGAGGTACTACATTTCCCCAATGTGGAAGTCTGGTTATGCTAGGCTGGGGATCTCTGTGACTTCAAACCAACAAAGGACAGCTCTCCCAAGGCCTAGCAGGATCCCCACTGGCTGAGGAGGCCCAACATGGAAGATCAACAAAAAAGTGGCCCAACTAACACACATTACTCTAAGCTAGAACACTCCAACCACTTCTGGCTGGACAAGTAAGGTAAAAAAAATAACATCAACAATCTCAGGACACTTTGGGATGCTCTTCACACCAGGGACATTACGTAATGCACAACATTCTGTACTCTGCTCCTTAAGAAACACAACTTTGGCTGTGGGCTACCTCCCAAGTGGAGGGAGCCAAGAAGAGGAGAAAAGAAAGGAAGCAGTTAAGAGAAGAGAAGAAGTAGAGAACATCTCAACTAAGCTAGAATATTTCAGTTAGCTTAGGATATCTATTTGGAGCTGCAACACTAGGGAAGTTCTCACATCAGAGCAGAAGACAGTTGAGCAGAGCAGAGAGGTGTTGTTACATTAGAACATTCCAGCTCAGTTGGGGAAGCCTTCCCTGCCTCAAATCTCGCAGAGCTGTGTGACTCCTAGCTTTCTGAATGACAGGATAACTTCCTACTGAGCACTTCTTCCAAAGAGGTGTGAGAGCTATGTTGCTCCTGCCTTCCCGATATCAGAATGCCCATGCCTTTCAAGTCACTTTCCCCACCTCAGAACTGTTTGGTCCCTGGGTTTCCAAATGTCAGGACACATTTACATTTCTGTCCAACCTGCATAAAAACACTATCACTGGGATGATACTCTTTTACATCATTTCTAAGCAGGGATTACAATGGAATTGAGAGATTGTGTTTTCTTGAGTACTTGGTAAGGTATTTTAGACATTTTCTGGCCTCGGGAGACTGAACTAAACAAGAGAGTCACTATGTATTAAATTTCCTAGAAATCTTAAGATAAAATGTCCCCATATCTTTTGATAGAGGAAGCAGTCTCCCTTCATTTCATGGTCTGATGTGTAAACTAGAAAAAGTGTGCATTGCTAAAACATTCTGGCTCACTACACTAATTTTTGTAGAAACTGATGCTACATTGAAATTATAGCCACATACTGGGCCCTCCTCTGAACAAAACTCAATTTGCTGACCTCCAAATGAATCTCAACTGAGTACACAGTCATAACTTTAGGCTATTCTGGAAAGAGATGAAAATCTCAGATAGAATAAATGGGAGAGATGTAGTATTAAAGGTTGTACATCATTCTTATATCAAAGTAACTAAGAAACTAGCTACTTGAAATGGCTCCACTTTATGATCCTAGACAATGTAAACAGAGAGAATGGTCTGCAATTTGTAGGAGAAATAGAATCCAGAAACATCAGAAAGAAAACCAATAACTCAGGGCACAGAGGTAGAATCAGGATTTTTCAACATGAAATAGCAACACCCTGACATTAACATTGGTGCAGGACCCGCCTAGGTCATTGTGGCACCAGGCTCAAGTGTGAGCCACAATGGAAAACTTCTCATGTGGTAATGACACTGTGAATTCAGGATTTTAGAGAAAATCAGATAGAAGAAGTTGTGCAGCTTCCATAGAAGTTGAAACACCTACCTCCTTAACCAGGAACTAATCTAAGAAATAGCTTCAAATCTTGTTGAAGGAAAGTACACAACACAAAACTCAACCTGTTATGGACATCTTTAGCTTCCTACTCCATATTGCTTAGTTTTTCCACAGACTGTGCCTATGTCAGCAGGTATCCCTGTCTTGGGTTCTACTGCCAGCTACATAACAGATTCCATGGCTTAGGCTGTGGCTTGAATGGAAGAATCACCACCAGCATATACTGAAATGAAAAGTTGTAGAGGATACTGATGTTGAAAAGTAACATATCCAAAGAAAACATTACATCTCACCTGTTTGATGCTTGTTATCCAGATGAGGAAGGACCACAAGAAGTTCCAGAGAGTCAGAAGAATGTAGACTCTTGACAAGGTTCCTATCCTCATGTGTGTCCATTGTGAGGAGTTCCACCTAAGCCTGTAGGGCAGGTTTGGGGCCTGGTGGTGCAGAAAGGTGCAGGTCTTAGCCACCTAGGGTTCCTGCTCTGCATATTTGGAGGCCTCCATGGGCCGAGGGGGACTGAGTGGTTCTGCTTTTGTTGGAGGAGAGGCATAAGGGGCCAACTTTGCTGGAAGCAGACCCGGTGAACCCAGCTGCCTTTGAATTGATAGGTGTGAAACTCCTTTCTGCGGGTATAGAAAGTGTCAGAGGACCTGGCTTGAACTTCAATATTCCCAGTGACCCTGTTTCCCGAGAGAATTCTGACTATGTACAGAATACACTCTGGTGGCATCAATGTCTCCTTGCAGCTCTCTATTAGGACCTTTAGCTTTATGAGCCTCTGGTTTTATCCTTATAACTCCTTTGGTCAGTGAGAATCTTGTTATGTTCTCTTTTGTGTTTCTTTCCCCATCTGTGGAGTATGGTGCAGTTCAGATATTTTCTAATCTCTCAGATTTGCATGATCTATTGATCTTTCCTGTGTTTGAAGATGGTGTACTTCCAATATGCCTCGTCTTGTGTGAATTATATGCTGGATCCCAAAGTTTAAGTACCATATTTATTGAAATCACCTGAGAACTAGGAGTTTGATCTTCACTTTTGATTATTTTTTGGGATGTTCTAAAACCTCCTGTATCAATGGAACATTTATGTAACTTAGAGTTATAGTTTGAGCCATGTTGATTTGATAATATTTTCCTTATGCCATGTTTTCCCAAAGTCACCTTTTTCATTCTTATTTTTCTATAGGTCTTATATGAAGATTCATCTTTTTTTATAAAAACCCTTTTTGAGTATCCCTTCTTGTGAGGGGACTGTGGAGAAACTCCAATCTTCAGGTATGTATACCTCCAGAGGGCCTTTGGGGAACTTAAAATGCCCGCATTCCTGCTGTTTGGATGAGAAATTTTCTTTATCTATTGTTATTTACTCAGCTTTTGAATATTTTTGTGCTTTTATTGGATATCAAGTTATCAGTGTTGCATTTGCTTTATCATCAGGTGTAAATGAGGACGTCTCTACATCTGGACTGAGAGGTGTGAGTTACCTCTGGTGACTGTTATTTGTGCTCAGATCACATTGACCAGGAAAACATTTGATCTCCCTTTTGTAAGAGTGAATTTTGAGTCTCTCTAGAAAACCTGGCTAGCTGTGTTTCCCCATCTGAGATGAGGACTCACAAAAAAACACAGTTTTTATAGGACCTGCATTAAACAAATGAAAAATAAGGGGACAAAAGGTGCAATACAGTGTTGTCATGTAAATTTTGTGAGTATGAAGTTTGCTAAAAAAGACACCATGCTTTTCACAGGAAAGGCAGGTCATTCAAAAGTGTGAAATTCAGATATTGCTCAAACTTATATCCTTTTGGATTTCCTTTAGAATGTGGATGTGTCTGGTGGACTCTTGGAGAACTTCTCCCAAGCATAGGAGGGTGACAGCAGGTAGATATTTATCAACTGGAATGCTTTTTTGGTTTTAGAAGCAGTTCAAATACCCTTTGAAGTCAGGCATCTTCAATCAGACAATGTCCCACTTGCCAATGTGTGTTCAGATGAGCTACAGTTCAAGAAGGCAGTCCCATCTTCCAAAATCACAAATACCCAGGGAGATCTTTTTGGCAGTACAATAAACATTGGAAGAAGGTTCACTGAAACTTATGAATCTGCTCATTTTTTGCCATGATTTTAATTTTAGTAAAACATCAAAAATGACTGCCAATGATGATATCATGACAGAAGATCAGGGACGGCATACTTGGGAAAGAAGTCAGTTGACAGATCAAGTGACAAATTACATTATTATATTAAGCTTCCTGTAATTAAATGTCCCCAGAGAGATGATCAGAGTCACTTTTCTTTATTTTCAACAAAACTGACTAAATGACACTGCTTCTGAGAGATGTTTATCAAAGATGCTGTAATATTCTACAAAATTATGAAAGCTTATCTTATGTTTTGGTTACAGAAATTTTCTTCAAATGACTTAGAGGTGTGCAGTACTTTGTATTGCACACAAATAGATTTGTCAGTAGTATAAATCACAGCATTATTTGCAAAAATACATACCAGTGTTACACTAAGCAATAGTTTACCATAAATCATGGAGCACATATTATGTGATTTTAATGCTTTTTTCTACATGAATGATTATCACAGTGTTATGTTCAGAAAGCAAAATAATTGGACAGTTGGGTATGGATAATAGCAAAGCTGATTCATGCTGTTTTACTTTATTGAAAATCTCACTTTGGATTGGGGTATGGTTCTCCAGTTTCCAGACCCAAGTATGGTTTTAAAGTCTCAATGTCTGCTGTCATGGAATCTACCTGACACTGATGTCTGAAGAATAGAGCAAAACAGATCATCCCAAAACGTTACATTTTATATGAACTTTTTGTAACTCAAGATTTGTAAGTTTATTAGGTTTACTTCAAAGCCTATAAAATTCAATCAAAAAAGTTAACGTAATACTTATAACATGAATGATAGTAAAACCATCTGTGCACTGGTAATCTTGATGCAACCATGTGTCATGATGCCATTTTGGGAGATTAGCAATTTGTGTCTTGCCAATAACTTTTTTTCCCAACACAATGCTTTTTTTAATTTCTTGAGTTTCATACATTCTTGCACACCCATGTCCTGAAAAGAAAGAAAAGAAAGAAAGAAGGAAACAAGGAATAAAGAAAGAAAGAAAGAAAGAAAGAAAGAAAGAAAGAAAGAAAGAAAGAAAGAAAGAAAGAAAGGAAGATTGAAAGTTTCATCAAGCCTGTGTGGCAGGAGCATGGTTCTTGTGAATAACCTTGATTTTTGCTCATGGTGACTGGCAGCCGGGATCATGGAAAACCTTTGTCCTATATTAGACTGAGATTAATCAAGGCAAAGTTCAACCTGAAGTTGGAACTCACAGCTCAAACACGGAGGGACACAGACATCCCCTAGGCACCCAGCTATACTGCAGGCACCATGGTTCTGCAGGTACCATGGCATACCATAGGCAACCAGCCAACCTATATGCAAGATGCCTTCCCCCATGTAATCCCTCATACTGAAGGCCCCCAAATACCATTAAGACACCTAGAGTTCACACAGGAGCCAGGTTATCATGCAGTTATCCTACCATCCAGGTACCAGGATATCATTCAGGCACCTGACCATCACACAGTCCCCTGGATTTCACAGTGATAACCAGGCATCCCACCCAATCAACCCCTAGGTACTATAGCATCCCTGAAACATCATGCTAGAGATATCCAGATAGCTTTGTGTTTGTAATTCTATGTAAGTATACTTAAGAGTCCATTTTTGATTTCTGCAAAAAAATGTATCTTTTGTTAGAGGAAATAGGAAGGTGTATGTGAAATTCCTTTGGGATCTGTGATGCAATATTCATTAATAATAATATGATTATTCCCACACTGTGTACTTAAATATTTTAACTTTAAATTAGAGGATACTAGGTATTATTATATGCCTAAAATGTTTCATTTTTTGTTGACTTGCTATTTTACATACATACACGTATTCATATTCGTTTGTTTGTGTATGCGTGTACAATTACATTTGAGAGGATAAACACAAAGGAATATGTGGTGTAATTAAACCTTGGTGATTGGCATTTTACAAAATGAATGTAAAATTACACATATTTTAAGAGGGAAGTAGGAAACCATTATTAATAAATTAGCACAGTTTTTTTTTTTTCAGGTTAACTTTCAGGGACTTGAAACCTTGAGAATAACAATGAATGAAGTATTATGCTGTACCTCTTAGGAAAAACTCTAAATAAAAATGCCCCTTTGACTAAATAAATCTAAGGTTTCCACAATGCGAATTTGCCAACCCAATCTAGTTCCTCTGTCCTCACAAGCTCTTAAATAATGTACTGAAATACTGAATTCTAAGCTGATTTCACCATGCATATTCCAAAGTTTTGTCAGTAATAATAATACCAAACAACAGCTTGCATAAAGTACATTGAATATGCATAGAATGAACAAGCAGGAGAGCAGCTTCTTTGTGAAATCTGATAAAACTGGCAAACAACTATCTTTGTAAAAATTGACAGTAGCCAGCCAATTTTCACACACTTGCTAACTAGCTCTAATAAATTCATTTGGTTTAAAGAGATTCATGCATATTCATTCCTGTAAAACATTTTTGTTTGTGTTGCATCGTCTTCCCACTCAGAATTTGCTTCCCTTCTTCTTCTTTAGTGTTTGGATGTCCCCTCCCATCTTTGTACTTAGATCCTGGTAGCCTAATTTATACTTGACTTTTTAAAATTCTCTATTATTTTGTGATGCTATTAAATATGTATGTAAAAGGTATTTTTGGAGATAATACAAAGGGGTATGGAATTTTTTTTTGCTTTTTTTCCCAAATGTGACTTGAATCAAGATTTTTCTTTAAATGTGGACTCTGTCTTTGCATGTATAAAATGAGAGAAATAAACAGTCTTATTTTCTAGATTAATTTCAATTATAGTCAAAATTTAATAATTCTCTCTGATGGACCAGGCAGCCTTTTGGGAGTACACAAAGTCCTCAGGGTAAATGGTTTTCTGCGACTGTGGATAGGACATCGAGGACTGCAAGTGTATAATTTCAGCTTTGTGTGAAAAGTTGGCTACAGATTCACAAGGTCAAAGGGTCAAGCAACATAGTTTAGGTTGCTGTTTTCCCAAAGACTATGGGAAGGGGCTTGGCTTCCCACTGGCTTAGACCACAAGGCAGGTTCCCTTTATTCTGGAATCTAGGATCACCTGTTGCTTTCCCTTACTTTTCCTCCTCCCCTGAATTCATGCTCCCCAGCCAGTGCCCTGGGTTTGTGTAATGTCCGAGAATCCCGAAGGCAATGTCTCAGGTCTTCTGACAGTTTCAGAGCAGAAGTGAACTTTAAATGAAGGCCTCTCTGAGGCCTCAGAGCTACAGAGTCAAGCTTGGAACTGGAATAGCTGCAGGTGGCCTCACCCATCTTGGGACAGGTCAGGTTGCCCAACCCACAAGGACACGCCCAATCCATAAGTCATGCCCACCAGAAGAAACATCCAGAACCAAGGACCAACCCATCCTGAAAGACACGCCCACCTAAAGAAATGCCCTTCACCAAGGATACACCCATGCATTCTCTCCTGGATCCTTGGCTACAGGCCTAGGGGAAGAACTCGCCCATCCCGGAAAACACGCCCACTCAAAGAAACGTCCGTCATCGAGGATGCGACCATTCTTTCTCTCCTGACTCCTTGGCTATAGGCCTAGATGAAGGATTCCCCCATCCTGGAAAACACTTCCACTCAAAGAAAAACCCATCATTGAGGACACGACCATTCTTTCTCTCCTGGCTCCTTGGCTATAGGCCTTTGGGAAGGACTTTCCCATTCCGAAACTCACCAAGGACACAACATCTATTCTCTCCTGGATCCTTGGCTACAGGCCTAGGGGAAGGACATGCCACCCATGGAAGACACGCCCATCCATTCTTCCTGGCTTCCTGGCTATAGTCCTACGGGAAAGACATGCCCATTCAGAAGACCCACCCACCGAAAGAAATGCCTATCATTGAGGACACACCCATCCAGAGAAAAAACATCACAAAGGACATGGGCATCCTCTCTCTCCTGGCTCCTTAGCTGCAGGCCTAGGAGAAGGACACACCCATACCATAAGACACGCCCATCAATGTTTAAGCCTGTCACCAAGGTCACATCCATCTATTATCTCCTGGCTCCTTGGCTACAGGCCTAGGATAAGGACATGCCCATTATGGAAGACACCCCCCCACCCTCAGAAACGCCCTTCACTGAGGACATCTCGCCTATGATCATGTAGTTTCTTGGCTTCCACCCTAGGGCCAGAGGTGAGTAGGGAAGTGAACACTGTGGTCCTCCTATGGCCTGAGGTGATTAGCAGGGTGAGATTTGTGCTTAGAGGAAAAGCTCGTCCAGCCTGGTGGAGCTGTGGGGGGTCCCACCTTAAGAGATTCAGGTCCCTAGTATAGAAAAAGACCAAAGCAGCCAACTTTAGTCAGGTTTCTAAAAGCACCAAAATTGTGTAGACCCAAGTCAGGAGCACCATGACCCAAAACAGTTCCCAGAGTTAAAGAAAAACACTTTCTAAGACAAACAATACGGCCTTGGGCTAAAAGAGTTTCCCCATGTAGACATCCCATGGCCTTGGGCTAAGAATCTTCTCCCCACCCACATTGACTAAGACCCTAAAGTTTACATTTTCTAGGAGCCCAAAACTTTGCTATATGCCAGCACCAATCAGTTTAAAGATTAATTGGACCCTACCTATCAAAATGGGAAAAGCAATTTGGGGACCACTCAACTTCTTCCAACTCGGTTTGTGCCTAGCAACCATTTCGAAGGTAAATAAAAAGGCTTGCTTTCTGCCCCTTGGGGTCGGTTCTATCCTGAGTGTTAGAACGGCCCCAGAATACTGGAATAAATCCTCTTGCTATTTGCATCGATATCCCCTCTGTGAGTCTCTGTGGGGATGAGGTGTTCCAGTTTGGGCCCTGGGGGTCCCAGTTTGGATCTCTGAAGTCCAAGAGAGCATATGCACGGTCTGGAAGGAGAGGGTGTGGGGCGTGCCTAAGGCGCTGGGGCGGAGGGAGGGGATGAGCACCCATGGGCTGCTGTGCTGCTGGGGTGGCCTCCTGTCTAGATACTGCCTTGATGTAGCACTGATTCACAAGGTTTGAAATGAGGCAGGACTTCCAGTGATCATGGACCTGAGGGAGGAGTCTGAGGGCGAGTGGGGGTGTGGAGGAGGACTCTGGGTCTCTGCTAAGAAATAATCATTAGGTCTGCGGAGACAGGCAACTCCTTAAACATCATGCCGGGCTGCCCAATGGGAAAGGGTAGTGTGAGATGGGCGCGAGACAGTCCCAGTAGCGCTGGAGGCTCAGTGCTCTGGGTGGGTCTGCTGGCTGTGGACTGGGAATCTGTCTGTGGGCAGGGCGGTCCACTGATGGCTGGACAGCCGGTTGTGAGCTGGTTTCCGTCTGTGGGAGGGTCTGCTGGCTGAGGTTGGATTGGCCAGCTGAGGGCGGGACTGCCCCCTGAGGTGGGCCTGCTGATTAAGGGGGCAGCGGCCGTCTGCTTGAGCTGGTTAACTGGATGAGGGCGCCGCCAGGGAGAGAAGTCATGGTGGTCTGCTGAGGGCAGGGCAGCTGCCTGTGAGTAGGGAGGCTGGCTATGGGTGCGTCTTCCTGATGAGGGCAGGGGGGCTTGCTATGGGCGGGACCACTGGCTGTGGGCCTGGCGACCTATTGTCGGAGGTGAGGCTTCCGGCTGTGGGCGGGGCTGACGGCTGTAGGCGGGACGGCCTGTTGTTGGGGGTGGGGCTGCCTACTGAGGTAGGGTCTGCTGGCTGTGGAACCGTTTGCTGGCTTAGGGCGGGGCGGCCAGATGAGGGCGGGCTGCCATTTGTGGGCTGGGTGACCAGCTGGAGACTGGTCTGCTGTCATTGGTCGGGTACGCATGGCTGAGGCGGGGAGGCCAGTTAAGGGCGGGGCAGCGGGCTGAGAGCTGGTAGTGGTTAAGGGCAGGGAGGCCGACTGAGAGCTGGTAGGGGTTGAGGGCGTGGCGGTTGGCTGAGAGCTGGTAGTGGTTGAGGGCGGGACGGCCAGATGAGCACTGATAGGGGATGAGGGCGGATGACTGAGTGCAGAGCGGCCAGTTCGAGGCGGGAGACAGGTTGTGCGCAGATCGGCTGCTCTAGGAGGGTCCACCAGCTGAGGGCTGGTCGGTCGTCTGAGGGCGGGGCTGCTGGCTGTGGGAGGGACTGCCCGCTGAGGAATGGTCAGCTGGCTAGGGGCGTGGCGACAGGCTGAAGGCTGTACGGGGCTGTGGGTGGGGCAGCCGCTGTGGGCGGGGCGACTGGCTGTGGGCGGGGCGGCCAGCTGTGGGCTGGTCGGGGCTGTGAGTGGGGATGCCGGTTGCCAGCTGAGGGCAGATTGGGGATGTGGGTTGGGCGACAGGCTGAGGGCTGGTCGTGGTTGAAGGCCGGGCGTCAAGCTAGGAGCGGGCCGGCAGACTGAGGGCGGGGCATCTTAACTGACGAGGTGGAGGCACAGGTCTCGAGTTTATGTCGCACTAGCGGTGACCGCTGAGGGACGGAGACCGAAGAACTGTTCCACCAGAGAGGGAAAGCTACCTGTCTCAGCATTGAGTCTCCGCTGAAGTGTAAGGGCCTTTGCTGTATCCTCAGATTCCCCTCAGAACGAACCTCCCCATCACAAAGAGGGAGACAATGGCGGCCTTAGGGAAGATGGCCAGGTCAGCTAGGGAGTCCTCCCTGTCAGGCACGAGCTGCAGACCAGTGAGCGATCCACCCTCGGCCTGCTGGTCAGCCGCGAGGGTGCCTGAATGAACACAAGTGCACCTACAGGCCAAGGGAGCAATTGTTGGGAGGGGTTTCACAGGCCATGTTGCGTGGGCGGGGGCAAGCCTGGGAGATAAAATTCCCAGTTCCTTTGAGCAGACCTTCAAATGTCTGATGTTTCCTCTGGGTAGAAACTCCAGGATTATTCCAGTTGTTCCCCTCGCCCTGCCATCTCTCTTTCTAGCAAAGCCAACACAAGGAGCATTTAGTGAACTACTTGCTTGAATAAAGGATTGGATGAACATATTGAGGGATAAATGTAGTCTAGTGGAGTGTTGATGAAATCCTTGCCAGTTTTCACAGCCCATAAAATACATAGGGAGCTCTGATGCCAGCTAGTTTGTCAGTACAAGACTAATGTACTTTTAAAATGTGAGGGTCTGTTGAACAAAATCCATGTGGTTTTCTGTCAGTGTGAATAGTGTTTACTCATCTATACCGTAAATGTTGTGGATTTTATTACCACTCTTTTTGTAAGTAGAGGAATAAAGTTGGTTAAAAAAAATAGTAATATAGTGGAATCTAGATTTCAGCCAATAATGACTCATTCCTGGTTCAGCAATCCCTGACTTTCACCAGTTAGGCTGACTTCTCTGGATTTCTAGCAAATTTCACTTCTTGTTACTTTTTTTTAGAGAAATTACTAATTTGAAGATATAAAAAAAAAAGATTCTTAAAATCAACAGTGATGCCAAAGCTAATTTATATATTTTTGGTGTGTTTTTTAAGTTTCACAATAGTATAGAAGGTTCTTTAAACAAGACTGTATAGTGTAAACCCAAGTAAACATTTATACAAATTTATTGTTTGTTACAGACCATATTATTTTTATTACTAGGTCAGATATAAACAAATGGCATTTACTAATTGCATCTTGGATTATTGATCTTTTCCTGATATGGGCTTCTTTTTTTTAGGAAGCAGTACGCCAAGTACTTCATGAGGGGGGAAAAGCAGAGATAGTCTTTATGAATTCATCCAATGATGTTAACTTTATATTTGCAAATAGTATTTATTATGAGCTATAAACATATGTATTGATGAAATTCTGATTTAAATTTACCTACAAAAGGTAAATTTTCATTTCGCTTGATTAATAAGAAACACTAAGATCAAGCTTGGACCTAAATCCATCAGCAAGGAGATTTGAGATTTAGGTGGTCATTCTTTATTCCCATTTGACTCAGGGCTCATACCTGAGAACCTGGAGCCCACACAGGTACACAAAGCTGCTTTGAGTTTTGGCCTGTGTTCATTAGAAAGGATGAAGGGTGCTTCTTGGTTTTGCTGGGTCTGGGTAATTGCCTGGAGAAAAGAAAGAGGTTCTGACAGACATGGTGATTGCTCATAGTTTTTGCCTAGCAATGCCTAGGAGACTGATAGGTTAGGAATGCTAGCCCACTGCATGGTAGTCAAAGAGTCAGGAGACATATAATGTTTCTCATTTAGACCTGTACTCCCACCACAGGATACTAGAAAGCCTGTCTCTTCAGGTGAAATTGGGTCCTCAGTTCTTTATAGCCCATATTGTGGATGAAGCGTGTCAGAATTCACTTGAACCGAGACAGGATGGTACACAAAGGAACCAATTGTGATCCATGGGCAAGTAGATTTGAAGTTTTTGACTGTCTTCCTCAACTTGCATCAGAATCAGGGTTCAGTCCTGAGAATCTGGAGACCTAACAGGTATAACTGCTAGCCTTGAACATTGCCCTTTCTCCATTGCAAGGCTTCTGCCAGGTGGGAAAGCAGTTCTGGGTCTGGAGCCCCATTGAGATGGAAGATTGTCTTTGGTGTGGTATCTGCTCAAATTCCCATGTGACCAGATTTCTGTGACACCACCACCCAGCTTCCCTACAGACCAGCTTTAGTCTGAGGCTGTCTTGGCAGGCCTTTTTGATCTCAAGCTTGGATATCAGCAGGTTCACTGAGTGACAGCACACCCAATTCTTGCCTGACAGCCTTAGTGGTTTTCCAGGTGGGCATTGTCTAGTAGAATTCATCAGGATCTCTGTGGAGGTCCAAGTCAAAATGTGCTGATGTACCACAAAAGGGCAATGTCCAGTCCTTGATCCCCAGATACTTTTTTTGTTTGTTTCTGAGAATGCTACTTTGTGGTACAGATTGCCATGGGTTTTCTGCAACATTCCTTAAGACCTATACAACAACTTCTGTTCCCTAGGATTCCCTGCATTATATGGACTATCTCAGGGTAGAGAAATTGAGAAAGCAGCTTGTTCTGTGTCTCACAGGTCCTGATTTTATCATGCATCACCCTCTATACCTGCACCCCTGCCCTGTATGTTCTTGCCTACTCTCATCCCGTTACGACCCTTCTGGAATCCCCTGTAGTTGACTGCAACTAGAGAGTCATCTCTCTCCATGCGTGGCCTGTAAGGTAAGCTGCCAACTTGGATTCAGTAGTCATTTTTAAGTTTTCTGTTTTTTTTTTTGTTTTTGTTGTTTTCTTTTGTTATGTTTTGCTCAGTAAACGCCATACAGAGTGGTCCCAGGGCCCAAGGCACTTGACATTCTTGAGGCACTACTGGCATCAAGTGGAATTGTTTTGCAAGTCTGCCAGCTGTGTTTCAGTGGACATGGACAGCACCTAAAGAGCATCTCTGATCCTTGCTAGACAGTACTATCTCAGATCTCCTGGAGAACTGTTGGCCCAGAAGAGCTGTAGGGAAGAGAGGCTCCAGGTGGGCCAGCAACAAAGCAGGCCAATCACAGCATGGTTTGGCTTGCTCCAAACAGGAAGCATAGCCTCCCGTGTCTTGAGGCTTCGACCTCAGGGTTGTGAGTATTTCTTTGCAAGGGACTCTATATCTGTGGTTGAATCTGGGATGAAAATGGAGAAATTATCACACATGCCAGTGTTCACTAGGCCACCCACAATCTCATTAGCTTTTGGACAATGCTTACCAGTAGCCCACAAACTTCACATCCAGGAACCACACAAGCTGCACAACATCATTTCAAGTCTGTGCCCAGTTTGCCTGGGCAACACAGCCTTTAGGGTCCTATGTGTTTTACCCATTTTACTCCTTCCCTAATATCCTCATTCCCTCCTTGCTCTTCATTGTCTGTCTCCTGTTCTCACTTACTTTTTATTCTTTGTCTTCATTTCATTAATTTTTTTTTAGAAATTGGGATCTCTTTCAGCTTGGCTTCAGGTGGAGTTCAGGGACCCTGACTTGAAAGGAAATATTTCTGCCTCAGTGCTATATCCCTGTCGTCCATCAAAGGATTGTACTGCCATGAAGATATGCATCCTCATTTTGGATTCTTGTGTCTCAGGATGAATCTTTGTAGAAGCAGTCATATATGGTATACTGAAGAGTTATCAAAAGTGGCTAGGCAGTCACTGAACTGGTGGCAGGTTAGGCTCCCTGTTCCTCCCTTTAAAATGCAACCTGCAATCATTCCCAACACCCAAGCAGGAAGTATACTTTTGAAATCTCCTGATTTGGTCACATTGTGTATTACAAAGGCAAAACATTCAGGGCTAAGTGTTAAAAAGCAGATTTTTCCTGTTCTGCCCTGTTCAGTGATATCTTGTGGAATAATGATTAGTTATATATGACTCTAAAATTAACAGTTGGTAGAATCAGGAGAATCCACAAATATGCCTCCAGCAAAGGTGTTGGGAATCACAACAGGGGACATTGTTGAGGGAGAGCTAGGGAACCTACACCTTCCTGTGGGTCACTGAACATGGGGTCTCCTCAATTGCACAGCCCTGAGTCAGTACATTCATTTCACTGCAGCCAGGATGCCCAGAAGTTGTTGAACATGTCCTAAGGAATGCTCTAGTAAACCCATGCCAGTCTATACTAGAGAGTAGCATCATAAGAAATAAAAAAGTATTTGGGGATCAGGGACAGGACATTGCCCTTTTGTGCACATCAGCACATTTTGACTTGGACCTCCACAGAGGTCCTATTGAAATCTATTGAACTGAGTTCATCTACCATCCCTACCCCTACCCCTGCCTCTGCCTCTGCCCCTGCCCGAACCTCCACCTAGAACCTCCTTCCCCATGTTCAAGCCCATATATCCTTTCTGGTGTCCCCAGTAGCTAAGTGTACCTAGTGAATCATCCAAGATGGATAAGGATGTAGAAAATTAAGTGTTTCTCAGTGTTTTGAGATTCCTCTTTTGTGAGTTGTTTGTTTACATCTGCACCCCATTTCAGTTGTGTTATTTCTTTGGTTGACGACTAGTTTCTTACATTCTTTGTGATTTTTGGATATTAGTTCTTTATTGGAAATGAATGAACGTATCTCCAAAACAAACAAAATCTTATCAAACCCCATAAACAAACAGAGAAACAGATACAGGAATGATTAACAGCTTTGAATAATATAAGGTGCTTCTAGACACAACTGAGGTTGGAATAAATTAACTAAGTTATGGGAAAATATGTCAGGTGTATGATCACAGTAGACAGATATAGCTTCATGCTGTCAGGCACATACAGACACAACTTCTTACAAGGCTGAGAGAGAAAGCTCATTTCAAGCTAGACTTTCATGATTAGCCTGCATTGCATAGAGACCTTATCAATGAAAAAAAAAATTAATACTGTCACTAAATTTTATAGCTTCAAGCAGGGAAAACACTCTCAGCCTCAGTTTTCTTTTTGTTGTTTTAAATTTTTTAAAAATATTGTATTATTTAATGTATTATTTATTTATTCCTCTTTATATTCCTCCATTTATTTTTTTTATGTATTTATTTCTGACATTTTTTCGCTTTTTACCCCGGTACTCTTGGAAATAAATATGTAGGCAAGGGTAGCCTTTGACTCTCAAGAGATTCAACTGCTTCTGCCTCCTGAGTGCTGAGATTAAAGTAGCATATAAACAAGGTCAGCAAACTTCAGTTTTCTCACACCAAGATGGTATTATCTACCAGAATAAAAGAACTGTGGAGAGTACTCCATTAATCATAGCCATTATTGCATGGAGGAATGAAGCATACAGCTATTTGAAAATTGCAAACAGAGCAATGTATCTTACACAGTTCCTTTGATTTAATCTGTTGGCATATTTTAAAATTTGAATTGAGGGCTCTTTACTCTTTTCTTTTAAAAAAATGTGGAGCACTTAACGATTTTGCATGCCAGTCTTTCACAGGGGACATGCTCATCGTCTCTGTATCATTCCTGTTTTAATATATGTGCTGCTGAATCTTTATTTATTTTATAATTCCCTTCATGACAAAGCAAATTGTGCAGCTGGCAATTGAGTATACTATCGAAAGAGATGTGTTTATTTTTCTAAATGATAGATGGTCCACCAACTGTATAACATTGACTTTGTCCCTGCATAGACCAGAAATGCTAGGTTTTAGCTGTGGAAATCTACGAAATTCAATCCCCTTCCCCACCCCGCCATATGTACCACCATTGTTATTGGTGGCTTCACATGTAATACAAAGATCTTTGTGCTGTCACGGCATTCTATGCAAGGCACTGTTACCTCACAATGTCTTCAGAGTTAGGGAAGAATGCATCCCTTTGACTTATTTGCCCTTGTTCAGACCACATAGTATGACCTCCTTTGAGGACAATCCTGGTGACAGTGACAATTATCTGTTCCTTGTGCCACCAGATCACTGATTCTGATGGCTGTGCTGTTTTGTCACCTGACTATCTGAAATTCGTACTATTAGGAAACTACAAATACCTCTCTGAGGGGGCTCCTAGTATTAAGGAAGCTTGTGGTGTCTTAAGTCCTGGAGGTTGGCCTGAGGAAATCCTAACTTTCTTCAGTACTGTGGATAAATTATACTATCTGGCATGTGGTGGGGGTTGAAGATACCTAAGTTGAAACTATGTCTGGGGTTTGGGTATATCTAGGTCTTATGGTGCCCAGAAACAAGGATTGAGGGTGTGGCATCCCTTCAGCCTTAGGCGTCGGCCTTGATTGTGCAGTTCAGGGCTTCCACAGAATGACAGATCTGGTGGTGTCTGCAAGGTTCAGGTTGTGTTTTAACTGCCCTGCAGCTTGTTATGAGAAGCAGCTTTTGCAGCTTCTCAATGTTTCTAAAGATGCCACAGTACTCAGCCTCCGGGGGGGTAGAGCAGATACAAGATTGGGACATAAAGAATTCCTATGTGTCTTCACGTGCTGGACACTCAATGAGTTTCTAGGCTCCTGGGCTTTCCCTGTGCCTTGGTGTCATACTGGTTCAAGATGGATTTTGGGACTTGGTGTTAATCCAGGTTGTGTGGTAATGGGAAATAGAGGATAATAATTTGACTTCTGGGGAATTGAACCCAGGCTAGATCCTCCCATAGTTTGAAACCACTATGAAACATTTTCTGGAAAATGCCAACCCTGGAGATTCACAAGATGACCCAGACTTCTCTTCTCTGGAACATTCGCAGATATAATGATGGAAACAGAAGGAATTTAGTTCCAGCAAGTTCAGTAATGAACTGGTCTCCGGCAGTTGGTGGGGCTGAGTCTTCAGATCCTGGCATCCCAGGTATTCCCACACCAAGGACCTGTGTTTCTTAGTCTTAAGGCTTGATCTGGTCAAAACATGGAGTAGTGTGTGTTGTCTTTGGGCAACATTACTAAATCAGCATTCCCACTGACTTTGTCCCATTGTTTGATAATTTTCCTGACCCTGTCCCATTTTTGGTTTTAGGAAAACTATGTAAAAATGCTTTATTTATATCTTATTTCTTTAGTTTTTATTTCTTTATATCTTTTTCCTCATTTCTTAGACTTGCTTGTATGAGCATTCAGCTTCTGTTAGCAGTCCTGATCCCATTTTATTGTGTCTTCTCTTACTTCTCATCCCATGATCTTATCTCTCTCGGGAACCTGACAATAAAACATAACCTTCTGGTCTAGGAACAGGGATGGCAAGGGAAGATGCATGGGTAGGTCCTTAATTTGTATATAAATAATTTTTATATAAATAAGAGATACAAGGCCAAAGGTAAGGATAAAGGAAAAGACAGAAGATCTGGAGCTAAGTAACATAGGATAACCAGATTCTAAAGAGATCTTTATTTTTCAACACTTGTTTCATTGGGTTCTCTTTTCTGCTCCCTATGGTGTATATCTGACGTAAGTACAAAATTTCTATTTGGTATAAGGAATTATGGTTGTGATACCTGCTAATTTACTATTATTTTGTTTTCTTACTTGGGACATAACTGTACTTTTTTTCCGTTTTACAATTCAGGTTACAACTTCACTCTTATGTACCCAAATAAATATAGTAGTTCTTAGTAGGTGGAAGATTTTTGTCTCAGTATTCTTGTGTCTTGGTCTTAAAATTCTAACATGTCATTTACTTAGTTATGTTTGTAATTCAGTACAATTTTGGAGAATTTTTGAGCCTGAAAAAATAATCAGATATCGTCCTTCTCAAACTGAAAGAACTCATAATATTCCCAAGAGAGCGGGGCTTAAGCAATTGAGAAGGGCTTTCTCTGGAAAGTCATTCTTCATTCCATAGAGAGAAACAAAACCATAATAGTGGTGAGTTTGAAAGGAGCCTGTAGTCTCAGCAATGTATAACACTGAAGAAGAGGTTGGTTTTATCCCAGGAGTTATAACATATAAGAGAAAATTATTCAGACTATGTCCCCAGTACAAATGCGGGAACACTTATAAAATTGCCACATATAGCCCAGTGGCAGTGGTACACACCTTTAGTGAAAGAACTATGAAGGAGACGCAGGCAGATCTCTGTAATTTTGAGGGCAGCCTGGTCTTCACAATGAGTGTTAAGACATCAGAGTTACATGGTAGAAACCCCGTCTCAAAAAGAAAACTCCCACAAATTATTATGCATGCCCCCACTTTCTGAAGAAACACATAATTCAGAATAACACTAGCTAACTTAAGTATTTAAATGTATTGAACGATGGAGACAGGGTTTGACTCCTCTGCACTTCCACTAACAAGACCCTCCAACATTATAATTCCCATCATATGTTCATCAGGCCTAATAATGGATTTTCCTAACTTGGTTACCTTGCTTCTTACCCAAGGAGTACACTCATTTTCAAGGGTCAAAAAAAACCACTTTTTTCTGCTCTGCTCTGTCCAGTGCTATCAGTTGGAAGAATAATTAGTTAGAGAAGGCTCTAAAATTTACCAATGGCAGAGTCTGGGATTGAAGACTATTGTCTGTGTGTATTTGTGTATGTGTGTTTGTGTCTTCGTGTGTGTATTTTTGCAGATATTTCTTTTGAGTCTATTAGTCAAAAATCTACACCTCAGAGACCGTATAAGTGTGGCAGCCTCCACTTGAACACAGATCAAAGGGTACATTTGTTCCATGGCCTGCATCCATTGGAAAAATTAGAGTTTTAGGTGGCCTTTCTCAATTCCCATAAGATTCATGGTTCAGATCTGAGAACCTGGAGCTTTAAATGGTACACACAGCTGCCTTGAGCATTGTGCTATATTCAACAGGAAGCCTGAAAAATGCTTGGTTTGACTTGGTCTGTGTGGTGTATTGGCATGGGGAGAAGAAAGAGTTTGTAAAAGACCTGATGATACCTCATAATGGTATCCTGGCACTGGTTAGGAGACTGATAGTTTAGAGATGCAAGCACACGGCCTAGTAAGCAAGGTGACAAAAGGCATGTAATGTTTCTCGTTTGGATCTGTCTTTCTGCCCACAAAGAGACCTGGGTTTCCTGACTCTGAAGGTGAAATTGGGACCCTGGATCCTTATAGGCACTTTTGTCGATGAAGTTTGGCAAAATTCACCTGAACCAAAATGGAATGATATCTAAAGTAACCAGCCTGGATACATTAGTAAGTTTGAGGCTTTTTGCTGAATTTCTCAACTTCCATCAGACTGTTGGCTCAGACCTGAAAAACTAGAGCCCTCACAGATACACAAAGCGGCCTTTTGCTTTGTCCTTTTTCTATTGCAAGGCTTCTTCTGCCAAGAAGGGTAGCAGTTCTGTGTCTACAGCCCCATTGAAATGAGTGGTGATCTGTGGTGAGGTAGCTACCCAACTTCCCATGTGACCGTAGTTCTGTGACACCACCACACAGCTTCACTACATCCCAAGTTTCGCCTGAGACATTCCTGACAGGCCTCCTTGTCCTGGAAGTTTGGATTTAACCTGTTTTACCAAGTATCAGCACACCCAGTTCTTGTCTGAAATGTCTAGTCATCTACGAGATGGGCAGAGTCAAGGAGAATTCAGCAGGATATCTGAGGTGGACCAAGTCAAAATGTCCTAGCTGAGCCACAAGACGGCAGTGTCTAGTCCCGGATATCTAAATCTGTTTTTTGTTTGTTTCTGTAGAAGTTTGTGGCATGGGTTTTCTGTAGCATTCCTTAGGACCTATACATCAACTTCTCAGCTTCCCAGGTGCCCTGAATTGAATGCAATTGCAGGTTAGGAGCTCTTTGTTCTGATACTCATGGTTCTGGATCTCCCTCCCACTCCTAACCACACCTTCTCCCCTGCCATAATCTCCTTAACTACCTGCATGCTAACAACTTTCCTAGCCTGTAAATAATGCTGCCAACTTGGAACTTGTCATTTTTTTTTTACTCAATAAAGGTCATACAGAGTTGTCAAAGGGCCCAAGTTAGTTTACCTTCTTGGTGCACTACTGTCATCAAGTACAATTATTTTGCAGATTCTGCCAACGCATCCCTGTCTTTCAGTGGACATAGTCAGCCCTATAAGAAGCACCTCTGGATCATGCTACAGAGGGATGAGTATACTGCAGTCCTATCGGCCCTGGTGTGTTGTGGGGAAAAAACAGGGTCCAGTTGATTCTTGTCCCACAAGGCTAAATGCTCTCACAGTGCTGACCCAGCATCACAGAATATTGCTCTAAGGAGGAAGCACAACCTCCCAGGTCTTGAGGTTGCTGTGTCTGTCAGGATTGTGAGGATCATCTTGCAAGTGACTGTATATCTGGTTGAATCATTATTGAGGAAGAGAAACTTATTCCACATGCCAGTGTGAACAAGGCCACCCATAATTTCCATAGCTTTTGGATGATGCTCACGAAGTAGCTCACACAGCTCAATTCCAGGAACCATACATGCTACAAAGAACCTTTTTCATGTCTGTACGCTAATTGTCATGGCAACACAGCCCATATTGTCATATGTGTTTTATGCATTTTATTCTCTTCCTACACTCCTCATTCCCTCCTCGCTTATCGTTGTCTACCTCCTATTCTCTCTGACTTTCTATTTCTTCTGTTCTTTAAATTTTTTCATGAGAAAATTATGTTCTCTTTGAGCTTGATTACAGAAGGAGTTCAGGATTTCTGACCTGAAAGAAAGCATTTCTGCTCCAGAACCACATCCCTAGTACCTTAAAATTTGTCTGAGTTACACCACCATGGACACATTCATCCTTTTTTTTTTTTGAGTACACATGTAAAGTAGGCAAAAAATTCCTTTCGCTCACTACATCCTATATGAGTGCTTCGCAGTAGAAGCCATCTTCTGCTTAGAAGAAGTAATTTAGGTTGTTCTGAGCAGTGCCAAAAGTGTCCAGGCAGGCACTCTACCTTGGTGGCAGAGTTTGGCTCTCCATGTCTCCCTTGGAATGACTCCTACTGTGATTCTCAAAAACCAGGGAGAAAATATATGTGTCAATTTGCCTGATTTGTTCACCTTACCTCTTATAAAGGGAGAATACCCAGATTGAAGACTCAAAAAGCACTTTTATCTTGCTCTTCCATGTCCAGCAATATCTTGTGGAAGAGTAATTAATTCGAAGGGGCTCAAAAATTAACAGGTGGCAGAATCAGGGGTCCAAGAAGAATGTGTGTGACTGTGTGTGTGTGTGTTCATTCTTGTTGAATTCACTGTAAAGGAATCTATGCCCCAGAGATCCTTGGTCGTGCCAGAAAATATGCTGTGCGAAGCAGTCATAGTTGTCATGTTAGAGTTGTATGTTAATGCCAGGTTTCTGTAGGAGAGGACCTTTAGTGCTGCAACCCTTAGCACCAGCTCAAGTAGTCATAATATCTGGATGTGTCCATGTCCTGTTGTGACAAGTTATGGCTCAGTTAATGAGACCAGTTACATGGCAACAATATGAAAGGTGGCCGGAACAGTTCTGTGGAATGGCTGCCAAGGCACTTCTGAGATCTCAAAGCACTCACAGCCTGAGGGAGCTCCTTTTTCGGCATCAGAGCAACTGACTCCAGGAGTCTTGACATAGAGGAAGAAATGGAAAGCAATGGTGGGAATGTCTCCATGAGGTAGGAAAAATGCTATTTTTCTAGGGACCAACATGGACAGTCTTACCCCATGGAGTTGTGTTTCTATAGACTCTCAGCTCTTGGAAGGAAGTGTATAGCCATGGTAGTGATAATAATTTCCCAAGTGAACCTGGTATATCATGTGTTTTACAGACAGGCCTACATTCTCAGGATGAACTGACTATGACTGTATATATGGGAGTGAAAAATAGATGGATGGATCAAGGGAAAGAAAGAGAGGAGACAGAGATTGATTGAGAGAGACAGAGACAGAGAGAGAGAGAAGAAGAATCCCTGTGGAGCTGGTTGGTGATTTTTGAGATTGTTGCTATTTTTGCCTGCATCCTGGTTGTCAAAACCATTCTCACATGACATCTCTATGGCCAGTTATTCCTATTACTTGATTGTAGGCCACAGAAGAGAAAGGAAGAAAAGAACTTGACAGTTTCCTATGAGGATGCATGGCTGCAGATTGCTTCATGCTTTCTGGGTGGAACAGTACAGAATGTACTTTTCCCCTTGTATCGATTGGACAATTGGCACGACTAGAATCTTATCAGAGAGCTCTGAGTTTGATGTGTTCTTTGCCTTGGCCATAGGTAGGTGGGTGTCTACAGAACACACAGAATAATACAAACCTGAGATTGACTTGGGGATTTAGAGAAAGAAAAGATAACCTGTTATCCTGAGTGGACCATTTTGGGGGGTTTGCTAGGCTGGGGAGAGGAGATAGGTTGGGACTGGTTTGGAGATTGCTCATAATGATTGCCTGCAAGGCGAGGTGTAATGTTTCTTCTTTTGACACATTCTTGTCCCCATAACAGGATCTTGGAAAACCTTTCTGTACAGGCAAAGCGTGGCTACATCCACTTGATTGCCTATGGCAGGGTAGGTACCTTACTGGATTCATTGTCAAGAAGATTTGAGGTTCTTGGTAGCCTTTCTCACCACCCACAGATTCAGTGCTTCGACATGAAATACTGGATTCTCACAGGTACACACAAATTCCTCAAGTTTTGTCCTTTGTCCATTACTGACACTTCTTCTGCTAAGTGGAAAGGGGATTCTGAGCCTAAATCCTGACTGAGGCTTGAGTTTTTCTTTTATGAGACTTCTGCCTATCTTTCCATGCACGTAGAGTTTTCTGATACTACTACCTTAATGAATTACCACACAAGGGCCTCCTTGGTAGGTCCTTCTTGGCAGGCAGCCTTGTCCTGGAAGCTTGGTTGTGGCCAGGGTCACAAAGTGTCAACTCACCCAATTCTGTAGTGACAGTTTTAGTGAACATTCTGGTAGGTGGAGTCAAGGAGAATTCCCTAGGTTCTCAGGGAACACCCAAGTTGGGATGTCCTGGTTAGGCTACACGAGGACAGTGTACAGCCCTTGTTTCCTCAGTCCATGTGTTTGTGTTTGAGGCCATTCTTCTGTGTTGCAGATTGGCATGGGTATTCTGAAGCATTCCCTTGGGTGTCTAGGCCACATCTTCTGTACCTCCCCACACCACTAATTGAGTGAAATGACTCAGGATACTGCAGGTGAGGAACTCCTGTGTTCTGGGATCTGTGACTCACAGGTTCTGAAAACTACCACCCATCCTCATCCCCACCCACCCCTGTCTGAAAGCACCTCACCTACCTGCATGTTTACATAACCTGGTAGCATCCGCTGTGGTGGACTGCATCTAGAGAGCCATCTCTGGGCCTGTCTTGGTGTATGAGTTAAGCTGCCTCTTGGAGTCTATAGGTAGCTGGTTTGGGTTGTATTTTTGTACAAAAAAAGGAGAGAGGGAGTGGTCCCATGGCATGAATTCTTTGGCATTTTGATCCACAACTATTGTTAAGTGGAAGCGTTTTCTTGGTCCGTCCAGCAGGTATCTTAGCATCTCTGTACACTTCCAGCTCCTGAAGCAGCACCTCAGGTCCTGGCTGTAGAGGACAGCTTGAGTCTCCTGCAGCCTTGTTGGCCCAAGTAAACTGTGTGAGAGAGCAGGGTTCAGGGATCCTTGACTCTTGAGGGTGAGTCCTGCCCCAGTGCAGGCCAGGTGCCATGAGGGTTGTCATACACCAAACAGGAAGCACAGCCTCCAAGTCTTGAGGTAGATTTGTTTGTAGGCATTGGGGATTTCTTTGCAAGGGACACTGCAACTGAGGCTTCATTTGGCTTTAGGCAGGGAAACTTATTCCATATGACAAGCAGGGTTCATAATGTCACCCACTGGCTCCTAAATTTCAGGTGAGCATCAACAGTAGCACCCAGACCAGACTTCTCAGACCCCCACACACTGCTAGCATCTCTTCTAAAATGTGATCAGAATGTCATGGCCACATACCCATTGTGGTCCTGTGAGTTTTATCCATTTAACTCACTCCTTACCATCCTCATTCTGTCCTCTCTCCTCTCTTTCTGCCACACCTTCTCTCTTTTTTTCTTTTCTTTCTTTTGTGTTCTCTTCTGAACTTGTCTGCAGATATATTTCATTGACCCAGATCTATAAGTGGTCAATTCAGAATTGTCTGGGGAAGACAGTTTTTTTTTTTTTCCTAGAGGAGACACTTCGGGGTGCCAAAATTAACAAGCTCATGTAGGCATAGTGTCAGGATTCTTCCTTGGATTGTTGTGAGTTCTTGTGGCTCAGTCAATTAGACCCAGTACATGAAAACAGTATTGAATGTGACAGGACCTCTCCCTAGGAGTGACTGGTCTGGCACAACTGAGAACTCAATTCAGGTCCAGCCTGAGGGACCACCCTTTGAGCATCAGAGAGGCTGCCTCAAGGATGTGTGACAGAGAGTGAGAGATGGAAATCAATGTTAGTCTGTCTCCTGGAGGCAAGGAAAATGGTATTTATTGGGGCTGTCATCCCCATTGAGCAGGGCCTCTGTGGGCTCTCAGCTCCTGGAAAAATCGTTCCTTTGGAATAGTGCAAATCGTTTCCTTGTGAATAATGTATATCATCTGGTATCCAAACAGGCATATCTGCCCTGGATGCTCTGGCTTTGAATGTATACATGAGAGAGGGAGATAGAGAGGCTAAGAAAGAGATGAGACAGAAGGTGATAGGCAGATAGATAGATAGATAGATGGATAGATAGATAGATAGATAACATAAAGATACAGAGACAGAGAGATAGAATGAGGGGAAATTTCCTGTGAAATTGTTGGTATATTTGCCTGCACCTTGGTGATCAAATACATTTTTTCACATAACTGCTCTATGGCCTCTCACTTCTGTTCCTTGGTTCTAGGCCAATGGAGAGCAGGAGTAAAAAAAGCGTGATATTTTCTGTGAGGATGTCTTACTTTGCTATGAAGTTGCTGTTTAGGACAGCGGTGTGGTTGTGCTACGGGCATCCTGGAGGGACCAGTTAGGACAGTGTATTTTGTTTTGTGTCTAGATGCCAGTAGATCTGGCATCAGACTTCAATCACTTCAGAAAGCTCTGAGTTACCTGTGTGCCTTACCCAGGCCTCATGAAAAGATATGTCTTCAGAGGACACAGAATGTTCCATATTGAGAGCACCTTGGGGATTTTAAAGAAAGAAAACATACCCCAGTATTCTGAGTGGTGCCCTCTTTTTTGGGTGTAGTGTGGATTGGTTGTTAGGCTGAGAAGAGGAGATAGGTTATGACACACCTTGACATAACTTATAATAATTGCCTGACAATGCTAGGAGACGGTTATGATTTGGTCTAAGCCCACTACCGATTGGCCATGGGGTAAGTGGGATGAAATGTCTATTCTTTACACATACTGTTTTTCCACCACAGGGTCGTATACTGCCTGCCTCTTAAAGTTAGGTTGTAGGTGATGCTCCTTGCTTCTGGTGGCTCCTGCTATGGATGAACTTTGGGAGCATCCACAGAACTCAGATGGAAGTTTCCCTGAAGGCACCAGCTTTGATCCATGTGCAAGAGGATGAAAGCATTGTGGTGGACTTTCTCATAATCCAACTGATTCAGAGGTCAGACCAGAGCAACTGAATTATCACAGGTACACACAGACACCATTTTGCTTTACCATTTGTTCATCAAGGGTGTCTTCTTTTGCTATATTGGAAGGTTGTTCTATGCCCCAGACCCCAATAAGGTTGAAGCCTCTTCCTGAGGCTTCAGCCCTCCTTCCCATGTAAATGCAGTTATCTGACAACACTACCTTGCTCTGTATGGGCCCAGCCTTAGACTAGGATGGCCTTCTTGTCAGGTAGCCTTTACCTAGTAGTTTGCTTATGGCCATGGTCAGCCAGTGTCATCACAACCAAGTCTGCCCTGGAAGATTTATTGATCTCCTTGGTGTATGGAGTAAAGTTGAGTGCAACAGGATGTCGTTGCTTGGCCACAAAAGGGCAGATTCCAGTCCCTGGTGCATAAGTCTTTTTTTTGTGACTGAGTCCTCTCTTCTGTGCTACAGATTGTCATAGGTTTTTTGGAGCATCTTCTTAGAACTAGGAAGCAGTTCCAGAATGGAGCAAAGTGACTCAATGACGTCCCATTGAGGCATATCTTCACCTTGAACTGCTTCATTCACCTTTAAGGCACACCCACTCAAACAATCTTGAATCTCCAGTAGATGATTGCCCCTTGAGAGCCAGCCCAGATGGCTAAATATTTTAATAGTTCTTTAAGTATTTCTCTTTGTTTAGTATGCCCCTCATCTTTAATTAGGTTATTTGTTTTGTTGACATGTAGTTTCTTGCATTTTTATATATTTTGTACATTCGGTCTCTACTGTAAGTAGAGTTGGTGAATATGTTTTCCCATTCTGTAGGCTCCAGTTTTTCCCTACTGACAATGTCCTTTTCCTTACAGAAGTTTGCCAGTTTAATGAGGTCCTCTTATCAATCTTTGATCTTAATTTCTGATCTTGTGGTGTTGTGTTAAAAAAGTTACCTCCTGTGCCACTGCTCTCAAGGCTGTTGCCCTGTTTCTCTTCAATCAGATTCATTATATCTGGTTTTATATTGAAGTCTTAGATTCATTTAGACTTGAGGTTTGTACTAAGTGACAGATATGGATCTATTTGCATGCTTCTGCTTCACACATCCAATTAGACCAACACCATTTGTTAAAGGCGCTTTCTTTTTGTCATTGTATTTATTTGGATTCTTTATAAAAGATTAGGTGTCCCTAGGTGTCTGGATATATATATGGATCCTTTATTCCATTCCATTATTTGTCTTGTGTTTTTTTGTGACAATACCATTCAGTTTTTATTACTATGTCTTTGTAGTACAGATTAGTAACATGGATGTTGATACCTCAAGAAGTTCTTTTATTTTTCAAGATTATTTTAGGTGTCCTGAGTTTTTTTTGCTTTTCCATATGAAGTTGTGTAATGTTCTTTTCATATTTATAAAGAATTATATTGGGATTTTTATAGGGATTGCATTGAATCTTTAGATTACTTTTAGTGAAATGGCCATTATTACTATGTTAATATTACCAATCCAAGAGCACGGGATATCTTTCCATCTTTTTATATCTTCAGATATCCTCTTCATGAATGTAAAGATTTTGTTATTCAAGTCTTTCACTTGCTTGGTAGCCGATATCTTATGTTATTTGTAGCTATGGTAAAGAATATTTTTGAGTTATTTCTTTGCCTGTCCATTATCATTTATATATATGAGGGCTTCAGAATTTTTTGAGATTATCTTGTATCCAGCCATCTCAATGAATTTGTGTACTCCCTATAGGAATTCCCTAATATAGTTTTTGAGGTCATTTATATAAAATACGATATCATCTGCAAATAAGAATATTGTGACTTTTTTCTTTTGAATTCATATCCCTTTAATCTCCTTCTGTTGTCTAAAAGATCTAGCTAGAACTTTAAGTACTATATTGCATATGTAAATGTGGATGTAACAGCCTGGTCTTGCTCCTGATTTTTGTGGAATTACTTGGAATTTATATCCATTTAATTTGACGTTGGAGTAGGCTTTCTGTTAATTGCCTTTATTAAGTTTCGGTATGGCGTTTGTATCTCCAGTCTCTCCAATGGGTTTATTTTGGGGTTGTTTGATTTTGTCAAAAGCTTTCTCACAATCTAGTGGGATGATCATGTAATTTTTTCTGTCAATTTGTTTATGCCATGTCACTGCATCATAAATCACAGTAATAAAGCACTGACTGATTTTCATATGTTAAACCATCCCTTCATCTTTGGGATCATGCCTCCTCAATCATGGTGAATACTCTTTTTAATGTTTTCTTGGATGTCGTCTGTGAATATTTAATTGAGTACATTTGCATTTATGTTCATAAGAAGCAATGTCATATAATTATCTTTCGTGGTTGTATCTTTGTGAGGTTTTGCAATTAGCATAACTGTGGCCTCACAGATTAAGTTTATCAGAATTCATTTTGCATCTATTATGAAGAATAAATTGAGGAATTTTGGTGTTAACTCTTTAAATGTCTGATAATTCTGAGCTTCAATCATCTGGCTCTGGCGTTTTATTGATTATAAGGTCTTTACTGGCATCTTGTATTTTCTTGAGAATTATACGTGTGTTTAAGTTGTTTATCGTATCTCGATTCAATTATTGTAGGTGGTACCTAACGAGAAAATTTTCATTTGTTTTGGATTTTGCAATTTTGTTGGGTACAGTATTCTAAGGTATGACCTATTGATTCTTTGGATTTCTACAATGGGTATAGTCATATCCTCCTCTTTTCTGATTTCATTGATTTATATATTGATTCTGTCTTTTAATTAGTTTAGCTAGGTGTTTGTCAACCTTGTTGATTTTGTCAAAGAACCAGGTCTTTGTTTCATTGATTCTTTGAATTGTTCCCTTTGTTTCTATTTTGTTGATTCTAGCCCTCAGTTTGATTAATTCTTGACATCTAATTTTTTGGGTATCTTTGTTCGTTTTGTTTTAGTTCTTTGAAATATGCTCTTAATTTGGTAGTATATGAAGTCTCCACTTTTTTCTGGTAAACACTTTTACAATGAATTTTCCCTTTTTCATAGCTTTTTTAGTATCTTTTAGAGTCATTTTCAGTGAATTCAGGAAATTTTTTAATTTCTTCCTTTATTTCTGTTTTGATCCACTTGTCATTGAGTAGAGAGTTGTTGAATTTCCATGAATTTGTAGGCCTTCTGCTGTTGCTGTCGTTGAAGTTGTGCATTAATCAATGGTGATCTGATAGGATGCAGGGGGTTATTTCATTTTTCCTTTATGTATTGAAGATTGCTTTGTGGCCAATAATGTGGTCAATGTTTAGAAGGTTCTGTGACATGTTGAGAAAAGGATGCATTCTTTAGTCTGGGTGACCCATTCTGTAAGTATCTTTTAGGTCCATTTAGTTATAACATTTGTTAGTTTCAGCATTTCTCAGTTATATTTTGTATGGATGACTTGTCAGTTGTTGAGAATTGAGGTATACTATCAGAGTGTGAGGGTCTCCCACTATCAGTGTGTGAGGGTCAATGTGTTTATTTAAATTTTGCATTTTTTCTTTTACAATTGTTGGAGCCCTTTTACAAATTTTAGGGGTATTGGTTTGAAGAATTGCAATGTCATCTTTGTGGATTTTTGGTTTAATGGATATGAAGTGTCCATGACTTCTCCATGACTTCTCTTTAATTGTGGATATTATAAATGGCTACACCAGCTTGATTCTTAGGTCCATTCGCTGGGTAAATCAAATGATTTACTCTGAGGTAATATTTATCTTTGTGGTTAAGGTGTGTTTCGTGTATGCAGCAGAATGCTGGATTCTGTTTTCAAATCCGTTCTATTAGTCTGACTCTTCTTGTTTAGAAATTTACACTATTAATCTTGAGGGATATCAATGACCAATGATACTTAGCTCCTGTTATTTTGTAGTTATCATTGATGTGTGTGTGTGTGTGTGTGTGTGTGTGTGTGTGTGTGTATGTGTGTGTGTATGTCCCTTCTTTTGAGTTTGATGGTGTGAGATTATTTCTTGTGATTTCCTGATTGTAGTTTTAATTTTTCATTCTACTCCCTTCTGTAGGTGGGGTTTGTAGATAGGTATTTTTAGAATTTGATTTTATCATGAAATATTTTGATTTCTCAGTCTAAACTTGACAGTTTTACCAGAAATAATAGTCTGGGCTGGAATCTGTGTTCCCTTAGAATATGTAGGTTTTCTGTTCATGTTTAGAGATTAAGGTATCCATTAAGAAGTTAGGTGCAATTCTAATAGATTTACATTTATATGCCATTTGTTGTTTTCTCTTGTTACTTTTAGAATTCTTTGTTTATTCTGTATGTTCAGTAGTTTCATTTGTATGTGGCAAGTGGACTTGCCTTTCTGGTCCAGTCTAATTGGTATTCTTTAAGATTCTTGTACTTTTATAGGCATCTCTTTCTTTATATTTGGGAAGTTTTGTTCAATTATTTTATTGATTTTTTTTTATATCTTTAAACCTTCTGAGTTATTTAAGTCCTGATATGAACTAGCCAAACACTCTATCACCTGTGGTAAGTCTGTATAAAACTGAGTTTGTGTCTTGAAACTTGTCTGGGAAATTATTTTTAAATATCCTGTCATCAAGCTTTGCAGCAAGAGCCTTTACTGCTTAAAGAATATACACTGGCTCTTGTCTGGGGACACTTCCCTTCAGATGTTCCCCACATTGGTGAGTGTCTACAGTTGCAATGACTCACCTTTCACCAAGCCCACCTATCTGAATCTGAGGGCAACAACTGTTGGAAGTACAGGCCCTTTTGATGTTTTAAAGATAGCAGATAAAAGCAAAGATGAAACAGCTGAAAGGAAAGCAGCTTTTTTGGCTCCACAACTCTTAATTCCCATGGTTAGATACTGAAAATAGAAGTGGAATTAACTTTCTATCACATATTCCCTCTAATGACTTCACAATGATATAAATGTCAAAAATGCTGGTGGTTAAAAAAATCTGATTTCACAGTAATTGAACACCATTTGTTGTCATGACCACATGCCCCTGAGACTTTGAAGGTGGCTACATGTGGTTTAAGCCTTGTGAAAGCCAGACAGATAAAAATAGTACGGAATATGGGTATATATCCAAAATAGAGACATCACATGTCATATATAGCTGAAGGGCCTTATATGTTCAAATACACTGGAATGGTAATTTCTTTTTAAATTTAAAAATATGTAACTTGTTTTCCATTCTTTGGATTTATTCATTTATTTATTTACTTTTGTAACAAGGTATAATATATTCAGTACTAGGCTTCACTTTATTCTGTATATGCGACCACCCTTGAATACTGATCCTCTTACCTCTCTACCTTTCCAGTGCTCGGGTTAAATGTATGTTCCATGATACATAGTCAGGTCAGTGCTGGGGATCAACCCCAGAGCTTTATGAATGAGAAGCCTGCACTGAGCTACTTGCTCAACCCACATTTGTGAATCATTTCATTTTTTATGAATTTATGTTTTATTTATGTGTGTTTTTCTGAGTGAGCATGTGCCGTAAATGTGTGACAGACGAGATCATTAGTGAGCTCCAGAATCCCTGCAGCTGGAGTTACAAGCAGTTGAGAGTCAAGTATTGTTGGTACTGGGAACTAAATTTGTGTATTTTGGAAAAGGAGAAATTATTCTTAACCATTGAATCACCTTTACTTGCCCATCTTCTGACTCTCAAAGTCCATAGTTCACTGGATATTGAAATTGAAGCCTGGCTTTAATATACAGCCAGATGAACATCAGACCAAATGACATTTTCTGTGACTGAATTTATTTATTTTTGTTGGTGTCTAGTTTGCTTTAAGATGGAAATGAATTCTCCACCTAGCCAATTGTCCAAGGTTGGATACTTGATGTGTTGCAAGGGGAGGAGTAAAGTCTTTAAAGCTAGCTAGATCCTTCCTAGGTTGCAGACATGCTTTGCTGTAAAACACAAGCCCTTTTATATAACTCATTTTGCAGTAGAAAATTCAAAACAGTAGATGAAGAAACATTGTGAGATGCAGTGAAAAATACTTTCCTTCATAGATTAATGTAGGACACACCTAGTAATTACAATTAAACTTCATTAATCATTTCATGACTAAGGTAGAGTTGGTCATACTGTTAATGTGTACCTTTGCATTCTTTATAATGCAAAGATCTTTTTGACAAATTACTATTGTTTACAACATTATTGAATGTGGAGGTTGTTTCCCATCTTTTCAGAGCAATCATAGAAATTTCAGAGGTAAATAGTTGATATGAAAAATATAGACACTTAATATACTGGTATAATCTTCTCTGTTTGCTAAAAGGGGTTTCATAGATTGTATTTGTCAGCTCAGTTCCAAATGCTGTTTATTCTGAAAGCTTCAATATTGACATTAGATAAACAATATTATCAGGTTACACAGATGTCACAGCAGTTGAGAGCAATGATTTATTCCTTCAGGGTACCTCAACCACCTGTTTACATCTATGCACAAGCAAACATGTAAACCTATACTCACTTGCCCCACATGTGTACACACACACACACACACACACACACACACAGAAGTTTCGATTGTGGTTAATAGAGTTAATGGGAAAAAATCTTGCTATTTTCTCTCCATATATCAAACTTTTTCATCTTCAAGCTGTGGACTGAAAAATACTTTTTTGAAGATGAACTTTCTCTCTTTTTTGATGCATCCTGTCAGTCAGAATTTGTATACTTCCCTTCTTCATTTTGGGAATACTTCAACTCCACTTATTTCAGTATGTTCACTTGCTTCCCAGCTCTAAATTGTGTTTGGAAAGAAAGACAGTTAGACATAGAAATGGGATTTCTAGAATATACCACCTTTCTCTCCCTTTAAACTGAGATTATTTTAAAATTAAAGTATTATGCATTATTACATTTAATATCTAAAATTTTTGCAAAACAAGTTTTTGCAAAACAGTGATTTCACCATTACATACAATGCCATTAACACATCTTTTACAGTGAAGAATTATCCTTTACCATCATCTACTGTCCAAGTTAAGTTCAAATTCTATGATAATCTTAAAAAATGCCTTAGAAAAATGATTGGTTTGTACTAAGAGAATCTAACAAGCTGTATACATTACACTTTTATTTGATATAGAATGTTAGTATGTAGCCCTATCTTGTCTGGAATTCCCTATGTAGATCAAGTTGCCCTGAAACTCACATAGCTCCATTCCACTCTGTTTAATCACTGCTGTGACATGGGCCACCACAACTCTAAACACTGTTTTAATTAGGTCTCTTATATGTTAATTGATCCCTTACATTCATACCCTCCACTCTCCTGAAAGTCATGAAGCCCAGGCCTCAACTCACTTTGTTTCTGAAAATAAACTTGAATTACTGATTCTTCTGCATTCACCCCCAGATTACTGCAGTTCAAGAAAGTTCCATCTTGCCTAGGTCTCTTTAATCTCTCTTCATATCAATTTTTTTCACTTCCTTTCATGGCATGAAAAGAAATTAGGGACATTGCCTTGTGGCAAAATTTACATTCTGAATTAGTCTTATTGCTTCAGTGCAATGGTGAAAAACTTGGTCCCTATCCACTATGTTTCTTATAAAATATCAGTTGGACACTGCCTTGCTTGATTCAATGGTTTGGGAAAACACGATTTCTTAGGTAACTCTACTCTGAATTATTCACATCAGTAGGCATACAGTATCATTTATTTCTTCCTTCATTGGACAGATAGGTCCCCATGTGGAGAGTGCAATCCAATATTCCTAAAAATGTTGGTTCATCCTTTAAAAACAATTACCACAAAGGTCAAGATTTCCCGGAGGACATCTGCAACAGTTTAAAATTGCCTTCCACGCATTGTTTTCCCTGTTAATACAAGCCTTCTTCTCAAGATGATATCTAATGAGAGATGGAAGATGTAGACTAAAGCCAACTTGTAATCCATGGTACGAGCTGTAGTTCACAGAGCCCCTGAAGTTTCTATGGGGCATGTGTTCTGTATTATTTCCATAGAGAGGAATCCAAGATGTAAACAATAAAGAATAAAGGGTATAATTTGGCATGTATGTACTTGATATACAACAGAACATCTAATTCTTCCCCTTCCATTTATTTGTCTTTGGTATATTGTCCCATGCAGTCACAACTATCGACAGGTGCCCTGGTTGGTGCTGGTATAACAGAGAATAGGAATCTGTTCAAATGTGCTCTGTTGGTTTCTCATGTGTCTGAGCAGAGAAGATCTTTGATTGCTAAACATGTGGACAGCAGCTGATCTGTAAACTTAGTTCCAGAGCCTGCTCCTGGTGAAACCTCTGAGCAGTTCGAAATGCAAGTTCTTCAGTTGTCAGCAAGTAGGACTTGTAGGACTTCTATTTTATGAGTAGTAGTAGAAAGTACAAGGGTAGATCTAGTAGAGAGGGGACATGGAAGGAGCTGGGAGATGTGATAGGAGGGGGAAAGAGATTACGGATGCATTGTATTAGGTAAGAAAAAATAAATTACTTAAAAACATGCATAATGAATGTGGTGCAAAAAAGGCATGAATAATGATGACTAACTTTTTCTTTTCTGTTCAGTTTTATAATAAAACTAGATACTGGTGGTCAACACAGTTTACTTGGTCTGCATCACTTTTAAGTTTTATTTAATCAATTCATGCTAAAAAGAAAGGAAGAACCATACAAATACCAACTTTACTGAATTGCAGCTTACTGCTTGGGTCTAGTTTCACTTATAAAGAAGGAAATCTGGGGATATGAGGAACTTGTTTTTATTCGAGATGGGAGCAGCTGAGTAAGGTAGAAGCACGAGAATCTGGATTAGATTGCAGTCTGGTGGTACTGGAGTAGGAAATATATCCAAGATCTCATCAATATAATGAATAGGAAAAATAGTTTCCAACTTATAAAGAAACATGTCCTGTTGATAAAGTAAAGATATACATATATTTATACACTGATTTGTCATGAGTAGATGGGGCCTTAGTAGCACTAAGAATAATAGTAGATTGTGACAACTTGTGAGATCATAATGGTTGCCTGGCAATCCCAATAAGATTCTTGTGGTCTCTTATCTGGAAAACAAGCATGGGACAAGTGAGATGTAATGTTTTCTTTGGATATGTTACTTTTAAAGATCAGTATCCTCTACAACTTTTAACACAACCAGTATATGCTGGTTGTGATTCTTCCAATCAAACCACATTCTAAGTCCTGGAATCTGTTACGGAGCTGGCAGTAGAACCTAAAACAAGGATACCTGCTGAAATATGTGCAATCTGTGGAAAAACTAAGCAATATGGAGTAGGAAGCTAAAGACATCCATAGCAGGGTGAGTTTTCTATTGTGTACATTTCTTCAACAAGATTTGCAGCTATTTCTTAGATTAGTTCCTGGTGAAGGAGGTATGTGTTTCATCTTCTATGGAAGCTGCACAACTTCTTCTATCTGATTGTCTCTAAAAGCCTTAATTCACAGTGTCATTACCACATGAGAAGTCTGCATTGTGGCTCACACTTGAGCCTGGTGTCACAATGACCTCTGAGGGTCCTTCACCAATGTTAAAGTCAGAGTGTTGCTGTCAAAAATTGAAAAATCTTCATTATGCCTCAGTGCCCTGAGTCATTGGTTTTCTTTCTGAGGCTTCTGGACTCTATTTCTGCTAAGAACTGGGTTCCATTCTTTCTATTTTTGTTGTCTAGGGTCATTAAAATTAAGCCATTCCAAGTAGCTAATGTTTCAGTTATTTTGAAATAAGTATGCTGTACAACCTTTAATAATACTTCACTCCCATTTATTCTCTCTGGGAGATTCATCTTTTGCCAGAATAGCCTAAAGTAATTATTGTGTACTCAGTTGGATTCATTAGGCGGGCAGCAAATTGAGGTTTTGTTTACAGGAGTACCCAGTATGTAGCTATAATTTCAATGTAGCATGGGTTTCTACATAAATTAGTGTAGTGAGCCAGAATATTTTAGCAATGCACACTTTTTCTAGTTTTCACATCATAGCATGTGATGAAGGGAGACTGCTTACTCTATGATAGGACAAGGGGACATTTTATCTTAAGATTTCTAGGGAATTCAATACATAGTGAACTTCTTGTATTGTTCTGTCTCCTGAGGCCAGGAAATGTCTAAAATATCTTACCAAGTACTCAAGAAAACACAATCTCTCAATTCCATTGTTATCCCTGCTTAGAACTGATGTAAAAGAGTAGCAGACCTGTGATAGTGTTTTTTATGCAGGTTGGACAAAATGGAAATGTGGCCTGGCATTTAGAAGCCCAGGGACCAAACAGTTTTGAGGTGGGGAAAGTGAATTCAAAGTCATGGATATCCTGATATTCTGGAAGGCAGGAGCCACATAGCTCTCACAGCTCTTTGGAAGAAGTGCTCAGTAGGAAGTTATCCTGTCATTCAGGAAGCTAGGAGTCACACACCTCTGGGAGCTTTGATGCAGGGAAGGCTTCCCCAGCTGAGCTGGAGTGTTCCAATGTAACAACTCTCTGCTCTGCTCAACTGTCTTCTACTCTGAGGGGAGAACTTACCTAATGCTGCAGCTCCAAAGAGCTATCCTTACCTAACTGAAATGTTCAAACTGGGTTGATGTGTTCTTCTCTGCTTCTTCTTTTTCTCTTCTCTTCTCTTCTCTTCTCTTCTCTTCTCTTCTCTTCTCTTCTCTTCTCTTCTCTTCTCTTCTCTTATCTTTTCTTCTCTTCATCTCTTCTCTTCTCTTCTGTTCACTCCTTCCTTACTTTTTTCCTCTTTATGACTGCCTCTACTTGGGTGAAAGGCCATAGCCAAAGTTGTGCTCCCTAGGGAGAAGAGTACAGAATGCTGCCCATAATATAATGTCCCTGGGGTGAGGAGCATCCCAGAGTGGCCTCTGATTGTAGAATTTTTTTTCCTTCCTTGGCTAGCCAGGAGAGGGTGAAGGAATCTAGCTTAGAGCAATGTGTATTAGCTGGGCCACTTCTTCGCTGATCTGCCAGGTTTGGCCCCCACAGCCAGCTTAGAGTGGGGATCCTGATAGTCCTATGATGAGCTGTCCTGTGGTGGTGTGAAGTCCCAGAACTCCCCAGTCTAGCATAGCTAGTCTTCCACAATGGGGAAATTTAGTAGCTCCACAGTGGTCAGCTGAAAAATTTGGGTCTCATGGTGATCACAAGGGGAGGTGGCTGGCGACCCAGAATCCCTTGCAGAGTATAAAGTGAACTAAGCAGCAGCTCCAAATGGCAAATATGCCCGAAACCAGAGGTGGCACCTCCGCAGGAATACCAGAGCAGGAGCGGTTGATGAGTCATGGGCACCCCATCATGCTCCAGTCTGAACAGCCATGCATGCTTGTTAGTAGAACCATGTTTCAAGACCTGCCTTGCAGACTGGGTAATAGGCAAGGGGGTTGAGGGTGTTCTGCAGCCACTTCCCCTTGTGGGAATTGCTTTGCTGCCTCCTTTCTTGTTGCGCTTCACAGGGATGCATCTCACACATAGGCCTGGCAGGCAGTAGGGTGGCCTTGTACACATGAGTCTGCTTGGCGGAACATGAAGTATAGAGACAATGCCCCTCTGACCCCCCTGGCTCAGCCCTGGCCTAGTCTAGGTATCAGTAGGTGGTGCTCAGAGGGCCCTGGCTGGAGCATTCAGGCTCATTCTCCCCTCTTCACTGGCCACTGCTACCCCTTGGCGGCTGGAACCCTAGCGCACATGGTGCCTTGCCACAGCCCTAACCTGTGAAAGGCTCTATCCTTTCCGTGTGGATGCCTGTGAACAATTGCAGCCACTAGCCATCAGGATATAGGCCAGCTGGCCCGGTTCCTCAAGAGGACCTCTTTCCTGAGTGGAGCCCCTCTCTTGCCTTCTACTTGAAATGCTCTGTGCTCATTCAGGAACATGGCTGCCCCTGATGTCCAAAGTGAGCTAGGTCCCTGGGCACTCAGGGGTCACTGGCCTTGTCTGAGTCCCTTGTGCCTTGCCTTGCTGAGTCTTCACAGGGTAGCATTGGTAGGGAAGTCTTCTGAATTAAGGAACACACTTCCTTGCTGACTACTAGATGGCCTCTGACCAGGCTCTTTCTCAGTGGTTGAAGTCCTGAGTTGGGATACACCCTAATAGAATCCATGATGTTGGACCCCAGGAGGAGAACCGAACATTGCTTTGTTGAATGTTAGAATAGGTCAAATATCTACAGTACCAGAGAGCAAAATTTCTTGAATATCATCATCCTCTCCATCCTAGACACACCTCAAGTTCTAGGATGGCAGAGGGAGCCTGGTATAATAGGAATCAGTCACAATTCATATGTTGCTAGATTCCTCCAGCTGTGTTTAGCCCCTAGAACTTGATCTGGCTCCTTCAAAAAAATTTTCCAAATGATGTGGTTTTCCTGATTTATCAGAGAGATACATCAAAGGAGTGTATGATGCCAAAATGTTTCCACAGCAATATCTAAAGTTCTAACAGAATTTAGAATCCAAGCAATCATTACCATAGTCATCAATGAACTTTAGTTCCTAGTGGTGACCAGACATAAGCTAAGAGCAAGGGAATTGGCATTAGGCACCTGTTCTAATGGAACTGACCATAGATTGCAGAAGCAAATAATCATGGGCAGTGTAACAGAAACACTTTCGTTCAAGTAGAGGGCTTGAGGAGATGGAGGGAAAGAACAAAAAAAGCCTGCATTTATGAAACAGTTTGTAGAGTAAGAAATATAGAAGAATAATACTTCCACAGTCACTGGCTAGTTTCAGGTCATTCAGAATTAACCAGTGGCTTTATGAATGCAAGCCTGTCCCTGATCCAAAACCTCAATTCCTGAGTTTTAAGGTTGAATTTGTTAATCATTGTGAGAAGAAAAACATGCAGAAAAAGAAACATAAATATATATTTTTTTCTGTGGTAAAATGCACATAAGGTTTTCAGAGATCAAATCAAAATTCAGGTATGATAGAAGGTGAAAAATGCTTCAAAAATTTTAAAAACATGCCATTGTCATGTATACTCAGTGAGTTGACATTTTTGTGAATTGCTATGGCATCAATTTAACTTCATTGATGTTGCATTCTGCAACAGAATAGAGTGTAAGACGAAGGCTTTTTTAAGAATTTTTAACACTAGATCTCATGTAGACCAGACTTGCCTTGAGATTCTATTAACTGGTTTGAGAACTCTGTGTTGCATTCTTAACTGGCATAGATCAGATATTCTAGAGCATTCCCTTTGGTGTTTGAAGCAGTTTTTGCACCTTCCATGTGCCCAAAATTGAGAGTTGTGTGTCAGGGAAGAACAATAGTGGAGCCCCTACATTCTGTTTCCCATAGGTCTTGAGCTTACCAACCATACTTTCCTCTTCTGATATCCCAACAGGGAACACCCTTACCCACTTGTATGCCCATACAACCTTGTTGGAATCCCCTGTAATGGACTGCACCTAGAGAGCTATCCCAGATCAATAAGGATGTTGAACATTTTTTAAGTTTCTTTTCTTTAAGTATTTTTAAAGATTAAATAGAATGTATAGATTTCTTCTGATAAAATGTCCATTTTTACTATGTCAATCCTACCAAACCAGGAGCATAGGATATCTTTCCATCTTGTAAGCTCTTCTTCAATTTACATCTTTAAGGAAATAAAGTATTTGTCATTCAAATCTTCCAATTGCTTGATTAGAGACACACCAATATACCTAGTGTCATTTGTAGGTTTTTAAAGTTGTTGTTTCCCTGAATTCTTTCTCTGTTCATCTGTCATTTGTATGGATGGGAGCTAAAGACTTATTCAATTAATCCTGTAGTCAGCCACCTCACTGAAGATGTTTATGAGCTATAGGTGTTCCTTTTTATAGTAGTATTGAATATGTATGGACAGAGTGGACAACTGTGTCTTGTTCCAGATTTTAATAGAATTATTTTGTCTTTCTCTCCACTTAATTTGATGTTGGCAGAGATCTTGCTGGAAATTGCCTGTATTATGTTTTGATACAAAATTCATCTCCCATCTCTCCAATAGGTTTATCATGAAGGAGTGTTGGATTTTTTCAAAAACTGTCTTAGGATATAGTGAGGGGACCCATGAGAGCTTTTTTTTTCTTTCAGTTTGTTTATGTGGTGGATTACATTGAATAATTTTATATGTTGAATCATCCCTCTGTGTATGGGATAAAGATAGGCTTTATAGCTGGATAATTTTTTTAATATGTCCTTGAATATGGTTTATGAGTATTTAAAAAGTACATTTACATATCTGTTAATGATTTATATGAGTGTATAACTCTCTTTCTTTGTTGAATCTTTTTTGTGATTTATATATTAGTGTAAGCATTAGTTTAGCAGTGTGCCTTCTGCTATTGTTTTAAGGAGTAATTAGAGGATTTAGTATTCAGAGCTAAAACATTATGATCATAGGCTTTATTGGAGAGGCTTTTATTGTCCTCTTGTATTTATTTGTGAGTTACAGTCTTGTTTGAATTGTTTATTAGATTTTATACAATTTTTCTGTGCAGTATCTACCGAGAACAGCATTCATTTCTTTAAGATTTTCCAATTTTATGGAGTTTAGTGATATTTCTTTTAAAAATGTGGGAGCTCTTGTGTTAGGGATATAGATGTTAGGAATTGGAATATTATCTTGTTGAGTTTTTCATTTAATGAGTTTGATGTGTCCTTCCCCATCTCTTCTAATTAATTTTAGTTTGAATTGTATTTTATGGGATATTAGAATCTTTACACTAGCTTATTTTTCAGCATTTACTTGGTAAATTTTTCCCAAACCTTTTCTCTGAAGAAATATTTTTTTTTTGAGATGGAGATGTGTTTCTTGTATGCAGCAGATGTCTGGATTCTGTTTTCAAATCCATTCTGTTAGTCTCTTTTTTTTTAAATTGGGGAATTGAGACCATCAATGTTTAGAGGTACTAATGTCCATTTATTGTCAGGACTTGTTATTTTGTAACTATTGTTTATGTGTTTGTATGTGTGTGTTTGTGTGTATGTGTGTGTGTGTGTGTGTGTGTGTGTTTGTGTGTATGTGTGTATGTGTGTGTGTTTCTTCTATTGAATATGATATTGTGAGATAATTTAATTCCTGTGTTTCCTTGATTGTAGGTAACTTCCTTTTGTTTAGGTTTTTATTCTACTGTCTACTGTAGTTCAGTCTTTGTAAATAGGTATTGTTTGAATTTGAATTTGTCATGAAATATTTTATTTTCTCTATATATGATAATTGACAGTGTCGTTGGTTAGAGTAGTCTTGTGTATCATCTATGTTCCTTAGAGTCTGTTGTATTTCAATCTAGGCCCTGTTGGCTCTCAGTGTCTTCACTGGGAATTCAGATGTAATTCTAATAGCTTTGCCTCTTTGTGTTATTTGATCTTTTTCTATTTCAGCTTTCAGTATTCTTTCTTTGTTGAATATGTTTAGTGTTTTGGTCATTTTGTGGTAAGGGTTCTTTTCTAGTCTGGTTTATTTGGTATCCTATAAGCTTCTTGTACTTTTATAGGCTGAGTTTTTCAGTTTTGGGAAGGTTTCTTCCATGATTTTGTTGAAATTTTTTTCTTTGCTAATATTATGAGGATTCTATGGCCTCATATGTGATAAGAAACTATCTGATTTCCACACTATTTCTTCAGAATGTACCTTTAACTTTCCTGCAGAAAATTCAGATTGTATCTTGAAATTTATCATCTCTGGGAAATTATTTATAAAAAAAAAAACTATCACCAGGCTTAGCAGCAAGTGCCATTACTGCTGAGTCTTTTCACTGGCTCTTGTCTGGTGGCCACATCCCTGCAGATGCTGCCAACATTGATGATCATCGGCATCTGCAATGACCCATCTTTTTCTAAGCCACACTTTCAGAGATTGAGGGCAAAATCTCTTCGAAATACAGATATTCATGTAGTTGTAAAGATAGCAGACCTACAGGGGTAACAGCTGCTGTGGCTCTACAACACTGGATTCCCATTATTAGATGCTTAAAATAGAAGTGGAATTTATCTTTTATATCATTGTTTCCCACAAACGACTTCATAATGGAATAAATATCCAAATTTCTGGAACTAAAAAAACACTGACTGCAATATTAATAGGACACCATAAATTGTCATGACCATATGACACATTGACATTGAAGGTTACAAAAAGATTAAGCCTAACAGAAGATCTGCAGTTGAAAATAGAGAGGAATATGGACAAACATACAATATAGAGAAACAGTATGAGATAGATATATGAAGGCCCTTACATGTTCAAATAGAGTGGAATATGATATTTTTAATATACAAATTTATTCAGCCTGATTTACAGTATATGGAGTCATTTTTATTTGTTTATTCATTTACTTAATGTTTGTTACAAGGTCTCATATATTCCACGTTGGCCTTGAGAAAATTATGTAGCTGAGGTTGGCCTTGGACTCCTGATCCTCTTACCTCTCTTTCCAGTGCTAGGATTAAAGGTATTTCTACCAAACCAAGTCTGTGCAGTGCAGGGTATCAAGCCCAGAGCTTTGCAAATGCTAGGCTTGAATAAAGCTACATAGTCAGTCAAAATATGTGAATTTTTTAAGATTTTAAGAATTTACTTTTTGGTTATGTGTTTGTTTCAGAATGAGCATATGCAAATGTATGTGGCCAAAAAGACCAGAAAAGAGCTGCAGAATTCTTGATTCTAGAGTTACAAGATGTGGAGATCCAAGCATATTTGGTCCTGGGAAATTAAGTCATCTGCAAGAGCAAAATATTTTCTTAACCACTGAGCCATCATTCCTAGGTGAGCTTTTGAAACTTGGTGTCCACAGTTAAGTAGATTTTGAAACTGTAGCATACTTTTAATCTGTAACCAGATGAGCATCAGGATAAATGTCACTTATATTCTGTGGTTGATTGTGATGTTTGTTGGTACCTAATTTACTCTGAGCTTGAAATAAAATTTAATAACGTGCCAACTGTTCAAAGTCAGAGACTTTAGGTATAACAGGAGGAGGAAGAGGGTCTCTAAAACTCATGAAACGCTTCCACGGAACTAGGCATGCACTAGCTGTGAGACATAAATCTACTATATAACTCAGATTTCAGTAGAAAATTCAAGACAGTAGTAGGAGGAACTTTGTAAGATACAGTGAAAACATACTTTCCTCAACTGATTTGTATAGGATATACCTCATAAGTATAATTAAACTTCATTAATCACTACATGAATAAGATAGAGTTTGTCAGAGTGCTAATGTGTACCTTTGTATTCAATATAAAAAAATATCTGCGTGACCAATTACTAGTGCAGACAAGATTATTGAATGGAGATGTTGTTTCCCATCCTTTCATAGGCAATCATTGAGATATCAGAATTAAAGTTTCAATATGAGAAATGTAGACTCTTAATATACTGGTATATTCTTATCTGTTTGGTAAGATGGTTTCCATGGATTGTATTATCAGCTCAGTTCCAGTTGCTACTTATTCTTAAAATTTTGAATTTTGTCAATAGAAAAATATATATTCCGGCTACATAGATGGATCAGCAGTTGAGAGCACTTATTAATCTTCTAGAGAATCTCACCCATCTTTGTACACATATCCATAAGCAAACATGTACAACTGTACTCACCCCACATACACAAACAAACTTGAATTCAAATTTGAATTGAGATAATTAGAGTATGTAGAAAAAAAAAGACTTGCAACTTGCTCTGCATATTTCAAACTTTTCATCTTCAAGCTGTTGACTGCAAATGCTTTTACAAGATGTCCTTTTGATCTTTTGTAATATATCCTGTCAACTCAGAAGTTCTCTACTTCCTTCCTTCATTGTGTAAATAAATAACCTTCACTTATTTCAATATGTGCACTTGCTTCCCTGATAAAAACTGGGTTTGTGGAGAAAGAACATTTAGACTTAGAAATGGGACTCATGGCATATACCATCTGTCTCTTCTTTTACAGAGACTGTTTTAAATTAAAATATTATTCATGTCATGAAAAGAAATCAGGGAACTTGTCCTGTGGCATACTTTACATGATGAATTAGTCTGATTGTTTCTGCACAATGATAATTAACTTGTTCCTTATTCACTATGTTTCTTATAAAGTATCAACTTGACACTTCCTTGCTTGATTCAATGGTTTGAGGAAACAGGATTCCATAGGAAACTCTACTCTGAATGAATTACAGCACTAGGCATAGGGTATCTTTCATCCCTTCTTGAATGGCCCAATGGGTCCCCATGTGGTGAGTCCAATCCAATATTCTTAAAGACATTCATTCTATCTTTACATAAAATAACCACATTGGTCAAGATTCTCTGGACAGATGCAGTCAATGTTGAGACTGCCTTCCAGCCATTATTTTCCCTATTAATGCAAACCACCTCCTCATGGTGATTTCTGATGAGAGGTAGAAGAAGTATACTAAGGTCTCCTTGTAATACGTGATAGGGGCTATAGATTATACAGTCCATGGAATGGCTTTGGGTCATGTTTAATGTGGTTTTTTCCCTATAGAGGAATCCAAACTTCAAAAGGTGAAGAATACATGTTAGATTTTGTCACGTAAGTAGTAGATGTACAAGAAAGCTTTTTCATTCCATTTTAATAAAAGGAACAATGACTGTTCTTTGGTAGATTGTCCCATGCAGTTACAACCATCAACAGCTTCTCAAGTTAGTGTAGGTATCACAAAGAATAGAAATCTGTCTAGGTATGGTTGTTTGGCTCCTCACATGTCTTAGCAGAGAACATCTTTGATTGCTAAACATGTGGTTAGCAGCTGATCAGTAAATTTAGTTCCATCACCTGCTCCTAGTGAAAAATCTGAGCAAGTCAATACACACGTAATTCATTTATCAACAACACAGAGGATCCCTGTACTCTGGATCATACAGAGTTAGGACAGGATATCTCCAAGGAACCAAGACTCTGGTCTTTTTCAATGGACATCACAATATATCTAAACAGTGAAGAGATAGCCTTTGCAATTTCAATTCTAAGGGCTATGGAGTTGGGATGTCTCTTGGGTTAAAAATGAATATCCAAATGAAAATTCAGATTTCCTAAGAAATCAGAGTTAAAACTCTGTTGAGTTTTCCCAAAATCTTTATGAGCATTGGAGTTTTGGAGGATGGATGTTGTTTTATGTAGTGATTGTGTGTGTTTGTGTCTGTGTTTATATATCTGTGTGTTTCATTGTGTTGTGGAAGAAATACTCAAACAAGTATGTGGTATGACTTGTCTAACTGCTAATTCTTGGAGGACAGCTCTTTTCTGAAAAGAAGTAGAAGGCACAAGGGGTAGATCTGGTAGACAGGGGAGATGGAAAGAGCTGGGAGGCATGGAAGGAGGTTGAAATGGGGTCTGGATGTATAAGAAAAACAAATGAAATACTTACCATGTAGAATGAATGTGGTGCAAAAAGGGGAATAATAACAAGAAAAAATTCTTTCTGTGACCCTTTATAGTAAAACTAGATTCAGGTGATGAATATAATTTGCTTGATCAGCAACAATGTTAAATTTTACATAATAAATTTCAGCTAAAACAAAAAGAAGAGAAAACATACAAACACTAAATGCATTGAATTTCACCTTGCTACTTGGGTCCACTAATAGAAGAGGGTGGGAGATTAGAGCTAATGAGCAACTTTTTATTATGTGAGTGGGGAGGAGCTGAGTAAGAAGCACAAGAATTTTGTTATTCCTCAATCTGGTGGTGTTAGAGTAAGAATTATATCTAAGTATTCATCAATATATTGAATGGCTTATTAATGCATTCACTTGGTTGTTTGCCTTACTACAATGTTTATAGGTAAATGTGTGATAGAAATAAAAATAGATCTCAACTCGTAAAGAGATTTGTATCCTGTGGATAAAGTAAAGAAGTGTATACTGATATATTATGAGTAGGTGGGATTTTAGTGGTACTAAGAACAGTTGTAGACCGTGACAACCTATGAGATCATGATGGTGGTATGGAAAACCCAATGTGATTCTTCTATTGCTTTATCACATGGCCAACAAGAATAAGGCTCCTGGAATGCGGTGATTTCTTTTGCTATGTTACTTTCTCAATATTATTATCCTCTACAACCTTTCATTTCAGCATATGCTGGCAGTGATTCTTTAAATCAAGCCATAGCCAAATCCTTAGAAGCTATACTGGACCTGGCACTAGAACCCAAGGCAGGGATACTGATGACATATTTTATGGTCTGTGAAAACACTGATCAGTATGGAATAGGAAGCTAACGATGTCCATAGCAGGGTGAGTTTTCCACTGGGTATATTTCTTCACGATTTGAAGCTATTTCGTAAATTAGTTCCTGGTTAAGGGGATAAGTATTGTATCTAGTAGGGCAAAGCCCAATATCTTCTATCTGTTGGCATCTAGAAGCCTGAACTCACAGTGTCATTACCATGTAGGAAGACTGATTGCATAGTGGCTCAAAGTTGAGACTGGGGTCACAATGGTTTCTGAGTCTCCTGCTCCAATATCAATGTCAGAATGTTATTCCAGCATGCTTGCAGATCATGATGCTGCCTCTGGTCCCTCTCGTTTTGTTTCTTTGGGTCCTGGACATTATTCCTGGTAAGAATGGGATTTAAGCTTTAAGGTGGAGTCATTCCAAGTAGCTAGTAACTTAGTTACTTTGACATCAGAATCCTTTACAATTTTTAATCCCACCTACATCCCAATTATTTTATCTTGGAGACAAATATCATATCAGAATTGCCTAAAGTAGCACTTGGGTACTTTCATGGGCATTATGTAGTAGGCAGATCAACTGTGCTTTTCATTTAGCAGAAATCCCAGGATGTAGCAATAGGCTCAATGCAGTTTTGCATTCTACGTGAATTACTATGATGAGCCAAAATATTTTGCTCATGATGTTTGTTGTTTTTCTTTTTGGTTTTCACATCAAAACTTGATATGAAGGAAGATGGCTCACTCAATGATTTCAACGTAATTTAATATATAATGACTCCTTTGTTTCATTCATTTTCCTGAAGCGTGCAAAAGTCTAAAATACCAAGTAGATGCAAAAACACAATCTCCCAGGTTCCTTTTTATCAGTGTTTAGAATTGATGAAAAGAGTAGAGGCTTAGTGTTAGTGTTCATATTAATCTCAGACAGAGATGGAAATGTGGTCTAGCACTCAGGAGCATAAATTCTGCATAGCTCTGAGGTGAGAATAGTGTCACCAGTGAAAGTGTTTACAACTCTGAAAGGAAGATGCCCTGGCAATTGGAACCAGGGACCAAACAGTTCTGAGGAGGAGAAGATGTCCATAATGGAAAGGTATCCTGACATTTGAGAAGCCAGAATCCACATAGCTTTCAAAATTCTGAGTTTGGGAAAATGTCCCTAATGGGAATAGGCATCCTGACATTCAGGAAGCCAGGAACAAAAGTGAGACAAAGACCCCTATAGCCATATCACTGAGGGAAGAGAACAGATGGGAGTATATATCCAAGAGACTTTATAATGGGCTTGGGAAAAGGGATAAAAATTTACCCTGTGTTTGTAAATCCCAAATCCAGTTGAAAATAAGACTGTCACAATTGAGCCAAATTTGAAGCAAGCAAGCTTTAATTATATTAACTAAATACTGGCCAGATATATGGACTCTGACTAGCACAATTCTGAGATACTCATAGTAAGACCCTGTCACCTCTCACAGAAATACCCGAATCATTTACCCCAAATCATATCATTTAAAACTTTAGAAACATTAAGGCTACGCCCTTCCCACCTGGTCAAATCAGTGACAAGAATCTAACCTGATGTACTCCATATGTAGTAAATTTCAACCTACAAGTTCACAGGCAGATCTGGGGCATGGAGCACATACTGTGCAGTAGGGTCAACTTGGGAACTATTCACTCCTTACCCAATAATACAAGAGGTTATATCCTCGGATGAAAGAGATACAAGTCCATACAGCTGTACATTCCCACCTAGCATTCCAGGAAGTTCTCTATTTTTGTTTTAAAGATATTTGTTGCATAGTATCTAAAATTACAAACATCACTTTTGCTCTTACACTTTCAGTATTCCAAGAAGAAAACAGATATCTCATTGACAAAGCCCCATTCTAGTTCCAAAGCTCTTCAAGCCATCAGATAGTTTACTAGTGGGAGACAAAAATGCCCAAATTACTGTGACATGTGGTTACAGAGTTGAGAGTAGACATTCATTCCACTCAAACTTCTTCTTCTTGTATTGTATTAGTGGTTATTATATGATTATACTGAGTCTTCAGGGAGCTTTTCAGATGAAATGTTTTCTTTGTATATTTTACAATCCCACAAAAATAACGTGTAGCACCCTCTATTTTTGCATACATTGGTTTTGATGGTTCCAGCAAAACCAAGACCTAAGTCCTGTAAGTTGGACTGCAGTTGTGATTCAAACCCAAGGCACAGTTCACTGACACCGCATGCAGTGGATAAGCTGATCAAAGTGTTGTGGTGGTAAATGTCTTCTCTTCTTATTATTGCAACCATCAATAGAAATCTGATGGCTTCAGAGTTATCCTAGCAGGGTGAGTATTACACTGTGTAAAATCTATCACAAGCTAAAGTTAGTGTGTTAGAGTGTGGGTGTGTATACATGTGACTGTGTAAATGTATCTATGTGTTTGCTGGAAATAGAATTCAAACAATTACTTTTTCTAAAGATTCGCACCATGTTCATGTGATTCAAATCCTACAAATAAGAAGGAATCAGTTGTTATTGTTTTCATTCGAGTTGAATGAGGGTGTGTAAGGCACAAGTACAAGAGTGGTCTTGGTGTCCAGTATTGCGGAGTGAGAACAGGAGAATCTGAGTTATAGATAAGTGCCTAAATATCTATTCATATGGCAACTCAATTCTTTCACTTAAATGTGTGCATTATTATATGCATAGTAGGTAAATGTGTGGCAGTAAATGTCAAAGAAGCTACCACTCCTAGACAATCTTGTGTACTTTAGAAAATGTTAGTAAGTACAAATTTATTGATGGGCCGTAAGTGGATGGGGTCCCTATGGCGTGTGGACCTGTATTTGATGGTGATAGAGTATGAGATCATAATTGCCTAGCAACAAAATGACATGCTCGGGGTCAAATCTCGTGAAGCTGGCATGAAGCTTTTGAGATGTAGTATTTCCTTTGCTCCTGTTGCGTTCCTAGGATAAATATTATAGGTGAAAAGCAACAGGATCTTCCTGGTGAAAGACTGCCATAAATCAGAATTGTGTTGGTGAAGCACACACTGCTTTCTTTTCTATTTCTTTTCATTCCTTGAGATGAGGTCATCTTCTTCCTCCAAAACATGGCAATGGTCCATTAAATCCTTGAGGAATTATTGTCTTTTGACTCCGTTAACCAGTGCCATCTCCTGAGGCATGCAAAGCTCTAGAATTCTTCTCCTAGCTGGGATAAAATCACAATTTCTAGTGTCCTTTGTGGTTTCTTTTGGAAGGGAAGTAAAACAGGAATCATCCCATAGTGCATATAGGGCTTTGGAAAGGGTGGGCATGCCTGGGTTCCTTTCTTGTCTTCCTAACAGAAAACTGAGGGATCCAAATTTGACACAGAACCAATCACTCTTCCAAGCTCCTTTCTCTGATCTCTACACACATTGAAAGGACATTTGTTGAAATGTACACAACAAAATACATAATCCAACATTTTCAATCATCAGTCCTTCTTTTCATTCATACATTCTTATTTCATTTATCTTTCCTATATCCATGCCTCCTTAAAAATTTCCTATTATCATTAATTTTTCACTCACTCTTATGTTTATTTCTTCCTCATCTTTCATTTGCTTTTATTCCTTCTATATTTCCTTTTTATTTCTTTTTTCTTGTTTTCATTTTCAAATATTTTCAAATAGGAGAGTTGCAATTTTACACAGAATTCTCCTACCTGTCAGATATTGTTTTTGAAAGAGAAACTCATGTATATTACTACCACAAGGAGTTAGGAGCACCCGTCCTTGATTTGCTGAGTAGACATCATGTACAGCTAAAAGATGTGGATTAACCGAATTAGAATGATGTGTTATTATTCAAGGTGAAAATTACATAACAGAGACCTCCATGCAGGAATAGCAAGGAGCTTCAAAACCAATGAAATAGGAACACTTTAATTTTTGTGGCATACCTAGGAAATAGGATGCCTGAAATAGTTGATTCAATTTTAATCTGATGTTACTTTTCTCCATCTTAGTCATGTTCCTCAGGAAGAATGCTAGGATCCAGATCAAGAAATTCCTTGAAACATCACTTTTTAGGTCATGTGTTCCTCCTTGGCAAGTTGCTCCCTAATTACAGGAGGAAGAATGTGTACCAGGGGACCTAATTGTACTGTATAATAGAGACTGGGATTCAGTAAGCTCACAAATTATTCATGGAGCATTCCTAACATGTTCTTCATGTAGATTTGAACGCAAGCCTAAGAAGGTGAGGGAGAGAGAATATGCTATGTATGTTGTAGATGTAGACCAGCACCTCTCTTACTTATCCCCTTAAAGTTTAAACAAGAAACAAATATTGTTATATAGTAGAAGCCTCATACAATCACAACTCTGAAGTGGAGCCTATTATGACACAAGTTATACAGTGCTATGATCATACGCATGTGCTCTTATTAATGTAATTTTCTAATCTTTTTACTGATCATATAAAATCATTTGTTAATTGTAATCAGTGGTAGTGATGGAGGTAAAAATGTACATGAAATGGACAGTGACCATGCATACTGTGTATTTCCCCTACAGTCAAAGCCTTGCCACAAAATATACAGAAGACATGGCAACTGGAATCGTGTATGTAGTTGATGCAGGACAATACATCTATTACTTTTCTTTTTATTTTAGAACTAGGAGTGATGTTTGGAAAATGGCACATTCTCATGCAGTCACAACCATCCTCAGGAACCCAGAATAATACTGGTTATTATGCAAAGATCACAGAATTAAGGTATGTTCTTTAATCCATAAAATTGTCTATTCTTGTGTCTGAGAATATTGCCTGATATTATCAACTGTGTAAACAGCATCCATTCAGTGAAATCAATTACATAGCCTTCTTATGAGAACTTTGAGCATGTCAGAATACATACAGCAACACAGTGGCATGGGCACCCACAAGCAAGTGGGCAGGGTTTTGGAGGGTGTGTACCAGGACCGTGCTGCAGTGGCAGCAGCAAGCCTGGGAGATAAAATTCCCAGTTCCTTTAAGCAGACCTTAAAATATCTGTTCCTGTCCCCTGGATGGAAACTCCAGGATTATTCAAATTGTTGCCCTCGCCCTGCTGTCTCTCTTTCTATCAAAGCTGCACAGAAGGAGCATTTAGTGAATGGCTTGCTTGAATAAAGGATTGGATGAATTTATTGATAGACAAATGTAGTCTAATGGAGTGTTGATGAAATCCATGCCAGTTTCCGCAGCCCATAAAATACATAGGGAGCTCTGATGCCAGCTAGTTTGTCAGTACAAGACTAATTTCTTTTTAAATGTGAGGATCTGTTGAGCAAAATAGATGTGGTTTTTCTTTCAGTTTGAATATTGTTTTCTCATCCGTGTCATAAATTTGGATTTTATTACCACTCTATTTTTTTTCTTTTTTAAGTAGAGGCATAAAATTGGTTGCAAAAAATAGTTCTATTGAGTAAAATAGATTTCATCCAGTAATTCCTCACTCCTGGTACAACAATGTCTTACTTTCACTAGTTAAGCTTGCTTCTCTGGATTCCTAGCAGATTTTACTTCTTGTTACTTTTATTAAGAGAAATTGCTAATTTGAAGATATAAAAAATTGTTTCTTAAAATCAACAGTGATGCCAAAGCTAATTTGTATATTTTTGGTGTGTTCTTTCAGTTTATCACGGGTATAGAAGGTTCTATAAACAAGACTGTATAATGTAAACCCAGTTAACCATTTTAACAAATTTATTGTTTGTTTGTTACAGACCACATTATTTTTATTACTATGGCAGATATAAACAAATGATATTTACTAATTGCATCTTGGATCATTGATTTCTGCTTGATGTGGACTTTCTTTCTTTTTTTTTAGAAGAAATACTTGAGGTTCTTCTTGGCGGGGGAAAAACAGAGATAGTCTTTATGAATTCATCCAATGATGTCAACTTTACATTTGCAAATAGTATTTATTATGAGCTATAAACATGTGTATTGATGAAATTCTGATTTAAATATGCCTACAAAAGGTAAATTTTCATTTTGCTTGATTAACAAGAAACACTGAGATCCAGCCAAGGCCTAAATCCATTGGGAAGAATATTTGAGGTTTAGTCGGCCTTTCTCTATTCCCATTAGACTCAGGGATCAGACCTGAGAACCTGGAGCCCTCACAGGTACACACAGGTGCCTTGAATTTTAGCCAATGTTCTTTAGGAAGGATGAATTGTGCTTTTTGTTTTATTTGGTTCTGGGTAATCACCTGGAAAGAGGAAAGAACTTGTGAGAGACATGGTGATAGCTCATAATGGTTGCCTGGCAATGCCTAGGAGACTGATAGGGTGTTAATAAAAGCCCATTGCTTGGTATGCAGAGTGTCAGGAGACATATAATGTTTCTCCTTTAGGTCTGTCTTCCCTACAATAGAATTCGAGGCAGCCTATTTCTTCAGGTGAAATTGGGTCCTTAGTCCATTATAACCCCTATTGTGGATGAAGCGTGGCAAAATTCACTTGAACCCAGACAGAATGGTTCATAAAGGAACCAGTCTGGATCCATGGGTGATAGGTTTGAGGTTTTTGACTGTCTTTCTCAACTTGCATCAGACTTAGGTCTCAGTACTGTGAAACTTGATCTCACAGGTACACCCAGTAGCCTTGAATTTTGCCCTTTCTGCATTGCAAGGCTTTTATCAGGTTTGAAAGCAGTTCTGGGTCTATAGCGCCATTGAGATGGGAGGATTTCTTTGGTGTGGTATCTGCTGAACTTCCCATGTGACCAGATTTCTGTGACACCACCACCCAGCTTCCCTACAGAGCTGATTTAGCCTGAGGATTTCTTGGCAGGCCTCTTTGATCTCAATACTTGGATATGAACAGGTACACTGAGTGTCAGCACACCCAATTTTTTCCTGACAGCCTTATTTTTTTTTCAGGTGGGCAGAGTCAAGTAGAATTCACCAGGATCTATGGGGAGGTCCAAGTCAAAATGGGCTGATGTACCACCAAAGGGCAATGTCCAGTCCTCTATCTCCGGATCCTTTTTTTGTTTGTTTCTGAGAATGCTACACTGTTTTACAGATTGCCATGGGTTTTTCTGCAGCATTCCTGAGGACCTATCAAACAACTTCTGTGTCCTCAGATTCCCTGAATTGAATGGACTATCCAAGGGTAAAGAAATTGATAAGCACCCTTGTTCTATGTCCTACAGATCCTGAGCTTATCACCCATTACCACCTGTACCTGCATCCTAAATCCTGTACCCTGTCCTGAATCCTCTTACCTATTAGCATGCCAATACTACCCTTCTGTTATGCCCTATAGTGGACTTCAATTAGAGAGTCAACTCTCCTCATGCCTGGCCTGTAAGTTAAGCTGCCAACTTGGATTCTAAAGTCATTTTTAAGTTTTCTGTTTTTTGTTTTTTTTTGTTTGTTTTGTTTTGTTATGTTTTGCTCTGGGAATGCCATACACAGTGATCCCATGGCCCAAGGTACTTGACATTCTTGGTGCACTACTGTCATCCAGTGGAATTGTTTTGCAGGTCTGCCAGCTGGTCCCTGTGTTTCAGTGGACATCGCCAGCACCCTTAGCAGCATCTCTGTTGCTTGCTGGACAGGACTATTTCAGATCTTCTGCAAACCTATTGGCCCAGGAGAGCTGTGAAGAAAAGCAGGCTACAGCTCTTGCTGCCATACTTGAAGTCCAGCACCATATGGTTTGTCTTGTTTCAAGCAGAAAGCATATCCTCCTTGTTCTTAAAACTGCCATGTCTTTCAGGATTGTGCAGATCACTTTGCAAGAGATTCTGTATCTGTGGTTGAATCTGGGTTGAAGGAGGAGAATTTATACCACATGCCAGTGTTCACTAGGGCAATCACAGTGGGCTTTCATTCCCACTGCTTTTGATTTTGGATGATGGTTACAAGTAGCCCACACAACTCACTTCCTGGACCCACACAAGCTACAAGTCATTTCAAGTCTGTGCCCAGTTTGCCTGGGCAACACAACCTTTATGGTTCTATGAGTTTTATTCATTTTACTCCCTCCATACCATCCTCATTCCCTCCTTGCTCATCATTGTCCATCTCCTGTTCTCTCTGACATTTTCTTCTTTATCTTCATTTCATTAATTTTTTATCAGAAATTGGGATCTCTTTGAGCTTGGCTGCATTTGGAGTTCAGGGACCCTGACTTCAGAGAAAATATTTCTACTTCTGAGCTATATCCCTTTCACCCATTAAAGTATTGTACTGCCATGGAGATATGCATCCTCATTTTGTATACCCAGACATAGCCCATGTTATTCTTGTGTCTTAGGATGAATCTTAGTGGAAGCAGACATATAGGGTGGACTGAAGAGTGTCTAAAACTTGCCAGGCATACACTGCACTGGAGGCAGGTTAGGCTCCCTGTTCCTCCCTTTAAAATACCTCCTGTGGTCCTTCCTAACACCCATGCAAAAAGCATAAGTGTGAATTCTCCTGATTTGTCACCTTGCCTATTACCAAGGGAAAACATCCAAGGTTTAGTGTTAAAAAGCACATTTTTTCCTGTTCTGCCCTGTTTAGTGATATCTTGTGGAATAATGATTACTTAGATGAGGCTCTAAAATAAACAGTTGGTAGAATCAGGAGAATTCACAAGTATGTTTCCTGCATAGGTGTTGGGAATCACAACAGGGGGCATTGTTAATCAAGAGCCAGGGAGGCTACACTTTCCTGTGGGTCATTGAAAAAGGGGTCTCTTCAATTACAATGCCGTGAGACAGTACATTCATTTCAGGGCAGCTGGAAGGCCCAAAATTTGTTGGACATGTCTTCAGGAATGCTGTAGAAAACCCATGCCAATCTATACCACAGAGTAGCATCATAAGAAATAAACAAAAAAGGATCTGTGGATCAGGGACAGGAGATTGCACTTTTGTGGCACATCAGCAAATTTTGACTTGGACCTCCACAGAGATCCTATTGAATTCTACTAGATTGAATTCATCTACCATTCCTACCCCTTCCTCTGGCCCTTCCCCTGCACCAACCTCCACGTAGTACCCCTCCCCCATGTTCAAAACCACACATACTTTCTGGTGTCCCGAGTACCTAACTGTATTTAGAGAGTCATCCCAGATGGATAAGGATATAGAAAATTAAGTGTTTCTCAGCTGTTTGAGATTCTTCTTTTGTGAATTGTTTGTTTATATTTGCAGTCTATTTTCAGTTGTGTTTTTTGTTTTGTTGACATCTAGTTTCTTGCATTCTTTATGAATTTTGGATATTAGCTTTTTATTGGAAATGAATTAATGTTTCTCCAAAAAAAAAAAGCCTTGTCAAACCCCATATACAAACAAAGAAACAGATTTAGGAAAGATTAACAGCTTTGAATAATAAAAGGTACTTCTAGGCACAACTGAGGTTGGAATAAATTAAAGTATGGGAACATTTGTATGGTGTATGATCACAGTGGACAAATATCTCAGAGCTTCATGCTGTGAGACAAATACAGACACAACTTCTTACAGGGCTGAGGAAGAAAGCTCATTTCAAGCTAGAAGTTCATTATCAGCCTGGATTGCATAGAGATCTTATTAGTGAAAATAAATCAATACTGTCACTAAGTTTTATAGCTTTAAGCAATTAAAACTCTATCAGCCTCAGATTTCTTTTTGTTGTTTTTAAAGTTTTAAAAATATTTTATTATTTAATTATTTATTTATTCATTCCCGAATTTATTCATTTGTTTATTTCTGACATTTTTTCTCTTTTTACCACGGTAGTCTTGGAATTAAATATGTAGACATGGAAGCCCTTGAACTCTCAATAGATCCAACTGCTTCTGCCTCCTGAGTGCTGAGATTAAAGTAGCATCCAAACAAGCCCAGAAAGCTTCAGTTTTCTCACAGCAAGATGGTATTACTCACCAGCTTTACAGAACCGTGAAGAGTACTCCATTTATCGTAGCCATTATTTCATGGAGGAATGAAGCATACAACTATTTGAAAATAGCAAACAGAGCATTCTATCTTACATAATGCCTTTGAGGAATGTGTTGGCATATTTTAAAAGTTTGAATTGAGTGCTCTTTAATTTTTTGTTTTAAAAAAATGTGAAGCATATCAGGATTTTGCATTCCAGTCTTGCTTAGGGGACATGCTCATCATGTCTTTGTCATTCCTATTTTAATATATGTGCTGCTAATTCACACACTCTTTATTAACTTTTAAAATTCCCTTTGTGATGGGTTATATTGAGCAGCTGGGTATTGACTATACTATGGAATGAGATGTATTTATTAATCTAAATGATAGAGTGTCCACCAACAGCCTAACATTGACTTTGTCCCTGCCACACAGAGTAACATAGCAGTTGGAAATGCTACTTTGAGCTGCAGAAATCGATTTAGTTCAATCCTGCTCCCCGCCCCCTCCCACAATTAGCACCAGTGTAACTGGTGGCTTCACATGTACAGAAAAGATGTAGCTGCTGTCAGGGTATTCAATGCAAGGCACTGTTACCTCACAATGTTTGCTGAGTTAGTGAAGAATGCATCCTTTTGCCTCATTATTACCTGTTCAGACCACACAGTACAAACTCCTTAGAGGCCAATCCTGGCAACAGCAACAATTATCTGGTCCTTTTACCACCAGATCACTGGTTCTGATGGCTGAGCTGTTTATCATCTTACTATCTGGAATTAGTACTATGAGGTAACTGGAAATACCTCTCTAAGGGGGCTCCTACTGTTTGGGATGCTTGTGGTATGTTCAATCCAGAAGATTGGCCTGAGGAAATCCTGTCTTCTGAACTGGGAGTAAATTATAGTCTCTTTCATGGGTTGTCGGTGTTTCAGATATCTAAGGTGAAACTATGTCTGGGGTTTGGGTATTTCTGTGCCTTATAGTGCCCAGAAACTGGAACTGAGGGTGTGTCATCCCTTCAGCCTTAGGCATCAGCCTTGATTGTGCAGTAAAGGGCTTACACAGAATGTATAATACATATTATATATTGTATCAAATGAGTATTATCCATTTATTTCCCTACATTTGATCTACATTCTCTCCAGACTCTCTTAATCTTACTCCTGGTGTCTCTGACTCACTTCTTATACTTCCTTTCATGTTTCATTTTCCTTTTTCTTTCAGAAGATGGGTCATCTTTGACCTTGAATGAAGGTGGAATACAGAGACATAGGCCTGTTGGATGAGGTTTCTACTCCAGAGCCATATCCCTAGAACCCAAAAGGGTTCTGGAGTGACTATCATGTATATATTCATCCTGATTTTGTGTACAGGAAGAGTAAGTAGCCAAACTCAATCTTCTGAAATCTTAATATACTAATAGATATTAAAATATTAATATAACTGCCCCAAAGTGACCAGGCATGTACTGAACCATAGAGGCAGGGTTTGACTCCCCTGTGCCTCCACCAACAAGCCCCACCAACATTGTAATTCCCAAAACGTGTGCAGAAGGCCTAATAATGGATTCTGCTGACCTGGTGAACTTCCTTTTTACCCAGGGACTGCACTCATTGTCAAGGATCAAAAAAATACTTTTTCTTGGTTTGCCCTGCCCAGTGCTATTATTTGGAAGAATAATTAGTTAGAGAAGGATCTAAAATTTACAGATGGCAGAGTCTGGGGTCAAAGATAACTGTTTGTATGTTTTTGTGTATGTGCGTTTATGTATACATGTGTGAGTTTGTGCAGTCATTCCTATTGAGTCTACAAGAGAAGAATCTAGTCCTCAAAGACCCCATAAGTGTGGCAGCATCCACCTGAACACAGATCAGAGGGTACATTTGGGCCCTGGCCTGGATCCATTGGAAAGATTTGAGGTTTAGATGGCCTATCTCAATTCCCATGAGACTCGTGGTTCAGACCTGAGAAGCTAGAGCCCTAACAGGTACACACAGGTGCCTTGAGCATTGCCCTATGTCCAATAGGAAGGTTGAATGATGTTTAGTTTCATTGGGTCTGGATTGTATATTGGCATGAGGAGAAGAAAGAGGCTGTGACAGACCTGATGATAGCTCATAATGGTTGCCTGGCAATGCCTAGGAGACTGATAGGTTAGAGATGCAGGTGCACTGCCTGGTAGGCAAGGTGGCAGGAGGCATGTAATGTTTCTACTTTGGATCTGTCCCTCTCCCCACAACAGAGACATAGGCAACCTCACTCTGCAGGTGAAATTGGGTCCCTGGATCCTCATAGGTCCTGTTTTGGAATAAGTGTGGCAGAATTCTCCTAAACCAAGATGGAATGCTATCTGAAGGAACCAGCCTGGAAACATGAGCAAATTTGAGGATTTTGCTAAATTTCTCAACTTCTATAAGCCTCAGAGATCAGACCTGAAAAACTAGAGCCCTCACAGGTACACACAGTGGCCTTGTGCTTTGTCCTTTTTCCATTGCAAGGCTTCTTCTACTAAGAGGGGTAGCAGTTCAGTGTCTAGAGCCCCATTGAAATGATTGGTGATCTTTGGTGAGGTATCTGCCTAACATCTCATGTGACCATAGTTCTGTGACACCACCACACAGTTTCCCTACAATCCAGATTTCACTTGAGGCATTCTTGGCAGGCCTCCTCGACCTAGAAGTTTGGATTTCAGCTGGTTTACCAAAGATCAGCACACCCAATTCCTGCCTTACAGCTCTAGTGATCTCCCAGATGGGCACAGTCACGGAAAATTCAGTAGAGCCTCTGGGGAGGCCCAAGACAAAATGTCTCAACTGAGCCACAAAAGAGCAGTGTCCACTCCCGCATCCCCAAGTCTTTTTTTTCGTTTGTTCTGTGGAAATCTGTGGCATTGGTTTTCTGGAGCATTCCTTAGGATCTATACATCAACGTATCAGCTTCCCAGGTGCCTGAATTGAATGGAATTGCCCAGGGATTGTTGGATCTACCACTCATTCCCACCCACACCTTCTCCCCAACCAAGAATCTGCTTACCTACCTGCTTGCCCACAAGTTTCCTAGCCTGTAAGTAATGCTGCCAACTTGGAGCCTGAAATTTTCTTTTACTCAGTAAAGGTCATACAGAATTGTCCTAGGGCGCAAGGTACTTTACATTCTTGATGCACTAGTGTCATCAAGTAGAATTATTTTGAAGATTTTGCCAGCACATCCCTATCTTTCAGTGCTTGATCTTGCTAGACAGGGTTGACTGAGATCTACTGCAATCCTATCATCCCTGGTGTGTTGTGGGGAAAAAAAGTGTCCAGATAATCCTTGTCCCACAAGAATAAGTCCTGTCACAGTGCTGGCCCAGTACCACAGAATTTTGCTCTAAGGTGGAAGCACAGCCTCCCATGTCTTGAGGCTGCTGTGTCTGTCAGGATTGTGAGGATCATTGCAAATAACTGTATATCTGGTTGAATCAGCATTGAGGAAGGGAAACTTATTCTACTTGCCAGTATGCACAAGGCCACACACAATCTGTATAATTTTTGGATGATGGTTACCAAGTACCTAACACAACTCACTTCCAGGAACCACATATGCTACAAAGAACCTTTTTCATATCTGTGGGCAAATTGTCAGGGCAACACAGCCATTGTTGTCATATGTGTTTTTTCCATTTTATTCTCTTCCTACAGTCCTTATTGCCTCCTCGCTTATCTTTGTCTACCTCCTATTCCTTATGACTATTTTTCTCTTCTGTTCTTTAAATTTTTTCATCAGAAAATTAGGTTCTCTTTGAGCTTGGCTACAGATGGAGTTCAGGATTCCTGACCTGAAAAGCAGCATTTTTGCTCCAGATCCACATCCTTAGTACCCTAAAATTTGTCTGGGTTGCTCCACCATGGACATATACATCCTCTTTTTTGAGTACACATGGCAAGTAGCCCAAGACATTCCTTTGGCTCACTACACCCTATATGACTACTTCTAAGTAGAAGTCTTCTGCTTAGAAGCATTCATTTATGTTCTGCTGAGCAGTGCCAAAAGTTTCCAAGCAGGCACTGTACCTAGATGGCAGGGTTAGACTCTCCATGCCTTTCTTAACATACCTCCTGCTGTGATTCTCAACACCCATGCAGGAAGTATACTTCTCAATTTGCCTTATTTGTTCACCTTACCTCTTATAAAGGGAGAAGACCCAGATTGAAGGGTCAAAAAGCACTTCTATCTTGCTATTCCCTGTCCAGCGATATCTTGTGGAAGAGTAATTACTTAGAAGAGTTACAAAAATTAACAGGTGGCAGAATCTGAGGTCCAAGAAAACAGTGTGTGTGTGTGTGTGTGTGTGTGTGTGTGTGTGTGTGTGTGGGTTTCTGTGTGTATTTTCCTTTTTCTTCAGTTTACTTTTGAGTAATCTATGCACCAAAGATCCCTGATAGTACCAGAAGGATGTTGTGGGTAAAAGTTATAGTGGGTGTGTCAGATTTGTCTGGGAATGCTGGGATGTTTTGTGTAGGACAGGACCTTTAGGGCTCCACCCCTGAGCAAAATCTCATGTAATCACCATACCTGGATATGTCCGTGTAATGCTATAGCCAGTTATGACTCAGTTAATGAGACCAGTAATGTGGCAATAATGTGAAAAGTGCAGGAACTGTCCTGAGGAGGGCTGCCATGGCACTTTTGAGAAGTCAGAACAGTCACAGCCTAAGGGAGTTCCCTTTGCAGCATCACAGAAGCTGACTCCAGGAGGTGTGACAGAGAGGAGGAGATGTAAAGAAATGTTGGGAATGTCTTCATGAGGTAGGAAAAATGGTCGTTTTCTATGGGCCAATGTGAACAGTCTCATTCTCATGGAGTTGAGTTTCTATAGACTCTCAGCTCTTGGAAGGAAGTGTATTTCTGTGGTAATGAAAATCGTTTCCCAAATGAACCTGGCATATCATGTGTTTTCCAGACAGGCCAAACTTCCCTGGATGAAAAAGACTATGACTGTACATATGAGAGGAATATAGATGGAGAGAGCAATGGAAAGAAAGAGAGAAGTGAGAGAGAGACAGAGAGAGAGAGAAGGAGAATCTCTGTGCTGCTTGTGGGTGATTTTTGAGATTGTTGCTTTTTTTGCCTGTAGCCTAGCAGTCAAAACCATTCTCAAAGGACAGCCCTGTGGCAAATTATCCCTGTTCCTTGATTGTAGGACACAGGAGAGAAAGGAAGAAGGGAAGTTGAGTTTCCTATGAGATGCAGGGCTGCAGATTGTTTCAGACTTTCTGAAGGCAACAGTCCCAAATGTATCTTTTCCCTTGTATCTATTGACCCATTTGTTCCATTTGAATCTTATCAGAGAGCGCTGAGTTGGATGTCTTCCTTGCCTTGGCCATAGTTTCGTCGGTGTTCACTGAAGACACAGAATAATACAAAACTGAGAGTGACTTGGGGATTTAGAGAAAGAAAAAACCAATTTCCCTGAGTGGTTCCTGTTGGGGATATTGTTAGGTTGAGGAGAGGAGATACGTTGGGACTGACTAGGAGATTGCTTATAATGATTGACTGCCAATGCCTTGGTTGTGAAACCAAGCCCATGGCCTGATAGGCAAGGAAGAAGGTAGGATGTAATGTTCATCCTTTAGATACATTCTTGTCCCCATAACAGGGTCCTGGACAACCTATGTCTACTGGCTACAGTGTGGCTACATGTGTGGCTACATCCACCTGATCCGATATGGCAGTGTAGGTACCAGCCTGGGTTCATTGTCAAGAAGATTTGAAGTTTTTGGTAGCTTTTCTTACCACCCATCAGATTCAGTGCTTCTACATGAAAAACTGGATCCTCACTGGTACACACAAATACCTCTGGTTTTGTACTTTTTCCATTACTGACACTAATTCTGCTAGGTAGAAAGGCGATTCTGAGCCTAAATTCTAACTGAGGCTTGTGTTTTTCTTTTCTGAGACCTCTGACTAACTTTTGATGCACGTAGAGTTTTGTGATACTACTGCCTTACTGACTTACGACCCCAGGGCCTCCTAGGTAGGTCCTTCTTGTCAGGCGGCCTTAACCAGGAAACTTGGTTGTGGCCAGGGTCACAAAGTGTCAAAACACCCAAATCTGGAGTGGCAGTTTTAGTGAACATTCTGGTAGGTGGAGTCAAGGAGAATTCCCTAGGTTCTCAGGGAACACCCAAATTGGGATGTCCTGGTTAGGCTACAAGAGGACAGTGTACTGCCCTTGTTTTCTAAGTCTATGTTTTTGTGTTTGAGAACATTCTCCTGTGTTGCAGATTGGCATGGGTTCTCTGGAGCATTTCCTTGCGTGTCTAGGCCACATCTTCTGTACCACCCCACACCCTTAATTGAGTAATGTGACTCAGGACACTGCAAGTGAAGAACTCCTGTGTTCTGGGTACTGTGACTCACAGGTTCTGAAACTATCACCCTTCTTCATCCTTACCCCTCATGTCTGAAAACCCCTCACCTACCTGCATGTTTACATAACCTGCTAGCATCCTCTGTGGTGGACTGCATCTAGAAAGCCATCCCTGGGCCAATCTTGGTGTGTGAGTTTAGCTGCCTCTTGGAGTTTAGAGGTAGCTGTTTTGTGTTGTATTTTTGCACAGAAAAGGAGAGAGGGAGTGGTTCCATGGCATGAATTATTTGGCATTTTGATCCATAACTATTGTCAAGTGGAAGGCTTTTCTTGGTCCTGCCAGCGGTTATCTAAGCATCTCTGTACATTGCTAGCTCTGTAAGCATCACCTCTGGACCTGTCTGGACAGGACTGGCTTGGGTCTCCTGCAGCCTTTTTGGCCCAAGTGAAGTGTATGAGAAAGCAGGGTCCAGGGGATCCTTGACTCTTGAGGCTGAGTCCTTCATCAGTGCAGGCCAGGTGCCATGAGGGTTGTCATACACCAAACAGAAAGCACAGTATCCCAGGTCTTGAGATAGATTTGTTTGTAGGGATTGGGGATCCCTTTGCAAGGGACTTTACAACTGAGGCTTCATTTGGCTTTAGGCAGGGATACTTATTCCACATGACAGGCAGGGTTCATAATGTCACCCACTGGCTCCTAAATTTCAGGTTATCAACAATAGTAGCACGGAGACCTCACTTCTCAGATCCCCACACGCTGCCAGCAGCTCTTCTAAAATGTGATCAGAAAGTCACAGCCACATACCCATTGTGGTCCTGTGAGTTTTATCTATTTCACTCACTCCCTACCATCCTCATTCTCGCCTCTCTAATCTCTTTCTGCCACATTTTCTCTCTTTTTTTTTCTTTTCTTTCTTTTGTGTTCTCTTCTGAACTTGTCTGCAGGTATAGGTCATAGACCCAGATCTATCAGAAGTCAATTCAGAATTGTCTGGGAAAGACAAGTTTGTTTTTTTTTTCTTAGAGGAGATGCTTCGGGAAGCCAAAATTCAGCACAAGCCCATGTAGGCATAGTGTCAGGATTCTTCCTTGGATTCTGGTGAGTTCTTGTACCTCAGTCATTTAGACACAGAACATGAGAACAGTACTGAACATGACAGAACCACTCCCTCGGAGTGACTGGTATGGTATAACTGAGAAATCAAGTCAGGTCCAGCCTGAAGGACTGCCCTATGAGCATCAGAGAGGCTGCCTCAAAGATGTGTGACAGAGAGTGAGAGATGGAAATCAATGTTAGTCTTTCTCCTAGAGGCAGGAAAAATGGTCTTTTTAGGAGCTGTAATGCCCATGAAGCTTGGCCTCTGTGGGCTCTCAGCTCATGGAAGAAATAGTTCTTTTGGGATAGTGCAAATTATTTCCTAGTGAATTATGTATATCATCTGGTATCCAGGCAGGCATATCTGCCGTGGATACACTGGCCTTGAATGTATGCATGAGAGAGGGAGATAGAGAGGCTAAGAAAGAGATGAGACAGAAGGTGATAGGCAGATACATAGATAGACAGATACGTAGATAGATAGATAAGATAAAGATACATAGACAAAGAGATAGAATGAGAAGAAATTTCATGTTAAATTGTTAGTATATTTGCCTGCACCTTGGTGATCAAATCCATTCTTTCACATAAAAGCTCTATGGCCTCTCATTCCTGTTCCTTGGTTCTAGGCCAATGGAGAGAAGGGGTAAAGAAATCATGATAGTTTTCTGTGAGGATGTCATAATTTGATATGAAGTTGCTGTTTAGGACAGTTGTGTAGTTGTGCTACGGACATCCTGGAGGGACCAGTTAGGACAGTATATTTTGTTTTGTGACTAGATGCCAGTAGATCCTCTTGAACCACTTCAGAAAGCTCTGAGTTACCTGAGTGCCTATCCCTGGCCACATGAAGAGATATGTCTTCACAGGACTCAGAATGATCCATATTTGAGAGCACCTTGGGGATTTTAGAGAAATAAAACATAGCCAAGTATCCTGAGTGGTGCCTACTTGTTTATGTGTAATGTGGATTGGTTGTTGGGCTGGGGAGAGGAGATAGGTTATGACACACCTTGACACAACTCATAGTAGTTTCCTGAAAATGCCAGGAGACAGTTATGATTGGGTCTATGCCCAGTACCAATAGGCCAGGGTGTAAGTTGGACAAAATGTCTATTCCTTACAGATATGCTTTCCCCACAACAGGGTTGTGCACTGCCTGCCTCTTCACGTGAAGTTGTAGGTACATGCTCCTGGCTTCTGGTGTCTCCTGCTATGGATGAACTTTGGGAGCATCCACAGAACTCAGATGGAAGTTTTCCTGAAGAAACCAGCTTTGATGAAAGCATTGGTGTGGCCTTTCTCATCACCCATCTGATTCAGGGGTCAGACAAGAGCAACTGGATTATCAGAAGTACACACAGACACCATTTTGCTCTGCCATTTTTCATCAATGGTGTCTTCTTTTGCTATATTGAAAGACAGTTCTATGCCTAGTACCCCAATGAGGTTGAAACCTCTTCCTGAGGCTTCTACCTCCTTCCCATGTAAATGCAGCTATTTGATAACCCTACCTTACTGTTGTATGGTCCCCGCTTTAGCCTAGGATGGCCTTTTTGTTAGTTAGCTTTTATCTAGAAGCTTGTTTATTGCCATGGTCAGCCAGTGTCATCACACCCAAGTCTGGCCTGGAAGCTTTAGTGATCACCTTGGTGTTTGGAATAAAGTAGAATGCAACAGGGTTTTTAGGCAGGCCCAAGTCAGAATGTCCTTGTTTGGCCACAAAGGAGCAGTATCCAGTCCCTGGCACATAAGTCTATTTTTGTGTCTGAATCCTCTCTTCTGTGCTACAGATTGTCAAGTGTATTCTGGAGCATCGCTTTAGAACTAGGAAGCAGTTTCTGAGCCTCCTAGCACACTGAATGGAGGAAAGTGTTTCAGTAAAGTGCTATTAAGGACACCATGGTTTTTGCCCTACAAGGCCTGAGCCTAACAAACATCCATATCCCTGTTCCTGCCCTAACCTCCACCGTGAACCTGCTTACCCACCTTCAAGCCACACCCACAAAAACTTTCTTGTATCTCCAGTAGTGATTGCCCCTAGAGAGCTAGCCCAGATGACTAAAAGATGTTGAATAGTTCTTTAAGTATTTCTGAGCCATTTGAGATTCCTCTTTTGTGAATTCTTTGTTTAGATGTGTACTTCATTTTTAATTATGTTATTTGTTTTGTTGACATGTAGTCTTGATTTTTTATTTATTTTGTACATTTGGTCTCAACTGTAAGTAGAGTTGATGAATAACTTTCCTCATTCTATAGGTGGCAGTTTTTGCTTATTGATAATATCTTTTTTCTTTAAAGAAGCTTGTCAGTATCATTAGGTTCTCTTATTAATCTTTGATCTTAATTTCTGACCTTGTGGTTTTCTGTTAAAAAAGTTACCTCCTGTGCCCACTGCTATCAAGGCTATACCCCACTTTGTCTTTCCATTTTGACTTGATTTTTGTACTCAGTGACAGATATTAATTTATTTGCATGCTTCTACCTCAGACATCCAATAAGACCAGCACGTTTTGTTAAAGCTGCTTTCTTTTCTCATTGTATGTTTTTCGCTTCTTTATCAAAGATCAGATGTCCCTAGGTGTCTGGATATATATCTGGAACCTTTATTCAGTTTCATTGTTTGTCATGTGTATTTTTCTGACAATACCATTCATTTTTATTACTGTGTCACTGTAGTACATATTGGGACCATAGATGTTGATACCTCTAGAAGTCCATTTATTTTTCAAGATTGTAGTAGCTATTCCAAGTTTTTTTGCTTTTCCATATGAAGTTGTGTAATGTTCTTTTCTTGTCTAGAAAGAATTGTACTGGGATTTTGATAGGGATTATATTGAATCTTTTGATTACTTTTAGTGAAATGACCCTTTTTACTATGTTAATACAACCCACCCAAGAGAACGGAATATCTTTCCATCTTTTGAGATCTTCAGTCATCCTCTTGAAGGAAATAAAGCTTCTCTCATTCAAGTATTTGACTAACTTGGTCAGCCAAGATGCCGTATGTTATTTGTAGCTATTGTGAAGAATATTTTTTCTGTTATTTCTTTCTCTGTCCATTTGTCATTTATATATAGGAGGTCTACAGAATTTTTTGAGATTATCTTGTATCTAGTTAATTCACTGAAGTTGTTTACTACCTATAGGAGTTCCCAAATCCAGTTTTTGAGGTCATTTATGTTTAATATAATATCATCTGCAATTAAGGATATTTTGATTTTTTTCTTTTAAATTCATATTCCCTTGATGTCCATCTGTTGTCTTATTGATTTAGCTACAACTTTAAGTACTGTATTGAATATGTAAACATGGATGGAACAAAACCAAGCCTGGTCTTGCTCCTGATTTTAGTGGAATTGCTTTGAATTTATTGCTATTTCCATTTATTAAACGGAATTTCTCTTAATTTAATTTGGTGCTTGCAGTAGGCTTGGTGTTTATTGCCTTTATTAAGTTTCGGTATGGCCTTTGTATCCCTAGTCTCTCCAGTCGGTTTATTATGAAGGGTTGCATAAAGCACTGTCTGATTTTCATATGGTGAACCATCTCTTCAGCTCTGGGATCAAGCCTGTTCAATCATGGTGGATAATCTTTTTAATGTTTTTTTGGATGTGGTTTGTGAAAATTTTGTTGAGTACATTTTCATCTATGTTCATGAGACCTATTGCCATATAATTCTCTTTCTTTGTTGACTCTTTGTGAGGTTTCCTATTAGCATTACTGTGGCCTCAAAGATTGAGTTTGTCAGTATTCATTCTGCATCTATTTTGAAGAATGACTTGAGCAATTTGGTGTTAACTCTTTAAATATCTGATAATTCTGAGCTTAAATCATCTGGCTCTGGCATTTTATTGATTATATCTTGTATTTCCTTGAGAATTATAGGTGTGTTTAAGATGTTTATCTGATCTTGATTCAATTTTTGTTGGTGGTACCTAACGAGAAAATTTTCATTTGCTTTGGATTTTACAATTTTGTGGGGTACAGTTTTTGAAGCTATGACATATTGATTTTTTGGATTTTTACAATGTGTATAGTCATATCCTCCTCTTTTCTGATTTTATCGTTTTACACATTCTTTCTCTGTCTTTTAATTAGTTTAGCTAGGTGTTTGTCTACCTTGTTGATTTTGTCAAAGAACCAGGTCTTTGTTTCATTGATTCTTTGAGTTGTTCCCTTCGTTTCTATTTTGTTGATTGCAGCATTCCGTTTGATTAATTCTTCACATCTACATTTTTGGGTATACTTTCTTCTTTTGATTTTAGTTCTTTGAGATATGCTCTTAATATGTTAGTATATGAAGTCTCCACTCTTTTCTGGTAAACACTTTGTACTATGAATTTTCCCTTTATCATAGCTTTTATCATGTTCTGTAATTTTGGATATGTTTTAGAGTCTTTTCATTGAATTCAGAAAATTCTTTAATTTCTTCTTTTATTTCTGTCTTGATCCACCTGTCATTAAGTAGAGAGTTTTTGAGTTTCCATGAATTTGTAAGCCTTCTGCTGTTGCTGTAGTTGAAGTTGTGCATCTATCAATGGTGATTTAATAGGATGCAGGGGGTTATTTCAGTTTTCCTGTATTTATTGAAGATTGCTTTGTAGCCAATAATGTGGTCAATTTTTAGAAGATTCTGTAACGTGTTGAGAAAAAAATGTATCATTTTGTCTGGATGAAACATTCTGTAAGTATCTGTTAGGTCCATTTAGTTTATAACATTTGTTTGTGTCAGTATTTCTCAGTTATTTTTTGTATGGATGGCTTGTCAGTCGTTGAGATTTGAGGTATTGACATCTCCCACTATCAGAGTGTGAGGGTCTCCCACTATCAGTGTGTGAGGGTGAATGTGTTTATTTAAATTTGCATTGTTTCTTTTACAATTGTTTGAGCCCTTCTACAAATTTTAGGGATATAGGTGTGAAGAATTGCAATGTCATCTTTGTGGATATTTGGTTTAATGGATATGAAGTGTCCTTCTCCATGTCTTCTATTTAATTGTGGATATTAGAAATGGCTACCCCAGCTTGGTTCTTAGGTCCATCCACTTGGTAAATCTTTTCCCAGTGGTTTACTCTGAGGTAATATTTATCTTGGTGGTTGAGGTGTGTTTCCTTTATTCAGCCAAAGGCTGGATTCTGTTTTCAAATCCATACTGTTAGTCTATCTCTTTTTGTTGGGAATTATTATTCTTGACACCATTAATCTTGAAGGATGCCAATGAGCAATAATACTTAGCTCCTGTTATTTATAGTTATTGTTGATGTGTGTATGTGCATGTGTGTGTGTGTGTCTGTGTATGTGTATGTGTGTGTATGTGTGTGTGTGTCCCTTCTATTGAATTTGATGGTGTGAGATTATTTCCTGTGATTTCCTGATTGTAGTTAATCTCCTTGTTTTGGAGTTTTCATTCTACTCCCTTCTGTAGGCAGGGTTTGTTGAAAGGTATTGTTAGAATTTGATTTTATCATGAAATATTTTGATTTCTCAGTCTATAATTGACAGTTTTGCTTGAAATAATAGTGTGGCCTGGCATATGTGTTCCCTTAGAATATGTAGTTTTTCTGTTTACGGTTATACATTGTGGTATCCACTAAGAAGTTAGGTGTAATTTTAATAGATTTACATTTGTATGCCATTTTTTGCTTTCTCTTGCAGCTTTTAGTATTCTTTGTTTGTTCTGTATGTTCAGTGGTTTCACTTTTATGTGGCAAGAGGACTTGCCTTTCTGGTCCAGTCTAATTAATATTCTTTAAACTTCCTATACTTTTATAGGCATCTCTTTCTTTTTCTTTGGAAAGTTTAGTTCAATGATTTTGTTGCTCATTTTATATCTATAAACTTTCTGAGTTATCTAAGTCCTGTTATGTACAAGCCAAACAGTCTACCACCTTTGCTAAGTCGGTAGAAAATTGAGTTTGTTTCTTAAAACTTGTCTGAGAAATTATTTTTAAATATCCTGTCATGAAGCTTAGCAGCAAAAGACTTTATTGCTAAAAGGATACACTGTCTCTTTTCTGAGGGACGCTTCCCTTCAGATGCTGCCCACATTGGTGAGTGTCTACAGCTGCAAAGACTAAGCTCTCACCAAACCAACTTATGTAAATCTGAGGGCAACATGTGTAGGATGCACAAGCCCTCATGATGTTGTACAGATATCAGATAACAGCCGAGATCAAACACCTGCAAGGAAAGCAGCTTCCTTGGTTCCACAACTCTTAATTGCCATGGTTAGATGCAGAAAATAGAATTCTAATTTACCTTTCTATCACGTCTTCCCACTAATGACTTCACAATGAAATAAATGTCAAAAAGGCTGGTGGTTAAAAAATCTGATTTCACAGTAATTGAACACCATTTGTTGTCATGACCATATGCCACTGAGACATTGAAGGTGGCTACATGTGGTTTAAGCCTAGTATATTCTAGACAGATAAAAATAGAAAGGACCGTGGGTATATATCCAACAAAGAGACACCACATGAGATAGATAGCTGAAGGACCTTATATGTTCAAACAAACTGGAAGGAGAATTTTTTTAATATAAAAGTATACAACTTTGTTTTCATTGTTTGGATTTATTCATTTCTTTATTTACTTTTGTAACATAGTATCATATATTCATTACTGGCCTTCACTGTACTATGTATATGCGACCACCCTTGATATCCTGATCCTCTTACCTGTCCCTTTCCAGTGCTAGGGTTAAATGTATGTTCCATGATACACAGTCAGGTCAGTGCTGGGGATCAACCCCAGAGCTTTGTGAAAGCTAGGCCTGTACTGAGCTACTTGTTCAGCCCACATTTGTGAATCAATTTTTTATGAATTTACATTTTGTTTATATGTGTTTTTCTGAGTGAGCATGTGCCATAACTATGTGACGGAAGAGACCAGAAGTGATCTCTACAATCCCTGCATTTGGAGTTACAAGCAGTTGAGAACCAAGTATTGTTGGTGTTGGGAACTAAATTTGGGTATTCTGGAAATCAGAAATTATTATTAACCATTGAGCCACCTTTCCTACCCCATCTTCCGACTCTAGATGCCCATAGTATACTGGATATTGAAATTGTAGTCTGGCTTTAATCTACAGCCACATGAACATAAGGCCAAATGGCATTTTCTGTGGCTGATTTTACTTATTTTTGGTTGACATCTAGTTCACTCTAAGGTGGAAATGAATTTTCCACCAAGACAATTGTCCAAGGTCAGATACTTGGTGTGTAGCATGTGTAGGAGTGAAGTCTTTAAAACTAACTAGATCCTTCCAAAGGACCAGGCATGTCCTTGCTGTGAGACACAGGCCTATTATATAACTCATTTTCCAGTAGAAAATTCAAAATACTAGATGAAGGAACACTGTGAGATACAGTGAAAAATACTTTCCTTAATTGATTACAGTAGGACACACTTAGTAATTACAGTTATTCTGCATTAATGACTACATGAGTAACGCAGAGTTGGTCATATTGCTACTGTGCACCTTTGCATTCTGTATAATACAATATCTCTGTGACAAATTACTATTGTTGACAATATTATTGATTGGGGAGGTTGTTTGCCATCCTTTCAGAGCAATCATAGAGATATCAGAGGTAAACACTTGATATGAAAAATATAGACACTAAAGGTACTGGTATAATCTTCTCTGTTTGCAAAAAGGTGTTCCACAGATTGTATTTTCAGTTCAGTTCTAGATGCTATTTATTCTGAAAATCTTTTGGCATTAGACAAAAAATATACTAAAGTTACATAGATGTATCAGCAGTTGAGAGCACTGATTAGTCTTCGAGGGTACCTCAACCACATGTGTAGATCTATGTACAAGCAAACATGTACACCTATATTCACTTCCCCCACATGTCTACACACACACACACACACACACACACACACACACACACATATACAAGTTTTGATTGAGATTAATAGAGTTTATAGGAAAAAATCTTGCTATTTTCTCTGAATATCTCTAACTTACTTATCTTCAAGCTGTGGACTGAAAATACTTTTTTGAAGATAAACTTCTCTTTTTTGATGCATCCTGTCACTAAGAATTTCTTTACTTCCTTTCTTCTTTTTGGGAATATTTCAAGTTCACTTATATCAGTATGTTCACATACATCCCAACTCTAAATTGGGTTTGGGAAGAAAGACTATTAGACATAGAAATGGGATTTCTGGCATATACCACCTGTCTCACCCTTTAAACTGAGACAACTTTAAAATTAAAGTATTATGCTTTATTACATTTAACATCTAAAATTTTTGCACAACAAGTTTTTTCAAAACAGCCATTAACACATCTTATAAAATGAGGAATTATCCTTAACCATCATCTACTAACGAAATTATGTTTAAATCCTGTGATAATCTTAAAAATTCCTTAGAAAAATGATTTTTTAAGAGAATCTAGCAAGCTGTACACATTAAACTTTTATTGGATATAGAATCTTAGTACATTGCCCTAGCTTGTCAGGAATTCCCTATGTAGACCAGGTTGCCCTGAAACTCACATAGATCCATTCCATTGTGCCTAATGACTGCAGTGACATGGTCCACCACAACTCTAAACACTGTTGTCATTAGGTCTCTTAAATATTAATCACTAACTTGCATTCATACACTCCACTCCCCTGAAAGTCATGAAGCCCATATCTCTACTCACTTTATTTCTGAAAATAAACTTGAATTACTGATTCTTCTGCATTCACCTCCAGATTATTGCAGTTCAAGCAAGTTCCGTGTTGCCCAAGTCCCTATAATCTCTCATCAGTTTTATCACTTCTGTTTTTGCCGTGAGAAGAAATCAGGAAAGTTGCCCTGTGGCATACTTTACCTTATGAATTAGTTTGATGCTTCAGCACAATGGTGATAACTTGGTTCCTATCCATTCTGTTTCTTATAAAGTATCAGTTGGACACTGCCTTGCTTGATTCAAGAGTTTTGGGAAACACTATTTTGTAGGTAACTCTACTCTGAATATTCACATCAGTAGGCATACAGTATTTGTATTTCTCCTTTCATTGGCATGATGGGTCCCCATGTGGAGAGTCCAATCCAATATTCTTAAAGATGTTGGTTCGTCCTTTACAAACAATTACCACAAAGGTCAAGATTTCCAGGAGGACAGCTGCAATCAGTTTAAGATTGCCTTCCAGGCATTGTTTTCCCTGTTAATGCAAGCCTTCTACTCAAGGTGATTTCTAATGAGAGATGGAAGATGTAGACAAGACCTACTTGTAATCCATCGTATGGACTATAGTTCAGAAAGCCCCTGAAGTGACTAGGGTTCATGTGTACTCAGTTATTTCCCTTGGGAGGAATCCAAGATTTAATCAATGAAGAATAAATGATAGAGTGTGGCATGTATGCACTTAATGTAAAACAGGACATCAACTTCTTCTCCTTCCATTTATTTGACTATGGTAGATTGTCCCATTCACTCAGAACTATTGACAGGTGCCCAGGTTGGTGCTCATATAACAGAGATGAGGAATGTGTTCAAGTGTTCTCTGTTGGCTTCTTGTGTGTCTGACCAGAGAAGATCTTTGATTGCTAAACATATGGGCAGCAGCGGATCTGTAAATTTAGTTCCACAGCTTGCTCCTGGTGAAACTTCTGAGCACTTCAACATGCAAATTCTTCATTTGTCAACAACACAGAGACTCCCTGAATTCTGATTGGCACAGTGATAGGACAGGATATCTCCAAGGAAGGAAGACTTTGGCATTTTTTTCTGGGCATCAACAAAGATCTCAATACTGGGGAGATAGTCTCTGCAGATTCAGTTGTAAAGGAGGTGGATTAGGAGGCATGTTTGATTATGAAAGCATTCTCCAAATGAAAATACCAATTTCCTAAGATATCAGAGATAAAAGTCTGTCCTGCTTTCCTGTGGCACAAAAGCTATGGGAACATGGGAGTTTCAGAGGATTGATGCCATTTTATGTATTGTGTGTGTATGTGTTTGTTTCTGTGTTTGTGTGCTAGAAGAAGTATTCAAAACAGTATGTGCTGTGCATTGTCAATATTTTAATCCTTGGGAGACTTCTGTCGTCTGAGTAGTAGCAGAGAGCACAAGGGGTATATCTGGTAGTGAGGGGAGATAGAAGGAGCTGGGAGAAATGGTGGGACGGGGAAAGATGTTATGGATGTATTATATGAGGTAATAAAAACAAATTATATACTTGAAAACATGCAGAATGAATGTGGTGCAAAAAAAAGGTGTCAATAAATATGAGAAAGTGTTTCTTTTCTGCAAAGTTTTATAATAAAACTAGAGTCTGGTGGTAAACCCAGTTTACTTGATCTGCATCAATTTTAAGTTTTTTTTTATTAAATCTGTCCTAAAACAAAAAGAAGAATCACAAATATCAACTTCACTGAAATTCACCTTGCTGCTTTGGTTCAATTACAGTAATAAAGGAGGATATCTGGGGATATGAGGAACTAGTTTTTATTCGAGATGGGAAGAGCTGGATAAGGTAAAAGCACAAGAATGTTGCTTAGTCTCCAGTCTGGTGGTATTAGAGCAAGAAATATATCTAAGATCTCATCAATATAATGAATGGCAAAGTAATGCATCAACATGGTTGTAGGATATACTAGTATTTGTAGGTAAAAGTGTGATAGGAAAAATAAATAGTTCCCATCTCATAAAGAAATATGTTCTGTGGATAATCTAAAGACATATATACTGATGTGTCATGAGTACGAGGTGTCTTAGTAGCACTAAGAACAGTAGTAGATTGTGAAAACCTGTGAGATCATAATGGTTGCCTGGAATTCCCAGTGAGATCCTTGTGGTCCCTTCTCATCTGGACAACAAGAATAGAACAGGTAAGATGTAATGTTTTCTTTGAATATGTTACTTTTCAAGATCAGTGTCCTCTACAACTTTTCATTTCAGTATATGCTGGTGGTTATTCTTCCACTCAAGCCATAGCCCAAGCCCTGGAATCTGCCCTCGAGGTAGCAGTAGAACCCAAGACAAGGATACCTGATGACATAGGTACAGTCTGTGGAAAAGCTAATCAGTATGGAGTAGGAAGCTAAGATATCCATAACACAGTGAGTTTTATATTGGGTAAATTTCTTCAACAAAATTTGAAGCTATTCTTTAGATTAATTCCTGGTTAAGGAGGTAGTCATTCCTTCTTGTATGGAAGCTGCTCAAATTCTTCTATCTGAATGTCTCTAAAAGTCTGAATTTACAGTGTCATTACCAAATGAGAAGACAGCATTGTGTCTCAGACTTGAGCCTGGTGTCCCAGTGACCTCGGAGTGTCCTTTACCAATGTTAAAGTCAGGGTGTTGCAGTTGCATGTTGAAAAATTTTGATTATGTCTCCGTTCCCTGAGTCATTGGTTTTTTCCCAGAGGGTTTCTGGACTCTATTTCTTCTAAGCATTGGGTTCCATTCTCTCTATTGATGTTGTATGGGATTATTAAAATTGAGCCATTCCAAATAACTAGTGTCTCAGTTATTTTGAAATAAGAATGCTGTACAACCTTTAATACTACCTCACTCCCATCTATTCTCTCTGGGTGATTCATTTTTTTGCCAGAATAGCGTAAATTAATGACTGTATCCTCAGTTGGGATTCATTGGGGAGCATCAAATTGAGATTTTGTTCAGAGGTGCGACCAGTATGTGTCTATAGTTTCAATCTGTCATGGGATTCTACATAAATTAGTGTAGTGAGCCAGAATGTTTTAGTGATTCACACTTTTTCTGGTTTTCACATCAAAGCATGAGATGAAGGGAGACTGCTTCCTCTATGATAGGACATGGGGACATTTTATCTTAAGATTTCTAAGGAATTTAATACATAGTGACCTTCTTGTGTTTTTCAGCCTCCCGAGGCCAGGAAATGTCTAGAATACATTACCAAGTACACAAGAAAATACAATCTCTCAATTCCATTGCTATTCTTGTTAGAACTGATGTACTAGAGTAGCAGCCCAGTGATAGTGTTTTTATTCAGGTTGGACAGAAATAGAACTGTGGGGCATTTGGAAGCCCAGGTACCAACCTGTTCTGAGGTCAGGAAAATGACTTCACAGGCATGGGTATCCTGATATTCTGAAAGGCAGGAGCCACACAGCTCTCACAGATCTTTGGAAGGAGTGCCCTTTAGGATGTTATCCTGTCATTCAGGAAGTCAGGCATGACACAGCTCTGGCAGCTTTGAAGCAAGGAAGGCTTCCCCACCTGAGCTGAAATGTTCCAATGTTAACAACTCCTATCACCTCTTCTCTGAGGGGAGAACTTCCCTAGTGTTGCAGCTCCAAAGAGACATCTTAACCTAACTTAAATGATCAAGTTGTGTTGACGTGTTCTTCTCTGCTTCTTCTCTTCTCTTCTCTTCTCTTCTCTTCTCTTCTCTTCTCTTCTCTTCTCTTTTCTTCTCTTCACTGCTTCCTTTCTCTTATCCTTTTCATGGCTGCCTCCACTTGGGAGAAAGGCCACAGCCAAAGTTGTGCTGCCTAAGGAGTAGAGTACATAGTGTTCCCTTTTATATAATGTCCCTGGGGTGAGGAGCATCCCAGAGTGGCCTCTGGTTGTAGATTTTTTTTCCCTGATTTGGCCAACCAGGAGAGGATGAAGGATCCTAGCTTATAGCAATTTGTATTATTTGGCCACTTCTTTGCTGATCTGCCAGGTTGTGGCCCCTCATCCAATTTGGAGTGGGGATCCTGATAGTCCTATGTTGAGCTGTCCGGTGGTGGTCTGAAGTCACAGAACTTCCAAGCCTAGCATTGCTGGACTTCCACAATGGGGAAATTTAGTAGCTCTACAGTGGTCGTCTGGAAAATTTGGGTCTCATGGTGATCACAAGGGGGTGTGGCTTTCGAATCTGAATCCCTTGCAGAGTATGAAGTGAGCTAATCAGCAGCTCCAAATGGCAAAAATGCCCGAAGCCAGTTGTGGCACCTCCGCAGGAACCCAAGGGACAGGAGCTGTTGGTGAGTCATGGGTGTCCCATGAAGCTCCATCCTGAACAGCCATGCATGCTTGTGAGTAGATCCATGGTTCAAGACTCACCTTGCAGACCGGGTAATAGGCAAGGGGGTTGAGGGTCTTCTGCAGCCACTTCCACTCGTGGGAATTGCTTTACTGCTTCCTTTTTTGCTGCGCTCAACAGGGATGAGGCCCACACATAGGCCTGGCAGGCAGTAGGGTGGCGGTGTCCACGTGAGTCCACTGGGCAGAATGTGAAGGGCAGAGACGGAGCCCATCTGACACCCCTGGCTCAGCCCTGGCCTCTTCCACTTATCAGGAAGTGGTGCTCAGAGGGTCCTGGCTGGGGCACTCAAGCTCATTCTCACCTGTCCACTGGCTGCTGCTGCCCCTTGGTGGCTCAAACTCAAGCTCACATGGTGCCTTGCCCTAGCCTTGACCTGTGATAGGCTCCTTCCTCTCTGACTGGCTGCCTGTTAACAATTGCAGCCACTAGCCATCAGGATTTAGGCCAGACTGCCCGGTTCCTCAAAACGACCTCTTTCCTGAGTGCAGCCGTTCTCTTACCTTCTTCTTGAAAATCTCTGGGCCCATTCAGGAACATGGCTGCCCATGGTTTCCATTGTGATCTGGGTCCCCTGGGCACCCAGTGGTCACTGGTCTTGACTGAGCCCCTTATGAATTGCTCTGCTGGGTCTTCAAAAGGTAGCATTGGTAGGGAAGTCTTCTGAATTTAAGAACAGACTTCCTTGCTGACCTCTTGGTGGCCTCTGACCAGGTTCCTTGCCAGTGGTTGAAGTCCTGAGTTGGGAGACACCTTAATAGAATCCATGAAGTTCGACCCCAGGGGGAGAACTGAATATTGGTTTGTTAAAAGTCAGAGTAGGTCAAAACTCTAAAGTAGCAGGGAGCAAAACTTCTTGAACATCATCATCCTCTCTATCCTAGACACACCTCAGGCACTAGGATGGCAGAGAAAGCCTAGTCTGCTAGGAATCAGTCACACTTCACATGTTGCTAGATTCCTTCAGCTGTGTTTAGCTCATAGGAGTTGACTTGGCTCCTTCAAAACATTTCTGAAATGATGTGGTGGTCCTGATTTTTCATAGGCATACAGCAAAGGAGTGTATGATGGCAGAATGTTGCCACTGCAATATTTAAAGATCTCAAAGACTTTTAAAATCCGAGCATTCATTCCCATAGTCATCAATGAACTTTAGCTCCTAGTGGTGACCATATATAAGCTAAGAGCAAGGGAGTTACCGTTAGGCACCTCTCCTAATGGAACTCACCACAGATTGCAGAAATAATTAATCATGGGCAGTGTAGGAAAAACATTTTCATCCAAGTAGACGGCTTGGGGATATGGTAGGAAAGATCAAAATAGACTATATTTATGAGACAGTTTGGAGAGTAAGAAATCGTAGAAAAATAATACTTACACAGTCAATAGTTTGTTACCAGTCATGGATAATTAACCAGCGGCCTCATGAATGCAAGCCTGTCCGTGATCCAAATCCCGAGGTCCTGAGTTTCAAGGTAGTCAGTGTTGTTGATCATATTTAGAAGGAAAACATGCAAGAAAAAGAAAAAAGAAAGATATGTGTTTCTTTGAGTAAACTGCACATTCGGTTTTCAGAGATCAAATCAAAAATCAGGTATGATATAAGGTGAAAAATACTTCAAAAATTTTAAAAACTTGAAATAGTCATGTATACTCAGTGTGTTGACATGTTTTTGAATTGCTATTGCATCAATTTAATTTAAAGGATGTTGCATTCTGTAACAGAATAGATTGTAAGAGGAAGGCTTTTTTTTATTTGAACTCAGGATCTCATGTAGACCAGCCTGGCCTTGAGCTTCTGTTAACTGGTTTGAGAACTCGGTGCTGCATTGTTGATTGGCATAGATCATAGATATTCTACAGCATTCCCTTTGGAGTTTTAAGCAGCTTTTGTGCCCATAATTGAGAGTTGTATTTTAGGGAAGTACAATAGTGCAGCCCCTGCATTCTGTTACCCATAGGTCCTGAGTCTACCAGCGGTACTTTCTTCTTCTTCCATCACAACAGGGAACACCCTCACCCACTTGTATACTCATACAAACTTGCTAGGATCCCCTGTAATGGACTACACCTAGAGAGCTATCCCAGATCACTAAAGATGTAGAACATTTCTTTTAGTTTCTTTTCTTTAAGTATTTTGTTAAAGATTATATGGAATGTGCAATTTCTTCCCATAAAAAGCCCATTTTTACTATACCAATCATACCAAACAAGGAGGATGGGCTATTATTCCATCCTGTGAGCTCTTCTTCACTTTCCATCATCAAGGAAAAATGTATTTATCGTTCAAGTCTTCCAATTGCTTGATTAGAGACACCCCAATATACCTGGTGCTGTTTGTAGTTTTGTAAAGGTGTTGTTTCCCTGAATTCTTACTCTGTCCATCTGTCATTTGTGTATATGGGGGGTAAAGACTTTTTAAGTTAATCTTGTAGTCAACCACCTCATTGAAGATGTTTATCCGCTATAGTTTTTCCTTCTTAGCGTACTATTGAATATGTATGGAGAGATGGGACAACTGTTTCTTGTTCCATTTTAATGGAATTACTTTGACACTCTCTCCTTTTAATTTGATGTTGGCAGAGTTATTGCTGGAAATTTCCTGTATTATGGTTAGATATAGAATGCATCTCCAATCTCTCCAATAGGTTTATCATGAAGGGGTGTTAGATTTTGTCAAAAACTGTCTTAGGATCTAGTGACATAACATAATTGTGTGATAGGAAAAATAGATATCCATTCATAAAGAAACTTATAACCTGTGGAAAAAGTAAAGAAGTACTTCCTGATAGGTTATGAGTAGGTGGGATTTTAGTAGCACTAAGAACAGTTCTAGACCGTAACAACCTGTTAGATCTTGATGGTTGTATGTAAATCCCAATGTGATTCTTATGTTTCTTTATCATCTGGCCAACAAGCATGAAGCAGCTGAAATGCAGTGATTTCTTTGGTTATGCTACTTTCTCAAGATTATTATCCTCTACAGTCTTTCATTTCATTGTATGCTGGTATTGATTCTTCAAATCAAGCTATAGCCAAAGACTTAGAAGCTATTTTGGAGCTAGCACTAGAACCCAAGTCAGTAATACTTGATGACATATTCTACGCTTGTGGAAGCACTCATCAATATGGAAAAAGAAACTAAGGAAGTCCATAGCAGGGTGAGTTTTCCACTGTGTATATTTCTTCATGATTTGACGCTATTTCTTAAATTAGTACGTAGTTACAGAGATAGGTATTGAATCTAATATGGTAACTGCCCAATATCTTCTATATGATAGCATCTAGAAGCCTGAATTCACAGTGTCATTACCATATGGGAGAGTGATTACATTGTGGCTCAAATTTGAGCAGAGAAAGTGGTCTTTTGCTCTGAATATCACCAACTATCAGAATAGTGAGGATTAGACTCTAAAGTCTCAGTAGTTAGGTGTTTTAGATTTGAAATGTACCTTCCACATGGTAAGTACAATATCCAAGGAATCCAATTATAAATATCTGTCCTTCTTAAGTATTTCAAGGTACAGGGGTGCATTGGTTCTTCTGAGCTTCTATGTCATTTTATATATCATATATGAGTGTGGGTGTGTATACATGTGACTATGTAAATGTATGTATGTTTCTGCTGGAAATAGAATTCAAACATTTAGTTTTTCTACAGATTTGCACCATGTTCATGTGGTTCACATACTACAAATAAGACAGAATGAGTTGATATTGTTTTCATATGAATTGAAATAGGGTGAGTAACACAGAAGCACAAGAGTGGTGTTGGGCTCCAGTATTGCGGAGTGAGAATGGGAGAATCAGAATTATAGATAAGTGCCTAAATATCTATTCATAAAGCAACTCAATTCTTTCACTTAAATGTGTGCATTACTATGTGTATATTAGGTAAATGTGTGACAGTAAATGTCATAGAAGCTACCACTCCTAGACAGTCTTGTGCACTTTGGAAAATGTTAGTAAGTGTAAATTGATGGTTCTTAAGTGAGTTGGGTCCCTGTGGCATGCGGACCTGTATTTGATGGTGATAGAGTATGAAATCATAATTGCTTAGCAACACACTGATATGCTTTGGGTCAAATCTCATGGTCACAACAATCATGGAGCTTTTGAGATGTAGTATTTCTTTTGCTCCTTTTACACTCCTAGGATAATTGTTATAGGTGAAAATCAACAGGATATTCCTGGTAAAATATTGCCATGAATCAAAATTGTTTTGCTGAAGCACACAATGCCATCTTTTTTATTTCTTTTCATTCCATAAGATGAGGGTGTTCTGTTTCCTACAAAATATGGCAATGGTCCATTATATCCTTTGGGATTTATGGTCTTTTGACTCCGTTAACCGTTGCCGTCTCCTGAGGCATGCAAAAGTCTAGATATCTTGTCCTAGCTGGGATGAAATCACAGTTCCTAGTGTCCTTTGTGGTTTTTGTTTAGCAGGGAAGCAAAAGAGGAATCACCTAGTAGTGCATATAGGGCATTGAAAAGGGTGGACATTCCTGGGGTCCTTTCTTGTCTTCCTATCAGAAAACTGAGTGATCCAAATTGACACAGACCCAATTACTTTTCCAAGCAGCTTTCCCTGATCTCTACATTCACTGAAAGCACATTTTTGGAATATACACCACAAAATACATAATCTAACATTTGCAATCATCAGTCCTTCTTTACATTCATACATTCTTATTTCATTCTTCTTTCCTATATCCGTACCTCTTTAATAATTTCCCATTATCATTATTTTTTCACCCACTCTTATTTTTATTTCTTCATCATGTTTCATTTGCTTTTAATCCTTCTTTATTTCTTGTTTTCTTTCTTTTTTCCTTTTTTGCATTTTTAAATATTTTCCATTAGGAGAGTTGTAATTTTTATACTTCATTCACATACCTGTCAGAGATTGTTTTTTAAAGAGAAACTCATGTATATTACTACCACAAGGAGTTAGGCGCACAGTACCTTGATTTGCAGACTAGACATCATGTACAGCTAAATGATGCATATTATCCAAAAGTAGAATGATGTGTTATTATTCATGGTGAAAATTACAGAACAGAGACCTCCATGCAGGGATAAAAAGGAGCTTCAAAACCAATGATACAGGAATAGTTTCTTTTTTTGTGGCATACCTAGGAAATAGGATGCCTGAAATAGTTGATTCAATTTTAATCTGATGTTACTTCATTCCATCTTAGTCATGTTTCTCAGGAAGAATGCCAGTATCCAGATCAAGAAATCCCTTGAAACAGCACTTTTTAGGTCATGTGTTCCTCCTTGGCAAGTTGTTCACTAATTAAAGGTGGACGAATGTGTACCAAAGGACCTAATTGTATTATGAAATTGAAACTGGGGTTCACGAAGCTCCCAAATTACCGGGGCACATTCATAACTTGTTCTTCATGTAGATTGGAATGCAAGCCTCAGAAGGTGAGGAAGAGAGAATATGCTATGTATGTTGTAGATGTAAATCAGCACCTTTTCTACTTATCCCCTTAAAGTTTAAACAAGAAACAAAGATTGTTATATATTAGAAGCCTCATGGAATCACAACTCTGATGTGGAGCCTATTATGACACAGGTTATACAGAGCAATGATCACAGGCATGTGCTCTTATTAGTGTAATTTCCTATTCTTATTATGTTCATATAAAATCATTAGTTTATTGTAATCAATGGCAGTGAATGGAGATAAAAATGTCCTTGAAATGGCGAGTGACCCTGCATACTGTGTATTTCCCCTATACACAAAGACATGCCACAAAATAGACAGAAGACCTGGCAAATGGGATCATATATGTAGTTTATGTAGGACAGTACATCTATTACTTGTCCTCTTATTTTATAACAAGGAGTGATGATTGATCTATGACACATTCTCATGCAGTTGCAATCATCCTCAGAAGCCCAGAATAAATCTGATTATCATGCAGGGATCACAGAATTAAGTATATTCTTTAATCAGTAAAATTGTCTATTCTTGTGTCTGAGAATATTGGCTGATATTGGCAAGTGTGTGAACAACATCTGTTCAGTGAAATCAATTACTTACCCTTCTCCATGTGAGAACTTGGAATACATCAAAATATATATAGCAACACAGTGGCATGGGCACCTGCAGTCCAAGAGGTCAATGGTTGGGTGGGAGTGACCCAAGGCTGTACTTCATGGGCAGGGGAAAGCCTGTACCTGCACCCCTACCCTGAATCCTCTTACCTACTTGCATGCCGATATGAGCTTTCTAGAATTCCCTGTAGTGGACTGCAATTAGAGAGTCAACTCTCCATGCCTGGCCTGTAAGGTAAGCTGACAACTTGGATTCTGTATTAATTTTTGGTTTTCTGTTTTTTGTTTTTTATTTTTGTTTTTTTGTGTTGTTTTGTTTTGGTTTGCTCAGGAAATTCCATACAGAGTTGTCCCAGGGCACAAGGTAGTTGACATTCTTGGTGCACTACTGTCATCAAGTGAAATTGTTTTGCAGTTCTACCAGCTGGTCCCTGTTTTTCAGTGGACATGCCCAGCACGTTGCTTGCTCGACAGTACTATCTATGATCTCCTGCTAACCCTTTAGCCCAGGAGAGCTGTAGGAAAAAGCAGACTCCATGTGGGCCTGCTACAGAATAGGACGAGCACAACATGGTTTGACTTTCTCCAAGCAGGAGGCATAGCCTGCCATGTCTTGAGGCTGCCACCTCAGGATTGTGAGTATTTCTTTGCAAGGGACTTTGTATCTGTGAATGTATCTGAATTGAAAAAGGGGAACATAAAATACATGCCATTGTTCTCGAGGCCGCCCACAATCGCACTAGGTTTTGGATGATGCTAATCAGTAGCCCACAAACCTTACATCCATAAACTACAGAAGCTGAACATCATCACTTCAAGTCTGTGCCCAGTTTGCCTGAGCAACACAGCCTTTATGGTCCTATGTGTTTTATCCATTTAACTCCCTCCCTACCATCTTCAATCCCTCCTTGTTTTTCATTGTCTGTCTCCTATTCTCTCTGACTTTTTTTCTTTGTCCTCATTCCATTAATTTTTTCTCAGAAATTAGGATCTCTTTTAGCTTTGCTGCAGGTGAAGTTCAGTGATCCTGACTTGAGAGACAATATTTCTGCTCCAGAGCTGTATCCCTATCACCCTTAAAGGAGTTGTAGTGACATGGACATAAGCATCCTCCTTAAAGATAAAAGGAGAAATTAGCCGGTGACATTCTGTATCCTTGATTCAGTTCCATTGATTCTCATGTATGTTTTTAAGTAAATACCATGCTCTTTCATTGCTCTGGTTCTGTAATACATCTTAACATGCGGAAAGTTGGTACGTCCAGAAGTTCTTTTATTTTTCAGGATTACTTTTCTTGTTCTAATTTTTTAATGTTTCATTTTCCATATGGAAGTGAGTATTGCCTTTGTTATGACTGTAAAGAATTGTATTGGGATTTTGATAGGGATTGCACTGAATCTGTCAAGTGCTTTTGGTAAAATGTGTATTTTACTGTGTAAAGCCCACCAACCCTGGAGCATGGGATACCTTTCTATCTTCTAAAATCTTCTTCAATTTTCCTTTTCAAGGACTTAAACTTTTCTCACATTCAAGTCTGAAACAAGGTTGTTTAGAGTCATCCAAGATACCATATGTTATTTGTAGGTAGTGTGAGAGGTGCTGTTTCCCTGATTTCTTTCTTGGTCCATTTTTCATTTGTATATTGGAGGCTAACAGATTTTTTTCAGTTGATCTTATAAGTTATCACTTCATTTAAAGAGTTTACAAGTTATAGGAGTTTTCTGGTTGAGTTTGGGGTTACTTGTATATACTATCATATTATATATATGTACGTGTATACATATGTGTGTGTATGTGTGTGTGTGTGTGTGTGTGTGTGTGTGTATATATATCTTTCTTTCCAATACATATTCCCTTACTGCCATTCTTTTGTCTTTCCCCTTCAAGCTTAACTTCATATAGTCTATTGAGTAGGTATGGAGTGAGGGCACAATCTTTCCTTGTAAATGATTTTGAGGAATTACTTTGTGTTTTTCTCCCTTTAATTTGATATTCTCTGTACACTTGTTGTAAATTGCCTTTAGTTTATTTAAGTATGGCCTTGGTATCCCATATCTCTCAAAATATTCTATTGTAAAGAAGTGTTGGATTTAGTGAAAATATTACTCACCATCTAGTGAGATGATCAGTTTTTATGTCATAGAATTCATTGAATGATTTTCATATAATTGAATACACAAGAGAACAGATGCCAGTTTGTGTTTTATATTTAATAACATATAAATAAGAGATAATGCTACTCATTAGAATCTTTGGGAAGTCCTGTTAACTAGGGTACTTTAATATCTGCTAAATTTCTAAACTTTTGGTTTTGTGGAGGTAACCTTCTGTAAATCAATAGATGATACCTTTCAGATTCATATAATTATCACAACAGTGCTCTGTATGGAGGAACTTGCCTGAAATCCTACCACTTATTAGGCCAAAACTGGAGGGCCAGGAGTTCAAGGACTGAGATATATGAGATCTTTTCATGAAAACAAACAAATCTTTGTAAAAACGCCATAAACAAGGAAAGAATCAAATATAGAAATGATTAACAGCTTTGAATAAGATAAGATATTTCTAGATACATCTTAGGTGGGAGTAAATTAACTAAGGTGGGGGAACATGTGTATGGTTATGACCCAGTGGCCAAATATTTCTGAGGTTGATCCTTTGATATAGGTACAGTTACTTACAGGTCTGAGGCAGAAAGCTAATTTCCAGCTAGAAGTTCATGATCAGCCTGAATTCCATAGAGACCTTACCAGTGAAAGCATAAATTAATACTGTTGCTAGGTTTATAGCTTGAAGTAGGGAAAACTCACTCAGCGTCAGTTTTCTAAATGATATTTTAAAAAAAGTAAATATTGTATTATTTAATTTATTATTTATTTATTCTTTTCTATATTCCTCCATTTATATGTTCTTTTATTCATGTATTTATTTACTCATTTATTTCAGACACCGTGTCTCTTTATACCCTTGATAGTGTTGGAAGTCAATATGTAGGAAAGGGGGCCTCAAGCTGTCAAGAGATCCAACTGCTTCTGCATACTGAGTGCTGAGATTAAAGGAGCATCCCAACAAACCCAGCTAGTGTCAATTTTCTCACCACAAGATGGTATTACACACCAGCTTTATAGAATTTTAGAGAATACTCCATAAATCATAGCCATTATTTCATGGAGGAATGAAGCATACAGCTATTTGAAAAGAGCAAACAGAGTAATGTATCTTATGCAATGCCTTTGAGGAATCTGTTGGCATATTTTAAAAATTATAATTGAGTGCTCTTTACTTTTTTTCTTTTTAAAAATGTGGAAAACGTCATGATTTTGCATCTCAATCTTGCACAAGAGACATGCTCATTTTCTCTGTATCTTTCCAGTTTTAGTATATGTGCTGCTAAATCACACATTCTGTATTTACTTTATTTAAAATTCCCTTTGGGACAGGTTGAACTGAGCAGCTGGCTATTGACTATGCTATGTAATGACCTATGTGTTTTTCTTAATGATGGAGGTCCGCTAATAGCCTTAGATTGACTTTGTCCCTGCACCACAGAGTAACATAGCAGCTGGTAATGCTACTGTATAGCTGCAGAAATCTATTCAGTTCAATCTCACTCCCTTCCACCCCATGGTTACCAACAGTGTTAGCTGCTGACATCACATGTACAACAATGATTCAAGTGCTGTCAGGGCATACAGTGCAAAGCACTGTTACCTCACAATGTTTTCAGAGTTAGGGAAAAATGCTTCCCTTTGCCTCATTAGCACTTATTTAGACCACACTCTTTAACCTCCTTAGTGGCCAGTCCTGGTGACAGAAACAATTATCTGGTCCTATTGCCTCCATGTCACTGGATCTTATGGATGAGCCCTTTTCTTGCCTGGCTATCTGGAATTAGTACAATGATGGAACTCAGATGCCCCTCTGAGAAGGCTCCCTAATGTTCGGGAAGCTTGTGGTATTTTAAGTCCAGGAGGTGGGCCTGAGGAAATAATAACTGTCTTTAGGTCTGGGAGTAAATTGTGGTCTCTGGTATGGGGGAGTGGGAGTTGCAGATACCTAAGGTGAAACTATTTCTGGGGTGCGGGTATTTCTGGGTCTTATGGTTCCCAGAAATTGGGACTGAGATTGTGGCATCCCTTCAGCCTCATGTGTCAACCTTGATTGTACATTTCCGGGCTTCTACGGGATGTCAGGGTTGGTGGTGTCTGCAAGGTTCAGGTTTCCTTTTCCTCAGCCTGTGTTTTAATTCCTCTGGGACTCACTAAGAGAAGCAGCTTTTGCAGCTTCACAGTGTTTCTAACCAATGCCAATGTATTTGGCCTCTGAGGATAGGCATCACATCTGAGGCAGATAGAAGCCTTGGGACATGAACGTTTTCTATGTGTCTTCATGTACTGGACACTCAATGAGTATCTGGGGCTCCTGGGAATTTCCTGAGACATGGTGTTATACTGGATCAAGAGAGATTTTAGGATTCACTGTTTCTCCTGGTTTCTTGACGGTATTAGACAAAGGATAATACTGTGATTCCCAGGGAACTGAAACCTGAGTTTGAAAGCCCTATGAAACAGTTTCTGGAAACTGCCAATCCTGGAGATTCACAAGATGACCCAGACTTCTCTGGAGCATTCCCAAATACACTGATGTGAACAGAAGTAACTAGTTCTGGCATGGTCAGTAATGAACTGGTCTCCAGCAGTTTGGTAAGGCAAAGTCTTCAGATCCTGGGAACCCAGGTAATGCCACACTAAATGCCTGTGATTCTCAGTCCTAAGACTTGATCTGTGAAAAAAAAGGAATAGTGTGTGGTGTCTTTGTGAATCATTAGTAAATAAGCTTTCCCATTGACTTTGTCCCATCATTTGATGATTTTCCTGACAGTGTACTATTTTCTGTTTTACAAAAACTGTATAAAAGATGTTTTATTTATGTATTTCTTAATTTTTTTATTTCTTTATATCTTATTCTTTATTTCTTAAATTTGCTTGCATTAGTATTCAGCTTCTGTTAGCAGTCGTGATCCCATTTTTTCTGTCTTCTCTAATTTTTCAACCCTTGGTCTTATCTCTCTCAGGAAACTGACACACAACCTTCTGATCTAAGAACAGGGATGGCAAGGATGGAGGTAAGGGTATATCCTTAGTTTATAGATAAATAAGAGGATCCAAGCTACAGGTAAGGATAACGCAAGAGAAAGAAGATGTGGAGCTAAGTAACATAGGGTAACAGGATTATAAAGAGCTCTGTATTTTTCAACATTTGAATTCATTGGCTTCTCTATTCTGCTATCTGTAGTGTATTGCTACAGCACTTAAAAAAATTCTATTTATTGTAAGGAGTTTTGGTTGTGATACCTGCTAAGGAACCATTATTTTGTTTTCTTATTTGGGACATGACTTTATTTTTTTCCTCTTCACCATTCAGGTTGCTACTTCTGGTTTTATGTGCTTACATCTTTTGTTCATCAAAATAGTTTTTCGTATGCGAAAAATCATTGTCTCAGTACTCTTGTGTCTTGGTCTTTAAACTCTGACATATCTTTTGAGTGATTATGTTTGTAATTCAATATAAATTTGCAGAATTTTTGTGCCTGAAAATATAAGAATACATCCTCCTTCTCATTCTGAAAGAACTAATAATATTCCCAAGATAGCAAGTCTTAAGACGTTGAGAAGGGCTTCTTCTGGAAAGGCATCAGGAGATCATTCAAATAATTAAATTAACTAATGTAATTCTGAATTATATGTTTCTTCAGAAGGTGGAGGCATTCATAATAATATGTGGGATTTTTCATTTTGAGACAGGGTTTCTGTGTTGTAACTCTCATGTCTTAACACTCACTGTGTACATCAGGCTGCCCCCAAAATCACAGAGATCTGCCTGCCTCTCCTTCGTAGTTCTAAATTAAAGGTTTGTAACATTGCCACAGGACTATATGTGGAATTTTATAAGTGTTCCCTTATTTGTACTGGGGACTTGGTATGAATTAGTTTCTCTTGTGGGCCTTAATTCCTGTGATAAAACCATCTTCTTCTATGGTGTTCCAGAATACTGGGACTACAGGCTTCTTTCAAACTCCCCACTATTACGGTTTCCTTTCTCTGTCTATGAAATGGAGAAAAGGAAGCTTCAGTTGTTTCCTTAATCCTCATATATGTTCATGTTTGTGTTCAGTAACATTTTGTTTTAGCCCAGTGTAAATTTCTGATATAAATGTGCTGTTTGAGATTGTCATCTGTTATTGCATGTGTTCTAAGTCCTCCCTCCTCATTACAATCCTAGTAAATTTTAAAAAATCTATTTCATGGGGAAAGAATTTTAGACTTCTCCCACCCTCTCACGTTTTTCAAAAGCCATTTGTCCCTGAATTCTTCGTCTTCTGCCTTTTGAGTTTAGGGGTAGCAGGCTGTGTGAATTCATGCTTCTTAATATTCTTTTCTCTGTTTCTGTCTTTACACACCTTATCAGGATGTGGATTGTGTGGGTCTTTTCCACTTGTAGCCATTATGTATGGAGAAGGAACTTAATTACATGCCTAAAACTGTATATATGGTTGCCAAGACTTATAGTGTTTTGGAGCTAGGGTCTTGGGTCATTGCATATTTAGATCCTGAGATCCTTGATCTTCCCACCCTATGGGGTTTTTAGTCCAAATGCCATTGTGTGCTTAGTATATGACACAGTAAATATATCCTATTTTTCCTTGTCAGACATTATTTGACCTATTCCCTATTGCTTTTGTCTCTCTATAAAATAGTATATGCTGACAATTTCCTTTTTTTCTATTCAAGAAAATTGTATGTAAGATGCTATATTTCTTTATTTAGGTTTGCCTAGTTTTTAATTTATTTTAGAAAGTAGATTTATGTGATTATTTGACTATTTCATATTTACATAACACATATAATATATGTATATGATACATATTGTATACTGTGATCAATTGAGTATCATCCATTTCATTCCTTCCCTATGATAAACATTCTTTCCTGTCTCGCTTAATCTTACTCCTGGTTTCCCTTACTTTTTTCTCATCCTTCTTTTCTTGTTTTCTTTTCCCTTCTCTGTCAAAAATTGGGTCATCAATAAACTTGGAAGCAGGTGGAGTTAAGAGACACAGACTGGTAGGAGGAGTTATCTGCTCCAGAGCCACATCCCTGGAACCCTCCAAGGGCTCTGGAGTGAATGCCATAGACATATGCATCCTGATTTTGTTTCCAAGGAAAGCAAGTAGCCAAAGACAGTCTTCTCCCTCATGGTAACTCTTAAGAGAACTTCCTCAAAATTACCAGTCATATACTGAACCATTGAGGGAGATTTTGACTGTCCTATGCCTCCTCTAACAAGCTCCAACAACGTTGAAATCACAACACATGTACAGCAAGGGCAATAATGGATTCTCCTGAAGAGGTTACCTTGCTTCTTATCCAGGGAGAATTACCTAGTGTCAAGGTTTGAAAAAACACTTTTTCTTGCTCTGCCCTATCCATTGATATCAGTTGGAAGAATAATTACTTACTGTAGGCTCTAAAATTTGCACTCTTTGAATCTGGGGTCCAAGATGATTGTCTGTGTGTATTTGTGTGTGTGTGTGTGTGTGTGTGTGTGTGTGTGTGTGTGTGTGTGTGTGTGTTGTTTGTGTCTAGTACATGTGTGTGAGTTTGTGCATTTATTCCTTTTGAGTCTACTCGACAAGATTCTACTCCTCAGAGACTACAGAAATGTGGCAGCATCCACCTGAACATATATCCGAGGGTACATGTAGGCTCTAGCATGGAGCCATTGGAAAGATTTGAGTTTTAGGTGGTCTTTCTAATTTCCCATGAGTCTCATGGCCCAAACCTGAGAAGCTGGATCCCTAAAATGTACACAGCTGCCTTGAGCATTGCCCTATTTCCAATAGGAAGGCTGAAAGACTCTTGGTTTGGTTGGGTCTGAGTGGTGTATTGACCTGGGGAGAAGACAGGGGTTGTGACAGGCCTGATCGTAGCTCATAATGGTTGCCTGGAAATGCCTAGGAGACTGATAGGTTGGAGATGCAAGCGCACTGCCTGGTAGGCAAGGGGGCAGGAGGCATGTAATGTTTCTCCTTTGGATTTGTCCTTCTCCTGACAAAAGAGACCTGGGCAAGATGACTCTGCAGCTGAAATTGGGACATTGGATCCTTATAGGACCTGTTGTCAATGAAGTGTGGCAGAATTCACCTGAACCAAGATGGAATAGCAGTTGAAGGAACCAGCCTGGATACATGAACAAGTTTGAGGTATTTTTGCTGAATTTCTCAACTTCCATCATACTCAGGGCTCAGATCTGAAAAACCAGAGCTCTCTCACGTGCACAAAGCATCCTTCTGCATTGCTCTTTTTCCATTGCAAGGCTTTGTCTCCCAGGAATGGTAGCAGTTCAGTGTCTAGAGCCCCATTGAAACAAATAGTGATTTTTGGTGAGGTATCTGCCCAACTTCTCATGTGAACATAGTTCTGTGACATCACCAAACAGCTTCCCTACTTCCCAGGTTTCACCTGAGACATTATTGGCCAGCCTTCTTGACCTGAAAGTTTGGATTTCAGCTGGTTTACCAAGTATCAGCACACAGTTCTTGCCTGACAGCTCTAGTGATCTCTGAGATAGGCAGAGTCCAGGAGAATTCAGCAGGATCTCTGGGGAGGCCCAAGTCAAAATGTCCTAGCTGAGCCACAAGAGGGTCGTGTCCAGTCCTAGATCCCCAAATAATCTTTTTTTTGTGGAAATCTGTGGCATGGGTTTTCTGGAGCATTCCTTAGTACCTATACATCAACTTCTCGCCTTCCCTGGTGCCCTGAATTGAATGGAATTTCCCAGGAATTGCAATTCATGAGCCCCTTGTTTTGTGACTCACATGTCCTGGATCTACTCCCTATTCCTTCCCACAACTTCACCCCTGCCAAGAATCTTCTTACCTACCTGCATGCCCACAACTTTCCTAACCTGTTAGTAATGCTGCCAATTTGGAGTCTGTATTTTTTTTTACTTAGTAATGGTCAAACAGAGTTGTCCCAGGACCCAAGGTACTGAATGTTCTTCATGCTCTACTGTAATCAAGTAGAACTATTTTGCAGTTTCTGCCAGCACATCCCTGTGTTTCATTGCTGCATTTTGCTACACAGGCTGACTCAATTCTACTGTAGTCCTTTCGGCCGTGAAGTGATGTGGGGAAAAAACAGTGTCCATCTGATTCTTGTCTCACAAGGCTGAGACCTGCCACAGTGCAGGCCCAGTGCCACAGAATTTGGCTTGCTCTAATCTGGAAGCACAGCCTTCCAGGTCTTAAGTGTTACTCACTATTGTGAGGATCACTTTGCAAGTGACTGAATATCTGTAGTTGAATCAGCATTGAAGAAGGGAAACTTATTCCACGTGACAGTATGCACAAGGCCACCCACAGTCTCCCTGGTTTTTAGATGATGCTCACCAGTAGCTCACACAACTCACTTCCAGGAACCACACATGCTACAAAAAAACTTTTCATGTCTGTGCGCAAATTGTCAGGGCAACACAGCCGTGATTGTCATATGTGTTTTATCCATTTTACTTCCTCCCTACAGTCATTCCCTCCTTGCTCATATTTGTCTCCCTCCTATTCTCTCTGTCTTTATTATTTTCTGTTGTTTTAATTTTTTCATCAGAAAATTGGATTCTTTTTGAGTTTGGCTGAAAGTGGTGTTCAAGATCACTGACCTAAGAGAAAGTATTCCTGCTCCAGAACCACAATCCTAGTACCCTAAAAGTTTTCTGAGTTGCACCACCATGGACATATGCATCCTCTTTTTTGGGTACACAGGGCAAGTTGCCCAAGACATTCTATTGGCTCACAATACAATATATGACTGCTTAGTAGCATGTTTTGCTGAGCAGTGCCAAAAGTGGCTAGGTGTTCACTGTACCAAGTTGTCAGGGTTAGACTCTGTATGCCTCCCTTAAAATGCGTCCTGCTGTGATTCTCAAAACCCATGCATGAAGTAAACTTGTCGATTCTCCTGATCTGTTCACCTTACCTCTTACAAAGGGAGAACACCCAGTTGGAATGATCAAAATGCACCTTTATCTTGTTCTTGCCTGTCCAGTCATGTCTTGTGGAAGAGTAATTAATTAGAAGAATCTCAAAAAATAATAGGTGGCAGAATCTGGGGTCCAAGAAGACTGTGAGTGTCTGTGTGTATGTGTTCATTCTTCTAGAGTTCACTGTTGAGGAATCTCTGCCACAGAGCTCCCTAATAGTGCCAGAAAGGTTTCTGTGGGTAGTGATCATAATGGTCATGTCAGAGTTGTCTGGGAATGTCACATAGTTTTGTGTAGGAGAAGAGCTTTAGGACTCCACCCCTCAGCACATGCTCAAGTGGTCATAATATCTGGATGTGCACATGTACTGCTGTGACCATTTAATCTTAGATGATGAGACTATTTCCATGGAAACAGTATGAAATGTGGCAAGAACAGTCCTGAGGAGTGGCTGCCATGGCACTTCTGAGAATTCTGAGTAGTTGCAGCCTGACGGAGCTCCCTTTGCAGCATCAGAGAGGTTGACTCCAGGAGGAGATAGAACACGATTCTGGGAATATCTTCATGAGGCAGGAAAAATCATCTTTTTCTATGAGCCAACATGGACACTCTCATCCCCATGGAGTTGCGTCTCTAGGGATTTTCAGCTGATGGTAGGAAGGGTACTTTTGTGGTAGTGAAAATCATTTCCCACGTGAACCTGGTACAGCATGTGATTTTGAGACAGGCCTTCCTTCCCTTGATGAACAAGACTATGACTGTACATATAAGAGAGGAATATAGATGTAGTGAGCAATGGAAAGAAAGACAGGAGACTGAGACAGAGAGGGGAGAAGGAGAGGGAGAGGGAGAGAGGAAGGAAGGAAGGGAGGGAGGGAGAATATGAATATGGGATGGTGGTCACATGACAGCCAGTTATTCCTGTTCCTTGGGTGTAGGCCACAGGAGAGAAAGGATGAAGGTGCCTTGAGAGGTTCCTATGATGCAGGGCTGCAGATTGCTTCATGTTTTCTGGCGGGACCAGTCCAGAATGTATGTTCTCCCTAGTATATATTAGCCCAATGGTTCTACTTCAATCTTATCAGAGAGCTCTGAGTTTGATGTGTTCCATGCCTTGCAATAGGTAGGTGGATGTTTACAGAAGACACAGAATAATACAAATCTTAGATTGACTTGAGGATTTAGAGAAAGAAAAGAAAAGCAATTATTCTGAGGGGTTCCTTTTGTTGCGGGTGATGTGAGGTGTTGTTAGGCTTGGGTGTTGAGATAGGTTTGGACTGACTTGGGGATAGCTAATAATAACTACCTGGCAATGCCTTAGTTGAAGAACCAAACCCATGGCCTGATAAGAAAGACAGAAAGTGGGATGTAGTGTTTCTCCTTTAGAAACATTCTAGTCACCATAGCAGGGTCCTGGACAACCTTTGTCTACAGGAAAAATGAGGCAACATCTCTGTGATCGCATATGGCTGGATACCTAAAGGAACAAGCCTAGATTAATTGTTAAGAAGATTTGAGGTTTTTGGTAGCCTTTTTCATCACCCATCAGACTCAGTGCTTAGACATGTGCAACTGAATTCTCACAGGTACACACAAATGCCTCTGGTTTTGTCCTTTGTCTATTACAGGCACTTCGGCTATGTGGAAAGGCAATTCTGAGCCTACATCCTGTTTAAAACAAGTAGCTGTCTTTGTTGTGCCTTCTACCTCTCTTTCCATGTATGTGGAGTTTTCTGATACCACCACCTTACTGATTTACTACCCCAGGGACTGCTAAGGGGTCCTTCTTGGCAGGCTGCCTTGACCTGGAAGATTGGTTGTGGCAGGATCACAAAGTGTCAACACACTCAAATCTGGAGTGGTAGCTTTAGTGATCAGTCAGGTAGGTGGAGTCAAGGAGAATACAATAGTTTCTCTGGGCAGACACTAGTTAGGATGTCCTGGTTAGAATACAAGAGTACTATGTCCAGCCTTTATTTCCCACAGCCATGTATTTGTGTCTGAGTCTACTCTCTTGTGTTGCAGATTGGCATGGATATTCTGGAAAATTACTTTGGAGGTCTAGGTAGCACCTTCTGGACCTCCCCAGCACCCACAACTAAGTACAATATCTCAGAGCATTGCAGTTATGGAGCCCCTATGTCCTTGGTTCTTTGACTGACCCACAATTCTGGAATCTAGAACCCATCCTCTTCCCCACTGCACGCCTATCTGGAACCCTCTCACCTCTCTGCATGCCCATACAACCTGCTAGAATCCCCTGTGTTGGACTTCATCTAGAGAGCTATCTCTGAGCCTTTCCTAGTCTATAAGGATAACTGCCTCTTCAAATCTAGAGGTAGACGTTTGTTGTTGTATTCTAACAAATAAATGGACAGAGGGAGTGGTCTCACAGCATGAATTATTTGGAATTTTGGTCCACTACTGTCATTAAATGGAGAGAAGTGGTAAAGAAGGCATGATAGTTTTCTGTGAGGATGTTTTACTTTGCTATGAAGTTGCTGTTTAGGACAGTAGTGTGGTTGTGCTACGGGCATCCTCGAGGGACCAGTTAGGACAGTGTATTTTGTTTTCTGTCTCGATGTAAGTAGATCCACTTGAATCACTTCCGAAATCTCTGAGTTACCTGTGTGCCTATCCCTGGCCACATGAAAAGATATGTATTCAGAGGACACAGAATGATCCCTATATGAGAGCACCTTGGGAATTTTAGAGATAGAAAACGTAGCCAAGTATCCTGAGTGGTGCCCTCCTGTTTGGGTGTAGTGTGGACTGGTTGTTGGTCTGGGAAGAGGAGATAGGTTATGACACACCTTGACATAACTCATAATGGTTGCCTGACAATGCTAGGAGACAGTTACGACTGGGTCTAAGCCCACTACCAATAAGCCAGGGGGCAAGTGGGACGAAATGTCTATTCTTTACACATATCCTTTCCCAAAGACAGGGTCGTGCACTTCTTGCCTCTTCAAGTGAAATGTAGGTGAATGCTCCTGGCTGATGGTGGCTCCTGCTATGGATAAATGTTGGCAGCATCCCCATGAACCTGATGGAAGGTTTCCTGTTTTCACTAGCCTTGATCCATGAGCATGACGATCAAAGTGTTGGGGTAGCCTTTCTCATGACCCATCTGACTCAGAGATCAGGCCTGAGCAACTGGATTATCACAGGTACACATAGGGGCCATTTTGATTTGTCATGTGTTGATCAAGGAAGTCTTTTTTTGCAATATTGAAAGGCAGTTCTAAGCTTAGAACCCCAATGAGGTGCGAGCCTGTTCATGAGGCTTCTGCCCACCTTCCCATGTGTACACAGCTATGTAACATACTACTTTGCTGCTTTATGTGCCCAGTATTAGCCTAGAGGGCCTTCTTGTCAGAGAGCCTTGACCTAGAAATTTGGGTGTGGCCATGGTCAACCAATGACATCACACCCAAGTCTGGCCTGGAAGCTTTAGTGGTCTCTTTGTTGTGTGGAGTAAAGTAAAGTAAAATGCAACAGGATTTCTGGTCAGGCCCAAGTCAGACTGTCCTTGCTTTGCCACAAAGGGGAAGATTCTAGTCCTTGGCCCATAAGTCTATATTGTGTCTGAATTCGCTGTGCAATAGATTGTCAGGGGTTTTTTGGAGTATTTTCTTAGATCTTCGAAACATTTTCTAACCCTTCTAGCACTCAGGATGGAGGAAAGTTTCTCAGTGCAGTGCCATTGTGGACCCAATGATCTGTGCCCATCAGGCCTGAGCCTACCAAGCATCTCTAAACCTATCCCTGTCTGAACCTACACCTTATCCCCCTCAACCACCTACAGGCCTCATGCACACTAACTTTCTTGTATTCCCTGTAGCTGATTGCCCCTAGAGAGCAATCCCAGATGCCTAAAGTTGTTGAAGATTTCTTTAAGTGTTTCTCAGCCATTTTAGATTCCTCTTTTGTGAATTCTTTGTTTACATATGCACCCCATTTTTAATTGGATTATTTATTTTTTGACATGTAGATTCTTGCTTTTTTGTATATTTTGGATGTTAACTCTCTATTGGAAGTGGAATTGGTCAATATCTTCCCATTCTGTAGGCTTCAGTTTTGCCCTGCTGATAATGTCATTTTCCTTACAAAACCTTTTCAGTTTTTATGAGGTCCTCTTATTAATCTTTGATCTTTGTTCCTGACCTTTCAGTGTTCTGTTAAAAAAGATGCCTCTTGCGCCAGTACTCTCAAGGGTATTTCTTACTTTCTCTTCAGTTTCAGTATATTTGGTTTTATATTGAGAACTTAGATCTTGAACTTGAGGTTTGTACTGGGTAATAGATATGAATCAATTTGCATCCTTCTACCTCAGACATCCAATTACACAAACACCATTTGTTAAAGTTGCTTCCTTTTTTCATTGTATTTTTCTGGCTTCTTTATAAACGATCAAGTATCCATAGGTGTGTGGATATATAACTGTATCCTTTATTCTGTTGCATTGGTCATCATGTCTGTTTTTGTGCCAATACTATGCAGTTATTATTACTATGGCTCTTTAGTACAGATTAAGATCAGGGATTTTGATACCTGTAAAAGTTCTTTTATTTTTCAGGATCTTTTTAGGTATCCAAATTTTTTGTTTTTACATATGAAGTAGTGTATTGCCCTTTTAATGTCTTTAAAGAAGTATATTGGGATTTTCATAAGGATTGCACTGAGTCCGTAGATTACTTTTAGTACAGTGGCCATTTTTACTCTGTTAATCTTATCAACACAGGAGCATGGGATTTAATTCCATCTTTTCAGACCTTCAAATTCCCTTGTCAAGGTCATAAAGATGTGGTCATTCAAGTCTTTCACTTGCTTGGTTAGAGCTGCCAAAGATAACTTAGTTTATTTGTATCAATTGTGAAGACTATTATTTCTATTATTTTTCTCTCTCTCTATTTGTCATTTGTATATAGGAGGGCTACAGATATTTCTTGAGTTTACCTTGTAACAAGTCATTTCACTGAAGTTGTTTACCAGCTATAGGAGTATCCTGATCCAGTTTTTAAGGTCTATTGCATATAACATCTCTTCTGCAAAAAAGGATACTTTGACTCTTTCCTTGTGAATTCATATTCCCTTAATCTCCTTCTCTATTCACATTGTTCTTGATAGAACTTTAAGTAGTGTATTCAATATTTAAAAATGGAGGAAACAGCCTGGTCTTGCTTCTGATTTTAGTGTAAATGCTTTGAGTTTTCCTCGATTTAATTTGATGTTGTCAGTAGGATTGCAATTACTTGCCTTCTTCATATTTCGGTACAGCCTTTTTATCCTCAGTCACTCCATTAGATTTATTTTGAAGGGCTTTTTGATATTATCAAAAGCTTTCACACATTGTAGTGAGATGATCATGTAGTTTTCTATTAAGTTGTTTATGCACTGGATTACATTGACTCATTTTCTTCAAATGAACCATCCATTTTCTCTGGGATCAATGCTATTCAATCATGGTGAATAATCTTTTTAATGTGTTCTAGGATGTAGTTTGTGAGTATTTTATTGATTTCATTTGCATCTACGTTCAAGAGTGAAATGGGCATATGATTCTATTTCTTTTTGAATCTTTGTGATGTTTGGGTCTTTTCATGACTCCAAAATATCCTGTAACAACTTTTATTTCTGCATTTTTTCATTGTTGAATTTCTACATTTCTACGTTGGAGATAATTTTTCCAATATAACTTTGACACAAGTCCTGGATGCTAAATTGTACCTCTCGCTAGAACACAAGGCAAGGTTCACTGGTAACATAGACTGTAGTCTGTGGATATCTTCTCATGCAAGGTTGTGAACTTTGTATAAAAAGCTGAAAGCCTCTGAGGTATGGAAGACAAGATGAGTTTGACATTGTGTACTAGTTCTCACAAGCTATAGTTATTTCATAGAATGGTTTCTGGGTGATGAAGTAGGTGTTTTCACTACTATAGCTTCTTTGATCTTCTAATATTTATCTTTTCTGTGTGCCTGGTTTCACTGTGTCATTACCACAAGGGAAGACTGATTGCTTTGTATGTCAAAATTAAATTCGGCCAAGACTACAGCTTCGAATACTGCACCCAGTATAATTCAGGAGTTGCTATTCCACGCTGGGAGCATCTCAGCTCTGACTTTGGCCCAGTGTCAGGACATTATAACTCAGGTTTCTGTATCATCATCCACCTCAGAATAGATTTCCATTCAGTTTTCATAATGTGTAAAAAATACAGATTGACATGCTATTTTACTAGACAGTATATCTGATCCTTGAAAATGAGATTCTGTTCAATCTTCATCCCTGAGACCATTTACGAAGATGGGAAAACATCACTTGGCAGAATTGCCTAAAATAATGAGTAGTTTGCCATCTGGGACTCTTATGGTAAGCAGTTATGCAGAGGTCCCTGTACGTGGACCTCTGTTATAAGCAGCGTGTCTTATGACATTCCAGGTGAAATACTACCCCAAATCAGAATTGTCATGGTAATGCAAACACTACTTTACTTTGGATTCAAGGGAAGTTTGCTTCCTCCGGGATACCCCAACTGCTTATTCTGCCCAAGGTCTGGTTACCCGGGTGAAAAGTACAGTTTCTTGAGGTAAGTGGTGTTCTAGAATTCTTGATCTCATAGAGAAAAAAGGCTTAGCAGGGATGCAAATCAGTATTCATACAACAGTCTACCTTTTGTGGCTTGTGAAAGGGGGAGAGTTGATGGGCTCCATTCCTTACTTCCTAGCAGAAAACATAGATATCTCACATTCACACAGCCCCAGTCATTGTCCCAAGGTGCTCTCTCTGCTCTCTACAGGTACACATAATTCATTTATGGAACACTACATGTTTTGCTAATTTTGGCACAAGCTCATCAAGGTGGGAACATACATTTCTTCCCTTCAATGTTTGTTTTTGCTTTTATTTTTAAATTTAAAGAATATAATATTTTCCACTTCTATTTCTTCTCTCCAAAGCATCACACATGCCCTGATTCTTCTATCCACTCTAACAAAAGTTGACATGAATGACAGCCTAAACCGAAGTTAAAAAATCCTAAAAACAGAGAGGCAAAATGAAACAGCAGACCACAGTCCTAAACAAAGGTCTACAGAGAGGAAAAATGTTGGAGTGGAAGAAATAGCATTCCCTAGGTAAGAGAAATACTAATTACTCAATATCACATTTGGGAATATACTATTATTAGAGTAAACCACCCTTTTTTGATCTTAACAAAACACTTGTATTCACTTCATTTCTCATTCATTTCTTCTTTTCTCATTATTTCTTTTTACCTAAAGTTAACTCTATAGAGAATATTCTCCACTAACTACAAACATAAAACCTTCCCAATTACCTGTCTTTCTTGCCATTCTCCCTGTTTTCTTTCCTACATAGATGGCTATCTACTTCCCAAAATTTATCCTTTGTTCTTTTCTTATTCATGTTCCTTTCTGCCTCTGTTTAGTTTATTACTTCTTTCTTTCTTCATTGCTTTTGTTCTCTTTGCTTTCTTTGTTTTTATTTTTTTTAAATGTCCTCTCAGGATAGCTGTATCATTGACCAATTATGTGTCAGATAATGGTTAGGCAAAGGACCAGAACTAATACAAGGTTTTGTGAGCCTTGTGCCTTGGTCTGTAGATTAGGCATCTGCCACAGCTAGCTTCAGTAAGCAGATATTTAAGACTTTCTTCACGGGGAAAATGAGGAGAAAACCAGAGATCTCTATGAAGGTATACAATGCAGCTTAAATTCAGTGAATCAGAAGAGTTTCTTGTATCCACTTTCACTGCTTATGTGGCTTAACCTGGAAAAATGCTTCTGGGGCCAGCTGACCTATTTTTAATCTTTGGTCATGTCACTCCACCTTGGTCTAGATTCCCAAGAGGAATGAAGTGATCACAGTTGAGAAAGCTTTCCAGGCATCTTTTTTCCTGCTTGGTATGGCTTGCTTCCCTCCTTGGCAAGCTACACCCTATCTACAGGTAGAAGAATAGGAGCATGGGAATTAATATTAATCAGTTAAAGGTTTATGGAAATCCCTTGATATCCATTGACAGTTAAACATGGGGCCATGATTACAGCTGAGGGTCCTATACCATGTACAAATCAGGATTTTGCCATTTTATTCTTGGATGTCTTCTCTGTCTTTGGTTCAAGTTCACTGATTTGTTCTTCAGACATCTACAGGCTCATCCAGCTAATAATGGAATTCAAGTTATCTTTTCAAATGGGTTCTATCATTGAGCTGGAGCCATTTTACAAGAAAGTGTCTATATTCATTGGAAATGAGAATCCTGTACAATCTTCAACCCTAAGTCCATTTCACCTACTCAACATGGGGATAATATCATTTTCCAGCATTGCCTAAAAAAGTGAGTGGGTTGCCACATAGGAGTCTTTGAGTAGGCACAAAACTGGGAAAATTGTCTCTACAGAGGGCACATTAAATGGACCTAGGTCAAAAGCATATGACGTTACGGATGAAATACTGCCCTGAATCAGAATTGTCTTGGTGACACAAACACTGCTTTCCTTCCTTTGGGTCTCTTTTCAGGCCTTGCAGTGACGGTGGTCTGCTTCCTTCAGAACATGGCACTGGTCCCTTATAGCCTTTGGATTTTGCAGTATTGTGATTCTGGTGACTAGTGCAATCTCCTGAGGCATGCAAAGTTGTAGATTTCTTGTTATAGCAGAGATAAAAATACAGATCCAGGTGACTATTGTGGCCATATTTAGCAGGGATGCATAACAGTAGTCACCGAGGAGTGCATATGGGGCTTGGCAAAGAGGAACTTACTAGGCCCTTTCATGTTTTCCTAGCAAAAAAAATGAGAGATCCAAATTTAACACAACATCAATCACTGTCCCAAGCTTCCTTCTGTGTTCTCTGTACATGCTCATAGCACATTTCTTGGCATATACCTCACTATCTACATAATACAACATTCTTAATCACTTGTCCTACTTTCAACTCATCCATTCATCTTCAATTCCTCTTTTCTACATCAATGCCTCCTTATCGTGTCCTATTTTTACCTTTATTATGTTAATATTATTTTCATATATATTTTTTATTTTTATTACTTATTTTTATAATTTATGTATTCATTTATTTTATACATTTATTTAATTAGTAAATAAATATTATTTATCACACTTATATTTTATATATTGTTACTATTTTATTATTTCATCTTTATTATTCACTCCTAATTACATTTATTTCTTTGTCTTTCATTTTGTTTTATTCTTCCCTTCTTATTTTTCTTTTTCATTTTTAATGTCTTCCATCAGAAGAGTTGTATGGTTACTCTTAGTCCAACTACCTGTCAGACAATATTTTTGAAAGACAACTTCAAATCCATTGTTATTTTAAGGAGTTGGGAGTACTGTAGCTTGATTTGCACACAAGGAATCTTTTAAAGCTAAAAGTCTTGTATCACCAAAAACCTGAATGTTGTTTGATTATTCATTGTGAAAATTATAGAACCGTAAACCTTCATGTAGAAATCAAAGGATAAAACAAAACAATGAAATATATTTTGCTTTTCCAGGTTTCATTGCTTGTGTGGCTTATGTAGTAAATATGACTCCTGGAATAGTTGAATCACTTTAAATCTGTTATTACTTAACTCCACCTAGGTCAAGTTCCCCAGGATGAATACTAGGATTCAGGTTGAGAAATGCTTTGAGCTATCATATTTTCATGTCATGTGTTAATTCCTCTTGGCAAGTTGCTCCTTGATTACAGTAGAAGAATGGGTATCATAGGACTTTATTGTAATCCATGGTAGGGCCTGGGCCTCAAAAAACTCACAAATTAGCCTAAGATCACATATAATGTGTTCTCTTCCTGATTGGAATGCAAGCGTTGGATTGTTCTGATGTCAGTGAGAATATTCTGTCTCTTGTAGATGTTCAGCTCCTCTCCTTCTTGCCACTTTAAAGCTTAAAAAAGAAAGATTGTTCGATGCTGGAATCCCCATGGAATCACAACTCTGAAGATGAACCCACTGGTTGACACTAGTTTTACTGTGCAATCTTCAGAAGCATGTATTCTCATTAGTATAATTGCACATCCTTGTGACTGAGTATATAAAATCATTGGTTAATTGTAATCATTGGTAGGGGATAGATGTTATCATTCCTATGGAGTAGTGAGTAAACATACATACTGTGTACTCTCCCTAGAAAGGAAGTCAAACCTCAAAATGTACAGAAAACCTGGTAAATGTGCCATGTATATAATTTATTAGGACAGCACAGTTATTAATTGTCCCTCCTTTTTTAAAAAAGGAACAATGATCAATTTTTGATGTGTGCCCCATGCAATCACAACCATCAACAGAACCTCACAATGGTACAGGTTATAATGAATGGATCAAAGAGCTACGTATTTTTTATAGACAATACAATGGTCTATTCTTGTGTCTAGCATATTGACTGAAACAGACTGGCATTTGTGTGAACCGCAGCTTATCAGTCAATTGAATTACATGGCCTGAACCTGGTAAGAATTCATAGCAGGCCAAAATGCATACAATTCAGTGTTCAGCATTAAAATAGGTCCTGGATTCTGGGTGTACAGAAGAGAATGGTGATGGGAAGAATGTCTAGAAGGAAACAAGAGTGTTGTCTTTTTCTGTGGTCATTCCCAAATATATAAATAGTGAGGAAGCAGCTTTTGCCATTTATTCCGTAGATTGTCGAAGACGTTGTGATTGCATTTGAAAAGCTTTTCCCAAGGTAAAATGGCAATTTTCCAGGAATACACAAATAAGTATTTGTTCTTTGTACCTGTGCTAGTGAATCAATAGAAGCATGGATATTTGTCAGCATGTATGCCATCTTAGGTGTCTTTGTGTGTGTTTGTGTGTGTGTGTGTATGTATCTCAGTGCTGGAGTGTTTGTTCAGGAAGAAATATTTGTAACCCTATATATTCCAGTAATTTGAATCTTTCAAATGGGTTTTGGTTCTGCTATTCAAAAGAACATATTAAAGAGAATATGTGACCTTTTGAGTTGGAAGTAGCTGGAGGAAGAACACAGATTGGTGTCACCTCCAGTCCAGTGATATGAAAGCATGGGTATCTGAAGTATGTCTAAGAATCTTTGAATCTACTAGACTTTCAATGTAATACCTTCATTCTCTTTTGTGCTTTAGAGCACCCATTTTACCTAAATTGTTGGTAAGAGAACTAAAAAGAAGTTAAAACTCAACGATAGACTTGTGATTTTGGAAAAAGAAAATAAGTTTATAGTAAAGTATCATGACTGAGTGGGAGCTGTGTGGCGCTAGAAAGTTTATTAACTTGTTACTGTGTATGAGATCACAATGGATTAGTCATGACACCAATGAGATTCTCATTATCCCCTCTCAAAGAACCAACAGGAATGTAGCAGCTGAGATGCTGTGGTTCTTGGGTTTATTTTTGTTTGTGTTTTGTTTTACTCAACATCAATATCTGCTGCAACCTTTCATTTCAGCATATGTTGTTTTAAATCAAGCCATTCATTAAGTCTTGAAAACTTGATTTTACATCTGGCATTAGAAATAAAGGTAGTAATGCCAGCTGGCACAGGTTACAGTTGTGTATAAGTTATTCTTTTCTCATACAATAATACATCATGAAATCAGTTTTTTTTGTCTTTCTACCTATCCATGTCCTCTGCCCTCATATTTGCACTGGTCTTCTATTTCCCATCAAAAAACAACAGTTCTCACGAGGATATTCAAAAGAATACAGTATAAAAGTATACAATAAAACTAGGCACAAACCTCAAATCAAGGTTGGATGAGTCAAACCAGTAGGAGTAAAATATCTCAAGTGCATGTAAAAGAATCAGAGACACCCAAACACTGCAATTAAATTGTAACTGTGAGATCATAAAAATTTCCTGATGACCCCAAAAAATTCTTATGATTCCCTCTCATTCAACCAGCAGGGAGCAAGCAGTTGATATGTTGTAGATTCGAAGTTTTGTTGTTGTTGTTTTGTTTGTATATTTTATACTCAAGTATATTTTAATATTCCTCTATAATTGTGGAAGTTTATTTTTAGTTATACTTAAAATAATTTTGTGCACTTTAGGGTTAGGGGCAGCCTAAGTCTTGCTGTTTTGTAGTGTCTGCAAGTGCTGGATTATGTGGGGGATGTTTGCTTGATCATACTCTTCATTTGCACTCAATAGATCACCTGAGGAATTCTATAGCATTAAAAACACCTGAACAGTGACAGTCAAGTTTCCTCTGTTCAGCATGGTGCTTGCCATGACAGTGGTTGCCTCAGCTAAAGTCTGGCAGGCATTTCATCTATCATTATGCCACTTTGTTGTCCTAGGTGAAGTCACAAATCAACATACGGCTACACTCTATATTTCACCATATATTGGTTCTTATGTCTTTGGGGATCGACGATCTTGACCCTTGCTGATCACTGCAGTCTTCTGTGACAACAACAATGTAAATATGTGATACAATTTTGATGACATGACACTGATAACCTAGGCCTATGTCATCACAATTAGAAGAAAAATGTGATTGAATGAAGGATAGAGCATCTTAATGTGGACAACATAGCATCATCAATTTAAAATATATGTCATCAAAATTAGAAAACACTGGCATAATAATTGTGTTGGAGTGATGGCAAAGAATGTAAATACACATCTCAATTTATAGATGACATCATAAATGGGAGAAGTTTACATAATTTTTGGGATGATATGACACTATCAATGCAAGTATGTGATATGAAAATTTGAAGACAATGATTTGAGAATTGGAAGAATATGATATCATAATTTGGGTAATGTGACATCACCAGTGCTAAACAATGACATCTTATTGGGAAGAAACTGATAGCATAGCAACAATGTGACATCATCCACGTGAGGATATGATATCATAATGAAAAAGAACTGACGTCATAAATAGAGGGATGTGTTTACATCAATTTAAGAATATGCAGTACTCATTGTATGAAATGGAAACCATAATCATGATGACATGAGGTTGATGATGTAAATATATGGCACCATAATAAAAAATGCAAGAAAGCATGTTTGGACAGAGCAGACATCATAATTTGGATGATGTGACAAAGTTAATGCAAGAAAAGGTCATCATTATTGGAATAAATTATCTGATCATTGTAAGACTGACATCATAATGTGGATTTCATAACATCATGTATGTAAACCTTTGTCATCACAATTGTAAGAAAATAACATCACAACTGTGATGTCACTTCAACAGTATAAAGAAAGGACATCAAAATAAGGAAGATGTTTCTGCACAAATGGAAGGAAATTACACCATCAATTACACCTTGAGGATGTGATATATTTTCATAATTGGAAGGAAATGGTATGATAATTGCAAAGAAATGACTTCTTAATATGGATTCTGTGAAAACAGCATTGTAATAAGAAGGGTATGGCATGATATTCAGATGAAACTGCCATCATAATCATAATGGTGTCAGATCAACATTGTAAGAATATGGTATCATATCAGAACTGCTGAGGTCCAGCCTTGGGGAGGGCAGAGCTTAAAGTGGATGGATGAAAGATCAGTGAGGGCAGAATCAGATGCAGGACAACATTCAGTTTTGTTTTACAAGAGACTGAGAGAGGAAGCACATCTCGGTATGGCTTGACATATTTTGACAATTTGTGACTGTCAATGGCTTTATTTATACACAAAATATTTTAAGACTTTGATGATTGATTACATACACTTTGGAAGTCATTTTTGTAAAGTGTTCCTTGATTACATGAGTATATTAAAATCAGCAAAGCAGATAAATAGCAAATTTTGCCAAAACTAAAAGCTAACATTATGATAAAATTAGTTTTCTTTAACTCAACATCTTTTTGCTTAAAATTGGTGTCATAAAGCCTTTTTGTTAAAGAAATGCTAGAGAGGATTATGGTATTTGAGTTTGACTCTGTTTAAGTTGAGCATAGTTTTAACGGATTATAATGCCTGTTACATCAAACATATCTTTTTAAAATAGTCACTTTTGACCCTTGTTAAATTGTTCTTTCCTTTCTCTGTTCTGTTTAACATAAGACCATCATACTTTCCTTTGATTCTTGAAGCAAAAGCAGTCTGCTTTTTTGTTTTTCCATGCTATCCAGTAAGTCCTGACAGTCCTAATTTGACATGTTTGCTCAGGAGGACAGGCAACTCATTGAGCTAAAATGTCCTTTTCTGTGACTCTGTCATGAACTCTTGTTTCAATACAATCCCTATCTTCATTGCAGCCCTGTAGAAGTTGAAAGGACATTAGGACTCCTTGAATTGTTTATTTTCAGTAACATACCAAGCTTATCATTAAGTCCATGATCTCTCTCCCTGCCCATATGAATTCTTTATTTCTGAAGCTGGACATTAAAACCTGATGACCCAGCTACAGCTCATCAGCTTCTAGAATTTCTCTAGTTCGTTTAATCTTTAATAATTATTCTTCAACCTCCTGTCTTATGCTTACTAATATCAATTATTAATAATCTAAATGAATGTCTCAGTCCTAGACTCTATGGAAGACTCAAATTTCTGCATATTTGTATTTCCCAAGGTACTGCCATTAGTTTCATTTTTATTAACACCAGCATTTGTCACATTATTCTAACTCTATCTTTTGGTGAGTGGCGTTTGACAGTAAAGAATATAAGTTAAAGGTGTTAGTTAATTTCTCTCAAGGGCAGTGAAGGGTCAATCAAGGTCATTCTAGCACTGGAACTTTGTGAAACAGAGCGCTCACTACACTTGGCATCACCACAGAATTATACAACAGCATAATTGAATGGAATTGACATTATGAGTGTGTTTGTGTGATAAAATCAATGTCAGGATTTGTCATCATAATTGGAATAAAATCACCTGATGATTGGAAGTATATGACATCATAATGTGTATTATGTGACATCATCATTAATGTAAGTTTATGACATCATAATTAGAAAAAATGACATCATAATTCTGATGATGTGACATCAGCAATGTAAATAAATAATATCCTAGTAAGAAGGTTATCACATCATGAATAGAAGGAAATGACATCATAGTAGGGGTGATGTGTAACCATAAACCTGAAGAAGTGACATCATAATTAAAAGGAAATATGAAAATAGGAAGGATGTAACTTAATTTGTGTTATGTTTCATCAGCAATGTTCATCATAATCAGAAAAAATTGACATCATAAATGATATTGTGACATAAAGAATGTAAATATATGACATCATATTTGAAAATAACTGACATGGAAATCAGGTTTATTGGAGATTATCAGTGTCAGTAAATTACATCACAATTTGAAGATACTGACATAAGATGATATGTTAATAATGTAAATATATGATATAATAAGCACATGACAAAATAATTGGATGAAAGTGACATCATAATTGAGATGGCATAACAGCATCAGTATAAGTTTGTAACATCATAATTTCAAGAAGAGTACATGATGATAAGGATTTCACATCATATGCTACTTCTGTAGCATGAATGTAAATATACGACATCATAAGAAGGACATGCTATATTTGTAAGGTATTCACATCATAATTAAGGACATCATTGTAATTCAAAGAAGCAGACATAATTGTGATGATATGACATCAAAATTGTAAATATATGTCATACATATTAAGGATATGGAATGAATTGACATTATAATTGAGATGATGTGCCACAATCAATGTTAGGATTTGAGAGCATAATCTAGATAATATGACAGTAGTAATTTATGTATGTGATATCATAGAAAAAATGATATGATAATTGGAGACGCATGCCAATATAATTAGTATTATGTGACACCATCGTAATATGACGTGCAATAAATAACATAAATATATGTCAATATATGACAATGACATGACTTATTTGGAAGGAACTGACAGCTTAATTAGGATGTTATAACAACCTATCAATGTAATAATGTAACATCAAAATTGGAAACAAGTCACCTGATTATTGGAGGGACATGGCATCATTATGTGGATTATGTAACATCATCAAAGTAAATATATCTCATCATAAATGAAAGGAATTGACATAATTGCAAATTTGTAATATCTACAAGGTAAATATAAAATAATAATAAAAAGGGTATCACAGGATATTTGCAAAGAACTTATACCATAATTGATATGATATTCCACCATCAATGTGACATAATAATTAGAAGAAAGTGACAAAAATGTGGCGTAAAAAATCTATATATGTCTGAACATAAGAATGTCATTGAATTTTGAAGGTACTGACAAAAGAGGAAAATTTGGAATTATCAATGTCAATATATGACCTCATAATTTGAGGAAACTTTCATCACAATCATGATTAAATTGACATCAACTACATAACTATGTGTGATCAAAAATTAAGGGACGGCATAATAGGAAGGACTGACATCATAATTATGATGATGTGACATCAATGATATAAATAGATGACACCAAAATAGGAAAGTGAAAGCATAATTGGATCTATGTAAATATAGGACACCTTATTAGAAGAAATCACATCACAGTCAATATGATGTCATGGAAACAATATAAATATTTGGTATAATGAGAAATGACAGCATAATATGAAGGAACTGACAATATGATTATGTGACACCATCAATGCAAATATGTGACATCTCAACTGGTAGGAATCGATGTGATAATTGGAGGATATGAAATGATAATTGGAATGATATGTCATTGGCAGAGTAACTATATGACACCATAATTGGAAGAAACTGACACCATAATTGTGATAACTTTACATCAACACTGTAAATATATGACATCCCACTATGGATGTGACATCAATTTGGAAGGAATTTACATCAAATTGGCATGATGTAGAATCTTCAATATCAATATATGACAACATAATTGGAGTAACCTGATAACATAATGAAGATGATGTGATGTCAACAATTTAAATATATGTCATTATAATAAAATATTTGATAGCATAACTGGAAAGAATTGCCATCATTATTGAGATGTGACACCATCATTCTTTAGGATGTACGATTACAATTGGAAGGAAAATGATGTGATATTGGCAGAATAATATGGATTATGTACCACCATCACTGTCAATATATGACACCATAATTGAAAGAAACCAACATCTTAATTCCAATGATATCATCAATGTAAACTCATTAAAATATAAAAGAAGGGTATGGCAGAATAATTGAAAGGAAATTATTTTCATAATTGGGAGGATGTGATATTATTAAGGTAAGTGTGTTATATCACAATTGGAAGGAAATGATGTGATATTTAGAAAGAAATGACAACCTAATTTGGGTATTGCAACATCATCTAGTCAGTATATAATATAAAATGAAGAAACTACCATCATAATTTTGATAATCTGACATCAACAGTGAAAATATGTAATAACATAATGAACATGGGGTGATGTGATAAAAGCACATCAATGAAAATATAGGCCATAGTAAACGGACGAAATTGTTTGAAATAATAACATGAAGTATGTAACAGCATAATTTTAAATAAGTGGCATCATAATTGTGACAATGTAACACAATCAACCAAAATGTCTAACATAACTGAAAGGAAAATATGTGCTTATTGGAAGGATATGATATTATAATCAGGATTATGTAGCAAAATCATGTAAATAAATGGCATCATAATTTATAGAATACAACCACATAATCATGGTGGTGTGACAGCAAGGTAAATATATGACATCATATTATTACAGGTTCCATGAATATTGGAAGGACATGACACACTAGTTGGGGTAATATAATATAATATCATCAACGGACATATAAGACCGAAAAAGAGAAAAAACCTGACATTGTAATTGGTATGATGTGATATCATCAATGTAAATATATGACATCATAACAAGAAGTATATAACAGGATATTTGGAAGGACTTCATGATTGTGAAGATGTGATACCTACAACATATTTGTGACCACACAATTAAAAGGGAGCTTAGAAAGCAAGTGACATCTCACATAGGAAGCATGTGATATCATAATTGGGATTATGTGGCACCATCAATAGAATTTTATGAGTTCATAAGTGGAACAAAGTAACAACAAAACCTGGTTGATGTGAAACCAATAATAAGAGTATATGATATCATAATAGGAATGACATGACAACATACTTGCAAGGGCATGAAATCATGATTTGCATGATGTACATCAAAATATCAATGTGATATCAAAGTAGGAAGAAAATTACATCATTATTATGATGATGTAGTACTCACAATGTAATGTATAAATATATGAGATCATCAAAAGAAGGATGTATTATCAGTTTTGGTTAACTAATTATAGGGATGTGATGCTATAATTGCCAGAAACAGATGTCATAGTTGATATTAAGTAAAAATATCTCTGTAAAATATGATATCTTAATCAAAATAAACTTATATCATAAATAAGTTGATGTGACACCAACAATGCCAAGGTATGATGTCGTAGCTGGAAGGAACAGACATCCCTTGAAACTATATGTGTCCAATGTAAGCCTAGGAGAGCCTTCTTGTCAGGAATTCATTACCTAGACGCTTCTTTGTGACCATGGTCGCTCAGTGTCATCACACCCAGGCCTGTCGTGGCAGGTTTTGTGATCACCTTGGTGTTAGGAGTAGAGTAGACTGCAGCAGGATTTCTGGGCAGGTCCAAGTCAGAATGTTCTTGCCTGGCCACAAAGGGATAGATTCCAGTCCCTTTCCCAAAAGTTTATTTTTGTTTCTGAGTCCTCTGTGCTGTGCTACTGATTGTCATGTGTTTTCTGGAGCATTCCTTTGGAATGAGGAAGCATTTTCTAAACCTCCTAGCACCCAGAATTGAAGAAATTGTCTCATTGCAATGTAATTGAGGACACCATAGTCTGTTTTCCACAATTCCTGAGCCTAACAAGCATCCCTAACCCTGTGTCTGCTCTAACCTCCACTTTGAAGCATGCAGGAAAGAGGGAAACGAACATGAAGTCCTCTGAGGCATGCAGAGCTTCAGAACTCTTGTCCTATAAGAGTTAAAAAACAGAGGTCCTGGTACCCTGCATAACCATGATTATCACGGATGCAAAACAGTAGTCACCCAAGATTGCATGGTGCTTGGTAAAATTTGGACTTGTCTGGGCTGCTTACTGGTGTTCCTAACAGTAAACTGAGATAACCAAATTTACTACAGCCCCAATCATTGCCCCCAGCTGCTTTCTCTCTTCTCTAATTTCACACATAACATGTTTGTTTGAGTTTGAATACACACCAGTAACTACATAATGTAACATTTCCAAACACCTGTCTTTTACATTAATCCATTCATCATTGACTTCTTTATTCATGCCTCTATAACCACTTCCCATCATTATCTTTCATTATTCACTCCTATTTCTGCCACTTTTATTTTGATTTTATTCTTTCCTTTTACTTTCTTAATTCTCTTTGCATTTTTAAAGGTTCTTCTATTGGAGAGTTGTATGTTTAGTATTCAAACTACTACCTGTCAAACAATGTTTGTTACAGAAAACCTCATGTCCATTACGAATACAAGGTGTTGAGAGCCTTGTACTATGACTAGACATCTTGTACAGCTAAAAGATGTGGAGCATCTAAAACAGAAAGCTGTGTGATTTATTCATTCTAAACGTACATAACCAGAAACCTCCATGCAGACATAAAAATGAGGTTAGAAACCAATGAAATAGGAAGACTTTCCTTTTCCAGGTTTCAATGCCTGTGTAGCTTAATTTGCAAACATGACTCTTGGAATAGCTGACTCAGTTTTTGGTTCATATTATTTAATTCCACCAAGATCAAGTTTCCCAGAAGGAATGACAGGTTCCAGGTTGAGATCCTCTGAGCAATCATTTTTCATGTCATGTGTTTGTTCTACTTTGACAAGCTGATCCCTGATTATAAGTAGAAGAATGGGTACCGTAGGGCCTAATAGTAATCCATGGTAGGCACTGGGGTGTAGAAAGCTCAAAAATTGACCAGGGATAATTCATACTCTGTTCTTTCCTTAGATTGGAATGTGAGCCTTTAACAGTTCAGAAGGGCATGGAAAGTAAGCTATGTCCGTTGTATATGTAGTCCAGCATCCCTTTTCTTATTCCCAAAAGTTTAAACAAGAAAGATTGTTATATGGTAGAATCCCCATGCAATCACAACTATGAAGGGGAGACAATGTTGACGTACTTTAGATGTTCAATGATCACAAGCATGTATTCTCATTAGTTTGTCTTTTCTTGTGACTGAGCATATATGATCATTGGCTAATTGCAATCATTGATAAGGGACAGGTGTTAAAATGCCCAGAAAATGCAAGTGAGCATGCATGGTGTATACAGTCCCAAGAGAGGAAGCCAAGCCTCACAATGTGCAGAAGGCCTGGTAAACGATGTTGTGTACGTAGTTGATGTAGGACAGCACATCTATTATTTGCCCCCTCCCTTTTTAAAGAAAGGATCTATGGTACATGCCCTATGCAATCACAACCATCAACCAGAATCCAGAATGCTACAAATTTTTCTGCAGGGACCACACAGCTAAGTATTTTCTAGAATCAGTATAATTGTCTATTCTTGTGTCTGAGAATATTGGCTGAAATTGAGTGACAATTGTAAACAGCAGCTGATCATTCAATTGAATTATAGCCTGCTTCATATGAGAAGTCAGTCCATGCCAAAATGCATACGATTCACAGTTCAGCAGTATAATATATACTGGAATGTGGTTGTCCAGAGGAGGGGGCAGGTGGGTAGAATGTCTATAAGCAAACGTTATTGTTCTTTTTTTCCCCCTCGGGATATTCTCAAAGATATCAATAGATAGGAGGCAGGTTCTCCAGGCTCAGACTTAAGACAGTTGGAAGGGTTCCTGTTTTAATATGAAAAGCTTTTCCCAAAGTAAAATGGCAATTTTACAATATTCCACAGATAAATATCTGTCCTGGGTACATGTGCTAGATAATCTATGGAAGCATTCATGTGTGTCAGCATGTATGTCATTTTATGTATCTTTCATTTGTGTGTGTGTCTGTGTGTGTGTGTATTGCATGTATGTGTGTTTGTGTATGTGTATGTATGTTTGTATGTCTGTCTGTCAGTTTATTGTGTTTAAACTTGAAATGATATTCACATACCTACTTCCTCCACTGATTTGCAATTTTCATTGTGGCTTAATTCTCATATAAAAATAAAATTAGGGAACTTGTATTCCTTAGTTTTCCAAAGATCTGTGCATGACAGAGGCACAGTTTGGTGTTGGTATACAGTCTGGTGATATGAACATACAAGTATCTGACGTAAGTCTAAGAGAATATTAATGTAGTTGATTGGCAGTGTAATACCTTTACATACTTGTCTGGTTTACAACAGCAATTGTAGTTAAATTATTGGTAGGAGAAGTAAAATACAGTTATAACTCAGACTTTTATTTTAGAATAAGTGAATATGAATATAGTGAATTGTCATGAGTGGGTTGGATCTCTATGGCACTAGGGAAGAATTAAATTGTGGCTGACAATGAGATCATAATGGTTCCCTGATGACCCTAAGGACATTCCTATGTTCCCATGTCATTTGTGTATGACTCAAGATCAGCATCATTTACCTCCTTTCATTTAAGTATATGTTAGCTTCAAATCAAGGCATGGCTTAAGACCTGAAAGCTGAACAGACACTGGCACTAGAACTCAAGGTACTAATGGCAACTGGCACAGGTTACAGCTGTGGATAAGCTGATCCAAGAATGTTGTGAATGTCCAGTTGCATAAGATATGTTACTCTGAAATGGAAACATCAGCCCTAAGAGGTTTGTATCCACAACAGAGTGAGTTCCCCACTGTGTACCCACTTTCACCAAACAGTGAAGCCATTTCTTAGATTACTCAGTCCCTGGTTAATGAGGCAGGTGTTAATATCTATTGGCAGCTTATCAATACTTTTGTATGTTTATTTTATTCGTTTCTTAAACAGTGCATCATGACATCAGCTTTTCTTCTTTCTACTCTCCCTAGTCCTTCCCTTTGTTTCCCAGATCCACTGAACTTAATTTCCCTTCTGATAAGAGCTTGTCTTTCACTGATATCAACAGAACCCAGCCTAAGAAAAACCTAATATCAAAGTAGGATGAGTAAACTCACTAGTAGTTAGGGAGTACAAAGAGCAGGCAAAGGAGTCAGTGACACCACACTCCCATTGTTACAAGTCCCATGAAAACAGCAGGCTAAAATACATACTATGTATGCAGAGAATCACATTTAGAATCATACAGGCTCTGATTTCCACTTCAGTCACAGTGAGCCTATATGATCCCTGTCTAGTTGATTCAGTTGGCTGTGTTCTCCTGTTGTCTGTGATAACTCTGGCTTCCACAATCCTTCCCTCCCCTCACTGTAGTGTTCCCTGAGATGATAAGGTAGGGAACCATTTGAGATCTTTAGTGTACGCACACTCTATGCCTAATATGTGTAGCTGTGTGTCTCTGCATCTTTTTCTATCTGCTGCTTGAGGAAGTCTCTCTGGGGAATATTAACAAAATATCATTAAGAATTATTTAATTTAATTTTTATGAACCAAATCTGATTCGAGCATAGGCCTCTGGGGTACCCATCCTCAAGTTTTTTGCCATCCAGGCAGTGTCAGCCATGGGCTTTCTCACCTGATGTGGGCCTCAAGAAAGACTAGTAATGTGTTCGACCATCCACAAGTTCTCTGCTACCATTTCCCCAGCATATCATGTATGAAGGACACAGAGTAGGTCAAAGGTTTTGTGAATGGGATAGGGTTAGCGTTAGTGTTAGGGTTACAACATAACAGTTGAAAGGAAATGATGTGATAATTAGAGGATAAGACATCATAAAGTGGATTATTTGAATCAATCTATGTAAATAGATGACCTCATAATTGGGAGAAACTGACAATATGAAGAGCTGACATAAACTAGATATGATATCACAAATAGAAGGATATGAAAGCATAATGAAAGGAATTGATATTACAAATGGGATGATGTGAAACCATCAATATCAGGTTGTGACAGAACAATTGGAATGAAATTGCATGTTAATGGGAAGAAAAAGACATCAAAATGTAGATTAGGATGTGACATCATTAATATACATATATGTCACCATAACTTAAACAAACTGACATGAAATTGTGATGAAATGATATAAACAATGCAAAAATATATGACAAATGGAATAAACTGACATCATAATTGAGATGATATGACAACAACATTGTAGATGCATGACATCACAAAAAGAAGAATATGAAAACATACAGGAAGGATCTGACACTCATTATAAATGGATTGTGACAGCATGAAACTAAGGATATGACTCATAACGTGAATGAAATGGCATGGTAATTGGAAGGATAAGTCACTCTATTTGGGGTTATGTGATGTCAACATATGCAATTATTATTGGAAGAAACTGACATCGTATACATGATGATAGGCAACACAATGTAAATATGTGATACCATACTATGATTGTTATTACTGCAGTATTAGAAAGAAATGAAATCATATTTGTTATGATGTGATACCATCAAGGTATGTGGTATCAAAATTAGAAGAAAATGATTTGAAAATTGGAAGTATAAAACACCTTAAAATATGGGTTATGTTACATCATCAATGACAGGAGTGTAAAAAGCTACACTCAAAATGTGTCGCTGACATGAATAAATCTGTGCAGTTCAGGAATATCACCAATCATCCTGACAACATTGATATGGAAAAAATTCACAGCCCTCAACCCTAGACATAAAACTACAAAGAATTGAGCAAAACAAAGAGTGGAAAAAATGTATTCAGGGAAGAACTCTCATATTGGATTTTCAGAGTTTCATGGTCAGACTCAAAAACAAGGATAGAGGTAACAATACAGATTGGAATCATTTAGGAATATATTTGCACATACATAAATGTAAGCAATAACAATGAACAAAGAAGTCAAGAATTTGAAAGCCATAAAGTAGAGATCTATTGGAGGCTTTAGGGGCAGAAAGGAAAAAGGGTACTATGTGATTTTATTGTTTCAAATGCAAAACAATTATATATACATATATAAATTTGTATATGTTTATATGTTACATATACATGTAGTATGTTACAAACAACATAGGTGTATTTTTGTAATATTTTATATGTAATTGTGTTATATAATTTGTATATATAATATATAATTTGTACATATATACAGTATATACAAATTATATATGAGATCTTTTAATTTTGATACAAAAATTAAAATTATACAATCCATATGTGGGTGTATATATATATATATATATATATATATATATATATACATAACCTGCATATTAAACAGTATAAAAACAGCCCCTGATAAACCAAAATTAAAATTTTATATGCAGAATCTAACAAATTATCTATTGTCTATGCTATATCTTTATATGATATGTCTATATCATTATCTACATCTCTTCTTTCCAATTCAGATGCAATACCCTACCATTTATTGTGTCATATCCTTCCATTCGTAGTGTCATTGGGACAGTTCATAAATTTATATCTGTTTTTTTTCAGTGTCACGTTCGGCCAGTTTTTGTTGATTTTTGTGCTTGGATCCATGTTTCCTCCAAGTTGTGAATTTTCATAAGTTTATACTGATTTTCTTGCTTCAATGCATGTACACTTCATCCTCTATGTAATGATGAACCATTTTGTATTATGTTAACTCTCCTGGATCAGTCTGGACATGTTTTTGTCCATGTCCTTTCTTGAATCAACAGATTCCTCGCATGTAAGCTTAGAGATTTAGAATTAACTGGTATTTTCTAGTTTCCCTTACCTATGCAGGATGTTAATTCCCAATCACTGTACACCTATGTCACTTGCTGTGTACATTAGGAAAGTGCAGGCTGTCCTCAAACACAGGAGCATGTCCTCAGGCAGGTGGCAGTATGCCTTAGGAATGCACTTCAAGCAAAATTACATACATAAAGGGATTATAAAAAGCTACATTCATAGTGTCACTGACATGACTTCTAAATATGAGCAGGATAAAAATTTCATAAACAGGCATGCCAATGTGGATAAGGAAGAATGTACAGACCTCAAAACTACACATGAAAATAGAGACAACTAGCTGTGTATAGCTGTGAGTAGGAGACATGCATCCCAGGAAGAGCATCCTAATAAGATGTCCAGCTGTGGTCAACCTAAAAAGCCTGCATGTAAATAACATCTCACACATTTAGCAGGACACACTTAAGAATTTATATTCACATGCATATATATATGGAAAAAGAATTAATGAACAAAGAGGTCATCAATTTGAAGGACAGAAAGGAAGAGTATATTGGAGTATCTATGGAATGAAAGGAAGCATGAAATGCTGTAATATTCTTACTATCTTCCCCTCTCAAAAGTAAAAAAAAATTTATATATTATATATACACATCATGTCTATACACAGAACACCAAGACTATGTCAATCAGTCAACACCAATGAAGGCTTAGAGACCGGTAGGTGCTGTTCCAGACTATAGATATTGGGTTTCGGTGATGAGGGTAGAAGTGAGGTGGAGACAATGAAAGCAGTGAACTGGTTTCCCAAGTAAATATCAGCTGGGATTTCCAGACTATGTGGTATTTGTTTGTTGATTTTGGGGAACTGTCATTGAACCCAGTACATGGCACTCAAGCACTCCCACTGAGTTATGCCTACAGCTCTGAGCTCTATGTTTCTTTTAATTGTGACTTCATAGTGTCTTTGATGCAGAAAATGTTACACTTGGTCTGTAATCCCATAGTTGGAAAGGTGAATTAGGAAGATCCCAAATGTTACAGGCTAGTCTAAGCTATATAAAACAAGCATTTCTTCAATAAATACTATTTATAAATCCTGCTTTTTAGGTTAAAACAATAATTTTGGAAACATACAACCACCTTCTGGGACTTGATAGATGTCTCATGTTTAAGAGTACATACTGCTCTTGAAGGCAATTTGAGGTATGTTCCCAGAACCCACATGGGCTAGAAATTCAATACCTTTAACCCAGTCCCAGTGGATAAGATACCTCTTAGTGCACATGTATTTGGGTATCACTCACACAGTATTGAAAATAATACTCCTATGAGCGTATACTAAACTTTAGAATGCTCTGATTCTTCAGTTTTATATATATTCTATTTTGTTGCCTGTAGGAGTATGTTCCAGTTTGGTGTCTTTAGTGCAGTTGGATGATGTCTATCAAACCAAATGCCTACTGCTTACATCTTAACTTACTGCAATAGCGTAGGAAGAAACTGCATATTTTTCAGAGTTTTATCATTTTCCATATAAGCATTCTAATTTGAGCAGGAACAAAATCAATGGAAGATGATGTATTGCATGATGATCTTCACTTACCAAAGTCTATTCAGGAAAATCCAGAAACTCTCCTGTGAAGACAAGGTCTGTACAACCATACAAAGCTTTGTAAAGACCCAAACTCAAGGTTTGCCTCTTAGTTTGGGAGTTTACTTTCCACCTTGTTCTGCTAGATGCTGCCAAGCCCAGGTTGGAAGGCTGGGTGCTGAGAGGTGGGGCATTGCCATGTTTGTAATTTTTCACTCTGATTTTGAAGTAAGGAAGATCAACATTGCTTCTGCTCGGTCATTTTTTCCTAGGTGATCCAGTGAAGCAGTCAACAGGGAAGTAGAGCCAAGGTTCAAAGCAGTGGAGGCTAAGGCAGGACTCACGTTGCCCAGCAGACTCAAGCTCCTTCTTAACTGAGGCCTCCATGAAGTTCTTCCATAAGTAACAAAACAGCAGGTTCCTACATCTCCTACCTCCTTCTCCAGTAGCAGTGCCTATTTCCAGTGTAGGTTCTCTAGAGATAAGACATGCCAGACCATGTTCCTAACACACGGGGTAGCACCTCAGTGGGCACCTATTTAAATTGCCAGGAGTTTGTGTCCTGGAACTAGAAAATCACCTGGGATTCATGGACAGTGGTAGAAGCAAGCAGTTTACTAACAATGACATCAATGAAGGACAAGGAAGTAGACTACAGAGATCATTTCCCTGCCCACCCTTCTCCCCTTTCTTCCCCTTTTCTACCATCTCCTCCACTCTCTTCCCTCTTAGTACCTCTCTCTGCCTTGTTCTTTTCCACCCTGTCTCCCCTCTGTTGAGGCAATGTACCCTGCTAGCTTGACAAAGTTCCTTGCTCCTGTTGCTAGAATTTGAGGCTCACTAGCTACTTTGTCCCCTTTTCTTCCTTTGTTGCACAGTGACAAAATGCCTCTCATTAATAAGATTGTACATTTGGCTTTATAGTAAAACTCAAATCAATTCATGGGCCGGCTGTGAGCGGACTCTGCCAACTGTGCTCAAAAGTAATTGTAAATGTTCCACTGACCTTCAAACTGTGGCAGGAGTGAGAACTATTCATACTTGCTGCAACCATATCATGAACTATTCTTAGCTAAACTGACCCTCCTAAGAGAGAGAGCCACAGTTAGATCTGCAAAGAGTCTAGAAAGTAGGTCAGCACACTTAGAAATACAAATAGGAAATTCAACCCTGAGCAAGACCCCCCTTTTTATAGTAAGCCTATAGAGACCTAGAATCAATGATTCATTAATTAAACTATTTTGTTAGTTTTCTCAGTAAAAATAAGATTGAAGAATAGAGCTTTTAGCTTCAATCTGTGAAGGGCATTCCTTCTTATATTGTAATGTAGTTAGTTCCTGCAAACCATAAAATAATAAAAGAGCATTGTGTTTATTTTTTACACCACATAAACCTTGCCTCTGTGTGAGAAGTATTCTCTCAGAGAGAGAAGACTTCCTCCCTGGCAACAAGTGCATGATTGCCAGTTCTTTCTCAAAAGTGTTTGCGTGTGTTTTTATACGAAAAGGTATGTCTGAGCGTGTCACTTTAAAGTGTGAATGTACAATCTATTTTTGTCCTCAAAAAAGAATCAGTTGTATGCGTTTGTTTGTCATACCTTTATTTCACCAGTCTGTTTTCTTCTGTGTAGTTTCATGGAACCTATCCTGGGTGAAGGCTGGACATTAATCGACAGTCCTCTCTCTCACATCCCCACTTAGTTGCTCTCTCTCTTCTGTCTCACTACAACCCTCCACTCTTCTCTGTTCCCACCTTTCCATGAAAGCCAATTCCTCTGGCTGACCTTCCACCTGCACAAAGAGCAAATGTGCATCAGTGTCTGTCTTCTGAAGGAGGTTACAGAACAACATGACATACACTTCCTTAAATGATCAGGCCAATGCTTAGCAAGCACAGCACTGAGGACTCCCTGAGTTCCGCAAAGGAGCCAGAGACGCAGTCTAAGAAAGGACCTCACCCAGGAAAGCTTTCTGTTCCTGGTAAAGGCTCATGTTAATAAAACTGTTTGTTCCTGATGTGAAAACTGCAGATCTCAGGAGCATTGACAATGAAAATTAATATACATGGGAGCTAGAAGTGAACTGCTATAAAAATGTACTTTCTCCTGAGAACAAACTACATAGGTTTGGGCTTCCAAACTCTCATTTAGTCCACAGGCTTCTACCCACAGTAACTACCAGCCAGAGACCTTCTATTCTGGAAAACCTTAAATTCAAAAGGTACTAGATACACAAGAAGCAATCATCAGAAGCAAAGTTATGACAGTGAGTTTGAGAGGTGAAATCACCGCATCCTGAACAAGTTGGGTTTTCTTTTTAAAAATTCATGTATGTTTTTTCAGCTTGTATATTTCTGTACCACCTGTGTGCCTGGAGCCTGAGTAGGTCGGAAGATGACACTGGATCCCCTGGAACTGGTGTAATAGTGGCTTGAGAGCTGCAAACAGAATCTTGGGTACCCAGAAAGTTCTTTTAACTCCTGAGCTACCTTTCTAGTCCTTTTTATATAATTTTTATGTGGACCTGTATTTTATGAAACAAAAATCTAATGACTTCTGGGTGATATGTTACCCTAGATTTTAGAAGAAACCAAAATGCTCCTCAGACTGGATATAGCATGCAATAAATGAGAATTCTAATTTCTCCATGTCACCACTAATATCTTTGTGAGATCCAACTCTGGCAGGATTTCAGTGACCTGGGAGGGAGAGGAAGGGAGCATGTGGATAATATGAATAAAACATCCTGTCTAATACATGGGAACAGAATTCTCTCTTTATTCTTGATTTCTCTCTCTTACTGTCCTTCTCTACTTCTCTCCATCTCTCTACTTCTCTTTCTCTCAACTCCCCAAATATTTCTCTGCTTTTTGATGTACATTATAGGACTTTTAGGAAGCCACTTATCGAGAAAAATCATACTACAACCACATCTTAACCATAAAACCTTCACTTAATGATTACAAGTTTTATATTTAAGTGATTAAGTGATTCATATTGCTAAAGAACAAGTTATCTTAAATTCATAACTGAACACCTAGTATTTTGTCTACATAAGACATCAAAAAGCAATACTTTTTCTATTATAGATTAACAGAGTTTATGGAAGCCAACTAATTTTATGACCAGATTCCATTGTTGCTGGCAGGTAGCAGTCTTGCAGTTGCTAGGGAATAAATATACCTCATGTTTTTCCAACTAAACCATTTTCATTTAGCTAATATAGTAAGACAAGTTTGTTGTAACAAGAAAACTTTGTTTCTTTTATTTTTCTTTGCTTTTCTTAGGTAAAAGGAGAATCTGCTGCACAGCTTTATGTCCACAAGAATCACCCCAAAATCATGAGCAAATTTTTAATTATAGAAACCAAAGAAGAATGAATTTTATTTTTAATCAACAAAGTTCAAAATTAACAGTGGCCACTGAAACTCATTTCTTATTTCTTGATCATGATCCCTCCTGTCTTTCATAGATGAAACTCGAGGGCCCTAGCAATTAAGTTTTATTTGTTCTTGCTTTCTATTCCTGACCAAAATCAAGTCCTTAGCAAAAGTAAGTTCTCTTATTTTTATGTTATTTCGTAGGCTGCTAATATCTCCAATGTTATTGATTCTAAGGCAACTGGTGAAATCATAATCTGATACTATAACTATACATGAAAAATGCCTAATTTTCGTAAGTATACCTGATTTTTTTTTATTCATTCTGGATTTTCAACAGAATCATAGTTTATCTGAGTGGCATTACCTTTGGGAAAATCACCTCTGTTGCTATGGATAATACCACAAAATCACCACTGCTGTTATGGATAGTAGCATCATAAAGATAAAATTATTATGATCAGAATCTTTATAACCAAGCCAACTAGCAGCAGAATCCGAAAGAACCAAGCAGAAGACAATCCTCCCAAGAAATTGGCAAAAATGAAGGTAAAACTCATTACTGCCTCAAAAAAATGAGTTGTAACTTCTGAGGTTCAAAGACAGGTAGTAGTTATTCTGACAATAATTGTTACTGTCATTTCAACCTATCCATCCTGCTTTTCCATTATTTAAAATGATTTATTTTATTTTTACTTCATAGGTGTTAGTGTTTTCCCTGTGTATATAAGTGTACCACATGCATGCAATGCTCTCAGATGTATTGGGTTCTGTGAAACTGTATTTACAGATAATTGTGAGCTTCCTTGTGTGTACTGGAAACCAAATGTGGGTCCTCTGCAAGATCAGCCAGTGCTTTTAACTTCTGAGGCACCCATTCAGCGACCGCATTATTTATTCTTGGGACACAGCCTTGTGTTGACTTCTAAGACATGACACTCTCCTGGTTTGTGTTTTACTTCAATTTTTGCTATTTCTTAGACCCTGTATATGGTTGTTTTTCCTCTTCAATCCTGTTCCTCCTTGCCCACCTATCTCCTCCGACATTTCCTTCTCTTCCGTTTCCTCTTTCTTCCTTCTACTATTCTCCTCTGTCAGATCTATCTGTAAATATCAAATTTAATGTATTTATCCCTGTGAAACCATGAGTAAATGTAATGTTGCAAACTGTCATCCATAGCTTTACATTCCTTGAATGGGCTGCAAATTAAGACACTCATTCTTGCTTAATGGTTTCATAAATAGTACAAACATCTCCTTGCCCATACCTACTTTTTATTTTTATTTTTTTCATGATTAGACAAAGTAGGAAACAATTCAAATCCACCTCTTACTGAATACCCATGCTGTCTACTATGATTCAAACTGTACTCTATAAAAAGTAAGGCATTTTTCCTGATATTTTCATGAAGTTGCACAAAGAACAATAAACATGGAGACTATGCCCAAAGTGTACAAACCTGCTATAAAAAAGAATCCATCCACATGAGGATGACTGTCCAGGAAACATAGGACATAATCACTTATCTTTAATACAAAATTGTCCCAAATGTAGCTTGATATCTGAGCTATGTTTTCCTGCTATGATGTCTTCTACAACAGATGTTATTACTCCCATGGTTGACTTAAACATTGGAAGCCTTCTCCATATACTCACATTAAAAGGAAAAATTAGCATAATCACTGCACCCCTGAAAGGCCTCTAGGCATCAGATAACAGACATTTGTATGAGGCACAAGAGAGGTCATTAATCATTAACTAATTAATTAATATTGTTTCATTTTTTATGAGGCATGAGAAAGTATAGTATCCAAAGCATTTTATGATATCCTTAAAATGTACCCCTTTCCACAAAACCTGATCATGGCCTTTGTCTCAGTATTCCATCCTCCTTCTCAAAATTTGGGTGTCTTTGCTTTTGCTTACATCAAGCCATGAGTGTGAGCCAGCCAGACAGCAGTAATTCTGAGTAACCGTCTAGAACTTTTTCACTTCCTGAGGACAACACTCACTTGAGCTCTGCACACCTGGCTTTCTATACATATCCACATTTTATAAAGGAGAGCGTTTCTCTAAAATATGGTACCTTGACCATATTCTGGTGACACACCTGAAACTGAAATTCCCCTAATTCTTAAGGGTCATTGAAACTTTCCTCTTCTATCAAACAGTTTTTAAGGACATTCAAATCTATTCAGTATGTTAATCGGAATTACTTGAGTACATCAACAACAGATCATGATATCTTGCACCAATACACTGCTGATCCAAAAAGACTAACTTTGTATCCTCAAAGTCCTCACAAAACTTACATCTAATCAGTGGTATCTTGACCTTGATTTTAGGTTTCGAAAATGTCTAAAACTTCTCTTTTCTTTGTGAAAGGCACACAAACTTCCACACATTCAGAAAGTGTCCAAGCACTTCTATTCATGAAAGAGTGACTTTACATGACTTTACATCCAGAAACTGAGGGACAACTTTCTCCTACACAAAGATATGTAGACACATCTACATCCCTTCAAATGGTCTTTCGTTGATTCCTTATATGTATCAGCCTTGCCACCTGCATTGCCACCTGCTTCCGTGGAACCATCTCTGAGGCCTACCAGCTCATCTTCTGAAGAGACTTTTGGAAGATTCACATGTACATGAGGGTCAAGAGGAACTTCTCATTCTAGTGACTCCACAATAACAAAGGCTGTATTGGGAGAATCCCAAGTTTCAGCAGAGGCTCCAGGAATCCTGTTATCTGTGCCAGTGCTGCAGTAACAGGAAACTACTACAGGGGAATCTTTAGGGTTTTTCACAAGCTCTTGGTTTCCTAGTCTTAGAAACCACTACATAGCAGCTCATCTAATCTTCAACTCTTCAAAAAGGCATCTCTGCTCTGGCACACATGGACAAGTAGCTTTGGGTTCTTTAAAGTTTGGTAAACTGGCTCTGGAAACTTACAAATTTTCACAAGTGCCTGTGGTTCTCTCATCTGCACTCTGGTCTCATGAGAATTTGCCTTTCAGTGGTGGTCTTCTGATACTGTCTGTACCTGCCTATTGTAGTTTACAATCTATTATTTCTTATTCAGAGGACATCACAAAGTCTTCTTTCGTACATGTGGCCCATGTTTAAGAAAACATAGCTGTGAGACTACTACTAAAATTTGACAGTGAGGCTTGTTTCTAGATCCACACAGTTTTTACTAGGTGCTGATCAAAATAACAAATAGTTTTCTGAAAGCCTGTCATCTTTCTAATGGGTGCTGTCAGAGTAAACATGTACCTGTGATCCTTTAGAATATATCACAAATGATAAATTCTCTGGATCTGAGTAGCTGCATTAAATATGACATGACATCTTTCACACATGTTAAAGTGGTTAGCTAAATTTCCCATTAATACCAGTATCCCTGGCATCTCCCGAAACTTCCCAACGAGTAGAGGAAGATCCATTTCTGAAAAAGTGGCTGGAGCTACTTTGCCATTAGCAACAGGATATCTTGGAACTTTACTCTTTTTTCTAGTACGTCTTGTATTATCCCTATCTACAGAGTGGAGATCCATGCCCACATTGTCACATGCTACAAACCTCAGAAGTTCTCATTAGTGTATGCCCCATGCATTTCACTTCTACAAAAAGTAGATTGAAACAGCCACCCTTATACTGCAAAATAAACCATCTTGGATGTTGTCTGAGCAAGGCAGTAAAGAGATAATGAAGGATAGGAAAACAGAGATGTGAGAGTACTACTAATATATACCAAAATATACACATTTACACTGTTTCTTAATTGCTAAGCTCAAGTCTTGAAAAGACAATAAAAATTCACAGATGTATCCAAATAATAAACCACATTTAAAGATGAGCACTATTAAGGTTCTCTGTAGAAACTACCAAATGACACCAATTAATCACTTTAACTCAAAGCACATATACAACCATGTGAAATCTGTATTTTATTTTATATGAAGCCAACATTGACAAGAATTGGAAAAGGATTCATAGAAATTCCTAAATCAAGACTAGACAGGAAAAAAATGTTGTATGGTAATAAACAGATGTTTCTAAAATTACATTTATTTTGTAGACTTGTAGATATCATAGAGACACTGCTGCACTAAATAATCTCATTGTTGTTCCAAACATGGAATTGGAAACAAAAAAAACTGAAATGTAAGAGTCTATTTCCAATACATGGAGAAGATAATTGGAAATTTATGAATATATTTGGAAAAGGTTTTAGGAATTCTCAAGATAATACACATCATAGGATTCAATTTGAAATTGGTTATATATATTTCATATTTACACTTAGCCTCAATAGTGTATTAATTTAATAGATGCAACTATTTTCGAATTGAATTTATATTTTTTTGTACATGGAATTTTGTCTAATATAAACAGAAATGCATGCATTGCTAATTTGCTCATGACAATGTTGAAAGTCATTACAGTCATGAAATGCCTGTTCTTAGGATGTAATCCACTTAAACATCTTTGGTACTATTAAACTTATTTTCTATTCCATTCATACTTTATATTACTGTGATGAGACACCATTACCAATGTTATTTACACCTGAAAGCAATTTATGTGGCATTTAATGGGTTTAGAGTGTTGGAATCCATGAACATTTTGGGAAGCAATATGGCAACAGGCAGAGAAGTTGCTGGAGAAATAACTGAGAAAATATACCTTGAAATATAACCAAAAGACCCAGAGATGTAGTTGGCTATGGTTTATAATTTTGAAACCTCAGACATCACCCTTCGCCGGATACCTCCTACATGCCTATGCCTATACAATTTTGCTAACATATCTTCTGAATGTGGCCCAGGTATTCAAAGATATAAATGTTTGTTGTCCATCTTATTCAAACCACCACACAGAAATTTCTTTGGTTTGTAAATTGTAGAAACATATTTTCTTTTTCTAAATTACTTGAGTTTATTATAAGCAGAAAATACAGTATATTAAGAAATAGAATAATTTGTTGAATTAGAATAGATATCGATAAATGACTTGATTGAAAAAATATAATAGTCAATTCCCATGAGTCCCGATTTTTACTTATTATGCTTTTACTTACAAGACTGATGTTTTCATTTAGGACATGGGTCTGCAAATCAAAGCAAACATGATAACTTAATAGATTTTTAATCCCTATTTCTCAACATTACATTGGAATTAAAAAGAAATCAATGAGCTCTTCTGGTGTCAGGTTATTCTACACTGAAGAATAGTGATTTACCTGCTTGGGAGACATTTTGAATATTTGTAATAAGAATTGATAATTTCCTGTTTATGTTCAAATATTCGTTCCAGGATTCTTCCGTGATATTTTCTCCTTTTACTGTGTTTTATAGAAGGATAAAAGAGATTTCCATTAGAATATTATCCACACTCTGAATTGATTAAACTTTGCTGTCAGTTGTTAAATCCTAACACATCTTTCTCCAAAACGAGAAAAGGGATGCTTAGAATACATGTGAATGTCTCCTACACACCATCTTGCTACTTGTTCAGTTTTTATACTAAGGCAAATATTAGAGACATTTTCTCCTGCAATATTTTCATTCCCAAAGATGTGATTATTTGAAGCCAAATCAGGGCACTGTAATATTTTTACCTGATATTTGGAAGTATCCCAATAACATATCTTTCTATGTTACCTGTCTCTCCCTGAAATCTAGTTCACAAATGTTGGTGTTCTTTACAAAAAATTAGAATATGAAGTACATTTTACTTGGCACACTTAATTTATTCATATTTTTAAAAGACTATAAATTCATGAATACTTTAAATACTCCTTTTGTTTTCTCATAATAATTTGTTAAACCCAATATCAATATATAGATTTAATATCAGGAACATTATACTTATTGTACAGATGACCTGGTGAATTGAGGAAATGTTAAGGCTAAATGTTGTCTTTTATTATTTAGGATCTTATATCTAGACAACTGAATTTAAAGAGAAGTTAACATTTAATTGAACAAATTACCTTTGTCTCTCTTAAAATACTCATAAGGACATAGAATTATAGTTACTGGGTTTGTACAGTCATGAAAACTGCCAACCAATTAACTGATACTGGTCAGATGTTATTTGTCAACATATACCATGAAAACATTACAAGAACTTCAGTGAGTTCTAATTGGTTACTGCCTTCTGCTACCAATTCATATTGTAAGAATTGTGTGTTATTTATTACAAGACAGTTATATCTTCCAAGGAGGAATTGTATACCTATTGCACAGGAAATGGAAGATTCTTCCTTAGTCATGATAATGTTTTGAAAACACATGAGTGTCTAGATTTCTGCATTACTATATTTAATGTGCAGACATTACAGGAAAAAGTTTTCTTCTAAGTAAAAGCTAGGTAGCATGTTTCTCACATATCAAATTATATGAACTTACCCATTGGTACAGTCACATGTTTGGGATAATCCAGGTAATTTTGATAATCAAAATTTAATAAGATGATGTTTCCTGACACAGAATACATTTTTATAAATACAGGAGTTGGCAATGAGAAGAAAAAATGTACATCAGTATATCAAAAGATTGCTTCTTCTATTTATTTTGAGTTATATTATTTTTAACACTATTGACACATTGACTCACAGTGTTTTTGGAAATGCTATCATATCTCAAAGAAAACAGTATTTCATTTGAAAACAGAGGTTATTGTAAGTTCCCAAACTCATCTAATAATATACAAATTTAAATTTGATTCCTACATTTATATACATGTAACAAAACTTCACTAGACTCAGGTTTCTAATTTACCATGGCTTCATACTCATATTTCTATGGAAGAGAGAAATAAATCAAGCTAATGTAATACCAAAAGGAAGCTGAATCCTGTATAATATCCTGAATTACTTAGTCATTAATAACAATTATTTACTGCCAGCTACAGATGTATACAACAAAATTAAATACATTCAATGTTAAGACAGGGCCAATGTTACCTATTAGCTATTAAAGACATTCTAGCTATAAACGACAGTTGACATTTTGGTATCAGAATATAAAACCTAGATTTGTCATGTGTTTCGTGGATAATCAGGATATGAAACTTGTACTATAATCTTTAAAAGTATTTTATTCCAGACAAATACTTGATAAAATTTGCATTCTCTTTAAAAGTCAAAGGTGAAAGGGATGCCTAATTGCCTATTTTCGTTCATATTTTTAAATATGTCTTGTAGCATTATGTGCACCAACATTCTGTTCTTAGAGTAATAATCCATGCACATATAAATTTATTTAAAAAGTTATTGTCTTTATGGTAGATACGACTGAATGATAAAATTGAAATTGATATTTGCTCTGAAATTATAATATGAAATTGCAACTTTAGAGTTTAAAAGAAATTAAACTCTAGAAAAAATCCTTTTTTTGGTATTCTTGAGATAAAGCTTCTCAATTTTAACTCTGGCTGTCTGGAAATTCATGCTGTAGGCTAGGCTGGTCTGGAACTGACAGATCTCTACCTGCCTCTGTCTCCCAAGTGCTGAGATTAAAAAGCGTGAACCACTACCACCTGTCTGGGGAAAATTCTTCTGGAAAATATTTTATTTACAAATTTATATTGCATATTTTTTTCTTTGTATTTAGTTACATTTATTTAATTTCATATGTGATTTAACACTTTAACATTATTGGACATATACTTAATGGAAAAGTATTCAGAATCAATTTTGAATATAGTATAAAGAAATAATATTTATTTTTGTCTATATAACACATAGAATTTTTGCGTGATTAATTCAGTTATTTTGCATTGTTTCTAACAAATCACTCCTGATAAGTTGATTGGGGAGAACTCAAAGCATTGCCCAATATGTAATCGGCAACATGTAGATGAAATTGTGGTATACATGACCATTTTGAAATTTGAATCTTTTGTGAATATTAAAGTGAATGACAAAAAGTGAAAACAATAAAATTCATATTCATGATGATATGTGATCTTTAAGAGATAAGAAGCATGCAGTTTTGATAATGTATTCTGAAAACCAATGACGAGAGTCGGAGCTGAGATCAATCAAGGCCTGACACCTCTCAGAAAATGAAATATATTTACTGTAATTTTTGGATTGACAGTTGATCATACCATGAGTTTTTGTCACAAAGTGAGAAAGCTAAAACTATCATTCATACTATAATAGGGTACACATGAAAGACATATATGCTAGTGGGTGCAAAATGTTCACTAGTATTTATAAGCAATAGACATTTGATAAAGTTTTTTCTCAAAAATTAAGTTAACCTGAAAAAATTTTATATAAAATTTTTCCCTTTATCAATAAAATTATGAACCATAATTGAAAAAGCTCTCATTAAAATTACTTCAATAAACAGTATGTTAAATAAATAATTCCTGAAATTTAGATCATTTCCACACTATAAAATGTAGCAAACATTGTTCTAAGATTCATTTATCCAACAGTGTAAGAGAAAGTTCATACCAATCAAGGTGTGAGAATATAAAGTGACTTTAGTGACTTTAGACAATGAGGAAGACTAAAGAATCATTAGGACACACTTTGAAAACCTTTGCTCCACAAGATATGAAAATCTAAAAGAAATAGACAGTTTTCTCTAAGGAGACCACCTACCAAAAGTTAGTTCAAGATCAGATAAACAATTTGAATAGACCTATAAACACAAGGAAATGGGAGCAATCTTTAAAAATATTCCTAAAATATAAGCAAGCAAATACAGACAGGGCCAAATAGTTTTAATGCATAATTCTATCAGACATTTACAGAAGAGTTAATATCAATTCCTTTTATTGAAGATCATTTTTAGTCATATTTAAAATAATTACTTTGTACACTGTTGGGTGGGGTGCTGCATAATCCTTGGCATTTTCTTTTACCTGCAGGTGTTGCATTAATGTGTGAGATATTTGAATCTTTATGATCTGTACATGCTGTCAGTAGAATACATGAGCAATTCTGCATCAGTAAAAACAAGTGAGTTCAGATGCTCACTATTCCATTTATGAGTATGTCGCCTGCCATTATGGTGGTTCCTTCTGCTGTATTCTGGCAAAGTCTGCACCTATGGGAATGCCTCCATGTCCTCCTTGTTGAGCCAACACAGTGCGAATATTCCTACAATAATCATCAAAGTATTCTACAAAATAGAAACAGGTGAAAGGCTGCTAAACTCATTCAGCAAGTCCACAGTCATCCTGATAACCAAGTCACTCATGAATTCAACAGAGAAAGAGAATTACAGACCAATTTCCCTCATGAACATATCAATGGAAAAATACAAAACTAACTACTGGCAAACCAGATCCAACTACACATCATAAAGATCAACCACCATTATCAAGCAGGCTTTATCCCATTGAATAATGGTTGGTTCAACATACCAAAATCGTTCAATGTAATCCACCTTAGAAATAAACTGGGAAAAGACAAATGATCATTTTACTAGATACAAACAGAATCTCTGATGAAATCCAACACCCTTCATGATAAAAGTCTTTGAGACATTAGAGATACAAACCACATACCTAAACATAATAAAGGAATTTTATAGCAACCCTGCAGCCAGCATCAAATAAATGGAGAGAAGCTCAGAGCAAGTGTACTTAAATGAGGAACAAGATAAAGTTATTTCTACCTATTCAATACAATACTTAAAGTCCTAAGCTAGAGCAACAAGACAACTAGTAGGTAATCACCTGAATGGAATATGGAAAAAGGAATTCAATGTGTCATTACTTGCAGATGACATGATAGTATATATAAGTGACTCCAAAAACTCTACCAAGGAACTCTTATCACTGTTAAACAACTCCTTCAAAGTGGAAGAAAAAAAGATCATCTCAAAAAATCAGTAAACCTCCTATAACAAATGATGAATAACTTGAAAAAGAAAACAGGGAAACAAGTCCCTTCAAAATAGCCACAGATAACATACAATATCATGGGGTTGAGTATCACCATGCAAATGAAAGACTTTATGTGAAAAATTTTAAGACCTATAAGAGAGAAATTGAAGATCTCAGAGTGGAAAGATATCCATGCTCATGGAATGCTAGGATCAACATAGTAAATATTGTAATCTAACCAAAGGCAATCCACAGATTCAACACAATCCCTTTGAAAATCTCAATGCAATTCTTTATAGACCTTAAAAGGAAAATACTCAAATTCCTCTGGAAAAGTAAAATCCAGCGTACCAACAATAATCCTTAAAAAAAATAACATTGAGGCATCACTATTCCTGATCTCAATCTATACTACACAACAAGAGTTATAAAAACAGCACAGTACTTGCATAATATCAGACATGTTCATCAGTGAAACTAAATTGCAGATATAGACATAGACTCATGAACTTAGGGACACGTGACCTGCGATAAAGAATTGATAAGTATAAAATCGAAATAAAGGAAGCATCTTTCACAAATGATAGTGGTCTAATTGGGTGGCTAACTGTGGAAAAATGCAAGTTGATTCATATTCATCATAATACATAAAATTCAAGTCCAAATGGATTATGGACATAAAACCATATATATTGAACATGAAAGAAGAGAAATTAGGGACATATTGGCACAGGAAACAGCTTTTGAATAGAAAACCAATAGCGTGGGCACTATGAACAAAGATTTTTTAATGTGACCAAATGAAATGCTTCTGTAAGGAAAAGGACACTGTCAATAAGATAAACTGGCAACCTAAAATATAGGAAAAGATATTCACCAACTCCACATCCGATAAAGGCCTAATACCTAAAATATAGAAAGAACTCAAGATAGTAGATATCAATAAAATTAAATTTAAAATTCGGTTATAGATCTAGACAAAAAATTCTCAAAATAGCAATCTAAAATTGCTGAGAAACACCTAAAGAAATGTCTGTCATTCATTGTAATTAGGGATATGCAAATAGAAACCACTTCTAAATTCCTTCTTACAACAGTCATAATGAGTAAGATCAGTAACACAAAGCAGAATGCTGTTTTGAATGAGGAAAAAGAGTAACACTCCTACTTGATGCTGGAATTGAAACTTTTATAGCCATTATGGAAATCGACATAGCAGCTCCTTAGAAATTTGGTAGTTGTCGTATATGAACACCTTGCTATACCATTCTGGGCAAATTCTAAAAGGATGCTCCATCGTACCAGAAGGACACATGTTCACAAATGTTCATAGCAGTTTTTTCATAATACCCAGAAATTGGAAATCACCTAGATGTCACTCAACTAAGGAAATTGTGTTACAATTACACAATGGAGTATTACTCAACTTTTAATAAAATGACATCATTGACTTTGCTGGAAAATGGATGGAACTAAAGAAAAAAAAATCATGCTGATTGAGGAAAAAATGTCCTAGAAAGACAAACATTATATACTCACTTATATGAGGATAGTAATGCTAAGCATAGTAAAAAAGTACTAGCATGTATAGATATGAAAAATCACTCAATAAGGAGGGCCTCAGTATGAATACAGTGATCTCCCTGGTAGAGTGAAAATGCAATATTAGGTTCAGGGAGGTTAGACAAGTGTGGATATGGGACTAGAGTAGTCTACCGGGCAGAGAGGGAGAGAGGGAGAAGACTGGGACACCATCCTACTCAAAAAATCTCTGAATTATGACTTATCTGTCCAGCATGATCCTCTTTTTCAAGAGAAAAGCACAACTTTGTGCCAATGTACAAAACAGTTCCCAGAAACTACAGAAGAGTACAGGAACTATAGATTCGTAACACAGATTTAATTTCTAATTATGTCATACCCTGCTTATATATTGACAACTAACCAAATCCTCACCCAGAAGGCCTCCTGCAGCAACTGCGAGGAGCATATCTAAATGCCTAAGGCCAAATTTCTCTACTACCAGCAGAAAACATCATGCAGATTTCTGGGAATTCCATGAAAAATGGGAAGGGGCGATGACATACATCAGAGTGGCTTAGCACACCAGTAGAACAAGTCCCACATTGTGATCTGATTAGCCTTTTTTGGGCCCACAGAGTGAATCCAGAGTGAATCCTTACAAACACAACCAAGAGTCGCTCCAAAATACATCTTATGGCTGTCTTGATTGGTGTCTTTGGAAACCACCTACAAGCGGGAGTGGGGGTATCTGATAATTTTACCTTCCCTAGGCACGTTTTTTGCTGCTGAGCTTCCTGGCCAAAACTTGACTTAAAGATTAGTTGTTGGCCTCATTACTTCCCATGATGGCATGCAGCAACTGAGCTGAAGCCCTGTGAGCCTGGATGTTTCTAGATTATGAAAGGAGTAAATCTGTGGGAGAAGGGAGATGGAGGAAAATATGAGTGTGGAAGGAGAGGTCGTGGGTTTCGGATACATTTTATAAGTTATATAAGTTAGAAGTAAGAGAAAAATAATGATTTCTTTAATAAAAATCATCCTACATGCCAGATATGGCAAATCTCACACATTAAATTGCCTTTTTTCGTACTGGATAAATTTTGCTTACCTGACATAGAAAGTCACGTTCATTCTTCTATACGTATTATAAATCTTAATTTCTCACATGAATATCCTTGCTTGACCATTTCCTTCTATTTGTCCCAATATATTTGATGATAAATAATTAGTAATAAATTTGCCTAAAAACTAAAATAGAATGACAATTATATCAGTCTGCCATATTTTCTATAAAATCTACTGTATTCACTATATTTACTTTGTTTGAATAAATTGAAGCATCAAATCAATACATGTAATACAGTTTCTATAAGCAAACATCTCCTAGTCCTTATAGAATGGTAAGAGTGAATTGGTTGTGAAATTTTCAAGTGATATAAACCTAAAAATTGAAGAGGTGGATACAGCATAATCATTGTTCATGTGTTTTTACCTTGAAATTGATTGTTTTATTTGATAACATGAATGAAATTATGTGATGAATGATAATGATTTTAAGTTCTGCATAAAGGAAACGATGGCTATTTTTTGTAAATAAGCACTGTAGAGACTTCCAGCAGTAAAAAAGAGTGTATCACCAAATTGCAGATCAAATTACAGCCAAGAAAAAATAGTTTTCTAGCTTTATTAAAAATAAATTAATAAGTAAGAAGGTATTTTTGAAAATTGAACTTGTTTTCATAGCCAGTGCCGGAGTTTCCTCAAGATCTCCATTCCGATAATGTCCTTTCCAGAAAGAGATGAAATTATGCCTGTTGGCCAGAGCAAATAGATAAGAGCTTAAAATTTTTGCTCTAATCCCTGATATCTTGAGTTCAAATCTTAATAACTCAAGAAAATTCAGAAATGGTACATTGTGTCTTTAATCCTAGTACTCCTATGGTGATATGGGACATGGAGGCCAGAAAATAATCAGAAACTGGTTGTTAGGAGGATCTTGCTTGTAGAGTGGAGATGAAATCTCTTCTCAGTCTAGGAGAAAAGAGTGAAATGAATCCTAATGTTTTCATTGAATATAGATTCATCTCTCATACAACACATACTGAACACAATTTCCCCTCCATCTATTCCTTTCAGCTCCTTCACACCTCTTGTATTGTCTAGATCCACTTCCCTTATGTTTCCCTTCAGAAAAGAGAAGGATTCCAAGAAAAAACAACCAAACAACAAAGGAAGATACAATACGACAAGGCAAAAGCTTCATATTAAGGCTACACAAAGTAAACCTAGAGAAAAAAAAAGAGTAACAAGAACAGGCAAGAAAGTCAGAAACACAGCAATGCACACTGTACAGAGTATCATGAAAAACAAATGAACAGTCATAACACATAGGCTGAGTTCTTACTACAGACCTATACAGGCTCCGTTTTTGCCACTTATGTATTTGAGCCCATATAAGACCCACTTAGTTGATTCAATGTACCATATACTCCTGTTGTCCTCAATCCCTTCTGACTCTGATGATCTTTCTTCCCCCTGAACATCAACAGAGAGGCTTCCTTTGACAGCAGATGAATATGGGTGCAGAAATCCACAGCCAGACATTATACAGAGAGAACGTATTATATTTTACTCTAACTTCCACATGTTTATTGAAGAACATGAACACTCACATTCACAAAAAAATCCTCAAAACTTCACACATGCACATTTACAAAAATATTACCATATTTATGGTAGATATAGTTGAGTGATTGAACAAAATATACCATTCATTATCCATAAAACAGGAATTATACCACATTAAATTCATATAATACCTTGAATCAAAATTGACATAACTCTTTAGACTGCTATGAATAATATACTTTATAAAGAACTATGCTATATTTAATAGATATTAAGCAGTATACTAACATCATATTTTCTCATGTAATTATTAGAGTTGCTACATTGAGGCTCTTTGAACTATAAAATATACACCCAAACATGTACTTAAATTCTTTAAAAAATAAAATTAATACTGTTTTTCAGTAAAAGAAATTGAGAAGACACACAATGCAAAAACTTTTTATTTTATTCATTCTTACCTCAAGAAGAAAGTAACTCAGACAAAATAGGAGATTAAATACCAGATGGTTTTGATAACACAGGGTAGTATGAAACAATATGCTCATTGAAACACAGTTAAAAAAATGACACATATAATAAAATTATTTCTTAGAAGGAGACTTTTTCTGTAGTTTCTGTGCATTAAATATACTGATGCAGATATAATCTAAACACTCATGTGTTTTCAAACATTATCATGACTTAGGAAGAATCTTCCATTGCCTCTTCAACAGGTATACAATTACTCCTTGGTAGATATAACCGTCTTGAAATAAATTACACAGAATCCTTAGAATATGAATAGGTACCAGAAGGCAGTAACCGATTAGAATTCACTGAAGTTCTTGTACTGTTTTCATAATATATATCTACATGTTACATCTGACCAGTATCAGTTAACTGGTTGTCAGTCATCATGACTGAACAATCCCAATAACTATAAGTGTATGTCCTCAGAACTATTTAAAGAGTGTCAAATCTAATTTGTCCAATTGAATGTTAACTTCTCTTTAGATTCAGTTGTCCAGATATAAGATCCTGAATAGTAAAATTCAACATTTAGCCTTAATATTTCCTCAATTCACCAGCTCATCTGTACAATAATTATAATGGTCCTGATATTGAATCGATATATTGATATCAGGTTCTACAAATTTATTCTGAGAAAACAAAATTAATATTTTAAGTATTTATGATTTTATAGTCTTTTAGAAAATATGAATAAATAAAGTGTGCCAAATAAAATCTACAGATTATTTACTTCATATTCTAATTTTTCATCAAGAACTCCAAGATATGGGAACTATAGTTCAGGGAAAGACAGGTAACATAGAAAGATATGTTATTGGGATACTTCCAAATATTAGGTAAAAACATAACAAGGTCCTGATTTGGCTTCAAATATCACATCATCAGGAATGAAAAAATTGCAGGAGACATTTTCTCTAATATCTGGCTAAGTATAAAAACTGAAGAAGTAGCAAGATAGTGTGTATGAGACATTCACATGTATTCTGGGCTTATATACTGAGGGGTATTCCTCTTCTGGTTTTTTGGGGAGATGTGTTAGGATTTAACAAATGACAATAAAGTTTAATCAATTTAGAGTATGGGTAATATTCTAATGGAAATCTCTTTTAACTTTCTTTAAAACACAGCAAAAGGAGAAAATATCACAGGTGAATACTGGAACAAATATTTGAAAATAAACAGGAAATTATCAATTCTTATTACAAATCTCAAAATGTCTCCCAAGCAGGTAAATCACTGTTCTTCAATGTAGAATAACCTGGTACCAGAAGAGCTCTTGGATTTCTTTTTAATTCCAAAGTAATGTTGAGAAATAGGGATTAAAAATCTATTAAATTATCATGTTTGTTTTGATTTGCAAACCCATGTCCGAAATGAAAGCATCAGTCATGTAAGTAGAAGCATAATAAATAAAAATCTGGACTCATACAAATTGTCTATTACATTTTTTCAATCAAGTCACTAATCAAAATCTATTCTAATTTAACAAATTGTTCTATTTCTTAAGAAAAAGTATTTTCTGCTTATAACAGACTCAAGTAATTTAGAAAAAGAAAATATGTTTCTACAATTTACAAACTAAAAAAAAAATTCTGTGTGGTTGTTTGAATGAGATGGACAAAAACATTCATATCTTTGAATACCTGGTCCACATTCAGATGATATGCTAGCAAAATTGTATAGGCATAAATTTGAAGGAGGTATCTGGAGGAGGATGAGTTTTGAGGTTTCAAAATTATAACCCATGACCAATTACATCTCTGTGTCTTATGGTTATGTATCAAGATATATTTTCTCAGTTACTGCTCCAGCAACTTGTCTGCCTATTGCCATATTGCTTCCCAAAGTGGTCACGGATTCCAACCCCCTAAACCCATTAAATGACACATAAATGGCTTTCACGTATAAATTTCATTGGTAATGGTGTCTCATCACAGTAATATAAAGTATTCATGGGATAGAAAGTAAGTTTAATAGTGCCAAGGTTATTCAAGTGTATTACATCGTGAAGTACAGGCATTTCATAACTGTAATGACATCCAACATTGTCATGGGTAAATTAGCAATGCATGCATTTTCTGTTTATTATAGATATCATTCCATTTACATAATAATATAAATTAAATTTGATAATAGATGGATCTACTTAATTATTCCATTATTGAGGCTAAATGTAAATGTGAAATAAATGTGACCTACTTCAAATTGTATCCTATAATGTGATTTAGTTTTGGGAATTCCTAAAACCTTTCCAAAAATAAATTCATAGATTTCCACCTACCTTATCATTGTATTGGAAACAGACTCTTACATTTCAATTTTATTTGTTTCCAATTCCAGGTTTGGAACAACAATGAGATTATTTGGTGCAGCAGTGTCTCTATGATATCTACACGTCTACAAAATAAATGAAATTTTAGAAGCATCTATCTTTACTATACAACTTTTTATTTTTCTCTATACTCTTGATATAGAATTTTCTATGAGTCCTTTTACAATTCTTGTCAATGTTGGCTTCATATAAAATACAATGCCAATTTCACATCGTTGTGTGTGCTTTGAGTAAAAGAAGTTAATTGATATCACACGGTAAATTCTACAGAGAACCTTAATAGTGCCCATCTTTAAATGTCCTTTCTTATTTCGATACATCTGTAAAGTTTTAATGTTTTTTTTAAGATTTCAACTTAGCAATTCAGAAACAGGATATCTGTGTATATTTTAGTGTACTTTAGTAGTACTTTCACATCTCTGTTTTCCTATCCTTCATTTTCCCTTTACTACCTTGCTCAGACAACTTCCAAGATGGTTTCTCTTGCATTATAATGGTGGCTGTTTCAATCTACTTTTTGTAGAATTGAAATGCATGAGGTATACACTAATGAGAACTACTGAGTTTTGTAGCATGTGACAGGGTAGGTATGAACCTCCAATTTGTAGGTAGGGAGAATGCAAGAGGTACTAGTATAAAGAGTAAAATTCCAGGAAAACCTGTTACAAATGTCGAAGTGGTTCCAGCCACACTTGCAGAAATGGCATCTTCCTCTACCACTACTGAAAAGCAAATGCTCATGAGACCAGAGATTAGATGAGAGAACCACAGACACTCATGAAAATTTGTGAGTTTCCAGAGCCACTTTAACAAGTTGTGAAGAACCAAGGCTGCTTGTTCATGTGTGCTAAAGTAGAGATGCCTTTATGAGGTATTGAAGATTAGATGAGATTCTATGTCGTGGCTTTAGGCCCAGGAAACCATGAGTTTGTGAAAAATCCTAAAGGTTCCCCTGTATGAGTCTCCTGCTACTGCAGCATTGTCACAGATAATAAGATTCCTGGAGGCTCTGCTGCAACTTGGCAGTTTCCCAATACAGCCTTTGTTATTGTGGAGTCACTAGTATGAAAATTTCCTGTTAACACTCATTTATATGTGAATCTTACAAAAGCCTCTTCTGAAGATGATCTGATAGGCCACAGAGATGGTTCCAAAGATGTAGACAGTGATGCATAGCATGATACATACAAAGAATCAGTGAAAGACCATTCGAAGGGACATAGAACTGTCTACATATCTTCGTGTAGGTGAAAGTTGTCCCTGAGTTGTTGGATCATGTAAACTCACTGTTTAATGAACAAGGGCTTGGACAATTCCTGAATGTGGGGAAGTTTTGTGTGCCTTTCACAAAGATAAGAGAGGTTCTAGAGACCTGTAGGAACCTAGAGTGAAGGTCAAGATTCCATTGATTAGGTTTGAGATTTTTGAGGACTTTCAGGATAGGAAGTTAGTCTGTTTGGATCAGCAGAGAGTTGGTGCAAGAAATCATGATCTGATGTCAATGTAGTCAAGAAGCCTATTTAATTCTGCCGGCTTTTTTAAAAATAAAGTCATATGCCAAACTTCATCCAGGTGGAGAATTGCGATATCTCCTCATTTTGAGGGCGATATATGTGAAATTCCATATTGTCATTATAATAATTGTGAACTAGCAAGATCCAAGACACTTTGTTGAAAATGAAGAAGAACGTTCAGTTACTTGTTCAAATCCAGAGGCCTTCACCAAGACTTTTACATTTCAGAGGATATACAGTTTGGTTGTGTATAAGGGAAAGACTAGGGTAACCCTTCAGCAAATATAGAGGACACTAACTCATCTTTATTGTAGGTTTTGTGGAACAATATAATTCCAAGAAAATAAGAAAACTTCTAGAGCCTCAAAGTTCTTGGGTATTCGTCCGCATATCTTGAACAGATAGCAGGCTTATGGAATGCTCCTGATCATACTGATAAGCCTGTAGCAATCACTTCATGTGTGGATCTGGAAGTACTAGTAGCCCCTTCAATAGGAGTGGAGGATAAACACATATGTGTGTAACACATATGTATTGTCATTCAAGAGCTCTAGCCAAATAGAAGCTGTGAAATAAGAGAGACCCACACCCACATGCAAAATTATCTATCTACATACGACAGAATTTCAACAACACATTAGAGAGATGTGGACGGGTCCAAAACTCCTCATGTAGGTTCTTGAAATCCTAGGTGACATAGGAAATTTCACATTTTTCATAGTTCATGAGTATAGCATATCACAAAGTCATTACAAACATCAAAGTCACATTTGAAACTTGCAAACACCCTTCTTAAATGTAGAGTAAATTCTAGAGAATCACAAGAAGGAAGATTAAGTTTAAGAACTTATTAATCTGAGATTTTTATGTATGAGTACACTTAGGTCAGGAGAGACCAATTGGAAACTGTTTTGATCTAAGGAGGATGTATAAACCCACATTGTTTGTAAAATGCCGGTTTGGATGTGTTTTCTGAGCATTGTGACATAAACCTCTCTCATTTACTAGAAGGAGATTGTGTAAGATCTACTTTGTTGGGGGAATTTATTTCTTGTTCTGCCTTTGTAACTTTAAAATAATTGTGTTGTACACTCTTTGGGCAAGGGTTGCCTAAGCCTTGGCAATTTGTATTATCTGCAGCTGTTTGTTTTACGTAAATCTATGATGAAGATGTTTTCTCCCTCATAATGTGCATCAGCTCCCTGCTCTCTAGAAGTGCCACTATAGAAGAGCAAAGTTGCTGTGGAGGGATTCCTGTAATCTTCCATAGTACTCTGGCAACAAATATAGAGCACTTTTGTAAGGCCTTGAATTTCCCACTTAAAATGTAACAGGATTAAAGGATTGAGGGATTCTCTTGGTCCTTGAGCAATGCATTGTAAAGGTGACATAGCTAGATTATAGGATGAGACTAATATTTGGGTTTCCTTATATATAAAAACAGGCCTCTTAATTGGGGTTGGCAGAGTCTTAACAATAAGAGAACATCTGAGGAGCTTCTGTATATGTAAAAACACCATATATCAGACAATCCATAGTCCATTATCCAATATGTCACTTGCCATGACAGGTGGTTCCCTTTGTTGAGTTCTGGAAGGGTTTCCATGCATAAAAGTATCTCTTTTTCTTTTTTGCTGAGTGACAAAGTTCCTATGGGATATACAACTGCATATGAAGTGTAGGTAGAAAAATCCAAGTTGCTTGTATGATCATTGACAGAGGCACTAGGAAAATTTGCAATGGTCTATCAAACATTAGTGCACATGAAATAGAGGCCACAGCAGTGTGCCAGTGCTTGCAGTTTCTACAGCTCCTCCAGGGTCACTGCTGTATATGGGAAAATTATCAGAAATCTGTTAACAAGTATTGGAGAAATGTCATCTTTTTGTATTTTTGTATCCTGATCAAGATATGTTTGTGAAAGATCCTAAATGTCCTTTAAAAATCAGACCTGTTACTGTATCTCTTTTAGCAATATAGACCAAATACTCCAAAGGTCAAGGATCTCCCAGAACACTTCCTTCGCTTTGGAATGTCTACAGATCACCTCACAAGTATGGGAAGGTTTTTTATACTCTGGGTGTACCTAATTTTTTGCCAGGGCAACTCCAGGACATGTGATGGTATTCCTGAGTGGCATTCACAGGTGCAGAGGGCTCCACATCTTCTGAAGTATAGTATGGAATACTATACTTGGAATAGCCCTTACAGATATGTCTAACATTATATCATTTTGAAATTTTAGCCTTTTCTTGAGTCAAGCATGTACTGTTTCACAGCTTCTTCTTCATGCATATAAGATTCTTGGATCCTTCCCAAGTACTGGAAAATACATGGTCCTTTTTTAATGATAAGAGAATTTCTAGAGAATTGAAGGAAGGTAGAGTAAGAACAAGATACTATTTGTCAGACGTGTTGAATTTGAACTCTCCCTCATTAATAAGCATATATACATTACCTTCTGAATCAATAAATTGTTGATTTAAACTATTGTTATCTGATGGTGAAGTATTAAAACCCCTTTTACAAGGGAGCCAGTTTCAGTCTTATTTTAATTGAAGAGTAATGTTTATGGGTCATATTTGCTTTAAGGAGGTCTGAAGTCCTGTTCATGTGAGTGCTTACGTATGCAATTCCATTTTGCACATATAGACAGTGCCAAAGGCCCCTATAGCATTTGAAAAAGTACAGGACACCCTGATTCCTAGGAAGAACGGGATCCATCAACTTGTACCAATGCAGCAGCATTCAGAGTCCCTTGGGCAATCTTGAAAGATTCCAGGATTTTTTATTTATATGATCAGGATCTCACAACCTCAGTGAAAAATGGAAAGAGGTTACATCCTCTTTTGTGCATTGTCCATACTCCAGAACCATGAACACTTGTGATAAATCCAAAAGTCTTGTGTGTGTGTTTCTGTGTGTGTGTGTGTTACTTCTGATATCAGCCATTGGACAGATGTCAGGCTTTCAGTAGGTTTCGGGATAGTTGAATAAGTTCCTAGTAAACCACTCTGTGGAGTGACAATCTCTGTTAGGCCCTTGAATAGGACGTAGATTTTCATATCTGTGTGTTCTGGTGTTTTTTCTTAGACCTCCTGCCAGAAAGAAGCTGGTAAGAAAAAGAGTACTGCACACATGAAAAGAACCTTATGTCCTCCTGTGTTTTTGAAGAACTTTGAAAATCCTTTTGTAGACATCTATAACTACAGGTAAAGGACTGATCAGGACTTGATTCCCTGAGTCACACTGGGAACATTCCATTCTCTCTTGTTCATGTGTATAATATGTTAAGAACCCATCCTTATGATTCAAAGGTTCAGAATCTTTCCCAAAGGCATGGAATGTTAAAAGACATAAAAGGAAGAATAAGATATATATATGCAATAAGAATTAATGAACAAAGAGGTCATCAATTTGAAAGACAGAAATGAAGGGTATTATGGAGTGTCTGTGAAATCAAAGGAAGGGTGAAATGGTGTAGTATTCTTATTATCTTACTATCTCAAAATTAAAAAAAAATTATATATTGTATATACACATCACGTCTATGCACAGAACACCCAAGACTATGACAATAAGGCAACACCAATGAAGTCTTAGAAACAGGTAGGTGCTGTTCCAGACTATAGATATAGGTTTTCAGTGGTGAGGGTAGAAATAAGGTAGGAGACAATGAAAGCAGTGAACTGGTTTCCCAAGTAAATATCAGCTGGGATTGTCAGACTATGTGGTATCTGTTTGATTATTTTGTGGAATTGTCCTTAATCCCAGTACATGGCACTCATCCACTCCCACTGAGTTATGCCTACAGCTCTGGTCTGTATCTTTCTTTTAATTTTGACTTCAAAGAGTCTTTGATGCAGAGAATGTTAGACTTGGTCTGTAATCTCATAGTTGGAAAGGTGAATTAGGAAGATCCCAAATGTTACAGGCTAGTCTAAGCTATGTAAAACAAGCATTTCTTCAATAAATACTATTTATAAATCCTGCTTTTTAGGTTAAAACAATAATTTGGAAACATACAACCACCTTCTGGGACTTGATAGATGTCTCATGTTTAAGAGTACATACTGCTCTTGAAGGCAATTTGAGGTATGTTCCCAGAACCCACATGATCTGGAAATTCAATACCTTTAACCCAGTCACAGTGGATAAGATACCTCTCAGTGCACATGTATTTGGGTATCACTCACACAGTATTGAAAATAATACACCTATGAGCATATACTAAACTTTAGAATGCTCTGATTCTTCAGTTAACATATATTCTATTTTGTTGCCTGTAGGAGTATGTTCCAGTTTGGTGTCTTTGGTGCAGTTGGATGATATCTATCAAACCAAATGCCTAATGCTTACATCTTAACTTACTGCAATAGCATAGGAAGAAACTGCATATTTTTCAGAGTTTTATCATTTTCCATATGAGCATTCTAATTTGAGCAGGAACAAAATCAATGGAAGATGATGTATTGCATGATGATCTTCACTCATCAAAGTCTATTCAGGAAATCAAGAAACTCCCCTGTGAAGACAAGGACTGTCCAACCTTACAAAGCTTTGTAAAGAACCAGAATTAAGGTTTGCCTCTTGGATTGGGACTTTCCCTTCCACCTTGTTCTGCAAGATGCTGCCTAGCCCAGGTTGGAAGGCTGGGTGCTGAGAAGTGGGGCCTTGCCATGTTTGTAACTTTCCAGTCTGGTTTTGAAGCAACTAAGAACAACAGTACCTGTGCTCTGTCATTTTTCCTAGGTGATCCAGTGAAGCAGCCAACAGGTAAGTAGAGCCTAGGTCCAAAGTAGTGGAGGCAAAGGTAGGTCTCAGGTTGCCCAGCAGCCTCAGACTCCTGCCTACCTGAGGACCCCATGAACTTCTTCCATAAGTAACAACAACAGCAGGTTCCTCCAATTCATACCTCCTTCTCCAGTAGCAGTGTCTACTTCCAGTGTAGGTTCTGCAGAGACCAGACCATGTTCCTTACACACTGGGTGGCACCTCAGTGGGAACCTGTTTAAATTGTCAGGAGCTTGTGTCCTGAGACTTGGAATTCACCTGGGATTCATGGAAAGTGGTATAAACAGGCAGTTTACTAACAGTGACATCAGTGAAGGACAAGGCAGTAAACTAGGGAGATCACTTCCCTTCCCTCCCTTCTCCCCTTTCTTCCCCTTCTCTAACATCTCCTCCACTAACCCACTCTCCTCTCTCTTTGTCATTCTCCCTGCCTTGTTCTTTTCCACCCAGCTCTCCCCTCTGTCGAAGGAATGTACACTTCCACCTTGAGAAAATTCCTGACCTCTGTTGCTAGGATTTGGGCTCACTAGCTACGTTATCCCATTTTCTTCCTTTACTGTACAGTGACAAAAAGCCTCTCCTTAATAAGATTGTCTTTTTGGCCTTATAGTAAAAATTTAAATCAATTCTTGGACTGCTTTGTGCAGACTCTGCCTTCTCTTCTCAAAAGTAATTGTAAATGTCCCACTGACCTTCAAGTTGTGGCAGGAGTGAGAACTATTCATACTTGCTGCAAACATGTCATAAACTATTCTGAGCTAAACTGACCTTCCTAGGAGACAGAGCCACATTTAGATCTGGAAAGAGCCTAGACAGTAAGTCAGCACACTTAGAAATACAAATAGATAATTCACCCCCCGAGCAGGCCCCCCTTTTTATAAAAAGACTATACAGACCTAGAATACACTATTCATTAATTAAACTTTTGTGTTAGTTTTCTCAGTAAAAATATCCTTGCAGATTAGAGCTTACAGCTTCAATCTGTGAAGGACATTCCTGCTTTTAGTGTAATGTGCTTAACACCAGCAATCTACATTATATATACATATATATATATATATATATATATATATATATATATATATATATATATATATATGCATGTGAATATAAATTTGAAATTGTGTCCTGCTCAATCTGTGAGATGTTCTTTACATGCAGGCTTTTAAGGTTGACCACGGATGGACATCTTATTAAGATGATCCTCCTTGTATACATGTCTTCTACTCACAGCTATACTCAGTTAGTTGTCTCTATTTTCATGTGTAGTCCTGAGGTCTGTATGTTTTTCACCATCCATATTGGCATGTCTGTTTATGAAATTTTTGTCCTGCTCATATTTGGAAGTCATGTCAGTGACATTTTATGAATGTAGCTTTTTATACTCATTTCATGTATGTAATGTTTGATGGAAGTGCATCCCTAAGGCACTGCCACCTGCCTCAGGTCATTCTTCTGTGTTTGAGGACTGCTTACAGTTTCCTAACGTAGACAGCAAGTAGCACAGCTGTACTGTGTTGGGACTTAACATGCAGCATAGATAAGGGACACTGGCAAATAACAGTTAATTCTAAATCACTAGTCTTACATGGGAGAATCTGTTGATTCAAGCAATGACATAAGCATAAGTGTGTCCAGTCTGATCCAGGAGAGTTAACATGATACAAAATGTTTCATCCTAACAAAGAGGATGAAGTGTGCATGCATGGAAGCCAGAATATCAGTATGAACATATCCAAATTCACAACATGGAGAAAACATGGATGAAAGCACAAACAGCAACAAAAACTGGGCGAACGTGACACTGAGAAAAAAACAGATGCAAATATGACTTTCCAAATAGCACTATGAATGAAACGATATGACACAATACTAGGAAGTGAAGGACATTTGAATTAGAAAGAGGAGATGTAGATAATGATATAGACATATTATACATAAAGAGACAACATAGAAACTTAATAGATAATTTATTGATTCTGCATATAAAATTTTATTTTCGGTTTTTCAGGGGCTTTTTTGTACTGTTTGATATGCAGGAGATATATATATATACCCACATATGTGTTTTTATATTTTTATTTTTGTATCAAAAGTAGAAGATGTCACATATAATTTGTATATAAAGTATATATGTACAAATTATATATAATATATACAAATTATATAACATTACATATAATTACATATAAAATATTATATATAATACAAATAGGATATATGCAACAAAGTATATGTATATGTAACATATACAAACAAATACACTTTATATGTGTATATATAATTTTTTTTACATTTGAAATAATAAAATCACATAGATCCCTTTTTCCTTTCTGCCCCTAAATCTTTCAATAGATCTCCCTTTTCTGTCTTTCATATTCTTGACCTCTTTGTTCATTGTTATTATTTACATGTATGTGCATATATATTACTCAATGATTCCTATCTGTATTGTTACATCTATGATTTCTTTTGGGTCTGACCATGTGACTCTGATAATCCAATATGAGTGTTCTTCCCTGAATACATTTTTTTAATTCTTAGCTTTGCTCAATTGTCTGTACTTTTAAGTTTAGCGTTGAGGGCTATGAATTTTTCCATGTCAATTTTGTCCAGTAGATTGGTTTTGTTCCTGAACTGCTCAGACTTACTCATGTCAATGAAAAGTTTTGAGTGTCGCTCTTTACACTCCTGTCATTGATGATGTAACATAACCCATATTTTAAGGAGTTTTATCCTTCCAATTTTCAAATCATTTCTTCTAATTTTGATATCACATACCTTGATGGTGTCACATCATCCCAAAAAAGATTTCATTTCTTTCCAATACTGCAGTCATATCAATCACAGTATGGTATCACATATTTACATTGCCGTTGCCTATTATCATGTATATGACATCAGTGTGTTTCAATAATGATTTCATATGTTGACATCACATAAACCCAATTAGGATGACTTATCCTTCCAATTACAATGTCATTTCATTCCAGTTAAGAGTCATATTCTTACTTTGATGCTGTCACAATCCATATAAATGAGTGTCAGAACCTTCCTATAGGTTTTCATATTCTTATTGTGATATCATGCATATACATTGTTGATGTCGCATCAACCCAATTATGATGTCAGTTTCTTCCATTGGTCATATATTTGCATTGTTTATATCATTTCATCACAATTTCATGTCAGTTTGAGTTATGCTGACATATATGTATATTAGTGATGTCACATCCTAATCTACATTATGACGTCTTATTATTCCCATTAACATGCCATTTCATTCCAATTGTTCTGTACAACCTGATATTGATGGTTTCACATCATCCCATTTATAATATCAATTCCTTTCATTATGCTTTCATATCCTTCTGATTGTGATATCATATCTTGTTGATATCAGCTCTTCATAATTGTCAGTTTCTCCCAATTATGAGGTCATATATTTACATACATTAATTCAAATAATCCACATTATGATGTCTTATCCTCTAATTATCACATCTTTCCTTTCACTTGTCATGTCACATATTTACAATGATGGTACCACATCATCAAAATTACAATGTCAGTTCCTGCCAATTATTCTGTCATATATCTCCTATTATGACATCACGTATTTATACTATTTAAGTACCATCATCATTGTTATTATATCTGTTTCTGAAAATTATATCATATTTATTTACATGGCTAATGTCACATAATCCGTATTATATTGTCATATTCTCAAAATTTCTGGTCATTTCCTTCCTACTGTGGTGTCACAGACTTATATTGATGGTGTCACATTGTTACAATTATGATATCTCTTCCTTCTAATTTCATGTGATATCACTCATTTTATAAAGACATGTTTACACTGTTGTCACATGATCATGATTAAGATTTCAGTTTCATTAGTTTACGATGTCATATAGTTACAATGTTTATATCAATCACATTGATTATGATGTCAGTTCCTTCCAAATTTGCTGTCATGTCCTTATTATGATGTCATATATTTCAATTGTTGATGTGTTGATTTCATCTCATTAGTATTATGATGTCAGAATCTTGCAATTATGATTTTTCACATTGTTGAAATCATAGTCATTATTATGTTGTTAGAGTCACCAATTGTGCTGCCAAATACAGACAAGACATTTTCAAAACCTTTGACCTACGCCGAGTACTGCATACAAGATATGCTGGGGCAATGGTAGGAGAGAACTTGTGGGAGGGTCACACACATGACTGGTCTTACTTGAGGCACACATCAGGTTAGATAGCCTATGGCTGACACTACCTGGATGGCCGGAAACCTGAGGCTCAGTACCCCAGAGGCCTATATTAGAAAAAAAATTTATTAAAAAAATATGCAGATGCAGCGACCCACAGCTACACATATTAGGTATAGAGAGTGCATAAACTAAAGATCTCAACTGGTTCCCTAGGTTAACATCTGAGGGAACACTACAGTGAGGGGAGGGAAGGATTATGGAAGCCAGAGTTATCACAGACACGAGGAGAACATAGCCAACTGTATCAACAAGACAGTGCTCATATAGGCTCACTGAGACTGAAGTGGAAATCAGAGCCTGTATGCATGTACATGAGATCTTCTGCATATATGGTATGCATTTTAGCCTGCTGTTTTCATTGAACTTGTAACAATGTGAGTGGGGGTGTCTCTGCCTCCTTTGCCTGCTCTTGGTACTCACTACCTACTACTGAATTCTCTCATCCTACTTTGATATTAGGTTTTTCTTAGGCTGGAGTTTGTTGATATCTGTGAGAGAAAAGCTCTTATCAGAAGGAAAATTAAGATCAGTGCATCTGGGAGACAGAGGGAAGGGCTTGAGAGAGTAGAAAGAAGAAAAACTGATGTCCAGATGTACTGTTTAAGAGAAGAATAAAATAAACATACAAAAGTATTGAAAAGCTGCCAATAGAGAAATACATCTACTTCATTAACCAGGGACTGACTAGTCTAAGAAATGGCTTCACTGTTTGCTGAAAGTGTGTCCACAGTGGAGAACTCACACTGTTGTGGATACAAACATCTTAATACTGATGCTTCCATTTCAGAGTAAGAAATCTTATGAAAGTGGACATTCACAACTAAAATTATTGGATCAGTTTATCCACAACTGTAACCTGTGCCTGCTGCCATTAGTACCTTTAGTTCTAGTGCCAGCTTCTCTTCAGCTTTCAGGTTTTAAGCTGTGCCTTGATTTGAAGCCAACATATACTGAAATGAAAGGAGGTAAACGATGCTGATCTTGAGTCATAAAAAAAACAACAGCAGCAAAAAACCCATAGCACCTCAGCAGTTCCATGCCTGTTGAATGCATGTATGGGACCATAAGAATCTCATTAGGGTCATTAGGGAACCATTATGATCTCATGGTCAGCCACAATTTAATACTTTCCTAGTGCCATAGAGATCCCACCCACTCATGACAATTCACTATATAAATATTCACTTTCTCCAAAATCAAAGTTTGAGTTATAACTGTATTTTACTTCTCCTGCCAATAATTTACTACAACTGCTGTTTCATACCAGAGAAGTAACTGAATATATTACACTGCCAATCAACTAGATTCATATTCTCTCAGACTTATGTCCGATACTTTTGTATTCATGTCACCAGACTGCATACTATCACCAATCTGTGACTCTGTCGTACACAGCTCCTTTGAAATCAAATTAATACAAGTTCCCTTAGCTCCTTTTCTTATAGGAGAACTAATCCACAATGGAAAAGTGCAAATCAGTAGAGGAAATAGATATGTGAATATCTCTTCCTGTTCAAACACACCAAAACTGACAAACAGACACACAAACATTCATACACACACACACACACACACACACACACACACACACACACACACACAAATTAAAGATACATAGAATGACATACATGCTGACACATATCCATGATTCCATAGATTATGTAGCACAGGTACCCAGGACAGATATTTATCTGTGGATTCTTTGAAAATTGCCATTTTACTTTGGGCAAAGTTTTTCATATCCAAACATGAAGCATTCCAACTGTCTAAGTCCTGAGACTACAGAAGCTTCCACCACACTATTGATATCTTTGAGAATATCCCGAGGAAAGAAAACAAGAACGTTTGCTTGTAGACATTCTACCCACAAACCCCCTCCCCTGTACAACCAGATTCCAGTTTCTATTATATTGATGAACTGTGCATCATATGCATTTTGGCATGCACTGACTTCTCATATGGAGTGGGCTATAATTCAATTCATTGATCAGCTGCTGTTTACAATTCTCAGTCAATTTCAACCAATATTCTTAAACACTAGAATAGACATTTATACTGACTATAGAAACTACTTAGCTGTGTGGTCCCTACACTATAACCTGTATTTTTCTAGGCTCCTGTTGATGGTTGTGATTGCACATGGAAAGTACCATAGATGTTTTTTTTAAAAGGGAGGGAGCAAATAATAGATGTGCTGTCATACATCAACTACATACACAACACCATTTACCAGGTCTTCTGCACATTTTTAGGCTTGGCTTCCTCTTGTTCCAGTATACAGCATGCATGCTCACTTGCATTTCTGGGCATTTTAACACCTATCCCTTATCAATGATTGCAAGTAGACAATGATCCTATATGTTCGTTCACAAGAACAGACAATTACACTATTGAGAATACATGCCTGTGATCATTGAACTCTCTAAACTACTGATGTACATGGTTTCCTCCTCATAGTTGAGATTGTATGGGAATTCTAACATAGAACAATATTTATTGTTTAAACTTTTGTGAACAAGTATAAGAGATGCTGAACTATATCTAGAATAGACATAGCTTACTCTCCATGGCCTTCTGAACAGCTAAAGTTTCACATTCCAATCTAGGGGAAGAACACAGTATGAATTATCTCTGTAAATTTTTGAGCTTTGGTACACCCCATCCACTATCATGGATTAATATTAGGCCCTATGGTCCCCATTCTTCCACCATGAATAAATCACACAGCTTTCTGCTCTTTGGTGATCCACATCTTTTAGCTGTACAAGATGTCTAGTCATGGTACAATGCTCCCAGCACCTAGTATTACTAATGGACATGAGGTTTTCTATAACATACATTGTCTGACAGGTAGTTGGATGAATACTAAACATACAACTCTCCAAAAGAAGAACCTTTAAAACTGCAAAAAGAATTAAGAAAGAAAATGAAGGAAAGAATAAAATCAAAATAAAAGAGGCAGAAATAAATGTAAGTAGGAGTGAATAAAAAAAGATAAAGATGGTAAGTGGTTAAGGAGGCATGGATAAAGAAGACAAGGATGAATGAATGAATGTAAAAGACAGGTTTTTGTAAATGTTGCATTATGTAATTACTGTTGTGTATTCCAAGAAACATGTTATGAGTGAAATTAGAGAGCAGAGAAAGTAGCTTGGGGCAGTGATTGGGGCTCTAGTAAATTTGGATATCTCAGTTTACTGTTAGGAACACAAGGAGCCCAGACAAGTGCACCTCTTCCCAAGCCCCATATGCACTCTTGCGTGAACTATTTTGCATCCCTGCTAATCATGGTTACAAAGGGCACCAAGAACTGTGTTTTTTATCTCTGCTAGGACAAGAATTCTAGAGGTATGCATGCCTCAGAAGATGTCATGTTGGTTTCCCTCTGTCCTGCATGCGAACCGCCACAGATCTGCCTTGGTGGCTGGGTTCCCTTGACTGGCGGTGACCTGGTTTAGACCCCATGTCCAGAAAGTCAGAACTTGAGTTTGAACACAGGGAAAATACTCAGAAACCAAGAAGGGAGTCTCGGTTGTTTGCTCGCAGGTTCTGATCACACAACCTGAGAATAGAGGACTAGATGCAAAAGGAAGCTTCAGGAGACGTATCTGAAGGATCATGGTCTTCTTTATTGGTTGGCTTTTCCCTATTTAAATATTTTTCCCCAGAGGAGGCAGGGTCCGGGTACTCTATGTGACGAAGTCCCATTAGCATGAAGGCAGGATGGGCACCTGACCTCATGGTCTTTGCAAAGAAAAAGGGAGGTGGCTAATTGGCCACAAGGTGAACAAATACTTACCAGGTTCTTTCCTTTTTGCTCTTGTGAACAATTTGGGTCCGTCCAGGACTGAAACAGAAGGAGCTTGCAAAGCATCCGATCAGCCCTCTTAGCAGGGGCAAGGCACCTATCTGCTGGTTTGACTGCTCTTCAGTCCCAAAGGTCCCACAACTTCACGGTCACCAGATTGAAAAGACTTTAAATCCCCATGGAAATATGAGACCATTGCCAGGTTTTGGAGGAAACAGACCACTCTCCTCTCAAGGCCTGAACAGAAATTCAAAGAAAAGCACTGCGTGCATCACAAAGACAATTTTGATTCAGGGTAGGATTTCACCTAGAATGTCATGTTCCTTTTAATGTAGATCCACTCAATTGGCCCTATTTGAGTCATATTTTCCAATTTACTACCCAAGGCAAGACTCCCAGGTGGCAACCTATTAACTATATTAGGCAATATTTGCAAGTAATGTTATTCCCAGGTTGAGTAGGTGGAATGATCTTAGGGTTGAAGATTGTACAGGATACTCATTTCTAAGGAATATAGGCAGTGTCTAGTAAAATTGCTCCATCTTAATTAGAGCTCCAATTTGAAAAGATGAATGGAATTCCTTTATTACCTTGATGAGCCTACAGAAGCCTGAGGCAACATATCATTGACACTGGAACCAAAAGGCAGAGACAAGACATCCCAAGAAACCAATATAATCTCATGAATTTTCACAATCTTCTAATATTCTTAATGTTATGCAGATCATAACCTTTCATGACACATCAGTATATACGTCTTTACTTTATCAACAGGATATAAGTCTCTTTATGAGTTGCGAAATATTTATTTCTCTAACCACACCTTTATATACAAAGGCTATAGTAAAGCATACAAGCAAGTGGATACATTATATGCCATTCAATATATATTGATGGGCTCTCAGACATATTGCAGATACTCTTGCTCTAATACCATGAAACTGGAGACTAACATTCTTGTGCTTTTCCTTACTCAGCCCCCAGCCACTCAATCACTCAAATAAAACCAAAATTCTAAAATCGTTTTTTTTTAAATATTAACTATCCAGGTGAAATTCAGTGAAGTTGGTGTTTGAGTATTTCTTCTTCTTTTATTTGAACTTAAAATCATTTTACAAAAGTTACAGTGGTTGCAGACCAATATATTGTGTTCATCATCAAAATCTAGTATTACTGTGAAAGTTCATGGCAAAAAAGACAAATACCAAACAAAAAATACACTTTACAATCATTGCCCTCCTTTCCCAAAACATTCAATCTGCATGTTATTTTTATTTTATTTTTATTTCTTTTCCCATGAAATACATCCACCCTTCTGGTCCTCCCTGCCTGTACTCCTCCCAGGTCCTCCTAGCACCCCAATATCCCAGATCTACACTTTCCTCTGTCTGCTTCTACTCATAAAAGAGCTGTCCTCCAAGCATTAATACTCAAAAATGGTAAAACATGTATTTGTTTGACTACTTTTCCCGCACACAAACACAGAAATATACCGGTATATACACAGACGCACACACACACATAATACAGGAAATGATATCCATACTCACAAACTTTAATGCAGCCATAAATTTTGTGCCATAGGTAAACAGGACAGTCATTTTTCTTTGATTTCTTAAAAAATTAGCATTTTCATTAGAGAAATGCCTTCATAATCCAACAGTCCACCAAACTCCACATGCCTTAGAACTGAAACTGCAGAGGTTATCTGCTCACTGTAGAGATCTTTTGTTATGTCCAGAGATAAAGACGACTATCAGTTCCTTGGCAATACCCTGTACTAACTCTTTACCAACCACAATCCAGGGAGCCTCTGTGTTGCTGATAACAGAGCTACCTGCATGTCAACCTGCACAGAGCTTTTACAAAGAGCATGCTATGGAATTAAATTCCTGATCAGCTGCTGTCCACATGTTGGCAATCAAAGGTCTTCTCTGCTCAGACATATAAGGAGCCAAGCAAGCACATTTGAGCAGATTCCTACTGTCTGTGATACCTGAACAAATCTGAGCACTTGTTGATGATTGTGACTGCATGCAACAGTCCACCACAGACCAATAAGTATTATTATAAGGGATACTGGATACCTACTGATTTGAATCATTCAGAATGGAGTTACCTATGAAACTTCGTTTCCCCAAACCACTGAATGAAGCAGGGTAGTTTATAACTGACATTTTCTAAGAAATACAGAGGATAATGAACTAGTTAATACCATTGTGCAGGACCAATCAGACTAAGTCAGAAAATAAAGTACGCCACAGGACAATTTCACTGAATTCTTTTCAATGGAATTAAAGGAACGAGAGAAATACTGATGTGAAGATATTTAAGGTACCAAGGCAAGATAGAATTTGCATGGATTCCAGAAAGATAGAGATAAATGTAGAAATCAGGAATTCAAAATTATCTTCAGCAAGAGAGTGAGTATGAGACCAGCCAGCATTTCATTAGATTCAGGAGAGGTAGCATATGACTGAGACTGAGAAACTGAGATTTAAAAGATCTAATGATATATAGCCAGGTGTGGTGGCCATTTATTTTAATCACAACACCCAGGAGGTAGAGGGAAATGGATTTGTGAGAGTATGAGGGCAACCTATTCTACATAGGCAATTCCAGGCAATTCAGTGCTACATAGAGAGATGCTATCTCAAACGAAAGGGTAATGTACACAACTTTTCAGATCCTGTTCAAATAATTCAACCACTTTTCATAAGAATTTTTAAGACTATCACAGAATTTGAATATAACCTGAGTAGTAGATGCTGGTAAAAGAAGATTGTTTTGTTTTACTAGGTGTGCTAATAATATTCTGTGTATTATAGAAGGCATTGTTTTAGTTTGAAAAGGTGCTGAGATTTCAGATGTTAAATGTCATAATGCCTAATATTTTAATTTAAAATTAGTCCCATTATAAAAGGAGAGATACGCAGTATATGCCGGAATCACATTTCTAAGTCTCAGACTGGCCTTTATTTTCCAAAACAGCCTAGTGCAGAGAAGCAAGTGCATATACTGAAATAAGTGGAGAAGAAATACTCATACAATGAACAAAGAAAATGAAGAACTTCTGAGTGACAGTATGCATTATAAAGGCCTGAAAGGATAGCTTCCTAAATGGCATTTTCAGTCAACAGCTTGAATATGAAAATGTTTTAAGATATGCAGAGAACACAGCAAGTTTTGACCAACGAACCCAAATAACCTCAATCCAATCTTGTGTGTGTGGGGGGGAGTGTTAATATGGGTATATATGTTTGTGTGTGCATATATGTACACAAGAGCTAAGATTTGGTCCTCTGTAAGAGTACATAGTGCTCTCAATTGCTGAGCAATCTCTCTAGTTTGAGAATATTTATCTCATGCCAATGTTTATGCCCTTAATAGTACATAGCTTCCGTACTCTGAAATAAAGTCTATGGAAACCATTTCAACAAAGAGATAAAAGTATCTATAATTTTCATATGTAATTATTACATGTGATATCTAAATGCTTGCTCCTGACAGGATTGAAAGCATCTTCTTCACTCGATAATCTTGTTGATGTAGTAATTTGTTACAGAGACCCTTTCATTATACAGAATACAAAGGTATACATTAGCACAATGACCAACCCTTTGTTACCCATGTAGTATTTAATGAAGTTTAATTCCAATTCCTAGGTGTGGCAAACATTATTCAATTAATGAAATTTTTTTTATCTGTATCTCACAAGCTGTTTTTATCCTCCAGATTTATTGATACTTATTTCATTATGATGTCATTAGTGAGAAGATGTGATAGCAAGGTAAATTCCACTTCTATTTTCAGCATCTAAACATGGGAATTAAATGTTGTAAAGAAGGATCTGTTGTCCTTTTAGCTGCATTACCTGGGCTCTTATCTGGTATCTGTAAAATAACATGAGTGCATGTACTTCCAACAGATTTGGCCCTCAAATTCAGGTAGTATGGCTTGGTGTGAGATGAGTTATTGCAGTTGCAAACCCTCACCAATTTCAGCACATCTGAAGGGAGGTATCCCTCAGAGAAGGGTCAGTATATTGTCTCAACAATGAAAGCCCTTGCTGCTAATCTTGATGAGATGATACTTAAAAAAATTTCCCAAACTAGAAACATTTCAAGACACAAACTCAATTTTATACAGACTTAGTACAGGTGGTAGACTCTTTGGCTATTACATATCAGGAGATAAATACTTCACAAAATTTGTAGAGATAAAAAATTCAACAAAATCAATGAAAAGAATTTCCCAAATATAAAGAAAGAGATGTCTATAAAAGTACAAGAAGCTTATAGAACATGAATTAGACGGGAACAGAAAAGCAAGTCCCGTTGCCACATGGAAATGAAACCACTGAACATACAGAACAAACAAAGAATGCTAATAACTGCAAGAGAAAAGCAACAAATCACATACAAAGGCAAACATACTAGAATTACACCTAACTTCTTAATGGATACCTTAATTCCTAACCCTAAACAGAAAAACTAGAGTCTAAGGGAATACAGGTGCCAGCCCAGACTAACATTCCCAGCAATACTTTCAATTATCATAGTCAGAGAAACCAAAATATTTCATGATAAATCCAGTTTAAACAAGAGCTTGTTACAAATCCTGCCCTACAGAAGGTAATAGAATGAAAACTCCAATCCAAGGAGTCTTACTAAAATCAGGAAATCACAGGAAATAAATAATCTCACATTATCATACTCAACAGAAGAGACACACACACACAAACACCCACACACACACACAAACACACACACACACACACACACACACAAACACACATGTGAAAAATAACTACAAAATAACAGGAACTAAAAATTGTTGGTCATTGATATCCCCCCATACCCTGACCTCAAAGATAAACAGTACCTCAGAGTAAAGCATTGGGAATTGTTTCTCCAAGAGAATGGACCTAAAAAACAAGTTGATGTAGCCATTTCAATATCCATTAAAGTAAACTAAAAAACCAAAATTAATTAGAAGAAATAGGAAAGGACATTTCATACCCATTAAAAGAAAAATCCACTAAGAGGACATTGCAATTCTTCAAACTTCCATCCCTAACATGAGGGCTCCAAAATTTCTAATGATCAATGCAAAATTTAAACAAACACATGGACCTTCACACCCCAATACTATCAGATTTCAATACCCCCACTCTCACAAAATGTCAGTATATCCGTACAAAAAATATGTGAGATATATTGGCAGTAATAAATGCTATAAAATAAATGGACCTAACACTCATTTACAGAGCATATTACCCACAGAAAAAGAAAACATCTTCTTCTCACCATCTCATAAAACCTTCTCCATAAGTGACCACAATCTTTACCAAAATGCAAACCTCAATAAATACAGGAAAACTAAAATAACCCCCTTCATCCTATTAGGTCAGGATGGATCACTGCTCAACTTCAACAACAGCAACAGCAGAAGGCCAACAATGTCATGGAAACTCAACAACTCTCTACTAAATGACAACTAGGTCAAGACAGAAATAAAGAAATTTTAGAATTTCTTGAATTCAATGAAAATGATTCTAAAAATATCCAAAGTTATGTTACGTGAAAAATCTATGGTAAGAGGAAAATTGATAGCACAAAGTTCCTACCAGAAAAGAGTGAAGAATTCATATACAAGCAAATTAAGAGCAGATCTGAAAGCCCTAGAACAAAAATAAGCAAGCATACACAGAAGAAACTGACATCAAGAATTAATCAAACTGAGGGCTGAAATCAATAAAATAGAAACAAAGAGAACACTTCATAGAATCAATGAAACAAAGAGCTGGTTGCTTGAGAAAATCAGGAAGATAGACAAACCCGTAACCAAAATAATTTAAAGACAGACAGAGAATATCCAATTCACCAAACCAGAAAGAAAAAGGAGGATATAAACAACTAAACAGAAGTATAACTCTCAAGTAAATGAGGAAGCCAGTAAAAGACTCACAATCAATAAAAAACCAGGGCAAGATGACTTTAGGTAAGAATTATATCAGACATTCAAAAAAGAAGGAATACCAAAATTTCTCAAGTTATTCTTCAAAACAGATGCAGAATGAACTTTTTCAAACTCATTCATTCTATGAGGCCTCAGTCATGCGAATACCCAAACATCACAAATATTCAAAAAGAAACAGAATTATATGCCAATTTCACTCATCAACATAGATGCAAATAAACTGAACAAAATAGTCACAAAGCACATGCAAAGAACACATTAAAAAGATTATTCACTATGATTGAATAGCCTTGATCCCAGAGAAGAAGAGATGGTTCAATATAACAAAATGAGTCAATACAATCCACTGCATGAACAAATTAATGGAAAAAAATACATGGTCTTCTCACTACAAAGTGAGAAAGCTTCTGATAATATCAAACAACCCTTCAAAATAAACCTCATGGAGAGACTGAGGATACAATGGCCATACCGAAACATAAGAAAGGTAAGTAACAGCAATCCTACTGAAAACATCAATTTAAATAGAGGAAAATTCAAAGCAATTTCACTAAAATCAGAAGGAAGACCAGGCTGCTCCCTCCATTAATAAATATTGAATACAGTACATAATGTACTAGCGAGAACAATGAGACAAGAGACGGAGATTAAGGGGATATGAATTCACAAGGAAACAGTCAATTTATTCTTATTTGCAGGTAAGATATTATATATAAATGACCTCAAAAACTGGATAAGGGAACTCCTATAGCTGGTCAACAACTTCAGTGAAATGGCTGGCTACAAGATAAATGAAAAAAAATCTACAGCCCCCTATATACAAATGACAGAGAGATAAAGTATGGAATAAGAGAAACAATACTCTTCACAATAGATACAAACAACATAAGATATCTTGGACAACTCTAATCAAGCAAATGAAAGACTCGAATGACAAAGTCTTTATCTCCAGGACGAGGGAATTTGAAGACCTCAAAAGATGGAAAGATATTCCTTGTACCTTCGTTGGTAAGATTAACATAGTAAAAATGGCCACGGTACTAAATGTAATCTAAAGACTCAATGCAATCCGTATCAAAATCCCTATATAGTTCTTTAAAGACATTAAAAATGCAATACACAACTTCATACGGAAAAAAAAGAATACTTTGGATAGCTAAAATATTCCGGAAAAATAAAAGAACTTCTAGAGCTATCAAGATCCCTGATCTTAATCTGTACTACACAGCCATAGTAATAAAAACTGCGTGGTATTGGCACAAAAACAGACATGATGACCAATGGAATGTGATAAAGGATACAGATATAAATACATGCACCCATGAATACCTGAGTATTTATAAAGCAGCGAGAAAAATCCAATGAGAAAAGAAAGCAGCTTTAACAAATGGTGCTGGTCTAATTGCATGTCTGAGGTAGAATAATGCAAATAGATCCATATTTATTACTGAGTAAAAATCTCAAGTCCAAATGGATCTAAGTTCTTAATGTAAAACCAGATATACTAAAACTGATTGAAGAGAAAGTAAGCAATAACCTTGAGAGAAGTGGCACAGGAGGCAACATTTTTAACAGAACACTGAAAGGTCAGGAACAAAGATCAAAATTAATGAGAACCTCATGGAAGTGAAAAGCTTCTGTAAGGAAAATAACATTGTCAAAACGGCAAAACATAAGCCTACAGAATGGGAAGATATTGACCAACTCAATTTACAACAGAGAGTTAACATACAAAATAAATAAAAAAATGCAAGAATCTACATGTCAAGAAAACAAATACCCAATTGCAAATGGGGTGCATATCTAAACAAAGAATTTACAAAAGAGGAATCTCAAATAGCAGAGAAACACTTAAAGAAATGCTCAACATCTTTATGCATCTTGTATGGCTCTCTAAGGGCAATCAACTACTGAGTATATCAGACAGTTGTGTGGGTGTGGCTTGTAGGTAGTTGAAGGGGTTCAAGGTGGAGGTTAGAGCAGGGAAAGGGTTAGGGATGCTTGTTATGCTCAGGACTTCTGGAGCAAAGACCATGGCATCCTCAATTACATTGCAATGAGACACTTTCTTCCATTCTGGGAGCTAGGAGGTTTAGAAAATGCTTCCTCATTCCAAAGGAATGCTCCAGAAAACACATGACAATCTGTCGCACAGCAGAGAGGACTCAGAAACAAAAATAGGCTTTTGGGAAAGGGAATGGAATCTATCCCTATGTGGCCAAGCAAGGACATTCTGACTTGGACCTGCCCAATAATCCTGCTGCAGTCTACTCTACTCCTAACACCAAGGTGATCACAAAACCTGCCACGACAGGCCTGGGTGTGATGACACTGAGCGACCATGGTCACAAAGAAGCGTCTAGGTAATGAATTCCTGACAAGAAGGCTCTCCTAGGCTTACATTGGACACATATAGTTTCAAGGGATGTCTGTTCCTTCCAGCTACGACATCATACCTTGGCATTGTTGGTGTCACATCAACTTATTTATGATATAAGTTTATTTTGATTAAGATATCATATTTTACAGAGATATTTTTACTTAATATCAACTATGACATCTGTTCCTGGCAATTATAGCATCACATCCCTATAATTAGTTAACCAAAACTGATAATACATCCTTCTTTTGATGATCTCATATATTTACACATTACATTGTGAGTACTACATCATCATAATAATGATGTAATTTTCTTCCTACTTTGATATCACATTGATATTTTGATGTACATCATGCAAATCATGATTTCATGCCCTTGCAAGTATGTTGTCATGTCATTCCTATTATGATATCATATACTCTTATTATTGGTTTCACATCAACCAGGTTTTGTTGTTACTTTGTTCCACTTATGAACTCATAAAATTCTATTGATGGTGCCACATAATCCCAATTATGATATCACATGCTTCCTATGTGAGATGTCACTTGCTTTCTAAGCTCCCTTTTAATTGTGTGGTCACAAATATGTTGTAGGTATCACATCTTCACAATCATGAAGTCCTTCCAAATATCCTGTTATATACTTCTTGTTATGATGTCATATATTTACATTGATGATATCACATCATACCAATTACAATGTCAGTTTTTTTCTCTTTTTCTGTCTTATATGTCCGTTGATGATATTATATTATATTACCCCAACTAATGTGTCATGTCCTTCCAATATTCATGTAACCTGTAATAATATGATGTCATATATTTACCTTGCTGTCACACCACCATGATTATGTGGTTGTATTCTATAAATTATGATGCCATTTATTTACATGATTTTGCTACATAATCCTGATTATAATATCATATCCTTCCAATAAGCACATATTTTCCTTTCAGTTATGTTAGACATTTTGGTTGATTGTGTTACATTGTCACAATTATGATGCCACTTATTTAAAATTATGCTGTTACATACTTCATGTTATTATTTCAAACAATTTCGTCCGTTTACTATGGCCTATATTTTCATTGATGTGCTTTTATCACATCACCCCATGTTCATTATGTTATTACATATTTTCACTGTTGATGTCAGATTATCAAAATTATGATGGTAGTTTCTTCATTTTATATTATATACTGACTAGATGATGTTGCAATACCCAAATTAGGTTGTCATTTCTTTCTAAATATCACATCATTTCCTTCCAATTGTGATATAACACACTTACCTTAATAATATCACATCCTCCCAATTATGAAAATAATTTCCTTTCAATTATTCTGCCATACCCTTCTTTTATATTTTAATGAGTTTACATTGATGATATCATTGGAATTAAGATGTTGGTTTCTTTCAATTATGGTGTCATATATTGACAGTGATGGTGGTACATAATCCATATTATTCTGCCAATATCACATCATTTTCCTTCCAATTGTGATCGTACATCCTAAAGAATGATGGTGTCACATCTCAATAATGATGGCAATTCTTTCCAGTTATGCTATCAAATATTTTATTATAATGACATATATTTACATTGTTGACATCACATCATCTTCATTATGTTATCAGGTTACTCCAATTATGTTGTCATATATTGATATTGAAGATGTCACCATATGCCAATTTGATGTAAATTTCTTCCAAATTTGATGTCACATCCATAGTGGGATGTCATATATTTACAGTGTTGATTTAACTTATTACAATTATGGTCAGTCTCTTCCAATTACGGTGTCCTATAGTTACACTGCCAATGATACATTATTCCAATTAACATTTCATATACTCCAAATATCACATCATTTCTTATCAATTGAGATGTTACATACTTGAATTGATGGTGTCACATAATTATGTTGTCAGTTCCTTCATTTTATGCTGTCATTTCTCATTATACCATATATTTATATTTCTATAACATCATATTGGCAGTGATGTGATTTCTTCTCATAAGGTGTCCTGTATTTACATGGTTAAAATTATGCTTTCACTTTCCCATTTTGGTGTCATCTATTTATAACATTGATGCACATCATCATAATTATGATGTCAGTCCTTCCTATTATGCTATGCCTAAATTTTTGATGACATATAGTTATGTAGTTTATGTCAAATCATCATGATTGTGATGACAGTTTCCTCAAATTATGAGGTCATATATTGACAATGATAATTCCACATATTTCCAATTATGTCAGTACCTTCAAAATTCAATGACATTCTTATGTTCAGACATATAGATTTTTTACACCATATTTTTGTCACTTTCTTCTAATTATTATGTCACATTGATGGTGGAATATCATATTAATTATGGTATAAGTTCCTTGTAAATATACTGTGATACCCTTTTTATTATTATTTTATATTTACCTTGTTAATATTACAAATTTGCAATTACATCAATTCCTTTCATTTATGATGAGATATATTTACTTTGATGATGTTAAATAATCCACATTATGGTGCCATGTCCCTTCAATTATCAGAAGACTAGATTCCAATTTTGATGTCACATTCTTGCATTGATACAGTGGTATAACTTCCCAATTAAGGTGTCAGTTCCTTCCAAATATGTCATATCATTGTCATTGTGTTGTCAATTATTTGTGTTATTTATTGCACATCATATTAGGATGGTGTCACATAATACTAATTATGTTGGCATATCTCTCCAATTATCACAGTATTCTTTCTATGATATCACATACATAATTTACTAGTGTCATTTCGATTATGCTCTCACATCCTTATTTGATTATGGCAATTCATCTCAATTATAGTGTCAGTTCATTCCATATCCTTAAGATGTATGTCATAAATTTACAATTTTGATGTCACATCATCACAATTATGTCTGCTTCTTTGAATTATAATGATGTTTATTTACACTGATGATATCAAAATACCTTAATTGTGATGTGATTACCTTACAAATATAGCATGTCCTTGTGATTGCATATATTTACATTCATGCCACGGAATTCGCATATGATGTGAAATCCTTATGATCATGTACTTTTCTTGCAATTGTGATGTTACATACTTATATTGATGCTTTTATACCATCTTAAGAATATTGGATTGGACTCACCACATGGGGCCCCATCTGGCCATTCAACAGAGAGATCAAAGATACCCTATGCTTAGTGCTGTGATTAATTCAGAGTAGAGATGCCTATGGAGTCTTGTTTCCTCAAACCATTGAATCAAGCAAGGAAGTATCAAGTTGATACTTTATAAGAAACATAGTGAAAAAGGAACAAGTTAATTATCATTGTGCAGAAACAATCAGACTAATCCATAAGGTAAAGTATGCGACAATGCAAGTTCCCTGATTTCTTTTCATGACATGCAAGGAAGGAGATATTACTGATGTGAAGAGAGATTTAAGGAATTCAGGCAAGATGGAACCTGCACAAATTGCAGTTATCTAGTGGTAAGTGTAGAAAAAGTCAGGAATTCAAGTTTATCTTCAGCAACAGAGTGAATTGAGAAAAGCCTGGGCTTCAGCAGATTCAGGGGAGTATAGGGTATGAATGCAAGTGAGAGTTTAAGACTAAAAAGACCTAAATGATAGTAGTGTTCACAGGTGTGGTGTCCCATGTCACAGTCATCAGAAGACATAGTGAAATTTACATACATGAGCTTTAGGGTAGCCTGGTCTATATAGGGAATTGCAGACAACCTAGAGCTACATATTGATATCTTATCTCAATTAAAAGTATAATGTACAAAGCTCATTATATTCATTTAAAAGAATCCAATCACTTTTCAAAGGTATTTTTAAGACTATCACAGAATTTTAACATGGCTGGTAGATAATGGTTAGGATAACACTTCATTTAATAAGATGTAGTCATGGTATTTCATATATATGTAAAATCACTGTCATTGGAAATGGTGTAAAAATTTTAAATGTTAATTGTCATTATGCATAATATTTTAATTTTAAAACAGTCTCAGTGTAAAAGAAGAGACAGATGGTATATGCCATGAGTCCCAGTTGTAATTCTAACTGTCCTTTCTCCCCAAACCCAGTTTATTTCTGGGAAGCAAGTGCACATATTGAAATAAGTGACGGTTATTTATTCACACGATGAAGAAATGAAGTGGAGAACTTCTGAGTTGACAGAATGTATCACAGAAGAGTAAAAGGACATCTTGTAAAAGCATTTTCAGTCAACAGCTTGAAGATGAAAAAGTTCCAGATATGCAGAGAAAATAGAAATTTTTTTTCCTACAAACTCTAGTTATCTCAATCCAAACTTGAATTCAAGTTTGTTTGTGTATGTGGGGTGAGTACAGTTGTACGTGTTTGCTTCTGCATATATGTACAGAGATGGGTGAGATTCTCTAGAAGATTAATCAACTGCTAATCTTTGTAGCCTGAGTATATACATTTTTATTGACAATATTCAAATTTTTAAGAATAAATAGCAACTGGAACTGAGCTGAGAATACAATCCATGAAGCCCATTTTTGCAAACATATAAGAATATACCAGTTTATTAAAAGTCTATATTTCTCATATCAAAACTTTAATTCTGATATCTCAATGATTGCCTCTGAAAGGATGGGAAACAACATCTGCACTCAATAATCTTGTCTGCACTAGTAATTTGTCACACAGATATTTTTTGTATATAGAATGAAAAAGTACACATTAGCACAATGACAAACTCTATCTTATTCATGTAGTTATTAATGAAGTTAATTATAATTATGAGTATGTCCTATACTAATTAGTTTAGGAAAGTATGTTTTCACTCTATCTTACAATGTTCCTCCTACTACAGCCTTGAATTTTCTACTGAAATCTGAGTTACATAATAGATCTATGTCTCACAGCTAGAGCTTGCCTAGTTCCATGGAAGGGTCTCATGAGTTTTAGAGACCCCCTTCCTCCTCCTGTTACACCCAAAGTCTCTGACTTTGTACAGTTGGCACGTTATTGAATTTTATTCAAGCTCAGAGTAAATTAGATACCAACAAAAATCGCAATCAAACACAGAACATAAATGACATTTGGCGTGATGCTCATCTGGTTACAGATTTAAAGTGATGCTACAGTTTCAAAATCCAGTTAACTATGGACACCGAGTTTCAGATGCTCACCTAGAAATAATGGCCGAGTGGTTAAGAAAATAATTTGCTCTTGCAGATTACCTCATTTCCCAGGACCAAATATGCTTGGATCTCTACATCTTGTAACTCTAGAATCAAGAATTCTGCAGCTCTCTTCTGCTCTTTTTGGCCACAAACATTGGCATATGCTCATTCAGAAATAATCACATAAACAAAAAGTAAATTCTTAAAATCTTAAACAATTAACATATTTTAACTGACTATGTAGCTCAATTCAGGCCTAGCATTTGCAAAGCTCTGGGCTTGATACCCTGCACTGCACAGACTTGGTTTGGTATAAATACCTTTAATCCTAGCACTGTAAAGAGAGGTAAGAAGATCAGGAGTCCAAGGCCAACCTCAGCTACATAATATTCTCAAGGCCATCCTAGAATACATGAGACCTTGTTAAAAATGTTAAGTAAATAAATAAACAAATAAAAATGACTCCAAATACTGGAAATCAGGCTGAATAATTTTGTATATTAAAAATCTCATATCATCCTCTATTTGAACATATAAAGTCCTTCATATATCTATCTCCTATTGTGTCTCTATATTGGATATATGCCCATATTCGTCTCTATTTTCAACTGCATAGCTTTTGCTAGTCTTAAGCTTTTTGTAACCTTCAATGTCACTGTGTCAGGACAATTTATGGTGTTCTTTTACTATTGCAGTCAGTGTTTTTTTAGCTCCAGGAATTTGGATATTCATTCGATTATAAAGTCATTAGTGGGAAACGATGATATAAAAGATAAATTTCACTTCTATTTTAAGCATCTAATGATGAGAATCAAGTGTTGAGGAGCCACAGGAGCTTTTACCCTTGCAGTTTTATCATCTGGGATACTATCTGCTATCTTTACAAGTACATGAATACCTGTTTTTCAAACACATTTTGCCGTCAATCTCAGAAAGTGTGGCTTAGTAAAAGATGGGTCATTGCAGATGCCGATGATCATCAATGTTGGCAGCATCTGCCACATACACAGGGATGATTCAGCATATAAAATTAATCAATATAATCCACCATATAAGCAAACTGAAGAAAGAAAAAGCTCACATGGACACCTTACTAGATCCTATGACAGTTTTTGACAAAATCCAACACCTCTTCATGATAAACCTATTGGAGAAATTGGAGATGCATTCTGTATCTAAACATAATACAGGCAATTTCCAGCAAGAACTCTGCCAACATCAAATTAAATGGAGAGAAAGTAAAAATAATTCTATTAAAATCTGGAACAAGATACAGTTGTCCCCTCTCTCCATACATATTCAATAATAGTATAAAAAGGAACACCTATAGCTGATATACATCTTCAGTGAGGTGGCTGACTACAGGATTAATTGAAAAGGTCTTTAGCTCCCATATATACAAATGACAGATGGACAGAGAAAGAATTCAGGGAAATAACAACTTTAAAAACCTATACAAGACACTAGGTATATTGAGTTGTCTTTAATCAAGCAATTGGAATATTTGAATGACAAATACTTTATTTCCTTAAAGATGGAAATTGAAGAAGAGCTCAGAAGATGGAAAGATATCCTATGCTCCTGGTTTGGTAGGATTGACATATTAAAAATTGACATTTTATCAGAGGAAATGTGCACATTGTATGTAATCTTTAACAAAATACTTAAAGAAAAGAAACTTAAAGAAATGCTCAACATCCATAATGATCTGGGATAGCTTTCTAGGTGCAGTTCATTATAGGGGATCGCAACAAGATTGTATGGGCATACAAGTGGGTGATGGTGTTTCCTGTTGGGATGTCAGAAGAGGAAAGTATGGTTGGTAGGCTCAAGACCTATTGGAAACAGAATGCAGGGGCTCCACTATTGTACTTCACTGAGGCACAATTCTCAATTCTGGGCACATAGAAGGTGCAAAAGCTGCTTCCAACATCAAAGGGAATGCTCTAGAATATCTGATCTATTCCAATCAACAATGCAACACAGAGTTCTCAAACCAGGTAATACAAACTTAAAGCCTGTCTAGTATACATGAGATCTAGTGTTCAAAATTTAAAAAAAGCCTTACTCTTAAACTCTATTCTGTTACAGAATGCAAAAATCAATGAAATTAAATTGATGCAATAGCAATTCAAAAAAAAGTCAACTCACTGAATATACATGACAACTGCATGTTTTTAAAATTTTTGAAGCATTTTTCAACTTCTATAACACCTGATTTTTGATTTGATCTCTGAAAACCTCATGTGCAGTTTACCCACAGAAAAAATATATCTTTCTTTTTTTTTCCTGCATGTTTTCCTTCTCACATTGATCAACAACTCTCACTATTCAACCTTGAAACTCAGGAACTGGGAGTTTAATCAGGGACATGCTTGCATTCATGAGGTCATTGGTTAATTCTCCATGACTGGAGACAAACAATTGACTGTGTAAGTATAATTCTACTATGATTTTTTACTCTCCATACTGTTTCATAAATATAGTATATTTTGTTCTTTCCTTCCATTTCCCCAAGCCCTCTCTTTGGATAAAAGTGTTTTTCCTAAACTGACCGTGATTATTTACTTCTGCAATGTATGGTGAGTTCCATTAGAATAGATGCCTAATGCTAACTCCCTTGCTTTTAGCTTGTGTTTGGTCATCACTTGGAAGTAAAGTACATTGCTGACTATGGGAATGAATACTTGGGATCTAAATGTCTTTGAGACCTTTAGATATTGCAGTGGAAACATTTTGGGATCATACAAACCTTTGATGTATCTCTTTGAAAAATCAGGGCCACCATATCATTTGGGAAATTTTTTGAAGGAGCCAGGTCAACTTCTATGGGCTAAACACAGCTGGAGTAATCTAGCAACATGTGAAGTGTGACTGATTCCTAATAGACCAGGCTTTCTCTGCTATGCTAGTACCCCACACAAGCCACCCTATGGAGTCCCAGCAGAGTAAGGCACATTGGCATCAGCCAAGGCAGCCACTACTAGGTGGCCAGTGGACCATGCTCACATTGTACACCAAGGGCAGCCATATTCCTGGATGAGCACAGAGAGTTTCAAGTGGGAGGGAAGAGAGGGGCTCCACCAAGGAAAGAGGTGCTCTTGAGCAACCAGGCTCAGCTGGCCTAAATCCTGATGGGTAGTGTCTGCAGTTGTTCCCAGGCATCCAGGAAGAGAGGATGGAGACAGTCCCAGGTCAGGGATGGGGTAAGGCAACATGTGTGCTTGTGTTCTGGCCGCTAGGGGGCAGTAGCGGCTATTGGACAGGGAAAAATGTGCCTGGGCGCCCAAGCCAGGACCCTCTGTGCACCATGTCTTCATACCTGGACTAGGCCAGGGCTGAGCAAGGGGAGTTGGAGTTGCTACACCTCTGTCCTTTGTGTTCTGCCAAGCAGATGAACACTGCCACCCTTCTACCTGCCAGACGTCTGTATGGGAGGCATTCGTGTCGGGCGCAGCAAGAAAGGAGGCAGCAAGGCAATACCCCTAGAGAGTAAGAGTCCACAGAAGCCACTTAAACACCTTGCCTTTTACCTGGTCTACAAGGCAGGTCTTGACCGGTGGCTCTACTCACCAGCATGCATTGCTCTTCAGCCTGGAGCATGATTGGGCACCCATGGCTCACCAAAAGCTCCTGGCCCTGACGTCACTCCACAGGTGCCACCTCTGGCTTTGGGCATATTTGCCTTATTGACCTGCTGCTTAGCTCAATTCCTTCACTGCTGGGAATCTGAGTCCCTAGCCATCCCCCCTTGTGATCACCATGAGACCCAAATTTTCCACCCGACCACTGGGGTGCTACTACATTTCCCCAATGTGGAAGTATGGATATGCTAGGCTGGGGAGCTCTGGGACTTCAGACCAGCACAGGACAGCTCACCAGAGGATTATCAGGATCCCCACACCAAGTTGGATGAGGGGACCCAACATGGCAGATCAGCAAAGAAGTAGACCAACTAATACACATTGCTCTAAGCTAGGATCCTTCACCCTCTCCTGGCTGGCCAAGTAAGGGAAAAAACAATCTACAACCTAAGGCCACTCTGGGATGCTCCTTAACCCAGGGACATTATATAATGTGCAACACTCTGTTCTCTACACCTTAGGGAGCACAACTTTGGCTGTGGCCTTTCTCCCAAGTGGTGGCAACAATGAGGAGGAGAAAAGAAAGGAAGCAGTGAAGACAAGAAGAGAAGAGAAGAGAAGAGAAGAGAAGAGAAGAGAAGAGAAGAGAAGAGAAGAGAAGAGAAGAGAAGAGAAGAAGCAGAGAAGAACACATCAACTCAGCTTAAACATTTTAGTTAGGTTAGGATATCTCTTTGAAGCTGCAACACTAGGGAAATTCTCCTCTTAGAGCAGAGAAGAGGGGAGTAGAGTTGAGAGGAGTTGTTTCATTGGAACATTCCAGCTCAGTTGGAGAAGACTTCCCTGTCTCAAAGTTGCCACAGATCTGTGATGCCTGACTTCCTGAATGATAGGATAACTTCCTATAGTGCACTCCATCCAAAGAGATGTGAGAGGTATGTGGCACCTGCCTTCCAAGAATATCTGGATATCCATGCCTGTGGCTTGGAGTCACTTTCCCCACCTAAGAAATGCTTGCTCCCTGGGCTTCAAACTGCCAGGCCACATTTCTATTTCTGTTCAACCTGAATAAAAACACTATCACTGGTTTGCTACTCTTTTACATCAGTTCTAACAGGGATAACAATGGAGTTGAGAGATTGTGTTTTCTTGTGTACTTGGCAAGGTATTTTAGACACTTACTGACCTCGGGAGACTGAACTAAACAAGAAGGTAGCTATGCATTAAATTCCCTTGAAATCTTAAGACAAAATGTCCCCATGTCCTATCATAGAGGAAGCAGCTTCCCTTCATCTCATGCTCTGATATGAAAACCAGAAAAAGTGTGCAACACTAAAACATCCTGGCTCACTACACTAATTTATGTAGAATCTCATGCTGCATTGAAATTCTAGCCACATACTGGGCCCTTCTCTGAACAAAACCTCAATTTGCTGCCCACCAAATGAATCCCAACTGAGTACCCAGTCATTATTTTAGGCTATTCAGGCAAGAGATGAATCTCCCAGAGAGAATAAATGGGAGGGAGATAGTCTTAAAATTTTTACAGCATTCTTATATCAAAGTAACTGAGACACTAGCTAATTGGAATGGCTCCATTTCAATAACCCCAGACAACATCAATAGAGAGAATGGACCCATGAGCAGAAATACAATCTAGAAAACTCAGAAACTAAACCAATGTATCAGGGCATGGAGGCATAATCAAGATTTTTCAACATTCAAGTGCAATACCCTGATTTTAACATTGCTGCAGGACCCTCCAAAATCATTGTGACACCAGGCTCAAGTGTGAGACACAATGTAGTCTTCTCATGTGGTAATGACACTGTGAATTCAGGCTTTTGGAGACATTCAGATTAAGGAAGTTGAGCAGCTTCTGTACAAGAAGGAATTCCAACCTCCTTAAGCAGAAACTAATCAAAAGAATCGCTTAAAATCTTGTTGAAGAAATGTACCCAATATAAAACTCACCCTGCTATGGACATCTTAGCTTCCTACTCCATACTTATTAGCTTTTCCACAGACTGTATCTATGTCATCAGGCATCCCTGTCTTGGGTTCTAATGACAGCTCCAGAATAGATTCCAGGGCTCCGGCTGTGGCTTGATTGGAAGAACCACCACCAGCATATAATGAAATGAAAAGGTATAGAGGGTAATGATCTTGAAAAGTAATTATGCAAAGAAAACAATTCATCTTACCTTTCCCATGCTTGTTTTCCAGATGAGAAGGGACCACAAGAATCTCATTGGTTTCCCAGGAAACCATTATGATCTCACAGGATGTCATATTCTACTACTGTTCTTAGTGCTACTATGACCTCATCTACTTATGACACATCAGTATATACATCTATACTTTATCCACAGAACATGCTTCTTTATGAGTTGGAAACTATTTATTTTTCCTATCACACTTTTACCTACCAACACTAGTATATCATACAACCAAGTTGATGCATTACTATGTCATTCATTATATTGATGAGCTCTTAGATATATTTCTTACTCCAATACCACCAGACTGGAGACTAAGCAACATTCTTGTGCTTTTACCTCACGCAGCTGCTCCCGTCTCAAATAAAAACGAGTTCCTCATATCCACAGATATCCTACTTTATTAGTGGAACTGGACCCAAGCAGCAAGGTGCAATTCAGTGAAGTTGGTATGTGTATGCTTCTTCTTTTTTTTAGCATAGATTTATTGAATAAAACTGAAAATTGATGCAGCTCAAGTAAAAAGTGTTCACCACCAGAATCTAGTTTTATTATAAAAGTTTGCAAAAAAGATAAACTTTGTCATCATCATTGAAGCCATTTTGCACCATATTCATTCTGTTTTTTTTAGTATTTAATTTGTTTTTATTACCTCATATAAGGAATCCAGAACATATTCCGCCTTCCCGCCATGCATCCAAGTTCCTGCCATCTCCAGTATCTACCAGATATACCCCTTGTGCACTCTGCTACTACTCAGAAAACAGAAGTCCTCCAAGGATTAAAACTCATACAATGCATAGCACATACTGGTTTGAATATTTCTCCTAGCACACAAACACAGAAACATACAGTGCCTGTAAGTACGTGCAAACATGTGTGCATGTACACACACACACACACATACACAAACACTACATAAAATGGCATCCATCCTCAGAAACTCCAATACTCCCATAGGTTTTGTGCCACAGGAAAGCAGGACAGACTTTTATCTCTGATATCTTAGGAAATTGGCAATTTCATTTGGAGAATGCTCTCAGAATCCAAAAGGTCTCCTAAGTCCACCTCCTTTACTACTGAAACTGCAGAGGCTCTCTCCTCATTATTTAGATCTTCTGTGATGCCTAGAGAAAAAGGTCAAAGTCTTGCTTCCTTGGAGATATCTTGTCCTATCTCTGTACCAATCAGGATTCAGGGAGCCTCTGTGTTGATGATAACTGAAGAACTTGCATGTTGAACTGCTCAGAGGTTTCACCAGGAGCAGGCTGTGGAACTAAATGTACAGATCAGCTGCTGACCACATGTTTAGCAATCAAAGATCTTCTCTGCTCAGACACATGAGAAGCCAACAGAGCATACTTGAACAGATTCCTCCTCTCTCTTATACAAGCAACAACCTGGGAGCCTGTCGATAGTTGCAACTGCATGGGACAATCTACCATAGACAAATAAATGCAAGGGGAAGAAGTAGATGTTCTGTTGTACATCAAGTACATACATTATGCACTCTACCATTTATTCTTCACCTTTTAAATGCTGGATTCCTCTCAAGGGAAATAACAGAGTACATATGCCCTTAGTCACTTCAGGGGCTCTCTGAACTATAGCCCATACCATGGATTGCAAGTAGGCCTTAGTCTAGGTCTTCATTCTCTCATTAGAAATCACCTTGAGGAGAAGGCTTGCATTAACAGGGAAAACAATTCTTGGAAAGCAATCTTAACATTGATTGCAGCTCTTCTCCTGGAAATCTTGACCACGGTGGTAATTGTTTGTAAAGGATGAACCAACATCTTTAAGAATATTGAATTGGACTCTCCGCATGGAGACCCATCTGGCCAATTAAGGAAGAAATAAAAGATACTATATGCCTACTGATGTGAATAATTCAGAGTAGTGTTACCTACAAAATCATGTTTACCCTAACCATTGAATCAAGGCAAGGCTGTGTCCAAATGATAATGTATACGAAACATAGTAGATAAGGAACAAGTTAATCACAATTGTGCTGAAGCAATCAGACTAATTCAGAAGGAAAACTGTGCCAAAGGACAACTTACCTGAGTTCTTTTTATGGCATGGAAGGAAGCAAGAAAACAGATGTGAAGAGAGATCAAAGGGATCTAGGCAAGATGGAACTTGCCTAAATTTCAGTAATCTGTAGGTGAATACAAAAGAATCAGGAATTCAAGTTTATTTTCACCAACAAAGTGAGTTGAGACTAGCCTGGTCTTCATGACTTTCAGGGGAGTGTAGGGTATGAATGCAAGTGAGTGATTAACATTTAAGAGACCTAATGACAACAGTGCTTAGAGTTGTGGTGGTCCATGTCAAAGCAGTCATTAGGCAGAGTGAAATGGAGCTGTGTGAGTTTGAGGGCAGCCTGGTCTACATAGGGAATTCCAGACCAGCGAGGGCTACATAATAAGATCCTATATTAAATAAAAGTGTAATGTATAAAGCTTGTTAGATTCTCTTAAAATAAACCGATCATTTTTCTAAGGCATTTTAAAGATTATCACAGAATTTGATCATAACCTGTTTCGTAGATGATGGTAAAGGATAATGCCGCATTTTATAAGATTTGTTAATGGCATTGTATATACAAGTGAAATCACTGGTTTTCATTGGAAATTGTGCAACAATGTTAGATGGTAAATATAATTAATGCATAATACTTTAATTTTAAAATAGTCTCAGTTTAAATTGAGTGACAGGAGGTATATGCCAGAAATCCCATTTCTATGTCTTACTGACCTTCTTCCCAAATCTAGTTTTGTGCTGGAAATCAACTGCACATACTGAAATAAGTGGAGGTGAAGTATTCCCAAAATGAAAAAAGGAAGTATAGAAATTCTAAGTGACAGGATGCATCAAAAAACAAAGAAAGTTCATCTTCATCAAAGTATTTTCGGTCCACAGCTTGAAGATGAAAAGGTTTGAGATACGCAGAGAAAATAGCAAGTTGTTTCCTACAAACTCTATTAATCTCAATCCAAACATTTGTGTATGTGTGTGTGTGTATGTGAATGTGTACACATATGGGGGAATTGAGATAGGTGTACATGTTTGCTTGGACATAGATGTACACAGGTGGTTGAGGTACCATGGAAGACTAATCAGTGCTCTCAACTGCTGAGACATCTGTCTAACCTGAGAATATTTTTTGTCTATTGCCAATATTCAAGATTTTCAGAATAAACAGCATCTGGAACTGAGCTCACAAATACAATCTATGAAACCCCTTTTAGCAAACAGAGAAGATTTTACCAGAATATTAAGTGTCTAAATTTTTCATATCAAATGTTTACCTCTGAAATCTCTATGATGGCTCTGAAAGGATGGGAAACAATATCCTCACTCAATAATATTGTCAACAATAGTAATTTGTCACACAGATCCTTATTATTATTATATTATTATACAGAATGTAAAGGTGCACAGTAACAGTATGACCAACCCTGACTTACTCATGTAGTCATTAATGAAGTATAATTGTAAGGTGTGTCCTACAGTAATCAATTAAGGAAAGTATTTTTTACTGTATCTCACAACGTTTTTTCATCTACTGTTTTGAATTTTCTACTGCAAATGAGTTATATAATAAGACATGTGTTTTGCAGCAAAGGCATGCCTGCAATATAGGAAGGATCTAGATAGCTTTAAAGACTTAACTTCTCCTCCTGCAACAAATCAACTATCTGACCTTGGACAATTGGCTAGGTGGAGAATTCATTTCCATCTTACAGAAAACTAGATACCAACAAAAATAAATAAAATCAGTCACAGAAAATGTCATTTTGCCTGATTTTCATCTGGCTGTATATTAAAGCCAGCCTACTGTTTCAATATGGGCATTGAGAGAGAGAAGATGGGCCAGGAAAGATGACTCAATGGATAAGAATAATTTCTGTTTTTCCAGAATACCCAAATTTAGTTCCCAGTACCAACAAAACTTGGCTATCAACTGTTTGTAACTCCATCTGCAGGGATTCTGGAGCTCACTTCTGGTCTCTACTGTCACATACTTATGGCACATGCTCACTCAGAAAAACACACATAAACAAGATGTAAATTCATAAAAAATGAAATGATTGACAAATGTGGGCTGAGCAAGTAGCTCAGTGCAGGCCTTGAATTCACAAAGCTCTGGGGTTTATCCCCAGCACTGATGTGACTATGTATCATGGAACATACATTTAACCCTAGCACTGGAAAGGGACATGTAAGAGGATCAGGACTTCAAAAGTGGTCTCGTATACATACTAAAGTGAAGGCCAGTATTGACGTTTGGCATGGAAGCCAAGCTCTGCCACCTAGTTACAATGCCTGCTTGGACATTTTTGGCACTGCTCAGAACAACCTAACTGAGTTCTTCTAAGCAGAAGATTGCTTCTACTGAGAAGCAGTCATATAGAGTGTAGTGAGCCAAAGGAATATCTTGGACTACTTGCCCTGTGTACCCAAAAATGAGGATGCATATGTCCATGGTGGTACAATTCAGACAAATTTTAAGGTGCTAGGGAAGTGGTTCTGGAGCAGAAATGCTTTCTTTCAGGTCAGCAATCCTGAACTCCATCTGTAGCCAAGCTCAAACAGAACCTAATTTTCTGATGAAAAAATTTAATGAAAAGAAGAAAAAGATAGTCATAGAGAATAGGAGGTAGATGAGAGAGAAGGGAGTGTAGGAAGAGAATAAAATGGATAAAACACATATGACAATAATGTCTGTGTTGCCCTGACTATGTGCGCACATACATGAAAAAGGTTCTTTGTAGCATATATGGTTCCTGGAATTGAGCTGTGTGAGTTACTTGGTGAGAAACATCCAAAAGCTATTGAGATTGTGGGTTCCCTTGTGCACACTGGCATGTGGAATAAGTTTCCCTTCCTCAATGCTTATTCAACAAGATATATAGTCACTTTCATGATGATCATCACAATCCTGATAGATACAGCAGCCTCAAGACCTGGGAGGCTGTGCTTCCTCCTTAGAGCAAACCGAATTCTGTGGTGATGGGCCTGCACTGTGGATGGACTTAGCCTTGCCAGACAAGGATCAACTGGAACCTTTTTTTCCCAAAACATACCACGGCCAGCAGGACAGCAGTAGACATGAGTCAGTCCTCTCTAGCAAGATCCAGAGATGCTTCTTAGAGTGATGGCTATGTCCACAAAATGACAGGGATGTCCTGGCAGAACCTGCAATATAATTCTACTTGATGACAGTAGTGCACCAAGAATGTAAAGTAACTTGGGCCCTGAGACCAACTCTGTACGACCTTTATTGAATAAAAAAAATTTAAAGGTTCCAAGTTGGCAGCATTACCTACAGGCTAGGAAACTTGTGGGCATGAAGGTAGGTAAGGAGATTCTTGGCAGGGGGGAAGGTGTGGTTGGGATTGGGTGGGAGATCCAGGACCATGGGTCATAGAACAAGGATCTCCTCAATTGCAAACCCAGGGAAATTCCACTCAATTCAGGGCACCTAGGAGGCCGATAAATTGATGTATAGGTCCTAAGGAATGCTCCATAAAACCCATGCCACAAACTTCAACAGAAACAAACAAAAAACAGACTTGGGTATCCAGGACTAGACACTGCCCTCTTGTGGCTCAGCTAGGACATTTTGACTTGGGCCTCCCCAGATCCTGCTGAATTCTCTGTGACTCTGCCCATCTCAGAGATCACTAGAGCTGTCAGGCAAGAACTCGATGTGCTGATACTTGGTAAACCAGTTGAAACACAAACTTCCAGGACAAGGAGCCCTGCCAAGAATGACTCAGGTGAAACCTGGGATGTAGTGAAGCTGTGTAGCGGTGTCACAGAACTATGGTCATATGGGAAGTTGGGTAGCTACCTCACCAAAGATCACCACTCATTTCAATAGGGCTCTAAACACAGACCTGGTAACCTTCTTGGCAGCAGAAACCTTGCAATGGAAAAAGGGAAAAGCAAAAGGCCACTTTGTGTACCTGTGAGGGCTCCAGTTTTTCAGGTCTGAGCCATCAGTCTGATGAAAGTTGAGAAATTCAAGAAAAATCCTCAAACTTGCTAGTGTCTCCAGGCTGATAACTTCAGGTAGCATTCCATTATGATTCAGGTGAATTCTGCCACACTTCATCGACAACAGGGCCTATAAGGATCCAGGGACCAAATTTCACCTGCAGAGTTAGGTGGCCCAGGTCTCTTTGTGTGCAGAAGGGCAGATCCAAACAAGAAACATTACATGCCTCCTGCCACCTTGTTTACGAGGCAGTGTGCTTGTGTCTCCAACCTACCAGTCTCCTACTCATTGCCAGGAAAACATTATGAGCTATCATCAGGTCTGTCACAAACTCTTTTTTATCCCATGGGCAATATACCACCCAGACCCAATCAAACCAAGCATCATTCAGCCTTTCTATTCAGTATAGCACAATGCTCAAGGCAGCTGTGTGTACCTGTTAGGGCTCCAAGTTCTCAGGTCTGAGCCACGAGTCTCATGGGAATTGAGAAAGGCCACCTAAAACTCAAATATTTCCAATAGATTCAGGCCAGGATCCAAATGTACCCTCTGATCTGTGTTCAGGTGGAGGTTCCCATACTTATGGGGGTCTCTGAGGAGTAGGTATTTGTCTAGAGACTCAAAAGGAATAACTGAAAAAAACACACACAAGTAGACACAGACAAACATACGCAAATACACACAGACAATCATCTTTAACCCCAGACTCTGCCATCTGTAAATTTTAGAGCCTTCTATAAATAATTATTCTTCCAACTGATAGCACTGAACAGGGTAGAGTAGAAAAAAGTGTTTTTTTACCCTTAACAATGAGTGTACTCCTTGGGTAAGAAGCAAGGTAACCAAGTCAGGAGAATCCATTATTAGGTCTGCTGCACATGTGTTGGGAATTACAATGTTGGTGGCGCTTGTTAGTGGAGGTGCAGGGGAGTCAAACACTGCCTCCATCGTTTAGTACGTTCAGTAATTTAAATACTTAAGTTAGCCAGTGTTATTCTGAATTATGTGCTTCTTCAGAAAGTGGAGGCATGCATAATAATTTGTGGGGTTTTTCTTTTTGAGACAGGGTTTCTGCATTGTAACTCTGATGTCTTAACACTCATTGTGTAGAACAGGGTGGCCTCAAAATCCCAGAGATCTGCCTGTCTCTCCTTCACAGTTCTTTGACTAAAGATGTGTACTACTGCCACTGGGGTATATATGGCAATTTTATAAGTGTTCCCTCATTGGTACTGGGGACTTGGTCTGAATTTGATTCTCTTGTATGCCTTGACGCCTGGTATAAAACCAACCTCCTCTTCAGTGTTATACACTGCTGGGACTACAGGCTTCTTTCAAACTCCCCACTATTATGGTTTCCATTCTCTGTATGGTATGGAGAATGTCTTTCCAGAGAAATCCCTTCTCAATTTCTTGAGCCCCGCTCTCTTGGGAATATTATGAGTTTTTTCAGAATCCGAAGGATAATATCTCATTATATTTTCAGGCTCAAAAATTCTCCAAATATGTACTGAATTACAAACATAACTACTCAAATGACAAATCAGAATTTTAAGAACAAGACACAAAAATATTGAGACAAAAATCTTCCTCCTACAAAGACCTACGATATTTACATGGGCACATACAAGCAGAAGTAGTAAACTGAATTGTGAAAAGGAAAAAAGTAAAGTTGTTGAAAATAAGAAAACAAAATAATGGTACATTAGCAGGTATTACAACCATAATTCCCTATAACAAATAGAATTTTTCTAATTACTTTAGCAATACACTGTAGGTAGCAGAAAAGAGAAGCCAATGAAACAAATGTTGAAAAATAAAGAGCTCTTTAGAATCTGGTTATCCTAAGTTACTAAGCTCCAGATCTTCTGTCGCTTCTGTTATCCTTACCTTTGGCATGGATTATCTTATATATATATATATATATATATATATATATATATATATATATATATATATATATATATATAAATTATTTATACACAAATTAAGGACCTAGCAATGCATCCATCCTTGCTTTCCCTGTTCCTAGACCAGAAGGTTGTATTAGTGTCACATTCCTGAGAGAAATAAGATCATGAGATGAGAACTTAGAGAAGACACAATAAAATGGGATCAGGAGTGCTAACAGAAGCTGAATGCTGATACAAGCAAGTCTAACAAATAAAGAATAAGATATAAAGAAATAAAAACTAAAGAAATAAGATATAAATAAAGCACCTTTTACATAGTTTTCCTAAAACCAAAAATGGGACTCTGTCAGGAAAATTGTCAAACAATGGGACAAAGTCAATGGGAAAGCTGATTTAGTAATGTTGCCCAAAGACAACACACACTACTCCGTGTTTTGAGCAGATCAAGCCTTAAGACTAAGAAACGCAGGTCCTTGCTGTAGTAATGCCTGGGTTCCCAGGATCTGAAGACTCAGCATACCCAACTGCCGGAGACCGGTTCATTACTGAACTTGCCACAACTAACTTCTTTCTGTTCACATCAGTACAACCGGGATTGCTCCAGAGAAGAGAAGTCTGCGTCATCTTGTGAATCTCCAGGGTTGGTAATTTCCATAAATTGTTTCATAGTGCTTTCAAACTATGGGAGGATCTAGTTTGGTTTCAGTTCCCCAGAAGTCACAGTGTTATCCTCTGTTTCCCATTACCACAAAACCTGGATTAACACCAATTCCCAAAATCCCCTTAAACCAGTATGACACCAACTCACAGGAAAATCCCAGGAGCCCCAGAAACTCATTGAGTGTCCAGCACGTGAAGACACATAGGAAACCTTCATGTCCCAAGGCTTGTATCTGCTCTACCTCCCGAAGGCTGAGAACTGTGGCCTCTTTACAAACACTGAGAAGCTGCAAAAGCTGCTTCTCTTAGCGAATTACAGAGGAGTTAAAACACAACCTAAAGAAATTGAAACCTAAACCTTGAAGACACCACCAGACCTGTCATTCTGTGGAGGATCTGAATGGCACAATCAAGGCTATTGCCTAAGCTGAAGAGATGCCACACCCTCAGTCACAGATTATGGGCACCATATGATCCAAAAATACCCAAACCTGAGACATAGTTTCTCCTTAGGTATCTTCATCCTCCCCCCGCCACATGATAGAGACTATAATTTATTCCCAGTACTGAAGACAGTTAGGATTTCCTCAGGCCAACCTTCAAGACTTAAGACACCACAAGCTTCCTGAATATTAGGAGCCCTCTCAAAGAGGTATTTCTAGTTCACTCATATTACTAATTCAGATAATCAGGTGACAAAACAGCACAGCCGTCAGAACCAGTGAACTGGTGGGAAAAGGAACAGATATTTGTAGCTGTCATCAGGACTGGCTTCTAAGGAGGTCATACTGTGTTGTCTGAAAAAGGGCTAATGAGTCAATGAGATGCATTTTTCCCTATCTCTGAAGACATTGTGAGGTAACAGTGCCTAGCATTGAATGCCCTGACAGCATAAGACCTTTGCAGTACATTTGAAGCCACCATAAAAATGGTGCTAGATATGGCGGGATGGGGAACGGGATTGAACTAAATAGACTTCCACAGCTAAACACTAGCATTTCTAGCTGCTATGCAGGGACAAAGTCAATGTTGTGCTCTTGTTGGACCATCTATGTTTTAGAAAAATTAACACATCTCATTCCACAGAATAGTCAATTGCCAGGTGCTCAATTTGATCCCTCACAAAGGGAATTTTAAAAGTAAATAAAGAGTGCATGATTCAGAAGCACACATATTAAAACAGGAATGATACACAGACGATGAGCATGTCCCCTGTGCAAGACTGGCATGCAAAATCGTGAAGTGCTCCACAAGTTTTTAAAAGAAAAAAGTAAAGAGCACTAAATTCAAACTTTAAAAATATGCCAACAAATTCTTGAAAGGCATTGTGTAAGATACATTGCTCTGTTTGGTATTTTCAAATAGCTGTATGATTCCTTCCTCCATGAAATAATGGCTATGATTAATGAAGTACTCTTTACAGTTCTGTAAAGCTGGTGGGTAATACCATCTTGGTGTGAGAAAACTGAAGCTTGCTGGATTTGCTGGCATGCTACTTTAATCACAGCACTCAGTAGGCAGAAGTAGCTGAATCTCTTGAGAGTTCAAGGCCACCATTGTCTATGTATTTAGTTCCAAGACTACCAGGGGTAAGAAGAGAAACAATGTCAGAAATAAATAAATAAATAAATTGAGGACTATAGAGAGGAATAAATAAATAATAAATTAAATAATATAATATTTTTAAAAAATTTAAAAGAACATAAAGAAAACTGAGGCTGAGAGAGTTTTCCTTGCTTGAAGCTATAAAATTTAGTGACAGTATTAATTTATTTTTTCACTGATATGGTCTCTATGCAATCCAGGCTGATCATGAACGTCTAGCTTGAAATGAGCTTTCTCTCTCAGCCTTGTAAGAAGTTGTGTCTGTATGTGTCTGACAGCATGAAGCTATGAGATATTTGTCCACTGTGATCATACATCTGACACATGTTCCCATACCTTAGTTAATTTATTCCCACCTCAGTTGTGTCAAGAAGCACCTTATATTATTCAAAGCTGTTCATCATTCCTGTATCTGTTTCTCTGTTTGTTTATGGGGTTTGATAAGGCTTTGTATGTTTTGGAAAATCATTCACTCATTTCCAAAAAAGAGCTAATATCCAAAATTCATAGAGAATGCAAGAAACTAGATGTCAACAAAACAAATAACACAACTGACAATGGGGTGCAGATGTAAACAAATAATTCACAAAAGAGGAATCTCAAACTGCTGAGAAGCATTTAATTTTCTACATCCTTATCCATTTGTTATGACATTCTAGGTACAGTTAGGTACTGGGGACACCAGAAAGGACATGTGGGCTAGAAAATATGGGAGGGGATTCTAGGTGGAGGATACCACAGGGGCAGGGTCAGAGGCAGGGGTAGGGATGGAACATGAATTCGGTCAAGTATAATTCAATAGGATCACTGTGGAGGACCTCATGAAAATGTGCTGATGTGCCACAAAAGGACAATGTCCAGTCCCTGATCCCCAAATCATTTTTTGTTTATTTCTTATAATGCGCTACTCTGTGGTATAGATTGGCATGGGTTTTCTAGAGCATTCCTTTGGACATGTCCAACAACTTTTGGGCCTCCCAGCTGGCCTGAAAAGAATGTACTGTCTCATGTCTGTGCAATTGAGGAGACCCATTGTTCACTGATCCACAGGAATATTTAGGTTCCCTGGTTCTCCCTTAACAATGCCCCCTGTTGTGATTCCCAACACCTATGCAGGGAGCATACTTGTGGATTCTCCTGATTCTCCCAAGTGTCATTTTTAGTGCCTCATCTAACTAATTATTATTCCACAAGATAGCACTGAATAGGGAAGAACAGGAAAAAGGTGCTTTTTAACACTTAACCCTGGGAGTTTTCCCCTGGTAATAGGCAAAGTAACCAAATGAGGACAATTCACAAATATGCTTTCTGCATGGGTTTTGGGAATGACAACAGGAGGCATTTTAAAGGGAGGAACATGGAGCCTAACCCACCTGCAGTTCAGTGCCTGCCTGGTCACTTTTGGGCACTCTTCAGCATACCCTATATGACTGACTCTATTAAGATTCACCCTGAGACACAAGAAGAACACGGGCTACTTTTCTTCTGTGTATCCAAAACGAGAATGGATATCTCCATGGCAGTATAATCTTTTGATGGGTGACATGGATATAGCTCTGAAGTGGAAATATTTTCTCTAAGTCAGGGTCCGTGTACTCCACCTGCAACCAAGCTCAAAAAGATCCCAATTTCTGCCAAATAATTAATGAAATGAAGACAAAGAGAAAAAGTCAGAGAGAATAGGAGACAGACAATGATGAGCAAGAAGGGAATGAGGATGCTATGGAGGGAGTAAAAAGGATGAAACACATATGACCATTAAGGCTGTGTTGCCCAGGGAAACTGGGCACAGGCTTGAAGTGATGATTTTCACCTTGTGTTGTTCCTGGATGTGAAGTTTGTGGGCTACTGGTAAGCACCATGCAAAAGCTAGAGCTATTGAGGGTGGCCTAGTGAACACTGGCCAAAAGTCTAACCCAAATTCAATCACATATACAGAGTCCCTTCCAAAGATAATCACAATCCTGATGTAGCAGCCTCAAGACATGGGCGGCTATGCTTCCTGCTTGGAGCAAGCCCAACCATGTTGTGATCAGTGTATTGTATGACAGGCCAACCTGGAGCCTGCTTTTCCCTACAGCTCTCCTAGAACAAAAGGCTTGTAGGAGATCTGAGATAGTACTGTCTTGCAAGGACTAGAGATGATGCTTAGGGTGCTGACCATGTCAACTGAAAAACAGGGACCAGGTGGCATACTTGCAATACAATTCCACTTGATGACAGTGGTGCAAAAAGACTGTCAAGTACCTTGGGCCCTGGGACCACTCTGTATGGTATTTCCTGAGCAAAACATAACAAAACAAAAAACAAAAACAAAAAAGAAAAAAACAAAAACTTAAGAATGACTACAGAATCCAAGTTGGCAGCTTACCTTACAGGACAGGCATGGAGAGAGATGACTTTCTATTTGCAGTCCACTGCAGGGGATTCCAGAAGGATAGTAACGGCATGCCAGTAGGTAAGAGAATTCAGGGCATGGGTACAGGTACAGGTGGTAATGGGTGATAAGCTCAGGATCTGTGGGCCACAAAACATGGGGGATTCTCAATTTCTCTACCCTGAGATACTCCATTCAATTCAGGGAATCTGAGGACACAGAAGTTGTTGTAAAGGTCCTAAGGAATCCTGCAGAAATATCATGGCAATCTGCACCACAAAATAGCATTCTCAAAAACAAACAAAAAAAGGATCTGGGAATCAAGGACTGGACTTTGCCTTTTGTAGTACATCAGCACATTTTGACATGAACCTCCCCAGAGACCCTGGTGAATTCTAAGTTACTCTGCCTACCTTTAAAACCACTAAGGGTTTCAGACAAGAATTGGGTGTGCTGACACTCATTGAATGTGCTGATATCCAAGCTTTAAGAACAAAGAGGCCTGACAAGACAGCCTCATGCTAAAGCTGGTCAGTAGGGAAGCTGAGTGGTGGTGTCACAGACATCTGCTCACATGGGAAGTTGAGCAGATACCATACCAAGGACAAGCTCCCAACTCAATGGGGCTCTAGACCCAAAAGTGCTTTCCCATTTAGCAAAAGCGTTGAAATGGAGAAAGCACAAATTTCAAGGCAATTGGGTGTACCTGTGAGGTCTCCAGTTTCTTATGTCTGAGCCCTAAGTCTGATGGAAGTTGAGAAAGAGCCAAAAACCTCAAATCTTATTGCCCATGGATCTAGAATGGTTCCTTTACACACCGTTCCATTTGGGTCCAGGTGATTTTTGCCACATTTCATTCACAAAAGGGGCTAAAAGGGACTAAGGTCCCAATTTCATCTGAAGTAACAGGCAGCCTTGGATCTTGTTGTGAGGAGGAGAGGTCTAAAGTAGAAACATTACATGCCTCCTGACACTTTGCCTACTAAACAGTGGGCTTGCATTCCCACCCTATCAGTATTCTAGGCATTGCTAGGCAAGCATTATGAGCTATCACCACATCTGTCACAACCTTTTTCCTCTCCCCAGGTGATTACACAGACCCAACTAAACCAAGAAGCACCATTCATTTTACCTAATGAACAAAGGCCAAAATTCAAAGCAGCTGTGTGTAACTGTGAGGGCTCCAGTTTCTCAGGTCTGAGCCCTGAGTCTAATGGGAATTGAAAGGCCACCTAAACCTCAAATCTTCTTCCCAATGGATTTAGGCCCAGGATAGATCTTAGTGTTTCTTATTAATCAGGCAAAATGAAAATTTACCTTTTGTTGGTATATTTAAACAGAATTTCATCAATACACATGTTTATAGCTCATAATAAATACTATTTGCAAATGAAAGTTAACATCATTGGACGAATTAATAAAGACTATCTCTGTTTTTCCCCCCTCAAGAAGTAATCAAGACCTTCTTCCAAAAAAAAGAAAGAAAGCCCACATCAGGCAAAATCAATCATCCAAGATGCAATTAGTAAATACCATTTGTTTATATCTGCCCCAGTAAAAAAATTCAAATGGTTTGTAATAAATAAACAATAAATTTGTTAAAATGTTTAACTGAGTTTACATTTTACAGTCTTGTTTAAATAACCTTCTATATTCTTGTTAAACTGAAAGAACGCACCAACAGTATATAAATTCGCTTTAGCATCACTGTTGGTTTTAGGAAAATTTTTTTTATAATTTCAAATTAGCAATTTCTCTAAAAAAAAGTAACAAGAAGTGAAATCTGCTAGGAATCCAGAAAAGTCAGCCTCACTGGTGAATGTAAGACATTGTTGCACCAGGAGTGAGGAATTACTGGATGAAATCTATTTTATCCAATTTTATGCCTCTATTCAAAAAAGAAAAAATACAGTGGTAATAAAAACCACATTTAAAACATAGATGAGAAAACAATATTCACACTGGCAGAAAACCACATGGATTTTGTTCAACAGACCCTCACATTTTAAAAGCAAATTAGTCTTGTACTGACAAACTAGCTGACATCTGAGCTACCTATGTATTCTTTGGGCTGTGAAAACTGGCATGGAATTCATCAACACTACAGTAGACTACATTTGTCCCTCAATATATTAATTATATCCTTTATTCAAGCAAGCCATTCACTAAATGCTCCTTGTTTGCAGCTTTGATAGAAAGAGAGACAGTAGGAAGAGGGGAACAATTTGAGTAATCCAGGAGTTTCCATCCAGAGGAAAGGAACAGACATTTTAAGGTCTACTCAAAGAAATTGGGAATTTTATCTCCCAGGCTTGCCCCTGCCCATGCAGTATGGCTGTTAGACACTCCCTCCAAAACACTGACCCCTTGGCTTGCGGGTGCCCATGCCACTGTGTTGCTGTATGTATTTTGATTTGCTCCAAGTACTCATAAGTAGGCTATGTAATTCATTTCACTGAGGAGATGCTTTTCACACAGTTGCTAATATAAGGAAATATTCTCAACACAAGAAAAGACAATTTTATTGATTAAAGAATATACCATAATTCTGTGATCCCAGCATGATAACCAGTATTATTCCGGGTTTCTGAGGATTGTTGTGACTGCATGAGAATGCCCCATAGACCAATCAACAATCCTTGTTCTTAAATAATAGTACAAGAAATAGACGTACTGTACTACATGAACTACATACACGATTCCATTGGCCATGCTATCTGTATATTTTGTGGCAAGGCTTTGAATCTAGGGGAAATACACAGTATGCATGGTCACTTTCCATTTCATGGACATTTTTACCTCCATCCACTACCATTGATTACAATTAACAAATGATTTAATATGATCAGTAATAAGATTAGAAAATTACAATAATAAGAGCACATGCCTATGATCATAGCACTATATAACTTGTGTCATAATAGGCTCCACATCACAGTTGTGATTATAGAGGCTTCTACTATATAACAATCTTTGTTTCTTGTTTAAATGTTAAGGGCATAAGTAGGAAAAGTGCTGATTTATATCTACAACATACATAACATATTCTTTCCACCTCACCTTCTGAGGCTTGCGTTCAAATTTGCATGAAGAACATGTTATGAATGCTCCCTGGCTAATTTGTGAGCTTCCTGAACCCCAGTATCTATTACACATTACAATTAGGTCCTCTGGTACACATTCTTCCTCCTGTAATTAGGGAGCAACTTGCCAAGGTGCAACACATGAAATAAAAAGTGATGTTTCAAGGGATTTCTTGATCTGGATCCTGGCATTTTTCCTGAGGAACATGACTAAGATGGAGTAAAGTAACATCAGATTAAAATTGAATCAACTATTTCAGGCATCCAATTTCCTAGGTATGCCACAAAAAAAAGAAACTATTCCTGTATCATTGGTTTTGAAGCTCCTTTTTATCCCTGCATGGAGGTCTCTGTTCTGTAATTTTCACCATGAATAATAACACATCATTCTACTTTTGGATAATATGCATCTTTTAGCTGTATATGATGTCTAGTCTGCAAATCAAGGTACGGTGCTCCTAACTCCTTGTGGTAGTAATATACAACAGTTTCTCTTTCAGAAACAATGTCTGAAAGGTAGGTGAATTAAGTGTAAAATTACAACTCTCCTAATGGAAAATGAAAAGAAAGACTGATAATTGGAAATGTTGGAATATGTATTTTGAGTTGTATATTCCAATAAATGTGCTTTCAGAGAGTGTAGAGGTCAGAGAAAGCAGCTTGGAACATTGATTGGGACTGTGTCAAATTTGATTCCTCAGTTTTCTGTTAGAAAGACAGGAAAGGACCCCAGGCATGCCCACCCTTTCCAAAGCCCTATATGCACTCCTGGGTGATTCCTCTTTTGCTTCCCTGCTAAACAAAACCACAAAGGACACTAGGAACTGTGATTTTTTCCCTGCTAGGACAAGAATTATAGAGTTTTGCATGTCTCAGGAGATGGTGTTGGTTAACAGAGTCAAAAGACCATAAATCCTCAAGGATATAATGGACCATTTCCATGTTTTGGAGGAAGCAGACCTCCCTCATCTCAAGGAATGAAAAGAAATCTAAAATAAAGCAGTGTGTGCTTCACCAACGCAATTATGATTTATGGCAATCTTTCAACAGGAATATCCTGTTGCTTTTTATGTATAATATTTATTCTAGGAATGTAAAAGCAGAAAAATCAATACTACATCTCAAAAGCACCATGCCTGTTGTGACCATGAGATTTGACCAAGAACATGTCATTGTGTAGCTAGGCAATTATGATCTCATACTCCATCACCATCAAATACAGGTCCTCATGCCACAGGGACCCCACCCTCTTATGACCCATCAATTAATACTTACTAACATTTTCCAAAATGCACGACAATAATAGGAGTGATAGTTTTTGACATTTACTATCACACATACCTATTATGCATATAATAATGCACATATTTAAGTGAAAGAATTGAGTTGCCATATAAGTAGATATTTAGGCACTAATCTATAATTTCCATTCGCCTTTTCTCACTCTGCAATTCTGGAGACCAACACCACTCTTGTGCTTTTGCCTTACTAACCCTCTGTCAACTCAAGTGAAAAAAGATCAACTCATTCTGTCTTATTTGTAGGATGTGAACCACATGAACATGGTGCAAATCTATAGAAAAACTAAGTGTTTGAATTCTATTTCCAGCAGAGACATAGATCCATTTACACATTGTCACATGTACACACATCCACACTCACATATGATATATAAAATGACATCCAAGCTCACAAGACCAAATGCACCCTTGTACCCTGCAATATTTAATAAGGGCAGATATTAATAATTGGATTCCTTGGGTATTGTACTTACCATGTGGGAAGTACATTTCATATATAAAACCTCTAACTATTAAGACTCAGAGTCTACTCCTCACTAGTCTCATAGTTGGTTATATTCAGAGGAGAAGACCACTTTCTCTTCCATGTAGGAGACATCCTATTGTTACAACCATAATCCAAGGAACCCACTTGTGTTTGACAAAAGGTATTGCTGAAATATTAACTTGTTCTGCATTCTCACCTGAAGCAGGCTAAGTAATTTAATAGACTGATTCACTGCTATCCATATGGTTAACTACTAATGTTCTAATATGTTTAGTCATAAAAGTAGACACTGACTATTTAAAAGGGAACATGCCTCTTTTCTGTGATCCTCGCAATATCCCCTGTGTCATCCTATAAACCTACACAGAGTTGTGACTGCATATTGTTAAATCATTGTTCAAAATTTGTTTCTTTTTAAATATTAATGAGGAGAAGTAAAAGATATGTTATTGTCTATGTACCAAAGACATAAGACATTTTATTATGACTATTGAAACTTTTGAGGCTTCCAACCTTCTCATGTGGAAAACCCAGAATGCATGCCCCCATTACTTTTCAAGTCATTTCTGAACCTCAGACTTTTTAAAAATTTATACACAGCACCAAGCTACCCATTCTCACACCTGCAATCAAGAAGTAGCTTGCTAAGCAGGGAAGCATGACATGGAAAAAGAATGACTAGAAGGGTTTTGCATCTCTTATTTCATTTCCCCTGTGAATTCTGACAAAGATATAATGAAGTGAATTCATATGAAAAATGAATCAGCCATAATTAGAGGCATGATTCCTAGATAAGTAACACAGGCAGTGTAATATTCACACAAAAATACTTCCTAATTCACTGGTTTTAAGCTCCATTGTATACCTGCATTGAGGTATCTGCTTCTCCACACTTTCACCATGAGGAAAGGCACATAACTTTCCTTTTGATGCTAAATATTTTCTTGCTTTCACAAATGCTTATTCTACATACCAAGCTACAGTGCACCCAAACCCATAAGTTAGTTTTGGATTCTTTCATGAACTCTGTCTGACACATATTTGGTCATATTTGGTCTATGATTAAATATGAAGAGGAAAGTAATGAGCAAGAAGTGAACACAGATGTTTTTGTATGATCAGAAAAGTGGGTGTAGTATAAGTGTACTATATTGTCAAAAATGATATTGGATATCTCTTGTCTCTTGCCTGTGGAAAAGTATTTCTGCAACCATTATTATTTCTTACTTTCGGTAGATCTAGATTTAGGATTGAAGTTTCCTTCTGTTTCATTTTACATATGTGTTGTTAGGATTGTCCTGCTCAAGTTTAGGTAGTCATTCATGTAAACCTTTATCTGCATGGATAAAAGAAGCAGGGTATTTGAGAAGTTTTGGAGGAAACAAAGAAAAGGAGAATAATATTATAATATAATCACAAAAATAAAAGTGGAAGCAAAATTTGAGTGTTAGGAGTGTATGTGCCTAATTTCATAGATAGAGTTCCAAATAAGGACATGTAGTGTCCCAATTTCATAGATAGAGTCCCAAATAAGGACATGTAGTGTCCCAAGGAAAGAGTTATGTGTGCCTATCGAGAGCAGAGAAAGCAAGTTGGGACAGTGAGAGAGGCTGTTCAAATTTGGGATAACTCTTTTCTGCTAAGAAGACTGTAAGGAAGACCAGGCAAGTTACCTCACTTTCGCAAGCCCTAAAATTGGACAGCTATGTGACTACTGTTTTGTACTCCTGTTAAACTTTTTTTTCTCACTATGAGGTCAAGAATTCTAGAATTCCACATGCCACAGAAACTGTACTGTACTGTACTGGTCACCATCTGTCAAGTGACGCCTTTCCTATCTTGTGGAAATAAGATGATCTTAGGATGTAGATTGAATAGGGTCTCATTTCTAATTAGAGAGACACACTTTCTTTTAAAATTGTCCAATGTCAATCCTAATGTATCACACATTTTGAAAGATGAACAGAAATCCAGATATAGGGGAATGAGGGAGAAGAGTCTGAGGAATAAAATCATTTACACTATCTCAAAGGTAGAGATAAAACCTCTAAGCATGAAATAACAAGTGGTCTAGGCTCCAGTTTCAATTGTGAAATACTAAACATTCAGATTTCATGAGTGGTACTTACACAGTGAATCCAGGCTCCTAAAGAACATAAAATAGTATAATTTGCAAAGATTCTATAGCAGTGAAAAACACCTATTTCATCACCCAAGAACTAGTCTGTGAAATAACTTTAGCTTGTGAGAGCTGGTACACAGTGTAAAACTCACCATGCTGTGGATAACTCTGAGAACATAAGCTTTCTATCCATTGCGGAAATATAGGAGAAGACATTTACCACCACAACTCTTTGATCAGCTTATCCACTGCATGTGGTATCATTGAACTGTGCCTTGGGTTCTAGTGACAACTGCAGTCCAACTTCCAGGATTTGGGTCTTAGTTTTGCTGGAAACATCATAACCAATGTATGCAAAAATAGAGGCTGCTACAATTTATTTTTGTGGGATTGTAAAATATACAAAGAAAACATTTCCTCTGAAAAGCTTCTTGAGGACATAATATAGTCACTTAATAACCACTAATACAATATGAGAAAAAGAAGTTTGAGTGGAATGAATGTGTACTCTCAACTCTGTAACCACATGCCACAATAATTAGGCATTTTTCATCTCCCGCTAGTAAGTTATTTGATGGCTTGAAGAGTTTTGGAACTTGAAAGAGGCTTTGTCAATGAGGTATCTGTTTTCTTCTTGGAATACCGAAATAAACTGTAAGAGCAAAAGTGATATTTTAAATTTTAGTTACTATGCCAAAAATATCTTTAAAACAAAAACAGATAACTTCCTGGAATGCTAGTTGGGGCTGTACAGCTTATATAGATTTGTTTTTCCTTAATCCGAGGATATAACCTCTTGGATTTTTGGGTAGGATGTGACTAGATCCCAAGTGACCCTACTGCACAAGATGTGCTCCATATACCAGATACTCCTGTGCACTTGAAAGTTGAAATAGCCTACACAGGGAGTACATCAGGGTAGATGTTGGCCATTGATTGGACCTGGTGGGAAGTGCGTAGCGTTAATGTTTATAACCTTTAAAACTACATGATTCAGGCATTTCTTTGAGAAGTGACAGGTTCATACTATGAGTATCTCAGAATTGTGCTGGTTATGGTCCATATTCGTGGCCACTGTTTAGTTAATACAGTTGAAGTTTGGTTGCATCAAATTTGGTTCAGTTGTGATGGTCTTATTTTCAACTGGATTTGGGATTTACAAAACCATGAAAAATTGATTTCCCTTTTCTCAAGACCATAATGCAGACTCTTGAGTATAGACTCCCATCTGCTCTCTTCCCTCATTGGTATGGCTACAGGGTTGTTTGTCTTACTTTTGTTATTGGCTTCCTGAATGTCAGGATGCCCATTCCTTTTCGGGATAGCTTCCCCACCTCAGAACTGTGAAAGCTATGTGGTTCCTGGCTTCCCAAATGTCAGGATTCCTTTCCATTGGAGACACCTTCTCCACCTCAGAACTCTGTGGTCTCTGGTCTTTCAACTGCCAAGGCACCTTTCTTTCAGAGCTGTACACACTTCCGTTGGGGACAGTATTCTCAGCTCAGAGCTATGCAGATTTTCTGCTCCTGAGTGCTAGGCCACTTTTCCATATCTGTAAGACATTAATATGAACACTAACACTGGGCTGCAACTCCTTTTCATCTATTCTAAACTCTGGAAAAATGAACCTGGGAGATTGTGTTTCTGCATCTACTTGGTATTTTAGACTCTTGCATGCTTCAGGAAACAAATAGGCCATTATATATTAAATTACCTTGATATCATAGAGTAAGCCATCTACCTTCATTCAATATTTGATGTGAAAAGAAAAAAGGAAAATTACAAACTGCATGAGCAAAATGTTTTGGCTTATCATAGTAATTTATCTAGAATGCAATGCTGCACTGAACCTATTGCCACATCATGGGCTCTTTGCTGAACCAAAACCACAATTGATCTGCCTACTACATGAAACCCATGAAAGTACCCAGTCACTATTTTTGGCAATTCTCGCATGAGATGTGTCTCCCAGATCGAATAATTGGGATGTAGGTTGGATTAAGATTACACAGGATTGTGATGTCAAATTAACTAAGTTACTAGCTCCTTGGAATGGCTCCACCTTAATGCATAAATACCATTTTTAGCTGGCATAAAGTCCAGAACCCTCAGATACAGAAACAATGGGATCAGAGGCAGAATCAAGATCTGCAAGCATTCAAGAACAACATCTTGACATTGATATTGGTGCAGGACCCTCAGTGAACATGGTGATCCAGGTCTCAACTTTGAGCCACAATGCAGTCTGTCTTCCCACATGGTAATGACACTGTAAATTCAGGCTTCTAGATGCTATCAAATAGAAGATATTGGCCAGCTGCCATACTCAACACAATACTTATCTCCTTAAGCAGGAACTAATTTAAGAAATAGTTGCAAATCTTGAAGAAATATACACAGTGGAAAACTCACCCTGCTATGGACATCTTGAGCTTCCCATTGCACACTGATCAGTGTTTTCACAGACTATAGAATATGTCATCAAATATCCCTGCATTCGGTTCTAGTGACAGTTCCATAATAGCTTCTAAGGAAATTGGCTATGGCATGTTTTGAAAAATCACTGCCAGCATATACTAAAATGAAAGGCTATCGAGGATAATAATCTTGAGAAAGTAACACAGTGAAAGAAATCACTGCATTCCAGCTGCTCATGCTTGTTGGCCAGATAATAAAGCAACATAAGAATGACATTGGGATTTCCATACAACCATCATGATCTCACAGGTTGTTATGGTCTAGAACTGTTCTTAGTGCTACTAAAGTCCCACCTACTCATAACATATCAGTATATTCTTCCTTACTTTATCCACAGGTTATAAGTCTCTTTATGAGTTGAGATCTATTTATTTTTCCTATCACAAAATTACCTACTAACACTGTAGTAAAGCAAACAAGCAAGTGAATGCCTTACTATGCCATTCAATATATTGATGGACTCTTGGATATATTTCTTACTTTAACACCACCAGATTGGGGAATGACAAAATTCTTGTGCTCTGCCTTACTCAGCTCCTCCCTACTCAAATAATAACAAGTTATTCATAACCCATATCTATCGCCCCCTTGTATTTGTGGAACTGGACCAAAGTAGTATAAAAGTTCAAAGAAGTAAATTTTTTTCTAATATATCCCCCCTTTTTGCACCACATTCATTCTCCTTGTTGTTACATAATTCATTTGTTTTTCATATCGCATATAATACATCCACATTCCCTTCCACACTCCTTCCATGGCTCCCAGCTCCTTACCTCTCCCCTCTCTAACATATCTATCCCTTATTCCCCATGTGTATACTCAGAAAAGAGCTATTCTCCAAGGATTAACAGTTAGACAAGTCATACCACATACTTCTTTGACTATATCTTCCATAACACAAACACAGGAACACACAGATATATAAACACAGACAAAAAAACATATACTCACTACAGAAAATAACATCCATCGTCAGAAACTCCCATGCTCAGAAAGATTGTTTAAACTCAACAGACTTCTATCGTTGATTTTTTAGGAAATTTGCATTTTCATTTGGGGAATTCATTGTTAACCCAACAGGCATCCTAACGCCATAGCTCTTAGATTTGAAATTGCAAAGGCAATTCACTTTTAAGTATTTTGTGATGTTCAGAGAAAAAGACCAGAGTCCTGGATCCTTGGAGATATCCTGTCCCAACTATGTACAAACCAGAACACAGGGAGCCTCTATGAAGTACCTGTATATTGACTTGCTCAGAGTGTTCACTAGGAGCAGACGATAGAACTAAATTTAGTGATCAGCTGCGATGTGCATGTTTAGCAATCAAAGATGTTCTCTTCTCAGACATGTAAAAAGCCAACCAAGCACACTTGGACATAATCCGGTTCTTTTTGATACCTACACTAACTTGAGCACTTGGTGATGGTGATAACTGCATGGGACAATCTACCACAGAGCAGTCATTGTTCCTTTTATTAAAATGGAATGGAAAAAGCTCTGTTGTACATCTACTATCTACATGACAGAATCTACCATGTATTTTTCACCTTTTGAACCTTGGATTCCTCTATAGAGAAAAATCGCATTACACATACCCCTAGCCATTTCATAGACTCTCTAAACTATAGCCCCTATCACGTATTACAAGGATGCCTTAGTAAACTTCTTTCACCTCTCTCCAGAAATCACCTTGAGGAGGAGGTTTGCATTAATAGGGAAAATAATAGCTGGAAGGCATACTCAACATTGATTGCAGCTGTCGTGAGATTCTTGACCATCATGGCTATTTTTTTAAAGATTGAATGAATGTCTTTAAGAATATTGGAATGGACTCTGCGCATGGGGACCCATCTGGCCATTCGAGACACAGATCAAGAATACCCTATGCCTAGTGATGTGATTCATTCAGAGTAGACTTGCCTATGAAATCTTGTTTCCTTAAAGCATTGAGTCAAACCAGGAAGTATCAAGTTAATACTTTATAAGAAACATAGTGAATATTGAACACGTTAATTAACATTGTGCAGAAACAATCAGAAGATAAAGTATGTCACAGGAAAGTTCCCTGATCTCTTTCATGGAATGTAAGGAAGGAGAGAAAATTGATGTGAAGAGAGCTTTAAGGGACCCAGGCAAGATGGAACTTGCCTAAATTCCAGCAATCTGGTGGTAAATGCAGAAGAATCAGGATTTCAAGTTTATCTTCAGCAACAGAGTGAATTGTTACTAGTGTGTGCTTCAGTAGATTCAGGGGAGTAAAGGGTTTGAGTGCAAGTAAGAAGTTAAAATTTAAAAGACCTAATGATAACAGTATTTACAGGTGTGGTGTCCCATGTCACATTCATCAGGAGACAGAGTGAAATTCACATACATGAGTTTAAGGGTAGCATGGTCTGTATAGGGATGGCAGACAAACTAGAGATACATACTGAGATCTTATCTCAATTAAAAGTATAATGTGTACAGTTTATTAGATCCTTTTAAAAGAATCCACTCATTTTTCAAAGGCATTTTTAGACTATAACAGAATTTGAATATGGATAGTAGATGATGCTAAGATTAAATGTTAATTTTATAAGATGTGGTCAAGATATTTCATATACATGTGAAATCACTGTTTGTCATTGGAAATGGTGCAAAAATTTTAAATGTTAAATGTCATTGTGCATAATTTTTCAATTTTAAAACAGTCTCAGTGTAAAAGAAGGGACAGGTTGTATATGCCAGGAGTCTCATTTCTAAGTCTAAGTGTCCTTTCTCCCCAAACCCAGTTTATTTCTGGGAAGCAAGTGCACATATTGAAATAAGTGAAGGTTCTTTATTCACACAATGAAGAAATGAAGTGGAGAACTTCTGAGTTGACAGGATGTATTACAAAAAATAAAAGGACATCTTGCAAAAGTATTTTCAGTCAACAACCTTGAAGATGAAAAATTTTGAGATATGCAGAGAAAATAGCAATTTTTTTCCTACAAACTCTAGTTATCTCAATCCAAACTTGAATTCAAGTTTGTTTGTGTATGTGGGGTGAGTACAGTTGTACATGTTTGCTTGTGCATAAATGTACACAGACGGGTGAATTTTTCTGGAAGATTAATCAGTGCTCTCAACTACTGAGCCATCTATCTAGCATGAGTATATTTTTTCTATTGACAATATTTAAAATTTTATGAATAATATAAGAATAAATAAATATATGTAAGAATAAATAGCATCTGAAACTGAGCTGAAAATACAATCCATGGATCCCATTTTAGCAAACAGATAAGAATATACCAGTATATTAAGATTCTATATTTTCATATCAAGTCTTTACTTTAATTCTGATATCTCAATGATTGCCTCTTAAGGGATAGGAAACAATCTCTACACTCAGTAATCTTGTCTGCACTAGTAATTAATCACACAGATATTTTTTTTATATATTATGCAAAGGTACACATTAGGATGATGGAAAACTCTATCTTAATCATGTAGATATAAATTAACAAAATTTATTTATAATTATAAGGTATGTCCTATAGTAACCAATTGAGGAAAGTATTTTTTCAGTGTATCTCACAACGTTCCTCCTTTTATGCCTAGAATTTTCTACTGAAATCTGAGTTACATAATAGATCTACGTCTCAGAGCTAGTGCATCCCTAGTCGCATGGAAGGGTCTAGTGAGTTTTAGAGATCTTTTCCTCCTCTCGTTATACCCAAGTCTCTAACTTTCAACAGTTGAATGGTTTTAAAATTTTATTTTCAGCTAAGAATGAATTAGATACCAACGAAAATCACAATCAGCCACAGAATATAAATGACATTTGGCATGATGTTCATATGGTTACAGATTTAAAGTCATGCTACAGTTTCAAAATCTAGTTAACTATGGACACCAAGTTTCAGAAACTCAGCCAGGAATGATGACTCAGTGGTTAAGAAAACGTTTTGCTTTTGCAGATGACCTCATTTCACAGGACTAAATTTGCTTGGATCTCCACATGTTGTAACTCTAGATTCAAGAATTCTGAAGCTGTCTTCTGGTCTTTTTGGCCACATGCATTGGCATATGACATTCAGAAATAAACACATAAACAAAAAATAAAATCTTAAAATTTTAAAGATTCACAAATTTTGACTGACCATGTAGCTCAGTTCAGGCCTAGCATTTACAAAGCTCTGTGCTTGATCCCCAGCACTGCACAGACTCTGTTTGTTGGAAATTCCTTTAACTCAAGCACTGGAAAGAGAGGTAAGAAGATCAGGAGTTCAAGGACAATCTCAGCTACATATTATTGTCAAGGCCAAACTGGAATACTTGAGACCTTGTTACAAACTTAAGTAAATAAATAAATATACAAATAAAAATGAGACCACATACTGGAAATCAGGCTGAATAATTTTGTATATTAAAAATCTCATATCCCACTCTACTTGAAAATATTAGGTTCTTCTTATATCTATCTCCTATTGCGTCTCTATGATGGCTATATGCCCATGTTCCTCACTATTTTAAACTGCCTAACTTCTGCTAGGCTTATGCCTTTTGTAACCTTCAATGTCACTGTGTCATATGGTCATGACAATTAATGGTGTTCAATTACTATTGCAGTCAGTGTTTTTGAGCTACAGAAATTTGGATATTCATTCCATTAAAGAAATTAGTGGGAAACAATGATATAAAAGATAAATTCCACTTCTATTTTATGCATCTAATGATGGGAATCAAGTATTGTGGAGCCACAGGAGTTGTTATTCCTGCAATGGTATCATCTGGGATACTCTCTGATATCTTTACAACTACATGAATACCTGTAGTTTGAACAAATTTTGTCCTCAATCTCAGAAAGTGTGGCTTAGTGAAAGACAGGTCATTGAAGCTGCCAATGACCTTCAATGTTGGCAATATCTGCAGGAATGTGTCCACCAGACAAGAGCCAATGAAATGACTCAGCAATAATGGCACTTGCTGCCAAGCCTGCTGACAGATTTTTTACAAATAATATCCCAGAGAATATAAATTTTAAGATATAATCTAAATTTTTTACAGGAGAGTTAAGGGTAGGTTTGGAAGACATAGCATGGAAATCAGATATTTTCTTATCCCATAAGAGGCCATAGATATCTCATAATATTAGTAAAGATAAAACTTTCAACAAAATCATGGAAAAAATCTTCCCAAAACTAAAAAACTTGGCCTATAAAAGTACATGAAGCTTATAGGACACCAAATAAACCAGACTAGAAAAGAACCCTTGCAACAAAATAATCAAAACAGTAAACATATACAACAAAGAAAGAATACTAAAAGCTGAAAGAGAAAAAGATCAGATAATATAAAGAGCAAAGCTACTAGAATTACATCTGACTTCCCAGTGAAGACACTGAGAGCCTAAAGGGCCTAGATTGAAATACTACAGACTCTAGGTAACATAGATGCTACTCAAGACTACTCTACTAAACAAAACTGTCAATTATCATATATAGATAAAATCAAATATTTCATGAGAAACCCAAATTCAAACAATACCTATCTAGAAATCCTGCCCTACAGAAGGCAATAGAATAAAAACTTCAACAAAAGGAAGTTAATTACAATCAAGGAAACACAGAAATGAAATTATATCACAATATCATATTCAATAGAAGAAACACACACGCATACACACTTACACACACAAACACACAAACACACACACACATACACACACACACATCAAAAATAATTACAAAATAACAAGTCCTGACAATCAATGGACATTGACACCTATCAACATTGATAGTCTCAATTCCCCAATTTAAAAAAAAGAGACTACCAGATTGGATATGAAAACAGAATTGAGCCTTCTGCTTCATACAAGAAACACATCCCCATCTCAAAAATAAATATTGCATCAGAGAAAAGGTTTCGGGAAAAATTTACCAAGTAAATGCTGAAAAATAAGCTAGTGTAAAGATTCTAATATCCCATAATATAGAATTCGAAACAAAATTAATTGGAAGAGATGGGGAAGGACACATCATACTCATTAAATGAAAAACCCACCAAGATAATATTCCAATTCCTAACATCTCTATCCCTAACACAAGAGGTCCCACATTTTTAAAAGAAACATCCCTAGAGTCTATAAAATTGGAAAATCTTAAAGAAATGGATGCTTTACTCAGTAGATACTGCACATAAAATTTGAAGAAAATCTGATAAACAATTAAAACAAACCTATAACTCACAAATAAATACTAGAGGACAATAAAATCCTCTCAAATAAAGCCTATGAACAAAATATTTTAGCTTTGAATGCTAAATCCAATAATTACTCCTTAAAATAAAAGCAGAAGGCACACTGCCAAACTAATGCTTGAAGCTACATATATACTAATATACAAACCACACAAAGACTCAACAAAAAAGAGAGTTATACACCCATATATATCATTAACAGAATAAATACTCATAAACCACATCGACGGACACATTAAAAGAGTATCCACCTATAAAGCCTGTCCTTATCCCAGACACACAAGAATGATTAAATATATAATATTAATCAATGTAATCCACCATGTAAACAAACTGAAAGAAAAAAAAAGCTCACATGGGTCACCTCACTAAATCCTAAGACAGTTTTTGACAAAATCCAACACTCCTTCATGATAAACCTATTGGAAAGATTGGAGATGCACTCTGTATCTAAACATAATACAGTCAATTTCCAGCAATAACTCTGCCAACATCAAATTAAATGGAGAGAAAGTCAAAATAATTCTATTAAAATCTGGAACAAGACACACTTTTCCCCTCTCTCCATACATATTCAATAGTATTATAAAAAGGAACACCTATAGCTGATAAACATCTTCAGTGAGGTGGTTGACTACAGAATTAACCTATAAATCCTTAGCTCCCATATATACAAATGACAGAGGGACAGAGAAAGAATTCAGGAAAACAACAATTTTAAAAATCTACAAACGACACTAGGTATATTGAGGTGCCTATAATTAAGCAAATGGAAGAATTGAATGACTAATACTTTATTTCCTTGAAGGTTTAAATTGAAGAAGAGCTCACAAGATGGAAAGATATCCCATGCTCCTGGTTTAGTAGGATTGACATAGGAAAAATTGACATTTTATCAGAAGAAATCTACACATTGTATGTAATCTTTAACAAAATATTTAAAGAAAAGAAACTTAAAGAAATGTTTTATATCCTTAATAATCTGGGATAGGTCTCTAAGTGCAGTCCATTACAGGGGATCCCAAGAAGTTTTCATGGGAATACAAGTGTGTGAAGATATTCCCTCTCTGGATGGCAGAAGAGGAAAGTATGGTTTTTAGGCTCAAGACCTATGGGAAACAGAATACAACGGCTGCACAATTGTAGTTCCCTGAGACAAAATTCTCAATTCTTGGCAAATGAGAGGTATAAAAGCTGCTTCTAACACCGAAGTGAATGCTCTAGAATATCCATGATCTATGCCAATCAACAACACAAAACAAAGTCCTAAAGTCAGCTTAATAAAAGCTCAAGGCCTGACTGGTCCACATGACATTAAGATTTGAAAAAAAAAGCCTTCCTCTTACTATTCCCTTACAGAATGCATCATCCATAAAATTAAAATTAAATTAATTCAATAGCAATTCAAAAAAATGTCAACCCACTGAATATATATGACAACTGCATGTTTTAAAAAAAATTTGAAGCATTTTTCACCTCATATCATACCTAATTTTTGATTTTATCTCTGAAAACCTTATTTGCAGTTTACTCAAAGAAAAATATATCTTACTTTTTTCTTTTTCCTGCATGTTTTTCTTCTTACAATGATCAACAACTCTGACTATACAACTTTGAAACTCAGGAACTAGGGGTTTGGATCAGGGACAGGCTTGCATTCATAGGGCCACTGGTTAATTCTCCATGACTGGAAACTAACCATTTACTGTGGAAGTGTTATTCTTCTATCATTTCTTACTCACCAAACTGTTTCATAAATATAGTCTATTATTGTTCTTTTCCTCCATCTCTCCAAGCCCTCTACTTGGATGAAAGTGATTTTCTTACACTGCCCAAGATTATTTACTTCTGCAATCTATGGTGAGTTTCATTAGGACAAGTGTCTAATGCCAACTCCCTCACTCTTAGCTTATATCTGGTCACCACTAGGAACTAAAGTTCATTGCTGACCTTGGAAATGAATGCTCAGATTCTAAAAGTCTGTGAGACCTTTAGATATTGCAGTAGAAACATTTTGGCATAATACACTCCTTTGATCTATCTCTCTGCTAAATCAAAACCACCACATCATTTGGGAAATTTTTGGAAGGAGCCAGGTCAAGTCCTATGGGCTAAACACAGCTGGAGGAATCTAGCAACATGTGCAGTGTGACTGATTTCTATTAGACCAGGCTTTCTCGGCCATCCTAGTACCTCAGGTGCGTCTAGGATGGAGAGGATGATGATATTCAAGAAGTTTTGCTCCATGCTACTGTAGATCTTTGACCTCCTCTGACTTTCAACAAACCAATGTTCAGTTCTCCTCCTGGAGTCCAACATTATGGATTCTATTAGGGTGTCTCCCAACTCAGGACTTCAACCACTGGTAAAGAACTTGGTCAGAGGCCATCTAGAAGTCAGCAAGGAAGTGTGTTCCTAAATTCAGAAGTCTTCCCTACCAATGCTACCCTGTGAAGACTCAGCAGAGGTAGGCACAAGGGGATCAGTCAAGGACAGTGACCCTTATGTGTCCAGGGGACCCAGCTTGCATTGGAAACCAGGGGCAGCCATGTACCTGGATGAGCCCAGAGCATTTCAAGTAGAAGGTAAAAGGAGGGCTCCACGCAGGAAAGACGTTCTCTTGAGGAATTACACTAGCTGGCCTAAGTCCTGATGGCTAGTGACTGCAATTGTTCCCAGGCATCATGGCAGAGAGGATGGAGCAAATCACAAGTCAGGGCTTGGGCAAGGCACCATATGCGCTTGGGTTCCAGCCTCCAGGGGGCAGCAGCAGCCAGTGGACAGGGGGAATGAGCCTGGGGGCCCCAGCCAGGACCCCTTGAGCACCACCTCTTGATAAGTGGACTTGGCCAGGGTTGATCCAGAGGGGTCACAGGGATGCTGTCTCTGCCCTTCATATTCTGACCAGCAGACTCACGTGGACATGGCCACTCTACTGCCTGCCAGGCCTATGTGTGGGCCGCAACCCTGTCTGTCGAGCGCAGCAAGAAAGGAGGCAGCAAAGCAATTCCCACGAGGGGAAATGGCTGCAGAAGACCCTCAAGCCCCTTGCTTATTACCCAGTCTACAAAGTGAGTTTTGACCCATGGATCTACTCACAAGCATGCATGGCTGTTCAGGATGGAGCATGATGTGACACCCATGACTCACCAAAGCTACTGGCCCTGGGGTCCCTCCAGATGTCCCACCACTGGCTTCTGGCATATTTGCCTTTTGGAGATGCTGCTTAGCTCACTTCCTACACTGCTGGGGATTCTGAGTTCCAAGCCACCTTCTGCTGTGATCACCATGAGACCTAAATTTTCCAGAAGACCAATGTGGAGCTACTAAATTTCCCCATTGTGGAAGTTTGGCTATGCTAGGCTGGGAGCTCTGGGAATTTAGACCATCAAAGGACAGCTCACCTTAGGACTATCAGTATCACCACTCCAAGATGGCTGAGGAGGCCCAACCAGACAGATCAGCAAAGAAGTGGCCCAACTAATACATATTGCTCTAAGCAACTAAACCCACTCCTGGCTGGCCAAGAAAGGTTAAAAAAAAGATTAAACAATCACAGGCCACTCTGAGATGCTCCTCAACACAGAGACATTATATAATGAGCAACATTCTGTAGTCTACTCCTTAGGGACCATAACTTTAGCTGTTGACTACCTCCCAAGTAGGGACAGTCATAAATAGGAGAAAAGAAAAGAAGAAGTTAAGAGAAGAGAAGCACAGAATAAAGCCTCAACTCAGCTAGAACATCTAAGTTCAGCTTAGCATATCTCTTTGGAGCTTCTCCCCTCAGAGCAGAAGACAGTTGAGCAGACCAGAGAGGATTTGTTACATTGGAACACTCCAGCTCAGTTGGGGAAATCCTCCCTGTCTCAAAGCTGCCAGAGCTGTGTTATGCCTGACTTCCTGAATGACAGGATAACTTCCTATTGAGAAATTCTTCCAAAGAGCTGTGAGAGCCATGTGGCTCCTGCCTTCCAGAATATCAGAATGCCCATGACTTTGAAGTCACTTTTCCCACCTCAGAACTCTTAGGTCCCTGGGCTTCCAAATGCCAGGCCACATTTACATTTCTGTCCAACCTGCATAAAAACACTATCACTGGGCTGCTACTCTTTTACATCAGTTCTAAGCAGGGATAACAATGGATTTGAGAGATTGTGTTTCCTTGAGTACTTGGTTAGGTATTTTAGACACTTCCTGGCCTCAGGAGACTGAACTAAACAAGTGGGTAACTATGTATTAAATTCCCTAGAAATCTTAAGATAAAATGTCCCCATGTCCTATCATAGAAGAAGCAGCTTCCCTTTATCTCATTCTCTGATGTGAAAACCAGAAAAAGTGTGCAACACTAAAACATTCTGGCTCACTACACTAATTTTTGAACAATCAATAGCTGCATTGAAATTACAGCCACATACCGGGCCCTAATCTGAACAAAAGCTCAATTTGCTGCCCAACAAGTGAATCCCAAATGAGTACACAGTCATTACTTTAGGCTATTCTGGCAAGAGATTAATCTCCCAGAGGGAATGAATGGGAAGGAGGTAGTATTAAAGGTTGTACAGAATTCTTATATCAAAGTAAATGAAACACTAGCTACTTGAAATGGCTCTATTTTAATAACCACAAACAACAAAAATAAAGAGAGTTGAACCCAATTCTTACCAGAAATACAGTCCAGGAACCTCAGAAAGAAAACCAATATATCAGGGCACGGAGGCATAATCAAGATTTTTCAACATCAATTGTAACACCCTGACTTTAAAACTGGTAAAGGACCCTCTGAATTCATTGGGACACCAGGCTCAAATGTGAGACACAATGCAGTCTTCTCATGTGGTAATGACACTGTGAATTCTGGCTTTTAGAGACATTCAGATAGAGGAAGCTGAGCAGCTTCCATAAAAGGAGGAATGCCTACTTCCTTAAGCAGGAACTAAACTAAGAAATAGCTTTAAATCTTGATGAAGGAATGTAGCCAATAGAAAACTCACCCTGTTATGGACATCTTAGCTTCCTACTCCATATTGATTAGGTTTTACACAGACTGTACCTAAGTCATCAGGTATCCCTGTCTTAGGTTGTACTGCCAGCTCCAGGACAGATTCTAAGGCTTGGAATATGGCTTGACTGGAAGAATCACCACCAGCATATACTGAAAAGAAAAGTTGTAGAGGATACTGATCTTGAAAAGTAACATATCCAAAGAAAACACTACATAATACCTGTCCCATGCTTGTGGTCCAGATTAGAAGGGACCACAAGAATCTCAATGAGTTTGCCAGGCAACCAGTATGATCTCACAGGTTATCACAATCTTTATTGTTTTTAGTGCTACTAAGTGCTAAGACTCCATCTACTCATGACACATCAGTATATATGTCTTGAGATTATCCACAGAACATGTTTCATTATGAGCTGGGAATTATTCATTTTTCCTATCAGACTTTTACTTAAAAACACTAGTATATCATACAACCAATCGACTGCATTACTATGCCATTCATTATATTGATGAGCTCTTAGATATATTTCTTAATCCAATACCACCAGACTGGAGACTAAACAACATTCTTGTGCTTTTACCTTACTCAGCTGTTCCCATCTCGAATAAAAACAAAGTCCTCATATCCCCAGATATCCTCCTTTATTAGTGGAACTGAACTCAAGTGGCAGGGTGCAATTCAGTGAAGTTGGTACTTGTATGTTTATTCTTTTTGTTTTAGCATAATTTTAATAATAAAACTTAAAATTGATGCAGTTCTAGTAAACTGGGTTTACCACCAGAATCTCGTTTTATTATAAAAGTTTGCAGAAAAGAAAAACTTTCTCATCTTAATTGATGACTTTTTTTGAACCACATTTACTCTGCATGTTTGTTTCTATTACCTCATATAATACATCCAGAACATCTTTCCCTCTCCAATCAATATCTCCCACCTCCTTCCATCTCTCCTCACTACCAGATCTACCCCTTTTGCTCTTTGCTACTACTCAGAAGACAAAAGTACCCCAAGGATTAAAACTCAGACAATGTATAGCACATACTGTTTTGAATACCTCTCTTTGCACACAAACACAGAAACACACACACACACACACACACACACACACACACACACACACAATACATAAAATAGCATCCATCTTCAGAAACTCCAATACTCCCATAGATTTGTGCCATAGGAATGCAGGACAGACTTTTATCTCAGATATCTTAGGAAATCAGCATTTTCATTTGGAGAATGCTTTCATAATCCAACAGGCCTTATAACTCCACCTCCTTTACAACTGAAACTGCAGATGCTATCTCCTCACTATTCAGATCTTTGGTGATACCCAGAGAAAAAGTCCAAAGTCTTGTTTCCTTGGAGATATCCTGTCCTATCTCTGTACCAATCAGAATTCACGGAGCCCCTGTGTTGATGATAACTGATGAACCTGCATGTCAAACTGCTCAGAGTTTTCACAAGGGGCAGGCTATGAAAATAAATTTACAGATAAGTTGCTATCCACATGTTTAGCAATCAAAGATCTTCTCTGCTTAGACACATGAGGAGCCAACAGAGCACACCTAAACAGATTTGGTTTCTCTGTTATGCAAGCACCAATCAGGGCACCTGTCGATAGTTGTGACTGCATGGGATAATCTACCATAGACAAATAAATGCAATGGGAAGAAGTAGATATTGTGTTTTACATTAAGTACATACATACCATACTCTACCATTTATACTTCATCGTTTAAATCTTGGATTCTTCTTTAAGTAAATAACAGAGTGAACATGCCCCATAGTCACTTCAGAGGCTCTCTGAACTATAGCCCCTACCATGGATTGCAAGTAGGCCTTAGTCTAAGTCTTTCATCTTTCATTAGTAATCGCCTTTAGAAGGCTTGCAGTAACAGAGAAAACAATGCCTGGAAGGCAATCTTAAGACTGCAGCTGTCCTCCTGGAAATCTTGACCTTGGTGTTAATTGTTTGTAAAGGATGAACAAACCTTATAAAGAATATTGGATTGGATTATCCACATGGGGACCCATCTGGCCAATGAATGAAGAAATAAAAGATACTGTATGCCTACTGATGTGAATAATTCAGAGTAGAGTTCCATACAAAATAGTGTTTCTCCAAATCATTGACTCAAGGCAAGGCAGTGTCCAACTGATACTGTATAGGAAACATAGTAGATAGGGACCAAGTTAATCACAATTGCGCTGAAGCAATCAGATTAATTCAGAAGGTAAAGTGTGCCATAAGACAACTTACCTGAGTTCTTTTCATGGCAAGAATGGAAGTGAGAAAACTTATGTGAAGAGATTAAAGGGACCTAGGCAAGATGGATCTTGCTTGACTACAGTAATCTGGAGGTGAATGCATAAGAATCAGGAATTCAAGTCTATTTTTAGCAGCAAAGTGAGTTGAGAGTAGCCTGGGCTTCATGAGTTTCAGGGGAGTGGAGGGTATGAATGCAAGTGAGCAATTAACATTTAAGAGACCAAATGACAACAGTGTTTAGAGTTGTTGTGGCCCATGTAACCGCTGTCGTTAGGCAGTGTGAAATGGAGCTGTGTCTACATAGGGAATATCAGACAAGCTAGACCTACATACTAAGATCCTGTATCAAATAAAAGTGTAATGTATACAGATTGTTAGGTTATCTTAAAATAAACCAATCATTTTTCTATGGCATTTTTAAGATTACCCCAGAATTTGAACATAACATGGTTAGTAGATGATGGTAAAGGATAATTCGTCATTTTATAAGATGTGTTAATGGCATTGAATGTACATGTGAAATCACAGCTTTTCATTGGAAATTTTGCAAAAATTTTAGATGTCAAATGTAGTAATGTATGAAACTTTAATTTTAAAATAGTCTTAGTTTAAAGAGAGAGACAGTTGGTATATGCCAAAAATCCCATTTCTATGTCTTACAGTCCTTCTTACAAAACCCAGTTTAGTGCTGGGAAGCAAGTGCACATATTGAAATACCTGGATGTGAAGTATTCTCAAAATGAAGAATGGAAGTATAGAAATTCTTAGTTCAGAATGCATCAAAAAAGAACTTTCATCTTCAAAACAGTATTTTCAGTCCACAGCTTGAAAATGAAAAAGTTTCAGATAGCAGAGAAAATAGTAAGATTTTTCTACAAATTCTATTAATCTCAATCAAAACTTGTCTGTGTGTGTGTGTGTTTGTGTGTGTGTACATATGTGGGGGAAGTGAGATAGGTGTACATGTTTATTAGCACATAGGTGTACACAGGTGGTTGAGGTACCCTGGAAGACTATTCAGTGCTCTCAACAGGTAAGCCATCTATCTAACCTGAGTATATTTTTTATCTAATGCCAATATGCACACTTTTCAGAATAAACAGCATTTGCAACTGTGCCGAAAAATACCATCTATGGAACCCCTTTTAGCAAACAGAGAAGATTTTACCAGCATATTAAGTGTCTATGGTTTTCATATCAAGTGTTTACTTCTGATATGTCTATGATTGCTCTGAAAAGATGGGAAACAACCTCCTCGTTGAATGATATTGTCAACAATAGTAATTTGTAACAGGGATCTTTGTACAGAATGCAAAGGTGAACAGTAACAGTATGACCAATTCTGCTCTACTCATATCATTATTAATTAAGTTTAATTGCCATTATTAGTTGTGTCCTACAGGAATCAATTAAGGAAAGTAATTTTCACAGTATCTCACAATGTTCCTTCATCTACTGTCTTGAATTTTCTATGAGTTATATAATATGACCTGTGTCTCACAACAAAGGCATGACTGGTACTTTGGAAGGATCTATTTCACTTTAAAGACTTCACTCCTCCCCCTGCTGTACACCAAGTATCTGACCTTGGACAGTTGACTAGGTGGAAAATTCATTTCCATCTTAGAGCAAACTAGATACCAACAAAAAGAAATAAAAACCGCCAAAGAAAATGTCATTTTGCCTGATGTTCATCTGGCTGTATATTAAAGCCAGGATACAGTCTCAATATCCAGAATACTATGGGCATCGAGAGTCAGAAGATTGGCTGAAAAAGGTGGCTCAATGGTCAAGAATAATTTCTGCTTTTCCAGAATACCCAAATTTAGGTCCCACACCAACAAATCTTGGCTCTTAACTGCTTGTAACTCGAGATGCAGGGATTTAGGAGCTCACTTCTGGTCTCTTCAGTCACATACTTATGACACATGCTTACTCAGAAAACCATACATAAACAAAATGTAAATTCATAAAAAAATGATTCCTAAATGGGGGCTGAACAAGTAGGTCACTGCAGGCCTAGCAGTCACAAAGCTCTGGGGTTGATCCCCAGCACTGAGCTGACTACGTATCATGGCACATACATTTAAACCCTGGCATTGAAAACATAGAGGCAAGAGGATCAGGATTTCAAGGGCGATCTCATAGACATAATAAAGTGAAAGCCAGTATTGAATATATGATACCTTGTTACAAAAGTAAATAAATATACGGATAAATCCAAACAACGAAAACCAAGTTAATTATTTTTATATTTAAAAAAATTCTCCTTCCAGTGTATTTGAACATATAAGGTCCTTCGGCTATATACGTCATGTGGTCACTATTTTATATATATACCCATATTCCTTTCTATTTTTGTCTGTCTAGCTTTTACTAGGCTTAAATCACATGTAGCCACCTTCTATGTCACAGTGGCATATGATCATGGCAAAAATAGTGTTCAATTACTGAGAAATTTGATTTTTTTAAGCATCAGAATTTTTGACATTTATTTCATTGTGAAGTCATTAGTAGGAAGATGTGATAGAAAGGTAAATGCCACTTCTATTTTCAGCATCTTACCATGGGAATTACGAGTTGTGGAGCCAAGGAAACAGCTTTCTTTGCAGCTGCTTTATCTGGGCTGTTATCTGATATCTGTACAACATCATAAGGGCCTGTTCTTCCAACACATGTTGTCCTCAGTTTCAGATAGGTCGGCTTGGTAAGAGATGAGTCACTGTAGATGTAAGCACTCACCAATGTGGGCAACCTCAGAAGAGAAGTATCCCCCAGAAAAGAGCCAGTGTTGTTCAGCAATAAAGGCTCTTCCTGCTAAGCTTGATGAAAGGATATTTAAAAATAATTTCCCAGAGAAGATTCAAAACACAATCTCAAATTTCTACAGACTTAGCACAGCTGGTAGAGTGTTTGGCTAGTTCATTTCAGGACTTAGATAAGTCAGAAAGATTATAGAGATAAAAAAATCAACAAAATCATTGAACAAAATTTCACAAATATAAAAAAAGAAATGCTTATAAAAGTACAAGAAGCTTAAAGAACACCAATTAGACTGGGCCAGAAAGGCAAGCCCACTTGCCACATACAAATGAAACCACTGAACATATAGAAAAACAAAGAAAATAATAAAAGCTATAAGAGAAAACAACAAATGACATACAAATGTAAATCTATTAGAATTACACCTAACTTCTCAATGGATACCATAATGTCTAACTGTAAACAAAAAAAACAACATATTCTTTGGGAACACAGATTACAGTCCAGACTATTATTTGGAGCAAAACTGTCGAGTATAGACAGAGAAACCAAATATTTCAAGATAAATTCATATTCTAACAATACCTATCTATAAAACCTGCCCACAGAAGAAAATAGAATGAAAACTCCAAGTCAAGGAGATTAAGTACAATCAGGAAATAATCTCACACAATCAAACTCAAAAGAAGCAACACACACACACACACACACACACACACACACACATACACACAAACATATCAACAATAACTTCAAAATAACAGGAGCTAAGTATCATTGGTCTTTGATATTCCTCAAGATTATTGGTGTCAATTTCCCAACAAAAAGAGACAGACTAATAGAATGGATTTGAAAACAGAATCCACCCTTCTGCTGCATACAGGAAACACACCTCAACCACAAAGATAAATATTACGTTAGAGTAAGGAATTGAGAAATGATTTACTCAGTGAATGGACCTAAGAACCAAACTGGTGTACCCATTTCTAATAGCCACAATTAATCAGAAGTCATGGAGAAGGACACTTCATATCCATTAAACCAAAAATCCATAAAGATGACATTCTTCACACCTAACCCCTAAAATTTGCAAACTGACTGTAACAATTGTAAAAGAAACAATGTAAAATTTAAATAAACACATTGACTCTCACACACTGATAGTGGGAGACCCTCACACTCTGATAGTGGGAGATTTCAATACCCCAACCCTCATCGACTGACAAGCCATCCATACAAAAAATAACTGAGATATATTGGCACTAACAAATGTTGTAAACTAAATGGACCTAACAGATAGTTACTCAATGTTTCACCCACACAGAAGAATACATCTTTTTCTCACCATCTCACAGAACCGTCTAAAAATTGATCACATTCTTGGCCCCAAAGCAATCTTGAATTCATACAGGAAAACTGAAATAGCCCCGTGCATCCTATCAGATCACCATTGATTAATGTACAACTTATACAACAGCAACAGCAGAAGGCCTAAAATTCATGGAAATTCACCAACTCTCTACTTACTAACAAGTGAATCAAGACAGAAACAAAGGAAGAAATTAAAGAATTTCCTGAATTCAATGAAAATGACTCTAAACCACACCCAAAATTACGGTACATGATAAAAGCTATGATAAAGTGAAAATTCATAGTACAAAGTGTTTACCAGAAAAGACTGGAGACTTAATATACTAGAAAAGTAAGAGCATATCTGAAAGAACTAAAACAAAAAGAAGGAAGTATACCCAAGAAAGTAGATATCCAGAATTAATTAAACTGAGACTGACATCAACAAAATAGAAATGAAGGGAACAATTCAAAGAATCAATGAAAGAAATAGCTGGCTCTTTGACAAAATTAACAAGATAGACAAGCCCCTAGATAAAATACTAAAAAGACAGAGAGACAATGTATAAATCAATAAAACCAGAAAAAAAGGAGGATATGACTTTACACATTGTAGAAATCCAAAGAATGAGTAGGTCATATCTTAAAAACTTGTACTCCACAAAATTGTAAAATCCAAAAGAAATGGAAATTTTCACATTAAGTACCACCTACAAAAACTGAATGAAGATCAGCTAAACAACTTAAACACACCTATAACTCTCAAGGAAAGAAAAGACGCCAGTGAAGGACTTATAATCAATTAAAGCCCAGAGCCAGATGATTCAATCTCAGAATTTTCAGACAATTAAAGAAGAGTTAACACCAAAATTCCTCAAGTTATTCTTCAAAATAGATGCAGAATGAAGTCTGACAAACTCATTTTATGAGGCCACATTCATGCTAATACCAAAACCTCAAATAGACTCAACTAAGAAAGAGAATTATATGGCAATAGCTCTCAAGAACATAGATGCAAATGTACTCAATAAAATATTCACAAACAACATCCAAGAAAACATTAAAAAGAATATCCAACATGATTGAGCAGGCTTGATCACACAGATAAAGGGATGGTTTAACATATGAAAATCAGTGCTTTATGACTGTGATTTATGATGCAATGACACTGTATAACAAATTGACAGAAAAAAAATACATGATCATCTCACTAGATTGTGAGAAAATTTTAGACAAAATCAAACAACCCTTCATAATAGACCCATTGGAGAGACTAGGGATAAAAAGGCCATACCAAAACACAAAAAGGCAATTAACAGGAAGCCTATTGCAAGCACCATATTAGATGGAGAGAATTTCAGTGCAATTTTACTAAAATCAGGAGCAAGATGAGGCTGTTTCATCCATATTTACATATTAAATACAGTACTTAAAGTTCTAGCTAGATCAATAAGACAACAAAAGAAGATTAAAGAGATATGAATTCAAAAGAAATATCCGAATATCCTTATTGGTAGATGATATAATATTATATATAAATGACCTCACAACCTGGATTAGGGAAGTCCTACAGGTAGTAAACAACTTCAGTGAAGTGGCTTGATACAAAATAATCCCAAAAAATTCTGTAGCCCATCTATATATAAATGGCAAATGGACAGAGAAAGAAATAACAGACACAACATTCTTCACAATAGCTTCAAATAATAAAAGGTAACTTGGGTGACCAAGTAAGTGAAAGACTTGAATGACAAAAACTTTACATACTTGAAGAAAATATATGAAGATCTCAAAAGATGTAAAGATAGCCCATGCTCTATGGTTGACAGTATTAATATAGTAAAAATGGCCATTTCACTAAATGTAATCTAAAGATTCGATGCAATCCCAATACAATTCTTTCTAGACATGAAAAGAACATTATACAACTTCATATGGAAAAGCAAAAAAACATAGGATAGCTAAAATAATCTTGAAAAATGAATGAACTTCTAGAGGTATCAACATCCGTGGTCCCAATCTGTGCTACAGAGACAAAGTAATAAAAAATGATTGCTACTCTCACAAAAACACACATGAGAAACAGGGAATTGAATAATGGTTACAGATATATATCCAGACACCTAGGGAAATCTGATCTTTGATAACGAAGCCAAAAACATACAATGAAAAACAGAAAGCAGCTTTAACAAATGGACCTGGTCTAATTGGATGTCAGATGTAAAGCATGCAAATAGATCGCTATCACAGAGTACCAACCTCAAGTCTAAATGGATCTAAAATCTCACTATAAAACCAGATATAATGAATGTAATGGAAGAGAAAGTGTTGAATAGCCTTGAGAGCAGTGGCACAGGAGTAACTTTTTAAACAGAATACCACAAGATCAGAAATTAAGATCAAAGGTTAATAAGAGGACCTCATGAAACTGACAAGCTTCTGTAAGGAAAAAGGACATTGATAATAAGGAAAAACTACAGCCTACAGAATGAGGAAAGATATTCATCCACTCTACTTACAGTTGAGACCAAATGTACAAAATAAATAAAAATGCAAGAAACTACATGTCAACAAAACAAATAACCTAATTAAAAATGAGATGCATATCTAAACAAAGAATTCAAAAAGAGGAATCTCAAATGGCTGAGAAATACTTAAAGAAGTGTTCAACATCTTTAGTCATCTGGGCTGACTCTCTAGGGGCAATCTGCTACTGGAGATAAAAGAACGTTTCTTTGGGTGTGGCTTGAAGGTGGGTGAGGGGGTTCAAGGTGGAGGTTACAGCAGGAACAGGGTTATGGATGTTTATTAGGCTCAGGCCTTATGGGGCACAAACCATGGGGTCCTCAATGGCACTTCACTGAAACACTTTCCTCCATTCAGTGTGCTAGGAGGCTCAGAAACTTCTTCCTATTTCTATGGGGATGCTCCAGAAAATACACGACAATCTGTAACACGAAACAGAGGACTCAGACACACAAAAAAAGACTCATGCACCAGGGTCTGGAATCTGACACTATGAGGCCAAGCAAGGACATTCTAACTTGGGCCTGCCCAGAAACCCTGTTGCATTCTACTTTACTCGACATCCAAGGTGATCACTAAAGCTACCAGGCCAGACGTGGGTGTGATGAGACTGGCTGACCATGGCCATAAGCAAGAATCTAGTTAAAGGCTACCTCACAAGAAGGCCATCCTAGGCTAAAGCTGGGCCTATACAGGAACAAGGTAGTGTTGTCAAATAGCTGCATTAAATGGGAAGGAGGGCAGAAGCCTCACGAAGAGGCTTCAAACTCATTGGGGTCCTACGCATAGAACTGCCTTTGAATATAGCAAAAGAAGACACCCTTGATGAACAAATGGCAAAGCAAAATGGCATCTGTGTGTACCTGTGATAATCCAGTTGCTCTGTTCAGACCCCTGAATCAGATGTGTGATGAGAAAGGCCACCCCAACGCTTTCATCATCTTGCACATGGATCAAAGTTGGTGCCTTCAGGAACACTTCCATCTGAATTCTGTGGATGCTCTCAAAGTTCATCCATAGCAGGAGCCAGCAGAAGCCAGGAACATACACCTACAATTTAACTTGTAGAGACAGGCAGTGCACGACCCTGTTGTGGGGAAAGGAAATCTGTAAAGAATAGACATTTCATCCCACTTATCCCTTGGCCTATTGGTATTGGGCTTAGACTCAATCATAACTGTCTCATGGCATTGTCATGTTATTATGAGTTATGTCAAGTTGTGTCATAACCTATCTCCTCTCCCCAGCCCAACAAACAATCCACATTACACCCAAACAAGAGGGCACCACTCAAGATACTTGGCTACATTTTCTTTCTCTAAAACCCCCAAGGTGCTCTCAAATATGGATCATTCTGTGTCCTCTGAAGACATATCTCTTCATGTGGCCAAGGATAGGAACACCGGAAACTCAGAGCTTTCTGAAGTGATTCAAGTGGATCTACTGGCATCTAGAAACAAAACAAAATACAGTGTCCTAACTGGTCCCTCCAGGATGCCCGTAGCACAACCACACTGCTGTCCTAAACAGCAACTTCATAGCAAAGTAAGACATCCTCACAGAAAAGTATCATATTTTCTTTACCCCTTCTCTCCATTGGTCTAGAACCAAGGAACAGGAGTGCGCTGGCATAGAGCTGGCATAAAAAAGAATGGATTTGATCACCGAGGTGCAGGCAAATATAGCAACAATTTCACAGGAAATTCTTTCTCATTCTTTCTCTCTGTTTCTGTATCTTTATCTTATCTATCTATATATCTGCCCATCACCTTCTGACTAATCTCTTTTTTAGCTTTTCTATCTCCCTCTCTCATGTATATATTCAAATCCAGTACATCCAGGGCAGTTATGACCTTTTGGACACCATATGATATATAGTATTCACTAGGAAATGATTTGCACTATCCCAAAGGAACCATTTCTTCAATGAGCTCAGAACCCACATTGGCCCAACTCCATGGGGATGGAAGCCCCTAAAAAGACAATTTTCCCTGCCTCCAGAATACAAACCAACATTGATTTCCTTCTCTCACTCTCTGTCACACATCCTTGAGGTAGCTTCTCTGATGCTGAAAGGGTGGTCCCTCAGGCTGGAACTGATTTAGGGTCTCAGTTGTGTCAGACCAGTCACTTCCAGGGAGTGGTTCTGTCACCTTCAATACTGTTTTCATATCCTGGGTCTAATTGACTGAGAAACAAGAACTCACAACAATCAAACGAAGAATCCAGACACTATGCCTACATGAGCTTGTGCTTAGTTTTGGCTCCCTGAAGGGTCTCCACTAAAAAAACTGTCTTTAACAGACAATTCTGAATTGACCATTGATAGATCTGGGTCCATGAACTATACCTGCAGACAAGTTCTGAAGAGAACACAAAAGAAAGAAAAGAAAAAGAGAGAAGTGGCAGAAAGAGAGGAGAGATGAGAGAATGAGGATGGTATGGGTGAGTGAAATGGATAAAACTCAGAGGACCACAATGGGTATGTGACCCTGACATTTTGATCACAGCTTAGAAGAGATGCTGGCAGTGTGTGGGGGTCCAAGAAGTGAGGTCTGGGTGCTAGTGTTGATGCTCACCTGAAATTTAAGAGCTTATGGATGACATTAATGAACCATGGCATGTGGAATACGTTTCCCTGCCTAAAACCAGATGAAGCCTCAGTTACAGAGTCCCTTGCAAAGATATCCCCAATCCCTACAGACACATCTACCTCAAGACCTGTGAGGATGTGCTTCCTGCTTGCTGCATGACAATCCCTATGGCACCTGGCCTGCACTGGAGCAGGACTCAGCCTCAAGAATAAAGGATCACCTGGACCCTCCTTTCTCAAATACCTCACTTGGGCCAACAAGGCTGAAGGAGACTCAAGGCAGTCCTGTCCAGCCAAGATCAGAGGTGCTGCTTAGGGTGTTGGCAATGTACAGAGATTCTCAGATACCTGCTTGCAGGATTAGCAAAATCATTCCACTTAACAACAGATGTTGACCAAAATGCTAAATAATTGTTGCCGTGGGAGCACTTCTTCTCTCATTTTTGTTGCAAAAATACAACACAAACCAGCTACCTCCAGACTCCAAGAGGCACATAAACTCATACACAAATATTGGCCCAGAGATGGATCTCTAGATGCAGTCCACCACAGATGGTACCAGGTTCTATGGGCATGTAGATAGGTGAGAACATTTCAGACAGGCGTGGGTGGGGATGAGGATGGGTGGTAGTTTCAGGGCCTGTGGGTCACAGAATCCAGAACATAGGAGCACCCCACCTGCAGTGTTCTGAGTTAATCCACTCAATTCTGGGTGCTGGGGAGGTTCAGAATGTGTGGCATAGACAACCAAGGGAATGCTCCAGAATATCTATGCCAATCTGTAACACAGTAGAGTAGCCTCAAACACAAAAACATGAACTTAGGAAACAAGAGCTGGACACTGCCCTCATATAGCCTAACCAGGACATTCCAACTTGGGTCTGCCAAGAGGTACTACTGAATTCTCCTTGACTACACCTACATGACTGAACATTAAAGGTGCCACTTAAGATTTGGGTGTCCTGATGCTTTGTGACCCTGGCCACAACCAAGCTTCCAGGTGAAGGCAGCCTGCCAAGGAGGTCCTCCAGAGAAGGCCACAGAGTGGTAAGTCACTAAGGTGGTAGTATCACAAAACTCCACATGCATAGGAAGATAGGCAGAAGTCTCAGAAAAGACAACTACTTGCCTCAATCAGTATTTATGCCCAGCTTTGCCTTTCTACCTAGCAGAAGAAGTCTCAGTAATGGACAAAGGACAAAATCAGAGGCTTTTGTGTACACCTTTGAGAATCCAGTCGCTGATGTCTAAGCACTGATTCTGATGGGTGATGAGTAAGGCTACCAATAACCTCAAATCTTCTTGACAATGAGCCGTGCTAGTATGTACCCTGTCATATGGGATAAGGTGGGTGTACCCACATTTTAACTATAGACACAGGTTGTCCAGGACCCTGTTATGGGGACAAGAATGTGTCAAAAGGAGATTTATTATATATAACCTGTTACCTTGCCTAACAGGTCATGAGCTTGGTTCCACAACCAAGGCATTGGCAGGCAATCATTATGAGCAATTTCCAAGTCAGTCCCAACGTATCTCCTCTCCTCTGCCTAAAACACTCCAACAGGAACCACTCAAGATAACTCCTTTTCTTGTCTTTCTCTAAATCCCCAAGTCACTCTCAGATTTGTATTATTCTGTGACTTCTGTGGACACCTACCTACCTATGGCCAAGGCAAAGAACACATCAAACTCAGAGCTCTCTAATAAGATTCAAGTGGAACCAATGGGATAATAGATATACAAGGGAGAAGATACATTCTAGACTGGTGGCATCAGAAAGCCTGAAGCAATCTGCAGCTCTACATCCTCATAGGAAACTCTCAGGTCGTTCCCTTCTTCCTTTCTCTCCTGTGACCTACAATCAAGGAACAGTAATAACTGGACATAGGGTGTCATGTGAGAATGACTTTGACTGCTAGGCTATAGGCAAAAATAGGAACAATCTCAAAAATCACCCATCAGCACCACAGAGATTCTCCTCTCTCTCTCTCTCTCTCTCTCTCTCTCTCTCTCTCTCTGTCTCTCTCCATCACTCTCTGTCTCCTCTCTTTCTTTCTATTGCTCTCTCCATCTATTTTCCTCTCTCATATGTACAATCATAGACATTTCATCGTGAGAAGGTAGGCTTGTCAGGAAAAAACATGATATACCAGGTTCACTTGGGAAATAATTTTCACTATTGCAGAAGTATCCTTCCTTCCATGAGCTGAGAGTCTGTAGATGCCCAACTCCATGGGGTGAGACTGTCCACGTTGTGCCCTAGAAAAAGACTATTTTTCCTGCCTCACACAGACATTCCCAATATCACTGTCCATTTCCTCCTCTCTGTCAACCCTTCTGGAGTCAGCCTCCCTTCCACGGTAAAGGGAGCTCTCTCAGGCTGTAACTGCTCTGAGTTCTCAGAAGTGCCATTGCAGCCACTGCACAGAACTGTTCATGCCACCTTTCATACTGTTGCCATGTAACTGGTATCATTAACTGAGCCATAATTGGTCACAGCAGTACATGGGCACATACAGATATTATGACCACTTGAGCTTCTGCTGACCAGGTGGAGTACTAAAAGTCCTCTCCTACTGACATTACCACACAGCTCTGACATGACTACTGTGATTGCTACCCACATCATCATTTCTAGCATTATCAGAGATTTCTGGGGCAAAGATTTATCAACAGTGAACTCAAGAAGAATGAAAATACCCACACACATGCGCACCCACACACTGTTTTCCTTGGACCCAGATTCTCCCATTTGTTAATTTTTGAGCCTCTTCTAATTAATTACTCTTCCACAAGATATAATTAGACAGGGAAGAGCAGGATAAAATTGCTTTTTCAGCCTTCAACCTGGGTGTTCTCCCTTGGAAAGAGGTAAAGAGAATAAATCAGGAGAATCCACAAATATGCTTCCTGTGTGGGTTTTGGAAATCACAGCAGGAAACCTGTTAAGAGAGGCATGGAGAGTCTAACCCTGCCCTCATGGTACGGTGCCTGCACTGTCACATTTGGGGACTGCATAGTTCACCCTATATGACTGCTTATTATAAATGCAGCAGTCATATAGGGAATACTGAGACAAAAGAATGTCATGCGCCACTTGCCCTCTGTGTACACAAAGAGGATGCATATGTCCATGGTGGTGCAAGTCAGACAAGTGTTAGGGTTCTAGGGATGTGGCTTTGGAATACTTTTTCCCACATCAATGATCCTGAACTCCACCCATCCCAAACTCAAAGAGAAATCTATTTTCTGTTGAATATATTTAAAGAACAGAAGAAAAATAAAGTTGGAGAGAAGAGGAGGTAGACAAAGATGAGCAAGGAGGTAATGAGGACTTTAGGGAGGGAGTTAAATGGATTAAACACAGATGACAATCATGGCTGTGTTGCCCTGACGATTTTGGCACAGACGTGAAATGATTCTTTGTACCATGTGTGATTCCTAGAAGTGAGCTGTGTGAGCTACTGGTGAGAATCATTCAAATACTAGGGAGACTGTGGCTGGCCTTGTACACACTGTCATGTTGAATAAGTTTCCCTTCCTCAATGCTGATTCAACCACAGATATACAATCACTGGCAAGGTGATCCTCACAAAAATGACAAACTTGACAGCCTTAAGACCTGGAAGGCTGTAATTTCAGATTAGAGCAAACCAAATTCTGTGGCACTGGCTCTGTACTGGGGCAGGAGTTAGCCTTGTGGGATGAGGATCAACTGCCCCCTGTTGTTTTACCCTACACCACTCCTGGGTCAACAAGACTGCACTAGACCTGAGTCAGTCCTGTCTAGCAAGGACCAGAGGTGCTGCTTAGGGTGCTGGCAATGTCCACTGAAAGACAGGGACCTGCTGGTACAATCTGACAAAAAAAATTATACTTGGTAACAGTAGTGCACCAAAAATATAAAGCATCTTGAGCTTTGGGACAATTCTGTATGACATTCACTGAGAAAAGAAAGAAAACTTATATACTCCAAGTTGGCAAGATTACTTACAGGCTAGAAAAGTTGTGGGCATGCAGGTAGGTAGGTGGATTCTCAGCAGGGGGGAAAGTGTGGGCGGAAATGGGTGGGTGATTTAGAACCTCTGGGTCACAGAACTAGGCGGCTCCTCAATTTCAATTCCCCGAGGAATTCCATTCAATTCAGGATACCTGAAGGAGGCCGAGAAGTTTATGTATAGGTCCTAAGGAATGTTCCAGAAAACTCATGCTAAAAATTTCCACAGAAACAAAAAAAAACACAGACTTGGGGATTGGGGACTCAACAGTGCCCTCCTATGGCTCAGCTAGGACATTTTGACTTGGGCCTCCCCAGAGATCCTGCTGAATTCTCCTTGACTCTGCCCATCTGAAAGATCACTAGAGATGTCAGGCAAGAATTGAGTGTGCTGAAACTTGGTAAAGAAGCTGAAATCCAAACTTCAAGGACAAGGAGACCTGCCAGGAATGCCTCAGTCAAAACCGGGGCTGTAGGGAAGCTGTGTGGTAGTGTCACAGAACTATGGACATATGGGAAGTAGGGCAGATACCTCACCAAAGATCACCATTCTTTTCTGTGGGGCTGTATACACAGAACTGCCTTTCTTGGCAGAAGAAACATTACAATGGAAAAAGGCAAAGCACAAGGCTACTTTGTGTATATCTGAGGGCACCATTTTTTCAGGTCTGAACCCTGAGGCTGATGGAAGTTCAGAAATTCAATAAAATCTTCAAATTTCCTTGTGTATCCAGGTTGGTTGCTTCAGCAACCATTCCATCTTGGTTCAGGTGAATTCTGCCAACACTTCTTCCAAAACAGGGCCTATATTATCCTGGGAACAAATTTCACCAAAAGTCAGGCAACACAGGTCTCCTTGTGGGGAGAAAGACAGATCCAAAGGAGAAACATTACACATCTTCTGCTACCTTGCCTACCAGGCAGTGAGCCTGCATCTCTAACCTATCAGTCTCCTAGGCATTGCCAGGCAAAATTATGAGCTAACATCAGGTCTATCACAAACTCTTTCTACTCCCCAGACCAATACACCACCCAGACTCGACGAAATCAAGCATCTTTAAGTCTTCCTATTGAACACAGGGCAATGCGCAAGGCAGTTGTGTGTACCTGTTAGGGCTCCAGCTTCTCAGGCTGAGCCATGGGTCTCATGGGAATTTAAAAAGGACACCTAAGCTTCAGGTCCTTCCAAAGAATCCAGGCCAGGGCCAAAGCACCCTCTGATTTGTGTTCAGGTGGATGCTGCCACACTTATGGTGTCTCTGAAGAGTAGATTCTTGTCTAGTAGATTCAAAAGGAATGACTGCACAAACTCATACAACGTAGACATAAAAACAAATACACAAAAGCACACAGACCATCATCTTTGACCCCAGACTCTGCCATTTGTAAATTTTAGAGCCTTATCTAACTAATTATTCTTCCAACTGATAGCACTGAACAGAGCAGACCAGAAAAAATTGATTTCAACCCGTGACAATGAGTGTACTCCCTAGGTAAGAAGTAAGATAAACTAGTCAGGAGAATCCATTATAAGGTGTGCTGCAAATGAGTTGGGAATTACAATGATGGTGGGGCTTGTTAGTGGAGGCAGAGGGGAGTCAAACCCTGCCTTCGTGGTTCAGTACATGCCTGGTCATTTTTGTGCAGTTCTATTAAGATTTAAATATCTATTTAGATATTAAGATTTCAGAAGATTGAGTTTGTCTACCTACTTTTCCTGTATACAAAATCAGGATGAATATGACTGTGGCAGTCACTCCAAAACCCTTTTGGGTTCTAGGGATATGGCTCTGGAGTAGAAACCTATTCCAATAGGCCTGTGTCTTTGTACTCCACCTGCATTCAAACTCAAAGATGACCCATCTTCTGAAAGAAAAAGGAAAAGAAAACATGACAGGAAGTACAAAAATTGAGTCAGAGACAACAGGAGTAAGATTAAGAGAGTCAGGAGAGAATGTAGATCGTAGGGAAGGAATTAAATGGATAATACTCATTTGACCACAATATAGAATATGTATTATACATTCTGTGGAAGCCTTGAACTGCACAATCAAGGTCGATGCCTAAGGTTGAAAAGATGCCACACCCTCAGTCCCAGTTTCTGGGCACCATAAGACTCAGAACAACCCAAACCCCAGACATAGTTTCACCTTAGGTATCTGCAACCCACGACACACGCCAGAGACTATAATTTACTCCCAGTTCTCAAGATAGTTAGGATTTCCTCAGGCCCACCTTCTGAACTAAGACACCACAAGCTTCTGAACATTAGGAGCCCCCTCAGAGAGGTATTTCTAGTTAGCTCTTAGTACTAATTTCAGATAGTCAGGTGAAAAGACAGCACAGCCATCAGAACAAGTGACCTGGTGGCAAAAGGAACAGATAATTGTTGCTGTCACCAGTACTGGCATCTAAGGAGGTCATACTGTGTGGTCTGAACAAGTGCTAGAGTCAAAGGGATTCATTCTTCCCTACCTCTGAAGACATTGTGAGGTAACAGTGCCTTGCATCGAATGCCCTGACAGCATAAAGATCTTTGTAGTACATGTGAAGCCACCAATAACAATGATGCTAGATATGGTGGGGTGGGGAACGGGATTAAACTAAATAGATTTCAGCAGATAAACACTAGAATTTCTAACTGCTATGCAGGGACAAGATCTATGTTATGCTCTTGGTGGACCATCTATGTTTTATTAAAATTAACACATCTCATTCCATTGAATAGTCAATTGGCAGCTACTCAATTTGATCCATCACGAAGGGAATTTTAAAAGTCAATAAAGAGTGCGTGATTCAGCAGAACATCTATTAAAACAAGAATGATAGAGATACAATGAGCATGTCCCGTGTGCAAGACTGACATGCAAAATCGTGAAGTGCCATGTCCACGGAAACTCAGAGAACAGCTGGCAGCCCTGCAAAACAATTCCACTTGATGACAGTAGTGTACCAAGAATGTCAAGTACCTTGGGCCCTGGGACCATTTTGTATGGCATTTCCTGAGCAAAACATAAAAAAAGAAAACAACAACAAAAAAACAAAAAACAGAAAACTTGAAAATGACTACAGAATCCAAGTTGGCAGCTTACCTTATAGGCCAGGCATAGAGAGACTTGACTCTCTAATTGCAGTCCACTTCAAGGTATTCCAGAATGGTCGTATCGGCATGCCTGTAGGTAAGAGGATTCAGGGCAGGGGTGCAAGTATAGGTGGTAATGGGTGATAAGCTCAGGATCTGTGGGTCAAAGAACAAGTTAGCTACTCAATTTCTCTGCCCTGGGATAGTCCATTCAATTCAGGGTTTCCGAGGACACAGAAGTTGTTGTGTGGGTCCTTAGGAATGCTGCAGAAAACACATGGAAATCTGTATCACATACTATCATTCTCAGAAACATACAAACAAAGGATCTGGAAATCGAGGACTGGACATTCCTTTTGTGGTACATCAGCATATTTTGACTTAGAACTCCCCAGAGATCCTGGTGAATTCTTATTGAGGCTGCCCACCTGGAAAACCACTAAGGCTGTCAGGCAAGAATTGGTCGTGCTAACACTCATTGAACCTGCTGATGTCCAAGCATTGAGATCAAAGAGGCTTGAAAAGACAGCCTCAGGATAAATCACATCTGTAGGAAGTTGGGTGGTGGTGACACAGAAATCTGCTCACATGGGAATTTGAGCAGATACCATACCAAAGACAACCTTACATCTCAATGGGGCTATAGACCCAGAACTGATTTTCCACCTGGCAAAAGCCTTGCAATGCAGAAAGGGCAAAGTTGAAGGCTACTGGGTATACCTGTGAGATCTCCATTTTCACAGTACTGAGCCCTAAGTCTGATGCAAGTTCAGAATGATAGCCAAAAACCTCAAATCTAATTGTCCATGGATCCAGACTGGTTCTTTTATGGACCATTATGTGTGGGTTCAGGTGATATTTGCCTCTCTTCATCCACAATAGGAGTTATAAGGGACTAAGGACCCAATTTCACATGAAGATATTGTCTGCCTAGGATCCTGTTGTAGGGAATACAGGTCTAAAGGAGAAACATTACATGTCTCCTGCCACTTTGCTTACCAAGCAGTGGGCTTTCATACCCACCCATCAGTCTCCTAGGCATTGCCAGGCAACCATTATGAGCTATCACCATGTCTCTCATGACCACTTTCCTCTTTCCAGGCGATTACCCAGACTCAACTAAACCAAGAAGCACCCTTCATCCTTTCTAATGAACACAGGCCAAAACTCAAAACAGCTGTGCGTACCTGTGAGGGCTCCAGTTTCCCAGGTCTAAGCCCTGAGTCTAAATGGGAATTAAGAAAGGCCGCGTAAACCTCACATTTGCTTGCCAATATATTTAGGCCCAAGCTGGATATTAATGTTTCTTATTAATCAAGCAAAACGAAAATCTATCCTTTGCACGTAAACTTAAATCAGAATTTCATCAGTACACATGTTTATAGCTCATACTAAACACTATTTGCAAATATAAAGTTTTAACATCATTTGATGAATTCATAAAAACTGTGTCTGTTTTTCCCCCCTGAAGAAGTACCTCAAGTACTTCTTCCTAAAAAAAAGAAAGCCCACATCAAGCAGAAATCAATGATCCCAGATGCAATTGGTAAATACCATTTGTTTATATTTACCCTAGTAATAAAAAACATATGGTCAGATACAAATAAATTATAAATTTTTTTAAAATGGTTATCTGGGTTTACATTTTATAGTCTTGTTTAAAGAACCTTCTATACCCTTGTGAAACTGAAAGAATACACCAAAAATATATAAATTACCTTTAGCATCACTGTTGGTTTTAAGAAACAATTTTTTTTAATCTTTAGATTAGCAATATCTCTAAAAAAAAGTAACAAGAAGTGAAATCTGCAAGGAATTCAGAGAAGCCAGCCTAACTGGTGAACATAAGACATTCTTGCACCAGGAGTGAGGAATTACAGGATGAAATCTATTTTACTCAATAGAACTATTTTTTACAACCAATTTTATGACTTTACTTAAAAAAATACAGTGATAATAAAATCTACATTTACGACATAGATGAGAAAACAATATTCACAATGACAGAAAACAGCACGGATTTTGTTCAACATTTTAAAAGTAAATTAGTCTTGTACTGACATACTATCTGACACCCGAGCAACCAATGTATTTTATGGGCTGTGAAAACTGGCATGGATTTCATCAACAGTCCACTGGACTACATTTATCCCTCAATACGTTCATCCAATCCTTTATTCAAGCAAGCCATTCACTAAATGCTCCTTGTGTGCGGCTTCGCTAGAAAGAGAGACAGCGGGGAGAGGGGACTGAATAATACAGGAGTTTCCCTCCAGAGTAAAGGAAAAGGTATTTTATGTTCTGCTCAAAGGAAATGGGAATTTTGTCTTCCAGGCTTACCCCACCCCGTGCAGTATGGCCGTGGGACACTCCCTCCAAACCACTGACCCCTTGGCCTGCAGGTGCCCATGCCACTGTGTTGCTGTATATATTTAATGTGCTCCAAGTTCTCATGAGGAGAAGGCTATGTAATTCATTTCACTGAACAGATGCTGTTTACACAGTTGCCAATATCAGCAAATATTCTAAGACAAAAGAATAGATAATTTTACTGATTAAAGAATACAATTTATTCTGTGATCCCTACATGATAACCAGATTTGTTCTGGACTCCTGAGGATGGTTGTTACTGCATGATAATGTGCCATAAACCAATCATGACTCAATGTTCTAAAATAGGAGGACAAGTAATAGATGTACTGTCTAACATTAACTTCATACACGATTCCATTTGCCATGCCTTCTGTATATTTTGTGGCATGGCTTTGTCTATACGGGAAAAACACAGTATGCATGGTCACTCGCCTTTCACGGACATTTTTGTCTACATCCCCTACCACTGATTACAATTAACTAATGATTTTATATGAACAGTAATAAGAATAGAAAATTACACTAATAAGAGCACAAACCTGTGATCATTGCACTGTATAACCTGTGTCATAATAGGCTCCAATTCAGAGTTGTGATTGTATGAGGCTTCTACTATATAACAATCTCTGTTTCTTTTTTAAATTTTAAGCGGTAAGTAGGCAAGGTGCTGATATACATCTACAACATACATAGCATATTCCCTCTCCATCACCTCCTGAGGCTTGAGTTCCAATCTACATGAAGAACAAGTTATGAATGCTCTCCAGTAATTTGGGAGTTTCCTCAATCCCAGTTTCAATTATACATTACAATGAGGTCCTCTGGTACACATTCTTCCACCTGTAATTAGGGAGCAACTTGCCAAGGAGTTACACATGACCTAAAAGTGATGTTTCAAGGGATTTCTTGATCTGGATCCTGGCATTCTTCCTGAGGAACATGACTAAGATGGAGTTCAGTAACATCAGATTAAAATTGAATCAACTATTTCAGGCATCATATTTCCTAGGTATGCCACAAAAAAGAAACTGTTCCTGTTTCATTGGTTTTGAAGCTCCTTTCTATCCCTGCATGGATGTCCTTGTTCTGTAATTTTCTCCATGAATAATAACACATCATTTTACTTTTCGATAATACATTCCTTTTAGCTGTACATGATGTGTAGTATGCAAATAAAGGTACAGTGCTCCCAACTTCTTGTGATAGTTATACAGATGAGTTTCTCTTACAAAAAAAAGTTCTAACAGGTAGGTGAATGAAATGTAAAACTACAACTCTCCAAATGCAAAACATTAAAAAATGCAAAAAAGGAAAAAAAGAAAAAAGGAAATAAAGAAGAAATACAAGCAAATGAAAGATGAGGAAGAAATAAACATAAGAGTGAGTAAAAATTAATGGTAATGGGAAATAGTTAAGGAGGCATGGATATAGGAAAGAAAAATGAAATAAGAGTGTATGAATGAAAAGAAGGTCTGATGATTGGAAATGTTGGATTATGTATTTTGTGGTGTATTCCAATAAATGTGCTTTCAGAGAGTGTAGAGATCAGAGAAAGAAGCTTGAAACCGTGACTTGTGCAATGTCAAATTTGGATCCCTCAGTTTTCTGTTAGGAATCAAGAAAGCAGTGTTTGCTTCACCAACACAATTCTGAGTTATGGCAATATTTTACCTTGAATAACCTGTTGCTTTTTACCTATAATATTTATCCTAGGAATGTAAAATGAGCAAAAGAAATACTACATCTCAAAAGCTCCATGTTTGTTGTGAGCATGATATTTGACCCAGAGCATGTCATTGTGTTGCTAGGCAATTATGATCTCATACTCTATCGCCATCAAATACAGATCCACATGCCACAGGGACCCCACCCTCTTATGACCCATCAATTCATACTTACTAACATTTTCCAAAGTGCACAAGACAGTCTAGGAGTTTTAGCTTCTTTGGCATTTTCTACCACACATTTACATACTATGCATATAATAATGCACACATTTAAGTGAAAGAATTGAGTTGCCATATGAATAGACATTTAGGCACTTATCTATAATTAGGATTCTCCTGTTTTCATTCTGTAATACTGGTGATTAACACCACTCTTGTGCTTCTGCCTTACTCACCCGCTTTCAACTCAAGTGAAAACAATATCAACTCATTCTGTCTTATTTGTAGGATGTGAACAACATGAACATGGTACAAATCTGTTGAAAAACTAAGTGTTTGAATTCTATTTCCAGAAAAGACATAGATACTTTTACACAGTCACATGTATACACACATACACTCATATATGATATATAAAATGACATACAAGCTCACAAGAACAGATCCACCCCTGTATCTTGCAATATTTAAGAAGGACAGATATTTATAATTGGATTCCTTGGATATTGTACTCATCATGTGGGTAGTACATTTCATATCTAAAACATCTAACTACTGATACTTTAGAGTCTAATCCTCACTATTCTGATAGTTGGTGATATTAAGAGCAAAAGAACACTTTCTTTTCCATGTAGGAGACATCCTATTGTGCCAAACGTAATCTGAGGAACCCACTTGTGGTTGACAAAAGATATTGCTGAATGTTAACGTGGTCTGCATTCTCACCTGGAGCAGGCTAAGTAATTTAATTGACTGATTCACTTCTTTCCATATGTTTAAGTACTAATGTTCTAATATGTTCAGTCAGAAAATTAGGTACTGACTACATACAAGGGAACATGCCTCTTTTCTGTGATCCTTGAAATATCCCCTGTGTCATCCTGGCCACCTATACAGAATTGTTTTTTATATATTGGTGATAAGTAAAGATATGCTCTTGTTTATCTACCAAGAACATAAGATATTTTATCATGACTATTGAAACTTTTGGGGCTTGCATCCTTCTCACGTGGAAAACCCAGAATGCATGCCCCTTTACTTTTCAAGTAAATTATGAACCTCAGACTTTATACATATTAATATTCAGCACCATGCTACCCATTCTTCCACCTGCAAGCAGGAAGTAGTTTGCTAAGCAGGAAAGCATGACATGGAAAAAGATGACTGGAAGGCTTTCACAACTCTGATCACTTCATTTCCCCTGGGAATTCTGACAAAGGTACAATGAAGTGAATCCATATTAAAAATGATTCAGCTATAATTGGATGCATGATTCCTTGATAAATCACAGAGGCAGTGTAATATTCACACAAAAACACTTCCTATTCACTGTTTTTAATCTACATTGTATACCTGCATTGAGGTATCTGCTTCTCCCCACTTTCAACATGAGGAAAGGCACATAACTTTCCTTATTGATGCTAAATATTTTCTTGCGTTGAAAGATGCATATTCTACATACCAAGCTACAGTGCACCCAAACAATTGTGTAAGTTGTGGTTTCTTGCAAGAACTTTGTCTGAGTTACATTTGATAATATTTGGTCTATAATTAAATATAAAGAGGAAATGAATGAGCAAGAAGTGAACACAGGTGTTTCTTTATGATCAGAAAACGGGTGTACTGTAAGTATACTATATTGTCAAAAATGGTATTGGATAACTATTATTTCTCTTGCCTGTGGAAGACTATTTCTTCATCTGTTAATATTTCTTACTTTCTGTAGATCTAGATTTAGGATTGTAGCTTCCTGCTGTTTCATTTTACATATCTATTCTTATGATTTTCCTGCTCAGGTTTAGGCAGTCATTCATGTAAACCTTTATCTGCGTGAATAGAAGAAGCAGGGTATTTGAGAAATTTTTGAGGAAACAAAGAGAAGTGGAATAATATTGTAACATAATCACAAAAATTAAAGTGGAAACAAATTTTGAGTGAGAGGATTGTATGTGCCTAACTTCATAGAGTCCCCAATAAGAACAGGTCCCATATAAAGAGTTATGTGTGCCTAGGGAGAGCAGAGAAGGCAAGTTGGGACAGTGAGTGGGGCTGTTTAAATTTGGAATAACTCTGATTTCTGCTAGGAAGAGTGTAAGGAAGACCAAGAAAGTTACTCACTTTCCCAAGCCCCAAAATTGGACTACTATGTGACGACTATTTTGTACTTCTGTTAAATTTTTTTTTCTTCTATGTAGTCAAGAATTCTAGAATTCCACATGTCTCAGGAAATTGTACTGTACTGTACTGCTTACCATCTGGCAAGTAATATTTTTCCCATCTTCTGTAAGTAAGATGATCTTAGGTTGAAGATTGAATACGGTCTCATTTCTAAGGATTTGAGACACTGTCTAGAAAAATTGACCAAAGTCAATCCTAATGTATCACTCAATAGAAAAGACGAACAGAAATCCATATATAGGTGAATGAGGAAGCAGAATCCTGAGAAACAAAATAATTTACACTGTACCAAAGGTAGAGCTAAAACCTTTAAGCATGAAAAAACAAAAACCTGAATTGTATAAGAAGCAGTATCTTCAACTGTGGTATTGGTACTAGTTTGAAGTGTGAAAAACAAACCAATCAGACTTCATGGGTGGTACTTACACAGTGAATCCATGCTCCTAAAGAACATCAAATAGTAGAGTTCACAAAGATGCTATAGCAGTGAAAAACACATATTTAATCACCCATGAACTAGTCTGTGAAATAATTTTAGCTTATGAGAGCTAGTACACAGTGTAAAACTCACCATGCTGTGGACAACTCTGAAGTCATCAGCTTTGTATCCATTGCTGAAATCTTTACAAGAGAAGACATTTACCACCACCACTCTTTGATCAGCTTATCCAATGCATGTGTTATCAGTGAACTCTGCCTTGGGTTCTAGTGACAACTGCAGTCCAGCTTCCAGGACTTGGGCCTTGGTTTTGCTGGAAACATCATAACCAATGTATGCAAAAATACAGGGTGCTACAGGTTATTTTTGTGGTGTTATAAAATATACAAAGAAAACATTTCACCTAAAAAGCTCCCTGAGGACACAATATAATCACTTAATAACCACTAATACAATATGAGAAAAAGAGAGTTGAGTGGAATGAATGTGTACACTCAACTCTGTAATCATAGGCCACAATAATGAGGGCATTTTTTGTCTCCCACTAGAAACATCTGTGATGGCTTGAAGAGGTTTAAAATTTGAATGGGGCTTTGTCAATGAGGTATCTGTTTTATTCTTGGTATACTGAAATAAAGTGTAAGAGCAAAACTGATGTTTTAAATTTTTGTTACTATGCCAAAAATATTTTTTAAAACGAAAACAGATAACCTCCTGGAATGCTAGGTGGAGATATTCAGCTGATATAGTTTTGTATCTCCCTCATCCGAGAATATAACCTCTTGGATTATTGGGTAGGGAGTGAGTAGATACCAAGTTGATCCTACTGCACAGGATGTTCTCCATGCTCCTGTGCACTTGTAGGTTGATATATACTACATAGGGAGTACATCAGGCTAGATTCTTGTCACTGATTGGACCTGGTGGGAAGTGCATAGCCTTAATGTTTCTAAAGTTTTAAACTATATGATTCAGGGTAAATGATTAAAGCATTTCTGTGAGAAGTGACAGGTTCATACTCTGAGTATCACTGAATTGTGCTGCTCAGAGTCCATCTTCCTGGCCAATATTTAGTTTAAAAAATTAAAGCTTGCTTGCTTTAAATTTGGCTCAGTTGTAACATTCTTATTTTCAACTGGATTTGGGATTTACAAAACCATGGAAAATTATTTTTCCCTTTTCCCAAAGCCCCTAATGTAAACTCTTGGATATAGGCTCCCATCTCCTCTCTTCCCTCAGTATTATGGTTTCAGGGGTCTTTGTCTCACTTTTGTTCCTGGCTTCCTGAATGTCAGGATGCCTATTCCAATTTGGGACACCTCCCTAACCTCGGAACTGTGAAAGCAACGTGGTCCCAAATGTCAGGTTACCTTTCCATTGTGGACATCTTCTCCACCTAATAACTCTATGGTCCCTGGTTCCAATTGCCAGGGCATCTTCCTTTCAGAGTTGTAAAAACTTTCATTGGGGACACTATTCTCACCTCAGAGTTGTGCAGAATTTCTGCTCCTGAGTGCTAGACCACTTTTCCATCTCTGTCTGAGAATAATATGAACACTAACACTGGTCTGCTACTCCTTGTCATCAATTCTAAACACTGTGAAAAAGGTACCTGGGAGTTTGTGTTTTGGCATCTACTTGGTATTTCAGACTCTTGCATGCTTCAGGAACATGAATGAAACAAAGGGGCCATTATATATTAAATTACGTTGAAATCATCGAGTAAGCCATCTTCCTTCATATCAAGATTTGATGTGAAAACCAAAAAGAAAAACAACAAACTTCACGAGCAAAATATTTTGGCTCATCTTAGTAATTAATCTGGAATGCAGTGCTGCATTGAACCTATTGCTACAAACTGGGCTTTCAGCTGAACAAAAAGCACAACTGATCTCCCTACTACATGATCCCATGAAAGTACCTACTCACTACCTTAGGAAATTCTGATATGAGATTTGTCTCCCAGATAAAATAATTGGGATGTAGGTGGGATTAAAAATTCTAAAGGATTCTGATGTCAAAGTAACTAAGTTACTAGCTAATTGGAATGGCTACTCCTTAATGCGTAAATCCCATTCTGATCAGTAATAATGTCCAGGACCCAAAGAAAAAATAACAATGGGACCAGAGGCAGCATCAACATCTGCAATCATTCAGGAACAGCACCCTGACATTGATATTGGTGCAGTACCCTCAGAGACCATTGTGACCCCAGTCTCAACTTTGAACCACTATGCAATCAGTCTTCCTACATGGTAATGACACTGTGAATTCAGGCTTCTAGATGCAATCAGATAGAAGATATTGGACATTTGCCCTCTTAGATACAATACTTATCTCCTTAACCGAGAACTAATTTAAGAAATAGCTTCAAATCGTGAAGAAATATACACAGTGGAAAACTCACCCTGCTATGGACATCTTTAGCTTCCTATTCCATACTGATCAGTGTTTTCACAGACCATAGAATACGTCATCAATATCCCTGCCTTGGGTTCTAGTGCCAGGTCCAGTATAGCTTCTAAGGATTTGGCTATGGCTTGATTTAAAGAATCACTGCCAGCATATGCTGAAATGAAAGGTTGCATAGGATAATAATATTGAGAAAGTAACATAGCAAAAGAAATCACTGCATTCCAGCAGCCTCATCCTTATTAGCCATGTGGTAAAGCAATAGAAGAATCACATTGGGATTTCCATAGCACCATTATGATCTCACAGGTTGTAACGGTCTAGAACTTTTTTTAGTGCTACTAAAGTCCCACCTACTCATAACATCAATATATACTTCTTTACTTTATCCACAGGATACAAATCTGTTTACAAGTTGAGATCTATTTTTTATTCCTATCACACATTTACCTATAAACATTGTAGTAAAGCAAACAAGCAAGTGAATGCATTACTATGCCATTCAATATATTGATTTATACTTAGATATAATTCTTACTCTAACACCACCAGATTGAGGAATAACAAAATTCTTGTGATCTACCTTACTCAGCTCCTCCCCATTCAAATAATAAAAAGTTGCTCATTAGCCCATATCTCCTGCCCCCTTCTATTAGTGGAAGTGGACCCAAGTAGCAAGGTGAAATTCAGTGCAGTTGGTGTTTGTTTCTACCTCTTTTGTATTAGCTAACATTTATTTTGTAAAATTTAACAGGATTGTAGATCAAGCAAATTGTATTCAACACCAGAATCTAGTTTTACTATAAAAGTTCACAGAAAGAATTTTTTTCTAGTTATTATTCCCCTTTTGCACCACATTCATTCTACATGTTGTTAAGTATTTAATTTGTTTTTACTGTGTCATATAATACATCAATCCCATTCCACCCTCCTACCATGCCTCCCAGCTCCTTCCATTTCCCCACTCTACCAGATCTATCCCTTGTGCCCTCTGCTTCTACTCAGAAAAGAGCTGTCCTCCACCATCAGCAGTTAGACAAGTCATACCACATTCTTCTTAGACTATTTCTTCCAAAACACAAACAAAGAAACACACAGATATATAAACAGAGACACAAACAAACTCAATCACTACACAAAAGAACATCAATACTCAGAAACTCCCATGCTCATAAAGATTTTGTGTGAACTCAACAGAGTTTTAACTCTGATTTCTTATGAAATCTGCATTTCCATTTGGGGAATTCATTCTTAACCCAAGAGACATCCCAATTCAATAGCCTTAGAATTGAAATAGCAAAGGTTGTGTCTTCACTGTTTAGAGATTTTGTTATGTCCATTGAAAAAGATCAGAGTATTGGTTCCTTGGAGATATCCTGTCCTAACTCTATAAGAACTAGAGTACATAGAGCCTCTGTGTTTCTGATAAATGAAGTACCTGCGCATTGACTTGCACAGATTTTTCACTAAGAGCATGTGATGGAACTAAATTAATTGATTAGCACCTATCCACATGTTTAGCAATGAAAGACGTTCCCTGCTCTTACAAGTGAGGAGCCAACCAAGCATAGTTGGACAGATTCCTATTCTTTTTGATACCTACACTAAGTTGAGCAGCTGTTTATGGTTTTAACTTCATGGGACAATCTACCACAGAGCAATCATTGTTCCTTTTATTAAAATGGAATGGGAAAAGCTCTGTTGTACATCTACTATCTTCATGACACAATCTGTCATATATTCTTCGCTTAATGAACCTTGGATTCCTCTATAGAGATAAAGCCCATTTCACATGCCCCATAGCCATTCCATGGACTCTCTAAACTATAGATCCTATCACAGATTACAAGGATGCCTTAGTATAATTCTTTCACCTCTCATCAGAAATCACCTTGAGGAGGAGGTTTGCATTAATAGGGAAAATAATGGCTGGAAGGCATACTCAACATTCAGTGAAGCTGTCCTGAGAATCTTATCCATTATGGCTATTTCTTGAAAAGATTGAATGTATGTCTTTAAGAATATTGCTTTGGAGACCCCACATGGGGCCCCATTTGGCCATTCAAGAAACAGATCAAAGATACCCTATGCCTAGTGCTGTGATTCATTCAGAGTAGAGTCGCCTATGGAATCTTGTTTACTCAAACCATTGAATCAAGCAAGGAAGTGTCAAGTTGATACTTTATAAGAAACTTAGTGAATAAGGAACAAGTTACTTATCATTATACAGAAACAATCAGACTTACTCAGAAGGTAAAGTATGCCACAGGACAAGTTCCCTGATTTCTTTTCATGGCATGGAAGAAAGGAGAGATAACTGATGTGAAGAGAGATTTAGGGAATGTAGGGAAGATGGAACCTGCACAAATTGCAGTTATCTGTTAGTAAATGCAGAAAAAGTCAGGAATTCAAGTTTATCTTCAGCAACATAGTGAGTTCAGAAAAGACTGGGCTTCAGCAGATTCAGGGGAATAAAGGGTATGAATTCAACTGAGAGTATAAGATTTAAAAGAACTAATGATAATAGTGTTTACACGTGTGGTGACCAATGTCACAGTCATCAGGAGACAGAATGAAATTCAAATACATGAGTTTTAGGGTATCCTGGTCTATATAGGGAATTCCAGACAACCTAGAGGTACATACTAAGATCTTATCTCAATTAAAAGTATAATGTATACAGCTTATTATATTCATTTAAAAGAATCCAATCACTTTTCAAAGGCATTTTTAAGACTATCACAGAATTTGAACATGGGAAGTAGATGATGGTAAGGATAACACTTCATTTTACAAGATGTGGTCATGGTATTTTTTATACATGTGAAATCACTGTTTGTCATTGGAAATGAAGCAAAAATTTTAAATATTAAACGTCATTATGCATAATAAGTCAATTTTAAAACAGTTTCATTGAAAAAGAAGAGACAGTTGGTATATGCCAGGAGTCTCATTTCTAAGTTTAACTATCCTTTCTCCCCAAACCCAGTTTATTTCTGGGAAGCAAGTGCACATATTGAAATTTGTGAAGGTGAATTATTCACACAATGAAGAAATGAAGTGGAGAACTTCTGAGTTGACAGGATGTATTACAAAAGAGTAAAAGGACATCTTGCAAAAGCATTCTCAGTCAACAAATTCAATATGAAAAACTTTGAGATATGCAGAAAAAATACCATTTTTTTTCTACAAACTCTAGTTATCTCAATCCTAACTTGAATTCAAGTTTGTTTGTGTATGTAGAGTGAGTACGGTTGTACGTGTTTGCTTGTGCATATATGTGCACAGATGGGTAATGTTCTCTGGAAGATTTATCAATGCTCTAAACTGCTGAGCCATCTATCTAGCCTGAGTATATTTTTTCTATTGAAAATATTCAAAACTTTATGGATAAATAAGAAAAAATAAATATATATAAGAATAAATAGCATCTGAGCTGAAAATACAATCCATGTATCCCATTTTAGCAAACAGATACGAATATACCAGTATATTAAGAGTCTGTATTTTTCATATCAAGACTTTAATTTAAATCTGATATCTCAATGATTGCCTCTGAAAGGATGGGAAACAATCTCTCCACTCAGTAATCTTGTCTGCACTAGTAATTTGTCACACAGATTTTTTTGAATATAGAATGCAAAGATACACATTAACACGAGGGCAAACTCTATCTTACTCATGTAGAAATTAATGGAATTTATTTAAAATTGTAAGGTATGCCCTATAGTAACCAATTGAGGGAAGTATTGTTACAGTGTATCTCACAACGTTCTTCGTATAACTGCCTAGAATTTTCTACTGAAATTTGAGTTACATAATAGATCTACATCTCACAGCTAGTGCATCCCTAGTTCCATGGAAGGGTCTAGTGAGCTTTAGAGACCACCTTCCTCCTCTCAGTATACCCAAAGTCTCTGACTTTCAATAGATGGCCGTTTTTAAAATTTTATTTCCAGGTCAGAGTAAATAAGATACCAACAAAAATCACAATCAACCACAGAATATAAATGACATTTGACCGGATGTTCATCTGGCTACAGATTTAAAGTCATGATACAGTTTCAACATCTAGTTAAATATGGACATAAAGTTTCAGATGGTCAGCCAGGAATGATGACTTAGTGGTTAAGAAAATGTTTTGCTCTTACAGATGACCTCATTTCACAGGATTAAATATGCTTGGATCTCCACATGTTGTAACTCTAGATTCAAGAATTCTGAAGCTCTCTTCTGGTCCTTTTGGCCACATGCATGGCATATGACATTCAGAAATAAACACATAAACAAAAAGTAAAATCTTAAAAGATACACAAATTTTGACTCACCATTTAGCTCAGTTCAGGTCTAGCGTTTACAAAGCTCTATGCTTGATCCCCAGCACTGCACAGACTAGGTTTGGTGGAAATTCCTTTAACCCTAGCACTGGAAAGAGAGGTAAGAGGATCAGGAGTTCAAGGCCAACCTCAGCTACATAATATTCTGAAGGGCAAACTGGAATACTTGAGACCTTGTTACAAACTTAAGTAAATAAATAAATGAATAAAAATGACTCCAAATACTGGATATCAGGTTAAAAAATTTTGTATATTAAAAATCTCATATCCCACTCTATTTGAACATATTAAGTCCTTCTTTTATTTATCTCATATTTTGTCTCTATGTTGAATATATGTCCATGTTCCTCGCTACTTCCAACTGCCTAACTTCTGCTAGGATAAAGCCTTTTGTAACCTTCAATGTCACTGTGTCATATGGTCATGACAATTAGTGGTGTTCTGTTAGTATTGCAGTCAGTGTTTTTGAGCTCCAGAAATTTGGATATTCATTCCACTAAAGAAATTAGCTGGAAACAATGACATAAAAGATAAATTCCAATTCTATTTTATGCATCTAATGACGGGAATCAAGTATTGTGGAGCCACAGGAGTTGTTACCCCTGCAGTTGTATCATCTATGATACTATCTGATATCTTTACAACTATGTGAATGCCTGTATTTTGAACAATTGTTGTCCTCAATGTTAGAAAGTGTAGCTTAGCAAAAGATGGGTCATTGCTGATGCCAATGACATTCAGTGTTGGCAACACCTGCAGGGATGTGTCCACCAGACAAGAGACAGTGAAATGACTCTGCGATAATGGAACTTGCTGCCAAGCCTCCTGATAGGTTTTTTACAAATAATTTCCAAGAGAATATAAATTTCAAGGTATAATCTCAATTTTCTACAGGAAAGTTAAAGGTAGGTTCTGAAGACATAGTGTAGAAATCAGATAGTTTCTTATCACATATGAGTCCATAGATACCTCATAATATTAGTAAAGATAAATATTTCAAGAAAAACATGGAAGAAACCTTTCCAAAACTAAAAATCTAGGTCTATGAAAGTACAAGAGGCTTATAGGACACCAAATAAACCAGACTAGAAAAGAACCATTACCACAAAATAATCAAAACAATAAACATATTCAACAAAGAAAGAATACTGAAAGCTGAAAGAGAAAAAGATCAAATAACGTAAAGAGGCAAAGCTATTAGAATTACATCTGACTTCTCAGTGGAGATATTGAGAACCAAAAGGGCCTAGACTGAAATACTATAGACTCTAAAGAAAATATATGCTACCCAAGACTAATCTACCCAACAAAACTGTCAATTATCATACATAGAGAAAATCAAATATTTCATGATAAACCCAAATTCAAACAATACCTATCTAGAAATCCTGCCCTACAGAAGGCAATAGAATAAAAACTTCAACAAAAGGAAGTTAACTACAATCAAGGAAACACAGAAATTAAATTATCTTACAATATTATATTCAATAAAAGAAGAACACACACATACACACAATCACACACACAAACATAAACACACATACACACACACACACACACACACACATATCAAAATTAATTACAAAATAACAAGTTCTGACAATCAATGGACATTGGCACCCCTCAACATTGATGGTCTCAATTCCTCAATTTAAAAAAAAGGGACTACCAGATTAGATTTGAAAACAGAATACAGCCTTTTGCTGCATACAAGAAACATATCTCCATCTCAAAAATAAATATCGCCTCAGAGAAAAGATTTGGGAAAAATTTCCCAAGTAAATGCTGAAAAATCAACTAGTGTAAAGATTATAATATCCCATATTATAGAATTTGAACCAAAATTAGTTGGAAGAGATGGGGAAGGACACATCATACTCATTAAATGAAAAACCCGCCAAGATAATATTCCAATTCCTAACATCTATCTCCCTAACACAAGAGCTCCCACATTTATAAAAGAAACATCACGAAACTCTATAAAATTGGAAAATATTAAAGAAATGGATGCTTTACTCAGTAGATACTGCACATAAAAATTGAATAAAATATAATAAACAATACAAACAAACCTGTATCTCACGAAATAAATACAAGAGGACAATAAAAGCCTCTCCAATAAAGCCTACGATTAGAATGTTTTAGCTCTGAAAGCTAAATCCTCAAATTGCTTCTTAATATAAAAGCAGAAGGCCAAACTGATGCTTGAAGCCACAGTTACACTAATATACAAACCACACAAAGATTAAACACAAAAGAGAGTTATACACCCATATACATCATTAACAGATATGTAAATATACTTAATACTCACAAACCACATCCAAGGACACATTAAAAAAGTATCCACCTAAAAAGCCTATCTTTATCCTAGACACACAGGGATGATTCAAAATATAAAATTAATCAATGTAATCCACCATATAAACAAAGTGAAAGAAAAAAAAGCTCACATGGTCACCTCACTAGATCCTAAGACATTTTTTGACAAAATCAAACACCCCTTCACGATAAACCTATTGGAGAGATTGGAGATGCATTCTATATCTAAACACAATAGTGGCAATTTCCAGCAAGAACTCTGCCAACATCAAATTAAGTGGAGAGAAAGACAAAATAATTCTATTAAAATCTGGGACAAGACTCAATTGACCCCTCTCTCCAAAAATATTCAACAGTATTATAAAAAGGAACATTTAGAGCTAATAAACATCTTCAATGTGGTGGCAGACTACAGGTTTAATTGAAAAAATCTTTAGCTCCCATATATACAAGTGACAGATGGACAGAAAAAGAATTCAGGGAATCAACACCTTTCAAAATCAACAAATGACACCAGGTATATTGGGGTGTCTCTAATCAAGCAATTGGAAGATCTGAATGACAAATACTATATTTCCTTTAAGATGGAGATTGAAGAAGAGCTCACAAGATGGAAAGATATCCTATGCTCCCGGTTTGGTAGGATTGACATAGTAAAAATGGGCATTTTATCAGAAGAAATCTACACATTCTATATATTATTTAATAAAATACTTAAAAAAAGATACTTAAAATATGTTCAACATCCTTTTTGATCTGAGTATAGCTCTCTAGGTGCAGTCCATTACAGGGGATCCCAACAAGTTTGTATGGTCATACAAGTGGGTGAGGGTGTTCCCTCTCTGGATGGCAGAAGAGTAAATTATGGTTGGTAGAATCAAGACCTATGGGAAACAGAATGCAGGGGCTCCACTATTGTTCTTCCCTGAGACACAACTCTCAATTCTGGGCACTTGGAAGGTGCAAAAGCTGCTTACAACACCAAAGGGAATGCTCTACAATATCTGATCTATGCCAATCAACAATGCAACAAAGAGTCCTAAAACCAGTTAATAGAAACTAAAGGCCAGTCTGGACTACATGAGATCTAGTGTTCAAAATTTTAAAAAAAGCCTTCCTCTTACAGTCTATTCTGTTAAAGAATGCAACATCCATGAAATTAAATTGATGCAATAGCAATTCAAAAAACTGTCAACCCACTGAATGTACATGACAACTGCATGTTTTTAAAATTTCTGAAGCATTTTTCATATATATCACACCTGATTTTTGATTTGATCTCTGAAAACCTCATATGCAATTTACCCACAGAAAAAATATCTTTCTTTTTTCCTGCATGTTTCCCTTCTCACAATGACCAACAACTCTGACTATTCAACCTTGAAACTCAGGAATTGGGGGTTTGGATCAGGGACAGGCTTGCATTCATAGGGCCAGTGGTTACTTCTCCATGACTGGAAACTAACAATTGATTGTGGAAATATTATTATATGATTTCTTACTCTCCAAACTGTCTCATAAATATAGTCTATTTTTGTTGTTTCACTCCATCTCCCCAAGCCCTCAGCTTGTAGGAAAGTGTTTTTCCTACATTGCTCATGATTATTTACTTCTGCAATCTATGGTGAGTTCCTTTAGGACAGGTGCCTAACGCTAACTTCTTTGCTCTTAGCTTGTGTTTGGTCACCACTAGGAACTAAAGGTCATTGCCAACAATGGGAATGAATGCTCGGATTCTAAAAGTCTGTGAGACCTTTAGATATTGCAGTGGAAACTTTTTGCCTCATACACTCCTTTGATGTATCTCTCTGTTAAATCAGGACCACCACATTATTTGGGAAATTACTTGAAGGAGCCAGGTCAAGTCCTATGGGCTAAACACAGCTGGAGGAATCTATCAACATGTGAAGTGTGACTGATTCCTATTAGACCAGGCTTTCTCTGCCATGGTAGTACTTGAGGTGTGTCTAGGAAAGAGAGGATGATGATGTTCAAGAAGGTTTGCTCTCGGCTACTGTAGAGCTTTGACCTCCTCTGATTTTTAAAAAAAGAATGTTCAATTCTCCTCTTGGGGTCCAACATCATGGATTCTATAAGGGTGTCTCCCAGCTCAGGACTTCAAATACTGGAAAAGAGCCTGGTCAGAGGCCATTTAGAAGTCAGTAAGGAAGTCTGTTCCTAAATTCAGAAGACTTCCCTATGCATGCTACCATGTGGAGACCCTGCAAAGCAAGGCACAAGGGGCTCAGCCAAGGCCAGTGAACCCTGGGTGCCCAAGGGCACCAGCTCACATTGGAAACCAAGGGTAGCCATGTTCCTGGAGGAGCCCAGAGCGTTTCAAGTAGAATGTAAGAGAGGTGCTCCACCCAGGTTTAAGGTCCTCTTGAGCAACCAGGCTCTGCTGGCCTAAATATTAGTTGTCTAGTGGCTGCATTTGTTCCCAGACATCCAGGTAGAGATGATGGAGACTGTCACAGGTCAGGGCTTTGGCGCTGCACCATGTGCGATTGCAGTACAGCTGCCAGGGGGCAGCAGTGGCCAGTGGATGGGGGAGAATGTACCTGGGCACTTGAGCTAGGACCCTCTGAACACCACCTCCTGATACATGGACTACACCAGGGCTGAGCCAGAGCAGACAGTCCAAGGGTCACCGCCTCCACCCATCGTGTTCTGCTAAGCAGATTCATGTTGACACTGCCACCCTTCTGCCTACCAGTCATCTGTGTGGGTGGCATCCCTGTTGGGTGCAGAAAGAAAGGAGGCAGCAAGGCAATCCTCGGGAGGGGAAGTTGCCACAGAAGCCCCCCTTGCCTCTTACCTAGTCTGAAAGGCGATTCCTGATCAGTGGCTCTACTCACCGGCATGCATTGCTGTTGAGCCTGGAACAGGATGGAGTGCCTCTTTTTCACCAATTGCTCTTGTCCGTGGTGTCCTTGCTTGGCGGTTCAACCTGGAGCATGATGGAGAGCCCATGGCTAACCAACCACTCCTGTCCATGGGGTCCATCAAAAGGGGCCGCCTCTGGCATTAGGCATATTTACCTTCTGGAGCTTCTGCTTAGATAACTTCCTAAACAGTGGGGGATTCTGGGTACCCAGTCATCACCCCTGTGATCACCATGAGACACAAATTTTCCAGAGGACCACTGGGGAGGTACTACATTTCCCCATTGTGGAAGTCTGGTTATGCTAGGCTGGGGAGCTCTGGAACTTCAAACCACAAAAGGAAACTCACCCTAGTAATATCAGGATACCCACTACAAGCTGGCTAAGGAGGCCAAACCTGGCAGATTAGCAAAAAAGTGGCCCCATTAATACAAATTGCTCTAAGCTAGAACACTCCAAGCACTTCTGGCTGGCCAAGTAAGGTAAAAAAAAATATCAAAAATTACATGACACTCTGGGATGCTCCTCACCCCAGGGACATTTTATAATGCACAACATTCTGTACTCTACTCCATAAGAAGCACAAATTTGGCTGTGGACTACCTCCCAAGTGGAGGCAGCCATGAAGAGGAGAAAAGAAAGTAAGCAGTTAAGAAAAAGAAGAAGCATAGAACATCTCAACTCAGCTAGAACATTTCAGTTAGCATAGGATGTCTCTTTGGAGCTGCAACACTAGGGAAGTTCTCCTCTCAGAGCAGAAGAGACTTGAGCAGAGCAGAGAGTAATTGTTACATTGGAACACTCCAGCTCAGTTGGGGAAGCCTTCCTTGCCTCAAAGCTGCCAGAACTGTGTGACTCCTAGCTTCCTGAATGACAGGATAACTTCCTATTGAGCACTTCTTTCAAAGAGCTGTGAGAGCTATGTAGCTCCTGCCTTCCAGAATATCAGAATGCCCATGGCTTTGAAGTCAATTTCCCCACCTCAGAACTGTTTGTTCCCTGGGCTTCCAAATGCCAGGCCACATTTCCATTTCCGTCCATCCTGCTTAAAAACACTATCACTCTTTTACATCAGTTTTAAGCAAGGATAACAATGGAATTGAGAGATTGTGTTTCCTTGTGTACTTGGTAAGGTATTTTAGACATTTCCTGCCCTCGGGAGACTGAACTAAAAAAAGAGGGTCACTATGTATTAAATTCCCTAGAAATCTTAAGATAAAATTTCCCCATGTTCTATCATAGAGGAAGCAGTCTCCCTTCTTCTCATGCTCTGATGTGAAAACTAGAAAAAGTGTGCATTGCTAAAACATCTGGCTCACTATACTAATTTATGTAGAAATGCGTACTACATTGAAATGATAGCCACATACTGGGTGCTCCTCTGAACAACTCTTCAATTTACTGCCCACCTAATGAATCTCAACTGAGTACACAGTCATTACTTTAGGCTAATCTGGCATAGATGAATCTCCCAGATAGAATAAATGGGAGGGAGGTGGTATTAAAGGTTGTAAAGAATTCTTATATCAAAGTAAATGCGACTCTAGCTATTTGAAATGGCTCCACTTTATGATCCTAGACCATGTAAATAGACAGAATGGACCACATTTTTTAGGAGAAATAGAGTCCAGAAACCTCAGAAAGTAAACCAATGACTCAGGTCACAGAGGCAGAAGCAAGATTTTTCAACATACAACAGAAAAACCATGACATTACCATTGGTGCAGGGCCCTCCGAGATTGTGACACCAGGCTCAAGTGTGAGCAACAATGCAATCTTCTCATGTGCTAATGACACTGTGAATTCAGGCTTTTAGAGACAATCAAATAGAAGAAGTTATGCAGCTTCCATAGAAGATGAAACACCTATCTCCTTAACCAGGAACTAATCTAAGAAATAGCTTCAAATCTTGTTGAAGAAATGTACCCTATAGAAAACTTATCCTGTTTTGGAAATCTTTAGCTTCCTACTCCATATTGCTTAGTTATTCCACAGACTGTACGTATGTCATCAGGTATCCTGGTCTTGGGTTCCACTGCCAGCTCCAGAACATATTCCATGACTTAGGCTGTGGCTTGATTGGAAGAATCTCCACCAGCATATACTGAAATGAAAAGTAGTAAAGGATACTGATCTTGAAAAGTAACACATCCAAAGAAAACATTACATTTCACCTGTCCCATGCTTGTTGTCCAGATGAGAATGGACCACAAAAATCTCATTGGGTTAGTAAGGAAACCATTATGATCTCACAGGTTGTCACAATCTACTACTGTTCTTAGTGCTACTAACAACCCACCTACTCATGACACATTAGTATATGTGTGTTTAGATTATCCACAGAACATGTTTCTTTATGAGTTTATTTATTTTATTGTTTATATTATTTATTATTTATATTTCCTATCACAGTTTTACTTACAAACACTAGTATATAATACAACCAAGCGAATGCATTACTATGCCATTCATTATATTGATGAGCTCTTATATTTCTTACTCCAATACCACTAGACTGCAGACTAATCAACATTCTTCTGCTTTTACCTTACTCAATAGCTCCAGTCTCGAATAAAAACAAGTTCCTCATATCCCCAGATATCCACCTCTAATAGTGGAACTGGAGTCAAGCAGAAAGGGGCAATTCAGTGAAGTTGGTATGTGTATGCTTCTTCTTCTTTTTTTTTGCATAGATATATTGAATAAAACTAAAAATTGATGCAGATCAAGTAAACTATGTCCACCACCAGAATCTAGTTTTATTATAAAAGTTTGAAGAAAAAAAACTTTCTCATAATTATTGAAGCCCTTTTGCACCACATTCATTCTGAATGTTTTTGAGTATTTAATTTGTTTTTATTACCTCATATAATGGATCCAGAACATCTTTTGCCTTCCCTCCGTGCATCCCAGCTCCTTCCATCTCTCCTCTCTACCAGATATACCCCTTGTGCACTCTGCTACTACTCAGAAAACAGAAGTCCTTCAAGGATTAAAACTCAGACAATGCATAGCACATACTTGTTTGAATACTTCTTCTAGCACACAAACACAGAAACACACAGTGCCTGTAAGTACGTGCAAACATGCATGCGTGTATATACACACACACACACACACACACACACACACACACACACACACACAAACACTACATAAAATGGCGTTCATGCTCAGAAACTCCAATACTACCATAGATTTTGTGCCACAGAAAAGCAGGACAGACCTTTATCTGTGATATCTTAGGAAATTGGCATTTTCATTTGGAGAATGCTTTCATAACCCAAAAGGCCTCCTTACTCAACCTCCTTTACAACTGAAACTGCAGAGGCTATCTCCTCACTATTTAGATCTTTTGTGATGCCCATAGAAAAAGGCCAAAGTCTTGCTTCCTTGGAGATATCCTGTCAAAAACTCTGCACCAATCAGAATTCAGGGAGCCTCTGTGTTGGTAAAAACTGAAGAACTTGCATGTCTAATTGCTCGGAGGTTTCACCAGGAGCAGGCTATATAACAAAATGTACACATCAGCTGCTGTCCACATGTTTAGCAATCAAAGATCTTCTCTGCTCAGACACATGAGAAGCCAACAGAGCATATTTGAACAGATTCCTCTTCTCTGTTATACAAGAAACAACCTGGACTACTGTTGATAGATTCGACTCCATGGGACAATCTACCATAGACAAATAAATGCAGGGGAAGAAGTAGATGTTCTGTTGTACATCAAGTACATACATGCCACACTCTACCATTTATTCTTCATCTTTTAAATCTTGGATTACTCTCAAGGGAAAAAAAAGAGTACACATGCCCCTAATCACTTCAGGGGCTCTCTGAACTATAGCCCGTACCATGGATTGCAAGTAGGCCTAATTCTAGGTCTTCATCTCTCATTAGAAATCACCTTGAGAAAGAAGACTTGCATTAACAGGGAAAACAATGCTTAGAAAGCAATCTTAACACTAATTGCAGCTGTTCTCCTGAAAATCTTGACCATGGTGGTAATTGTTTGTAAAGGATCAATCAACATTTTTAAGAATATTGGATTGGATCCTCCACATGGGGACCCATCTGGCAAATGAAGAAGAAATAAAAGATACTGTATGTCTACCGATGTGAATAATTCAGAATAGAGTTACCTACGTAATTGTGTTTCCCCAAAGCATTGATTCAAGCAAGGTAGTGTCCAACTGATACTTTATAAGAAACATAGTGGATTGGGACCAAGTTAATCACCATTGCGCTGACACAGTCAGACTACTTCAGAAGGTAAACTGTGCCACAGGACAATTTACTTGAGTTCTTTTCAAGGCATGAAAGGAAGTGAGAAAACTGATGTGAAGAGCGATTAAAGAGACCAAGGCAAGATGGAACTTGCTTGAACTGCAGTAATGTGGAGTGAATTTAGAAGATTAATGAATTAAAGTTTATTTTCAGCAACAAAGTGAGTTGAGACTAGCCTGGGATTCATGACTTTCAGGGGAGTGCAAAATATGAATGCAAGTGATCGGTTAACATTTAAGAGACCTAATGACAACAGTGTTTAGAGTTGTGATTGCACATGTCAAAGCAGTCATTAGGCAAAATGAAATGGAGCTGGGTCTGGTCTACAGAGGGAATTCCAGACAAGCCTGGGATACATAATAAGATCCTATATCAAATAAAATTGTAATGTATACAGCTTGTTAGATTCTCTTAAAATTAATCAAGCATTTTTCTAAGGCATTTTTAAGATTATCACAGAATGTGAACATAACATGGTTAGTAGATGATGGTAAAGGTTAATTCCCCATTTTATAAGATGTTTTAATGGCACTGTATGCACATGTGAAAACATTGTTTTTCACTGGAAATGGTGCAAAGATATTAGCTGTTAAATGTAATAATGCATAAAGCTTTAATTTTAAAAGAGTCTCAGTTTAAAGAGAGAGACAGGTGGTATATGGCAGAAATACCATTTCTTTGTCTAACAGTCCTTTTTTCCAAACACAGTTTTGTGCTGGGAAGCAAGTGCACTGAAATAATTGGAGATGAAGTATTCCGAAAATGAAGAAAGGAAGTATAGAAATTATGAGCAATAGGATGCATCAAAAAAGAGAGAAAGTTCATCTTTAAAAAAGTATTTTCAATCCACAGCTTGAAGACGAAAAAGTTTCAGATATGCAGAGAAAATACAAAGTTTTTTCCTACAAACTCTATTAATCTGAATCAAAACATGTGTGTGTATGTATGTATGTATGTATGTGTGTCTCTGTGTGTGTGTGTGTTTGTGTGTGTGAACACATTTTGGGAAAGTGAGTATAGGTTTACATGTTTGCTTGTGCATAGAAATACACAGTTGGTTATGGTACCCTTGAAGACTAATCAGTGCTCTCAACTGCTAAGCCATCTATCTAACCTGAGTATTAACTAATGCCAATATTCAAGCTTTTCAGAATAAACAGCATCTGGAACTGAGCTGAAAAACAGAATCCACGCAACCCCATTTAGCAAACATAGAAGATGATACCAGTGTATTAAGTGTCTATATTTTTCATATCTACTGTTTACCTCTGATATCTCTACAATTTCTCTGAAAGAATGGGAAACAACCTCTCCACTGTGTTATATTGCCCACAATAGTGATTTATCACAGAGATCTTTGTATTATACAGAATGCAAAGGTGCACAGTAACAGTATGACCAACTCTGCCTTATTCATGTAGTCATTAATGAAGTTTAATTGTAATTATTAGGTGTGTCCTACAGTAATCAATTAAGGATAATATTTTTAACTGTGTCTCTCAATGTACCTTCATCTACTATTTTGAATTTTCTACTGCAAATTGAGTCCTATTATATAACTGTGGGTCTCACAGCAAGGTTATGTCTGGTACTTGGGAAGGATCTAATTAGCTTTAAAGACTTTACTCCACCCCCTGTAACACACCAAGTATCTGAAGGCAATTGGCTAGGTAGAAAATTCATTTCATCTTAGAGCAAACTAGATACCAACAGTAATTAAATAAAATCAGCCACTGAAAAAGTCATTTGGCCTGATGTTCATCTGGGTGTAAATTAAAGCCAGCCTACAGTTTCAATATCCAATAAACTATGGGCATTGAGAGTCAGACGATGGGCCAGGAAAGGTTGCTGCATGGTTAAGAATAATTTCTGCTTTTCCAGAATACCCAAATTTAGTTCCCATCACCAACAAAACTTGACTCTCAACTGCTTGTAACTCCAGCTGCTGGGATTCTGGAGCTCACTTCTGGTCTCTCCTGTCACATAGTTATGGCATATGCTCACTCAGATATACACATATAAACAAAATGTAAATTCATAACATAGTAATAAAATATGACATAGTAATAAAATATGAATAGTATTGTCACAATAACACATATGACAAAGAGTGGAAATGAATAAACATTCCAGATATATATCCAGACAACTAGGGACATCTGATCTTTGAAAAGAAGCCAAAACCATACAGTGACAAAAGAAAGCAGCTTTAACACAAATGGTGCTGTTCTAATTGCATGTCTGACATAGAAGCATGCAAATAGATCCATATCTATAGCTGAATAAAAACCTCAAGTCAAAATAGATCTAAGATCTCACTATAAAACCAGATATAATGAATCTGATGGAAGAGAATGTGGGGAATAGCCTTGAGAGCAGTAGCACAGGAGGTAACTTTTGTAACAGAACACCCCAAGGTCAGAAATTAAGATCAAAGATTAATAAGAGGACCTCATGAAACTGACAAGCTTCTGTAAGGAAAAAGAACAGTGTCAACAGGCAAAAACTGCAGACTACAGAATGAGGAATGATATCCATGAACACTACTTACAGTTGAGACCAAATGTAGAAAACTAACAAAAATGCAAGGAACTACATGTCAACAAAACAAACAAACTAATTAAAAATGAGGTGCACATGTAAACAAAGAATTCACAAAAGAGGAATCTGAAATGGCTGAGAAATACTTAAAGAATTGTTCAACATCTTTAATCATCTGTGCTGGCTCTCTTGGGGCAATCAGCTACTGGAGATAAAAGAAAGTTTCTGTGGGTGTAGGTGAGGGGGTTCAAGGTGGAGGTTAGGGCAGGAACAGGGTTATGGATGTTCGGTAGGCTCAGGCCTTTTGGGGAGCAGACCATGGGGTCCTCAGTGGCACTTCACTGAAACACTTTCCTGCATTCAGTGTGCTAGAAGACTTAGAAACTGATTCCTAGTTCTAAGGGGATGGTCCAGAAAACACATGACAATCTGTAGCACAGAAGAGAGGACTCAGTCACAAAAAGTAGACTTATGTGACAGGGACTGGAATCTGCTCCTTTGTGGCCAAATAAGGACATTCTGACTTGGGCCTACCCAGAAATTCTGTTGCATTCTACTTTACTGCACACATCACGGTGATCACAAAAGCTTCCAGGCCAGACTTGGGTGTGATGACTCTGGCTGACCATGGCCATAACCAAGCTTCTAGGTAAATGCTACCTGAAAACAAGGCCATCCTAGGCTAAAGCTGGGCCCATATAGCAGGAAGGTAGTGTTAACAAATAGCTGCATTTACATGGGAAGTTGGGAAGAAACTTCAGGAAGAGCCTTTAACCTCATTGGGGTGCTAGGCATAGAGCTGCCTTCCAATATAGCAAAGTAAGACACCCTTGACTAACAAATGGCTAAGAAAAATGGTGTCTGTGTGTACCTGTGATAATCCAGTTGCTCTGGTCTGACCCCTGAATCAGATGGGTGATGATAAAGGCAACGCCATTGCTTTCATCTTCTTGCACATGGATCAAAGCTTGTGCCTTCAGGAAAACTTCCATCTGAGTTCTGTGGATGCTCCCAAAGTTCATCCATATCAGGAGCCATCAGAAGCCCGGAGCATCCACCTACAACTTCACATGAAGAGGCAGGCAGTGCATGACCCTTTTGTGGGGAAAGGATATGTGTAAAGAATAGACATATCTTCCAACTTAGTGGAAGTGGGTAGTGGGCTTAGACCCAATCATATCTGTCTCCTGGCATTGTCAGGCAACTATTATGAGTTATGTCAAGGTATGTCATAACCTATCTCCTCTCTCCAGCCCAACAACCAATCCACACCACACTGAAACAAGAGGGCACCACTCAGGATAATTTGCTATGTTTTCTTTCTCTAAAATCCCCAAGGTGCTCTCAAGTATGGATCATTCTGTGTCCTCTGAAGATATATCTCTTCATATGGCCAAGGATACCCACACAGGTATCTCAGAGCTTTCTGAAGTGATTCAAGTGGATCTACTGGCATCAAGACACAAAACAAAATATACTGTCCTAACTGGTCCCTCCAGGATGCCCATAGCAGAATCACACCGCTGTCCTAAACAGCAACTTCATAGCAAAGTAAGACATCCTCACAATAAACTATCATGCTTTCTTTACCCCTTTTCTCCATTAGCCTAGAACCAAGCAAAAGGAGTGAGAGGCCATAGAGCTGTTATGTGGAAGAATGGATTTGATCAGCAAGCTGCAGGCAAATATAGCAACAATTTCACAGGAAATTTCCTTTCATTCTATCTCTCTGTAGCTTTATCTTATCTATCTATCTATCTATCTATCTATCTATCTATCTATCTATCTATCTGCCTATCACCTTCTTTCTCATCTCTTTCGTAGCCTCTCTGTCTCCCTCTCTCATGTATACATTCAAAGCCAGAGCATCCAGGGCAGATATACTTGTTTGAATACCAGATGATATACATTATTCACTAGGAAATGATTTGCACTTTCCCAAAAGTATCATTTCTTCCATGAGCTGAGAGCCAACAGAGGCCCAGCTCTATGGGGATGACAGCCCTTAAAAAGACCATTTTCCCTGCCTACAGGAGACAGACCAACATTGATTTCCATCTCTCACTCTATGTCACACATGCATAAGGCAGCCTCTCTAATGCTTTTAGGCAGTCCCTCACGCTGGACCTGAATTGAGTTCTCAGTTGTGCCAGACCAGTCATACCCAGGGAGTGGTCCTTTCAAGTTCATTACTGTTTTCATGTCCTGGGTCTAATTGACTGAGACACAAGAACTCACAGCAATCCAAGGAAGAATCCTGACACTATGCCTACATGAGCTTCAGTTTACCTTTGGCTCTCAGAAGCATCTACTTTAAAAAAAAAACCTGTCTTTCCCAGTCAATTATGAATTGACCACTGATAGATCAGGGTCCGTGAACTATACCTGCAGACAAGTTCAGAAGAGAACACGAAGAAAAAAAGAGTGAAGATGTGGCAGAAAGAGAGGAGAGAGGAGAGAATGAGGATGGTAGGGAGTGAGTGAAATGGATAAAACTCACAGGACCACAATGGGTATGTGGCCAAGACATTCTATTCCCAGCTTAGAAGACAGGCTGGCAGTGTGTGGGTGTCTGAGAAGTGAGGTCTGGGTGCTACTATTGATGCTCACCTGAAATTTAGGTGCCATGGGGTAACATTATGAACCCTACCTGTCACGTGGAATAAGTTTCCCTGCCTAAATCCAAATGAAGCATCAGGTGAAGAGTCCCTTGCAAAGAGATCCCCAATCCCTACAAACACATGTACCTCAAGACTTGGGAGGCTGTGCTTCCTGCTTGCTGTATGACAAACCACATGGAATCTGGCCTGCACTGGGGCAGTACTCAGCCTCAAGAGACAAGGATCCCCTGAACCCTGCTTTCTCACACACTTCACTTGGGCCTACAAGGCTGCAGGAGACCCAAGCCAGTCCTGTACAGCCAGGACCAGAGGTGTTTCTTAGCCAGCTGGCACTGTCCATAGATGCTCAGATACCCACTGGAATGACCAGGAAAATCCTTCCACTTAACAATAGTTGTGGATCAAAATGCCAAATAATTAATGCCATGGTACCACTCCCTCTCTCCTTTTCAGTACAAAAATACAACACAAACCAGCTACCTCTAGACTCCAAGAGTCAGCTAAACTCAAACACCAAGATTGGCCCAGAGATGGCTATCTAGTCCACCACAGAAGAGCCTACCAGGTTAGGTTAGCATGCAGGTAGGTGATAGGGTTTCAGACATGGGTGGGTGGGGGATGAGGATGGGTGGTGGTTTCAGAACCTGTGAGTCAAAGAACCCAGAACACAGTAGTTCCTTACCTGAAGTGTCCTGAGTCATTTCACTCAATTAATGGTGTGGATAGGTACAGAAGATGTGGCCTAGACCCCCAAGGGAATGCTCCAAAATACCCATGCCAATCTGAAACACAAGAGAATGTCCTCAAACACAAAAAGATGGACTTAGGAAACAAGGGCTGGACACTGTCCTCTTGTACGCTAACCAGGACATACCAACTTGGGTGTTCCCAGAGATCCTAGGGAATTCTCCTTGACTCCACCTACCAGAATGATCACTAAAGCTGCCACTCCATATTTGGGTGTGTTGACACTTTTTGACCCTGGCCACAACCAAGATTCCAGGTCAAGGCCACCTGCCAAGAAGGCTCTACCCTGGAGGCCCTGGGTAAGTCAGTAAGGTAGTAGTATCACAAAACTCTACATGCATGGAAAGATAGGCAGAAGTCTCAGAAAAGAAAACCAGAAGCCTCAATCAGGATTTAGGCTCAGAATCACCTTTCCACCTAGCAGAAGAAGTGTAAGTAATGTACAAAGGACAAAACCAGAGGAATTTATGTGTACCTGTGAGAATCCTGTTGTTCATGTCTAAGCACTGAATCTGATGGGTGGTGAAAAAGGCTACCAAAAACCTGAAATCATCTTGACAATGAATCCAGGCTGCTACCTACCCTGCCATAGGCAATCAGGTGGATGTAGTCACATTTTGCGTGTATACACAGGTTGTATAGGACCCAGTTATGGGGACAAGGATGTGTCAAAAGGAGAAACAATACATCTCACCTTTTACCTTGCCTATCAGGGCATGAACATCGTTCCACAACCAAGGCATTGGCAAGCAATCATTATGAGCAATCTCCAAGTCAGTCCCAACCTATCCCCTTTCCCCAGCCTAAAAAACCTCCCAATAGGATCCACTCAGGATAACAGGTTATCTTTTCTTTCTCTAAATCCTCAAGTTATTCTCAGATTTCTTTGATTCTGTGTCTTCTGTGGACACCCACCTACCTATAGCCAAGGCAACATACACATCAAACTCAGAGCTCTCTGATAAGAGTCTAGTGGTACCAATGGGCCAATAGATATAAGGGAAACAATACATTCTGTACTGGTCCCACCAGAAAGCATGAAGCAATCTGCAGCCATGCATCCTCATAGGAAACTCTAAGTTCTCTTCTTCCTTTCTCTCTTGTGGCCTACAATCAAGGAATAGGAATAACTTCTCATAATGATGTCATGTTAGAATGGTTTGACCTCCAGGATGCAGGCAAAAATAGCAACAATCTCAAAAATCACCCACCAGCTCCACAGAGATTCTCCTTCTCCCTCTGTCTCTGTCTCTCTCCATTACTCTCTGTCTCCTCTCTTTCTTTCCCTTGCTCCCTCCATCTATTTTCTCTCCCATATACAGTCATACTCAGTTTATCCTGAGAAGGTAGGCCTGTCTGTAAAACACATGATATACCAGGTTCACTTGGGAAATTATTTTCATTTCAATGGCTATATGCTTCCTTCCAAGAGCTGAGAGTCTATAGAGACCCAACTCCATGGGGTAAGACTGTCCACGTTGGCCCATAGAAAAATTCCATTTTTCCTGTCTCATGGAGACATTCCCAACATTACTTTCCATTTCTTCCTTTCTGTCAAGACTCCTGGAGTCAGCTGCTCTGATGCTGCAAAAGGAGCTCCCTAGGCTGTGACTGCTTTGAGATCTCAGAAGTGCCATAGCAGCCACTCCACAGAACTGTTCCTGCAACCTTTCATGCTGTTGCTATGTAACTGGTCTCATTACCTGAGCCATAACTGGTCACAGCAGTACATGGGCACAACCAGATTTTATGACTACTTGAGCTGGTGCTGAGGGTTGGAGCACTAAAGGTCCTCTCCTACAGAAACCTGGCATTAACAGACAACTCTGACATGACAACTATGACTGATTCACACAGCATATTTTCTGGCATTATCAGAGATCTCTGGGGCATAGATTCCTCAACAGTGAATTGAACAAGAGTGAACTCAAACACACACAGACACACACAGTCTTCTTGAACCCCAGATTCTTCCTCCTGTTAATTTTTGAGCCTCTTCTAATTAATTACTCTTTCACAAGGTATCGCTGGACAGGTGAGAGCAAGATAAAAGTGCTTTTTGACCCTTCAATCTGGGTCTTCTCCCTTTATAAGTGGAAAGGTGAACAAATCAGGCAAATTGAGTAGTATACTTCTTCCCTGGGTGTTGAGAATCACAGTAGGAGGCTTTGTAAGGGATGCATGGACCGCCAAACCATGCCACCATGCTACGGTGCTTGCCTGGACACTTTTGGCTTTTCTCAGAACAACCTAAATGACTTCTTCTAAGCAGAAGATGGCTTCTACTGAGAAACAGTGATATAGGGTGTAGTGAGCCTAAGGAATTTCTTGGGCTACTTGCCCTGTGTACCCAATAAAGAGGATACATATGTCCATGGTGGTGCAACTCAGACAAAATTTAAGGTACTAGGAATGTGGTTCTGGATAAGACATGCTTTCTTTCAGGTAAGCAATCCTGAACTCCCTCTGTAGCCAAGCTCAAAGAGAACCTAATATTCTGATGAAAAAGTTTAAAGAACAGAAGAAAAAGAAAGTCACAGAGAATAGGAGGTAGATAAAGATTAGCGAGGAGGGAATGAGGACTGTAGGAAGAGAATAAAATGGATAAAACACATATGACAATAATGGCTGGGTTGCCCTGACAATTTACGCACAGACATTAAAAAGGTTTTTTGTAGTATGTATGTTTCCTAGAATTGAGCTGTGTGAGCTACTTGCTGAACACCATCCAAAACCTATGGAGATTGTGGGTGGCCTTGTGCACACTGGCATGTGGAATAAGTATCCCTTCCTCAATGCTGATTCAACCAGATATACAGTCACTTGCAAGATGATCTCCACAATCCTAACAGACACAGCAGCCTCAAGAACGGGGAGGTTGTGCTTCCACCTTAGAGCAAAATTCAGTGGTGCTGGGCCAGCACTGTGACAGGACTTAGCCTTGTGGGACAAGGATCAACTAGACCGTGTTTTTTCCCCCCACAACACACCAGGGCCAACAGTATTGCGTTACACCCGAGTCATCCCTTGCTAGCAAGATCCAGAAGTGCTTCTTAGAGGGCTGGATATGTCCACTGAAAGACAGGGATGTACTGGTAGAATCTGCAAAATAATTGTACTTGATGACAGTAGTGCACCATGAATGAAAAGTAACTTGGGCCCTTGGACAACTCCGGATGACCTTTATTGAGTAAAAAAAAAATTATAGGTTCCAAGTTGGAAGCATTACTTACAGGCTAGGAAACTTGTGGGCATGCAGGTAGTTAAGGAGATTCTTGGCAGGGGTGAAGGTGTGGTTGGGAATGGGTGGGGGATCCAGGACCATGGGTCACAGAACAAGGAGCTCCTCAATTGCAATTCCTGGGAAATTCCTTTCAATTCTCGGCACCTGGGAAGCTGATAAGTTGACGTATAGGTCCTAAGGAATGCTCCAGAAAACCCATGCCACAGGCTTCTACAGAAACAAACAAATAACAGACTTGGGGATCAAGTTTTGCGACTAGACACTGCCCTCTTGTGGCTCAGCTAGGACATTTTGACTTTGGCCACCCCAGAGATCCTGCTGAATTCTCCTTAACTCTGCGCATCTCAGAGATCACTAGACCCTTCAGGCAAGAACTGGGTGTGCTGATACTTGGTAAACCAGTTTAAATCAAACTTCCAGGACAAGTAGGCCTGCCAAGAATGCCTCAGGCGAAACAAGGGATGTAGTCAAGTTGTGTGGTGGTGTCACAGAACTATCGTCACATGGGAAGTTGGGTAGCTACCTCACCAAAGATCACCACTCATTTCAATGGGGCTCTAGACAAAGAACTGCTACCCTTCTTGGCAGAAGAAGCCTTGCAATGGAAAAAGAACAAAGCACAAGGCCACTTTGTGTACCTGTGAGGGCTCCAGTTTTTCAGGTCTGAATCAACAGTCTGATGCAAGTTGAGAAATTCAGCAAAAAACCTCAAACTTGCTAGTGTATTCAGGCTGGTTATTTCAGATACCATTCCATCTTGTTTCAGGTGAATTCTGCCACATTTCATCGACAACAGTACCTATTAGGATCCAGGGTCCCAATTTCACCTTCAGAGTCATGTGGCCCAGGTCTCTTTGTGGGCAGAAGGATAGATCCAAACAAGAAACATTACAAGCCTCCTTCCACCTTGCTTACCAGGCAGTGTGCTTGCATCTACAAACTATAAGTCTTCTAGTCATTGCCATGAAACCATTATGAGCTATCATCAGGTCTGTCATAAACTCTTTCTTCTCCCAAGGTCAATACAACGCCCAGACCCAACCAAACCAAGCATCATTCAGCCTTCCTATTTAATATAGCACAATGGTCAAGGCAGCCGTGTGTACTTGTTAGGGCTCCAGGTTCTCAGGTCTGAGCCATGAGTCTTATGGGAATTTAGAAAGGTCACCTAAAACTCAAACCTTTCAAATGGATCCAGGCCAGAGCCCAAATGTACCCTCTGATATGTTTTCGTTTGGAGGCTGCCACAATTATGGGGTTTCTGAGGAGTAGATTTTTGTCTAGAAGACTCAAAAGGAATAACTGCAAAACCATACACACGTAGACACAAACACACATACACAAATACACACAGACAATCATCTTTAACCCCAGACTCTGTCATCAGTAAATTTTAGAGCCTTTTTTAACTAATTATTCTTCCGACTGATAGCACTGGACAGAGCAGAGCAGGAAAAAGTGTTTTTTCAACCTTTGACAATGAGTGTACTCATTAAGTAAGAATCAAGGTAACAAAGTCAGAGCATCCCTTGTCAGACTTGCTGCACATGTGTTGGGAATTACAATGTTGGAGCTTGTTAGTGGAGGTGCAGGGGAGTCAAACCCTGCCTCCATCGTTCAATACATTTAAATACTTTACTTAGCTAGGGTTTTTCTGAATTATGTGTTTCTTCAGAAAGTGGGGGCATGAATAATAATATGTGGGATTTTTCTTTTTGAGACAGGGTTTGTACATTGTAACTCTGATGTCTTAACACTCATTGTGTAGACCAGGCTGGCCTCAAAATCGCAGAGATCTGCCTGCGTCTCCATCATAGTTCTTTGACTAAAGGTGTTTATCACTGCCACTGGGCTTTTAGTGGCAATTTTATAAGTGTTCCCTCATTTCTACTGGGGACTTGGTCTGAATAAGTTTCTCTTGTATGCCATAACTCCTGGGATAAAACAATTCTCCTCTTCAGCCTTATACATCGCTGGGACTACAGGCTCCTTTCAAACTCACCACTATTATGGTTTTCATTCTCTCTATGGAATGGAGAATGTATTTCCAGAAGAAGCCCTTCTCAATTACTTAAGCCCAGCTCTCTTGGGAATATTATGAGTTCTTTCAGAATGAGAAGGAGCCTATCTGATTATATTTTCAGACTCAAAAATTCTCCAAATATGTACTGAATTACAAACACTACTATTCAAATGACATGTCAGGATTTTAAGACCAAGACACAGGATTACTGAGACAAAAATCTTCCACCTATTAGGAACTACTATATTTATATGGGTACATAAAAGCTGAAGTAGTAACCTGAATTGTGAACAGGAAAAAAAGTAAAGTCATGTCCCAAATATGAAAACATTAGCAGGTATCACAACCATAAATTCTTATAAGAAATAGAATTTTTCTAAGTACTTTAGCAATACACTGTAGATATTTGAAAACAGAAGCCAGTGAAACAAATGTTGAAAATAAAGAGCTCTTTAGAATCTGATTATCCTATGTTACTAAGCTCCAGATGTTCTCTCTCTTCCGTTATCCTTACCTTTGGCCTGTATTCTCTTATTTATATAAAAATTATTTATATACAAATTAAGGACTTGGCCATGCAACCATCCTTGCCATCCGAATTTCTAGACCAGAAGGTTGTGTTTTAGTGTCAGGTTCCTGAGAGAGATAAGATCATGGGATAAGAACTTAGAGAAGACACAATAAAATGGGATCAGGAGTGCTAACAGAAGCTGAATGCTGATACAAGCAAGTCTAATAAATAAAGAATAAGATATAAAGAAATAAAAACTAAAGAAATAAGATATAAATAAAGCACCTTTTACATAATTTTCCTAAAAACAAAAATGGGACAGTGTTAGGAAAATTATCAAATAATGGGAAATAGTCAATGGAAAAGCTGATTTGGTAATGTTGCCCAAAGACAACACACACTACTCCATGTTTTGACCAGATCAAGCCTTAAGACTAAGAAACACAGGTCGTTGGTGTGGCAATACCTGGGTTCCCAGGATCTGAAGACTCAGCCTACCCAACTGCCGGAGACCAGTCCATGACTGAACTTGCTGGAACTAAGTTCCTTCTGTTCACATCATTATATCCGGAAATGCTCCAGGGAAGAGAAGTCTGGGTCATCTTGTGAATCTCCAGGGTTGGCAATTTCCACAAATTGTTTCATATTGTTTTCAAATTATGGGAATATTTCGCCTGGTTTCAGTTCCCCAGAAGTCACAGTACTATCCTCTATTTCCCATTACCAGAAAAACTGGATTAACAAGAAGTCCCAAAATCCCTCTTGAACCAGTATGACACCAACTCACAGACAAAGCCCAGGAGCCCCAGAAACTCATTGAGTGTCAAGCACGTAAAGATACATAAGAAACCTTCATGTCCCAAGGCTTGTATCTGCTCTACCACCGGAGGCTGGGTACTGTGGAATCTTTAGAAACACTGAGAAGCTACAAAAGCTGCTTCTCTTACCAAGTTGCAGGGGAGGTAAAACACAACCTGAAGAAATAGAAACCTGAACCTTGAAGACACCATCAGACCTGTCATTCTGTGGAAGCCCTGAACTGCACAATCAAGGCCGACGCCTAAGGCTGAAGGGATGCCACACCCTCAGTCCCAGTTTCTGGGCACCAAAAGACCCAGAAATACCCAAACCTCAGACATAGTTTCAACTTAGGCATCTTTATCCTCCACCCTCCACATGCCAAAGACTATACTTTATTCTCAATACTGATGATAGTTAGGATTTCCTCAAGACAACCCCAAGGACTTAAGACACCACAACCTTTCTGAATATTAGGAGCCCACTCAGAGAGGTATTTCTAGTTCCCTCATAGTAGTAATTTCAGATACTCAGGTGACAAAACAGCACAGCCATCAGAACCAGTGACCTGGTGGCACAAAGAATAGATAATTGTCGCTGTCACCAGGATTGGCCTCAAAGGAGGTCATATAGTGTGGTCTGAACAAGGGCTAATGGGTCAAAGGGATGTATTTTTTCCTAACTCTGAAGACATTGTGAGGTAACAGGGCCTTGCATCGAATGTCCTGACAGCATAAAGATTTTTGTAGTACATGTGAAGCCACTAATAACAATGGTGCAAGGTATGGCAGCGTGGGGAACGGGATTGAACTAAATAGATTTCCGCAGCTAAACACTAGGAGTTCTTGTTGCTATGCAGGGACAAAGTCAATGTTATGCTGTTGGTGGACCATCTATCATTTAGAAAAATTATCACATCTCATTCTATAGCATAGTCAATAGCCAGCTGCTCAATTTGATCCATCACGAAGGGAATTTTAAAAGTAAATAAAGAGTGCGTGATTCAGCAGCACATATATTAAAAAAGGAATGATACAGAGATGATAAGCACGCCCCTGTGCAAGACTGGCATGCAAAATCCTGAAGCGTTCCACATTTTTTTAAAATAAAAAAGTAAAGAGCATTCAATTCAAACTTTAAAATATGCCTATAGATTCTTCAAATGCATTGTGTAAGATACATTGCTCTGTTTGTTATTTTCAAATAGCTGTATGATTCCTTCCTCCATGAAATAATAGCTATGATTAATGGAGTACTCTCCACAGTTCTGTAAAGGTGGTGGGTAATACCACCTTGTTGTGAGAAAACTGAAGCTTTTTGGGCTTGTTGGGATGTCATTATAATCTAAGCATTCAGGAGGCAGAAGCAGTTGGATCTTTTGAGAGTTCGTGGTCACCCTTGCCTAAACGTTTAGTTCAAGACTACCGGGGTAAAAAGAGAAACAATGCCACAAATAAATAAATAAACAAATAAATTGAGGAATTTAGAAAGGAATAAATAAATAAAATGTTAAATAATACAATATTTTTAAAAAATTAAAGCAAATAAAGAAAACTGTGGCTGAGAGAGTTTTCCCTGTTTCAAGCTATAAAATTTAGTGACTATATTATTTTTTCACTGTTAAAGTCTCTATGAATTCCAGGCTGATCATGAACGTCTAGCTTGAAATGAGCTTTCTGTCTCAGCCCTGAAAGAAGTTGTGTCTGTATGTGACTGAAAGAATGAAGGTATGAGATATTTGTCCACTGTGATCATACACCATACACATGTTCCCATACCTTAGTTAATTTATTCCGAACTCAGTTGTGTCTAGAAGAACCTTATATTATTCAAAGCTGTTAAGCATTCCTATATCTGTTTCTCTGTTTTCATATGGGGTTTTATAAGGTTTTGTTTGTTTTGGAGAAACATTCATTCATTTCCAATAAAAAACTAATATCCAAAATTCATAAAGAATGCAAGAAACTAGATGTCAACAGAACAAATAACACAAATGGGGTGAAAATGGGGTGCAGATGTGAACAAACAATTCACAAAAGAAGAATCTCAAACAGCTGAGAAACACTTAATTTTCAACATCCTTATCCATCTGAGATGATTTACTAACTGGTACAGTTAGGTACTGTGCATACCAGAAAGGATATGTGGGCTTGAACATGGGGAAGAAGGTTTTAGGTGGAGGTTGGGGCAAGCGCTGGGGCAGAGGCATGGGTAGGGATGGTAGATGAACTCAATCCAGTAGATTTCAATATGATCTCTGTGGAGGCCCAAGTCAAAATGTGCTGATGTGCCACAAAATGGCAATGTCCTGTCCCTGATCTCCAAATCCTTTTTCATTTCTTATGCTGCTAATCTCTACTATAGATTGGCATGGGTTTTCTAGAACATTCACTAGGACATGTCCAACAACTTCTGGGTTTCCTAGCTTCCCTGAAATGAATGTACTGTCTCACGGCTGTGCAATTGAGGAGACTCCTTGTTCAATGACCCACGGGAACATGTAGACTCCATGGCTCTCCCTCAACAATGCCCCCTGTTGTGATTCCCAACACCTTTGCAGGAGGCATATTTGTGGATTCTCCAGATTCTACCAACTGTTAATTTTAGAGTCATATATAACTAATTATTATTCCAGAAGATATCACTGAAGAGGGCAGACCAGGAAAAATGTGCTTTTTAACACTTAATTCTGGATGTTTTCCCTTTGTAATACGCAAGGTGACCAAATCAGGAGAATTCACAAGTATGCTTCCTGCGTGGGTGTTGGGAATGATCACAGGAGGCATTTTAAAGGAAGGAACAGGGAACCTAACCTTCCTCCAGTTCAATGCCTGCCTGGCCACTTTGGGCACTCTTCAGTATACCCTATATGACTGCTTCTACTAAGATTCATCCTGAGACACAAGAATAATATGGGCTACTTTACCTCTGTGTATCCAAAACGAGGATGCATATCTTCATGGCAGTACAGTTCTTTGATGGATGACAGGGATATAGCACTGAAGCCACCCAGCCCACAGCCGGCAGACCCTACATCAGTGGGCAGTCCCTCCTCGGACAACAGGCTGCCCTGCACACAGTCAGCGGTCCTGCCCATAGCCAGCCTCCCTGCCCACAGATAGCCTCCCTGCCCTCATCAGGAATACCCGGCCATAGCCAGCCTTTCTAACCACAGGCAGCTGCCCTGCCCTCTGCCGACCACCATGCCTTTAGTCCAGGGCGTACCCTCAGACAGTTGACCAGCTCACCCAGCCTTCCGCTGCCCCAACAATCAGCAGGCCCACCTCAGTGGGAAGTCCTGCCCTCAGCTGGCCAATCCCACCTTAGACAGCGGACCCTCCCACAGACGGAAATCCCGACCACAACCGGCCACCTGGCCTTCAGTGGGCCGCCCTGTCCACAGACTGATTCCCTGTCCACAGCCGACCGACCAGCCCACAGCGCCTGACCCACCCAGAGCACTAAGCCTCCATCGCTATTAGGCCTGGCTCGTGCCCTTCTGACACCGCCCTTTCCCATTGGGCAGCCCGGCATGATGTTAAAGGAGTTGCCTCTCTCCTCAGCCAAAATGATTATTTCTTAGCGGAGACCCAGAGTCCTCCTCCACACCCCCACCTGCCCTCAGACTCCTCCCTCAGGTCCATGATCACCGGAAGTTCGGCCTCAGTTCAAACCTCCTGATTCAGTGCTACATCAAGGCAGTGTCTAGACAGGAGGCCACCCCAGGGGCCCAGTGGCCTGTGGGTGCTCGTCCCCTCCCTCAGTCCTAGCATCTTACTCGTGAAGCACACCCCACACCCTCCCCTTCCAGAATATACACATGCTCCAGAAGGCTGGACGGGCTTTTCCTCTAAGCACAAATCTCACACTGCCACTCATCTCAGGGCATAGGAGGACCACAGTGTTCACTTTCTTACTCACCTCTGCCCCTAGGTTGGTAGCCAAGCAGCTACATGATCATAGATGGGCGTGTCCTCAGTGAAGGGCGTTTCTGAGGGTGGGGGTGTCTTCCGGAATGGGCGTGTCCATATCCTAGGCCTGTAGCCCAGGAGCCAGGAGAGAATGCATGGATGTGACCTTGGTAACAGGCTTTTCCATGGATGGGCGTGTCTTCTGGTATTGGTGTGTCCTTCCCCTAGGCCTGCAGCTAAAAGCCAGGAGAGAGAGGATGCCCATGTCCTTTGTGATGTGCATTTTTCTGGGTGGGTGTGTCCTCAATGATAGGCATTTCTTTCGGTGGGTGTGTCTTCTGGATGGGCATGTCTTTCCCGTAAGACTATAGCCAGGAAGCCAGGAGAGAATGAATGGGTGTGTCTTCCATGGGTGGCATGTCCATCCCCTAGGCCTGTAGCCAAGGATCCAGGAGAGAATAGATGTTGTGTCCTTGGTGAGTTCCAGAATGGGCAAGTCCTTCCCATAGGCCTATAGCCAAGGACCCAGGAGAAAAGAATGGGCATGTCCTCAATGATGGGCGTTTCTTTGAGTGGGCATGTTTTCCAGGATGGGCAAGTCCTTCCCCTAGGCCTGTAACCAAGGATTCAGGAGAGAATGAATGGGTGCATCCTTGGAGAAAGGCATTTCTTTAGGTGGGCATGTCTTCCAGGATGGGAGTGTCCTTGGTTCTGGACTTTTCTTCTGGTGGGCGTGACTTATGGGTTGGGCATGTCTTTGTGGGTTGGGCAACCTGACCTGCCCCAAGATGGGTGAGGCCTCCTGCAGCAATTCCAGCTCCAAGCTTGAACCTGGAGAACTGAGGCCACAGAGATGCCTTCCTTTAAAGTTCACTTCTGCTCTGAAACTGTCAGAAGTCCTGAGACATCGCCTTCAGGAATCTTGGACATTACACACACCAAGGGCACTGGCTGAGGAGTGTGAATTCAGGGGAGGAGGAAAACTAAGTGGAAAACAACAGGTGATCCTAGATTCCACAATAAAGGGAACCTGCCTTGTGTTTTAAGTCAGAGGGAAGCCACGCCCCTTCCCATAGTCTTGGGAAAACAGCAGCCTAAATTATGTCCCTTGACCCTTTGACCTTGTGAATCTGTAGCCAACTTTAAATACAAAGCTGAAATTATACACTTGCAGTCCTCGATGTCCTATCCACATTTACAGAAAACCACTTACCCTGGGGACTATGTGTCCTCCCAAAAGGCTGCCTGGTCCATCAGAAAGAATTATTAAATTTTGAATATAACTGAAATTAATATAGAAAATAAGAGTGTTTATTTCTCTCATTTTATATATGCAGAGACAGAGTCCACATTTAAAAAAAATCTTGTTTCAATTCACATTTAGGAAAAAAAGCCAAAACATCCATATCGCTTTGTAGTATCTCCAAAAATACCTTTTACATACCATATTTAAACAGCATCACAAAATAATAGAGAATTTTAAAAAGCCAAGCATAAGTTAGGCTCCCAGGATTTAATCACAAAGATTGGAGGGGACATCCAAACAATAAAGATGAGGAAGGGAAAGCAAATTCTTAGTGGGAAGATGACGCAACACAAACAAAAATCTTTTACAGGCATAAATGCAGGCATGAATCTCTTTAAACCAAATGAAATTATTAGAGCCAGTTAGGAAGTGGGTGAAAATAGGCTGGCTCCTGTCAAAATTTACAAATATAGTTGTTTACTAGCTTTATCAGATGTCATAAAGAAGCTTCTCTCCTGCTTGTTCATTCTATGCATATTCATTGTACTTTATGCGAGCTGTTGTTAGGTATTATTATTACTGACACAACTTTGGAATATGCATAGTGAAATCAGCTTTGAATTCAGTTTTTGAGTACATTATTTAAGAGCTTGTAAGGACAGAGGAACTAGATTGGGTTGGCACATTCAAATTGTGGAAACCTTAGTTTTTATTTAATCAAAAGGGCATTTTTGTTTAGAGTTTTTGCTAAGAGGTACAGCATAATACTTTATTTATTATTATTCTCAAGGTTTGAAGTTCCTGAAAGTTAACCTGAAAAAAAAATCTGTGCTACTTTATTTCCTACTTCCCTCTTAAAATATGTGTAATTTAACATTCATTTTGTAAAATGCCAATCACCAAGGTTTAATTACACCACATATTCCTTTGTGTTTATCCTCTCAAATGTAATATGTACACGCATACACACACAAACAAATATGAATATGTGTATGTATGTAAAATAGCAAGTCAACAAAAAAAGAAATATTTGGGAATAATGGGAATTATTAAATATGGGAATAATCATATTATTATTTATGAATATTGCATCACAGATCCCAAAGGAATTTCACAATCATCTTCCTATATCCTCTAACAAAGATACATTTTGGCAGAAATCAAAAATGGACTCTTAGATATACTTACATAAAATTACAAACACAAAGGTATCTGGATATCACTGGCATGTTTCAAGTATGTTCAGCTCTCTTTGAAATGCCATGGAACCTGGGGGTTGATTGGGTGGGATGCCTGGTTGCCACTGTGATGTCCAGGTGGATGTGGGATGGTCAGGTGCCTGAATGATATCCTGGTGCCTGGATGATAGGGTACCTGCATGATATCCTGGCTCCTGTGTCAACTCTAGATGTCTTAAGTTTATTTGGGAGACTTCAGTATGAGAGATTACATGAGGGAAGACATCTTGCACATAGGTTGGCTGGGTGCCTGTGGTATGCCATGGTACCTGCAGAACCACGGTTCCTGCAGTATGGCTGGGTGCCTAGGGGATTTCTGTTTCCCTCTGTGTTTGAGCTGTGAGTTGCAACTTCAGGTTGAACTTTATCTTGATTAATCTTAGTCTAATGTAGGACAAAGGTTTTTCCTGATCCCAGCTGCCGGTCACCATCAGCAAAAATCAAGGTTATTCACAAGAACCATGCTCCTGCCACACAGGCTTGATGAAACTTTCAATCTTTCCTTCTTTCTTTCTTTCTTTCTTTCTTTCTTTCTTTCTTTCTTTCTTTCTTTCTTTTCTTTCTTATGAGGGCATGGGTGTACAAGAATGTATGAAACTCAAGAAATTAATAAAAGCATTGTGTTGGGAAAAAAAGATATTGGCAAGATACAAATTGCTAATCTCCCAAAATGGCATCATGACACATGGTTGCTTTAAGATTATCAATGCACAGATGTTTTTACTATCATTCATGTATGAGTATTAAGTTAACTTTTTTAATGAATTTTATAGGTTTTTAATTAAACCAAATAAACTTACAAATCTTGACTTACAAAAGGTTCACATAAAACCTAATGTTTTGGGATGATCTGTTCTGCTGTATTCTTCAGCTATAAGTGTCAGGTAGATTCTATGACAGCAGACACTGAGATTTTAAACTCATATTTGGGTCTGAAAACTGGAGAGCCATACCCCAACACAAATTGAGATTTTCAATAAAGTAAAACAGCATGAATCGGCTTTACTATTATCCATACCAACTGTCCAATTGCTTTTTGAACATAACCCTGTGATAATAATTCATGTAGAAAAAAGCATTAAAATCACATAATATGTGCTCCATGATTAGTGGAACACTATTGCTTATTGTAACATTGATGTGTATTTTTACAAATAATGCTGTGATTTATACTACTGACAAATCTATTTATACGCAAAACAAAGTACTGCACACTTCTAAGTCATTTGAGGAAAATTTTTGTAACAAAAACATAAGATAAGCTTTCATAATTGTGTAGAATATTACAGCATCTTTGATAAACATCTCTCAGCAGCAGTGTCATTTAGTCAGGTTTGTTGAAAATAAAGAAAAACTGGCTCTGATAATCTCTCTGGGGACATTTAATGTACAGAAAGCTTAATATAATAATGTAATTTGTCACTAGCTCTGTCAACTGACTTTTTTCCCAAGTACACCTTCCCTGATCTTCTGTCATGAAATCATCATTCATAGGCAGTCATTGTTGATGTTTTACTAAAATTAAAATCATGACTAAAAATGAGCACATTCATATTTTTCTGTGAACCTTCTTCTAATGTTTATTGTACTGCCAAAAAGTTCTCCATGGGCATTTGTGATTTTGAAAGATGGGACTGCCTTCTTGAACTGTGGCTCATCTGAACACACATTGACAACTAGGGACATTGGCTCATTGAAGATGCGTAACTTCAAAGGGCATTTGGACTGCTTCTAAAACCAAATAAGCATTCCAGTTGATAACCATCTACCTACTGTCACCCTCCTATGCTTGGGAGTTCTCCAAGAGTCCAACAGACACATCCACATTCTAAAGGAAATCCAAAAGGATATAAGTTTGAGGAATGCCTGAATTTCACACTTTTAAATGACCTGCCTTTCCTGTGAAAAGCATGGTGTCTTTTTTAGCAAACTTTATACTCACAAAAGTAACATGACAACACTGTATTGCACCTTTTGTCCCCTTATTTTTCATTTGTTTAATGCAGGTCCTATAAAAACTATGTTTTATGGTGAGTCCTCTTCTCAGATGGGGAAACACAGCTAGCCAGGTTTTCTAGAGAAACTCAAACTGCACTCTTTCAAAAGTGAAGATTTTGTCGTTATATTTTCATGGAGTTACATAAAGTACAGCAGACTTGGAGAAGTTGCACATTGTCCAAATCTGGCTTTTAGAAGGACACAACACTACACACTGGCCTTTTGAAGATGCAATTAATGGAAAAATTATAGTGACATACCATAATTTGATCCCAAATTCTCCCTAATAAAGCCTATATCTGAGCAAGTTTATCATTCCAAGCTGTCTTGAATACTTACTCGGCCATCTCCATGGTTGAAATAAACATACACAGGCTTCTTCCTATAATCCCACTAAAATAATCTGGGTAAGTAGGAAGTGCCAGCATTTTTTCATGAGACTTGAGAGAGCATAGTTTCTGAAGCATAATTTGCCATTCTCAATTGTTTTAGCTTTCGAGACAGATTTTTTTCTGTTTACTCCTGGCTGTACTGGAACTCAGTTTGAAAACCAGTCTGGCCTGAAACTCAAGAGATCCACTTGCCTCTGCCTCCTGACTATTGGGTTTAATGGCTTGTGCCAAAATGCTGGGGTTGCTTTCCATTCTTAAACAAGTTATCATTTCAAAAGTACCTTGCCATGGTAACCGTTAGATTAGCTACTGTGCTTGGCACTACACAGAAAATATTTTGTGTTCGTCTTCACTGTCAGAGCAAGGTTGTCATTACTGAATAGGTATCAAATCTACTAGATCAGGTAGCACGCGACAAGTCCCAAGCCAACAGAACAGTGATCCCGAGCTACCCTCTAGAACTTGGCTAACTTTCGGAGGCCAATTGCCAATCCCATTCTGTGTGCTTGGACTTCAGGATGTGTTCACTGGTTTTGGAAAGAAAAGCTTCTCTCAAAGACTCTCCTTACACCCTACTTCTGGCCTGTTGCCATGGGAAACAGAATTCGCTGCTCTCTGCCAAGGGTGAATATTTTGCCTCAAATTCCCTGCCGCAACTGCCTTAGAAACTTCCTGCCGAGTCTTGTGGTGTGAGACCTTCGAGCCTCAGTTTGGCTATGGCCCTTTTGCCATAAAGAGCACTCTCTCAGAATAAGGGCCCCTATCAGGAATCAAGATGAGAAAGGGGAGGCTTACAACTCACCCAAATTCCTGGAGTGCTTGAGCATGTAAAGAGATGTGAGGGATTTTCCATGTCAAGGGCAGCGGCCAGTGCCTCTGCCCAAGTATTGGTGCAGAGAGTCACATGTGGGCCAAGAGTCATGCCAGAAATACCGGGGTGGCTATATCCTTGACTCTGGAGTAAGAAACAACAGATACCATGGCAGAGTCCCTGAGGAGACTACTCTGCCTGGTGCTAGTGATGTCAGAGCAAAGTTCACAAGAAATTATGCAGTGCCTGGACCATCCTCCTCTGACCGATGTGGACAGGTAATTTCCTCATGTTCTCACAGGTCCCAGCAACATTCCCCATCTACCAAACAGGTTTGGAGGACATCCAAATCTATTCAAGGGGTTATGGTAACTTCCACATATGCCCATGTGTTTCTGAGACCTTCCAAATATCTGGAAGGTGATCTCTGTCCTGTCCTCTCTCAAGAAAAGGGCTTCAGATGTTTTTCCTCTAACAAATGGGTCTATAATCAACACATTTCTTCCCAAAAGCTATTGACACAAGTCCCCTCTTCCCAAATGTGTTTAAAGTCTGCACCATCACTCCCAAAACACTCTAAACTTTATTCTGACATTAAGAGTCTCCAATATGCCACCTACTTTCAAAGGGGCCTAAGCCATACCTCTAACCCACAATGGGGCCTAACACCTTCCATATCTACCAAAGTTGGCCTAACATGTTCTCCTTCTACTTATAATGGCTCTAGTAAGTTCCCTTCTAACAAAAGGAGACTAACACCTGCCCGGTCTGTTCAAGGGAAATGTAGAAGATTCTCATCTAAGAAACTAGGTGTTAAACCTTCTTTATCATCCAATGAGTGGCTCAGATCTTTTCCAAATGATAGAAAAAAAGTAATCCCAAACACACTCCAAATCTAATAATGGGGACTTTGAAACTCCTGTCTCTCATGAGAAGCACTTCCACAGGAGCCTTCTAAGGCAAAGAGGCTACAGCCATTTGAAATCCACCAAGATAGCTTTGAGGCACATTCTGTTTACACAAGAAGAATTCAGAATTTCCCTGACACATCAAGATAATTTCAAACCTTCACTTAAAAAGGAGATAAAATCTTCTCCTGGTCAAAGTTACCTGAGCAAAAACAACAGTCACCAGAGGAGTCTCACACCTCTCAGTCCAGATAAAGAGATGTCCTCATTGACACCTGGTGATAAAGCAAATGCAACAGTGATAACTAGATATCCAATAAAAGCACAATAATATTCAAATCTGAGAAAATAACACTAGATAAAGAAAATTTCCCATCCCAACAGGAGGAATTCGGGCATTTTAAGTTCCCCAAAGGCCCTCTGGAGCTATACATACATGCAAATTGTAGTTTCACCTCATTCCCCTCACAAGAAGAAACATTCAAGAAGGGTTTTTTTCTTAAAAAAAAGAGGACTCTTCATATAAGTACTATAGAAAAATAAGAATGAAAAAGGTGACTTTGGGAAAACGTGGCATAAGGAAACTATTTCAAATCAACATGGCTCAAGCCATAACTCTAAGTTAAATAAAAGTTCCATTGATACAGGAGGTTTTAGAACACCCCAAAATTAATCAAAAGTGAAGATCAAACTCCTAGTTCTCAGGTGCTTTCAATAAGTAAGGTACTTAAACTTTGGGATCCAGCATATACTTCATACAAGACGGGGTATATTGGAAGCACACCATCTTCAAACACAGGAAAGATCAATAGATCATGCAAATCTGAGAGATTAGAAAATATCCGAACTGCACCATACTCTACAGATGGGTAAAGAAACAAAAAAGAGAATACAACAAGATTCTCATTGACCAAAGGAGTTATAAGGATAAACCTTGAGGCTCAAAAAGCCAAAGGTCCTAACAGAGAGCTGAAAGGAGACATCAATGCAATCAGAGTGTATTCTTGACATAGTCAGAATTCTCACGGGGAAACAGGGTCACTAGGAATATTGAAGTTCAAGCCAGGTCTTCTGACACTTTCCATACCCACAGAACGGAGTTTCACACTTATCAATTCAAAGCAGCTGGGTTCACCATTTCTCCTTCCAACAAAGTTGTCCCGTTACACCTCTCCTCCAACAAAAGCAGATCCACTCAGTCCCCCTCTGCATATGGAGGCCTCCACACATGCAGAGCAGGAACACTGGGCCTGCACCACTCTGCACCACCGGGCCCCAACCCTGCCCTACAAGCTCAGGTGGACTTCCTTACAAGGGACACACGTGAGGATAGGAACCTTGTCAACAGTCTTCATTCTTCTGACTCTCTAGAGCTGCCCTCATCTTTAGAGGAGACAGGTGACACTTTCAATTGTACAGGACAAGCCCAGCCACCATCCACACAGGAGGGCGGAGCTCTGATTCTTTCACTGCATGCCCATGGAACTCAAGTGCAGCCCACAGCAATCAGGGGAGCTGCAGAAACTCCAATGGCTCTCCAAGGACTTTCTCAGGCTTCATCACATACTGTGGAGGTGGTGGGGGCCTCTCCTCCTGGGCACCAATCTCTCTGGCCTCACAGCTCATGTGTGCTAGGGGTTCATTCCAGAACCACAAACCCATGGGGCCCTGCTGAGCATTCCCCTCCTGGGGACGAGGACTCCTCACATGGCACAGAGAGAGAACTTGTGCTGCCACATTCTGACAACTCACCATGGTCCTGAACTCCTTTGGGGTTCGCCCAAGAACCTCTGACACTCTCCATATTTGCAGAATGGAGCTTTCAAACTCTCCCATCCAGCTCTCCTCCTAGCATCTGGGGGCCCTGACATCATACTGCTAACAAGAGGACATGCAAAGTTGTGGACTCTGTCCTAGGAGGTTTCCATACATCTCCCTCGGGTCATGCTTGCTTAGTTCATCCCTGTGTCATGCCGCAAGACCCGAGTACCACATCCCCTGTCCAAGGAGACTTCACACCTCAGTCCTCAGAAGAATGAGACTATAACCTTTCTCTTCTGTTTGCCTCTCCAGATCTCCCCCCACCTGCTGAAATGATTCCTGAGACTCTCACTCAGAGGCGAAGTGCTGCAGTACCCCACACCAATAGTGGAGAGACAGGGAGATGCACCTAAGGTCCCTGGATTCAAGGGCAACACATGGCTACCCATGGACCTGCTTACAATCCCTCACCACTCCAAAAGGGAGGTGAAAATTCTTCACTGACAGGAGGGGAACTGGATCCCTCCACACCTGGGTATACAGCTGATTCTCCAAGGACAGCGGGTTCCATGGGACCACTGCGCATCCAGTCAGGTCCTCTCACAAAGTCCATAACTGCAGACTGGAATTTCACACCTATCCCTCACAGCTATCTGGGCTCACCATAGTTACTTCCAGCAAAGTTGTTCCCTTACTCCTCTCCTCCAACAAAAGCAGATCCACTCAGTCCCACTCAGCACATTGAGGCCTCCTTACATCAAACCCAGGAACCATGGATGGCTTAGGCCTGCACATCTCTGCTCCCAGGGGCCCCAGCCCTGCCCTCCAGGTTCAACTGAACCTTCTCAAAATGGACACATCTAAGGATTGGGACCTTGACAACTGTTTACATTCTTCTGACTCTATAGATCTTCCATCATCTTCAGAGGAGAGAGATGAAACTTTCAAGTGTACAGATGCCCAGCCACCATCCACACAGGAGGGCGGGGCTCTGACTCTTTCACTGCATGCCAATGAGACTCAAACTCACACCACAGGAATTCAGAGAGCTGCAGAAATACCAAGGGGTTTCCCAGGCTTCTTCACATATTCTGGAGACGGTTGGAGGTCCTCTTCCTAGGCATCCATCTCTCTTGTGACCAAGGTTATGTGTCCAAGGGGCTTGACCTGGAACCACACACACATGGGGCCCTGCTGAGCATTCCCCTTCAGGGAATGAGGACTCCTCAAATGGCACAGGGAGAGAACTTGTGTTGCCACATTCTGCCTTCTCACCAGGGTCACAAGGTCCTTTGTGGTTCTCCCAGGGCCTGTGACACTCTCCATACCTGCACACTGGCGCTTTCAACCTCTCCCAGCCTATGAAGCAAAACCATCCACCTCACCTCCTACCACCTGGGGTCTCATAGGTCGCATTGCTAACATGAGGACATCCAAAGTGGTAGACTGTGCCCTAGGAGGTTTCCATACCTCTCCCTCAGGTTATGCTGGCTTAGTTCATCCCGGTGCCATGCCACAGGGACCAAGCCACACAACCCACGCACAAGACTTCATACCTCAATCCTCAGAAGACCTTGACCTTGGTCTTCTCTTTGGCTCTCGAGAACTCCCCGCACCTGCTGAAATCGTTCCTGATACTTCCACTCACAGGCACAATGCTGTAGGTCCCCACACTAATGGTGGAGAGACAGGGGGAGACACCCCAGGTGACCCCTGGACTCAAGGGTGGCATGTGGATACCCGAGGACTTGCTTGCACTTCCACACCACTGCAAGGGGGAGGTGAAATTTCTTCAAGGCCTCGAACAGACCTGTGGCCCTCCGCACCTGAGCCTCAAGCCCATTTTCCCTGGGCCTCGGGTTCCCTAGGACCACTGCATTTCCAGCCAGGTCCTCTGACACTGTCCACACCTGCAGACTGGAATTTTACACCTATCCCTTCACAGAGAGCTCAGCTCACCGTACCTGCTTCCAACAAAGTTGGCCCCTTATGCATCTCCTCCAACAAAAGCACTCAGTCCCCTCAGCACATGCAGTCTGCCGCACATCAACACCAGGAACCTTGGGTGGCTTAGATCTTCACCACTCCAACCCACGGGGCCTCAGGAATTCTGTCCAAGTTCAGGAGGACCTCCTCACAATGGACACATCTGAGGATTGGGACCTTGACAACAGTCCACATTCTTTCTTCTTTCTAGAACTACCCGCAACTTCAGAGGAGATAGGTGACACTTCCAAGTGTACAGGACATGCCCAGCCACCATCCACACAGGAGGGCAGAGCTCTGACTCTTTCACTGCATGCCTATGGGACTCATGTACAGCCCGCAGCAATCCCAGGAGCTGCAGAAGCTCCAGTGCCTCTCCAAGGGCTTCCCAGGCTTCTTCACACACTCATGAGGCGGCAAGTGCACCTCCTCCTGGCCATCCATATCTCTTGCCAACTTACTCATGTGTCTAATGGTCTAAGCCAGGTACCACACACACATCGGGTCATGCTGAGCATTCCTCTCTTGGGAACGAGGACTCCTCACATGGCACAGGGAGAGAATATTTGCTGCCACATTCTGCCTCCTCACCAGGATTCCAAGGTCCTTTGCAGTTCGCCCAAGGGCCTCTGACATTCTCCATACCTGTAGACTGGAACTTTCAACATCTCCCAAACTATGAAAGGGATCCATCCAGCTCTCCTCCTAGCACCTGGGGGCCCTTACGTTGTACTTCTAACAAGAGGACATCCAAAGTAGTAGACTATGCCCTAGGAGGTTTACATACTTCTACCTCAGGTCATGCTTGCTTAGTTCATCCCCATGCCATGCCACAGGGACCCAGCCCCACAACCCTATTCCCAATGAGACTTCACACCTCCATCCTCAGAAGAAGGAGACCATGACCTTACTCTTCCCTATGGCTCTCCAGAACTCCCCTCGCCTGCTTAAAGGGTTCCTGAGACTTCCACTCACAGACATACTGCTACAGTTCCCCACACCAATGGTGGAGAAACAGGGGGAGACACCCCAGGTGACCCTTGGATCAAGTGGGGCATGTGGCTACTCAAGGATCTGCTTTCACTTACATACCACTGCAATGGGGAGGTGAAATATCTTCAAGGCCAGGAGCGGACCTGGTGCCCGCCACACCTGGACCTCGAGCCCATTCTCCCTGGCAACAAGTTCCATGGCACCACTGCATTTCGAGCAAGGTCCTTTGATACTGTCTGTACCTGCAGACTGGAGTTTCATACCTATCCCTTCACAGAGAGCTCGGTTCACCGTAGCTGCTTCCAACAAATGGCCCCTTACGCATCTCCTCCAACAAAAGCACTAAGTCCTCCTCCGCACATGGAGGCTGACGCACATCAACAGCAGGAACCTTGGGTGGCTTAGGCCTTCACCCCTCCTACCCACAGGGGCTCAGCAATACCATCCAGGCTCAGGAGGACCTCTTCACAATGGACACATCTCAGGATTGGGACCTTGACAACAGTCTTCATTCTTCTGACTCTCTTGAACTTCCCTCAACCTCAGAAGAGACAGGTGACACTTTCAAGTGTATAGGACATGCCAATCCACCATCCACACAGGAGGGCGGGGCTCTGACTCTTTCACTGCATGCCCATTTGACTCAAGAGCAGCCCGCAGCAATCCAGGGAACAGCAGAATCTCCTGTGCATCTTCAAGGGCTTTCCCAGGACTACTGCATTTTCAGCCAGGTCCTCTGACACTGTCCGTACTCGCAGACTGGTGTTTCACACCTATCCCTTCACAGGCAGCTATGCTCACCTGGTTTGCTTTCACAAAAGTTGGAATTTCTGAGTTTTTCCTAGGAGTCTTCTATAACTCTCCCCCTGATCATGCTGTGTTCTGTCGTCTTTGTTCTGTACCAAAGAACCACTGTCCCACAACTCCTGTTGAAGGATACCTGTGTCATCATCCTACCTGAATATTCCTAATGTGTTTTATACATGATGGTTGTGTTACTTTTGCTCTTATGAATATTTAATGAGTTTTCTCATTTTTATTTACTTTTTAGGACACTATTACATCTTTGATTTCTATATTATATGCATACAAAGTTGTACAATTTTCTATGTACTTTTAGTGTTTTTGATTAATTCATTAATCTCTGAGAAATTAATCATCACTCAGTTTACTCTCTACCATACCAATTCATCCCATTTCACTCTAGTTGTTTGCCCATTTCTGCTGAATCCTCTCAGATTTACCATAAATTGAAAGTTGTCAGTCAACTTCTGGTTATGTAAACTCGCTGGGTCTGTTTTCTTTTTCCTCTTCCAAGGTCTATTGAACATTATTCTTCAACCATAGTATTGATAGTGTTCTGCCTTAGATAGCCCTATCAGCCATAGTATTTTAGTTTGTTTGCTTCTGCCTAAAGTGGCTCAAGATTTATTACATTCTATTTGAAGATATTACTCCTATACCAAACCTATTCCACATACTCTTCTTCTTCCAAATAGATACTGAGTATTGCCCATCGTTTTCAGGAAGATTTCAAGAATATTATTGTAGACTGCTATGGGCTTCAAATCTAATTCTTAAAGCTTTCTGCAGTAGAAACTTATGCCTTCAACATTTGTCCAAATGAGCTTCAGGAAGGTCTTTCTAGCATAGGATCTCATATCACTCAAAATGGGAAAAATAGGTTTAATATATGCAGTGTTTCTACAAGTGGTTCTCACATATCTCCTTGTTATCAAGCAGGACTCAGAAATGGCCTGTCATTATTATGAATGAGAAAACTTCACTCGTACATCACACAATTTTCTCACCTTCACTATTTAACATGAAGACCTATGTGTGATGATTTTCTCTGAAGAGGTCACATTTTTACACATGATGAAATTTAGTCACTGAGATCCTACTTTTATAAAAGGAGATAGCGGCCCAACCTCTGTCCTCAAAGTAGATTCAGACCATTACATAATTCTTTTCTCAAAAAGTGTACTATGCAGACCCGTCACTCACTTCCAACATTACATTGGCAATCTTGTCTTTTCTCAGACATAACCTTTCTAACAAATAAGGCATCAGATAGCCTGTGTGTGTTCAAGGGGAATTCACATACCAATCTTTTTATTCAACACTTGTCTTGTCTAGGAATCTTCAGAAATTATTTCTTTGGCTATGGAGCTATCTATACCTCCGAAGCAGACCGTTGTGTTATCCAAAGTAGACTTAAGAAGAGGAATGCCTGACACTTAGTTTTTTTCCCATAGAGCCTCTAAATCTTTTTCTACAAAAGCAGCCATCACATATTTCAGCTCTGAATAAATGATCCACAGAGTAGTAAGATTTGAACAAAGAATGTTTAAAATTATTCCTTCTGAATAGAGAAAATGCACAGGCCCCAATTAAAGAAGAAAGTTCAGGCTCGCCATAATATCAAGAACCCTGGGGCAAATACAGTGGCATAAAGAGACTGGAGAAATTTTCCTTTAGAAACTGGGACATTTTGATCTTCTGCAATGTTTCAAGGAGTACTTAGATTTATTGTTCAATATAAATATTAACTTCTATTTTCTCCTGTTGTCTCCATGGAAATTCTAACAATTTTGGTTTGATTTTGTGATTACACACTTTCCTATGTAATCAAAGGTGCCCTGGACCTGGATATTGCCTCAGAAGCAGGAGTTTTCAGACATCTCACAATGGCAAAGATTGGCCAGACTTACTTACACAGAAACAAATACTAAGGCATGATCCTTATGACTCAATTAGCTCTGAGACATAAACATTTGGAAATAATGGTCTAAGGAAGTACACAGTTTTAAATAACCTTTCATAACTTTCTTTACACCAGATATTTTGAAAATAACATATGTCTTAGACAATTCTCATCAAGTAATAAGACATTTCACAAATTCCTAATTCCTAAAGATGTTCTTATACTTGAACATTGTTAAGCAAGGACTTGGTCCTTCCTAGTAATTCTACATACAATGAGACATTCACTTCTTTATTCAGGTTTTAGACCTTCCCTAGTGAACAAAGAGGGCCTCATACATACTTACTATGAACCATGGGGATTCAAAACCCAGGAAGCAAGATATACCTGATCATTAATCAAGTGAATAAGTATTTATTCAGTCTAGGAAATCAAGGAGAGGCATTCCTTTTGATCAAAGAAGCCTCAGAACTTCAAGATAAAGTGAACAAAGAGTCATATACACCCTTCCCTGATAAGTAGGCCACAGAACATCTCTCTATTCTCAAGTGGGTCTAAGACATTCCTGCTTTCATGAGAGGACTCCATACATACATCTCTTTGTCAAAGGATTGCAGAATTATACCCTACCCTGCTGAGAACAAGAAGGTTAGAACCTGTCCGATGCTTTCTGAAACATACCTGTTCAGTGAAAAGAGGGTCTGAGGTAAGACTTCTACACAATATGTTGTCATATCTAACCTCCTAACATTGGGAATCTTAGATATATTCCATGTGATGAACTGATATTCTATCTGCTAATCAAAGGGATGACATATTTTAATGAGTGGCCAAAGATGTGTTAGATATGAGCTTCTCTATTTGATGAGGAGAAATCAGACATTCAATGTCTATACTATGTATGTGAGGTAATCCCCTAAGGAGAGGAATGCTATATATCTTATCTTGTCGTCAATATTGTTTCTACTAAGCTAAATTCTGACTAAGCCTAACTCCTAAGACCAGCAAAACCAGAAAATGGTCTTTCCTTTCATAATAGTTTCAGTCCTATCCTACTCTCACATTAAACTAACAGAGACTCAGACTTTCTCCATTTTTGTGGGTGGCTGATAAATAAGTGTTTGTACAAAGGAAATTCCAAAGAATTAAAGCCAATTAAAATTGAAGCCTCATCACAGAGTAATTGAAACCCAATCCTGGCCTCAGGCCATCCACTGTTGAGCTTTGACCAGAATTGGTATGTTGTTATTACTTTTTATGATTATAACTTTGAAGTTGTTTTATAAGCCTGTGGACCAAGACTCAGGAACTACATCTATTTGTTCAGAGAATGTTAAGATTGCTGTCAAGCCTTCATTAGAGTTCTCAGAGAAGGGTTTTCTGGACTTCAATGAAGAATTGGAATCTGACAAGACATTTCCTGAATCTTCCACTTCCACTCATGGTAAAGAATGGCACTCATGGTAAAGAATGGCATTTATTCTCTGAAAAACACAAGAGATAACATTCTGCTTGCTCACGTTTTGTCTCAGATATTTCACACTGTGACTACTAGGGCTTAGGACTTCTCTCTTTGGCATAGGGTTTTCTCCAACATACCTGACTGAACAAGGCACACAGGAGCTTTCTCTTCTGGCTGAAGAAGATTGTCTCACTCAAGTACTAGTTCCAAGAGGCCAAAAAATTAAGCATATCCTGGAACCCAACTACTTCCTTCACTTCAGTCAGCAAAGATAGTGTGATCTCACCCATCTACTCAGCTCTTTTTTTCTGAACCCAAATCTGAGGTGGTGATTTAGGTGGAGACAGACACCCAAGCGTGGTCAGAGATGCTAAGGCTACTGTCATATCTCTTGCAGATCACACTAAAGATATGGCTGTTTTAAATTATTTGAAGACTTGTAGTCTTATGACTCAGTGCTAGAGATATATTGCACTGGACTGCAAAAGGTATGGCAAATTTAATTTCTGCTGAAATGGGTATCACATTTTTCCCATCTGGCAGCGCAAGTAGAACTTTCACTTTTACAAAAAAGTTTACCTAATAACAGAATGCGACCTCACATTCAGAAATCACATGATTTTATAAAACCACACTTTCCCCATAAAGCCTCATTTCTTCAATAAAGGGTGCACTGGATTCACTTTCTGGAGGATAGAGGCTTCAGATCATCCTCTTTTGCTTACAGAGTCTCACACATACATTATTATTTCAAAGGCAATCATATCTACCTGATCCAACACTGTAATCTTCACATATTTACATTACTGAATGATTTCCTTCTTTGATTTATTTTTGCCAAGTGTAAGCCACACTCTACCCAAAGAATAATCTTTGACATATACTCTGCCATGGGATGGTCACCTCATGCAACTCTCTTTGAGAAAGTCTAATTCTTTCTTTTCAAAAATTTATTTTCTACTCTCATATAACACATCCAACACTCCACTCCTTCTTCTGATCCTTCTAACAGCAACTATATCCCTATTCCCCTAGATCTACCCTGCCCCCAAACTCTACACATTTAAGAGCAGTCCTCCCAGTGTTAATGATCTAGCAAAGCACAAAATGATAGAATAAGGTAGGACACTAATCCTGCATCAAATGTTGGCTAGACAACACATTAGGAGGTAAGGGGTCTAAAGTCAGACAAATCGGTTCCATCCACTCAAGTCTTTAGGAGCTCTTCAAGAACACAGGTGACACAAACTCAAGACATATCTAAGTGAACCAGAATGTTCCAAGTCTGCAGTTTCAGACTTTGTTGTTCCACCAAGATTCATGGTCACTTCATTCCATGGTGCCTGTTCTCCTGCTATCCTTGATCCCTCTGGTCTATGCAACCCCTGTTCTTCCTATCCATGGGTTTTTCGAAACTCGGCAGGAGGTTTGGCTGGCATTGGGCCTCTGCATATGCCTGCATCAAATACTGGAGAAAGTACCTCTGATGAAGAAATGGATATACATGGAGAGCAAAGTATCATCAGGTATCATTTCATGATTATTTGGTTTCAAGTTCTTTCCCTGCCCTGCTATAGCAGGCATAGCTTCCTACCATTGGAATGGGGTTCTACCCTTCTGTTGTCCCAGTAAATCCTGAAGTGTGTATATGATATTGGTTGAAAGTTTTACAGTTGATTTGATGTCACAGTCCCACCACTGGAAGCACAACTAGGTTATAATAATGGTTTGTGTAGTCTCCCCATTCACCATTACTACAGGATCTTACAGGGTCTCCTTCACATATTCCATTGATTTTCCACTGTCTTAGTTTTCCTGTCCTGACTAAAAGTGACACTTTTGGTCACCTCCCCATGTATTATTTCTTCATCTCCTCTTACCAAAATTGATCTCTTCTTTTCCAGTTTCCATACTCCCCTAGCCCACCTGACGTGTTTCTTCGTATTTACCAATAACAGGGAGATTCCTGTGTCCCTACTGGTGCCCCTCTGAGCAAGTGTATTTTCAACATTTCTGTCCTTTTCAATGGGTCCTGTCACAATATATTTTGATATGGACTTTTTAAGACTGGCCTGCTAAGACCAACATGTTCTCCAATGTTCACTGGATTCTCATGCAGTCTTCATAGCTAGCCTTCTCATTAAGACATTTTCAGAGGATTACATTTTTCTCAATTCAGTCTCATATGTAGCCCTTTTAGATGACCTTAAACATTCTTTTCTGAGTCAGGTGCCTGGCATGAACCCAAAAGACCAAGGGATTTCCAATCATTATGGACTGTTGATTGAGAAAATTACAATAAACATTTTAGCATAACTCTCTGAGTATCAGACTGAAAGATAGTCACCAGAAATGTAGAACTCCAATGCTTCCTTTACATACCTCCAAACTTTATGATAATCTTTTGGGGCATTCAGAGACAAACATTACTAACCTACTTAGCAAAAATTTCACATTGCAGGCAGTCCATTCATAAGTTTTCATAATATATGAATTTTTCTTGAATGAAGGGATCATTGAATCTGTCACTGCATTCCAATATCATCTTATTCATCGCTATATAGGCTGGGTTTTTGATATTCAATCTGGGGGGATTCTATGACCTCACTTTTCTTCTGAAGTATGCACAAAACGTTCTCCAATTGAGTAATGATCTTTAGTCCTTGCATTTATAACTCAATTTGTATCATATTTAACTTTCAGACATGGATCCATGAGAGACTCCCATTCTAAATTATGTCTACTCTGGACATCCGAGATCCCAATACTTTCAAGCAGAATCTATCATCTGTCTTTAAGCCTGTCACCGATAATGGAGTGAGTCCAGCAATAGTCCCTAGATCTGAATAGTAAAACACAATGTAGATGAGCCAACCTAGCCAAGGATAGTGATCCATTGTTTTGGAAACAGCTTTTGATTGCTGATTGGTCTTCCTCAGATAGAAGACAATATATGGAAATACTAACATCCAAAGAAATATTCCAAAAGGTGATGAGAAGTGATCGGATATTCCTATACTGATAATCTCTTTTCAGCCATGGTTGTAAACTCTGGGTGCATTGAGCAAGGGGATTCTAACCTTCATCTTTGTTCTAGAGTGCCTCACAGTTTTCCTTTCATAGAAGATGTCTAATTCATCTCTCTTCTAATATTACATCATTGTTTTGTACTTTTGGTCAAGATGTCAGGCCCATCTCCTAATACTCTTGTGTTCTATAGGTCCATATACATCTCAGAAATGAGGTTGAGACATTTCCAAATCACTCATTGGGAATTCACATATTGCCTTCTACGTATGGGAAATTTTGATATGTAAACTTTCTCCCAAGACATCTTATATCTTCCTTGTGTCAACAAAATCACTGAATATTGACATTATGACAAAGAATATAATATAAATCAAGCATTACTTTTGCTCTGAAAATTATCTCAGACCTCTCTAGTTATATAAAAAGGCAACAATTTTTCTTCAATGCCCAAAGTAGTCAAGCATGTTCTCTATATTTTGCTATGTGCTTTAAACGTATCAATTCTATGAAATATGGTCTTACATATTTCCATTTGAACATAAGGGATTCTATGCTACTCTATTTTAATATCAAATGATCTTCAGTTGAAGGCTTTCTAACAAAGGTAGTCCTTCCTTTTTTGTCCTATAAATCAGATGCTCCCCAGTAAGGTAGAGTCTCCAAAACATTCCTTTAACCACAATAGACCCTCAGTCTGCAATAGCTTAATGTGACAAGCTTCAAGTTTATGAAGCAGAACGCAAAACTCAATTTAGCTGCTCTATGTTATTAAATAAATGGTGTGGGCATCATTTATACTTATATCTTAGCAGCTATATTTAAACTAGAGGAAATCATTCACCATCCATTCTGCTTTAGAATGATGAGTGAATGAGCAAACTGTGGATTGGCCTACCATGTATTCACTGCAATGTATGAATTTTTAGCCTAAGATGAAGAGTTGGAAGTACTGAGGTAAGTCATAAAGGAAACTCATTTGTCCAAAATGGCCTGGGACCTCCATTTATTTCTAACATGCAAAGGGTTATATGTTCCTACTCTGATACAGACCAAAAAATATATTTTCTCTATTATAAGAAAGGACAGACCTTCACTCACTGTCCAAGTGGTTCTTAAACAGTCTCCCTCTGATATGTTGTCTGTGCATTTTTCATACAATGTATAGGAGCATGAACTTCCTGAACTCTCTAGTAATGCCTAATATTTTTCTTTTCTGACCTCTGAAACCCAAGACTTATATCTCTGGGGTTGGGAGAGGTTGGACCTGTGCATATGGGGTTTAACATATGCCTGTACTTACAAAGTGTATTTCAGACAAGCATCTTTTGTCTAATTGGGCCTCAGATGTCACCTCCTGCCACAAAGTCTTTAGTCTATATACAGTGGGGATTCTATCCAAAAATCTCTATATAAAATGACCTCTCTTTTCTTTTCTTACCCAGAAGACATCAGACCTTTCACTCTGCACAGTACGATCAAGAAGATTCGGTCTTTGTACTTCTCATCAAGATAGCATTGCTCCGCTCTAATTTGTAACATCAGAACCTAACAGTATCAAACAGTATATGGAACCCGAATCATCAGAATTCTATCAAGTTGACTCATAAGGAACAAGCTCATCCCTTTTCATCCACACCTGAATGGTTGAACAGAACATTCAGTAGCTGAGGAAACCAAGGACAACACAGCACATGAGAATGGTTATCAGATAGCTGTTACCTCCTGAAGATGTCATCAAAAATACAGACATTCCTTTGTTCCTGTTATAATTATTGTTCTCTTCTTGTTGATTCTGTATTTGTTTAAATGTGGAAAAGAATAAGTTGACAATTTTTTTTGTTATTCATTTATACTCATTAAATATCAAAAATATCTTAATGGTTTCTTATTTTCTTATCATTTGACAATAAACTATATTTGCATATACATATTCTCACTGTTTCAAATATTCATCGCTATTTAGTCCACGTTTACGAATATGTATAGTTTATCTAATGTCATGTTCAAGAATATTGTTTTTCCTGAAAAGTTATCAGATTTCCACAGGATTTCAGTTTCTTTTGATATCAATTAGAAGATCCATCATTACTGACACTTCTTAGAATATATATTGTAGAAATGTGGTTATGGGGATCAATTCCTTCAGCAAAAGAAGATTTAGAATTAGAACAAAGGCTTTTAGCATTTGTTAGATTACTAGTCTCAATTTTAGTATTACATATTAGGTATTTAATTAAAAGTTCTGGAAAGGCATTTATAGTTTACTATCTGAAATTATACAGAAACAACAGAAATAATAATTACTCAGTGAATGTAAAACTCAAGTTCTTATAATGAAGAGTCAGTGAAAACATAGGCTTTTTTGTTTTGGTTTTCTGTGTGTGCGTTTTTGTGTGTGTAGATGTGTATGTGTGTGTGTGTGTGTGTGTGTTTGTATGTGTGTTTTTAAGTGAATCAGATTCTTCCATTGCTGATATTTATGTCTTCTATATGTGTAATAAAATACTTCATTACCATTTTGGTGACATTTTGGGAAAGTGAAAGATACTCTGTGTTTGTATTGTTTATTCATCTGTGTAATTATTTATCTATTTAATAATGTTCTAAGATTGATGACTGTGGCTTGAAACACATGGAGATTTTAAAATAAAGCATTACTGAGTTTATTTTTTCCTTTTACTTTGAAATTCAACAAGGTTATTTCACTTGGCAACAAGGGCCTTTACAAGCTGCACAATCTCATAAAGACTTACATTGATCTTTAATCTGACTTAAAGCATTACATAAACTCTTATTTCATAAATTTTGTTAGTAGTATCCCTATTGTCTCACTTATTCCTTGAATGTATACACTTGTATTTAAAGTAACATCCCCTGATGCTATGGTATTATGAGAAGGGCTGAGATTTACCTTTGCTGTTTGGTTTTGTATGTGTTCAATTCTTGTGGGTGGAGTTGTAGCTACAAAACTAAGATAGTAAGTAATTCTCCATCATCCAGAGTTCTTCAGAAGCTCATAGTTAAAGGTTTAATGTAGGGCTGGTGCATTCACTTTTTAAAACTGAGACAGTGTGTGTTTGGTCAAAAAGCTAAAATGATTTAATCAGCAACAAGGCAGAGATGATTATTTTTCATGGACCTGTACCTGATACTTTCAAAGAAATTTTTTCCCACAGTATAATGTAATTATGGTTTTACCATACAAATATACAGTCACATCTTCCAAATCCATCCAAATCCATGGACTAACATTAAAATCAAACAAAGAAAGGAATAGACACACATACATAAACACACATATCATAAATGATACAAAATAAAACAAAACAAAAAAAAACAATAAGAAAAAAATATTGAAATGAAGTAGTAATATACATGATTATTTACAAAATCTCTCCAGGAATGAAAGACCAACAAACAAAAATGCCAATAGCAGACACTCAATAGCAGATATGAAAATCTCTTTTTAGATATTTTGACCAAGGCTAAGAGACTTTACCTTCCTCTGTTAGATTGCACTGACTAAGACAACTCTCATGAAACACATAAAAATAAAAATATTTCATTGAGGGATTTTATTTAGGATTTTAGAGGACTACTCCATGGTTATCACACCCGGAATTGCACAAGCTTCTAATTTTTAGAGCAGTAGCTGTCTGTTGCCACCATAATCCATTTTTCTTATCTCTGGAAAAAGACACGTGGCTCCACCATTAACATATGATTCTGGTATCTATCTACATGTTGATATCAATGCTAGTCTTTAGGGTCCTTTAGGATCCTTCAGTTCTTGTTCATAAGCCTCACTCATGGTCACAGGTTCCAATCATCCAGTTCCCATATAACCATGATAATTTTCCCCAGTCACCTAGTAGATCATTTTGATAGGAATCAATTTTTACCTTATCTCCTATGGAATGGCTGTTTTTGTTTCTTTACTGTGGAAATTCTTCATTCAGTAGCTCAATGTAGGATATTTTGATGTGCAGAGAAATATGGAACTGGGCCTAGTATATGTTTTTGAGAACTTAGGTCCACTGCAGTGTTTTATATCTTCCAACCCGGTCATATATTCTAATTCTTCCCAAACAATTCCACTGACAGGGGACCCAACATTCAAAGGAATGCCTATGTAAGAGAGATAGTTATGTTTTAAGTTTTTCTTACTATGCTTAAGTGATACATAAAAAAATGCCTCTAATCTGTAAGCTCACTTCTGCAATGTGAGATCATAAATATTGTTCTGTCCAGAATAAATAGCAGGATACCAGCATCTTCCTGGTTGTCTTTGGTGGAAAGACCTGTCTATCATTTTTCTGTGTTTGGCAAGGAAAAATTTGCCTGTTTTATTGTTGGAAATATTTCTCTGTGTTTTTTTTCATGAATGCATCTGTGTATTCTGCTGTTTCTCTAAGTTTTGTTGTAAACATACCATGCAGAAATGGATCATGTTCAGTATGAATGATGTTGCCCACAGCATATTTTGTTTCTGACTGCTCTTTAAGTGTACAGGATTTCTGGCATCTGTGCTACTTGGTTACATTTTTCTGTTTCCAATATTGCCAGCTGCCAGCCAGCACTGCTAACATGATGCATTCTTGTTCAGGTCTCAGAATTTACCTCTGAACTTTCTGTCCACTGGTTTCAGGTTTGCAAGGATTTAAATGTCTTTTGGGTATAGATAAAATTAAATTGTTTTATGCTGTTCTCCAGTGTTGAAAAGCTAGCTTCTCTAGAATTGGATTATGGCTCTTATTGTCTCAGACCCAAATAGGATTGAATGTCTCTATGTTCCCTCTCAGTGGAGCTACCTGACACTGTGAGAGAAAGAAGAGAGAAAAACAAAAGAACAAAATACTGTAATTATGTGAACCTTCTGTCAAGAGGAGATTTGTAATTTTATTTGGTTTAGTTAAAAATCTATAAAATTGCCAGAAAGTGTTGGCACATGCCTTGAAATCCAGCATTCAAGAGACAGAGATAGGTGGATCTCTTGAGTGTTAAGACAGCCTAGTCTACAAATTGAGTTCCAGAATAATCAGAGTTACAACAGAGAAACGCTGTCTCCAAAAACAAAAACAAAATATCTATAAAATCTGAAATAAGTTAACTTAAAACTCATATAAGGGCTGGTAGTTAAAAATCTGTGCATTGGTAATCTTAAAGCAACTGTGTGGAATGGATGCCATTTTCGGATATAAGCAATATATGGCTTGCCACTATTTTTTCCCCCAAAATAATAATTTTATTAAGTACATAAGTTTCATAAAATGTATCTTGATCATACACTTTACCATATCTACTCTTGAACCCATGTTCTCAAAATAAAGAAAATAAGGAAGAAAGAAAGAAAGAAAGAAAGAAAGAAAGAAAGAAAGAAAGAAAGAAAGAAAGAAAGAAAGAAAGAAAGAAAGAAAGAAAGAAAGAAAGAAAGAAAGAAAGAAAGAAAGAAAGAAAGAAAAAGAAAGAAAAAGAAAGAAAAAAGCAGCAATGGAAATAAGCTTGGCTTTTGCTCGTTGCAGGCAAACTTTCTGGATTATTTTACACTCAGATTAAGAAGACAAAGATCAAAGAAAAAGAACAAAAAAGAAAAAGAAAGAAAGAGAGAAAGAAAGTTTATTTAAGTCTGTATGGCAGCAGCACGGTTCATGGAAATAAGCTTGGCTTTTGCTCGTTGCAGGCAGCTAGGATCATGAATAACTTTCTGGATTATTTTACACTCAGATTAAGGAAGACAAAGATCAATATGAAATTGGACCTCACTTCTCGAACACACAAGGATCCAGAAATTGCCGAAGCACCCAGCCACACGGAATGCACCATGACATACCAAAAACACCCAGAAAACCCACATGCATCATGTCTTCCCCCAGGATGTTTTCTCATTTTGCAGGCTCCCAAATATCCTTAAGCCAACTGGAGTTCACACAGGTACCTGGATATCATGCAGGTACTATATCATCTAGGCATCTACACATCACGTCGGCATCTCGACATCTTACAGCCACCTTGACTTCACAAAGGCAACCTGGTACAGCACGGGTACTCAGGCAACCCCGCAGGCACCATGGCATTCCACAGGTATCTCGCCATCTCCACAAGCATCATGTCAGAGATATCTAGTTTTCTCTATATGTGTAAGTATATTGATTATTTTAATGTCATTGGAGCCACAGTTTCTTTCAAATACTTGTAAATCAACATGATTTTTTATCTATAATGTTCATATATGTTTATATATATATAATATAATTTTCTCCTTTCTAGCCCATCATGTGTTTCCTCTCCTTCCTCTGTATCAAATTTATGGATTCTTTTTCTTTATTATTGTTATATATGTATAGTTTGATAAATTGTAAATACAACCGTTGGAGTCTACTTATTGTTGCTTGTATATTTATGATTCTAGAGACCACTATTTGCTATTGGATAATCAATTATGCAGATTGTTCCCAGGTAAGACCAATTCTCTCTCTCTCTTAGCAGTCATTAATTCTATGTAGCTCTTCAAATATAGGCAAAACATTGTGAGATTCCCCCATCATTGGCAGTATGTTTTCATTATTCAGGTCTTGTTTTTGAAACCATTGTTGACAGTGTCTGGCAGTGTAAACTCAACCATGTGTCTGTGGCAGATTAGACCATAGAGTTTAAAGAAGAAATTGCTATTATGGTTTTCTTACAATAGTCTAATGTGTGTTATTATTGAACACACAGATAAATGTAGCTCTCAATCCTCCTGAAAGAAACTACTTTTAAAAGCAGGAACCATCACAGAAAGCCACAATGTGTGAACATGCATAGAATCACTGACTATGTGGTTTTTAGCCTCACCTGAAACATCTACATCACACCCTTTCACCAAAGGCTCACTGAACACCCTAGAGAAGTGGGGACTAAAGATTTTAACAGTCCAAGGAGAAGAACCTATACAACAAGACTGCATTTTCTATATATGACTCTCCCCATACTCTTAATTCCTCTCAAAAACTGATAAGTAAAACAATCAGTATTAAATATCATATGACTAAAATTAACCACTCCTGATCTAGAGCTGTAAATTTGAAAAATGACTCTACCATACTTTATTTTCTTTTAACTTTTGGAAGGCCTGCAAATATAGCTAGGTGGTAGAGAGCTTACCTTCATGTGTGAAGTGAACTTGAAAGTGAGGCTTTTCAGTTGCCACAAAAAGTAACGGTGAAGCTTGGGCCTGGGTCAGCTGCTCATGCTCCTGCACCTCCAAGGTCCTGAGTCAAGTTGGCATGCCCTTAAGGACATGCCCACCCCTGGATATATCCTCCCAAAGATATTTCTCTCACCGAGGACATGCCCATTCATTCTCACTAGGATCCTTTGTTACAGGCCTGAGGCAGAGGCAAGTAGGTAAGTGTTGTATGTGGTCCACTGAGGGTCTGCGGTGAGTGGAGCAGCAGGGCTGAGTCTTGCGCTCCTAGAAAACCGGCCTCAGGCAGGTAGGATTGCACGCAAGTTCTGGGAAGGGAGGAAGGCCAAACTGGCCATGGGAGTGAGCCGCTGGTGGCAGAGTGAGGGAGCAAGCATCCATGGACACTGAGGGCCACAGGTTGGCTTCCTGTCTGGACAGTGCCTTGATGTCGCCCTAATTCCCTGGTCTGAAAGGAGGGGAGGGACCTAAGCCTGAACTTCCAGTGACCATGGAGTTGGGGGAGGACTCTGAGGGGGAGGGCAGGGCAAGGGGACTGGGCAGCACTGGTTTTGTCCGTGGCCCTAGAGCTTAGTTCAGCATGCATGACAAAGATTTTTCAGGAAAGTTAGGCTTTGACAAACCTTGAGTTCTTGTGCGACAATTCGAACCTTACATTATTATCTCCGTCAGATATACAGACACACACACACTCTGTTATCTATTACATAACAGTCCAAATGCCCTTTGAATATTTAAATCCCCTGAGCTCATGATATGATACTTTTCAGCATCATTTATAGAATTCTTTTACAGGAATAAACGTGGTAAGTTCAGCTGTTGTTGAAGAGTTTGGTTTGTTTTCAATTTTAGTGCCGTAATTCTTGGATGTAGTAATAGGACATCCTAGTGTATTTAACATACATACAGCTTAATTACAATGCTAAGAGTTAGGAGCCCTCTGGATTCCAGCTTAGTTCCCTACACAGGCTGTAGATCCAACTCCTTCAGCATAAGGCAAGTTTAATTAGGTCTTTTCAAAGATAGACAGTATTCATAGGGAAAGACTCCATGGTTAAAATATTTTTAACATTATTTTAGACCACGGAGACTTTAAGTAATTATTTTGCCATTTATTGTGTCCTTTTATTTCCATTCTGAGAAGCGAAAATAAGAACCCTGGGTGAATGTTTTGTATAAACAGACATAGGGATTTGTAGCAGTCAGTGAAAAGAAAAAGCAGTAGGAGCCAGAAAGGAAAAAATCAAATAATTTGGATAGATTATAGGAAAAGAATAGGGAAATTATCCTCATTGCATACTTAAGACCTCTTTATTTGAAATGAGAGGAGTTTAGATGATGCTAAAAACTGCAGTACAAGTATGTGCTATTAAATATTAAAATTACCTATGCTTGGCATATAATAAGCACACTTTGCTTATTCATAATATATGTAAGTATATTTTAATGATATAAAATATTTTCATTTTTATTGGAACAAACATTTTCCAGAATGTCAGCACTTTGTGTCAGTCAGAGAGTGTTTGTGCTATCACAAAATTACCATCTGATGGCCAGAATAAACTCTTTATTTAGGCAAAACAGTGTGCTTGGCTTTCTGATCTCCTGCCTCTTCCTCCCAAGTACTGTGATTATAGGGTTATGATACCATGCCTTGCTTGTATTTTGCTGAATATAAGGTTTAAGTGTTGAGTCATATAGTATAGACCCTGAAAGTTGTGTGGCTTCAAAATTAACAACTCAAATGAAGATTCTCATTATCAGAATAAATACTTTAATTCCAGAAAGCATTTTACATCTAATTTTTGCTCATTGGGCTTCAAAAGTTAATCTGATGTAGGTGGGGCATTCCCTCCACCCGCATTCAGCTCATTTTTGTCTTGTTATTTTTTTGATTGATTCAGATACAACTTATTTTGTGAAGATGTTTTCTATGCAGCTAAGCAGAAACTTCCTAAAATTTTCTTTATATACCATTTTTAGTTTTATGGTAAAAAAATGTAGAGTAGTTGATTAAATAAAGTATGAACCTGATTAAGGTCTGTTATTTCAGTCTTAGGTATTTATTTTACCCTTAAACACCAATCTAGTGAAGCCTTTGCCTGTTCATTCTGAGAGGTGGTACACTCATTTCTTTGTTTCTGAGAAAACCCTGTTGTGACATCCTCTTCCTCTCAAGTTTATGTATATGTAGATGGTAAAATATTCTGAAACAGAATTTGTTCTTGTCTCTCCATGTCACACATCATCTTTTTAAATGTCTATATTTTGACCATATTTTACACTTTTTATACATATAAATAGCAGTTTTAAGTCTTTCAAAGTAGATATTTCAATATTTAAAGTTTACACCCGAACTTAGTAACTTTAAAGTCACACCACTTTACTTTAGACCAATATATGATGAGAACAATTTCATAGTTGGAGTGATGATACAGCTTATCATTAGAAAGCTTGCACCAACATGTGCAAGTTCTAGGGTTCAATTTTAAACAAAATATATGATGAGACATTCCATGCATAAAAGAATATTTTAATTATCTTAGTTAATGCCTTTCTTGCATGAATATTGTTATTAATGTATTAATTAGAAAGAAAATGTTATGTAATTAAATATATTAATCAAAACATTCTGAAATAATGGCAGCATATAAATATAGAAGACTAGTAGCTATAATACACATTTTTCTTCAGAAAGGAATAAGGTGGGCTCTGTAGCGAATGATTGCAATAAAAGGAGAGTTATGTGTAATTAATTTAGTACTGGTTAATTTTATTATACTTGATATACTTAACCATTGAGAGCTGAGGGTAAATTTATTAGATAGTGTTCATATTAACAAATTATAAATGATTAATCTCTTTAATGATAAGAAATGGAGAAACAAAGACATCTTTCTTTGATTTTCTGTATTACTATCAAAAGAAACTCTAGAAAACATTGCAGTCCTTTGTATTTTTAATGATTCAAACTCCCCTAGCTCTAAAAGGAATCATTGAGATGTTAGAGAGTTTTCGTCACATAGTTATTAGTAATATTATTTATTTGTAATGTATAAGTAATTAGTAATAAAATATTCTACTATGTTAAGCAAATTGGATGAGGTAAAGCAGGGAGTGTAGTTACAACTTACCTCAGCCAAAAAATAGCTCTGTTATATAGGGAAAGAAAGTCCCTCTATGGGAAAATCTTTCTGTGACACACAGGGAGTATCATCAGGGAGCCCTATGGAGCAATGTTAGATGATAAGAACCTACTGTCTAGTCATCTAACTTTATCTAAAGCCACTCAGGTTATCAGTGTGTAGCAGATGTTTCAGGTACATCATTCTCCCATCATTTTGCTATTTTGGATGTTTATTTTGGGCTGTTCTGACTTATTGAAATACTCTAGCCTCACTTAGACTTTCAAGAAAATGATTTTTCCCCTTTAGCATCAGTTTTGTTCTTCTTGTATTTCCTCATTTATAAGCCTTTTCTTTCTCCTATTTTTTTCTTTTTTCTTTGAATGTTCATATTCTCAAAGCATATTTAAAGACAGGAGTAACTTCTTTATCCAACTTCCTTTTTGTTGCTGTGGTATATTTTCATGGTGTCTTTTCCAAAAAAAAAAAAAAAAACACAAGTAACTACATCTCTTTGCTTTTCCTCAGTTTTTTTTTTTTGTCTCTTTCCTTGACATAACTTTGCATCTTTTGCCATGTTGGAAGTATTTGTCAAAGAATACAAGATGGCAAGTTAGATGTATACACTGTGTTCTTACTTGGTGTTAATCACCAATAATTTTTTTGTGTAATGCAGACTCCTGAGAAAAAGTGTGCTGAAACTGAGGTTTAGCCCAGGAATAACTATGATTTTTCATGATCCATTGTGGTGACCTTGGTATCATAGGTTTAAGCGGTATCAGGCACAGAGACCATGTGGGAGAAAGAGTTTCTGGATCTCTGTGCCAATTTTAATTATAATGTAATTAAATTTTCTGTGTTTAGTACCAGTATTTGAAACTAGCATCTCCCATATGGTAGGCCACTGGTACTCCATTGAACTAACATTCAACCCGATTAACTAACGTTTAATTTTAAATGTCTTTATGTTGCTAGTGCTATTACAGTAGAAGCCACATTTAGAACATCTATCAGGATACAGTGTTGGGAATAATATACTGTATAATTATTTCAGATATCTAAGTATTGATAGTTTCTCATTTCTTCAATTTCAACATTATCATCCACATGTTGCAAAGAATATGTGTGTTTTTTCTGGAAGTCTCCAAAGTCATGTTGTTTTCTTAGTATGATTTCTAGGAATGAAAAAAAAAGGCTTTTCAAGACATGATTGTTCTGTGCCATAACTGGCTGTCCTGAAATTCACTCTGTAGATCAGACTGGCCTCACAATCACAGATACCAGCTTGCCTCTGTGACCTGAGTGCTGGGATTAAAGGTGTGTGCCAACAGTACCCAGTAAAGAAAGAAATTCTATTTATTTAGATTGTTAACTATTCAGAAGGAAGAGTATGGCACAGAGCTCCTGTGGTACTCAAGAATATAACTCTTAGGTTGTACTCTTAGAAATGCTCCAAAGTCACCAACGTTTAAGAAAAGAAAATGGGATAATACATTCATATTAATATTTATTATTGAATTAAAGTCATTCTAATATAATCCTGAATGTTCAATTTAGGTATAGTAAAACGTACCTGAGAGTGTTAGCCCCTTTGTTTACCAAGGATTTAAACTACTTAAGCATATTCATACTAAAAATATATTTTCAATCATTTTCGTAGAGAGACTGCCAGAATGCTGGTTTTCAACCTACTCTGTCTAAATATTTTTATAAAATTTTAGTGCTTGCTCATTATGTGTGTTAACTGTTATAGTATGTGGTAGATGACAAGAACTTGAACGTTCCTGACACTAAACCTTTGTAATATGTTTTGTGTAGGAAGTTTGTAGACTTAGGGTTGATAATTTTCTTTCCCTTTATTAGCTGATACTGCAAAGTGAAGGTTTTCATACTGTAATCAGGGATAAGAATATCTAACATTATAATATTTAAAATATTGGAGGTTTCACTTTATTTTTTAATTTAATATTTCTTTTTATATTTTTTGGGTACAGTTTGTGAATCCTGCCGTGCTGTAGGAGTCACATGTAGGTCACAGGACAGCTGCCAATAGTCAGTTCTCTCTTTCTACCTCATGGGCCCTTTAGACCTTTAGTCATGAGGTTTGACTACAAGTGCTTTTATCCACTAAGCAATCTCCACAGACTTTCAGGTTTCACTTATAAAGATATTATTTTGAACAAATGTTCTCATTAAACAGAAAGTGTCATTATCAATAACCTACTAGGTTATTCCTTTCTATACATCTTTGGTGAGTTGACTCTAATTAGTGAGAAGATGTTGTTCTAATAAAGATGGTGCAAGTTGCATTTTCAGAATAAGGAATTCAGCAATAATGCTTTAAATAATTAGGGGTGTTATGTGGTTTCAATGAGACAGAACTTGCGCAGTAAGTACAAATCAATTAAGATCTGTACATTAAAAGAAACACAGAGAAACACACACACACATACACACACACACACACACACACACACACACACATATATATATGTGCATATATATATATATATATATATATATATATATATATATATATATACACATTTATATTAATGAAAGAAAAAATTCTTATTACCCAATCAGTAATACAAACAGTGAAATAATTTCTATAACATACCATATGGACTTATATGTTTCTTTTATATTTCACAATTCCCTTTTTGTATATGTACTATATGTAATAATTCTTAGATTTAAGTGTTTTAATATGATTTAAACAATATCTCATAACCACTGCTTTATTAAATGATGGATAAAACATTTGACCTTGAAATAGTCTTCTATTTTAAATCCAATAAATGTCCTCTGAATGAGAAAATTTCCATATTATAAAAGAACTGATTTCTATTTTTTCCAATTATTTTTTTTATTTTATGTACATTGGTGTTTTCCGTGTATATATTTATCTCTGTAGGATGTCATGTCCCCTAGAAGAGAAGTTACAGGGAGTTTTCAGGGACCATATGGGTGCTGTAAATTGATTGTTCCTCTGGAAGAGTATCCATTGCTCTTAAACTTTGAGCCATCTCTCCAGCCCTCTTGATTTCTATTTTAAATAAAGTTTCTACAAAAATAAAAATAGAAAACTCTGTTTTTTGTTGACTTGTGCATGCAAGAGTATTTTTTATTAAAAATTAAATCAAAAGTACAGGACTAGGACATTTAAGAAATTATATTAAGAAATAGAAGTATCAATAGGTTGTATAGGCAGCTAGCTGCCTTGTTGAACAGAAAAAAAGGATAACAAATTTTTAGTCTTTCAAAGAAGATGTTTCAATATTTAAAGTTTACACCTGAACTTTGTTACTCTAAGGTCACACCATTGTATTTATATCAATATATTATGAGAATAATTTCATAGTTGGGGTGAGGATATAGCTTATTGTTAGAAAGCTTGCATTAGCATGTGCAAGTTACAGGGTTCAATTTCAAGCAATACATGGGATGAAACATTCACTTACATAAAGAATATTTTCCTTTTCTTACTTAATGTCTTTCTTGTATGAATATCAGAATTAATGAATTAATTAGAATTAGATTAACATTTAATTAATCATATTAACCAAAACATTCTTTAATAATGACAGCATATAATTAAAAGACACCAGTAGGTATGTTATGTATTCTTTTCCAGAAAGGAGGAAGATGGCCATGTAGGGGAATGAGTACAATAAAATCAGACTTAAAAATAATTAATTTAATACTGAGTAAATTTTATTACACTTGATATACTTAACCATTGAGAGTAGAGGGTAAGTTTAAATCCATCGCATGGTTTTTCTGTTAACAGATATTAAGTGAATAATGTAATTATTTACAAGAAGGAGAGAAACAATGACATCTTTCTACAACTCTCTTTGTTCCTCTCAAAGCAAAGAATACTTTGGAAGGATTGCATTCCTTATTATCCCACCTTCAGAGGAATGTATAAGGCAAATTTTGAGTGAGAAGAGGGCAAACACTAACATAGTTCATCTTCATTCTCAGTTTGACTAGATTTAGAATCACCTAGGAGACAAACCTGCGGGTGTATCTTTAATGCTGTCTCCATGGAGGTTTAACAGAGAAGATCTACCCTAATTATGGGCAGCACTGTCCTTTGTGCTGGGGTTATGGACTCAAGAAAATGGAGGAAGCTGAGTCCCACAGTTTATCTCTGTCTGCCTTTGACTACAGACAGAGTGTGTCCAGCGGTCTCCTGTTCCTGCCTCTGTGCCTCCAACTCCATCATGCACTCCATTCTCAAAATATGAGCCAACCCCCTTCCTTCTTTACAGTGGTTATTTTAAAGGTGTTTTTGTTACAGCAAGATGGAAAAGACATGCTCACCTTGCCTATTCAGCTGTTTCTCTTACACTTCCGTGGAGCTTACTGATCACTGTCTCTACCAAGACTCATTCACCTCTAGACCTAGTTCCATTTACCACTGTGTGAAATGAATTTCTGTCTTAATTATTCTTTAAATTGGCTATCAGATTTCCTCCTTGCCCTAAAAGGCTTGAGGATAATTGTTGCCATCTGTGCAATTCTCTAATGATTTGTACTATTGCAATTTTGTTTCAAATTCATCATACTTTCCTCTGTATATATACAAGTTGTCCATTTCTCAAGTTCCATTAAAAGCTGTTCAGGAGCAGGAGCTCTGTCCTATTTTATCATCCTTCACATCCTTTGGTCCCGGAGATGAGTCTGGTGAGCATGAAAAGTTTGGGATGAGGATATAACTTAATTGATAGAATGCTTGCCAAGCATTCACAAAGCCCTAGGTTCAATTCCCAACACTACATTAACTTTACATACATGCAGAGTGGCACATGTGACAGTGGGTGGGGTGACAGGCTGAGGGTGGGGCGGTTATGAGGACAGGGCTGCAAGATAGGGACAAAGACAGGGAGCCCAGCCTTAAGCTTAGTAGCAGGCTGTGGGCGAGAATGCTGGCTGAGGGCGGGTCGGCAGGCTGTTGGCGGATCGGGACTGTGGGTGGGGTGGCCGGCTGAGGGCTGTTCCAGGTTGTGAGCCTGGCGGCAAGCTAGGGAAGGGGCGGCATACTGAGGACAGGGCGTCCTGACTGAGGAGATGGAGGCTCAAGTTGCGAGCCTAAGGCATAGTAGCGGTGCCCACTGAGGGGTGGAGATGGAGGAGCTGTTCCTCCAGAGTGGGAAACCAACCCGCCTGAGTGTTGTGTGGCCGCTGAAGATAAGGGACTTTGCTGTCCGCTCAGGTTCTCCTCAGAACGGACCTCCCCATTAGAAAGAGGGATAAGATGGCTGCCACAGCGATGGCGGTGAGGTCAGCGAGCAGGTCCTCCCTGTCAAGCAGGAGCTGCAGACCTGTGAGCGATCTGCCCTCTGCCGGCTGGGTCAGCAAAGGGGGCGCCTGAGTGAACTCCAGGGCACCCGCAGGCCAAGGGGACAATGGTTGGGAGGGGGTGTCCCGGGCCATAATTCATCCGCAGGGGCAAGCCTGGGAGATAAAATTCCCAGTTCCTTTGAGCAGACCTTTCAAATGTCTGTTGTTTTCTCTGGGTGGAAACAACTGGATTGTTCCAGTTGTTCCCCGCGCCCTGCCGTCTCTCTTTCTAGTAAAGCCGCACACAAGGAGCATTTAGTGAATAGCTTGCTTGAATAAAGGGTTGGATGAAGCTATTGAGGGACAAATGTAGTCTAGTGGAGTGTTGATGAAATCCATGCCAGTTTTCACAACCCATGAAATACATAGGTAGCTCGGGTGTCAGCTAGTTTGTCAGTAGAAGATTAATTTACTTTTAAAATGTGAGGGTCTGTTGAACAAAATCCATGTGATTTTCTGTCAGTGTAAATAGTGTTTTCTCATCTATGTCGTAAATGTGGATTTTATTACCACTATATTTTTTCTTTTTTAAGTAGAGGCATAAAATTGGTTGCAAAAAATAGTTCTATTGAGTAAAATAGGTTTCATCCAGTAATTCCTGACTCCTGGTGCAACAATGTCTTACTTTCACCAGTTAGGCTGGCTGCTCTGGATTCCTAGCACATTTCTCCTCTTCTTACTTTTTTTTTAGAGAAATTACTAATTTGAAGATATAAAAAAAATGTTTCTTAAAACCAACAGTGATGCTAAAGGTAATTTATATATTTTTGGTGTGTGCATTCAGTTTAACAAGGGTATAGAAGGTTATTTAAACAAGGCTATAAAATGTAAACCGAGTTAACCATTTTTAAAAAAATTGTTTATTTGTTACAAACTATATGATTTTTATTACGAGGGCTGATATAAACAAATGGTATTTACTAATTGCATCTTGGGTCATTTATTTCTGCCTGATGTGGGCGATCTTTCTTTTTTTTTAGGAAGAAGGACTTGAGGTACTTCTTAAGGTGGGAAAAACAGAGATAGTCTTTATGCATTCATCCAATGATGTTAACTTTACATTTGCATAGTGTATTCATTATGAGCTATGAAAGTGTATTGATGAAATTCTGATTTAAATATATCTACGAAAGATAATTTTTCATTTTGGTTGATTAATAAGAAACACGAAGATCCAGCCTGGGCCTAAATCCATTGGGAAGAAGATTTGAGGTTTAGGCGGCCATTCTCAATTCCCATTAGATTCAGGGCTCAGACCTGAGAACCTGGAGCCCTCATAGGTTCACACATCTGCTTTGAGTTTTGGCCTATTTTCATTAGGAAGGATGCAGGGTGCTTCTTGGTTTTGTTGGGTCTGGGTAATCACCTGGGGAGAGGAAAGAGGTTGTGACAGACATGATGATAGCTCATACTGATTGCCTAGGGGAGTGATAGGGTGGGAATGAAAGCCCACTGCTTGATAGGCAAAGTGTCAGGAGACATAATGTTTCTCCTTTAGACCTGTCCTCCCCACAACAGGATCCTAGGCAGCCTGTCTCTTCAGGTGAAATTGGGTCCTTAGTCCTGTATAGCCCCTATTGTGGATGAAGTCTGGCAGAATTCACCTGAACCCAGACAGAATGGTACTTAAAGGAACCAGTCTGGATCCATGGGCAAGAATATTTGAGGTTTTTGGCTCTTTCTCAACTTCCATCAGACTTAGGGCTCAAACTTAAGAAACTGGAGACCTCAGAGGTACACCCAGTAGCTTTGAGCTTTGCCCTTTCTCCATTGCAAGGCTTTTGCCAGTTGGGATAGCAGTTCTGGGTCTATAGCCCCATTGAGATGGGAGGTTGTCCTTGGTGTGGTATCTGCTCAATTTCCCATGTTACCAGATTTCTGTGACACCAGTACTCAGTTTCCCTATAGAACAGCTTTAGCCTGATACTGTCTTGGCAGGCCTTCATGAACTCAAAGCTTGGATATCAGAAGGTTCACTGAGTGTCAGCACCCCCAATTCTTGCCTGACATCCTTAGTGGTTTTCCAGGTGGGTAGAGTAAACTAGAATTCACCAGGATCTCTGGGGATGTCCAAGTCAAAATGTGCTGATTTAACAAAAAAGGGCAATGTCCAGTCCTTCATCCCCAGATCCTTTTTTTGTTTGTTTCTGAGAATGCTACTGTGTGGTACAGATGGCCATGGGTTTTCTGCCGTATTCCTTAGGACTTAAAGAACATCTTCTGTATCTTAAGTTTCAGTGAATTGAATGGACTTTCTCAGGGTAGAGAAATTGAGAAGACCCTTTTTCTATGGCACACAGGTCCTGAGCTTATCACAAATTACCACCTGTACTGCACTCCTGCCCTGAATCCTCCTACCTACTGGCATGCTGTTACGACCCTTATAGAATCCCCTGTAGTGGACGGCAATTAAAGAGTCATCTTTCTCCATGCCTGGCCTGTAAGGTAAGCTGACAAATTGGATTCTGTAGTCATTTTTATGTTTGCTGTTTTTGTTTATTGTTTTTGTGTTTTTGTTTTGTTTTGTTATGTTTTGTTCAGTAAATGCCATACAGAGTGGTCCCAGAGCCCAAGGTACTTGACATTCTTGGTGCACTTGTCATCAAGTGAAATTGTTTTACAGGTCTGTCAGCTCGATACTGTCTTTCATGGACAGCACCCTAAGCATTAACTGTGGTCCTTGCTAGACAGGACTATCTCAGATATCCTGCAAACCTGTTGGCCCAGGAGAGCTGTAGGGAAAAGCAGGCTCCATGTGGGTATACCACACAGTAGGCCGAGCACAACATGGTTTGACTTGCTCCAAGCAGGAAGCATAACCTCCAATTTCTTGAGGCTGCCACGTCAAGATTGTGAGTATTTCTTTGCAAGGGACTCTGCATCTGTGGTTGAATCTATGTTGAAAAAGCAGAACTTTTCACACATTCAATTGTTCACAAGGCCACTCAAAATCACACTAGCTTTTCGATGATGCTTACCAGTAGCCCACAAACCTCACACCTAGGAACCACACAAGCTGAATATCATCACTTCAAGTATATGCCCATTTTGCAAGGGAAACACAGCATTTATGATCATATGTGTTTTATCCATGTTACTCCCTCCCTACTATCCTCATTCCCTCCTTGTTAATCATTGTCTGTCTCCTGTTGTCTCTGTCTTTTTCTTCTTTGTCTACATTTCATTAATGTTTTGTCCGAAATTAGGATCTCTTTGAGCTTGGCTATAGGTGGAGTTCAGGCACCCTGACTTGAGAGAAAATATTTCTGCTCCTGAGCTACATCCCTGTCACCCATCAAAAGATTGTACTGACATGGAGATATGCATCCTCGTTTTGAATACACTGAGGGAAAGTAGCCCATGTTATTCTTGTGTCTCAGGATGAATCTTAGTAGAAGCAGTCATATAGAGTATACTGAAGTGTGCCCAAAAGTGGCCAAGGAGGCACTGAACTGGAGGCAGATAAGGCTCCCTGTTCCCTCCTTTAAAAACCCTTCTGTGGTCATTCCCCACATCCATAGAGAAAGCATACTTGTGAATTCTCCTGATTTAATCAGCTTGCGTATTACCAAGGGAAAACATCCAGGATTAATTGTTAAAAAGCACCTTTTTCCTGTTCTGCCCTGTTCGGTGATATCTTTTGGAATAATAATTAATTAGATGTAGCCCTAAAATTGACAGTTGGGTGAATCAGGAGAATCCAAATGTATGCTTCCTGCATAGGTGTTGGAAATCACAACAGGGGGCATTGTTAAGGGAGAGCCAGGAAGCCTACATGTTCCTGTGGGTCAGAGAACAAGGGGTCTTCTCAATTGCACTTCCCTGAGACAGTACATTCATTTCAGGGCACCTGGGAGGCCTAGAAGTTGCTGTACATGTCCTTAGGAATGATCTAGAAAACCCATGCCAATCAATACCACAGAGTAGCATCATAAGAAATAAACAAAAAAGGATCTGGAGATAAGGGACTGGACATTGCACTTTTGTGGCACATCAGCACATTTTGACTTGGAACTACCCAGGTATTGTACAGAATTCTACTTGACTGAGTTCATCTACCATACCTACCTCTGCCTCTGACCCAGCCCCTGCTCCAACCTCCACCTAGAACCCCTGCCACCATGTTAAAGCCCACATATCCTTTCTGGTGTCCCCAGTAGCTATCTATACATAAAGAGTCTTCCCAAAAGGATAAGGATGTAGAAAATTAAGTGATTTGCAGCTGTTTGTGATTCCACTTTTGTGAATTGTTTGTTTACCTCTGCACCCTATTTTTAGTTGTGTTATTTGTTTTGTTGACATCTAATTTCTTGCATTCTTTATGGTTGGAATACATTAACTAAGGTATGGGTACATATGTATGGTGTATGAACATAATGGACACATATCTCAGTTCTTCATGCTGTCAGGCACATACAAAAACAACTTCTTACAGGGCTGAGACAGAAAGTTCATTTCAAGCTTGACGTTCATGATCAGCCTGGATTACACAGAGACCTTATCAGTGAAAAAATAAATTACTACTGTCACTAAATTCTATAGCTTTAAGCAGGGAAAACTCTCTCAGCCTCAGCTTTATTTATGTTCTTTTAAATTTCTTAAAATATTGTATTATTTAATTTATTATTTATTTATCTCTCTCTATACTCCTCACTTTATTTATTTATTTATTTACTTACTTATTTATTTATTCATTTATTTATGACATTGTTTCTCTTTTTACCCTGGTTGTTTGTAAATAAATATGTAGGCAATGGTGGCCCCAATCTCTCAAGAGATCCAACTTCTTCTGCCTTCTGAGTGCTGAGTTTAAAGTAGCATCTCAACAAGCCCAGGAAGCTTCATTTTTCTACAACAAGATGATATTACCCACCAGCTTTACAGAACCGTCGAGAGTACTTCATTAATCATAGTCATTATTTCATGGAGGAATGGAGCACACAACTATTTGAAAACAGCAAACAGAGCAATTTATCTTACACATTGCCTTTGAAGAGTCCGTTGGCATATTTTAAAAGTTTGAATTGAGTGGTCTTTACATTTTCTTTGAAAAAAATGTGGGAGAACTTAACAATTTTGCATGCTAGTCTTGCACAGGGGACATGCTCATCATCTCTGTATCATTCCAGTTTTAATATATGTGCTGTTAAATCATGCACTCTTTAATTACTTTTAAAATTCCCTTCGTGAAGGGTCAAATGGAACAGCTGGGTATTGACTATGTTATGGAAAGAGATGTGTTTATTTTTTGTAAATGATAGAGGGTCCACCAACAGTCTAACATTGAATTTGTCCCTGCCCCAACGACTAACATACCAGCTGGAAATGTTACTGTGCAGATGCAGAAATCTATTTAGTTGAATACTGCTTCCACCACCCATACTTAGCACCAGTGTTACTGGTGGCTTGACACAGGTACAGCAAAGATCTGGATGTTTTCAGGGCATTTGATGCAAGGCACTGTTATGTCAAAATGTCTTCTGAGTTAGGGAAGAATGCATCCTTTTGCCTCATTAGCACTTGTTCAGGCCATACAATATGACCTCCTCAGAGTCCAGTCCTGGTGACAGCAACAATTATCTGGTCCTTGTACCACTGGTCACTGGTTCTTATGGCTGAGGTGTTTTGTTATCGGACTATCTGATATTCGTACTATGAGGGAAGTGGAAATACCTCTCTGAGAGGGCTCCTGATGTTCGGGAAGCTTTGGTGTCTTAAGGACACGAGGTGGGCCTGAGGAAATCCTAACTGTCATCAGGAGTGGGGGAACATTATAGTCTCTGGCATTGAGTGGTTTGGGTTGCAGATACCTAAGGTGAAACCATGTATGTGGTTTCGGTATTTCTGGGTCTTATGGTGCCCAGAAACTGGGACTGAGAGTTTGGCATCCCTTCAGCCTTAGGCATCAGCATTGATTGTGCAATTCAGGGCTTCCACAGAATGTATAATACTTATTCTATATTGTGGTCAAATGAGTATTATGACTATTATCCATTTAATTCCCTCCCTACAATCCACATTCTCTCCTGACTCTCTTAATCTTACTCCTGTTGTCTCTGACTCATTATTGTACTTCCTTTCATGTTTTATTTTCCTTTTTCTTTCAGAAGATGTGTCATGTTTGAGCTTGAATGCAGGTGGAATACAGAGACACAGGCCTTTTGGAAGAGGTTTCTACTCCAGAGCCATATCCCTAGAACCCAAAAGAGTTCTGGAGTGATTGCCATAGTCAAATTAATCCTGATTTTGTGTACAGGAAGAGTAAGTAGCCAAACTAAATCTTCTTAAATCTTAATAGATGTTAAAACACAATAGTACTGCCCAAAAATGACCAGGCATGTACTGAACCATGGAGGCAGTGTTTGACTCCCCTGTTCCTCCGGTAACAAGCCCCACCAACTTTGTAATTCCCAACACATTTGAAGCAGGCTTAATAATGGATTCTGCTGACTTGTTTACCTTGCTTCTTACCCAGGGAGTACATTCATTGTCAAGGGTCGAAACAATACTTTTTCTTGCTCTGCCCTGTCCAGTGCTATCAGTTGGAAGAATTTTTAGAGAAGGCTCTAAAATTTATCCATGGCAGAGTCTGGGGTCAATGATGATTGTCTCTGTGTTTTTGTGTATGTGTTTTTGTGTCTATTTTTGTGAGTTTGTGCAGTCTTTCTTTTGAGTCTATTTAACAATAATCTATTCCTCAGAGACCCCATAAGTATGGCACCATGCAACTGAACACAGATCAGAGGGTACATTTTGGCCGTGGCCTGAATCCTTTGGAAAGATTTGAGGTTAGGTGTCCTCTCTCAATTTGCATGAGACTCATGTCTCAGTCCTGAGAAGCTGGAGCCCCACCATGTACACACAGCTTCCTTGAGCATTGCCCTAAGTCCAAAAGGAAGGCTGAAAGATACTTGCTTTGGTTGGGTCTGGATGGTATATTGGCATGAGGAGAATGAAGAGGTTGTGACTTACCTGATGATAGCTCATAATGGTTGCCTGGCAATGCCTAGGAGACTGATACATTGGAGATCCAAGAACACTGCCTGGTAGGCAAGGTGGCAGGAGGCCCATAATGTTTCTCCTTTGGATCTGTCCTTCCTCCCACAACAGAGATATAGGCATCCTGACTCTACATATGACATTGTGTTCCTGGATCCTTATAGGAACTGTAGTGGAATAAGTGTGGCAGAATTCACCTGAATCATGATGGAACGGTATCTGAAGGAACCAGCCTGGATACATGGGCAAATTTCAGGATTTTGCTGAATGTCTCAACTTCCATCAGCCTAGGGGGCTCAGACTTGAAAAATTAGAGCTGTCACAGGTAAACAAAGCGGCCTTGTGCTTTGCCCTTTTCCATTGCAAGGCTTCTTCTGTCAAGAAGGGTTGCACTTCAGTGTCTACAGCCCCATTGAAATGAGCGGTGATCTTTAGTGAGGTATCTGCCCAACTTCCCATGTGACCATAGTTCTGTGACACCACCACACAGCTGCCGTACATCTCAGGTTTCGCCCGAGGTATTCTTTGCAGGCCTCATTGACCCAGAAGTTTGGGTGTGAGGTGGTTTTTCCAAGTATCAGCACTCCCAATTCTTGCCTCTCAGCTCTAGTGATCTCCCAGATAGGCAGATTAAGAAAAATCAGCATGATATCTCTGGAGTCCCAAGTAAAATATCCTAGCTGAGCCATAGGAGGGCAGTGTCCAGTCTCCAATCCCCTAATCTGTTTTTTGTTTGTTTCTGTGGAAATTTTTGGCATGGGTTTCTGGAACATACCTTAGGACCTATACATGAACTTCTTGACCTCGCAGGTGCCCTGCATTGAATGAAATTTCGCAGGGAATTGCAATTGAGTTAGCCTTTGTTCTGTGACCCATAGGTCCTAAAACTACCACCCATTTCCAGCCAGACTTTCCTCTCTGCCGAGAATACTCTTATCTACCTGCATGCCCACAACTTCCCTAGGCTGAAAGTAATGCTGCCAATTTGGAGTCTTTAATTTTCTTTTTCTGTAAAGGTCATACAATGTTGTCCTAGGGCTCAAGATACTTTACATTCTTGGTGCACTACTGTCACCAAGTAGAATTTTTTTTCAGGTTCTACCATCAGGTCCCTGTGTTTCAGTGGACATAGCCAGCACCCTAAGCAGCAACTCTGGTCCTTGCTAGACAGGAATGACTCAGGTCTAGTGCAGTCTTGTTCGCCCAGGAGTGGTGTGGGGAAAAAACAACAGGGTCCAGTTGATCTTCTTCCCACAAGGCTAAGTCCTGCCACAGTGCAGAGCCAGTGCCACAGAATTTGGCTTGTAATCTGGAAGTATAGTCTTCCAGGACTTAAGGCTGCAAAGTTTGTCAGTTTTGTGAGGATCACCTTGCACGTGACTGTATATCTTTGGTAGAATCAGCATTGAGGAAGGGAGACTCATTCCACTTGACAGTGTGTACAAGGCCAGCCACAATCTCCCTAGTTTTTAGATGATTCTTATTAGAATCTCACACAGCTCACTTCTAGGAACCACAAATGGTACAAAGAATTATTTCACGTCGGTGCCCAAATTGTCAGGGCAACACAGCCATAATTCTCATATGTGTTTTATCCATTTTACTCCCTCCCTACAGTCTTCATTCCCTCCTTGCTCATCCTTCTCTACCTCCTATTCTCTCTATCTTTTTCGTCTGGTCTTTAAATTATTTCATCAGAAAATTGGGTTCTCTTTGAGTTTGACTATGGGTGGAGTTCAGGATCGCTGACATGGGAGAAAGTATTCCATCGCCACATCCCTAGAACCCTCAAACTTCTCTGAGTTGCACCACCATGGACATATGCATCCTGTTTCTGTACACAAAGGACAAGTAGCCCATGACATTCTTTTGGCTCAATATACCCTATATTACTGCTACTTCTACATATAAGCAGTCATATAGGATGAACTGTGCAGTGCCCAAATATGGCTGGGCAGGCACTGTACCATGAAGGCAGGGTTAGACTCTCCATGTATCCCTTAACATCCTGCTGTGATTCACAACACCAATGCAGGAAGCATATTTGTGGATTCTCCTGATTTGTTTTTTTCCCTCTTTTCAAGGAATAACACACAAGTTGAAGGCTCAAAAAACAATTTTTTCCTGCTCTTCCTTGTCCAATTATATATTGTAGAAGAGTCACTAACTAGAAGAGGCTCAAAAATTATAAGGTGGAAGATTCTGGTGTCCACGAAAAACTGTGTGTGTGTGCACATGCCTGGGTTTTTCATTCTTCTTGAGTTCACTGTTGAGAAATCTGTGCCCCAGAGATCCCTGATAGTGCTAGAAAGGATGCTGTGGGTAACAGTCATAGTGATCATGTCAGAGTTGTCCGGGAATGCCAGGTTTTTTGTGTAAGAGAACACCTTTATTGCTCAACCTCTTAGCACAAGCTACAGTGGTCATAGTATCTAGATGTGCCCATGTACTGCTGTGAACAGTTATCGCTCAATTAATGAGACCAATTACATGGCAACAGTATGAAATGTGGCAGGAACAGTTCTGTGCGGTGGCTGCCATGGCACTGCTGAGAACTCAGAGCAGTCACAGCCTGAGGGAGCTCCCTTTGCAGCATCAGAGAAGCTGACTCTAAGATGCTTGACAGAGAGATGGAAAATTGAAAGCAATGTTGGGAATGTCTCCATGAGGCAGGAAAAATAATATTTTTCTAGGAGCCAACATGGACAGTCTAACCCCATGGAGTTGGGTCTCTATAGACTCTCAGCTCTTGGAAGGAAGCTTATTTCTGTGGTAGTGAAAATTATTTCCCAAGTGAACCTGGTATATCATGTGTTTTCCGGAAAAGCCTATCTTCTCAGGATGAACTGACTATGACTGTACATATGTGAGAGGATAATAGATGGAGAGAGCAGGGAAAAGAAAGAAAGGAGACAGAGAGAGAGATGGAGAGAGACAGCGACAGAGAAGGAGAAACTCTGTGATGCTCGTGGGTGATTTTTGAGACTGCTGCTATTTTTGCCTGTAGCCTGGCGGTCTCAACCATTCTCACATGATAGCCCTATGTCCAGTCATTCCTGTTCCTTGATTGTAGGCCACAAGAGAGGAAGGAAGAAGGGAAGTTGAGAGGTTCCTATGAGATGCATGGCTTCTGATTGCTTCATGCTCTCTGGTGGGACCTTTCCAGAATGCATGTTTTGCCTTGTATCTATTGGCTCATTGGTTCCATATGAATCTTATCAGAGAACTCTGAGTTTGATGTGTTCTTTGCCTTGGCCATAGGTAGGTGATTGTCCACAGAAAACAGAGAACAATACAAATCTGAGAGTGACTTGGGAATTTAGAGAAAGAAAAGAAAACCAATTATCCTGGGTATTTCATGTTGTGGGTGTTGTTTGGCTGGGGAGAGGAGATAGGTTGGTACTGACATGGAGATTGCTCATAATGATTGCCTGCCAATGTCTTGGTTGTAGAACCAAGCCCATGGCCTGATAGGCAAGGTAACAGGTGAGATGTAATGTTTCTCCTTTTGATACATCCTTGTCCTCATAACAGGGTCCTGGACAACCTGTGTCTACTGGCAAAGTGTGGCTACATCCACCTGATTGCTATGGCAGAGTAGGAACCAGCCTGGATTCATTGTCAAGAAGATTGGAGGTTCTTGGTAGCCTTTCTCATCACCCATTAGACTCAGTGCTTAGACATGAGCAACTGGATTCTCACAGGTATACACAATTGCCTCTGGTTTTGTCCTTTGTCCATTACTGAGACTACTTCTGCTAGGTGGAAAATCAATTCTGATCCTGAGTCCTGATTGAAGCAAGTGATTGTCTTTTCTGAGACTTCTGCTCATATTCCCATGAATGTGAAGTTTTGTGACACTACCAATTTACTGACTTACCACCCCATGGCCTTCTAGGGAAGGCCTCCTTGGCAGGCTGCCATGACCTGGAAGCTTGGTTGTGGCCAGGGTCAGAAAGGGTCAACACACCCAAATCGAGATTGGCAGCTTTTCTGATCAGTCAGGTAGGTGGAGTCAAGCAGAATGCAGTAGTATCTTTGGTCACACCCAAGTTGGGATGTCCTGGTTAGGCTACAAGAGGCCGTGTCCAGCCCTTGTTTTCTAAGTCCGTGTTTTTGTGTCTGAGGTTACTCTTCTGTGTTGCAGATTGGTATGGACATTCTGGAGCATTACCTTGGGGGTCTAGGCTGGACCTTCTTGACCTCTCTGTCACCAAGAATTGAGTGGATTAACTCAGGACACTGCAGCTAAGGAGCTCCTGTGTTCTGGGTTCTGTGACACACAGGTCCTGAATCTACCACACATCCTCATCCTCACCCACCCTGTCTGAAATGCCCTCAAATACCTGCATGCCCTCAGAACTTGGAAGCATCCTCTGTTGTAGACTGCATTTAGAGATCCATCTCAGGGCCAATCTTGTTGTATGAGTTTCGATGCCTCTTGGAGTCTGGAGGTAGCTGGTTTGTGTTGTATTTTTGCACAGAAAAGGAGAGAAGGAGTGGTCCCATAACATGAATTATTTTGCCTTTGTCCACAACTGTTGTTAAGTACAACGATTTTGCTGATCCTGCCATCAGGTATCTGAGCATCTCTGAGGTGCTGCTAGCACCCTAGCAGCACTTCTGGTCCTGGCTGGACAGGATTGGTTTGGGTCTCCAGCAGCCTTGTTGGTCCAAGCGAGGTGTGTGACAAAGCAGGGTCCAGGTGATCCTTGACTCTTGAGGCTGACTCCTGCCCCAGTGCAGTCCAGGTGCCAAAGTCTTTGTTATGCAGCAAGCAGGAAGCACAGCTTCCCAGGTCTTGAGGTAGATGTGTCTGTAGGGATTGTGAGTATCTCTTTGCAAGGGATTCTGCAACTGAGGTTTCATCTAGCTTTACGCATAGAAACTTATTCCACATGCCAGGCAGGGTTCATAATGTCACCCACTGGCTACTAAATTTCAGCTGAGCACCAACAGTAGCACCCAGACCTCACTCTCAGATGGCCACACACAGCCAGCATCTCTTCTAAACTGTGATCCAAATGTCAGGGCCACATACCTGTTGTGGTACTGTGAGTTTTATCAATTTCACTCATTCCCTACCATCATCATTTTCTTCTCTCTTTCTATCTTCTCCTCTCTCTTTTTTTCATTTCTTTCTTTTGAGTTCTCTTTTGAACTTGTGTGTAGGTACAGATCATGGACCCAGACCTATCAGTGGTCAATTCAAATTTGTCTGGGAAGGACAGGTTTTTTTTTAGGGGTGACCCTTTGGGGACACAACACTAAGCACAAGATTATGTAGCCATGATGTCTAAATTCATCCTTGGATTCCTCTGAGTTCTTGTATTTCAGTCATTTAGACTCAGGACATGAAAATAGTATTGAAAGTGACAGGACCACTCCCTGGGAGTGACTGGTCTGGCACAACTGAGAACTCAATTCAGGCCCAGCCTGAGGAGCCTCCATTTCAGCATCAGAGAGACTGCCTCAAGGATGTGTGACAGAGAGTGAGAGATGGAAATCAACATTGATCTGTCTCCTGGAGGCAGGGAATGTGGTCTTTTTAGGGGCTATCATCCCCATGAAGCTGGACATCTGTAGACTCTCAGCTCATGGAAGAAATGGTTTCAGTGGGATAGTGCAAACCATTTCCTAGAGACCATAGTATTTCATCTGCACTGAACATCCATTTGCCCTGGATGCTCTGGCTATGAATGTTTACATGAGAGAGGAAGATAGAGAGGTCAAAAGAAGAAAGAAATGCGAAAGAAAGTGATATGCAGATAGCTAGCTAGCTAGCTAGCTAGCTAGATAGATAGATAGATAGATAGACAGATAGATGGATAGATGGTTAAATAGAAAAAGATACAGAGACAGAGATTGAATGAGAGGAAATTTCCTGTGAAATACTTGATATATTTGCCTGCAGCTTGGTGATCAAATCCATTCTCTCACATTACATCTCTTGGCCTCTCACTTCTCTTCCTTGGTTCTAGGCCAATGGAGAAAAAGGGTAAGGGAACCATTATAGTTTTCTATGAGTATGCCTTACTTTGGTATGAAGTTACTGTTTAGGGCAGAGGTATGGTTGTGCTGCGTTCATCCTGGTGGGACCAGTTAGGCATATGTATTTTGTTTTGTGTTTAGATGAAAGTAGATACACATGAATCACTTCAGAGAGCTCTGAGTTACCTGTGTGCCTATCCCTGGCAACATGAAGAGGTATGTGTCTTCAGAGGACACAGAATGATCCATATTTGAGAGCACCTTGGGGATTTTAGAGAAAGAAAAGTTAGCCAAATATCCTGAGTGGTGCCCTCTCATTCCGGTGTAGTTTGGATTGGTTGTTGGCCTGGGGAGAGGAGATAGGTTATGACATACCTAGACATACCTCACAATAGTTGGCTGGCAATCTTAGGAGACAGTTATGATTGGTTTTAAGCCCACTACTGATAGGCCAGGGGGTAAGTGGGATGAAATGTCTATTCTTTATACATATCCTTTCCCCAAAACAAGGTCATGCACTGCTTGCCACTTCAGGTGAAGTTGTTGGTGGATGCTCCTGGCTTCTGGTGGCTCCTGCTATGGATGAAGTGGCAGCATCCACATGAACTCAGATGGAAGTGTTCTTGATGGCACCAGCTTTGATCCATGTGCAAGAAGATAAAAGCATTGGTGTGGCCTTTCTCATCACCCATCTGACTCAGGGGTCAGACCAGAGCTACTGGGTTATCACAGGTACACACAGACGCCATTTTGCTTTGCCATTTGTTCATCAATGTTGTCTTCTTTTGCTATATTTGAAGGTAATTCTATGCCTAGGAAACCCATGAGGCTGAAACCACTTCCTGAGGCTTCTGCCCCCCTTCCCATGTAAATGCAGCTATTTGACAACAGTACAATTCTCCTGTATGGGCCCAGCCTTAGCCTAGGATGGCCTTTTTGTCAGGTAGCCTTTACCTAAAAGCTTGCTTATGGCCATGGTCAGCCAGTGTCATCACACCCAAGTCTGGCCTGGAAGATTTATTGATCTCATTGGTGTATGGAGTAAAGTAGAATGCAACAGGATTTCAGAGTGTCCTTGCTTTACCACAAAAGGGCAGATTCCAGTCCCTGGCACATAAGTCTATTTTTTGTGACTCAGTCTTCTCTTCTGTGTTACAGATTGTCATGGGTTTTTTGGAGCATCTTCTTAGAACTAGGAAGCAGTTTCATAATGGAGTAAAGTTTCTCAGTGAAGTGCCATTGAGGACCCCATGGTCTGTGCCCCACAAGGCCTGAGCCTAACGAAAATCTGAAACCCTATCTCTGCCCAAACCTTCACCTTGAACCACTTTACGCACCTTCAAGCCACACCCACACAAACTTTCTTATATCTCCAGTAGCTGATTGCCACTTGAGAGCCAGCACAGATGGCTAAAGATGTTGAATAGTTCTTTAAATATTTGTCTTTCTTAGTATGCACCTCATTTTTAATTAGGTTATTTGTTTTGTTGACATGTAGTTTCTTGCATTTTTATATATTTTGTACATTCGGTCTCTACTGTAAGTGGAGTTGGTGAATATCTTTTCCTATTCGGTAGGCTACATTTTTTCCCTATTGACAATGTCCTTTTCCATACAGAACTTTGCCAGTTTCATGAGATCCTCTTTTTAATCTTTGATCTTAATTTCTGACCTTGTGGTATTCAGTTAAATAAGTTACCTCCTGTGCCACTGCTCTCAAGGCTATTGTCCACATTCTCTTCAATCAGATTCATTATATCTGGTTTTATATTGAAGTCATAGATCTGTTTAGACTTGAGGTTTGTACTAAGTGACAGATATGGATGCTTCTATTTGCATGCTTCTGCTTCACACATCCAATTAGACCAACACAATTTGTTAAAGCTGCTTTCTTTTTGTCATTGTATTTATTTGGCTTCTTTATAAAAGATTAGGTTTTCGTAGGTGTCTGTATATATATCTGGATCCTTTATTCAGTTCCATTGTTTGTCTTGTGTGTTTTTGTGACAATACCAATCAGTTTTTATTACTATGTCTTTGTAGTACAGATTAGGATCATGGATGTTGATACCTCAAGAAGTTATTTTATTTTTCAAGATTATTTTAGCTATGCTGAGTTTTTTACTGCTTTTCCATATGAAGTTCTGTAATGTTCTTCTCATTTCTATGAAGAAATATATTGGGATTTTGATAGGGATTGCATTGAATCCTTAGATTACTTTTAGTGAAATGGCCATTATTATTTTGTTAATACTACCAATCCAAGAGCACAGGATATCTTTACATCTTTTTTTGATCTTCAGATATCCTCTTCATGGATGTAAATCTTTTGTTATTCAAGTTTTCACTTGCTTGGTGGCTGATACCTTCTGTTATTTGTAGCTATTGTTAAGAATATTTTTTGAGTTATTTCTTTCTCTCTCCATTTGTCGTTTATATATAGGAGGGCTACAGAATTTTTTGAGATTATCTTGTATCCAGCCACTTCACTGAAGTTGTTTAATACCTATAGGAGTTCCCTAATATAGTTTTTGAGGTTATTTATATAAAATATGATATCATCTGCATATAAGAATATTTTGACTTTTTTCTTTTGAATTCATATCCCTTTAATGTCCGTATGTTTTCTTAATGATCTAGCTAGAAATTTAAGTACTATATTGAATATATAAATGTGGATGGAACAGCCTGGTCTTGCTCCTGATTTTAGTGGAAATGCTTTGAAATTCTCTCCATTTAATTTGATGTTAGAGTAGGCTTTCTGTTAATTGCCTTTATTAAGTTTCGGTATGGCCTTTGTATTTCCAGTGTCTCCAATGGGTTTATTACAGGGTTCTTTGATTTTGTCAAAAGCTTTCTCATAATCTAGTGATAGATGATCATGTACATTTTTCTATCAATTTGTTTATGCCGTGTCACTGCATCATAAATCACAGTCATAAAGCACTGTCTTATTTTGAAATGTTAAACTATCCAATCAACTCTGGGATACTTGATTGAGTATCCTCAATCATGCTGGATACTCTTTTTAATGTTTTCTTGGATGTCGTTTGTGAATATTTAATTGAGTACATTTGCATTTATGTTCGTAAGAACTATTGTTATTTAATTCTCTTTCGTGGTTGAGTCTTTGTGAGGTTTTTGTATTAGCATCACTGTAGTCTCATAGAATGAGTTAATCAGAGGACATTCTGCATCTATTTTAAAGAATACTTGAGGAATATTGCTGTTAATTTTTCTTCAAATGTATTATAATTCTGAGCTTAAATCTTCTGGCACTGGCCTTTTATTGGTTTTAAGTCCTTTACTACTCTCTTTTATTTTCTTGAGAATTGTAGATCTGTTTAAGTTGTTTATCTGATATTGATTCAAAATTTCTGGTTATATCTACCAAGAGTATTTCATTTCTTTTGGATTTTCCAATATTCTGGAGTGTAGGCTTTTAAGGTATGACCTATTGATTATTTGGATTTCTACAGTGTCTATAATTATATCCTCTTTTTTCTTCTTCTATTGATTTATTTATTTTCTCCCTGTCTTTTAATTAGTTTAACGGACGTTTTGTCTATCTTTTTGATTTTGTAAAAGAACCAGCTCTTTTTTTCATTGATTCTTTGAATTGTTCCCTTGATTTCTATTTTGTTGATTTCAGCCTCAGTTTGATTTATTCTGGACATCTACTTTTTTGAGTATACTTCCTTCGTTTTGTTTTAGTTCTTTCAGATATCCTCTCAATTTGGTAGAATATGAAGTCTCTACTCTTTTCTGGTAAACACTTTGTACTATGAATTTTCACTTTATCATAGCTTTTTACAATATGGTTTAGAGTCATTTTCATTGAATTCAGGAAATTCTTTAATTTATTCCTTTATTTCTGTCTTGATCTACTTGTCACTAAATAGAGAGTTGTTGAATTTCCTTGAATTTGTAGGCCTTCTACTGTTGCTGTTGTATAAATTGTGCATTAATCAATGGTGATCTGATAGGATGCAAGGGGCTATTTCTGTTTTCCTGTATTAATTGAAGATTGATTTGTGGCCAAGAATGTGGTCAATTTTTAGACGGTTCTGTGAGATGGTGAGAAAAAGATGTATTCTTCTGTGTGGGTTAAACATTCTGTAAATATCTGATAGGTCCATTTAATTTATAACATTTCTTAGTGCCAATATATCTCAGTTATTTTTTGTGTGGATGGCTTGTCCATCGTTGAGGATTGGGGTATTGAAATCTCCACCAAACAGAGTGTGAGCATCTCTCACTATCAGCGTATGAGTGTCAATGTGTTTATTTAAATTTTACAGTGCTTCTTTTAAAATTGTTGGATCCCTTTTACAATTTTTAGGGGTTAGGTGTGAAGAATGTCATCTTTGTGGATTTTTGGTTTAATGAATATGGAGTGTCCTTATCCATGTCTTCTGATTATTTTTGGATATTAGAAATGGCTTCACCAGCTTGATTCTTAGGTCCATTCTCTGGGTAAATCAAATGATTTTCTCTGTGGTAATATATATCTTTGTGGTTGAGGTGTATTTGGTGTATGCAGCAGAAGGCTGGATTCTGTTTTCAAGTCCGTTCTATTAGTCTGTCCCTTTTGTTAGGAAATTTACACCATTAAACATGAGGGATATCAATTACCAATAATACTTAGCTCATGTTATTTTGTAGTTATTGTTGATGTGTGTGTGTGTGTGTGTGTATGTCCCTTTTATTAAGTTTCATGGTGTGAGATTATTTCCAGTGATTTCCTGATTGTAGTTAATCTCCTTGGTTTGAATTTTTCATTCTACTCCCTTGTGAAGGTGGGGTTTGTAGATAGGTATTTTTAGGATTTTATTTTATCATGAAATATTTTGATATCTCAGTCTACACTTGACAGTGTTACTCGAAATAATAGTCTGGGCTGGCATCTGTGTTCCCTTAGAATATGTAGTTTTTCTGTTTATGGTTAAACATTTAGGTATTCATTAAGAAGTTAGGTGTAATTCTAATAGATTTACATTTGTATGCTATTTGTTGTTTTCTCTTGTAGCTTTTAGTATTCTTTGTTTGTTCTGTATGTTCAGTGGTTTAATTTGTATGTGGCAAGTGGTCTTGCCTTTTTGGTCCAGTCTAATTGGTATTCTTTAAGCTTCTTGTACCTTTATAGCCGTCTCTTTCTTTATATTTGACAAATTTTGTTCAATGGTTTTGTTGATTTTTTTTATCTCTATAAACTTTCTGAGTTATTTAAGTCCTGATATGAACTAGCCTAACAGTCTACCACCTGTGCTAAGTCTGTACAAAATAGAATTTGTGTCTTGAAACTTGTCTGCGAAATTATTTTTAAATATCTTGTCATCAAGCTTAGCAGCAAGAGCCTTTATTGCTGAACGAATACACTGGCTCTTTTCTGGGGGACGCTTCCCATCAGATATTGCCCACATTGGTGAGTGTCTACAGCTGCAATGACTCAGCTCTCACCAAGCCCACCTATCTGTATCTGAGTGCAACATCTGTTGGAAGTACAGGCCCTTGTGATGTTGTACAGATAGCAGATAAAAGCCCAGATGAAACAGCTGAAAGGAAAGCAGTTTCCTTGGCTCCACAACTCTTAATTCCCATGGTTAGATGCTGAAAATAGATTTGCAATTGACCTTTCTTTCACATCTTCCCACTAATGACTTCACAATGATATAAATGTCAAAAATTCTGGTGCTTAAATTAATCTGATTTCTCAGTAATTGAACACCATTTGTTGTCATGACCATATGCCACTGAGACATTGAAGGTGGCTATATGTGGTTTAAGCCTAATAAAAGCTAGAAAGATGGGAATAGAAAGGAATATGGGTATATATCCAAAATAGATACACCACATGTCATATATAGCTGAAGGGCCTTATATGTTCAAATACACTGGAATGAAAAAATTTTTTTAAACAAAAATATGTAACTTGATTTTCATTCTTTGTACTTATTCATTTATTTATTTACTTTTGTAACAAGGTATAATATATTCAGTACTAGGCTTCAGCGTATTCTGTATATTCGACCACCAGTGAAATCCTTATCCTCTTATCTCTCTAGCTTTCCCGTGCTAGGGTTAAATGTATGTTCAATGATACATAGTCAGCTCAGTGATGGGGATCAACCCCAGAGCTTTGTTAATGCCTCAGCCAACATTAGTGAATCATTTATTTTTTATGAATTTATGTTTTGTTTATGTGTGTTTTTCTGAGTGAACATGTGCCATAAGTATGTGACAGAAGAGACCAGATGTGAGCTCCAGATTCCCTGCAGCTGGAGTTACAAGTAGTTAAGAGCCAAGTATTATTGGTACTGGGAAATAAATTTGGGTGTTCTAGAAAAGCAGAAATTATTCTTAACCATGGAGCCACCTTTCCTGGCCCATCTTCTTACTCTCGATGCCCATAGTTCACTGGATATTGAAACTATAGCCTGGCTTTAATATACAGCCAGATGAACATCAGGCCAAATGACATTTTCTGTGACTGATTTTATTTATTTTTTTGGTATCTAGTTTGCTCTAAGATGGAAATGAATACTCCTCCTAGCCAATTGTCCAAAGTAGGATACATGATGTATTGCAGGGGGAGGAGTGAAGTCTTTAAAGGTAACTAGATCCTTCCTAGGTTGCAGGCATGCCTTTGCTGTAAAACAGAAGTCCTATTATATAACTCATTTTTCAGTAGAAAATTCAAAACAGTAGATGAAGAAACGTTGTGAGATACAGTGAAAAGTACTTTCCTTAATTGATTACTGTAGGACACACCTAGTAATTTCAATTAAACTACATGAGTAAGGCAGAGTTTGTCATACTGTTAATGAGCAACTTTGCATTCTGTATAATGCAAAGACCCTTGTGACAAATTACTATTCTTGACAACATTATTGAGAGTGGAGGTTGTTTCCCATCTTTTCAGAGCAATCATAGAGATATCAGAGGTAAACAGATATTATGAAAAATATAGACACTTAATATACTGGTATAATCTTCTCTGTTTGCTAAAAGGGGTTCCATAGATTGTATTTGTCAGCTCAGTTCCAGATGCTGTTTATTCTGAAAAGCTTGTATATTGGCATTAGATAAAAAAATATTCTCAGGTTAGACAGATGTCTCAGCAGTTGCAATCACTGAATAGACTTCCAGGGAACCTCAACCACCTGTTTACATCTATGCACAAGAAAACATATAAACCTATACTCACACACACACACACACACACACACACACACACACACACGTTTAGATTGAGATTAATAGAGTTTATAGGAAAAAATCTTGCTATTTTCTCTGCCTGTATCAAACTTTTTCATCTTCAAGCTGTGGACTGAAAATACTTTTTGAAGATGAACTTTCTCTGTTTTTTGATGCATCCTTTCAGTCAGAATTTCTATACTTCCTTTCTTCATTTTGGGAATACTTCATCTCCACTTTTTTCAGTATGTTCACTTGCTTCCCAGCTCTACATTGGGTTTGGGAAGAAGGACAGTTAGACATACAAATGGGATTTCTGGAATATACCAATTTTCTCTCCCTTCAAATTGACACTGTTTTAAAATTAAAGTATCATGCATTATTACATTTAACATCTAAAATTTTTGCCCAATAAGTTTTTGCAAAACAGTTATTTCACCATCACATACAATGCCATTAACACAACTTATACAGGGAGGAATTATCCTTTACCATCATCTACTAAACAAGTTATGTTCAAATTCTGTGATAATCTTAAAAATGCCTTTGAAAAATGATTGGTTTGTATTAAGAGAATCTAACAAGCTGTATACATTACACTTTTCTTTGATATAGAATCTTATTATGTTGCCCTAGCTTGTCTGAAATTCCCTATGTAGACCAAGTACCCCTGAAACTCACATAGCTCCATTCCACTCCCCTGAAAGTCATGAAGCCCAGGTATCATCTCACTTTGTTGCTGAAATAAATGTGAAATGATGATTCTTCTGCATTCACCTCCAGATTACTGCAGTTCAAGCAAGTTCTGTCTTTCCTAGGTCCCATTAACCTCTCTTCTCATCAGTTTTCTTGCTTCCTTTCATGCCATGAAAAGAAATTAGGGAACTTGCCCTGTGGCGCAATTTACCTTCTGAATTAGTCTGATTGCTTCAGTGCAATGGTGACTAACTTGTTTCCTATCCACTATGTTTCTTGGAAAGTATCAGTTGGACACTGCCTTGATTGATTCAATGGTTTATGAAACACGATTTCTTAGGTAACTCTACTCTAAATTATTCACATAAATCTTTTATTTCTTCCTTCATTGGCCAGATTGGTCCCCATGTGGAGAGTCTAATCCAATATTCTTATAAATGTTGGTTTATCCATTACAGAAAATTAGCACAAATGCCAAAATTTTCCAGGAAGACAGCTGCAATCAGTTTAAGATTGCCTTCCTGTTATTGTTTTCCCTGTTAATTCAAGCCTTCTTCTCAAGGTGATTTCTAATGAGAGATGGAAGATGTAGACAAAAGCCTTCTTGTAATCCATGGTAGGAGCTCTAGTTCAGATAGTCCCTGAAGTTCCTATGGGGAATGTGTACTCTGTTATGTCCATAGAAAGGAATCCAAGATTTAAACGATGAAGAATAAACAGAAGTGTGTGTCATGTATGTACTTGATATACAACAGAACATCTACTTCTTCCCCTCCCATTTATTTGTCTTTGTTAGATTGTCCCATGCAGTGGCAACTATCAACATATTCCCAGGTTGGTGCTTGTATAACAGAGAAAAGGAATCTGTTCAAGTGTGCTATGTTGGCTTCTCATGTGTCTGAGCAGAGAAGATCTTTGATTGCTAAACATGTGGACAACAGCTGATCTGAAAATTTAGTTCTATAGCCTACTCCTGCTGAAACCTCTGAGTATTTCGACATGCAAGTTCTTCAGTTGTCAGTAACACAGAGGCTCTTTGAATTCTGATTGGTACAGAGATATGACAGGATATCTCCAAGGAAGCAAGAGATAGGCCTTTTTCTCTGGGCATCAAAAAATATCTAAATAGTGAGGAGATAGCCTCTGAAATTTCAGTTGTAAAGGAGGGGGAGTTAGGAGCCCTATTGCATTATAAAATCATTCTCCAAATGAAAATGCCAATTTCCTAAAATATCAGAGATTGGAGTCTTTCCTACATTCCTGTGGCACAAAATCTATGGGAGCATGGGATTTTCTGAGGATAAATGTCATTTTATTTATTGTGTATGTTTGCATGTGTGCACGCACATTTTTTGTGTTTCTGTGTTTGTATGCTAGGAGAAGTATTCAAACTAGTATGTACTATGCCGTGTCTGAGTATTAATCCTTGTAGGACTTCTATTTTCTGAGTAGTAGCAGAGAGCACAGGGTTAGATCTAGTAGAGAAGGGACATGGAAGGAGCTGGGAGATCTGAAAGGAGGGGGAAAGAGGTTCTGGATGTATTGTATGAGGTAAGAAAAAACAAATTAAATACTTAAAAACATGCAGAATGAATGTGGTGCAAAAAAGGCATGAATAATGATGACAAACTTTTTCTTTTCTTTTAATTTTTATAATAAAAGTAGATACTGATAGTCAACACAGTTTACTTGGTCTGCATCAATTTTAAGTTTTATTTAATCAATCTATGCTTAAAAGAAAGGAAGAACCATACAAATACCAACTTCACTGAATTGCAACTTACATCTTGGATCTAGTTCCACTAATAAAGGAGGATATCTGGGGATATGAGGAACTTGTTTTATTCAAGATGGGAGCAGCTGAGTAAGGTAGACACATGAGAATCTGGATTAGTTTCCAATCTGGTGGTATTGGAGTAAGAAATATATCCAAGATCTCATTAATATAATGAATAGGAAAAATACATAGTTTCCAACTCATAAAGAATCATGTCCTGTGGATAAAGTAAAGATATATATATACTGATTTGTCATTAGTAGAAGGGGCCTTAGTAGCACTAAAAATGATAGTTGATTGTGACAAACTGTGGCATCATAGTGGTTTCCTCGATAACCCAATAAGATTCTTGTAGTCTCTTTTCATCTGGACAACAAGCATGGGACAAATGAGATGTAATAGTTTCTTTTGATATGTTACTTTTCAAGATCAGTATCCTCTACAACTTTTCATTTTAATATATGCTGGTGGTGATTCTTCCAATCAAGACACGTCTAAGCCCTGGAATATGTTCTGGAGCTAGCAGTAGAACCAAAGACAGGAATACCTGCTGACATAGGTGCAATCTGTGGAAAAACTAAGCAATATGGAGTAGTTTGCTAAAGATGTCCACAGCAGGGTTAGTTTTCTATTGGGTACATTTCTTCAACAAGATTTGAAGCTATTTCTTAGATTAGTTTCTAGTTAAGGAGGTTTGTGTTTCATCTTGTATGGAATCTGCCCAACTTCTTCTATCTGATTGTCTCTAAAAGCCTATATTCACATTGTCATTACCACATGAGAAGACTGCATTGTGGCTCACACTTGAGCCTGGTGTCACAGTGATCTCAGAGGGTCCTGCACCAATGTTAAAGTCAGAGTGTTGCAGTTGCATGTTGAGAAATCTTGATTATGCCTCCGTGCCCTGAGTCATTGGTTTTCTTTTTGTGGTTTCTGGACTACATTTCTGCTATGAATTGGGTTCCATTCTCTCTATTTGTAAGGTCTAGGGTCATTAAACTGGAGCCATTCCATGTAACTAGTGTCTCAGTTATTTTTATATAAGAATGCTGTAAAACTTTTAAGACTAACTCCCTCCCATTTATTCTATCTGTGTATCTGGGATAAAGATAGGCTTTATAGGTTCATAATTTTTAATGTGTCCTTGGATGTGGTTTATGAGTATTTATTAAGTATATTTACATATCTGTTAATGATGTATATGGGTGTATAACTCTCTTTGTTGAATCTTTGCGTGGTTTGTATATTAGTGTAAATGTGGCTTCAAACATTAGTTTGGCAGTGTGCCTTCTGTTTTTATTTTAAGGAGTAATTTGAGGATTAAGCATTCAAAACTACAACATTCTGACATTTGCATTATTGTCAACTTATATTTATTTGTGAGTTACACATTTGTTTGAATTGTTTATTAGACTTCATTAAATTTTTATGTGCAGTATCTACCGAGACAAGCATTCATTTCTTTATGGAGTCTAGTGATATTTTTAATAAATGTGGGAGTGCTTGTGTTAGGGATATAGATGTTAGGAATTGGAATAGTATCTTGTTGGGTTTTTTTAAATGTGTGTGTCTTTCCCCATCTCTTCCAATTAATTTTGGTTCAAATTCTATTGTATGGGATATTAGAATCTTTACCCTAGCTTATTTTTCAGCATTTGCTTGGTGAATTTTTTCCAAACCTTTTCTCTGTAGCAATATTTACTATTGGGATGGAAATGTGTTTCTTGTATGCAGTAGAAGGCTGGATTCTGTTTTCAAATCCATTCTGGTAGTCTCTTATTTTTAATTGGGGAATTGAGATCAACAATGTTGAGAAGTGTCTATCTCCATTGATTGTCAGGACTTGTTATTTTGTAATCAATTTTGATATGTACCTGTGTGTATGTGTGTGTGTGTGTGTGTGTGTGTGTGTGTTTGTGTGTGTATTTGTGTGTGTTTACTGTATTGAATATGATATTCTGAGATAATTTAATTTCTGTATTTCCTTGATTGTAGTTAATTTCCTTTTGTTGAAGTTTTTATTCTATTGCCCTAAAAAAACACTGACTGCAATAGTAATAGAACACATTTGCCACCGGATAACTGGAATTTGGGCAGGTTCCATCTTGCCTGTATTCCTTAAATCTCTCTTCACATGAGTTATCTCTCCTTCCTTGCATGCCTTGAAAAGAAATCAGGGATTTTGTCCTGTGGAATACTTCACCTTATGGATAAGTCTGACTGTTTCTGCACAATTGTAATTAACTTGTCCCTTTTTCACTATGTTTCTTATAAAGTATCAACTTTCCACTTCCTTGCTTGATTCAATGCTTTGAGGAAACAAGATTCCATAGGCAACTCTACTCTGAATGAATCACAGCACTAGCATAGGGTATCTTTGAACTCTCTCTTGAATGGCCAGATGGGGCCCCATGTGGTGAGTTCAATCCAATATTCTTAAAGACATTCATTCAATATTTACAAAAAATAGCCACGTTGGTCAAGATTCTCAGGACAGCTGCAATGAATTTTGAGTATGCCTTCCACCCATTATTTTCCCTAGTAATGCAAACCTCCTTCTCAAGGTGATTTCTGATGAGAGGTGGAAGAAGTATACTAAGGCCTCCTTGTAATCCATGATAGGGGCTATAGTTCAAAGAGTCCATGAAATGGCTACGGGACATGTGTAATGTGTTTTTTTTCCCTATAGAGGAATCCAAACTTCAAAAGTTGAAGAATACATGATAGATTTTGTCATGTAGGTAATAGATGTACAAGAGAGCTTTTTCATTCCAATTTAATAAAAGGAACAATTACTATTCTGTGGTAGATTGTCCCATGCAGTTATAACCATGAACAGCTGCTCGAGTTAGTGTAAGTATCACAAAGAATAGGAATCTGTCCAAGTATGTTTCATTAGCTCCTCACATGTCTTAGCAGAGAACTAAGAACTAATTGCTAAACATATGGATAGCATCTGATCAATAAATTTAGTTCCATCGCCTGCTCCTAGTGAAAAATCTGAGCAAGTCAATACGCAGGTACTTCATTTATCAGCAACACAGACGCTCCCTGTACTCTGGTTCATACAGAGTTAGTTCAGGATATCTCCAAGTAACCAAGACTCTGCTCTTTTTCAATGGACATCACAAAATATCTAAACAGTGAAGAGATGGCCTTTGCAATTTCAGTTCTAAGGGCTATGGAGTCGGGATGTCTCCTGGGTTAAGAATGAATTCCCCAAATGGAAATGCAGATTTCATAAGAAATCAGAGTTAAAACTCTGTTGAGTTTACACAAAATCTTTATGAGCGGGGGAGTTTCTGAGGATGGATTTTTTTTTATGTAGTGATTGAGTTTGTGTCTCTGTTTATATATCTGTGTGTTTCTTTGTTTGTGGTATGGAAGAAATAGTCAAAGAAGTATGTGGTATGACTTTTCTAACTGCTAATTCTTGGAGGACAGCTCTTTTCTGAGTAGAAGCAGAGGGCACAAGGGGTAGATTTGATAGAGCGGGAGACAGAAAGAGCTCGGAGGCATGGAAGGAGGATGGAATGAAGTCTGGATGTATTATATGACATAAGAAAAACAAATGAAATACTTAATAACATGTAGAATGAATGAGGAACAAAAAGGGAGAATAATAACTAGAAAAAAATTCTTTCTGTGAACTTTTATATTAAAACTAGATTTTGGTGATGAATGCAATTTGCTTGGTCTGCAACAATGTTAAATTTTACATAATCAATTTCAGCTAAAACAAAAAGAAGAAGAAACATACAAACACCAACTGCCCTGAATTTCACCTTGCTACTTGGGTCCACTAATAGAAGGGGGCAATAAATATGGGCTTATGGACAACTTTTTATTATTTGAGTGGGGAGGAGCTGAGTAAGGTAGAAGCACAAGAATTTTGTTATTCCTCAATCTGGTGGTATTAGAGTAAGAAATATATCTAAGTATTCATCAATATATTGAATGGTATAGTAATGCATTCACCTGCTTCTTTGCTTTACTACAATATTTATAGGTAAATGTGTGATTGGAATAATAAATAGATCTCAACTCGTAAAGAGACTTAAAGCTTGTGGATAAACTAAAGAAGTATATACTGATGTTATGACTAGGTGGTATTTTAGTAGCACTAAGAATAGTTGTAGACCGTGACAACCTGTGAGATCATGATGGTGGTATGGAAAACCCAATATGATTCTTCTCTTGCTTTATCATCTGGCGAAGAAGCATGACACAGCTGGAATGCAGTGATTTATTTGGATATGCTACTTTCCCAATATTATTATCCTATGCAACCTTTCATTTCAGCATATGCTGGCAGTGATTTTTTTAAATCAAGCCATAGCCAAGCCTTAGAAGCTATACTGTACCTGGCACTAGAACCCATGGCAGGGATATTGATGACATATTGTATGGTCTGTGAAAACACTGATCAGTATGGAATAGGAAGCTAAAGATGTCCATAGCAGGGTGAGTTTTCCCCTGTGTATATTTCTTCAAGATGTGAAGGTATTTCTTAAATCAGTTCCTGGTTAAGGAGATAAGTATTGTATGTAGTAGGGCAAATGCCCAATATCTTCTATCTGATTGCATGTAGAAGCCTGAATTCACAGTGTCATTACTATGTAGGAAGACTGATTGCATAGTGACTCAAAGTTGAGACTGGGGTCACAATGGTCTCTGAGAGTCTTGCAACAATATCAATGTCAGAATGTTATTCCAGCATGCTTGCAGATCTTGATTCTGCCTCTGGCCCCATTGGTTTTGTTTCTTTGGGTCCTGGACATTCTTGCTGCTAAGAATGGGATTTACACTTTAAGAGGGAGCCATTCCAAGTAGCTAGTATCTTAGTTACTTTGATATCAGAATCCTTTACAATTTTTAAGCCCACCTACATCCCAATTATTTTATCTGGGAAACAAATCTCATATCAGAATTGCCTAAGGTAGCGGTTGGGTACTTTCATGGGGGTCATGTAGTAGGCAGATCAATTTTGCTGTTTGTTCAGCAGAAAGTCCAGGATTTAGCAATACGTTCAATGCAGCATTGCATTCTCGATGAATTACTATAATGAGCCAAAATATTTTGCTCAAGAAGTTTGTTGTCTTTCTTTTTGATTTTCACATCAGAACTTGATATGAAGGAAGATGACTAACTCTATGATTTCAATGTAATTTAATATATAATGACCCCTTTGTTTCATTCATTTTCCTGAAGCATGCAAAAGTCTAAAATGCCAAGTAGATGCAAAAACACAATCTCCCAGGTTCCTTTTTCACAGTGTTTAGAATTGATGAAGAGGAGTAACAGCTCAGTGTTAGTGTTCATATTAATCTCAACAGAGATGGAAAAGTGGTCTACCACTGAGGAACAGAAATTCTGCACAGCTCTGAGGTGAGAATATTGTCCCCAGTGAGAGTGTTTACTGCTCTGAAAGGAAGATTCCTTGGCAATTAGAACCAGGGACCAAACAGTTCTGAGGTGTAAAAGATGTCCACAATGGAAAGGTATCCTGACATTTGGGAAGCCAGGATCCATGTAGCTTTCAGAGTTCTGAGATGGGGAAGGTGTCCCTAATGGGAATAGGCATCCTGACATTCAGGAAGCCAGGAACAAAAGTGAGACAAAGACCCCTGTAGCCATACCACTGAGGGAAGAGAGCAGATGGGAGTCTATTTCTAAGAGTCTACATTAGGGGCTTGGGAAAAGGGATAAAAATTTCCCGTGGTTTTTTATATCCCAAATCCTGTTGAAAATAAGACTATCACAATTGAGCGAAATTTGAAGCAAGCAAGCTTAAATTACATTAACTAAATATGACCGAGGAAGATGGACTCTGACCACCACAATTCAGAGATACTCAGAGTATGAACTTGTCACTTCTCAAAGAAATGCCTGAATCATTTATCCCGAATCATATAGTTTTAAACTTCAGAAACATTAAGGCTATGCACTTCCCACCAGGTCCAATCAGTGACAAGAGTCTACCCTGATGTACTCCCTATGTAGGATATTTCAACATACAAGTGCACAGACAAATCTGGAACATGTAGCACATCCTGTGCAGTAGGGTCAACTTGGAATCTACTCACTCCCTACCCAATAATCCAAGAGGTTATATCCTCAGATGAGCCAGATACAAAACTATATCAGGTGTATATCCCCACCTAGCCTTCTAGGAAGTTTTCTGTTTTTGTTTTAAAGATATTTTTGGCATAGTATATAAAATTTAAAACAACACTTTTGCACTTACATTTTCAGTATTCCAAAAAGAAAACAGATACCTCATTGACAAAGCCCCATTCACATTGCAAAGCTATTCAAGCCATCACATAACTTACTAGTGGGAGACAAAAAATGCCCTAATTATTGTGGCATGTTGTTACAGAATTGAGAGTACACATCCATTCCACTCAAATTTCTTTTTCTCATATTGTATTAGTGGTTATTAAGTGATTATATTCTGTCCTCAGGGAGCTTTTCAGATGAAATATTTTCTTTGTATATTTTGCAATCCCAGAAAAATAACCTGTAGCAGCCTCTACTTTTGCATACATTGGTTATGATATTTCCAGCAGAACCATAATCGAAGTCCTGGAATTTGGACTGCAGTTGTCACTTGAACCCAAGACACACTTCACTGATACCACATGCAGTGGATAAGCTGATCAAAGAATTGCGGTGGTAAATGTCTTTTCTTCCAAAGATTGCAATAATGAAGAGATATCTCACAGCCTCAGATGTAACCACAGCAGGGTGAGTTTTACACTGTGTACCAACTCCCACAAGCTAAAGTTAGTGTTTTAGAATGTGGGTGTGTATAGATGTGACTGTGTAAATGTATCTATGTCTTTGCTGGAAATAGAATTCAAACACTTAGATTTTCTACAGATGTACACCATGTTCATGTGGTTCACATCCTACAAATAAGACAGAATGAGTTGAGATTGTTTTCATTTGAGTTGAAAGAGGGTGAGTAAAACAGAAGCACAAGAATTGTGTGAGTCTTCAGTATTGTGGAGTGAGAATAGGAGAGTCTAATTGATAGATAAGATTGTAAATATCTCTTCATATGGTAACTCATATTCTTTCACTTAAATGTGTGTATTATTATATGCACACTAAGTAAATGTGTGACAGTAAATATCAAAGAAGCTATCACTCCTAAACATTCTTCTGTACTTTGGAAAATGTTGGTAAGTATAAATTAATGGGTCATAAGTGGGTAGGGTCCCTGTGGCATGCAGACCTGTATTTGATGGTGATAAAGTATGAGATAATATTTGCCTACCACCAAAATGACATGCTCAGGGTCAAGTTTCATGATCACAACAGGCATGGAGCTTTTGAGAGGTAGTATTTTGCTCCTTTTGCATTCCTACGATAAATATTATAGGTGAAAAGCAGCAGGATATTCCTGGTGAAATATTTCCATAAATCAGAATTGTGTTGGTGAAGCACATAATGCTTTCTTTTCGATTTCTTTTCATTCCTTGAGATGAGGGCGGTCTACTTCCTCCAAAATATGGCAATGGTCCATTACATCCTTGGGGATATGGTCTTTTAACTCTGTTAACCTGTGCCGTCTCCTTAGTCATGCAAAACTCTATAATTCTTGTCCTATCTTGAATAAAATGACAGTTCCTACTGTCCTTTGTGGTTTTGTTTAGCAGGGAAGCAAAAGAGGAATCACCCAAGAGTGCATATAGAGCATTTAAAAGGGTGGACATGCCTGGGGTCCGTTCTTGTCTTCCTAACAGAAAAATGAGGGATCAAAATTTGACACAGACCCGATCACTGTTCCAAGCTGCTATCTCTTATCTCAACACTCTCTGAAAGCACATTTATTGGAATATAAACCACAAAATACATAATCCAACATTTCCAATCATTAGTCCTTCTTTTCATTCGTACATTCTTATTTCATTTTTCTTTCCTGTATCCATGCCTCCTTAATGATTTCCCATTATCATTAATTTTTCACTCATTCTTATGTTTATTTCTTCCTCATCTTTCATTTGCTTTTATTTCTTCTGTATTTTGTTTTTTCTTTCTTTTTTCCTTTTTTAAGTTTTACATGTTTTGCAGTAGGAGAGTTGTAATTTTCCATTCTTTCACCTACCTGTCAGACATTGTTTTTGAAAGAGAAACTCATGTATATTACTACCACAAGGAGTTGGGAGCACCGTACCATGACTTACAGACTACACTTCCTGTACAGCGAAAAGATGCATATTATCCAAAAGTAGAATGATGTGTTATTATTCATGGTGAAAATTACAGAACAGAGACCTGCATGCAGGGATAGCAAGGAGGTTCAAAACCAAAGAAATAGGAACAGTTTCTTTTTTGTGGGATACCTAGGAAATAGGATGCCTGACATAGTTGATTCACTTTTAATCTGATGTTACTTAACTGCATCTTAGTCATGTTCCTCAGGAAGAATGCAAGGATCCAGAACAAGAAATCCCTTGAAACATCACTTTTTATGTCATGTGATGCCCCTTGGCAAGTTGCTCCCTAATTACAGGAGGAAGAATATGTACCAGAGGATCTAATTCTAATGTATAATAGAGACTAGAGTTCAGGAATTTCACAAATTAGCCAGGGAGCATTCATAACATTTTCTTCACGTAGATTTGAACACAAACCTGAGAAGGTGAGGAAGAATGAATATGCTTTGTATATTGTAGATATAGATCAGCACCTCTCCTACTTATCCCTTCAAGGCTTAAACATGAAACAAAGATTGTTATATAGTAGAAGACACACACAATCACAACTCTGAATTGGAGCCTAATATGACACAAGTTATACAGTGCTATGATCACAGGCATGTGCTCTTATTAGTGTAATTTTCTAATCTTATTACTGATCGTATAAAATCATTCGTTAATTGTAGTCAATGGTAGTGGATGGAGGTAAAAAAGTCCATGAAATGGCAAGTAAGCATCCATACTGTGTATTTCCCCTAGAGTCAAAACCTTCCCACAAAATATACAGAAGACATGGCAAATGAAATTGTGCATGTAGTTGATGTAGGACAGCACATCTATTACATCTATTACCTTATTTTAGAACAAGGAGTGATGATTGGAATATGGTGCATTCTCATGTAGTCACAACCATCCTCAAGAACCCAGAATAATACTGGTTATCATGCAGGGATCACAGAATTAAGGAGTATTCTTATTCAGTAAAATTGTCTATTCTTGTGTCTGAGAATATTGCCTGATATTAGCAACTGTGTGAACAGCATCCATTCAGTGAAATCAATTACATAGCCTTCTTATGAGTACTTTGAGCACGTCAGAATACATACAGCAACACAGTGGCATGGGCACCCACAGGCAAGTGGGCAGGGTTTTGGAGGGTGTGTACCAGGACCGTGCTGCAGTGGCAGCAGCAAGTCTGGGAGATAAAATTCCCAGTTCCTTTGAGCAGACCTTAAAATATCTGTTCCTTTCCTCTGGATGGAAACTCCTGGATTATTCATATTGTTCCCCTCACCCTGCTGTCTCTCTATCAAAGCTGCACAGAAGAACCATTTAGTGAATGGCTTTTTTGAATAAAGATTTGGATGAATTTATTGAGGTACAGATGTAGTCTAATGGAGTGTTGATGAAAACCAGACCAGTTTTCACAGTACATTAAATACATAGGTAGCTCGGATGTCAGCTTGTTTGTAAGAACAATACTAATTTACTTTTAAAATGTGAGGATCTGCTGAACAAAATCCATGTGGTTTTCTTTAAGGGTGAATATTGTTTTCTTATCTATATCATAAATGTGTATTTTATTAACACTGTATTTTTTTATTTTTTAAGTAGAGGCATAAAATTGGTTGCAAAAAATTGTTCTATCGGGTAAAGTAGATTACATCCAGTAATTCCTTACTCCTGGTGCAACAATGTCTTACTTTCACCAGTTAGGCTGGTGTCTCTGGATTTCTAGCATATTTCACTTCTTGTTACTTTTTTTTTTAGAGAAATTGCTAATTTGAATATATAAAAATTTTTTTCTTAAAATCAACAGTGAAGACAAAGCTAATTTGAATACTTTTCATGTGTTCTTTCAGTTCAGCCCATGTATAAAAGGTTCTTTAAACAAGACTGTGAAATGTAAACCTAGTTAACCATTTTAACAAATTTATTGTTTGTAACAGACCATTTTATTTTTAGTACTAGGGCAGATATAAACAGATGGTATTTACTAATAGCATCTTGGATCATTGATATCTGCATGATGTGGGCTTTCTTCCTTTTTTTTGGAAGAAGTACTTGAGGTACTTCTTGAGTGGGGAAAAACAGAGATAGTCTTTATGAATTCATCCAATGATGTTAACTTTACAATTGAAAATAGTAGTGATTATGAACTATAAACATGAGTATTGATGAATTTATGATTTAAACATACCTACAAAAGGTAAATTTTCATTTTGATTGATTAATAAACGCTAAGATCCAGCTTGGGCCTAAATCCATTGGGAAAAATATTTGAGGTTTATGCAGCCTCTCTCAATTCCCTTTAAACTCAGGGCTCATTCCTGAGACTCAGGAGCCCTCACGGGTACAAACAGCTGCCTTGAGTTTTGGCCAGTGTTCAATAGGAAGGATGAAAAGTGTTTCTTGGTTTAGTTGGGTCTGGGTAATCACCTAGAGAGAGGAAAGAGGTTGTGGCAGACATGGTGATAGCTCATAATGGTTGCCTGGCAATGCCTAGGAGACAGATAGGTTGGGAATGAAAGCCCACTGCTTGGTAGGAAAAGTGTCAGAAGACATGTAATGTTTCTCCTTTAGAAGTGTCTTCCATACAACAGGATCCTAGGCAGCCTATCTCTTCAGGTGAAATTGGGTCCTTAGTCCTTTATAACCCCTATTGTGGATGAAGCGTGGCAAAATTCACTTGAACCCAGACAGAATGGTCCATAAAGGAACCACTCTGGATCCATGGGTAATTAGATTTGAGGTTTTTCACTGTCTTTCTCAACTTGCATCAGATTTAGGGCTTAATACTGTGAAACTGGAGATCTCACAGGTACACTTAGTAGCCTTGAACTTTGCCATTTCTCCTTTGCAAGTCTTTTTCCAGGTGGGAAAGCAGTTCTGGGTCTATAGCCTCATTGAGAAGGGTGGTTTCCTTTGGTGTGGTATCTGCTCAACTTCCCATGTAATCAGATTTCTGTGACACTACCTGTACTTCCCTACAGACCTGATTTAGGCTGAGACATTCTTGGCATGCCTATTTGATCTCAAAGCTTGGATATAAGCAGATTCACTGAGTGTCAGCACACTCTATTCTTGCCTGACAGCCTTAGTGGTTTTCCAGGTGGACAGCGTCAAGCAGAATTCACCAGGATCTCTGGGGAGGTCCAAGTCAAAATGTGCTGATGTACCACAAAAGGGCAATGTCCTGTCCTCGGTCTCCAGATCCCTTTTTTGTTTGTTTCTGAGAATTCTACTCTGTGGTACAGATTGCCATGGGTTCTCTGCAGCGTTCCGGAGGACCTATACAACAACTTCTGTGTCCTCCGATTTCCTGAAATTAATGGACTATCACAGGGTAGAGAAATTGATAAGCCCCCTTGTTCTATGACATATAGGTCCTGAGCTTATCATCCATTACCACCTGTACCTGCACCCTTGCCCTGAATCCTCTTGCTTCCTGGCATGCCAATACGACCCTTCTGGAATTCCCTGTATTGGACTGCAATTAGAGAGTCAACTCTCTCCATGCCTGGCCTGTAAGGTAAGCTGCCAACTTGGGTTCTGAAGTCATTTTTAAGTTTTCTGCTTTTTGTTTTTATTTTTTGTTTGTTTTGTTTTGTTATGTTTTGCTTAGGGAATGCCATACAGAGTGGTCCCAGGGCCCATGGTACTTGACATTCTTGGTGCACTACTCTAATCAAGTGGAATTGTTTTGCAGGTCTGCCAGCGGGTCCCTGTGTTTAATGGACATCGCCAGCACCCTAAGCAGCATCTCTGGTGCTTGCTGAACAGGACTATCTCAGATATCCTGCAAGCCTGTTGGCCCAGGAAAGCTATGAAGAAAAGCAGGCTCCAGCTGTTGCTGCCATACTTGAAGCCCAGCACTACATGGTTTGTCTTGTTTCAAGCAGGAAGCATATCCTCCCTCGTCTTACTACTGCCATGTCTGTAAGGATTGCGAGGATATCTTTGCAAAGGATTCTGTATCTGTGGTTGAATCTCGGTTGAAGAAGGATGATTTATAGGACATGCCAGTGTTCACTAGGGCAATCAGAATCGCCTTGGATTTTGGATGATACTTACCAGTAGCCCACAGAACTCACTTCCAGGAAACACACAAGCTGTACAACATCATTTCAAGTCTGTGCGCAGTTTGCCTGGGCAACACAGTATTTATGGTCCTATGTTTTTTATCCATTTTACTCCCTGCCTAATATCCTCATTCTCTCCTTACTCATCTTTTCCATCTCCTGTTCTCTCTGACATTTTCTTCTTTGTCTTTATTTCATTAATTTTTTATCAGAAATTGGGATATCTTCGAGCTTCGCTGCATTTGGAATTCAGGGACCCTGACTTCAGAGAAAATATTTCTACTTCAGAGCTATATCCCTGTCACCCATCAAATGATTGTAGTGCCATGGAGATATGCATCCTCATTTTGGATACACAGACATAGCCCATGTTATTCTTATGTCTCAGGATGAATCTTAGTAGAAGCAGTAATATAGGGTGCACTGAAGGGTGTCTAAAAGTGGACAGGTATGCACTGCACTGGACGCAGGTTTGGTTCCCTGTTCCTCCCTTTAAAATACCTCCTGTGGTAATTCCCAACACCCATGAAGGAAGCATAATTGTGAATTCTCCTGATTTGTCACCTTGCCTATTACCAAGGGAAAACATCCAGGGTTAAGTGTTAAAAAGAACCTTTTCCTGTTCTACCCTGTTTAGTGATATCTTCTGGAATAATGATTAGTTAGATGAGGCTCTAAAATTAACAGTTGGTAGAATCAGGAGAATCCACAAGTATGTTTCCTGCATAGGTGTTGGGAATCACAACAGGGGCATTGATAAGCAAGAGCCATGGAGCATACACGTTCCTGTGGGTCACTGGAAAAGGGGTCTCCTCAATTACAATGCCGTGAGACGGTACATTCATTTCAGGGCAGCTGGAAGGCCCAAAAGTTGTTAGAAATGTCCTAAAGAATGCTCTCAAAAACCAATGCCAATCTATACCACAGAGTAGCATCATAAGTAATAAACAAAAAAGAATCTGGGGATCAGGGACTGGACATTGCCATTTTGTGGCACATCAGCACATTTTGACTTAGACCTCCCCAGAGATCGTATTGAATTCTACTTGACTGAGTTCAACTACGATCCCTACCCCTGCCTCTGGTCCTTCCCCTGACCCAACCTCCACTTAGAACCCCCTCCCCCATGTTCAAGCCCACAAATCCTTTCTGGTGTCCCCAGTACCTAATTGTACCTAGAGAGTCATCCCAGCTGGATAAGGATGTAGAAAATTAAATGTTTCTCACCTATTTGAGATTCTTCTTTTGTGAATTGTTTGTTTACATCTGCACTCCATTTTCAGTTGTGTTATTTGCTTTGTGGACATCTAGTTTCTTCCATTCTTTATGAATTTTGGATATTATCTCTTTTTAGAAATGAATGAATGTTTCTCCAAAACAAACAAAGCCGAATCAAGCCCCATATAAAAACAGAGAAACAGATATTGGAATAATTAACAGCTTTGAATAATATAAGGTACTTCTCAACACAACTGAGGATGGAATAAATTAACTAAGGTATGGGAACATGTGTCAGGTGTATGATCACAGTGGACAAATATCTCAGAGCTTCATGCTGTGAGACACATACAGACACAACTTCTTACAGGGCTGAGACAGAAAGATCATTTCAAGCTAGATGTTCATTATCAGTCTGCATTGCATAGAGACCTTATCAGTGAAAAAATAAATTAATACTGTCACTAAATTTTATAGCTTTAAGCAGGGAAAACTCTCTCAGCCTCAGTTTTCTTTATGTTCTTTTAAATTTTTTAAAATATTGTATTATTTAACTTATTATTTATTTATTCCTCTTTATATTCCTCAATTTATTTATTTATTTATTTATTTCTGACATTGTTTCTCTTTTTAACCCAGTTGTCTTGGAACTAAATATGTAGGCATGGATGGCCTCACACTCTGAACAAATCCAACTGCTTCTGCCTCCTGAGTGCTGAGATTAAAGTAGCATCCCTACAAACCCAGGAAGCTTCAGTTTTCTCACAACAAGATAGTATTACCCACCAGCTTTACAGAACAGTGGAGAGTACTCCTTAAATCATAACCATTATTTCATGAAGGAATGAAGCATACAGCTATTTGAAAATAGCAAACAGAGCATTGTATCTTAAATAATGCCTTTGAGGAATCTGTTGGCATATTTTAAAAGTTTGAATTGAGTGCTTGTTACTTTTTTCTTTTAAAAAAATATGGAGCACTTCAGAATTTGCATGCCAGTTTTGCTTAGGGGACATGCGCATCATCTGTGTATCATTCCAGGTTTAGTATATGTGCTGGTAACTCACACACTATTTATTTACTTTTAAAATTCCCTTCATTAAGGGTCAAATTGAGCAGCTGTCTATTGACTATAGTATGGAATGAGATGTATTTATTTATCTAAATGATAGAGTGTCCACCAACAGCCAGACATTGACTTTGTCCCTGCCCCACAGAGTAACATAGCAGCTGGAAATGCTACTGTGCAGCTGCAGAAATCTATTTAGTTCAATCCCACTCCCCGCCCCCTGCCATAATTAGAACCAGTGTAACTGGTAGCTTCACATGTACAACATAGATGTGGATGCTGTCATGGCATTCAATGCAAGGCACTGTTATCTCACAATGTTTTCTGAGTTAGTGAAGAATGCATCCTTTTGCCTCATTATCACCTGTTCAGACCACACAGTATAACCTCCTTAGAGGCCAGTCCTGGCAACAGCAACAATTATCTGGGTCTTGTACCACTAGGTCACTGGTTCGGATGGCTGAACTGTTTTGTCATCTGACTATCTGGAATTAGAACTATGAGGGAACTGGAAATACCTCTCTGAGGGGGCTCCTATCTTTTGGGAAGCTTGTGGTATCTTAAATCCAGGAGGCTGGACTGGGGAAATCCTAACTGACTTCAGGACTGTTAGTAAATCATAGTCTCTCGCAAGGGTCGTGGTGTTTCAGATATCTAAGGTGAAATTATGTCTAGGATTTGGTTATTTCTGTGTCTTATGGTGCCCAGAAACTGGGACTGAGGGTATAGCATCCCTTAAGCATCAAACATCAGCCTTGATTTTGCAGTTCAGGGATTCCAAAGAATGTATAATACGTATTATATTGTGTCAAATGTGTATTAATCATTTATTTCCTTCCCTTCGATCTACATTCTCTCCTGATTCTCTTAATTTTACTCCTATTGTCTCTGACTCTTTTCTTATACTTCCTTTCATGTTTTATTTTTCCTTTTCTTTCAGAAGATGGATCATCTTTGAGCTTGAATGCAGGTGGAATACAGAGACATAGGCCTATCGGAAGAGGTTTCTACTCCAGAGCCATATACCTAGAACCCAAAAGGGTTCTGAAGTGATTGTCATAGTCATATTCATCTTTATTTTGCATACAGGATGACTAAGTAGCCAAATTCAACCTTCTGAAATCTTAATATCTTTATAAACATTAAAATCTAAATATAACTGCCCCAAAGTGACCAGGCATGTACTGAAACATGGAGGCAGGGTTTGACTCCCCTGCGCCTCCACTAAGAAGCCCCACCAACATTGTAATTCCCAACACATTTGAAGCAGGCCTAATAATGGATTCTGCTGACCTGGTTACCTTGTTTTTCACCCAGGGAGTACACTCATTGTCAAGGTTAGAAAAAACTCTTTTTCCTGCTCTGCCCTGTTCAGTGCTATCACTTGAAAGAATAATTAGAGAAGGCTCTAAATTTACAAATGGCAGAGTCTGGTGTGAAATATATTTGTCTGTGTGTTTTTGTGTATGTGTATTTATGTCTACGTGTGTGAGTTTGTGCAGTCATTCCTTTTGAGTCCATAAGACAAGAATCTAGTCCTCAGAGAGCCCATAAGTGTGCCAGCATCCACCTGAACACAGATCAGAGGGTATATTTGGGCCATGGCCTGCATCCATTGGAAAAGTTTGATGTTTAAGTGCCCTTTCTCAATTCCCATGAGACTCATGGTTCAGACCTGAGAAGCTAGATCCCTAAAAGGTACACACAGCTGCCTTGCACATTGCCCTATGTCCAGTTGGAAGGCTGAATGATGCTTACTTTCATTGGGTCTGGGTAATTATTGCCATGAGGAGAAGGAAGAGGTTTCGATAGACCTGATGATAGCTCATAATGGTTACCTGGCAATTCCTAGGAGACTGATAGATTGGTGATGCAAGCTCACCGCCTGGTAGGCAAGGTGGCAGGAAGCATGTAATGTTTCTGCTTTGGATCTGTCCTTCTCCCCACAACAGATATATAGGCAACATGACTCTGCAGGTGAAATTGGGTCCCTGGATCCTTAAAGGACATGTTTTGGAAGAAGTGTGGCACAATTCGCCTAAACCCAGATGGAATGGTATCTGAAGGAACCAGCCTGGAAACACGAGCAAATTTGAGGATTTTGCTAAATTTCTCAACTTCCATCAGCCTCAGAGCTCAGACCTGAAAATCTCGAGCCCTCACAGGTACACACAGTGGCCTTGTGCTTTGCCCATTTTCCATTGCAAGGCTTCTTCTGCAAAGAGGGGTAGCAGTTCAGTGTCTAGAGCCCCATTGAAGTGAGTGGTGATCTTTGGTTAGGTATCTGCCTAACTTCGTATGTGACCATAGTTCTGTGACACCACCACACAGCTTCCCTACAACCCAGATTTCACCTGAGGCATTCTTGGCAGTCCTCCTCGACCTGCAAGTTTGAATTTCAGCTGGTTTACCAAGTATCAGCAAATCCAATTCTAGCCTGACAGCTCTAGTGATCTCCCAGATGGGCACAGTCACGGAAAATTCAGTAGATTCTCTCGGGAGGCCCAAGTCAAAATGTCCCAACTGAGCCACAGAAGAGCAGTGTCCAGTCGGATCCCCCAGTCTGTTTTTTGTTTGTTCTGTGGAAATCTGTGGCATTGGTTTTCTGGAGCATTCCTTAGGACCTATACATCAACTTCTCGGCCTCCCAGGTGCCTGAATTGAATGAAATTGCCCAGGGATTGCAATTCAGGAGCCCCTTGTTCTGTGACCCACAGGTGCTGGATCTACCACTCATTCCCACCCACACCTTCTCCCCTACCAAGAATCTCCCTACCTACCTGTGTGCCCACAACATTCCTAGCCTGTAAATAATGCTGCCAACGTGAAGTCTGTATTTTCTTTTACTCAGTAAAGGTCATACAGAGTTCTCTTAGGGCCCATACAGAGTTGTCTCAGGGGCCAAGGTACTTCACATTCCTGATGCACTAGTGTCATCAAGTAGAATTATTTTGCAGATTTTGCCAGCACATTCCTGTCTTTCAGTGCTGGATCTTGCTAGACAGGGTTGACTGAGATCTACTGCAATCCTATCATCCCTGGTGTGGTGTGGGGAAAAAACAGGGTCCAGTTGATCCTTGTCCCACAAGCCTAAGTCCTGTCATAGTGCTGGCCCAGCACCACAGAATTTTGCTCTAAAGTGGAAGCATGGCCTAACAGGTCTTGAGGCTGCTGTGTCTGTTAGGATTGTGAAGATCATTGCAAGTGACTGTATATCTGGTTGAATCAGCATTGAGGAAGGGAAACTTATTCCACATGCCAGTATGCACAAGGCCATCCATAATCTCCACTGCTTTTAGATTATGCTCACCAAGTAGCTCACACAGCTCACTTCCAGGAACCACACATGATACAAAGAACTTTTTTCATGTCTGTGTTCAAACTGTCAGGGCAACACAGCCATTATTGTCATACATGTTTTATTCATTATATTCTTTTCCTACAGTCCTCATTTCCTCCTCGCTTATCTTTTCTACCTCCTTTTCTCTATGACTATCTTTTTCTTCTGTTCTTTAAATTTTTTCATCAGAAAATTAGGTTCTCTTTTAGCATGGCTACAGATGGAGTTTAGGATTGCTGACCTGAAATGAAGCATTTTTGCTCCAGATCCAAATCCTTAGTACCGAAAAATTGTTCTCAATTGTACCACTATGGACATAGGCATCCTCTTTTTTGAGTACACATGGCAAGTAGCCCAAGACATTCCTTTGGTTACATCCACCTGATCCCATATGGCAGTGTAGGTACCATCCTGGATTCATTGTAAAGAAGATTGGAGGTTTCTGGTAGCTTTTCTCACCAACCATCATATTCAGTGCTTATACATGAACAATTGGATTCTCACAGGTACACACATATGCCTGTGTTTCTGTCCTTTGTCCATTACTGACACTTCTTCTGCTATGTGGAAAGGCGATTCTGAGCCTAAATCCTGATAGAGGCATGTGGTTTTCTTTTCTGAGACTTCTGCCTATCTTTCCATGCACATAGAGTTTTGTGATACTACTACCTTACTGACTTATGACCCCAGGGCCTCCAGGGTAGGGCCATCTTGGCAGGTTGCCTTGACCTGGAAGCTTGGTTGTGGCCAGGATCAAAAAGTGTCAACACACCCAAATCTGGAGTGGCAGCTTTAGTGATCATTCTGGTAGGTGGAGTCAAGGAGAATTCCCTAGGATCTCTGGTAACACCCAAGTTGGGATATCCTGGTTATGCTACAAGAGGACAGTGTACAGCCCTTGTTTCGTAAGTCCATGTTTTTGTGTTTGAGGCCATTCTCTTGTGTTGCAGATTGGCATGTAAATTATGGAGCATTCCCTTGGGTGTCTAGGCCATATCTTCTGTACCTCTCCATGCTATTAATTGAGTGAAATGACTCAGGACACTGCAGGTGAGGAACTACTGTGTTCTGGGTTCTTTTACTCACAGGTTCTGAAACCACCACCCATCCTCATCCCCACCCACCCCTGTTTGAAAGCCCATCACCTACTTGCATGCTAACATAACCTGGTAGCATCCTCTGTGGTGGACTGCATCTAGAAAGCCATCTCTGGGCCAATCTTGGTGTATGAGTTTAGCTGCCTCTTAGACTCTAGAGGTAGCTGGTTTATGTTGTATTTTTGAACAGAAAAGCAGAGAGGGAGTGGTCCCATGGCATGAATTTTTTGGCATTTCGTGTGAAATTGTTGGTATATTTGCCTGTAATTTGGTGATCAAGTCTATTCTCTCACATGACAGGTCTATTGCCTCTCACTCCTGTTCCTTGGTTCTAGACCAATGGAGAGAAAGGTTAAAGGAACCATGATAGTATTCTGTGAGGATGCCTTCCTTTGGTATGAACTTATCGTTTTGAGCAGGGGTGTGGTTGTGCTGTGGGCAATCTAGTGGAACCAGTTAGGCATGTGTATTTTGTTTTGTGTCTAGATACCACAAGATCCACTGAATCACTTCACAGACCTCTGAACTACCTATGTGCTTAGAGCTTTGGCCACATGAAGAAGTATGTGTCTACAGAGGACACAGAGTGATCCATATTTGAAAGCACCTTGTAGACTTTAGAGAAAGGAAAGAGAGGCAAGTATCCTGAATCATGCCATCTGGTTAGGTGTGGTTGGGGTGGTTTGTTGGACTAGGGAGCGGAGATAGGTTATGTCACACCTGCACATAGTTCATAACAGTTGCCTGGCAATGCCCAGGAGACAGATATGATTGCGTCCAAGTCCACTACCTGATAGGCCAGGGAGTAAGTGGAATCAAAAGTCTCTTCTTTAGAGATATCCTTTCCTGACAACAGAGTTGTGCACTGCCTGCCTCATGAGTTGAAATTGTAGGTAGATTCTTTTGACATTTGGTGGCTCCTAATACGGATGAAGTTTGGCAGCATCCACATGAATTCACATGGCAGCTTTCCTGTTGGTACCAGCCTTGATCCATGGACAAGAAGATAACAGTTTTGGGATGGCCTTTCTCATCATCCATCTGATTCAGAGGTCAGACCTGAGCAACTGGATTATCACAGGTACATAGAGATGCCATTTTGGTTTGCCATATTTTCACCAAGGGAGTCTTCTATTGCATTATTGGAAGGCCAGTCTCTGCCTAGAACTCCAGTGACATGTGAGTGTCCTCCTGAGGCTTTTGCCTACTTTCCATTGCATATGCAGCTATGAAACAATACTCTTGATGATGTGTGTGTCAAATGTTAGCCTAGGAGAGCCTTCTTTTGGGGAATCGTTTTCTTAGACGCTTGGTTTCTATTTTACTGATTCCAGCCCTCAGTTTGATTAATTCTTTACATCTACTTCTTTTCAGTTTTATTGCTTATTTTTGTTCTTGGGCTTTCCGATATGCTCTTAATTTTCTAGTATATAAAGTCTTTTCTGGTAAGCTCTGTGTGCAGTAAATTTTCCCCTAATCATAGCTTTTATCCTGTATCATAAGTTTTGATATGTTTTAGAGTCCTATTCATTGAATTCATGAAAACCTTTAATTTCTTCCTTTATTTCTGTCTTGACCAACATATCATTAAGTAGGGAATTGTTGAGTTTCCATGAATTTGTAGGCTTTCTGCTGTTGCTGTTGATGAAGTTGAGCATTAATCCATGGTGAATTGATAGTATGCTGGGGTAATTTCAATTTTCTTGTATTTATTGAGGCTTGCTTTCTATCCAAGAATGTGGTCAATTTTTGAGAAAGTTCTGTGAGATGGTGAGAAAAAGATGTATTCTTTTGTGAGTGGATGAAATATTCTGTAAATATCTGTTAGGTCCATTTAGTTTATAACATCTATTAGTGCCAATATTTCTCAGTTATTTTTTGTATATATATATTTGTATTTTTTGTAGGATGGCCTATCAGTTGGTGAGAGTTGGGGTATTGAAATCTCCCACTATCAGAGTGTCAGGGTCAAAGTGATTATTTAAATTTTGCATTGTTTCTTTTACAATTGTTAGAGCCCTTGTGTTAGGAACAAAGGTGTGAAGAATTGCAATGTCATCTTTGTGCATTTTTTGTTTAATGGATATGAAGTGTCCTTACCCATGACTTCTGATTAATTGTGATTTGAAGTCTAATTTGGTGGGTATTAGAATGACTATACCAGCTTGGTTCTTAAGTCCATTTTCTTAGTAAATCTTTCCCAATGCTTTACTCTAAGGTAATATTTAACTTTGTGGTTGAGGTTTGGTTCCTGTATGCAGCTGAAGGCTGTATTATGTTTTTAAATCCATGCTATTACTCTGTTACTTTTTTCTGGGGGAATTGACAGCATTAATTTAATGGATATCAATGACCAATGGTACTTATTTCCTGTTATTTTGTAGTTATCATTGGTGTATATGTGTGTGTGTGTGTGTGTGTGTGTGTGTGTGTGTGTGTATGTTTCCCTTCTATTGAGTTTGATGGTGTGATAATATTTATTTCCTGTGTCTTGCTGAATGTAGTTGATCTCCTTGGGTTGAATTTTTTTACTCTAGTACTATCTGTACGGTAGGATTTATGGATAGGTAATGTTAGAATTTGTATTTACCATGAAATATATTGGTTTCTCTGTCTATGATAATTCACAATTTTCCTGGAAATAGTAGTCTGGGCTGATATCTCTGTTCTCTTAGAATCTGTATATTTTCTGTATAGGGTTAGGCATTAACATATCCATTAAGAAGTCAGGTGTAATTCTAATAGATTTGCCTTTGTATGTTATTTGTTGTTTTCTCTTGCAGCTTTTAGTATTCTTTGTATGTTTTGTATGTTTAGTGGTCTCATTTGTATGTGGCAAGAGGACTTGCTTTTCTGGTCCAGGCTAATTGATGTTCTATAAGCTTCTTGTACTTTTATAGGCATCTCGTTCTATTCTGTAAATTTTGTTCAATGATTTTGTTGACATTTTTATTTCTAAAAACTTTGTGAAGTATATAAGTCCTTGTATGTACTACCCAAACACTCTACAATTGTCCTAAGTTAGTAAAAAATTGAATTTGTGTCTTCAAATTTCTCTTGTCTGGGAAATTGTTTTTAAATATTCTGTTACCAAGCTTTGCAGCAAGTGCATTTATTGCTAAAAGAATATAGTGGCTCTTGTCAGGGAGACACTTCCCTTCTGATATTGCCTACATTGGTGAGTGTTTACACCTGAAGTGACTCATCTCTTACCAAGCCAGTCTGTCTGAATCTGAGGGCAAATATGTTGGAAATACAGGCCTTCCTGATGTTGAACAGATATCAGATAACAGTCCAGATGCTACAGCTACAGGGATAGTATCTCCTTCGGCTCCACAACATTTAATTCTCATGATTAGATGCTAAAAATAGTAGTGGAATTTCCCTTTCTGTCACAGCTTCCCACTATTTACTTCATAATGAAATAAGTATAAAAAATTCTGGAGCTTAAAAAAATCTTATTTCATATCAGTTGAACACTCTTTGTTGTCATGAGCATATGTCACTGAGACATAAAAGGTACATGTGGTTTAATCCTAGTCAAATCTAGACAGATAAAAATAAAGGAGAACATTGGTGTATATCCAATATAGAGACACCACATGAGATAGATAACTGAAGGACCTTATATGTTCGAATACACTGGAGTGTAAGATTTTTAAAATATAAAAATATGCAGTTTGGGTTTTTAGTATTGGATTTATTTATTTACTTATTTACTTTTGTAACAAGGTATCATATATTCAATGCTGGCCTTGACCTTATTATGTAGCTGAGGCTGCCCTTAAAATCCTGATTCTCATATGTCTACCTTTCCAGTCGTAGGGTTCTGTGTATGTGCCATGATATATAGTCTCTGCAGTGCTGGGGATCAACCCCAGAGCTTTTTGAATGGTAGTCCTGTACTGAGCTACAAGCTCATCCCATTTGGAATCTTTTCTTTTTATGGATTTAAATTTTGTTTATGTGTGTATTTCTGAGTAAGCACATGCCATAAGTATGTGACAGAAGAAACCAAAAGTGAGCTCCATAATACCTGATGCTGGAGTTACAGGCAGATGAAAGCCAAGTATTGTTGGTGCTGGGAACTAAATTTGGGTGTTCTGGAAAAGCAGAAATTATTCTTAACGATTGAGCCACCTTTCTTGGCCCATTTTTTAACCCTTGATGCCCATAGTTTACTGAAACCATAGACTGGCTTTAATCCATAGCCAGATGAACATCAGACTAAATGACATTTTCTGTGGCTGATTTTATTTAATTATTTTTGGTATCTAATTTGCTCTAAGATAGAAATGAATTTTCCACCTAGCCAACTGTCCAAGGTCAGATACATGGTGTGTTGCAGGGGGAGGAGTGAAGCCTTATGTTAATTAGATCTTTACAAAGTACCAGGCATGCCCTTGCTGTGAGACACAGGTCTATCATATAACTCATTTTGCAGTAGAAAATTCAAAACTGTAGACGAAGGAACGTTGTGAGATACAGTGAAAAATACTTTCGTTAATTGATTACTGTAGGACACACCTAGTAATTCCAATTAAACTTCATTAATGACTACATGAGTAAGGCACAGTTGGTCATACTGTTATGTGCACCATTGCATTCTGTATAATACATAGATCTCTGTGACAAATTACTATTGTTGACAATATTATTGAGTGGGGAGGTTGTTTCCCATCATTTCAGAGCAATCATAGAGATATCAGAGGTAAACACTTGATATAAGAAATATAGACACTTAATATTCTGGTAAAATCTTCTCTGTTTGCTAAAAGGTGTTCCATGGATTGTAATTTTCAGCTCAGTTCCAGATGCTGTTTATTATGAAAAGCATGAATATTGGCATTAGATAAAAAAATATACTCAGGTTAGATAGATGTATCAGCAGTTGAGAGCACTGACTAGTCTTTACGGTACTTCAACCACCTGTGTATGTCTATGTGGAAGCAAATATATACACCCATACTCACTTCCCCCACATCTGTGTGCACACACAGACACACACACACACACACACACACACACACACACACTCACTCACTAACACAAACACATGCACACACACAAGTTTGTATTTAGATTAATAGCATTTGTAGGAAAAAAAACTTGCAATTTTCTCTACATATCTGACACTTTTTAATTTTCAAGCTGTGGACTGAAAATACATTTTTGAAGATGAAGTTTCTTTTTTGATGCATCCTGTCACTTAGAATTTCTATACTTCCTTTCTTCATTTTGGGAATACTTAACCTCCACTTATTTCAGTATGTGCTCTTCCTTACCAGCATAAAACTGTGTTTCTGAAAGATTGTTAGACATAGAAATAGGATTTCTGGTATATACCACCTGTCTCTCCCTTTAAACAGAGACTATTTTAAAATTAAAGTATTATGCATCATTACGTTTAACATCTAAAATTTTTGCACCATTTCCAATGAAAAATCGTGATTTCACATGTACACTCAATGCCATTAACACATCTTATAAAATAAGGAATTATCCTTTACCATCATCTACGAAGCATGTTATGTTCAAATTCTGGGGTAATCTTAAAAATGCCATAGAAAAATGATTGGTTTATCTTAAGAGAACATTACAATATGTATACATTACAATTTAATTTGATAGAGGATCTTAATATATAGGCCTAGATTGTCTGAAATTCCCTATGTAGACCAGGCTGCCATGAAACTCACATACCTCCATTTCACTCTGCCTAATGACTGTTGTGACACAGGCCACAACAACTCTAAACACTGTTGTCACTAGTGCTCTTAAATGTTAATCGCTCACTTGCATTCGTACCCTCCACTCCCCTTAAAGTCATGAAGCCCAGATCTCAACTCACTTTGTTGCTGACAACAAATTTGAAATCCTGATTCTTCTGCATTCACCTCCAGGTCACTTCAGTTCAAGCAAGTTCCATCTTGCCTAGGTCCCTATAATCTCTCTTCCCATTAGTTTTCTTGCATCCTTTCATGCCATGAAAAAAATCAGGGAAGTTTTCCTGTGGGACATTTTATCTTCTGCATTACTCTGATTGCTTCAATGCAAGGATGATTAACTTGGTCCCTATCCATTAGGTTTCTTATAAAGTATCAGTTGGACACTGTCTTTCTTGATTCAATACTTTAGGGAAACACGATTTCTTAGGTAACTCTACTCTGAATTATTTACAACAGTAGGCATACAGTATCTTTTATTTCTTCCTTCATTGGCCAGATGGGTCCCCATGTGGAGAGACAATCTAATATTCTTAAAGATGTTGGTTGATCCTTTACAAACAATGACTACCATGGTCAAGATTTCCAGGAGGACAGCTGCAATCAATGTTAAGATTGCCTTCCAGGCATGGTTTTCTCTGTTAATGCAAGCCTTCTTCTCAAGGTAATTTCTAATGAGAGATGGAAGACGTAGACTAAGACCTACTTATAATTCATGGTAGAGGCTATAGTTCAGAGAGCCCCTGAAATGACTAGGGGGCATGTGTACTCTGTTACTTCCATAGAGAGGAACCCAAGATTTAAAAGATGATGAAAATATAGTAGAGTGTGGCATGTATGTACTTGATGTACAACAGAATATATACTTCTTCCCGTTCAATTTATTTGTCTATGGTAGATTGTTCCATGCAGTCACAGCTATCGAGAGGTGCCCAGGTTGGTGTTTGTATAATAGAGAATAGGAATCTGTTCAAGTACCCTCTGTTGGATTATCATGTGCCTGAGCAGAGAAGCTCTTTGATTGCTAACCAAGTGGACAGCAGTTGATCTATACATTTATTTCCATAGCCTTCTCCTGGTGAAACCTCTGAGCAGTTTGAGATGCAAGTTCTTCAGTTGTCAGCAACACAGAGGCTCCCTGAATTCTGATTGTTACTGAGATAGGACAGGATATCTCCAAAGAGGCAAGACTTTGGCCTTTTTCCCTGGGCATCACAAAAAATCTCAATACTGAGGAAATAGCTTCTGCAGTTTCAGTTGTAAAGGAGGTGGAGTTAGAAGGCCTCTTGGATTATGAAAGCATTCCCCAAATGAAAATGCCAATTTCATAAGATGTCAGACATAAAAGTCTGCCATGCTTTCCAGTAGGACAAAATCTATGGGAGCATGAGTTCTGAGGACGGATGCCATTTTATGTATTGTGTGTGTATGTGTGTGTTTTTGTGTTTGTGTGCTAGGAGAAGTATTCAAAGCAGTATGTGCTATGCCTTATCTGAGTTTTAATCCTTGGAGACTTCTATTTTCTGAGTAGTATCAGAGAGCATAAGGGGTGTATCTGGTAGAGTGGCGATGAAAGGAGCTGGGAGATATGGAGGGAGGGGGAAAGAGGTTCTGGATGTTTTATATGAGGTAATAAAAACAAATTAAATACTTAAAAACATGCAGAAGGAATGTGGCGCAAAAAGGGCATCAATAATGATGAGAAAGCTTTTCTTTTCTGCAAACTTTTATAATAAAATGACACTCTTGTGGTAAACACAATTTACTTGATCTGTATCAGTTATAAGTTATATTCAATAAATCTATGCTAAAACAAAAAGAAAGATACAAATACCAACTTGACTGAATTGCACCCTGCTGCTTGGGTTCAGTTCCATTAATAAAGGAGGATATCTGGGGATATGAGGACTTTGTTTTTATTCGAGATGGGGACAGCTGAGTAAGGTAAAAGCACAAGAATGTTGTTTAGTCTCCAGTCTGGTTGTATTGGAGTAAGAAATATATCTAAGACGTCATCAATATAATGAATGGCATAGTAATGCATTCACTTGATTGTATGATATACTAGTGTTTGTATGTAAGAATGTGATAGGAAAAATAAATAGTTCCCAACCCATAAAGAAACATGTTCTGTGGATGATCTAGAGACATATATACTGATGTGTCGTGAGTAGGTGGGGTCTTAGTAGCACAAAGAACAGTAGTAGATTGTGATAACCTGTGAGATCATACTGGTTGCCTGGCAAATCCAGTGAGATTCTTATGGTCACTTCTCATCTGGACAACAAAAATGGGACAGGTAAGATGTAATGTTTTCTTTGGATATGTTACTTTTCAAGATCAGTTTCCTCTACAACTTTTCATTTCAGTATATGCTGGTGGTGATTCTTCCCATCAAGCCACTGCCCAAGCCCTGTAATCTGTTCTGGAGCTGGCAGTAGAACCCAAGACAGGGATACCTAATGACATAGATACAGTCTGTGGACAAACTAATCAATATGGTGTTGGAAGCTAAAGATGTCAATAACAGGGTGATTTTTTTTATTGGGTACAGTTCTTCCACGAGATTTGAAGCTATTTCTTATATTAGTTCCTGGATAAGGAAGTAGGCATTCCATCTTGTATGGAAGCTGCCCAACTTTTTCTATCTGATTGTCTCTAAAAGCCTGAATTCACAGTGTCATTACCACATGAGAAGACTGCTTTGTGGCTCACACTTGAGCCTGGTGCCACAATGATCTCATAGGGTCCTGCACCAATGTTAAAGTCAGAGTGTTGCAGTTGCATGTTGAGAAATCTTGATTATGACTCCATACCCTGAGTCATTGGTTTTCCTTCTGAGGTTTCTGGACTACATTTCTGCTATGAATTGGGTTCCATTCTGTCTATTTATATGGTCTAGGGTCATTAAACTGGATCCATTCCAAGTAGCTAGTGTCTCAGTTATTTTGATATAAGAATGCTGTAAAACTTTTAAGACTACCTCCCTCCCATTTAATCTATCTGGGAGATTCATCTCTTGCAAGAATAGCCTAAAGTAATGACTGTTTACTAAGTAGGGATTCATTTGGTTGGCAGAAAATTGAGGTGTTGTTCAGAGGAGGGCCCAGTATGTGGCTATATGTTCAATGCAGCATGGGATTCTACATAAATTAGTGTAGTGATCCAGAAAATTTTAGTGATGCACACTTTTTCTGTTTTTCACATCAGAGCATGAGAAGAAGGTGGGCTGCTTACTCTGTGATAGGAGCAGGGGACATTTCATCTTAAAATTTCTAGGCAATTTAATACATGGTGACACTCTTGTTTAGTTCAGTCTTGCGAGGCCAGCAAGTGTCTACAATATCTTACCAATTCAATAAGAAAACACAATCTCTCAATTCCATTGTTATTCCGGCTTAGAACTGATGTTATTGAGTAGCAGCCCAGTGATAGTGTTTTTATTCAGGTTGGACAGCAATGAAATTGTGGCTTGGCATTTGTAAACCCAGTGACTAACCTGTTCTGAGGTCGGGAAAATGACTCCAGAGGCATGCGTATCCTGATTTTCTGGAAGGCAGGAGCCACACAGCTCTCACAGCTCTTTGGAAGTAGTGTCCTATAGGAAGTTATCCAATCATTCTGGAAGTCAGGAGTCACAGAGTACTGGCAGCTTTGAGGCAGGGAAGGATTCCCCAACTGAGCTGGAATGTTACAATGTAACAACTCCTCTCTGCTCTGCACCTCATCTCTGCTGTGAGGGAAGAAGCTCCCCTAGCATTGTAGCTCCAAAGAGATATCCTAAGCTAACTGAAATGTTCTAGCTGAGTTGAGGTGTTCTTCACTGCTTCTTCTCTTCTCTTAACTGCTTCCTTTCTTTTGTCCTCTTCATGGCTGCCTCCACTTGGGAGCAAGGCCACAGCCAGTGTTGAACTCCCTAAGGTGTAGAGTACAGAATGGTGTGAATTATATAATGTCCCCAGTGTGAGGAGCATCCCAGAGTGGCCTGTGTTTGTTTAGATTTTTTATTACCTTACTTGGTCTTCCAGGAGAGGATGGAGAGTCCTAACCTAAAGTAATGTGTATTAGTTGAGCCAATTCTTTGCTGATCTGCCAGGTTGGGCCTCCTTAGCTAGCTTGGAGTGGGGATCCTGATAGTCCTAGGGTGAGCTGTCCTTTGGTGTTCTGAAGTCCCAGATTTCACAAGGCTAGCATAGCCAGACTTCCACAATAGGGAAATGTCATAGTTCCCCAGGGGTCTGCTGGAAAATTTGAGTCCCATGGTGATCACCGGGGGGTTGTCTGGGGACCCAGAATCCCCAGCAGTGTAGGAAGTGAGTTAAGCAGTAGCTCCAAGTGGCAAATATGCCCGAAGCCAGAGGTGGCACCTCCAATGAGACTCCAGGGACATGAGCGGTTGGTGAGCAATGGGCACTCGGTCATGCTCCAGGCTGAATAGCCGTGCATACTGGTGAGTAGAGCCATTGGTCAAGATCTGCCTTGCAGAATGGGTAATAGGCAAGGAGGTTGGGGGAATTCTGCGGCCACTTCCCCTCTTGGGGATTGCATTGCTGCCTCCTTTCTTGATGCACTGGACAGGGATGCCGCCCACACACAGGCCTGTCAGGCAGTAGGATGGCCATGTCCATGTGAGTCCGCTTGGCAGAACGCAAAGGGCAGAGTCAGTGACCCTTGGACTCCCTTGGCTCAGCCCTGGTCTAGTCCAGGTATCAGTAGGTGGTGCTCAGAGGGTTCTGGCTGGGGCACTCAAGATCCACTGGCTGCTGTTGCCCCCTGTTAGATGGAAAGCAAATGCACATGGTGTTGCGACAAATCCCTGACCTGTGACAGTCTCCATTCTCTCTACCTGGATTCCTGTGAAAAAATGCAGCTGCTAACCATCAGGATATAGGCCAGCCAGGCCTGCTTGCTCAAGAGGACCTCTAACCTGGGTAGAGCACCTCTCTTACCTTCTACTTTAAATGCTTTGGGCTCATCCAGGAACATGGCTCTCCCTGGTGTCCAATGTGAGCTGGGTCTCCTGGACACCCAGGGGACACTGGCCTTGGCTGAGCCCCTTGTGCCTTGCTCTGCTGCGTCTTCACAGATTAGCATGGGTAGGGAAGTCTTCTGAACTTAGGAACAGACTTCCTTGCTGATTTCTCCATGGCCTCTGACCAGGCTTTTTCCCATGGGTTGAAGTCCTGAGTTGGCAGACACTCTAATAGAATCTGTGATGTTGGACCCTTGGAGGAGAACTGAACATTGGTTTGTTAAAAGTCAGAGGAGGGCAAAGCTCTAGAGTAGCAGGGAGCAAAATTTCTTGAACATCATCATCCTTTCCATCCTAGACACACTTCAGGTACTAGGATGGCAGAGAAAGTCTGGTCTAATAGGAATCAGTCAGAATTCACATGTTGCTAGATTCCTCCAGCTGTGCTTAGCCCATAAGACTTGACCTGGCTCCTTCAAAAAATTTCCCATATTGTGGTCCTGATTTATCAGAGAGATACATCAAAGGAGTGTATGATACCAAAATGTTTCCACTGCGATATTTAAATGTCTCACAGACTTTTACAATCCGGGCATTCATTCCCATAGTCGGCAATGAACTTTAGTTCCCAGTGGTTACCAGACATAAGCGAAGAGCAAGGGAGTTTGCATTAGGCACCTGTCCTAAAGGAACTCACCATAGATTGCAGAAGTAAATAATCATGGGCAGTGTAGGAAAATCACTATCATCCAAGTAGAGTGCTTGGGGAGATGGAGGGAAAGAACAAAAATAGACTATATTCATGAGACAGTTTGGAGAGTAAGAAATCATAGAAGAAGAATACTTCCACAGTCAATTGTTTGTTCCAGTCATGGAGAATTTACCAGTGGTCTCATGAACTGCAAGCCTGTCCCTGATCCAAAACCCCAGTTCCTGAGTTTCAAGGTAGAATAGTCATGGTTGTTTATCATTGTGAGAAGAAAAACATGCAGGTAAAAGGAAAAAGAAAGAAAGGTTTTTCTTTGGGTGAACTGCACATACAGTTTTCAGAAATCAAATCAAAAATCAGATATGATAGAAGGTGAAAAATACTTCAAAATATTTAAAAACATGCCATTGTCATGTATACTTAGTGTGTTGATATTTTTTTGAATTGCTATTGCTTCAATTTAATTTAATGTATGTTGCATTCTGTAACAGAATAGAGTGTAAGAGGAACGCTTTTTTTATTTGAACTCGGGATCTCATGTAGATCAGATTGGCCTTGAGCTTCTATCAACTGAGTTGAGGACTCTGTGCTGCATTGTTGATTGGCATAGTTCATAGATATTCTCGAGCATTCCCTTTCGAGTTTTAAGCAGCTTTTGCACCTTCCATGTGCCCATAATTGAGAGTTGTATCTTAGGGAAGTACAATAGTGCAGCCCCTGCATTCTGTTACCCAAAGGTCGTGAGCCTAAAACCATACTTTCTTCTTCTGCCATCCCAACAGGGAACATCCTCACCCAGTTGTATTCCCATACAACCTTGTTGGGATTCCCTGTAATGGACTGCACCTAGAGAGCTATTCCTGATCACTAAGGATGTTGAATATTTCTTTAAATTTCTTTTCTTTAAGTACTTTGTTAAAGATTACATAGAATGTGCATATTTCTTCCCATAAAATGCCCATTTTTACTATACCAATCGTACCAAAGAAGAAGCATGGGCTATCTTTCCATCCTGTGAGCTCTTCTTCAATTTCCATCTTCAAGAAAAAAACATATTTGTCATTCAAGTTTTCCAATTGCTTGATTAGAGACACTCTAATATTTCTGGTGTTGTTTGTATGTTTGTAAATGTGTTGTTTCCCTGAATTCTTACTCTGTCCATCTGTCATTTGTGTATATGGGAGGTGAAGACTTTTAAAGGTAATCTTGTTGTCTCAACAACCCCATTGAAGATGTTTATCCGCTATAGTTGTTCCTTTTTATACTACTATTAAATATGTATGGAGAGAGGGGACAACAGTTTCTTGTTTCAGATTTTAATAGAATTATTTTTACTCTTTCCATTTAATTTGATTTTGGCAGAGTTCTTGCTAGAATTTGCCTGTATTATGTTTAGATATAGAATGCATCTCCAATCTCTCCAATAGGTTTATCAAGAAGGGGTGTTAGATTTTGTCAAAAACAGTCTTAAGTTCTAGTGACATGACATAATTGTGTGATAGGAAAAATAAATAGATATCAACTTATAAAGAGACCAATAACCCATGGAAAAAGGTAAATAAGTATATCCTGATATGTGATGAGTAGTTGGGATTTTAGTGGCACTAAGAACAGTTGTAGACTGGTACAACTTCTGAGATCGTGATGATTGTATGGAAAACCCAATGTGATTTTTATGTTGCTATATCAACTGGCCAACAAGCATGAGCCAGCTGGAATGCAGTATTTTCTTTGGCTATGTTAGTTTCTGGAGATTACTATCCTCTAAATTGTTTCATTTCAGTTTATGCTGACATTGATTCTTCATATCAAGCTATACCCAAAGCCTTAGAAACTATTCTGTAGCTAGCACTAGAACCCAAGGCAGGAATACTTGATGACATATTCTATGGTCTGTGAAAACACTGATCAATATGGAATAGGAAGCTAAAGAACTCCATAGCAGGGTAAGTTTTCCACTCTGTATGGTTCTTCAAGATTTGAAGCTATTTCTTAAATTAGTTACTGGTTAAGGAGATAGGAATTGTATCTAATATGGCAACTGCCCAATATCTTCTATCTGATAGCAAGAGTGATTACATTGTGACTCAAAGATGAGACTGGGTAAACTGCACCCAGAGACAATGGTCTCTGAGGGTCCTGAACCAATATCAATCTCAGGATGTTGTTCTTGCATGCTTCCAGATCTTGATTCTGCCTGTGATCCCATTGGTTTTGTTTCTGAGGTTCCTGGACATCATTCCTTGAAAGAATTGGATTTATGCATTAAGGTGGAGCCATTCCTAGGAGCTAGTAACTTAGTTCCTTGGACATCAGAATCCTGTGCAATCTTTAATCCCACCTACATCCCAGTTATTCTATCTGGGAGACACATCTCATGTCAGAATTGCCTAAGCTAGTGAGTGCATACTTTCATGGGTGTCATGTAGTAGGCAGAGCAATTGTGGTTTTGGTTCAGCAGAGAGCCCAGGATGTGGAAATAGGTTCAGTGCAGCATTGCATTCTAGATGAATTACTATGATGAGCAAAAATATTTTGTTCATGCAGTTTGTTGGGTTTTTTTTTTTGGTTTTCAAATCAGAGCTTGAGATGAAGGAAGGCGGCTCACTCTATGATTTCAATGTAATTTAATATATCATGACCCCTATATTCCATTCATTTTCATGAAGCATGCAAGTGTCTAAAATACCATGTAGATGCAAAAACATAATCTTAAAGCTCATTTTTCCCAGTGTTTAGAATAGATGAAATTGAGTTGCAGCCCAGTGTTAGTGTTCATATTAATGTCAGACAGATATGGAAAAATGGCGTAGTACTCAGGAGCAGAAAATCTCCGAAACTCTGTGGTGAAGATAGTATCCCCAATGCAAGATTTTACAGCTTTGAAATGAAGTGCCCTGGCTGTTGAAAGCCTAGGGAACACACAGTTATTAGCTGGAGAAGATGTCCCCAAATGGCAAGCAATCCTGACATTTTGGAAGCCAGGAAACACATAGCTTTCACAGTTCTGAGGTGGGGAAGGTATCCCTAATGGGAATGGGCATCCTGACATTCAGGAAGCCAATAAGTAAAGTGAGACAAACACCCCTGTAGTCATACCACTGAGGGAAGAAAGCAGATTGGAGTCTAGACCCAAGAGTCTATATTATGTGCTGGGAAAAGGGAAAAAAATTGTCAAGGTTTTATAAATCCCAAATCCAGTTAAAAATAAGACAATCACAATTGAGCCAAATTTGAAGCAAGCAAGTTTTAATTATATTAACTAAATACTGGACAGGAAGATGGACTCTGACAGGCACAATTCGGACATACTCATTGTCACCTACATAACTCTCACAGAAATCCCTCAATCATATGGCCTCAAATCATATAATTTAAAAGGTTAGAAACAGTAACGCTATGCGCTTCTCACCAGGTCCATAAGTTACTAGCATCTACCTTGATGTACTCCCTGTGTAGGTTATTTCAACCTACAAGTGCACAAGCGGATCTGGTGCATGAACCACATCCTCTGCAGTACAGTCAACTTCGGATCTAGTCACTCCCTACCCAATAATCCAAGAGGTTATATCCTCTAATGAGAGGGATACAAGACTCTATCAGCTGTACAGCCCCAACTAGCATTCCAGGAGGGTATCTGTTTTTGTTTCAAAGTTTTTTTTGGCATAGTAACTAAAACTTAAAACATCACTTTTCCTCTTACAGTTTCTTTCAATATTCCAAGAAGAAAACAGGTTCCTCATTGACAAAGCCCCAAATTCCGATGCTCTTGAAGCCCTCACAGACCTTAATAGTGGGAGACAAAAAAATCCCATAATTATTGTGCCATGTGGCTATAGAGTTGAGTGTACATATTCATTCCACTCAAACTTCTTTTTCTTATTTTGTATTAGTGGTTATTAAATGATTATACTGTGTCTTCAGGGAGCTTTTCAGATGAAATATTTTCTTTGTATATTTTACAATCCCAGAAAAATAACCTGTAGCAGCCTCTATTTTTGCATACAATGGTTATGATGTTTCTAACAAAATCATCACCCAAGTCCTGGAAGTTGGACTGCAGTTGTCACTAGAACCCAAGGCACAGATCACTGATACCACTTTCAGTGGATAAGCTGATCAAAGAGTTGTGGTGGTAAATGTCTTCTCTTGTAAGGGTTGCAACAATGAATAGAAATCTCATAGTCTCAGAGGTATCCACAGCAGGGTGAGGTTTACACTGTGTACCAGATCTCACAAGCTAAAGTTATTTCACAGACTAGTTCGTGGGTGATGAAATAGGTGTTTTTCACTGCTATAGAATCTTTGCAAATTATACTATTAAATGTTCTTTAGGAGCCTAGATTCACTGTGTAAGTATCACCCATGAAGTCTTATTGTTTCATATTTCCCACTTGAAACTAGAGCCAAGACCACAGCTGAGGGTACTGCTCCATATACAATTCAGGATTTTGTTATTTCATGCTTAGAGGTTTCAACTCTACCTTTGGCACCGTGTAAATGGTATTATTTCTCAGGATTCTGCTCCCTCATTTACCTATATCCAGATTTTTGTTCATCTTTTCGAAAGAGTGATACATTAGGATTGACATTGGACAATTTTACTAGACAGTGTGTCTCTCTAATTCTTAGAAATGAGTGCCTATTCAATCTTCATCCTAAGATCATCTTACTTACACAACAGGGGAAAGGCATCAATTGCCAGATGATGACCAGTACAGTACAGTACAGTTTCCTGAGGCATGTGGAATTATAGAATTCTTGACCTCATAGAGAGAAAAAAAAGTTTAACAGGAGTACAAAACAATAGTCACATAGCAATCCAGTTTTGGGGCTTGGGAAAGTGAGTAACTTGCCTGGTCTTCCTTACAGTCTTAGAAGCAGAAAACAGAGTTATCCCAAATTTGAACAATCTCTCTCACTGTCCCAACTTGCATTCTCTGCTCTCCATAGGCACACATAACTCTTTACATGGGATACTACATGTCCTTATTGGGGACTCTATCTATGATATTGAGCACATATACTCCTCACACTCAAAGTTTGCTTCCACTTTTATTTTTGTGATTATATTATAATATTATTCCCCTTCTCTTTGTTCCTCCAAAACTTCTCAAATACCATGCTTCTTCTATCCATGCAGATAAAGGATTGCATGAATGAGCCTAAACCTGAGAAGGAAAATCCTAACAATACATATGTAAAATGAAACAGAAGGAAGCTTCAATCCTAAATCTAGATCTACAGAAAGTTAGAAATAATAAGGGTTGAAGAAATAGTCTTCCACAGGCAAGAGAAATAAGAGTTATGTAATACCCTTTTTGACAGTATAGTACACTTAGAGTACACCCCCTTTTCTGGTCATACAAAAACACCTGTTTTCACTTCTTGCTCCTTCATTTCCTCTTCATATTTAATTATACACCAAACATGACCAAATATGTGTCAGACAAAGTTAATGCAAGAAACCAAATCTAATATAAGGGTTTGGGTGCAGTAAATCTTGGTATGTAGAATATGCATCTGAGAAAGCAAGAAAATGTTAAGCATCAATACGGACAGTTATGTGACTTTCCTCATGGTGAAAGTGTGGAGAAGCAGATACCTCAATGCAGGTATACAATGGAGCTAAAACCAGTAAATGAGGAAATATTTTTCTGTGAATATTACACTGCCTGTGTGACTTACCTAGGAATCATGCCTCTAATTATACCTGATTCATTTTTAATATGGATTCACTTCATTGTACCTTGCTCAGAATTTCCAGGGGAAATGAAGTGATCAGAGATTCAAAAGCCTTCTAGTCATTTTTTTTCCATGGCATGCTTCTCTGCTTAGCCAGCTACTTCCTGATTGCAGGTGGGAGAATGGGTAGCATGGTGCTGTGTATAAATGTGTAAAAAATCTGAGGTTCAGAAATCACTTGAAAAGTAATGAGGGCATGCATTCTGGGTTTTCCACATGAGAAGGATGGAAGCCTCTAGAGTATCAGTAGCCATGATAAAATGTCTTATGTTTTTGGTAGATAAACAAGAACATATCTTTTACTTCTCCTCATTAATATTTAAAAACGAACACATTTGAAAAATGATTGAACAACATTCAGTCACAATTCTCTATACGTGTACATGATAACACAGGGGATATTGCGTGGATCACAGAAAAGAGACATATTCCCTTGTAAATAGTCTGTGTCTACTTTTATGACTAAACATATTAGAACGTTAGTAGTTAACCATATGGGTTGCAGGGAATCAGTCAATTAAATTACTTAGCCTGCTCCAAGTGAGAATGCAGAGCGAGTTAACATTCAGCAATATTTTCTCAACCACAAGTGGGTTCCTCGGATTATGGTTGGCACAAAAGAAGTCTCCTACATGGAAGAGAAAGTGGTCTTTTGCTCTGAATATCACCAACTATCACAATACTGAGGAGTAGACTCTAAAGTCTCAGTAGTTAGGTATTTTAGATATGAAATGTACTTCCCACATGGTAAGTACAATATCCAAGGAATCCAATTGTAAATATCTGTCCTTCTTAAATATTGCAAGGTACAGGGGTACATTTGTTCTTGTGAGCTTAGATTTCATTTTATATATCATATGTGAATTTGTGTGTGTATACATGTGACTGTGTAAATGTATCTATGTCTTTGCTGGAAATAGAATTTAAAAACTTACTTTTTCTACAGATTTGCACCATGTTCACGTGGATCACATTCAACAAATAAGACAGAATGAGTTGATATTGTTTCCATTTCAGTAGAAGGAGGGTGAATAAGGCAGAAGCACAAGAGTGGTGTTGGTCTCCAGGATTGCGGAGTGAGAACAGGAGAATCCAAATTATAGATAAGTGCCTAAATATCTATTCATATGGCAACCCAATTCTTTCACTTAAATATGTGCATTATTATATGCATAGTAGGTAAATGTGTGGCAGTAAATGTCAAAGAAGCTACCACTCCTAGACAGTCTTGTGTACTTTCGAAAATGTTACTAAGTATAAATTGATGGGTAATAAGTGGGTTGTGTCCCTGTGGCATGTGGACCTGTATTTGATGGTGATAGAGTATGGTATCATAATTGCCTAGCAACACAATGACATGCTCTGGGTCAAATCTCATGATCACAACAGACATGGAGCTTTTAAGTTGTAGTATTTCTTTTGTTGCTTTTACATTCCTAGGATAAATATTATAGGTGAAAACAATAGGATATTCCTGGTGAAATATTGCCAAAATCAGAATTGTGTTGGTGAAGCACACACTGCTTTTTTTTTCGATTTCTTTTTATTCCTTGAGATGACGACGGTCTGCTTCCTCCAAAACATGGCAATGATCCATTATATCCTTGGGTATTTATGGTCTTTTGACTCTGTTAACCAGTCCAATCTCCTGAGGCAGGAAAAACTCTAGAATTCTTGGCCTAGCTGGACTAAATGACACTTCCTAGTGTCCTTTGTGGTTTTGTTTAGCAGGGAAGCAAAACAGGAATCACCCAGGAGTGCATATAGGGCTTCGAAAAGAGTGGACTTGCCTGGGGTCCTTTCTTGTCTTCCAAATAGAAAACTGAGGGATGCAAATTTGAAATAGCCTCAATCACTGTTCTAAGCTGCTTTCTCTGTGATTTCTCTACACTTTCTGAAAGCACATTTATTGGAATATACACCACAAAATACATAATCCAACATTTCCAATCATCAGTCCTTCTTTTCATTCATACATTCTTATTTCAATTTTCTTTCCTATATCCATGTCTCCTTAACGATTTCCCATTTTCATTAGTTTTTCACTCAATCTTATTGTTATTTCTTCCTCATGTTTCATTTGCTTTTGTTCATTCTTTATTTCCTTCTTTTCTTTCTTTTTTCCTTTTTTGCATTTTTAAATGTTTTTCATTAGGAGAGTTGTAATTTTACACTTCATTCACCTACCTATCAGACATTGTTTTTGAAAGAGAAATATGTATATTACTACCACAAGGAGTTAGGATCACCATACCTTTATTTGCAGAGTAGACATCATGTACAGCTAAAAGATGCATATTATCCAAAAGTAGAATGATGTGTTATTATTCATGGTGAAAATTTCAGAGACTTCCATGCAGGGATAGCAAGGAGCTTCAAAACCAATGAAATAGGAACAGTTTCTTTTTTGCGGCATACGTAGGAAATAGGATGCCTGATATAGTTGATTCACTTTTAACCTTACGTTACTTAACTGCATCTTAGTAATGTTCCTCAGGAAGAATGCAAGGATCCAGATCAAGAAATCCCTTGAATCATAACTTTTTAGGTCATGTGTTTCTTCTTGGCAAGTTGCTCCCTAATTACAGGTGGAAAAATGTGTACTAGAGGACCTAATTGTAATGTATAATAGAGACTGGGGTTCAGGAAGCTCACAAATTAGCCAGGGAGCATTGATAACATGTTTTTCATGTAAATTGTAACACAAGCCTCAGAAGGTGGAGAGAGAACATATGTATGTTGTAGATGTAGATCACCACCTCTCTTACTTATCCCCTTAAAGTTTAAACATGAAACAAAAATTGTTATATAGTAGAAGCCTCATACAATCACAACATTAAAATGGAAACTATTATGACACATGTTATACAGTGCTATGATCACAGGCATGTGCTCTTATTAGTGTAAATTTTCTAATCTTATTGCTGATCATATAAAACCATTCGTTAATTGTAGTAAATGGTAGTGGATGGAGGTAAAAATGTCCATAACATGGCAAGTGAGCATGCATGCTGTGTATTTCCCCTAGAGTCAAAGCCTTCCCACAAATTATACAGAAGACATGGCAAATTGAATCGTGTATGTAGTTGATTAGGACAGCACATCTATTTCTTAACCTCTTATTTTAGAACAAGGAGTGATGATTGTAATATGGTGCATTCTCATGCAGTCACAACCATCCTCATGAACTCATAATATTACTGGTTATCATACAGGGATCACAGAATTAAGGTATATTCTTTAATCAATAAAATTGTCTATTCTTGTGTCTGATAATATTGCCTGATATTTGCAACTGTGTGAACAGCATCTGTTCAGTGAAATGAATTTCATAGCCTTCTCCTTATGAGAACTTGGAGCACGTCAAAATACATACAGCAATACAGTGGCATGGGCACCTGCAGGCTAAGTGGCAATGGTTTGGAGGGAGTGTCCCAGGACCGTGCTGCATGGGCAGGGGCAAGCCTGGGAGATAAATTTCCAAGTTCCTTTGAGCAGACCTTAAAATATCATTTCCTTTCCTCTGGAGGGAATTCCTGTATTATTCTTTCCCCTCGCCCCACTTGTCTCTCTTTCTAGCAAAGCTACACACAAGGAGCATTTAGTGAATGGCTTCCTTGAATAAAGGATTGGATGAATTTATTTAGGGACAAATGTAGTCTAATGGTGAGTTGATGAAATCCATGCCATTTTTCACTGCCCATAACATACATAGGTAGGCCGGGTGTCAGCTATTTTTTTCTGTACAAAACTAACTTACTTTTAAAATGTGAGGATTTGTTGAACAAAATCCATGTGGTTTTCTGTCAGTGTGAATATTGTTTTCTCATCTATATCGTAAATATGGATTTTATTACCACTGTAGTTTTTTTCTGTTTTAAATAGAGGCATAAAATTGGTTCCAAAAAATAGTTCTATTGGGTAAAATAGATTTCATCCAGTAATTCCTCACTCCTGGTGCAACAATGTCTTACTTTCACCAGTTAGGCTGGCTTCTCTGGATTCCTAGCAGATTTTTCTTTTTGATACTTTTATTTAGAGAAATTGCTAATTTGAAAATATAAAAAATTGTTTCTTAAAATCAACAGTGATGCTAAAGCTAATTTGTTTATTTTTAGTGTGTTCTTTCAGTTTTGCACAGGTATAGAAGGTTCTTTAAACAAGACTGTAAAATGTAAACCCAGTTAACCATTTTAACAAATTTATTGTTTATTTGTTATAGACCTTATTATTTTTATTACTAGGGTAGATATAAACAAATGGTAGTTACTAATTGCATCTTGGATCATTGTTCTCTGCCTGATATGGGCTTTTTTCTTTTTAGGAAAACGTACTTGAGGTACTTCTTGAGGGGAGAAAAACAGATAGTCTTTATGAATTCATCCAATGATGTTAACTTTATATTTGCAAACAGTATTAATATGAGTTATAAACATATGTATTGAAGAAATTCTGATTTAAATTTACCTACCAAAGGTTAATTTTCACTTGCTTCATTAATAAGATACACTAATAACCAGCCCTGGATTAAATCCATTGTCAAGAAGAGTTGAGGTTAAGGCGGCCTTTCCGAATTCCCTTTAGACTCAGGCTGAGATCTGAGAACCTGGATCTCTCACACGTACACACAGCTGTTTTGAGTTTTGGCCTCTGTTCATTAGGTAGGATGAAGGGTTCTTCTTGGTTTAGTTGGGTCTGGGTAATCGCATTGGGAGAGGAAAGAGGTTATGACAGATGTGGTGATAGCTCATAATGGTTGCCTAGCAATGCCTAGGAGACTGATAAGGTGGGAAAGCAAGCCCACTGCTTGATAGGCAAGGTGTCAGGAGACATATAATGTTTCTCCTTCAGACCTGTCCTCCCCACAACACGATCCTAGGCAGCCTGTCTTTTCAGGTGAAATTGGGTTCTTAGACCCTTATAGCCCCTGTTGTGGATGAAGTGTGGCAGAATTCACCTGAACTCAGACAGAATGGTATGTAAAGGCATCAGTCTGGATCCAGAGGCAAGTAAATTTGAGGTTTTTAGCTCTTTAACAACTTCCATCAGACCTAAGAAACTGAATCCCTTGCAAGTACACATAGCGACCTTGCTCTTTTCCCTTTCTCCATTGAAATACTATTGCCAGGTGGGAAAGCAGTTCGGGGTCTAGAGCCCCATTGAGATGGGAGGTTGTTTTTGGTGTGGTATCTGGTCAACTTCACATGTAACCAGATTCCTTTGACACTACCACCCAGATTCCCTACAGACCTGCTTTAGTCTGAGGCTGTCTTGGCAGACCTCCTTGATCTCAAAGCTTAAATATGAACAGGTTCACTGAGTGTTAGCACACTCATTTCTTGCCTGAAAGCCTTAGTGGTTTTCCAGGTGTGCAGAGTCAAGTAGAATTCACCAGGATCTCTGGGGAGGTCCAAGTCAAATTGTGCTGATGTACCACAAAAGGGCAATGTCCAGTCCTTGATCCCCAGATCCTTTTTTTGTTTGTTTCTTATAATGCTACTCTAGTACAGATTGCCATGGGTTTTTTGCAGCATTCCTTAGGACTTATCCAACAACTTCTGTGTCCTCAGATTCCCTGATTTGAATGGACTGTCTCATGGTAGAGAAATTGAGAAGCCTCCTTGTTCTGTGACCCACAGGTCCTGAGCTTATCACCCATTACCACCTGTACCTGCACCCATGCCCTGAATCCTCTTTCCTACTAGCATGCCATTATGACCCTTCTGAAATCCCCTGTAGGACTGCAATTAGGGAGTCAATTCTTTCCATGCCTGGGCTATAAGGTAAGCTGCCAACCTGGATTCCGTAGTCATTTTTAAGTTTTCTGTTTTTTCTTTGTTGTTTTTGTTTTTGTTGTTTTTTTTTTGTTATGTTTTTCTCATGAAATACCATACAGAGTAATCCCACAGCCCAAAGTATGTGACATTTTTAATGCACTACTATCATCAAGTAAAACTGTTTTACAGGTCTGCCAGCTGGTCTCTGTGTTTCAGTGGACATGGCCAGCACCCTAAGCAGTATCTCTGGTCCTTGTTAAACAGGATTATCTTGGATCGTCAGCAAATCTGTTGTCCTGGGGAGCTGTAGGGAAAAACAGGCTCTAGGTGGGCCTTCCACAGAGTAGTCTGATCACAACATGGTTTGGCTTGCTCCAAGCAGGAAGCATAGCATCCCATGTCTTGAGGCTGCCACGTCAGGATTGTGAGGGACTCTGTATCTGTGATTGAATCTGGGTTGAAAAAAGGGAACTAATCAAACATGCCAGTGTTCACTAGACCACACACAATCACACTAGTTTTTGGATAATGCTTACCATTCACCCACAAACATCACATCCAGGAACCACACAAGGTGAACATCATCACTTCAAGTCTATGTCCAGTTTGCCTAGACAACACAGTGTTTATGGTTATATGTGTTTTATACACTTTACTCCCTCCCTACCATCCTCATTCCCTCCTTGCTCATCATTGTCTGTCTCTTGTTCTTTCAGACTTTTTCTTCTTTGTCTTCGTTTCATTAATTTTTTGTCAGAAATTAGGATTTCTTTTAGTTTGGCTCCAAGTGGAGTTCACAGACCCTGATTTGAAAGAAAATATTTCTATTTCACAGCTATATCCCTGTCACCCATCAAAGGATTGTAGTGCCATGGAGATATGCATTCTTATTTTGGATACACAGAGGGAAAGTAACCCATGTTATTCTTGTGGCTCAGGATGAATCTTAGTAGAAGCAGTCATATAGGGTATACTGAAGAGTGCCCAAAAGTGGCCAGGGAGGCACTGAACTGAAGACAGGCTAGACAACCTATTCCTCCTTTTAAAATACCTCCTGTGGTCATTCCCAACACCCATGCAGGAAGCATCCTTGTGAATACTTCAGATTTAATCACCTTGCCTATTATCAAGGGAAAACATACAGCATTAAATGTTAAAAAGCACCTGTTTTCCTGTTTTGTCCTGTTCGGGGATATCTTGTGGAATAATAATTAGTAAGATGATTCTCTAAAATTAACAGTTGGTAGAATCATGAGAATCCGCAAGTTTTCTTCCTGCATATGTGTTGGGGATCACAACAGGGGACATTGTTAAGGGAGGAATAGGGAGCCTAAAACTCTCTGTGGGTCACAGAACAAGGGGTCTTCTCAATTGCACTGCCCTGAGACATTACATTGATTTCAGGGCAGCTGGGAGACCCAGAAGTTGTTAGACATGTCCTAAGGAATGCTCTCGGAAATCCATGCTAATCTATACCACAGAGTACCATCATAAGAAATAAACAAAAAAGGATTTGGGGATTAGGGACTGGACGTTGCCCTTTTGTGGCACATCAGCTCATTTTGACTTGGAACTCCCCACAGATCATATTGAATTCTACTTGACTGAGTTCATCTGCCATCTCTACCCCTGACTCTGTGCCTGCCCCTGCCCCAACCTCCACCTGGAACCCCCTCCCCCATGTTCAAGCCCACATATCGTTTCTGGTGTCCCCAGTAGGTAACTGTACCTAGAGAGTCATCCCAGATAGATTACAAAATTAAATGATTCTCAGCTGTTTGAGATTACTCTTTTGTGAATTGTTTGTTTACATCAGGACTACATTTTTAGTTATGTTATTTGTTTTGTTGATATCCAGTATCTTGAATTCTTTATGAATTTTGGATATTAGTTCTTTATTGGAAATTAATGAGTGTTTCTCCAAAACAAACAAAACCTTTTCAAACCCCAGAAACAAACAGAAAAACCTATATAGGAATGATTAACAGCTTGTAATAATATAAGGTACTTCTAGACACAAATGAGGTTGGAATAAATTAACTAAGATATGGGAACATGTGTATGGTGTATAATCACGGTGGCCAAATATCTCAGAGCTTTGTACTGTGAGGCACATATAGACACAACTTCTTACAGGGATGAAACAGAAAGGTCACTTCATGCTAGAAGTTCATGATCAGCTTGGATTGGATGGAGACCTTATCAGTGAAAAAATAAATTAATACTGACACTAAGTTTTATACTTTTATGCAGGTGAAACTCTCTCAGCCTCGGTTTTCTTTATGTTTTTTTAAATTTTTTAAAAATTTTGTATTATTTAATTTATTATTTATTTATTCCTCTCTATATTCCTCAATTTGTTTGTTTATTTAATTATATCTGACATTTTTTCTCTTTTTACCCCAGTAGTTTTGAAACCAAATATGTTGGCAAGGGTGGCCTCGAACTCTTAACAGCTCTAATTGCTTCTGCCTCCTGAGTGCTGAGATTAAAGTAGCATCGCAACAAGCCCAGCAAGCCTCAGTTTTCTCACAACAAGATGGTATTACCCACCAGCTTTACAGTACCGTGGAGAGTACTCCATTAATCATAGCCATTATTTCATGGAGGAATGAAGCATATAGCTATTTGAAAATAGCAAACAGAGTAATGTATCTTACACAATGCCTTTGAAGAATCTTTTGGTATATTTTAAAAGTTTGAATTGAGTGCTCTTTACTCTTTTCTTTTAAAAAATGTGGAAAACATCATGATTTTGCATGCCAGTCTTGCACATGGGACGTGCTCATCATCTCTGTATCATACCAGTTTTAATATATATGCTGTTAAATCATGAACTCTTTATTTACTTTTATAATTCCCTTTGTGAAGGGTCAAATTGAGCAGCAGGCTATTGACTATGCTATGGAATGTGATGTGTTTATTTTTCTAAATGATAGGTGTCCACCAACATCCTAACATTGACTTTGTCCGTGCTCCCACATGGTAACATAGCAGCTGGAAGTGCTACTGTGCCGCAGCAGAAATCTATTTAGTTCAATCCTGCTCCCTGCGTCCCCCCCATACATAGCACCAGTTTTACTGGTGGCTTTACATGTACAGCAAAGATCTGTATGCTGTCAAGACATTCGGTGCAAACCACTGTTATCTCTCAATATCTTCTGGTTTAGAGAAGAATGTATCCTTTTACCTCCTTAGCTCTTGTTCAGACCACACAATATGACCTCCTTAGAGGCCAGTCGGGCGACAGCAGCAATTATCTGGTCCTTGTGCCACCAGGTCACTGGTTCTGATGACTGAGCTGTTTTGTCATCTGACTATCTGGAATTAGTATTATGAGGGAACTAGAAGTACCTCTCTGAGGGAGTTCTTAATGTTGGGAAGCTTGGGGTGTCTTAAGTCCATGAGATTTGCCTCAGGAAATCCTAACTGTCTTCAGGTCTGGGAGTAAATTATAGTCTCTGGCATGGGTGGAGGAGGTTGCAGTTACCTAAGATGAAACCATGTCTGGGGTTTGGGTATTTCAGGGCCTTTTGTTGGCCAGACTGGGACTGAGGGTGTGGTATCCCTTCAGCCTTAGGCGTCGGCCTTGATTGTGCCGTTCAGGGCTTCCACAGAATGTATAATACATATTCTATATTGTGTTAAACTGAGTATCATTCATTTAATTCCTTCCCTATGATCCACAATCTCTCCTGACTCTCTTAATCTTATTCCTGTTGTATCTGACTCATTTCTTTTACTTCCTTTCATGTTTTAATTTACTTTTTCTCTCAGAAGATGGATCATCTTTGAGCTTGAATGCAGGTGGAGTACAGAGACGCAGGCCAGTTGGAAGAGGTTTCTACTCCAGAGCCATATCCCTAGAACCCAAAAGAGTTCTGGAGTTACTGTCATGGACATATTCATCCTGAATTTGTGTACAGGAAGTGTAAGTATCCAAACTCAGTTTTCTGAAATCTTAATATTTTAATAGATATGAAAATCTTAATAGAACTGCCCAAAAGTGACCAGGCATGTACTGATCCACTGAGGCAGGGTTTGACTCCCCTGCACCTCCACTAACAAATTACACCAATGTTGTAATTCCAAACACATGTGCAGCAGGCCTAATAATGGATTCTCCTTACTTGGTTACCTTGCTTCTTACCCAGAGAGTCCTTTCATTGTCAAGGGTCGATAGAACATTTTTTACTGATCTGCCCTGTCCAGTGGTATCAGTTGGAAGAATAATTATTTAGAGAAGGCTCTAAAATTTACAGATGGCAGAGTGTGGGATCAAAGATGATTGTCTATGTGTTTTTGTTTATGTGTGTTTGTGTCTATCTTTTTGTGAGTTTGTGCAGTCATTTCTATTGAGTCTACTAGAAAAGAATCTACTCCTCAGAGACCCCATAGGTGTGGCACCATTCACCTGAACACAGATCAGAGGGGACAGTTGGGCCCTTTCCTGGATCTATTGGAAATATTTGGGGTTTATGTGGCTTTTCTCAATTCCCATGTGTCTCATGTCTCAGACCTGAGAAGCTGGAGCCCTAACTGGTACACACAGCTCCCTTGAACATTGCCCTAAGCCTAATAGGAAGGCTGAAAGATGCTTGGTTTGTTTGGGTTTGTGTGATATATTACAATGAGGACAAGAAAGAGATTGATATAAACTGATGATAGCTCATAATGGTTTCCTGGCAATCCCTAGGAGACTGATAGGTTGAAGATGCATGTGCACTGCCCTATAGCCAAGGTGGCAGGAGTCATGTTAATGTTTCTCCTTTGGATCTGTCCTTCTCCCACAACAGAGACCTGGGCAGCCTGAATCTCCAGGTTAAATTGTGTCCCTGGATCGTTATAGGCCCTGTTGTGGAAGAAGTGTGGCAGAAATCACCTGAACCAAGATGGAATGGTATCTGAAGGAACCAGCCTGTATAAATGTACAAGTTTGAGGATTTTTGCTGAATTTCCAATTTCTATCAGACCTGAAAAACTGGAGCCCTCACAGGTACACAGAGCATCCTTGTGCATTGCTTTTTCCGTTGCAAGGCTTCTGCCAGGAATTTTAGCATTTCAGTGTCTAGAGCCTCATTGAAGTGAGTGGTGATCTTTGGTGAGGTATCTGCCCAACTTCCCAGGTGAACATAGTTCTGTGTAACCACCACATAGCTTCCCTACAGCCCAGGTTTCACTTGGGAGGTCTCTTTGATCTGGAAGTTTGGATTTCAGCTGGTCTGCCAAGTATCAGCACACCCAATTCTTGCCTGACAGCTGTAGTATCTCTGAGAAGGGCAGAGTCAAGTAGAATTCAGCAGGATCTCTGGTGAGGCCCAAGTCAAAATGTCGTAGCTGAGCCACAAGAGGGCAGTGTTCAGTCCCTGATACCCAAGTCTATTTTTTGTTTGTTTCTATGGAAATTTGTTGCATGGTTTTTCTGGAGCATTCCTTAGGACCTATACATGAACTTCTCATCTCCCATGTGCCCTGAATTGAATGTTATTTCCTAGGGATTGCAATTCAGGAGCCCCTTGTTCTGTGACACACAGGACCTGGATCGACCGCCCATTTCCACCCACACCTTCACCCCTGCCAAGAATCTCCTTACCTACCTGCATGTCCACAAATTTCCTTGCCTGTAAGTAATGCTCCCAACTTTGAGTCTATAATTTTTTTTAAATTAGTAAAGGTCATACAGAGTTGTCCCAGGGCCTTAGGTACTTTACATTCTTGGTGCACTAGTGTCATCAAATAAAATTATTTTGCAGATTCTGCCAACACATCCCTGTCTTTTACTGGACATAGCCAGCCCTCTAAGAAGCACCTCTGGATCTTGCTAGACATGACTGACTCAGGTCTACTGCAGTCCTGTCGGCAATAGTGTGTAGTAGGGAAAAAAACAGAGTCCAGTTGATCCTTGTCCCATAAGGCTAAGTCCTGTCACAGTGCTGGCCCAGCACCACAGAATTTTGCTCTAAGCTGGAAGCACAACCTCCCAGGTCTTGAGCTGCCGTGTTTGTCAGGATTGTGAGGATCACCTGGAAAGTGACTGTATATCTGTGGTTGAATCAGCATTGAGAAAGGGAAACTTATTCCACATGCCAGTGTACACAAGGCCACCCACAATTTCCATTGCTTTTGGATGATGCTCACAAGTAGGTCACACAGCTCACTTCCAGCAACCACAAATGCTACAAAAAACCTTTCTCATGCCTGTGGGCAAATTTCAGGGCAACACAGCCATTTTTCTCATATGTGTTTTATCCATTTTATTCTCTTCCTACAGTCCTTATTCCCTCCTTACTCAACTTTGTTTACATCCTATTCTCTCTGACTTTCTTTTTCTTCTATTCTTTAAACTTTTTCATCAGAAACTTAGGTTCTTTTTAGCTTGGCTACAGATGGAGTTCAGGATTGTGGACCTGACAGAAGCATTTTTGCTCCAGATCCACATCCCTACTACCCTAAAATTTGTCTGAGTTTCACCACCATGGACATATGAATCCTCTTTTATGAGTACACATGGCAAGTAGCCCAAGACATTCCACTGGATCACTTCAGCTTATATGAGTGCTTCTAAGTAGAAGCCGTCTTCTGCTTAGAAGCAGGCATTTAGGTTTTGCTGAGCAGTACCAAAAGTGTCCGGACAGGCACTATACTAAGCTGGCAGGGTTAGACTCTCTATGCCTCCCTTAACATGCCTCCTGCTGTGATTCTCAACACCCATGCAGGATGTATGTTTGTCAATTTGCCTGATTTGTTCACCTTACCTCTTATACAGGGAGAACACCCAGATTGAAGGGTCAAAAAGCACTTTTTTCTTGCTCTTCCCTGTCCAGCAATATCTTGTGGAAGAGTAAAGCAATATTGGGAATGTCTTCGTGAGGTAGGAAAAATGGTCTTTTTCTAGGGACCAATGTGAACAGTCTCACCCCATGGAGTTGCATCTCTATAAACTCTCAGCTCTTGGAAGGAAGAATATTTTGGTGGTAGTGAAAATTATTTCCCAAATGAACCTGTTTTATCATTTGTTTTCCAGACAGGCATACCTTCCCTGGATGAGAAAGATTATGACTGTACATATGAGAGGCATATAGATGGAGAGATCAATGGAATGAAAGAGAGGAAACAGAGACAGAGAAGGGAGAGAGAGAGAGAGAGATAGAGGCAGAGAGAGAAAAGGGGAATCTTTGTACTGAATATGGGTGATTTTTGAGATTGTTGCTATTTTTACCTGTAGCCTGGTAGTCAAAACCATTCTCACATGACAGCCCTATGGCAAGTTATCCCTTTTCCTTGATTGTAGGCTTGGTGTTTATTGCCTTTATTATGTTTCGGTATGGCCTTTGTATCTCCAGTCTCTCCAGTGGTTTTATTATGAAGCGTTTTGATTTTTTCAAAAGCTCTCTCACAATCTCATGAGATGATCATGTACAGTTTTTCTATCAATTTGTTTATGCAGTGACACCGCATCATAAATCACAGTCATAAAGCATTGACTGATTTTCATATGGTGAACCATATCTTCCTGTCTGGGATCAAGACTCCTCAAACATGGTGGATAATCTTTTTAATGTTTTCTTGCATGTGGTTTGTTAATATTTTATTGAGTACATTTGCATCTTTGTTCATGAGAGCTATTGCCATATAATTCTCTTTCTTTGCTGAGTCTTTGTGAAGTTTTGGTATTAGCATAACTGTAGACTCATAGAATGAGTTTGTCAGAGTTCATTCTACATATATTTTGAAGAATGACTTGAGAAATTTAGGTGTTAACTCTTTAAATGTCTGATAATTCTGAACTTAAATCATCTGGCTCTGTCATTTTATTGATGATAAGTCCTTTACTGGCCTCTTGTATTTCCTTGAGAATTATAGGTGTGTTTACATTGTTTATCTGTTCTTGATTTGATTTTTGTAAGTGGTACCTAACTAGAAACTTTCCATTTCTTTTGGATTTTTCAATTTAGTGGAGTACAGGTTTTTAAGGTATGACCTATTGTTTCTTTGGATTTTTACAATGTGTATAGTCATATTCTCCTCTTTTCTGGTTTTATTTGTACATTGTCTCTCTGTCTTTTAAGTAGTTTAGCTAGGTGATTGTCTATCTTGTTGATTTTGTCAAAGAACTAGCTCTTTGTTTCATTGATTCTTTGAATTGTTCCATTGTTTCTATTTTGTTGATTTCATCCCTAGTTTGATTAATTCTCGACATTTACTTTTTTGGGTATACTTTCTTCTTTTTTTTAGTTCATTCAGATATGCTCTTAATTTTCTAGCATATGAACTCTCCACTCTTTCCTGGTAAACACTTTGAAGTATTAATTTTCCCTTTATCATAGCTCTTATCATGTACCATAATTTTGGATATGTTTCAGAGTCATTTTCATTGAATTCAGGAAAGTCTTTAATTTTTCCTTTTTTTCTGTCTTGACCCACTTGTAATTAAGTAGAGAGTTTTTAAGTTTCCACGAATTTGTAGGCCTTCTGCTGTTGCTTTTGTTGAAGTTGTGCATTATTCAATGGTGGTCTAATAGGATGCAGGGGGTTATTTCAATTTTCCTGTATGTATTGAAAATTGCTTTCTGGCCAAGAATGTGGTCAATTTTTAGAAGGATCTGTGACATGTTGAGAAAAATATGTATTCTTGTGTCTGCGTGAAACAATCTGTATATATCTGTTAGGTCCATTTACTTTATAACATTTGTTAGTGTCAGTATTTCTCAGTTATTTTTTGTATGGATGGCTTGTCAGTCGATGAGAGTTGGGGTATTGAAATCTCCCACTATCAGAGTGTAAGGATCTCCCACTCTCAGAATGTGAGGGTAAATTTGTTTGTTTAAATTTTGCTTTGTTTCTTTTACAATTGTTGGAGCCATTTTACAATTTTTAGGGACACTGGTGTGAAGAATTGCAATGTCATCTTTGTGGATTTTGGATTTAATGGATATGAAGTGTCCTTCTCCATATCTTATGATTAATTGTGGATATTAGAAATGGCCACTACAGCTTGGTTCTTGGGTCCATTCACTGGGTAAATCTTTTCCCAATGCTTTATTCTGAGGTAATATTTATCTTTGTGGTTGAAGTGTGTTTCCTGTATGCCGCAGATGGCTGGATTCTGTTTTCAAATCCATTCTATTAGTCTGTCTCTTTTTGCTGGGAATTTGACACCATAAATTTTGAGGGATATCAATGACTATGATACTTAGCTCCTGTTATTTTGTAGTTATTGTTTTGTTTGTGTGTGTGTGTGTGTGTGTGTGTGTGTGTGTGTGTGTGTGTGTCCCTTCTTTTGAATTTGATGGTGTGAGATTATTTCCTATGATTTCCTGATTGTAGTTAGTCTCCTTGTTTTGGAGTTTTCATACTATGCCCTTCTGTGGTCGGGGTCTGAAGAAAGGTATTGTTAGAATTTGATTTTATCATGAAATATTTTGGTTTCTCTGTCTATACTTGACAATTTTGCTCAAAATAATAGTGTTGGCTGGCATCTGTGTTCCCTTATACTATGTAGTTTTTCTGTTTACGGTTAGACATTTAGGTATCCATTAGGAAGTTAGGTGTAATTCTAATGTATTTACATTTGTATGCCATTTGTTGTTTTCTCTTGTAGCTTTCAGTATTCTTTGTTTGTCCTCTATGTTCAGTGGTTTCATTTCTATGTGGTGAGTGGACTTGCCTTTGTGGTCCAGTCTAATTTGTACTATTTAAGCTACCTATACTTTTATAAGCATCTCTTTCTTTATACTTGGGAAATTTTATTCAATGATTTTGTTAATTATTTTTTATGTCTATAAACATTCTGAGTTATCAAAGTCCTGATATCAACTAGCAAAACACTTTACCATCTGTGCTAAGTGTATACAAAATTGAGTTTGTGTCTTGAATCTTCTCTGGGAAATTATTTTTAAATATCCTGTCATCAAGCTTAGCAGCAACAACCTTTATTGCTTAAGAATACACTGGCTCTTTTCTTGGCTACGCTTCCCTTCAGTTGTTGCCCACATTGGTGAGTGTCTATATCTGCAATTCACAGCTCTCACCAAGCCAAACTATCTGAGTCTGAGGAGAACATCACTTGGAAATACAGGCCCTCTTGATGTTGTACAGATATCAGATAACAGCTCAGATGAAACAGCTGCAAGGAAAGCAGCATCCTTGATTCCACAACTCTTAATTCCCATGGTTAGAATCTGAAAATAGAAGTGGAATTTATTTTTCTATCCCATCTACCCAATAATGAATTCACAATGAAATAAATGTCAAAAATTCCTGTGGTTAAAAATCTGATTTCACAGTAATTGAACACCATTTGTTTTCATGATCATATGCCACTGAGACATAGAAGTTGGCTACATGTGATTTAAGCCTAGTAAAAGCTAGGCAGACAAAAAAAGAAAGGAATGTGGGTATATATACAAAATAGAGACACCACGCGACATATATAGCTGAAGGATCTTATATGTTCACATACACAGGAATGAGAATGTTTTTTTTAAATATGAAAATATGTAACTTGGCTTTCATTGTTTGGATTTCTCCATATATTTATTTAGTTTTGTAACAAGGTATCATATATGCATTACTCGTTTTCACTTTATTAGGTATATGATACCACCCTTGAAATCCTGATCCTCTTGCCTCTACGTTTTCAGTGCTAGGGATTAAATGTATGTGCAATGATACATAGTCAGCTCAGTGCTGAGGATCAACCCCAGATCTTTGTGAATGCTAGGTCTGTGCACCATTGCATTCTGTATAATGCAAAGATCTCTGTGACAAATTACTGTTGTTGACAATATTATTGAGTGGGAAGGTTGCTTCCCATCCTTTCAGAGCTACCAAAGAGATATCAGAGGTAAACACTTTAAGTGAAAAATATAGACACTTAATATACTGGTATATTCTTCTCTTTTTGCTAAAAGGGGTTTCATAATTTGTATTTTTCAGCTCAGTTCCACATGCTGTTTATTCTGAAAAGCTTGAATATTGCATTAGAGAAAAAATATACTCAGAATAGATGGATGGCTCAGCAGTGGAGAGCACTGATTACTATTCCAGGGTACCTCAACTACCTATGTATATCTCTGCACAAGCAAACATGTACACTTTTACTCACTTCTCCTCCATGTGTACACACACACACACACACACACACACACACACACAAATTTTGATTGAGATTAATATAGTTTGTAGGAAAAAACTTGTTATTTACTCTGTGTATCTGAACTTATTGATTTTCAAGCTATGGATTGAAAATACTTTTTTTAGATGAAGTGTCTCTCTGTTTTGATGCATCCTGTTACTCAGAATTTATATACTTCCCTTATTCATTTTGGGAATACTTCACCTCCACTTATTTAAGTATGTGCACTTGCTTCCCAGCACTAAACTGGGTTTGGGAAGAAGGATTGTTAGACATAGAAATGGAATTTCTGGCATATACCACCCGTCTCTCCCTTTAAACTGAGACTATTTTAAAATTAAAGTATTATGCATTATTACATTTAACATCTAAAATTCTTGCACAATTTCCAATGAAAAACAGTGATTTCACATTTACATACAATGCCATTAACACATCTTGTAAAATGAGGAATTATCCTTTATCATCATATACTAAACAGGTTATGTCCAAATTCTGTGACAATCCTAAAAATACCTTAGAAAAATGCTTGTTTGTATTGAGAGAATCTAACTAGATGTATGGATTACACTTTTATTTGATATAAGACTTTATTATGTATGCCAGGCTTGTATGTAATTCCCTATGTAGATCAGATAGAGCTCCATTTCATTCTGCATAATGACTGCTGTGACATGGGCTACCACAACCCTAAACACTGTTGTCATTAGGTCTCTTAAATAGCAATTACTCACTTGCATTCATACCCTCCACTTCCCTGAAAGTCATGAAGCCCAGGGTAGTCTCAACTCACTTTGTTGCTAAAAATAAACTTGAAATCCTGATTCTTCTGCATTCACCTCACATATTACTGTAGTTCAAGCATTTCCATCTTGCGTAGGTCTCTTTAATCTCTCTTCACATCAGTTTTCTCAGTTCCTTTCATGCCATGAAAAGAACTCAGGTCATTTGTCCTGTGGCACACTTTACCTTCTGTGTTAGTCATATTGCTTCAGTGCAATTGTGATTAACTTGGTGCCTATTCACTAGGTTTCTTATAAAGTATCAGTTTGACTCTGCCTTCCTTGAATCAGTGGTTTGGGGAAACACTATTATGTAGGTAACGCTATTCTGAATTATTCACATCAGTAAGCATACAGTATCTTTTATTTCTTCCTTCATTTGCCAGATGTGTCCCCATGTGGAGAGTCCAATCCAATATTCTTAAAGATGTTGGTTGATCCTTTACAAACAATTAACAGCATGGTGAAAGTTTCCAGGAGGACAGCTGCAATGTTAAGATTGCCTTCCAGGCATTGTTTCCCTGTTAATGCAAGCCTTATTCTCAAGGTGATTTCTAATGAGAGGTTGAAGATGTAGACTAAAGCCTACTTGTAATCCATGGTAGGAGTTTTAGTTCAGAGAGCCACTGAAGTGATTAGTGGGCACGTGTTCTCTGTCATTTCCCTAGAGTGGAATCCAAGATATGAAAGATGAAGAATAAATGCTAAAGTATGTCATGGATTTACTTGATGTAAAACAGAACATCTACTTCTTCCCCTTCTATTTATTTGTCTATAGGAGATTGTCCCATGCAGTCACAACTATCAACTGGTTCCCAAGTTGGTGCTTGTGTAACAGAAATGAGGAATCTGTTCAAGTCTGCTCTGTTGGCTTCTCATGAGTCATGCTTAATAAACATGTGGATAGCAACTTCATTGTAAATTTATTTTCATAGACTGCCCCTGGTGAAAACTCTGAGCAATTTGACGTGCAAGTTCTTCAGTTATCAGCAACTCAGGGGCTCCCTGAATTCTGATTGGTACAGTGATAGTACAGGATATCTCCAAGGAAGCAAGATTTTAGCCTTTTTCTCTGAGCATTACAAAAGATCTGAGTAGTGAGAAGGTAGCCTCTGCAGTTTCAGTTGCAAAGGAGGTGGAGTTAGGAGACTTGTTGGATTATGACAGCATTCCCCAAATGAAAATGCAAATTTCCTAAGATATCAGAGATAAAAGTCTGTCCAGCTTTCCTGTGGCACAAAATCTATGGGAGCATTGGAGTTTCTGAGGATGGATGCCATTTTATGTATTGTGTGTGTGTGTGTGTGTGTGTGTGTGTGTGTACACATGTGTGCATGAACACAGACTCACTGTGTGTTTCTTTGTTTGTGTGCTCAAAGAGGTATTCAAAACAGTATGTGCTATGCATTGTCTGAATTTTAATCCTTGAGGGACTTCTGTCTTTTGAGTAGTAGCAGAGAGCACAAGGGGTTGATCTGGTAGGGAGGGAAGATGGAAGAAGGAGCTGGGAGATATGGTGGGAGGGGGAATGATGTTCTGGATGTATTATGTGAGGAAATAAAAGTAAATTAAATACTTGAAAACATACAGAAGGAATGTGGCACAAAAAGGGCATCAATAATGATGAGAAAGCTTTTCTTTTCTGCAAACTTTTATAATAAAACAACATTCTGGTGGTAAATGCAGTTTACTTGATCTGTATCAGTTTTAAGTTATATTCAATAAGTCTATGATAAAACAAAAAGAAGAAATATACAAATACCAACTTCACTGAATTTCACCTTGCTGCTTAGGTTCAGTGTCACTAATAAAGGAGGATATCTGGGGATATGAGGACCTTGTTTTTTTTTCGAGATGGTAGCAGCTGTGTAAGGTAAAAGCACAAGAATGTTGTTTAGTCTCCAGTCTGGTGGTATTGGAGTAAGAAATATATGTAAGAGCTCATCAATATAATGAATGGCATAGTAATGCATTCATTTGGTTCTATGATATACTAGTGTTTGTAGGTAAAAGTGTGATAGGAAAAATAAATAATTCCCAACTCATAAACATGCACTGTGAATGATCTAAAAACATATATACTTATGTGTCATTAGTAGGTGGGGTCTTAGTAGCACTAAGAAGAGTAGTAGAATGTGACAACCTGTGAGATCATAATGGTTTCCTGGAAAACCAATGAGATTCTTGTGGTCCCTTCTCATATGGACAACAAGCATAGGACAGATAAGATGTAATGTTTTCTTTGGATATGGTATTTTTTCAAGATCAGTACCCTCTACAACTTTTCATTTCAGTATATGCTGATGGTGTTTCTTCCAATCAAGCCACAGCTCTAGTCCTGGAGTCTGTCTTGCAGCTGGCAGGAGAACCCAAAAAAAGGATACCTGATGACAGGGATACCTGAAGCTAAGATGTCCATAACAGGGTGAGTTTTCTATTGGGTACATTTCTTCAACAAGATTTGAAGCTATTTCTTAGATTAGTTCCTGGTTAAGGAGGTAGGTGTTTCATCTTCTATGGAAGCTGCACAAATTCTTCTACCTGATTGTCTCTAAAAGCCTGAATTCACAGTGTCATTACCACATGCGAAGACTGAATTGTGGCTCACACTTCAGCCTGGTGTCACAATGACCTCGGAGGGTTCTGCACCAATATTAATGTCAGGGTATTGCTGTTCCATGTTGAAAAATCTAGATTCTGACTCTGTGCCTGAGTCATTGGTTTTCTTTCTGAGGTTTATAGACTCTATTTCTCCTACAAATTGTGGTCCATTCTCTCTATTTACATAGTCTAGGATCATAAAGTGGATCCATTTCAAGTAGCTAGTGTCTCAGTTACTTTGATATAAGAATGCTGTACAACATTTAATACTACCTCCCTCTTATTTATTCTTTCTGGAAGATTCATCTCTTGCAAGAATAGCCTAAAGTAATAACTGTGTTCTCAGCTGGGATTCATTTGGTAAGCAGCAAATTGAGGATTTGTACAGAGGAGGGCCCAGTGTGTAGCTGTAATTTCAATGCAGCATGAAATTCTACATAAATTAGTGTAGTGAGCCAGAATGTTTTAGTAATGCACAATTTTTCTGGTTTTCACATCAGAGCATGAGAAGAAGGGAGACTGCTTCCTCTGTGATAGAACATGGGGAAATTTTATCTTAAGATTTCTAGGGAATTTAATACATAGAAGTGACCCTCTTTTTTTAGTTCAGTCTCCCGAGGGCAGGAAATGTCTAAAATACCTTACCAAGTACGCAAGGAAACACAATCTCTCAATTCCATTGTTATCCTTGCTTAAAACTGATGTAAAAGAGTGATAGTGTTTTTAAGCAAGATGGACGGAAATGGAAATGTGGCCTGGCATTTGGAAGCCCAGGGAACAAACAGTTCTGAGGTGGGGAAATTGACTTCAAAGCCATGGGCATTCTGATATTCTGGAAGGCAGGAGCCACATAGCTCTCACTGCTCTTTGAAAGAAGTGCTCAATAGGAAGTTATCCTGTCATTCAGGAAGCTAGGAGTCACACAGTTCTGGCACCTTTGAGGCAAGGAAGCCTTCCCCAAATGAGCTGGAGTGTTCCAATGTAACAATTACTCTCTGCTCTGCTCAAGTCTCTTCTGCTCTGAGAGGAGAACTTCCCTAGTGTTGCAGCTCCAAAGAGTTAGTTTAGAGATCCTAAACTAACTGAAATGTTCTAGCTGAATTGAGATGTTCTCTGCTTTCTCTCTTCTCTTAATTACTTCCTTACTTTTGTCCTCTTCATGGCTGCCTCCACTTGGGAGGTAGTCCACAGCCAAAGTTGTGCTCCTTAAGGAGTAGAGTACAGAATGTTGTGCATTATATAATGTCCGGGGGTGAGGAAAACCCAGAGTTTCCAGTGATTGTTAATTTCTTTTTACCTTACTTGACCACCCAGGAGTGGGTGGAGTTGCTTAGAGCAATGTGTACTAGTTGGGCCACTTTTTTGCTGATCTGCCAGGTTGGGCCTCCTCAGCCAGCTTGGAGTGGGGATCCTGAGCTGTCCTTTGGTGGTTTGATGTCCCAGAGCTCCCCAGCCTAGCATAACCAGACTTCTACAATGAGGAAATGTAGTAGTTCCCCAGTGGTCCTTTGGACAATTTGGGTCTCATGGTGATCACAGGGGTGATGGCTGGGTATCCAGAATCCCCAGCCGTGTAGGAAGTGATCTAAGCAGAAGCTCCAGAAAGTAAATATGCCTGATGCCAGAGGTGGCCCCTTTCAATTGACCCCATGGACAGGGGTGGTTGGTTAGTCATGGACACCCCATCATGCTCCAGGTTGAACCACCAAGCAGGGACACCAGGGAAAGGAGCAGTTGGTGAGACAGTGGCACCCCGTTCTGCTCCAGGCTCAACAGCCATGCATGCTGGGGAGTATAGCCTCTGGTCAAGACCCGCCTTTCAGACTAGGTAAGTGGCAAGGGAGTTAGGTGGCTTATTTGGCAACTTCCCCTCCCGGGGATTGCCTTGCTGCCTCCTTTTTTGTGGCACCCAACAGGGAAGCCGCCCACACTGATGCCTGGCAGGCAGAAGGGTGGCAGTGTCAACATGAGTCTGCTTGGCAGAACATGAAGGATAGAGGATGTAACCCTTGAACTGACTCCCCTGGCTCAGCCGTGGTATAGTCCATGTATCAGGAGGTGGTGCTCAGAAGGCCCTACCTCAAGCCCCCATGTACAGTCTCCCCTGTCGACTGGCCGCTGCTGCCCCCTGCCTGCCAGGACCACAAGCACACATGGTGTTGCGCCAAAGCACTGACCTGTGAGAGACTCCATCCTCTCTAACTGGATGCCTGGGAACAAATGCAGCCACTAGACATCAGGATTTAGGCCAGCAGGGCCTAATTGATCAAGAGGACCTCTAACCTGGGTGGAGCACCTCTCTTACCTTCTACTTGAAATGCTCTGCGCTCATCGAGGAACATGGCTCTCCCTGGTGTCCAATGTGAGCTGGGGCCACTGGGCACCCAGGGGTGACTGTCCTTGGCTGAGCCCCTTGTGTCTTTCTCTGATGGGTCTCCACAGGGTATCATGGGTAGGGAAGTCTTCTGACCTAAAAAACAGACTTCCTTGCTGACTTCTAGATGGCCTCTGAGCAAGCTCTTTCCCACTGGTTGAAGTCCTGAGTTGGGAGACACCCTAATATAATCCATGATGTTGGACCCCAGGAGTAGAACTGAGTATTGACTTGTTAAAAGTCAGAGGAGGGCAAAGCTCTACATTAGCAGGGAGCAAAACTTCTTGAACGTCATCATCCTCTCCATCCTAGACACACTTCAGGTACTAGGATGGCAGATAAACCCTGGTCTAATAGGAATCAGTCACACTTCACATGTTACTAGATTCTTCCAGCTGTGTTTAGCCCATAGGACTTGACCTGGCTCGTTCAAAGAATTCCCAAATGATGTGGTTGTCCTGATTTATCAGAGAGATACATCAAAGGAGTTTATCATGCCAAAATGTTTCCACTGCGATATCTAAAGGTCTCTCATACTTTTCGAATCCGAGCATTCATTCCTATCATCGTCAATGAACTTTAGTTCCTCGTGCTGACCAGACATAAGCTAAGAGTGAGGGAGTTGGCATTAGGCACCTGTTGTAAAGGAATTCACCATAGATTGCAGAAGTAAATGATCACGGGCAGTGTAGGAAAAACACTTTCATCTAAGCTGAGGGTTTGGGGAGATGAATGGAAAGAACAAAAATAGACTATATTTATGAGACAGTTTGGAGAGTAAGAAATAATAGAAGAATAATATTTCCACAGTCAATTGTTAGTTTCCAGTCATGGAGAATTAAACAGTGGCCCTATGAATGCAAGCCTGTCCTTGATCCAAACCCCCAGTTCCTGAGATTCAAAGTTGTATAATCAGAGTTGTTGATCGTTGTGAGAAGGAAAACATGCAGGAAAAAGAAAAAAAAAGATTTTTTTTTTGTGAGTAAACTGCACATAAGGTTTTCAGAGATCAAATCAAAAATCAGGTATGCTATAAGGTGAAAAATGCTTCAAAATTTTTTAAAACATGCAGTTGTCATGTATATTCAGTGAGTGGACATTTTTTTTGTATTGCTATTGCATCAATTTAATTTTATGGATGTTGCATTCTGTAACAGAGTAGACTGTAAGAGAAAGGCTTTTTTTATCTTCATCTCTGGATCTCATGTGGACCAGACTGGCCTTGAGCTTTTATTAACTAGTTTGAGGACTTTGCTCTGTTATTTTGATTGGCAGAGATCATAGATATTATATAGCATTCCCTTTCGTATTGTAAGCAGCTTTTGCACCTCCCATGTGCCCAGAATTGAGAGTTGTGTCTCAGGGAAGTACAATAGTGGAGCCCCTGCATTTTGTTACCCATAGGTCCTGAGACTCCTAACCATACTTTCCTCTTCTGCCATCCCGACAGGGAACATCTTCACCCACTTGTATTCCCATGCAAACTTGTTGGGATCCCCTGTAATCGACTGCACCTAGAGAGCTATCCCAGATCATTAAGGATGATGAACATTTCTTTAAGCTTCTTTTCTTTAAGTATTTTCTTAAAGTTTACATAGAATGTGTAGATTCCTTCTAATAAAATGCCCCTTTTTACTATGCCAATCCTACCAAACCAGGAACATGGGATATCGTTCCATCATGTGAACTCTTCTTTAATTTCCACCTTTAAGGAAATAAAGTATTTGCCATTCAAATCTTCCAATTGCTTAATTAGAGAAACCGTAATATACCTGGTGTTGTTTGTAGGATTGTAAAGGTGCTGTTTCACTTGATTCTTTCTCTGTCTGTCTGTCATTAGTATATATGGGAGCTAAAGACTTTAAGTTAATACTTTGGTCAGCCACCTCACTGAAGATGTTTATCAGCTTTAGGTTTTCCTTTCTATAGTACTATTGAATATGTATGGAGAGAGGGGACAACTGTGTCTTCTTCCAGATTTTAATAGAATTATTTTCACTTTCTCTCCATTAAATTTGATGTCGGCAGAGTTCTTGCTGGAATTTGCCTGTATTATGTTTAGATTCAGAATGCATCTCCAATCTCTGCAATACTTTTATCATGAAGTGGTGTTGGATTGTCTCAAAAACTGTCTTAGAATCTAGTGAGGTGACCATGTGAGCGTTTTTTTTTTTTTTTAGTTTGTTTATATGGTGGATTACATTGATTAATTTTATATGTTGAATCATTCCTGTGAGTCTGGGATAAAGATAAACTTTATAGATGGTTAATTTTTTATTGTGTTCTTGGATGTGGTTTATGAGTACTTATTAAGTATATTTACATAATCTCTTAGTGATGTATATGGGTGTATAACTCTTTTTCTTTGTTGAATCTTTGCATGGTTTGTATATTAGTGTAAATGTGGCTTCCAGCATTAGTTTGTCAGTGTGCCTTCTGCTTTTATTTTAAGGAGTAATTTGAAGATTAAGCATTCAGAGCTAAAACATTCTGATCGTAGGCTTTATTGGAGACGATTTTATTGTCCTCTTGTATCTATTTTGTGAGTTACAGGTTTGTTTGAATTGTTTATTAGATTTTACTCAATTTATATGTGCAGTATCTACCGAGAAAAACATCCATTTCTTTAAGATTTTCCATTTTTCTGGAGTGTAGAGATTTTTTTTTTATAAATGTGGGAGCTCTTGTGTTAGGAAGATAGATGGTAGGAATTGGAATATTATCTTGATGGGTTTTTCATTTAATGAGTATTTTGTGCCCTTCCCCATCTCTTCCAATTAATTTTGGTTCATATTCTATTGCATGGGAGAATAGAATCTTTACACTAGCTTATTTTTCAGCATTTACTGGGAAAAATTTTTCCAAACCTTTTCTCTGAGTCAATATTTACTTTTTTGATGGAAATGTGTTTCTTGTATGCAGCAGAAGGCGGGATTATGTTTTCAAATCCATTCTGGTAGTCTCTTTTTTTTAAATTGGGGAATTGAGACCATCAATGTTGAGGGGTGCCAATGTCCATTGATTGTCAAGACTTCTTATTTTGTAATTATTTTTGATGTGTTTCTGTTTGTATGTGTGTGTGTATGTGTGTGTGTTTCTGTGTGTATTTGTGTATGTGTTTGTGTTTATTGTATTGAATATGATATTGTTACATAATTTAATTTCTGTTTTTTCTTGATTTTAGTTAACTTCCTTTTGTTGAAGTTTTTATTCTATTGCCTTCTGTAGGGCAGGATTTGCACATAGGTATTGGTTGAATTTGGATTTGTCATGAATTATTTGATTTTCTCTATGTATGATGACTGACAGTTTTGTTGGGTACAGTAGTCTTGGGTAGCATCTATATTCCATAGAGGCTGAAGTATTGCAATCTAGGCCCTTTTGTCTCTCAGTGTCTCCAGTGAAGTCACATGTAATTCTAATAGCTTTCCCTCTTTATGTTATTTGATCTTTTTCTCTTTCAGCTTTTAGTACTCTTTCTTTGTTGAATATGTTTAGTGTTTTGATTATTTTGTGGTAAGGGTTCTTTTAGAGTCTGGTTTATTTGGTGTCTTTTAAGCTTCTTGTATTTTTATAGGCCTAGTTTTTTAGTTTTGGAAAGGTTTCTTCCATGATTTTGTTGAAATTTTTATCTTTACTAATATTATGGGGTATCTACGGCCTCATATGTCATAATAAACTATCTGATTTCCACACTATGTCTTCAGAACATATCTTTAACTATCCTGTACAAAACTGAGATTGTATATTGAAATTTACAGACTCTTGGAAATTATTTTTAAAAAAACCTATCAGCAGGCTTGGCAGAAAGTGCCATTATTGCTGAGTCATTTCACTGGCTCTTGTCTGGTGGACACAACCCTGCAGATTCTGCGAACATAGATGATCATCGGCATTTGCAATGACCCATACTTTACTAAGCCACACTTTCTGAGAATAAGGGCAAAATCTGTTCAAAATACAAGTATTCATGTAGTTGTAAAGATATCAGATAATATCCCAGATGATACAACTGCATGGGTAACAGATCCTGTGGCTCCACAATAGTTAATTCCCATCATTAGATGCTTAAAATAGAAGTGGAATTTATCTTTTTATTATCGTTTTCGACTAATGACTTTATAATGGAATAATATTCCATTATATTGAATATATAATATTCCAATATAATGGAATATTCAAATTTCTGGAGTTAAAAAAACACTGACTGCAATAGTAATAGAAGACATATACCACCAGATAACTGCAATTTGGGCCGGTTTCATCTTGCTGTATTCCTTAAATCTCTCTTCAAATCAGTTATCACTCCTCCTTGCATGCCATGAAAAGAAATCAGGGAACATGTGCTGTGAGATACTTCACCTTATGGATAACTCTGTTTCTTCACAATGATAATTAACTTGTCCATTTTTTTCACTATGTTTCTTATAAAGTATCAACTAGACACTTCTTTTCTTGATTCAATGGTTTGATTCCATTGGCAACTCTACTCTAAATGAATCACAGCACTAGCATAGGGTATCTTTGATCTCTCTCTTGAGTGGCCAGATGTGGACCCATGTGGTGAGTTCAATACAATATTCCTAAAGACATTCATTCAATCTTTACAAAAAATAGCCACGTTGACAAGATTCTCTGGACACCTGAAGTCAATGTTGAGTATGCCTTCAAGCCATGATTTTCCCTATTAAGGAAAACCTCCTTCTCAAGGTGATTTCTAATGAGAGGTGGAAGAAGTATAGTAAGGCCTCCTTGTAATCCATGATAGGGGCTGTAGTTCAGAGAGTTCACTAAATGGCTACGGGACATGTGTAATGTGTTTTTTTTCCCTATAGAGAAATCCAAATTTCAAAAGTTGAAAAATACATCATAGATTGTGCCGTGTAGGTAGTAGACGTACAAGAGAGCTTTTTCATTCCAAGTTTAATAAAAGGAACAATGACTGGTCTGTGGTAGATCGTCCTATGCAGTTACAACCATCAACAGTTGCTCAAGTAGTGTAGGTATCACAAAGAATAGGAATCTGTTCAGGTATGCTTGGTTGGCTCTTCATGTTTCTTAGCAGAGAACATCTTTGATTGGTAAATATGTGGAAAGCAGCTGATTATTATATTTAGTTCCATTGATTGCTCCTAGTGAAAAATCTGAGCAAGTCAATATGCAGGTATTTCATTTATCAGCTCACAGAGGCTCCATGTACTCTGGTAAGTACACAGTTAGGACAGAATATCTCCAAGGAACCAAGACTCTGCTCTTTTTCAATGGACATCACAAAATATCTAAACAGTGAAAGGATAGCCTTTTCAATTTCAATACTAAGGGCTATGGAGTTGGGATGTCTCTTGGTTTAAGAATGAATTCCCTAAATGAAAATGCAGATTTCCTAAGAAATTAGAGTTAAAACTCTGTTGAGTTTACTCAAAATCTTTTTGAGCATGGGAGTTTCTGAGGATGGATGTTGTTTTATGCAGTGATTGTGTGTGTTTGTGTCTGTGTTTATATATCTGTGTGTTTCTTTGTTTTGTGTTATGGAAGAAATCATCAACAACTATGTGATATGGTCTAACTGCTAATTTGTGGAGGACACCTCTTTTCTGAGTAGAAGCAGAGGACACAAGGGTAGATCTGGTAGAAACGGGAGATGCAAAGAGCTTGGAGGCATGGAAGGAGGGTGGAATGGGGTCTGGATTTATTATATAACAAGAAAAACAAATGAAATACTTAACAACATGTAGAATGAATTTGGTAAAAAAAGGAATAATAACTATAAAAAAATTCTGTCTATGAACTTTTATAGTAAAACTAGATTCTGGTGACGAATACAATTTGCTTGATCTGCAACAATGTTAAATTTTACAAATTAAATTTCAGCTAAAACAAAAAGAAGAAGAAACATACAAACACCAAATGCACTGAATTTCACCTTGCTACTTGGGTCTACTTGCACTAATAGAAAGGGGTGGGAGATATGAGCTTATGAGCAACTTTTTATTATTTGAGTGGGGATCTGCTGAGTAAGGTAGAAGCACAATAATTTTGTTATTCCTCAATCTGTTGGTGTTAGAGTAAGAAATATATCCAAGAATCCATCAGTATATTGAATAGCATAGTAATGCATTCACTTGCTTTTTTGCTTTACTGCATTGCTTCTAGGTAAATGTGTGATTTGAAAAAGAAATAAATCTGAACTCATAAAAGACTTATATCCCGTGGATAAAGTAAAGAAGTATATACTGATGTTATGACTAGGTGGTATTTTAGTAGCATTAAGAACAGTTGTAGACCATGACAACTTGTGAGATCATGATGGTGGTATGGAAATCCCAATGTGATTCTTCTTTTGCCTTATCATCTGGCCAAAAAACATTAGGCAGCTGGAATGCAGTGATTTCTTTGGGTATGTTACTTTATCAATATTATTATCCTTTACAACCTTTCATTTCAGCGTATGCTGACAGTGATTCTTTAAATCAAGTCATAGCCAAATCTTAGAAGCTATACTGGACCTGGCACTAGAACCCAAGGCAGGGATTTTGATGACATATTCGATGGTCTGTGAAAAAACTGGTCAGTATGGAATAGGAAGCTAAAGATGTCCATAGCAGGGTGAATTTTCCACTGTGTATATTTCATCAAAATTTGCAGCTATTTCTTAAATTAGTTCCTTGTTAAGGAGATAAGTGTTGTATGTAGTAGGGCAAATGCGCAATATCTTCTGTCTGATGGCATCTAGAAACCCGAATTCACACTGTTATTACCATGTAGGAAGACTAATTGCACAGTGACTCAAGTTGAGACTGGGGTCCCAATGGTCTCTGAGGGTCCTGCACCAATATCAATTTCAGGATGCTATTCTTGCATGCTTGCAGATCTTAATGCTTCCTCTGGTCCTATTGGTTTTGTTTCTTTGGTCCTGGACATTATTCCTGCTAAGAATGGGATTTATGCATTAAGGTTGAGCCATTCCAAGTAGCCAGTACCTAGTTGCTTTGACATCAGAATTCTTTACAATTTTTAATCCCACTTATATCCCCATTATTTAATCTGGGACACAAATCAAATATCAGAATTGCCTAAGATAGTGAGTGGGTATTTTCATGGGGGTCATGTAGTAGGCAGATTCATTGTTCTTTTTGTTCAGCAGAAATCCCAGGACGTAGCAATAGTTTCAATGCAGCATAGCATTCTAGATGAATTACTATGATGAACCAAAATATTTTGATCATGAAGTTTGTTGTTTTTCTTTTTGGTTTTCACATCAAAACTTGATATGAAGGAAGATGGCTTACTCTATGATTTCAACGTAATTTAATATATAATGACCCCTTTGTTTCATTCATGTTCCTGAAGCATGCAAGAGTCTGAAATATCAAGTAGACGCCAAAAGACAATCTCACATGTTCCTTTTTCACAGTGTTTAGAATTGATGACAAGGAGTAGCAGACCAGTGTTAGTGTTCATATTATTCTCAGACAGAGATGGAAAAGTAGTCTAGCACTCAGGAGCAGAAATTCTGCACAGCTCTGAAGTGAGAAAGTGTCCCCAATGAAAGTTTTTACAACTCTGAAAGGAAGATGCCCTGGCAATTGGAACCAAGGACCAAACAGTTTTGAGGTGGAGATGATGTCCACAATGGAAAGGTATCCTGACATTTGGGAAGCTAGGAACCACGTTGCTTTCACAGTTCCGAGGTCAGGGAGGTGTCCCTAATTTGAATAGGCATCCTGACATTCAGGAAGCCAGGAACAAAAGTGAGACAAAGAACCCTGAAGCCATGCCACTGAGGGAAGAGAGCAGATGGGAGCCTATATCCAAGAGTCTACATTAGGGGCTTCGGAAAAGGGAAAAAAAATTCACATGGTTTTGTAAATCCCAAATCTGGTTGAAAATAAGACTGTCACAATTGAGCGAAATTTGAAGCAAGCAAGCTTTAATTATATTAACTAAATACGACCCAGGAAGATGTACTCTGACCAGCACAATTCAGAGATACTCAGAGTATGAACCTGTCACTTCTCACAGAAATGACTGAATCATTTACTCCGAATCATATAGTTTTAAAACTTTAAAAAATTAAGGCTATGCACTTCCCACCAGGTCCAATCAGTGACAAGAATCTACCCTGATGTACTCCCTATGTAGGATATATCAACCTACAAGTGCACAGGAGCATGGAGCACATCTTGTGCAGTAGGATCAACTTGGGATCTACTCACTCCCTGCCCAATAATCCAAGAGGTTATATCCTCAGATGAGGAAGATACAAAACTGTATCATCTGTATAGCCCCACCTAGCATGCCAGGAGGTTATCTGTTTTTGTTTTAAAGATATTTTGGCATAGTATATAAAATTTAAAACATCAATTTTTCTCTTACATTTTCAGTATTCCAAGAAGAAAACAGATACCTCGTTGACAAAGCCCCATTCAAGTTCTGAAGCTCTTCAAGCCATCACAGAACTTACTTTTGGGAGACAAAAAGGCCCCTAATTATTGTGTCATATGGTTACAGAGTTGAGTGTACATATTCATTCCACTCAAACCCCTCTTTCTTATTTTATATTAGTGGTTATTAAGTGATCATATTGTGTCCTCAGGGAGCTTTTCTGATGAAATATTTTCTTTGTATATTTTACAATCCCACAAAAATAACCCATAGCAGCCTCTATTTTTGCATATGTTGGTTATGATGTTTCCAGCAAAACCATGACCCATGTCCTGGAAACTAGACTGCACTTACCATTAAAACCCAAAGCACAGTTCACTGATAACTCATGCAGTGGATAAGCTGATCAAAGAGTTGTGGTGGTAAATGTCTTCTCTTGTTAAGATTTCAACAATGAATACAAAGCTGATGGCTTCAGAGTTATCCACAGCAGGGTGAGTTTTACACTGTGTACCTGTTCTCACATGTGTAAGTTATTTCACTGACTAGTTCTTGGGTGATGAAATAGATGTTTTTCACTGCTATAGCATCTTTGCAAACTCTACTATTTGATGTTCTTTAGGAGTATGGATTCACTGTGTAAGTACCACCCATGAAGTCTGATTGTTTTTTATTTCACACTTCAAACTAGTACCAAGATAACAGCTGAGAGTACTGCTCCTTACACAATTCAGGATTTTGTTATTTCATTCTTAGAGGTTTATCTCTACCTTTGGGACAATGTAAATGATTTTGTTCCTCAGGATGCTGCTTCCTCATTCACCTCTATATGGATTTCTGTTCATCTTTGCTAATGTGTGATACATTAGGATTGACATTAGGCAATTTTTCTAAGCAGTGTCTGTAATCCTTAGAAATGAGACCCTATGCGGTCTTCAACCTAAGATCATCTTACACTAGATGGGAAAAACATCACTTGCCAGATGGTGACCAGTACAGTACAGTACAATTTCCTGAGGCATGTAGAATTCTAGAATTCTTGACCACATAGACAGAAAAAAAATTTAACAGAAGTACAAAACAGTAGTCACATAGCAGTCCAATTTTGGGGCTTTGGAAAGTGAGTATCTTTCCTGGTATCCCTTACAGTCTTCCTAGAAGAAATCAGAGTTATCCCAAATTTAAACAGCCCCACTCACTGTCCCAACTTGCATTCTCTGCTCTCCCTAGGCACACATAACTCTTTATATGGGACACTACCTGTCCTTACTGGGGACACTATGAAGTTGGGCACATACAATAATCTCACTCAAAATTTATTCCACTTTTATTTTTGTGATTATATTATAATATTATTCCACTTCTCTTTGTTTCCTCAAATCTTCTCAAATACCTGCTTCTTCTCTCTTCTCAGATAAAGTTTTACGTGAATGACAGCCTAACCCTGAGAAGGAAAATCTTAACAACATATATGTAAAATTAAACAGCAGGAAGGAACAATTCTAAATCTAGATCTACAGAAAGTAAGAAATATTTAGGGTTGAAGAAATATTCTTCCACAGGCAAGAGAAATAATCGTTATCTAATTCCATTTCTGACAATATAGTATACTTACAGTACACCCATTTTCTTATCATTCAGAAATACCTGTATTAACTTTTTGCTCATTCATTTCCTCTTTATATTTAATCATAGACAAAATATGATCAAATGTAAGTCAGACAAAGTTCATGCAAGAAACCACAACTTACACAATTGTTTGGATGCACTGTAGCTTGGTATGTAAAATGCGCATCTGTCAAAGCAAGCAATGTTTAGTATCAATAAGGAAAGTTATGTGCCTTTCCTCATGGTGAAAGTGAGGAGAAGCAGATACCTCAATGCACGTATACAATGTAGCTTAAAACCAGTGAATGATGAAGTGTTTTTGTGTGAATATTACACTGCCTCTGTTACTTACCTAGGAATCATGCCTCTAATTATAGCTGATTCATTTTTAATATGGATTCACTTCATTCAACCTTTGTCAGGATCCATAAGGGAAATGAAGTGATCAGAGTTGAAAGCCTTCCAGTCATCTTTTTCCATGTCATGCTTCCCTGTTTAGCAATCGAGTTCCTGATTACAGATGGAAGAATGGGTAGCATGGTGCTGAGTATTAATATGTATGAAGTCTGAGGTTCATAAATCACTTGAAAAGTCAAGGGGCATGCATTCTGGGTTTTCCCACGTGAGAAGGATGCAAGCCTCAAACGTTTCAGTAGCCATGATAAAATGTCTTATGTTTATTGGGAGATAAGCAAGAGCATATCTTTACTTCTCCTCACCAATATTAAAAAAAAACTGTGTATAGGTTTCCATGATGACACAGGGGTTATTGCAAGGATCACAGAAAAGAGGCATATTCCCTTGTAAATAGTCGGTTTCTATTTTATGACTAAACATATTAGAATGTTAGTTTTTAACCATATGGATAGCAGTGAATCAGTAAATTAAATTACTTAGCCTGATCCAGGTGAAAATGCAGAGCAAGTTAACATTCAGCAATATCTTTTGTCAACCTCAAGTGGGTTCCTCGGATTATGGTTGGAACAATAGGATGTCTCCTACACGGAAGAGAAAGTGGTCTTTTGCTCTGAATATCACCAACTATCACAATACTGAGGAGTAGACTCTAAAGTCACAGTAGTTAGGTGTTTTAGATATGAAATGTACTTCCCACATAATAAGTACAATATCCAAGATATCCTTCTTAAATATTGCAAGGTACAGGGGTACATTTGTTCTTTTGAGCTTGGATTTCATTTTATATATCATAAGTGAGTGTGGGTATGTATTTATATGACTGTATAAATGTATCTATGTCTTTTCTGGAAATAGAATTCAAACAGTTACTTTTTCTACAGATTTGCACCATGTTCATGTGGTTCACATCCTACAAATAAGACAGAATGAGTTGATATTGTATTCATTTAAGTTGAACAAGGGTGAATAAGGCAGAAGCACAAGAGTGGTGTTGGTCTCCAGTTGCAGAGTGAGAACAAGAGAATCCAAATTATACATAAGTGCCTAAATATCTATTCATATGGCAATTCAATTCTTTCACTTAATGTGTTCATTATTATGTGCATGGTAGGTAAAATTGTGGCAGTAAATGTCAAAGAAGCTACCACTCCTAGACAGTCTTGTGTACTTTGGAAAATGTTAGTAAGTAAAAATTGATGCTTCATAAGTGGGTGGGGTCCCTGTGGCATGCAGACCTGTATTTGATGGTGATACAGTATGAGATCATGATTGCCTAGCAACACAATGACATGCTCTCGGTCAAATCTCATGGTCACAACAGGCATGGAGATTGTGAGATGTAGTATTTCTTTTGTTGCTTTTACATTCCTAGGATAAATATTATAGGTGAAAAGCAACAGGATATTCCTGGTGAAATATTGCCATAAATCAGAATTGTGTTGGTGAAGCACACATTGCTTTCTTTTCATTCCTTGATATGAGGACAGTTTGCTTCCTCCAAAACATGACAATGGTCCATTATATCCTTGGGGATTTATGGTCTCATGACTCTGTTAATCAATGCTGTCTCCTGAGGCATGCAAAACTCTAGAATTCTTGTCCAAGCTGGGATAAAATCACAGTTCCTAGTGCCCTTTGTGGTTTTCTTTAGCAGGGAAGCAAAACAGGAAACACCCAGGAGTGCATATATGGCTTTAGAAAGGGTGAACTTTACTGGGGTCCTTTCTTGTCTTCCTAACAGAAAACTGAGGGATCCAAAGTTGACACAGACCCGATCACTGTTCCAAGCTGCTTTCTGTGATCTCTACACTCTCTGAAAGCACATTTATTGGAATATACATCACAAAATACATGATCCAACATTTCCAATCATCAGGCCTTCTTTTCATTCATACATTCTTATTTCATTTTTTTTCCTATATCCATGCCTTCTTAATGATTTCCCACTATCATTAGTTTTTCACTCACTCTTATGTTTATTTCTTCTTCATGTTTCATTTGCATTTGTTCATTCTTTATTTCCTTTTTTTCTTTCTTTTTTCCTGTTTTTGCATTTTTAAATGTTTTGCATTAGGAGAGTTGTAATTTTACATTTCATTCACCTACCTATCAGACATTGTTTTTAAAGAGAAACTCATGTATATTACTACCACAAGGAGTTAGGATCCACCATACCTTTATTTGCAGAGTAGACATCATTTACAGCTAAAAGATGTTTATTATCCAAAAGTAGAATGATGTGTTATTATTCATGGTGAAAATTACAGAACAGAGACCATCATGCAGGGATAGCTAGGAGCTTCAAAACCAATGAAATAGGAACAGTTTTTTTTTTTTTGGCATACCTAGGATATAGGATGCCTGAAATAGTTGATTCACTTTTAATCTGATGTTATTTATCTCCATCATAGTCATGTTCCTCAGGAAGAATGCCAGGATCCAGATCAAGAAATCCCTTGAAACATCACTTTTTAGGTTATGTGTTCCTCCTTGGCAAGTTGCTCCCTAATTACAGGAGAAAGAATATGTACCAGAGGACTTATTTGTAATGTATAATAGAGACTGGGGTTTAGGTAGCTCACAAACTAGCCAGGGAGCATTCATAATATGTTCTTCATGTAGATTAGAACACAAGCCTCAGATGGTGAGGGTGAGAGAGTAAGATATGTATGTTGTAGGTATAGATCAACTCCTCTCTTACTTATCCACATAAAGTTTAAACAAGAAACAAAGATTGTTCTATAGTAGAAGCCTCATACAATCACAAGTCTGAAGCGGAGCTTATTATGACACAGGTCATACAGTGCAGTGATCACAGACATGTACTCTTATTAGTGTAATTTTCGATTCTTAATACTGAAAATATAAAATCATTAGTTAATTTTAATTAATGGTAGGGGATGTAGGTAAAAATGTCCATAAAATGGTGAGTGACCATGCATACTGTGTTGTATCCCTAGAGACAAAGCCTTGCCACAAACTATACAGAACACATGGCTAACGGAATCATGCATGTTTTTGATGTAGGACAGTACATCTATTACTTGTTCTCTTATTTTAGAACAAGGAGTGAAGATTTGTCTATGTTACATTCTCATGCAGTCACAACCATTCTCAGGAACCCAAAATAAAACTGGTTATCATGCAGGGATCACAGAATTGATGTCTATTCTTTAGTCAGTAAATTGTCTATTCTTGTGTCAGAAAGTATTGGCTGATATTGGGAATTATGTGAACAGCATCTGTTCAGTGAAGTGAATTACACAGCTTTCTCTTTTTGAGAACTCAGAGCAGGTCAAAATACATAACACTCAGTGTTAAGCAACACAGTGGCATGAGCACACACAGGCCAAAGGGCAATGGTTGGGAGAGGGTGTCCCGGGGCTGTGCTATGTGGGCGGGGGTAAACCTGGGAGTTAAAATTCCCAGTCCTTTTGAGCAGACCTTAAAATGTCTGTTCCTTTCCTCTGGATGGAAAGTCCTGGATCATTCAAATTGTTCCCCTCGCCCTTTTGTTTCTCTTTTTAGCAAAGATGCAAACAAAGAGCATTTAGTGAATTGCTTGCTTGAATAATGGATTTGATGAACGTATTGACGGATAAATGTAGTATAATGGAATGTTGATGAAATTCATGCTAATTTTCACAGCCCATAAAATACATAGGTAGCTTGGATGTCAGCTAGTTTTTCAGTACAAGACTAATTTATTTTTAAAATATGAGATCTTTTACACAAAATTCATGTAGTTTTCTGTCAGTGGGAATATTGTTTTCTCATGTATGTCATAAATGTGGATTTTATTACCACTGTTTTGTTTTTTTTAAGTCAAGGCATAAAATTTGTTGCAAAATAATTCTATTGAGTAAAATAGATTTCATCCAGTAATTCCTCACTGCTAGTGCAACAATGTCTTACTTTCACCAGTATGCTGGCTTCTCTGGATTCCTAGCAGATTTGACGTCTTGTTACTTTTTTTTACAGAAATTACTAATTTGAAGATATAAAAAAAAGTTCCTTAAAATAAATAGTGATGCTGAAGCTAATTTACATATTTTGGTGTGTTCATTCAGTTTAACAAGAGTATAGAAGGTTATTTAAACAAGACTATAAAACGTAAACTCAAACATTATAACAAATTTAATGTTTATTTGTTACAAACCATATGATTTTTATTACTAGGGCTGAAATAAACAATTGGTATTTACTAATTGCATCTTAGATACTGATGTGAGCTTTTTTATTTTTTATTTTTTTTAGACTGAAGTACTTTAGGTACATCTTGATGGGGGAAAACAGAGATAGTCTTTATGTATTCATCCACTGTTTTTAACTTTATTTTTGTAAATAGTATTTAGTATGAGCTATAAACATGTGTATTGATAAAACAATGATTCAAATTTACCTAAAAATGGTAAATTTTCATTTTGCTTGATTAATAAGAAACACTAAGATCCAGCCTGGGCCAAACTACATTGGAAAGGAGATTTGATGTTTAGGTGGCCTTTCTTAATTCCCATTAAAATCAAACCTGAGTACCTGGAGCCCTCACAGATATAAACAGCTGCTTTAAGTTTTGTGCTGTGTTCATTAGGAAGGATGAAGGGTGCTTCTTGTTTTAGTTAGGTTTGGGTAATCACCTGGAGAGAGGAAAGTGGTTGTGACAGACATGGTTATAGCTCATAATGGAATTGTCTGGCAATGCCTAGGAGACTCATAGGGTGGGAATGCAAGCCTACTGCTTGGTAAGCAAAGAGTCCGGATACATGTAATGTTTCTCCTTTAGTTCTGTCCTCCCCACAAAAGGATCCTAGGTAGCCTGTCTCTTCAGGTGAAATTGAGTCCTTCATCCCTTATAGCCCCTGTTGTGAATGAAGTGTGGCAGAATTCATCTGAACCCAGACACAATGGTACATAAAGGAACCAGTCTACATCCATGGGCAAGTAGATTTGAGGTTTTTGGCTCTTTCTCATCTTCTATCAGACTTTGGGCTAAGACCTAAGAAACTGGAGACCTCACAGGTACACCCAGTAATCTTGAGCTTTGGCCTTTCTCCATTGCAAGGCTATTGCCATGTGGGAAAGCAGTTCTGGGTCTAGAGCCCATTGAAATAGGAGGTTTTCTTTGGTGTGGTATATTCTCAACTTCCCATGTGACCAGATTCCTGGATACCACCACCCAGCTTCCCTACAGACCAGCTTTAGCCTGTGGCTGCCTTGGCAGTCCTCTTTGATCTCAAAGCTTGGACATCAGTAGGTTCACGGAGTGTCAGCACCCCCAATTCTTGCCTGACAGCCTTAGTGGTTTTTCAGGTGGGCAGAGTCTAGTAGAATTCACCAGGATCTCGGGGGAGGTCCAAGTCAAATTGTGCTGATGTACCACAAAAGGGCAATGTCCAGTCCTTGATCTCCAGATCCTTTTTTGTTTCTGAGAATGCTACTCTGTGGTACAGATGCCATGGGTTTTCTGCCATATTCCTTAGGACCTATACAACAACTTCTGTGTCATCTGATTCCTTTAATTGAATGGACTATTCCAGGGTAGAGAAGTTGAGAAGACCCTTGTTCTGTTTCCCACAGGTCCTGAGCTTTTCACCCATTACCACCTGTACCTGCACCCCTGCCCTGAGTCCTCTTACCTACTGGCATGTTGATATGACCCTTCTGGAATCCCCTGTAGTGGACTGCAATTAAAGAGTAATCTCTCTCCATGCCTGGTCTGTAAGGTAAGCTGCCAACTTGGATTCTGTAGTCATTTTTAAGTTTTCTGTTTTTTTTTTGTTATGTTTTGCTCAGGAAATGCAATAGAGATTGGTTCCAGGGCCCAAGGTACTTGGAATTCTTTGTGCACTACTGTCATCAAGTGGAATTGTTTTGCAAATCTGCCAGCTTGTCACTGTGTTTCAGTGGACATGGCCAGCACCATAAACAGTATCTCTGTTCCTTGCTAGACAGGACTATCTCAGATCTCCTGTTAACCTATTGACCAAGGAAAGCTGTAGGGAAAAGCAGGCTCCAGTTGGGCATGCCGCGCAGTAGGCCGAGCGCAACATGGTTTGGTTTGCTGCAAGCAGTAAGCATTGCCTCCCGTGTCTTGAGGCTGCCAAGTCAGGATTGTGAGTATTTCTTTGCAAGGGACTCTGTATCTGTGGTTGAATCTGGATTGAAAAAGGGAACTTATCACACATGCTAGTGTTCACTAGGCTACCCACAATCACACTGGCTTTTGGATGATGCTTACCTGTAGCCCACAAATATCACATCCAGGAACCACACAAGTCTGTGCCCAGTTTGCCTGGGAAACACAGCCTTTATGGTCATATGTGTTTTATCCTTTTTACTCCCTCCCTAGCATCCTAATTCCCTCCTTGCTATTCATTGTCTGTCTCCTGTTCTCTCTGAGATTTTCTTATATTTCTTCATTTCATTAATTTTTGTCAGAAATTAGGATCTCATTGAAGTTGGCTGCAGGTGGAGTTCAGGGATCCTGACTTGAGAGACAATATTTCTGCTTCAGCGCTATATCCCTATCACCCTTAAAGGGATTGTACTGCCTTGGACATACGCATCCTCTGTAACGGTTAAAGGAGAAATTATCCCATGACATTCTTGTGGCTCAGGATGAATCTTAGTAAAAGCAGTCATGTAGGGTGTACTGAAGAGTACCCCAAAATAGTGAGGCATGCACTGCACTGGAGGCTGGTTAAGGCTCTCTGTTCCTCCGTTAACAATGCCCTCTGTTGGGATTCCCAACACCCATTCAGGAAACATACTTGTGGATTCTCCTGATTTGGTCACCTTGCTTATTATCAAAGGAGAACACCCAGGGTTATGTGTTAAAAAAGTACCTTTTTTTCTGCTCTGCCCTGTCCAGTGATAATTCGTTAGATGAGGCTCTAAAATTAAAGTTGGTAGAATCAGGAGAATCCACCAGTATGCTTCCTGCATGGGTGTTGAGAATCACAACAGGGGCCATTCTTGAGGGAGGACCAGGGAGCCTAAACCTTCCTGTAGGTCACTCAATAAGAGGGTTCCTCAATTGCCCTGAGACAATACATTCAATTCAGTGCAATTGGGAGTCCCAGAAGTTGTTGGACCTGTCCTAAGGAATGCTCCAGAAAACCTATGCCAATTTATACAACAGAGTAGCATCATGAGAAATAAACAAAAAAGGATTTGTATATCAGGGAGTGGACATTGCCCGTTTGTGGCACATCAGCACATTTTGACTCTGACCTCCACAGAGATCCTTTTGAATTCTAATAGACTGAACTCATCTACCATCCCTGTCCCTGCCCCAATTACAACCTAGAACCTCCCCACCCCCCATGTACAAGCCACCACAAACTGTCTGGTGTCCCCAGTAGCTAACTTTACCTAGAGAGCAATCCTATATGGATAAAGATATTGAACATTAAGTGTTTCTCAGCTGTTTGAGATTCATCTTTTGTGAGTTATATGTTTAAATCTGCACCTCGTTTTCAGTTGTGTTATTTGTTTTGCTGACATCTAGTTTCTTGAAAATCTTTTCTCATTCTGTAGGCTGCAGTTTTGTCTTATTGACAATGGCTTTTTCCTTAAAGATGCCTTTCAGATTCATGAAGTCCCAGTTGTCAATCTTTGATTATAGATCATGAGCTGAGTTCTTTTCAAAGAGTTGTCTCCTATGCCATTATGCTCAATGCTATTCCCCATTTTGTCTTCTGTCACACATTTGGTTTTATATTGAGACTTTTAATGCATTTGGACTTGAGTTTTGTGCATGATAGATATGGATCTATTTACATTCTTCTACCTCCAGGCATCCAATTAAAACAACAGCATTTGTTCAAGAGGCTTTCTGTTTTAAATTTTATGTTTTTGGAATTTTAGAAAAGTTCAGGTGTACATAGTTACACGAATATATATCTGGATCCCTGATTCTGTTCCATTGATCCTCATGTTTGTTTTTAAGCAAATACCATGCTCCTATTATTTCTATGGTTCTGTAATACATCTTAACATCAGGGAAGTTGGTACCTCCAGAAGTTTTTTTATTTTTCAGGATTACTTTTGTTATCCTATTTTTTTTTTGTTGTTTCATTTTACATATTAAAGTGAGTATTGCCTTTATATGCTCTGTAAAGAACTGTGTTGGGAATTCATAAGGATTGCACTCAATTTGTCGATTGATTTTGGTAAAATGTATATATTGCTGTGTAAAGCCTACCAACCATGGAGCATGGGATGTCTTTCTATCTTCTAAACTCTTCTTCAATTTCCCTCTTCAAGGACTTAAACTATTCTGACATTCAAGTCTTTAACCTGGTTGGTTAGAGTCTCCCAAGATACCATATGTTATTTATAAGTATTGTGAGAGGTGTTCTTGCCCTGATTTCTTCTTGGTCCATTTTTCGTTTGTATATTGGAACGCAACAGATTTTTTTTGAGTTGATCTTATAGGTAGCTTCTTCACTGAAGGAGTTTATAAGTAATAGGAATGATATGGTTGAGTTTTGGGGTAACTTATATATACTATCATACCATATATATGTACGTATATACATATGTGTGTCTGCGTCTGTGTGTATGTGTGTGTGTGTGTGTGTGTGTGTGTGTGTGTATATATATATATATATATTTCTTACTTTCCAATACATATTCCCTTAATGTCCTTCTTTTTTCTTACCCCTCCAGCTAAAACTTCATATACTCTATTGAGTAGGTATGGAAAGATGGGACAACCTTGCCTTGTTAATGATTTTAGAGTAATTGCTTTGTGTTTATCTCCCTTTAATTTCATATTTTATGTAGGCTTGCTCTAAATTGTATTTATTATATTTAAGTGTTGCCTTTGTATTCCTTACTCAAAATATTTTATCATAAAGATGTGTTGGATTTAGTCAAAAAATTTCTCACCATCTAGTGAGATGATCAGTTTTTTATGTCATAGAATTCATTGAATGATTTACATATAATTGACTACACAAAGGAACAGATGACGTTTGTTTTATATGTAATAACATATAAATGAGAGTTAGTGCTACTCACTAGGATCTTAGGGAAGGCCAATTAACTAGGGTACTTTGACATACGATAAATTTGCATACTTTTCGTTTTGGGGATGTAACCTTCTATAAATCACTAGATAAATGATATCTTCCTACCAGAAGGTTTTAAAAGATTTTTGATGCAGATATTACCACAACAGTGGTCTGTATAGAGGCACTTGCCTGAAAACCCAAGCCTTAGGAAGCAAAAACTGGATGGCCATGAGTTCAAGGACTGGGTTATATGAGAGCTTTTTACAAAAACAAACAAAACTTTATAAATACACCATAAACAAGCAGATAAACAGATATAGGAATGATTAACAGCTTTGAATTATATAAGGTATTTCTACACACAACTGAGGTGGAAGTAAATTAACTAATGAGTGGGAACAAGTGTATGGTTATGATCTAGTGGTCAAATATTTCTGAGCTTGATGCTTGGATGCAGGTACAACTACTTAAAGGACTAAGACAGAAAGCTCATTTCAAGCTAGAAGTTCAAATAAGCCTGGATTCCAAAGAGTCCTTATCATTGAATATATAAATTAATACTGTCGCTAACTTTCTACCTTTAAGTAGGAAAAACAATTTCAGCTTCAGTTTTCTATTTGTTGTTTTAAAAAAAATTTAAATATTGTATTATTTAATTTATTATTATTTATTCTTCCTTATATTCCTCAATTAATTTGTTTATGTATTTATTTCTGACATTGTTTCTCTTTTTACCCCTGGTAGTCTTGGAACTAAATATGTAGGCAAGGGTGGCTTCGAACTGTGAAGATATCCAACTTCTTCTGCCTCGTGAGTGCTGAGATTAATGTAGAATTCCAAAAAACCCAGCAAGTTTCAGTTTTCTCACAACACAATAGTATTACCCGCCAGCTTTATTTAACTGTGGAGAGTACTCCATTAATCATAGCCATTATTTCATGGAGGAATGAAGCATACAGCTATTTGAAAATAGTAAACAGAGCAATATTTCTTACACAATGCCTTTAAGAAAGCTGTTGGCATATTTTAAAAGTTTGAATTTAGTGGTATTTACTTTTTCTGTTAAAAGAATGTGGAGCCCTTAATGATTTTGCACAGGGGACATGCTCATCATCTCTGTATCATTCCAGTTTTAATATATGTGCTGTTAAATCATGAAATCTATTTACTTTTAAAATTCCCTTCGTGAAGGGTCAAATGGAACAGCTGGCTATTGACTATTTTATCGAAAGAGACGTGTTTCTTTTTTGTAAATGATAGAGGGTCCACCAACAGCCTAACATTGAATTTGTCCCTGCTCCCACAGACTAACATACCAGCTGGAAATGTTACTGTGCAGATGCAGAAATCTATATAGTTCAATCCCACTCCCACCCCCATACTTAGCACAAGTGTTACTGGTGGCTTGACACAGGTACAGCAAAGATATGGATGCTTTCAGGGCATTTGATGCAAGACACTGTTACGTCAAAATGTCTTCTGAGTTAGGGAAGAATGCTTCCTTTTGCCTCATTAGCTCTTGTTCAGACCACACAGTATGCCCTCCTTAGAGTCCAGTTCTGGCAACAGCAACAATTATCTGGTCCTTGTGCCAACGGTCACTGGTTCTTATGGCTGAGCTGTTTTGTTATTGGACTATCTGGAATTCGTACTATGAGGGAACTGGAAATACCTCTCTGAGGGGGCTCCTGATGTTCGGGAAGCTTTGTTATATTAAGTCTACGAGGTGGGCCTGAGGAAATGCTGTCTTCAGGAGTGGGAGAAAATTATAGTCTCTGGCATTGGGTGATTTGGGATGCAGATACCTAAGGTGAAACCATGTCTTGGGTTTGGGTATTTCTGGGTCTTATGGTACCCAGAAATTGGGACTGAGAGTGTGGCTTCCCTTCAGCCTCAGGCATCAATCTTGATTGTGCAGCTCACGACTTCCACAGAATGTTTAATACATATTCTATATTGTGGTCAAATGAGTATCATCCATTTAATTCCTTCCGTACAATCCACAGTCTCTCCTGATTCTCTTAATCTTACTCCTGTTGTCTCTGACTCATCTGTTGTACTTCCTTTCATGTTTTCTTTTCCTTTTTCTTTCAGAAGTTGGGTCATCTTTTAGCTTGAATGCATGTGGAGAACAGAGCCACAGGCTTGTTGGAAGAGGTTTCTACTCCAGAGCCATATCCCTAGAACCCAAAAGAGTTCTGGAGTGACTGCCATGGTCATATTCATCCTGATTTTGTGTACAGGAAGACTAAGTAGCCACACTCAATCTTCTGAAATATTAATAGATGTTAAAACCTTAATAGTACTGCCAAGAAGTGACCAGGCATGTACTGAACCATGGAGGCAGGGTTTGACTCCCCTGTGCCTCCGATAACAAGCCCCACCAACATTGTAATTCCCAGAACATGTGCAGCAGGCCTAATAATGGATTCTCCTGACTTGTTTACCTTGCTTCTTACACAGGGAGTACATTCATTGTCAAGGGTCGAAACAATACTTTTTCTTGCTCTGCCCTGTCCAGTGCTATCAGTTGGAAGAATAATTAGAGAAGGCTCTAAAAATTACAGATGGCACAGTCTGGGGTCAAAGATGATTGTGTGTTTTTGTGTATGTGTGTTTGTGATTATCTGTGTCTATGTGAGTTTGTGCAATTATTCCTTTTGAGTCTACTTGACAAGAATCTACTCCTCAGAGACCCCATAAGTATGGCAGCATCCACCAGAACACAGATCAGTGGGTACATTTTGGCCCTGGCCTGGATCCATTGGAAAGATTTGAGTTTTAGGACGTCCTTTTTCAATTCCCATGAGACTCATGTCTCAGACGTGAGAAGCTGGAGCCCTACAAGGTACACACAGCTGCCTTGAGCATTGCCCTAAGTCCAATACAATGGCTGAAAGATACTTGGTTTGGTTGGGTCTGGGTGTATATTGACATGAGAAGAATAAAGAGGTTGTGACTTACCTGATGATAGCTCATAATGGCTGCCTGGCAATGCCTAGGAGACTGATACATTGGAGATCCAAGCACACTGACTGGTAGGCAAGGTAGAAGGAGGCATACAATGTTTCTCCTTTGGATCTGTCTTTCTTCCCACAACAGAGACATGGGCAGTCTGACTCTGCATGTGACATTGGGTCCCTGGATCCTCACAGGTACTGTTTTTGAAGAAATGTAGCAGAATTCAAATAACCAAGATGGAATGGTATGTGAAGGAACCAGCCTGGAAAAACGAATAAATTTGAGGATTTTGCTGAGTTTCTCAACTTCCATGATCCTCAGGGGCTCAGACTTGAAAAACTAGAGCCATCATAGGTACACAAAGTGGTCATGTGCTTTGCCCTTTCCAATGCAAGGCTTCTTCTCACAAGAAGGGTAGCAGTTCATTGTCTAGAGCCCCACTGAAATGAGTGGTTATCTTTGGTGAAGTATCTGCTCAACTTCACATATGACCATAGTTCTTTGACACCACTACACAGCTTCTGTACATCCCAGGTTTCTCCTGAGGCTTTCCTGTCAGTCCTTTACCTTGATGTTTGGGTGAGGTGGTTTACCAAGTATCAGCACTCCCAGTTCTTGCCTCTCAGCTCTAGTGATCTCCCAAATGGGCAGATTAAGAAGAATTCATCATGATCTCTGTGGAGTCCCAAGTAGACGTGTCCGAGCTGAGCCATCGGAGGGCAGTGCCCAATCCCCAATCCCCAAGTCTGTTTTTTGTTTGTTTCTGTGGATATTTTTGTCATGGGTTTTTGGAATATTCCTTAGGACCTATACATGAACTTCTTGGCCTCTCGGTTGCCGTGAATTGAGGAATTTCTCAGGGAATTGCAATTGAGGTACCCTTTGTTCTGTGACCCATAGGTCCTAAATCTACCACCCATTTCCAGCCATTCTTTCCCCCTGCCAAGAATCCACTTATCTACCTGCATACCCACAACTTTCCTAGCCTGTAAGTAATGCTGCAATCTTGGAGTCTGTAACTGTTTTTTCTTTTCTTAGTAAAGGTCATACAGTGTTGTCCCAGGGCACAAGATACTTTACATTGTTGGTGCACTACCAAGAATTCCCTTGCATTCACCAAGTAGAATTTTTTTTTCAGATTCTACCATCAGGTCCCTGTCTTTCAGTGGACATAGCCAGCACCCTAAGCAGCACCTCTGTATCTTGCTAGACAGGATTGACTCAGGTCTAGTGCAGTCTTATTGGCTCTGGAGTGGTGTGGGAAATAGCATCATCCAGTTGATCCTCTTCCCACAAGGTTAAGTCCTGCCACAGTGCAGGCCCAGCACCACAGAATTTGGTTTATTCTTAGCTGGAAACACCACATCCCAGATCTTTTTTCTGCTGTATCAGTCAGGTTTATGAGGATCACCTTGCAAGTGACTGTATATCTCTGGTTAAATCAGCATTGAGGAAGGGAAACTTATTCCACATTCCAAGACAAGACAAGACCATCCACAAACGCCATAGTTTTTGTATTATATTCACCAGTAGCTCACACAGCTCACTTCCGGGAACCACACATGCTACAAAACACATTTTCATGTCTGTGCCCAAATTGTAATTGCAACACAGCCATGATTGTCATATGTGTTTTATCCATTTTCTTCTCTTCCTAAATTCTTCATTCCTTGCTTGATCATCTTTGTCTACCTCCTATTCTCTTTGACTGTCTTTTTCTTCTGCTCTTTAAATTTTTTCATCAAAAAATTGGGTTCTTTTGAGTTTGGCTATGGGTGGATTTCAGGATAAGTGATGTGGAAGAATGTATTCCAAAGCCACATCCCTAGAATCCTCAAACTTGTCTTAGTTGCATTGCCATGGACATATGCATCCTCTTTGTGTACACAAAGGGCAAGTAGCCCATGACATTCTTTTGGGTCAGTATACCCTCTATGACTGCTACATCTACTTATAAACAGTCATATAGAGTGTACTGTGCAGTGCCCAAATGTGGCAGTGCAGGCACTGTACAAGGAAGGCAGGGTTAGCCTCTCCTTGCCTCTTTTAACATGCTTCCTGCTGTGATTCCCAACACTCATGCAGGAAGCATATTTTTGGATTCTCCTGATTTGTTCTCCTTACCTCTTTTCAAGAGAGAACACCCAACTTGAAGGCTCAAAAAGCAATTTTCTCCTGTTCTTCTCTGTCCAATTATATCTTGTGGAAGAGTAATTAATTAGAAGAGGCTCAAAAATAACAACTGGGAGAATCTGGGTCCAAGGAAAACAGTGTGTGTGTGTGCGTGTGTGTGCGTGTGTGTGCGTCTTCTTGAGTTCACTTTTGAGAAATCTATGCCCCAGAAATCTCTGATAGTGCTAAAAATGATGATGTGGGTATCAATCATAGTGGTCATGTCAGAGTTGTCTGGTAATGTCAGATTGTTTTGTGTAGGAGAGGACCTTTAGTGCTCCACACCTCAGTACAAGCTCAAGTGGTCATAATACTTGGATGTGCCCATGTATTGCTGTGACCAGTTATGGCTCAGTTAATGAGACCTGTTACATGGCAACAGTATGAAAGGTGACAGGAACAGTTCTGTGCAGTGGCTGCCATGGCACTTCTGAGAACTCAGAGCAGTTACAGCCTGAGGAAGCTCCCTCTACCGGAGCAGAGAAGCTGATTCCAGAAGGGTTGTCAAAGAGGAGGAAATGGACAGTGATATTGGGAATGTCTCTGTGATGCAGGAAAAATGGTCTTTTTTTGAGCCCAATGTGAAGAGTCTCACCCCATGGATTAGGGCATGTACAGACTCTCAGCTCATTGAAGGAATGATACTTCAGGGATAGTGAAAATTATTTCCCAGTGAACCTGGGTATATCATGTGTTTTCCAGACAAGCCTACCTTATCAGGATGAACTGAATATGACTGTACATATGAGAGAGGAAAATTGATGGAGAGAGCAAGGGAAGGAAAGAGAGGAGACAGAGAGAAAGATGGAAAGAGAGAGACAGAGACAGAGAGAGAAGGAGAATCTCTGTGGTGCTGATGGGTGATTTTTGAGATTGTTCCTATTTTTGCCTATAGCCTAGCAGTCAAAACCATTCTCACGTGACACCCTATGCCGAGTTATTCCTGTTCCTTGATTGTAGGTCACAGGAGAGAAAGGAAAAAGGGAACTCCCTGAGTGTTTCCTATGACGATGCAGGGCTGCAGATTGCTTCAAACTTTCTGATGGCACCAATCCAGAATGTATATTCTCCCTTGTATATCTATTGTCCCATTGGTTCCACTTGAATCTTATCAGAGAGCTCTGAGTTTGATGTTTTCTTTCCCTTGGACATAGGTAGGTGGGTGTCCAAAGAAGACACAGAATAATAAAAATCTAAAAGTGATTTGAGTATTTAGAGAAAGAAAAGAAAACCAATTATCCTGAGTGGTTCCTGTTGTCATGTTTTTAGGCAGAGGAGAGGATATACATTAGTACTGACTTGGAGATTGCTCATAATGATTGCCTGTCAATACCTTGTTTGTAGAACCAAGCACATGGCCTGATTGTCAAGGTAACAGGTGATATATAATATTTCTCTTTTTGACACATTCTTGTTCCCATAACAGGGTCCTGGACAACCTGTGTCTATAGGTGAAATGTTGGTACATCTACCTTATCCCATGTGGCAGGGTAGTTACCATCCTGGATTCATTGTCAAAAAGATTTGAGGTTGTTGGTAGCCTTACTCATCACCCATCAGACTCAGTTTTTAGAAATGAGCAACTGGATTCTCAAAGGTATGCACAAAAGCCTCTGATTTTGTCCTTTGTACATTACTGACACTTCTTCTGCTTTGTAGAAAGACAATTCTGTGCCTAACTACTGATTGTAGCAAGTAGTTGTCTTTGCTGTGCCTTCTGCTTATCTTCCCATGCATGTTGAGTTTTGTAACACAACCACCTTACTGACTTACCACCCCATGGCTTTCTAGGGAGGGCCTCCTTGGCAGGGTACCTTGACCTGGAAGCTTGGTTTGGCCTGGGTCACAAAGTGTCAACACACCCAAATCTGGAGTGGCAGCTTTAATGATCTGTAAGGTAGATGGAGTCAAGGAGAATTCAGTAGGACATTCTGGGCACACCCAAGTTGGGATGTCCTGGTAAGCCTACAAGAAGGCAGTGTCCAGCCCTTGTTTCCTGAATCTGTGTTTTTGTGTCTGAGGCTACTCTACTGTGTTGCAGATTGGCATGTATATTCTGGAACATTCCCTTGGTGGTCTAAACCGCACCTTCTGGACCTCCCCAGCACCCATAATTGAGTGATCATCTCAGGAAACTGCAGGTGAGGAGCTCCTGTTTTCTGGGTTCTGGGACCCACAGGTCCTAAATCTACCACACATCCTCATCCCCACCCAACCCTGTCTGAAATGCCCTCAAATACCTGCATGCCAACAGAACCTGGAAGCATCCTCTGTGGTAGACTATATTTAGAGATCCATCTCTGGGCCATTCTTGGTATATGAGTTTTGCTGCCTCTTGGAGTCTGGAGGTAGCTGGTTTGTGTTGTATTTTTGCACAGAAAAGTAGAGATGAAGGGGTCCCATGGCATGAAATATTTGGCATTGTTGTCCAAAACTGTTGTTAAGTGAAATAATTTTGCTGATCCTGACAGCAGGTATCTGAGCATTCCTAAGGTGCTGCCAACATCCTAAGCAGCACCTCTGCTCCTGGCTGGAGAGGACTGGCTTGGGTCTCCTGCAGCCTTGTTGGACCAAGTGAGGTGTGTGAAAAAGCAGGTTCCAGGATATCCTTGACCCTTGAGACTGAGTCCTACACCAGTGCAGGCCAGATGCCATAGGGTTTGTCATGCAGCAAATAGGAAGCACAGCCTCCCAGGTATTGAGGAAGATGTGTCTGTAGGGATTGTGAAGATGTCTTTGCAAAGGACTCTATAACTGAGGCTTCATCTGGGTGTATGCAGGGAAACTTAATCCACATGATAGGCAGGGTTCATAATGTCACCCACTGGTACAAAATATCAGGTGAGCATCAACACTAGCACCTAGACTTCACTTCTCAGACCCCCACACACTGCTAGCATCACTTCTAAGCTGTGATCCAAATGTTAGGGCCACATACCCATTGTGGTCCTGTGAGTTTTATCCATTTCATTCATTCGCTACCATCCTCATTCTCTCCTCTCTCCTCTCTTTCTGCCACCTCTTCTCTCTTTTTCTTTTCTTTCCTTTGAGTTCTCTTTTGAACTTGTCTGCAGGTATAGTTCATAGACTAAGACCTATCAGTGGTCAATTCAAAGTTGCCTGGGAAGGACAGGTTTTCATTTTAGGGGTGACCCTTTGGGGACACAACAGTAAGCACAAGATCATGTAGCCATAATATCTGGATTCATCCTTGGATTCTTGTGAGTTCTTGAGTCTCAGTCATTTAAACCCAGGACATGAAGACAATATTGAAGGTGACAGGACCACTCCCTGGAAGTGACTGGTCTGGCACAACTGAGAACTCAAATCAGGTCCAGCTGAATGGACCTCCCTTTCAGCATCAGAGAGGCTGCCTCAAGGATGTGTGACAGAGAGGGAGAGATGAAAGTCAATCTTGGTCTGTTCCTGGAAACAGCAAAAGTGGTCTTTTTAGGTGCTATCATCCCAATGAATCTGAGCCTTTGTAGACTCTCAGCTCATGGAAGAAATGATACCAGTGGGATAGTGCAAAGCATTTCCTAGAGAACATAGTATTTCATCTGGTATCCAGACAGGCATATCTGCCCTGGATGCACTGGCTATGAATGTACACATGAGTGAGGGAAATAGGCAAAAGGAAGAAAGACATGTGACAGAAAGTGATAGGCAGGTGATAGATAGATAGATAGATAGATTGATAGATAGATTGATAGATGATAGATAAAGATAGAGACAGAGAGATATAATGAGAGGGAATTTTCTGTGAAATTGTTAGTATATTTGCCTTTCAGCTTGGTGATCTAATCCATTCTCTCATATGACATCTCTTTGGCTTCTCACTTCTCTTCTTTGGTTCTAGACCAATGGAGTGAAAGGGTAAGGGAACCATGAAAGTTTTTTGTGCGTATGCCTTACTTTGGTATGAAGTTACTGTTTAGGGCAGGGGTGTGGTTGTGCTGCAGGCATCCTGATGGGACCAGTTAGGCATATGTATTTTGTTTTATGTCTAGATGCCAGGAGATCCACTTGAATCACTTCAGAGAGCTCTGAGTTACCTATTTGCATGCTTCTACCTCAGACATCCAATTAGACCAGCACCATTTGTTAAAGCTGCTTTCTTTTTGTCATTGTATGTTTTTGGCTTCTTTATAAAAGATCAGATGTTCCTAGGCATCTGGATGTATATATGGATCCTTTACTCAGTTCCATTGTTTGTCATGTGTGTTTTTGTGACAGTAATATTCAGTTTTTATTACTATGTTTCTGTAGTACAGATTGGGACCTTGGATGTTGATTCATCTAGATGTTATTTTATTTTTCAAGATTATTTAAGCTATCATAAGTTTTTTTTTTGGCTTATCCATATGAAGTTGTGTAATGTTCTTTTCATGTCTAGAAAGAATTGCATTGGAATTTTAATAGGGACTGCATTGAATCTTTACATTACTTTTAGTGAAATGACCATTTTTACTATTTTAATACTACCAACCCAAGAGAATGGGATATCTTTCCATCTTTTGAGATCTTCAATCATCCTCTTCAGGCATGTAAAGTTTTTGTTATTCAAGTCTTTTACTTGCTTGGTTGCCCAAGATACCTTATGTTATTTGTCACTATTGTGAAGAATATTATTTCTGTTATTTCTTTCTCTGTCCATTTGTCATTTACATATAGGAGGGCTACAGAACTTTTTGAAATTATCTTGTATCCAGACACTTCGCTGAAGTTATTTACTACCTATAGGAGTTCACTAATCCAGTTTTTGAGGTCATTTTATATATAATATGATATCATCTGCAAATAAGATATTTTGACTATTTTATTTTGATTTCATATCCCCTTGATCTTCTGTTGTCTTATTGATCTAGCTAGAACTTTAAGAACTATATTGAATATATAAAAATGGAGGGAGTAGCCTGGCCTTGCTTCTTATTTTAATGGAATTGCATTGAGTTTCCCCCATTTAATTTTCTATTGGCAGTAGGCTTCTTATTGTGTTTATTATGATTCGTTATGGCCTTTTATTCCCAGTCTTTCCAATGGGTTAATTATGAAGATTTGTTTGACTTCATCAAAAATTTTCTCACAATCTAGAGAGATGATCATGTAGGTTTTTTCCTATCAGTTTGTTTATATGACTGATTTTCATATGTTGAACCATTGCTTCATCTCTGGGATCCAGCATCTGCAATCATGGTGGATAATCTTTTTATTGTTTTCTTGGTTGTGGTTTGCAAGTATTTGCATCTATGTTCATGAGAACGATTGTCTTATAATTCTCTTTCTTGGTTGAGACTTTGTGAGGTTTTGGTATTAGCATTAATGTGGCCTCATAGAATGAGGTTGTCAGAGATCATTCTGCATCTATTTTGAAGAATAACTTAAGGAATTTTGGTGTTAAATGTCTGATAATTCTGAGCTTAAATCATCTGGCTCTAGTCTTTTATTTATTATAAATGCTTACTAGCTTCTTTTATTTCTTTGAGCATTACAGGTCTGTTTAAGTTGTTTATCTGATGTTGATTCAATTTTTGTAAGTGGTATCAATTGAGAAAATTGCTGTTTTTTTAGATTTTCCAATTTTGTGTTGTACACGTTTTTAAGGTATGAACTATTGATTCTTTGGATTTTCACAGTGTCTGTAGTTATATCTGCCTTTTTGTTTTTGACTTTATTGATTGGATATTCTCTCTCTGTCTTTTAGTTAGATTGGCTAGGGATTTTTCTATCTTGTTGATCTTGTTAAAGAACAAGCTCTTTGTTTCATTGATTCTATGAATTGTTCTCTTTGCTTCTATTTTATTGATTTCAGCCCTCAATTTGATGAATTCTTTACATCGATTTCTTTGCATTGTACTTGCTTGTTTTTGTTTGAGGGCTTTCCGATATGCTCTTAATTTTCTTGTACATTAATTCTCCACTCTTTTCTGCTAAGCACTTTGTACTATGAATTATCCACTTATCATAGCTTTTATCATATATAAGAAGATTTGTTATGTTTTAGAATTATAATCATTGAATTCAAGAAAGTCTGTATTTTTTTCCTTTATTTCTTTTTTGACCAACTTGTCATTAAGTAGGGAGTTGTTGAGTTTCCATAAATTTGTAGGCCTTCTGCTGTTGCTGTTTTTGAAGTTGACCAATAGTCCATTGTGATCTGATAGTGAGGTCGGGGTTATTTCAATTTTCCTGTATTTATTGAGGCTTGCTTTCTTTCCAAGAATGTAGTGAATTGTTGAGAAGGTTCTTTGAAATGATGAAAAAACATGTATTCTTTTGTGTGTGGATGAATACGTTCTCTAAATATCTGTTAGGTCCATTTAGTTTATAACATCTGTTAGTGTAAACACTCCTCAGTTATTTTTTGTTTAGATGCCTGTCAGTTGGTGAGAGTTGGGTATTGTAATCTCCCACTATGAGAGTGTGAGGGTCAATGTGTTTATTTAAATTTTGCATTGTTTCTTTGACAATTGTTGGAGCCCTTGTGTTAGGGACAAATGTCTGAAGAATTTCAATGTTATCTTTGTGGATTTTTTGATTATTGTGTATGAAGTGTCCTTCTCCATGTCTTCTGATTAACTGTGATTTGAGTTCTACTTTGGTGAAGAAGAGGCCACACCAGCCTCTTATTCAGATCAATTATCTGGGTAAATCTTTTCCCAGTGCTTTCCTCTGAGATAATATTTATCTTTGTGTTTGAGGTGTGTTTCCTGTATGCAATGGAAGACTAGATTCAGATTTCAAATCCATTGTATTAGGCTGTTTTTTTGGGTAATTGAGACCATGTTTTGAGGGATATCAATGACAAATGATACTTAGTTCCTCTTTTCTGTAGTTATCACTGGTGTGTTTGTATGTGTGTCCCTTCTATTGAGTTTGATGGTATGAGATTATTTATTTCGTATAATTACCTGATTGTACTTAATTTCCTTAGGTTGGATTTTTTTTATTCTAGTACCATCTGTAGTACAGGATTTGTGGATAGGCAATGTTAGAATTTGGATATAACATGAAATATATTGGTTTCTCTGTATATGATAATTCACAGTTTTCCTGGAAATTGTAGTCTGGACTGACATCTGTGTTCTCCTAGAATCTGTAGATTTTCTGTTTAGGGTTAGACATTAACATATCCATTAAGAAGTTAGGTGTAATTCTAATAGATTTGTTTTTGTATGTTATTTGTTGTTTTCTCTTGCAGCTTTTAGTATTCTTTGTATGTTTTGTATGTTTAGTGATCTAAATTGTATGTGGCAAGAGGACTTGCTTTTCTGGTCCAGTCTAATTAATGTTCTATAAGCTTCTTTTACTTTAATAGGCATCTCGTTCTGTTTTGTAACTTTTGTTCAATGATTTTGTTGATTTATCTCTACAGACTTGTGAGGTATCTAATTCCTGGTTTGTACTTGCTAAACACTGTACCACCTGTGCTAATATAATACAAATATGAATTTGTGTCTTGAAATTTCTCTTGTCTGGGAAATTGTTTTTAAATAGTCTGTCATCAAGCTTTGCAGCAAGTGCCTTTATTGCTGAAAGAATATACTGGGTCTGGGAGACACTTCCCTTCTGATGTTGCTCACATTGGTAATTGTTTACACTTGCAGTGACTCATCTCTTACGAAGCCAACCTATCTGAATCTGAGGGCAACATCTGTTGGCAATACAGGCCCTCATGATGTTGAACAGATATCAGATAACAGTCCACATGCTACAGCTACAGGAATAGTATCTCCTTCGGTTTCACAAGACTTAATTCTCATGTTGAGATGCTGAAAATAGAAGTGGAATTTACCTTTCTGTCACATCTTTCCACTATTTATTTCATAATGAAATAAGTATACAAAATTCTGGAGCTTAAAAAAATCTGATTTCACAACAATTAGATATCATTTGTTGTCATGACTATATATACTGAGTCATAGAAGGTGGCTACATGTGGTTGAAGCCTAGTAAAATCGAGACAGATAAAAAAAAAGGAGAACATAGGTATAAATCCAACATATAAACACCACATTACAGGGATAGCTTAAGGACCTTATATGTTAAAATACACTGGAATGTGAGATTTTTAAAATACAAAAATATGCAACTTGGTTTTCATTGTTTGGATTTATTTATTTAGTTAGTTTTGTAACAAGGTGTCACATATTCAATGCTGGCCTTCACTTTATTATGTAGCTGAGACTCCCCTTGAAATCCTGATCCTCTTACCTCCACATTTCCAATTCTAGGGTTAGGTGTATGTGCTATGATACATTGTCAGCTCAGGGCTGGGGATCAACCCCAGTGATTTGTGAATGCTAAGCCTACACTGAGCTAAATGCTCAGTCCATATTTGTGAATCATTTTATTTTTTATGAATTTATGTTTTGTTTATGTGTGTTTTTCTGAGTGAGCATATGCCATAAGTATGTGACGGAAGAGACCAGAAGTGAGCTCCAGAATCCCTGCATCTGAAGTTACAAGCAGTTGATAGACAAGTGTTGTTGGTGCTGGTACTAAATTTGGGTATTCTGGAAAAGCAGAAAATATTCTTAACCATTGGGCCACCTTTTCTTGCTCATCTTCTGAATCTCAATGACCATAGTTTACTGGGTATTGAAACTGTAGGCTGGCTTTAATCTACAGCCAGATGAACATCAGGGCAAATGATATTTTCAGTGGGTGATTTTATTTTTGTTGGTATCTAGTTTGTTCTAAGATGGAAATGAATTTCCACCTAGCTAGTTTTTCAAGTTCAGAATCTTGTTGTGTTTCAGGGGGAGGAGTGAAGTCTTTATAACTAACTAGATCATTCCAAGGTACCAGACATTCCCTTGCTGGGAGAGACAGGTCTATTATATAACTCATTATTCAGTGGAAAATTCAAAACAGTAGATGAAGAAACGTTGTGAGATACACTGAAAAATACTTTCCTTAATTGATTACTGTAAGACACACCTAGTAATTAAAATTATACTTCATTAATGGTTACATAAGTAAGGCAGAGTTGGTCATACTGTTACTGTGCACCTTTGCATTCTGTATAATACAAGGATCTCTGTGACAAATTACTATTGTTGACAACATTATTGAGTGTGAAGTTTGTTTCCCATCTTTTCAGAGCAACCATAGAGATATCAGAGGTAAACACTTGATACGAAAAATATAGACACTAAATATACTGGTGTATTCTTCTCTGATTGCTAAAAGGAGTTCCATAGATTGTATTTTCAACTCAGTTCCAGATGCTATTTATTCTGAAAAGCTTGAATATTGGCATTAGATAACAAATATATTCCGGTTACATAGATGTATCAACACTTGAGAGCACTGATTAGTCTTCCTGGGTACCTCAACCACCTGTGTACATCAATGCACAAGTAAACATATACACCTTTACTCACTTCCCCCACATGTGTACACACACACACACACACACACACACACACCACACACACACACACACACACACACACACACATACACACACACACACAGATTTCAATTGAGATTAATAGAGTTTATAGCAAAAAATCTTGTTATTTTTCTCTGCGTATATCAAACTTTTTCATCTTCAGGCTGTGGACTGAAACTACTTTTTTGAAGAAGAACTTTCTTTTTTGATGCATCCTGTCACTAAGAATTTCTGTACTTCTTTTCTTCATTTTGCAAATACTTCATCTCCACTTATTTTAGTATGTTCACTTGCTTCCCAGCTCTAAATTGTGTTTGGGAAGGACTGTTAGACATAGAAATGGGATTTATGGCATATACCACCTGTCTCTCCCTTTAACTAAGAGTATTTTAAAATGAAAGTATTATGCATTATTACATTTAACATCTAAAATTTTTGCACAACAAGTTTTTGCAAAACAGTGATTTCACCATTACATACAATGCCATTAACACATCTTATAAAGTGAGGAATTATCCTTTACCATGATTTACTAACCAAGTTATGTTCAACTTCTGTGATAATCTTAAAAATGCTTTAGAAAAATTATTTATTTCTATTAAGATAATCTAAAAAGCTGTATACATTACACTTTTATTTGATATAGAATGTTAGTATGTAGCTCTAGCTTCTCTGGAGTTCCCTATGTAGACCAGGTTGCCCGGAATCTCACAAAGCTCCATTCCACTCTGTCTAATGACTGCTGTGACATGGTCCACCACAACTCTAAACACTGTTGTCATTAGGTCTCTTAAATGTTAATCGCTCACTTGCATTCGTATCCTCCACTCCCCTGAAAGTCATGAAGCCCAGATCTAAACTCACTTTGATGCTGAAAATAAACTTGAAATCCTGATTCTTCTGCATTCACCTCCAGATTAATGCAGTTCAAGCAAGTTCCATCTTGCCTAGGTACCTTTAATCTCTCTTCACATCAGTTTTCTTGCTTCCTTTCATGCCATGAAAAGAAATCACAGAAGTTGCCCTGTGGAGCACTTTACCATCTGAATTACTGTGATTGCTTCAGTGCAATGGTGACTAACTTGGTTCCTATCCACTATGTTTCTTATAAAGTATCAATTGGACACTGCCTTTCTTGATACAATGGTTTGGGAAAACATGATTTCTTAGGTATCTCTACTCTGAATTATTCACATCAGGAGGCATACAATATCTGTTATTTCTTCCTTCATTGGCCAGATGGGTCCCCATGTGGAGAGTCCAATCCAATATTCTTAAAGAAGTTGGTTCATCCTTTACAAACAATTACCACAAAGGTCAAGATTTCCAGGAAGACAGCTGCAATCAGTTTAAGATTGTCTTCCAGACATTGTTTTCCCTGTTAATGCAAGCCTTCTTCCGAGGTGATTTCTAATGAGAGATGGCAGTTGTAGACTAAAGCCTCTTTTAATCCATGGTAAGAGTTGTAGATCAGAAAGCCCCTGAAGTGACTATGGAACATGTTTACTCTGCTATTTCCCTAGAGAGGAATCTAAGATTTAAAAGATGAAGAATAAATGATAGAGTATGGTATGCATGTACTTGATGTAAAACAGAACATCTACTTCTTCCCCTTCCATTTATTTGTCTATGGAAGATTGACCCATGTAGTCACAAGTATCAACAGGTTCCCAGGTTGGTGCTTGTATAACAAAGAAGAGGAATCTGTTCAAGTATACTTTGTTGGCTTCTCATATGTCTGAGCAGAGAAGGTCTTTGATTGCTGATAGCCTGCCCTGTTGAAACCTCTGAGCAGTTCGGCATGCAAGTTCTTCAGTTGTCAACAACACAGAAGCTCTCTGAATTCTGATTGGTACAGAGATAGGACAGGATATCTCCAAGGAAGCAAGATTTTGACCTTTTTCTCTAAGCATCACAAAAGATCTCAAAAGTGAGGAGATAGCCTCTGCAGTTTCAGTTGTAAAAGAGGTAGAGTTAGGAGGCCTATTGGATTATGAAAGCATTCTCCAAATGAAAATGCCAGTTTCCTAAGATATCAGAGAGTAAAGTCTTTCCTGCATTCCTGTTGCACAAAATCTATGGGAGCATGATAGTTTCTGAGGATCGATGTCATTTTACTTATTGTGTATGTGTGTGTATGTGTGTGTGTGTGCATGCACATTTTGTGTATTTCTGTGTTTGTGTGCAAGAAGTATTCAAACTAGCATGTGCTATGCCTTGTTTGACTTTAAATGCTTGTAGGACTTCTATTTTCTGAGTAGTCGCAGAGTGCACAAGGGGTATATCTAGTAGAGAGGGGAGATGGAAGGAGCTGGGATATCTGGATGGAGGGGGAAAGAGATTCTGGATGTATTGTATGAGGTAAGAAAAAACAAATTAAATATTTAAAAACATGGAGAATGAATGTTCAAAAAAGGCATGATTAAGGATGCCAAACTTTTTCTTTTCTGTTAATTTTTATAATAAAACTAGATACTGGTGGTCAACACTGTTTACTTGGTCTGCATCAATTTTAAGTTTTATTTAATAAATCTATGATAAAAAGAGAGGAAGAACCATTCACAGAATTTTACTTCACTGCTTGGGTCTAGTTCCTCTATTAAAGGAGGATACCTGGGGATATGAGCAACTTCTAATTTTTTGAGATAGGAGCAGCTGAGTAAGGTACAAGCACAAAAATCTTGATTAGTCTCCACTCTGTTGGTGTTGGACTAAGAAATATATCTAAGAGATCATCAATACAATGAATAGGAAAAATAAATAGTTCCCAACTCACAAAGAAACATGTCCTGTGGATAAAGTAAAGATGTATAAACTGATGTGTCATGATGAGGTGGGGCCTTAGTAGCACTAAGAAAATAATAGTAGATTGTGACAACCTGTGAGATCATAATGGTTGCCTGGCAAACCCATGAGATTCTTGTGGTCTCTTATTATCTGGACAAAAAGCATGAGACAAGTAAGATGTAATGTTTTCTTTCGATATGTTACTTTTCAAGATCAGTATCGTCTACAACTTTACATTTCAGTATATGCTTGTGGTGGTTCTTCCAATCAAGTCACAGCCTGAGCCCTAGAATATGTTCTTGAGCTGGCAGAAGAACCAGGACAGGGATACCTGCTAACATAGGTGCTATCTGTGGAAAAACTAAGCAATATGGAGTACTAAGCTAAAGATGTTCATAGCAAGGTGAGTTTTCTACTGAGTACATTTCTTAAACATGATTTGAAGCTATTTCTTAGATTAGTTCCTGGTTAAGGAGATATATGTTTCATCTTCTATGGAAGCTGCACAACTTCTATCTGATTGTCTCTAAAAGCCTGAATTCAAAGTGTCATTACCACATGAGAAGGCTGCATTGTGGCTCACACTTGAGCCTGGTGTCACAACGACCTCGGAGGGTCCTGCACCAATGTTAAAGTCAGGGTGTTGCTGTTGCATGTTGAAAAATCTTGATTCTGCCTCTGTGCCCTCAGTCATTGGTTTTCTTTCTGAGGTTTCTGAACTGTATTTTTCCTACGAATTGCATTCCATTCTCTCTATTTACTTGGTCTAGGGTCATTAATGTGGAGCCATTTCAAGTAGCTAGTGTCTCAGTTACTTTGATATAAGAATGCTATACAACTTTTAATACTACCTCCCTCCCATTTATTCTTTCTGGAAGATTCATCTCTTGCCAGAACAGCCTAATTTAGTGACTGTATACTCAGTTGGGATTCATTTGGCTGGCAGCAAATTGAGGTTTTGTTCATAATGGGAGACTGCTTCCTCTATGATAGGACATGGGGACATTTCATCTAAAGATTTCTAGGGAATTTAATACATAATGACCTTCTCGTTTAGTTCAGTCTCCCAAGGCCAGGAAGTGTCTAAAATACCTTACCAAGTATACAAGAAAACACAATTTCTCAATTCCTTGGTTTTCCCTGCTTAGATCTGACGTACAGGAGTAGCAACCCTGTGATAGTGTTTTTATTCAGATGGACAGAAATAGGTATATGTCCTGGCATTTGAAAGCCCTGGGACCAAACAGCTCTTAGGAGGAGAAAATGACTCCACAGTCATGGGTATCCTGATATTCTGGAAGCAGGAGCCACATAGCTCTCACAGCTCTTTGGAAGCTGTGCCCTATAGGAAGTTATCCTGTCATTCAGGAAGTCGGGAGTCACACATCTCTGGCATCTTTGAGGCAGGGAATGCCTACCCACCTGAGCTAGAATGTTCCAATGTAACAACTCCACTATGATCTGCTCTCTTCTCTTCTGCTCTGAGGAGTAAACTTCCCTAGTGTTGTAGCTCCAAAGAGATATCCTAAGCTAACTGAAATGTTCTAGCTGAGTTGAAATGTTATTCTCTACTTCCTCTCTTCTCTTAACTGATTCCTTTCTTTTCTTCTCTTCATGGCTGCCTCCACTTGGAAGCAAGGCCACAGCCAGTGTTCTGCTCCCCAAGGAGTGGAGTACAGAATGTTGCTCATTATATAATGTCCCTGGGGTGAGGAGCATCTCAGAGTGGCCTGTGATTCTTAACATTTTTTTTAACTTACTTGGCCAGCCAGGAGAGGGTGAATGGTCCTAGCTTAGAGCAATGTGTATTAGTTGGGCTACTTTTTTGCTAATCTCACATGTTGGGTCCCCTCAGCCAACTTGGTGTGAGGAATCCTGATAGTACTAGGGTGAGCTGGCCTGCGTTGGTCTGAAGTCTGAGAGCTCCCCAGCATAGCATAGCCAGACTTCCACAATGAGGAAATTTAGTAGCTCCCCAGTGGTCCCCTGGAATATTTGGGTCTCATGGTCATCACAGTGGTGGTGGCTGGGGACCCACAATCCCCAGAAGTATAGGAAGTGAGCTAAGCAGCAGGTCCAAAAGGCAAATATGCCCGAAGTCAGAGGTGGCACCTCCAGAGGGACCCCATGGCCAGGAGCGGTTGGTGAGCTATGGGCACCCCATCATGCTCCAGGCTGAAAAGCCATGCATGCTGCTGAGTAGAGTCACAGGACAAGACCCACAATGCAGACCAAGTAATAGGCAAGGGGTTTGGGGGGCTTCTGCGGCCACTTCCCCTTTCAGGGATTGCCTTACTGCCTCCTTTCTTGCTGCTCCCCACAGGGATGCCGACCACATAGATTTCTGGCAGGTAGAGTGAGGTAGAGTCAACGGGAGTCCCCTTGGTGGAAAAGCAAGCGTGGAGGCGGCAACCCTCAGATTCCCGTGATTCTGCCCTGGCCTAGTCCCGATATCTGGACATGGTACTCAGAGGATCCTGATTGGGGTGTCTGGGCTCATTCTCCCCTGTCCACTAGACGCTGCTGCCACCTGTCAGCCAGACTACAAGCACACATGGTGCCTTACCCCAGCCCTGACTTGGGACAGGCTCCTTCCTTTCTGCCTGGATGCCTGGGAACAACTGCAGCCACTAGCCATCAGGATTTAGGCCAGCCGGGCCTGGTTGCTCAAGGGGACCTCTTTCCTGGGTGGATAACCTCTCTTTCCTTGTACTTGAAATGCTATGCTCAGTAACATTGCTGGCCTTGGTGTCCAATGTGAGCGGAGGCCCATGGACACCCATGGGTGACTGCCATTGGCTGAGCCCCTTGTGCCTTGCTCTGCTGGGTCTCCACAGGATAGCATGAGTGGGAAAGTCTTCTGAACTTAGGAACAGACTTCCTTGCTGACTTCTAGATGGCCTCTGATCAGGCTCTTTCCCAGTTGTTGAAGTCCTGGGTTGGGAGACACCCTAATAGAATCTATGATGTTGGAACCCAGGAGGAGAACTGAACATTGGTTTGTTAAAAATCAGAGGAGGGCAAAGCTCTACAGTAGCAGGAAGCAAAACTTCTTGAACATCATCATCCTCTCCATCCTAGACATACCACATTTACTAGCATGGTGGAGGGAGCCAGGTCTAATAGGATTCAGTCACATTTAACATGTTGCTAGATTGCTCCACCTTTGTTTGGTCCATAGGACTTGACCTGGCTCCTTCAAAAATTTCCAAAAGTATGTGGTGGTTGTGATTTATTAAAGAGGTACATCAAATAAGTGTATGATGCCAAAATATTTCCACTGCTATATCTAAAGGTCTCACAGAGTTTTTGAATCTGAGCATTCATTCTCATAGTCGGCAATGAACTTTAGTTCCTTGTGGTGACCAAACATAAGCTAAGAGTGAGGGAGTTGACATTAAGCACCCATCCTAAAGGAACTCACCATAGATTGCAGAAGTAAATAATCATGGGCAGTGTAGGAAAAACACTTTCATCCAAGAAGAGGGCTTGGGGAGATGGAGGGAAGAACAAAAATGGACTATATTCATGAGACAGTTAGGAGAGTAAGAACTCATAGAAGAATAATACTTCCACAGTCAATTGTTAGTTTCCAGTCATGGAGAATTAACCAGTGGCCTTATGAATGCAAACCTGCTCCTGATTGAAACTCCCTGTTATTGAGTTTCAAGGTTGTATAGTAAGAGTTGTTGATCATTGTGAGAAGGAAAAAAAAGAAAAATATATTTTCCTGTGGCTAAACTCCACATAAGGTTTTCAGAGATTAAATCAAAAATCAGGTGTGATAGAAGTTGAAAAATACTCAAAAAGTTTAAAAACATGCAGTTGTCATGTATATTAGGTGGATTGACATTTTATTGAATTGCTATTGCATCAATTTAATTTCATGGATGTTGAATTCTGTAATGAAATAGACTGTAAGAGGAAGGCTTTTTTTAAAATTTTGAACACTAGATCTCATGGAGACCTGACTGGTCTTGAGTTTCTATAAACTGGTTTGAGGTCTGTGTGTTGCATTTTTTTGGCATAGACCAGATATTCTAGAGCATTCCCTTTGGTGTTGGAAGCAGCTTTTGCACCTACCATGTGCCCAGAATTGAGAGTTTTGTATCAGGAAAGTACAAAAGTGGAGCCCTTGCATTCTGTTTACCGTAGGTCCTGAGCCTACCAACCATACTTTCCTCTTCTGCCTTCCAAACAGGTAACACCTTCACTCACTTCTATGCCCATATAACCTTGTTGGGATCCCCTGTAATGGACTGCACCTAGAGAGCTATCCCAGATCAATAAGAATGTTGAACATTTTTTACGTTTCTTTACTTTAACTATTTTGTTAAAGATTACATAGAACGTGTAGATTTCTCCTAATAAAATGCCCATTTTTACTATGCCAATCCTACCAAACAAGGAGCATGGGATATCTTTCTATCTTGTGAGATCTTCTTTTATTTCTGTCTTCAAGGAAATACAATATTTGTCATTCAAGTATGCCAATTGCTTGATTAGAGAAGCCCCAATATACCTGGTGTCATTTGCAAATTTTTAAAAGTGTTGTTTCCCTGAATTCTTTCTCTGTCCATCTGCCATTTGTATATATGGGAGTTAAAGACTTTTGAAATTAATTCTGTAGTCAACCACCTCACTGAAGATGTTTATCAGCTACCGATGTTCCTTTTTGTAATACTATTGAATATGTACAGAGAGAGGGGACAACTGTGTCTTGTTCCACATTTTAATAGAATTATTTTGACTGTCTCTCCACTTACTTTGCTGTTGGCAGAGTTCTTGCTGGAAATTGCCTCTATTATGTTTAGATATAGAATGCATCTCCAATCTCTCCAATAGTTTTATCATGAAGGGATGTTGGATTTTGTCAAAAACTTTCTTAGGATCTAGTGAAGTGACCATGTAAGCTTTTTTGTTTCAGTTTGTGTATATGGTGGATTACAATGATTAATTTTATATGTTGAATCATTCCTCTGTGTCTGGGACAAAGATAGGCTTTATAGAGGGTTAATATTTTAATGTGTCCTTGGATGTGGTTTATCAGCATTTATAAAGTATATTTACATATCTGTTAAAGATATATATGGGTGTATAACTCTCTTTCTTTGTTGATTCTTGCATGGATTGTATATTAGTGTAACTATGGCTTCAAGCATTAGTTTGGCAGTGTGCCTTCTGCTTTTATTTTAAGGAGCAATTTGAGGATTAAGCATTCAGAGCTAAAACATTCTGATCGCAGGCTTTATTGGAGAGGCTTTTATTGTCCTATTGTATTTATTTGTGAGTTACATGTTTGTTTGAATTGTTTATTCGATTTTATTCAATTTTTATGTGCAGACTCTATCGAGAAAAGCTTCCATTTCTTTAAGATTTTCCAATATATGGAGTCTATTGATGTTTTTTTTATAAATGTGGGAGCTCTTGTGTTAGGGAGATAGATCTTAGGAATTGGAATATTATCCTTTTGGGTTTTTCATTTAATGAGTATGATGTGTGCTTCCCCATCTATTCTAATTAATTTTGGTTCGAATTCTACAGTATGGGATATTCAAATCTTTACACAAGCATATTTTTCAGCATTTACTTGGTAAATTTTTCCCACACCTTTTCTCTGAGGCAATATTTATTTTTGAGATGGAGATATGTTTCTTTTATGCAGCAAAAGGCGGGATTCTGTTTTCAAATCCAATCTGGTAGTCTCTTTTTTTTTAAATTGGAGAATTGAGACCATCAATGTGGAGGGGTGCCAATGTCCATTGATTGTCATGACTTGTTATTTTGTAATTGTTTTGTGTGTGTGTGTCTGTGTGTGTGTGTGTGTTTGTGTGTATCTGTGTGTGTTTGTGTGTATATGTGTGTATGTGTGTATGTTTCTTCTATTGAATATGATATTGTGAGATGATTTAATTTCTGTGTTTCCTTGATTGTAGTTAACTTCCTTTTCTTGAAATTTTGATTCTGTTGACTTCTGTAGGGCAGGATTTGTAGGTAGGTATTGTTTGAATTTGGATTTGTCATGAAATATTTGATTGTCTCTATGTATGATAATTGACAGTTTTGTTGGGTAGAGTTGTCTTGGGTAGCATCTATGTTACTTAGAGTCTGTAGTATTTCAGTCTAGGCCCTTTTGGCTTTCACTGTCTCCACTGTGAAGTCAGTTGTAATTCTAATAGCTTTGCCTCTTTATGGTATTTGATCTTTTTCTCTTTCAACTTTTAGTATTCTTTTTTTGTTGTATGTGTTTAATTTTTTGATTATTTTGTGGCAAGGGTTCTTTTCCAGTCTGGTTTATTTGGTGTCCTATAAGCTTCTTGTACTTTTATAGGCATAATATTTTTTTTTTAATTTTGGGAAGTTTTCTTCCATGATATTGTTTAAACTTTTCTCTTTACTAATATTATGAGGTATCTATGGCCTCATATGGGATACGAAATCTATCTAATTTCAGTGCTATATCTTCAGAACTTACCTTTAACTTTCCTGTAGAAAATTGAGATTATATCTTGAAATTTATATTCGCTGGGAAATTATTTGTAAAAAAAATCCTATCAGCAGGCTTGGCAGCAAGTGCCATTATTGCAGAGTCATTTCACTTACTCTTGTCTAGTGGACACATCTCTGCAGATGTTGTCAACATTGATGGTCATCGGCATTTGTAATTACCTATCTTTGACTAAGCCACACTTTCTTAGAGTGAGGGAAAAATCTGTTCAAAATACATGCATTCATGGTGTTGTAAAGACATCAGATATTATCTCAGATGATACAACTGCATGGGTAGCAACTCCTGTGGCTCCACAACACTTGATTCACATTATTAGTTGCTTAAAATAGAAGTGGAATTTACCTTTTACATCATGGCTTCCACTAATGCCTTTTTAATGAAATGAATATCCAAATTTCTGGAGTTCAAAAAACACTGACTGCAATAGTAATAGAACACCATTAATTGTCGTGACCATACGACACAGTGACATTGAAGGTTACAAAAGGCTTAAGCCTAGCAAAATCTAGGCAGTTGAAAATAGAGAGGAATATGGGCATGTATCCAACAAAGAGACAATAAGAGGTAGATATTTGGAGGACCTTATGTGTTCAAATAGAGTGGGATATGAGACTTTTAATATTACAGAATTATTCAGCCTGATTTCCAGTACTTGGAATTATTTTTTATTTGTTTATTTTTAATATATTTACATATGATGGAACAAGGTATCAAATATTCCAGGTTGGTCTTGAGAAAATTATGTATCTGAATTTGGCCTTGAACCCCTGATCCTCTTACTTCTTTCCAGTACTAGGGTTACATGAATTTCCACCAAAATTTTTGGGCAGTGCTGCGGATAAAAGACAGAGCTTTGTAAATGCTAGGCCTGAACTAAACTACATAGCCAGTCAACATTTGTGAATCCTTTAAGATTTTATGAATTTACTTTTCTGAATGAGCATATGCCATACCTATATGACCAAAGACACCAGAAGAGAGCTGCTGAATCTTTGAATCTTGAGTTACAAGAAGTAGAGATCCAAGCATTTTTGGTCCTGGGAAATGCACTTGGGTCATCTTCAAGAGCAAAATTTTTTCTTAACTACTGAGCCATCATTTCTGTATGAGCTTCTGAAACTTGATATCCGTGGTTAACTATATGTTGAAACCATAGCATGACTTTAAATCTGTAGCCAGTTGACGTCAGGCCAAATGTCATTTATATTTGATGGTTGATTGTGATTTTTGTTTGTGTCTAATTTACTCTGAGCTGGGAATAATGTTTATAGCCAGCCAACTGTTCAAAGTTAGAGACTTTGGGTAAATGGGAGGAGGAAAGGGGTCTCTAAAACTCACTAAATACTTCTGTTGTACTTGGTATGCTCTAGCTGTGAGACATAGATCTATTATGTAACTCAGATTTCAGTAGAAAATTCAAGGTAATAGAAGGAGGAACGTTTTGAGATAAAGTGAAAAAGTACTTTCCTCAATTGACAACTATAGGACCTACCTATTGATTACAGTTAAGCTTCATTGATTACATGAGTAAGACAGAGTTTGTCATAATGCTAACATGTGCCTCTGCATTCTGTATAATACAAAATACTAGTGCAGACAAGATTATTGAGTGTAGAGGTTGTTTCCCATCCTTTAATAAGCAGTCATTGAGCTATCAGAAGTAAACACTTTTTATGAAAAATATTGACACTTAATATACTGATTTAATCCTTTCTGTTTGTTAAGTGAGTACCATAGATTGTAAATTCAGTTCAGTTCTAGATGTTCTTTATTCCTAAAAGGTTGAAAATTGGCATTAGAGAAAAATATTCTCAGGTTAGATAGATGGCTGTGCTGTTGAGAACACTTATTAGTCTTCAAGGGAATGTCAACCACCTGTGAATATATATGCACATGCAAACATGTACACCCATACTCTTCCCACACATACAGATACACACACATATACAAGTTTGGATTGACATTACTAGAGTGTGTAGGAAAATACTTGCTACTGTCTCTGCATATCTCAAGTTTTTTCATCTTCAAGCTGCAGATGTAAGATGTTTTTTGGACAATGTTCTTTCACTCTTTTGTAATACAACCTGTTATTCAAAAATTTCTTCACTTCCCTTTTTCATTGTGTGAATAATTCAAGCCCACATATTTCAGAATGTGCACTTGCTTGCTTCCCGGCACTGAACTGGTTTTCTGGAGAAAGGAGAGGTAGACTTAGAAATGGAATTCCTGGTAGATACCACCTGTGTCTCCTTTTAAAAGAAAACAAATTTAAAATAAGATATTATGCATTATAATATTTAACACCAAAAATTTTTGCACCATTGCCAATGAAAACCAGTGTTTTCACATATATATATATATACTGTACCATTAACACTTCTTATAAAATGTGGAATTATCCTTTACCATCATCTACTAACCATCTTATGTTCAAATTCTGTGATAGTCTTAAAAATTTCTTAGAAAAATGATTGGCTTCTTTTAATAGAATCTAACAAGCTGTATACATTACACTTTTATTTCAGATAGGATCTCAGTATGTAGCTATAGCTTGTCTGGAATTCCCTATGTAAACCAGGCTATGTTCCAACTCATACAGCTCTATTTCACTCTGGCTCCTGACTGCTGTGACATGGGCCACCACACCTATAAATGCTCTCGAATCTCTTGCTGAAAATAAAGTTGAATTATTCTTTCTTCTGCATTTTCCACCACATTACTGCAATCTAGGAAAGATCCATCTTGTCTGTGTCCCTTAAATCTCTCTTCACATCAATTTTTCTTTTTCCTTTCATGGCAGGGAAAGAAATCATAAAAGTTATCTTGTCGCATATTTTACCTTCTGAATTAGTTAAATTGCTTCTGTACAATGGTGTTTAACTTGTTCCTTATCCATTATATTTCTTATAAATTATCAGTTAAAAACTGCCTTCCTTGATTCATTTGCTTGGAGAAACATAATTTTATGAGTAACTCAACTCTGAATGATTCACATCCTGAGAAATACATATGTTCATCTCCTTCTTGATTGACCAGGTGAATCCACATGTGGAGAGTCTAATCTGATATTCTTAAAGATGTTTGTTCATCATTTACAAACAATTACCATTGTCAATGTTCCTAGGAGGACAGCTGCATTCAATGTTGAGAATGCCTTCCAGATTTTTCCCATTAATGCAAGCATCCTTCTCAAGGTGATTTTTGACCCAAGGTGGAAGAGGTAGCCTAAGCACTAATTGTAATCCATGATAGGGGCTGTAATTCAGAGAGCCCATGAAATGGCTAGGCAAAATGGGTACTATGTTCCTTCCATAGAGAGGAATCCAAACTTCCAAAGGTACAGAATACATAGCAGAGTGTGTCATGTATGTAGGAGAAGTACAACAGGACATCTAATTTTTCCTCTTTCATTTTAATACAATAAACAATGACTGATCTATAGTGGATTGCCCCATGAATTCCCAAGCATTGATAGGTATCCAGGTTGTTACAGGTATCAAAGAGATTAGGAAGCTACTCAAATATGATTGGGTAGCTCCTTATGTCTCTGAGCAGAGAAGAACGTTGATTGCCAACCATGTGGACAGCAGGTCAAGAATTTAATTCCATTGCCTTGCTCCTTGTGAAAACTCTGAGCAGGTCAACATGAAGGAAACACAGTTGTCAGCAAAACATGGGCTCCCTTATTTATGGTTTATTCAAAGTAGGACAGGATTTTTACAAGGAACCAAGAATGTGGTCTTTTTTAATGGACATCACAAAATATTCTAACTGTAAGGAGATACCCTCTGCAGTTTCAGGTCTAAGGGGTGTGGATTTAGGAGGCCTGTTAGATTATGATAGCAATCCCCAAATGAAAATCCCAATTTTCTAAGAAATCAAAGATAAAAGCTGTCCTATATAGCAGAGGAACAAAATATATGGCTGCTTGGAAGTTTGTGAATATGAATGATATTTTATATATTCTCTGTGTTTGTGCTTGTGTGTGTATAAATGTGTGCTTCTTTGTTAGTGTGCTGGGAAAAGAAGTCAAACAAAACATACTATGCCATGTTTGAGTGTTAATGCTTGTAGGACAGCTCTTTTCTTAGTAGAAGTAGAGGTAGGAAGGGGTAGATCTTGTGCATAGGGGATCTGAGAGGACTTGGAAGGATAAGACGGAGGGCAGAAGACTGAATGTATTTTATGAGATGAGTAAACAAAAAATTTTAAAATGTCATGCAGAATGAATGTCTTGGGAAAGGAGGGCAATGATTATAAAGTATAATTTTGTTTGTTTCAAACACTAACATATATGTATTTTACCTTGAGAATTACATTTTTTAAATACAATGTAGGAATCTTGTTTTTATTTGAGTTATTGAGTGACAAGGGGCTGAGTAAGGAAGAAGCATAAGAATGTTGTTAGTCTCCAGTCTGGTGGTATTAGAGCAAGAGAATCTGAAACATGTCTGAGAGTCCATCAATATATACTGAATGGCATAGTAATGCATCAACTTGTTTGTACATTAATATGTGGTTGGAGAAATAAACATGTACCAACTCATAAGAGATTCAATTCCTGTTGTTAAAGACGTGTATGCGAATGTGTCCTGATAGTGTGGGATCTGCATGGCATTAAACACATTAATAAATTGTGACAACCTTTGAGATCATAATGGTTGCCTGGCAAACCGAATGAAATTCTTATGTCCTTTTATTATCTGGACAACAAGCATGAGGCAGCTGAGATGCAGTGATTTTTTTTGGATACTTTACTTACTCAAGATTAGGATCCTCTACAACCTTTCATTTCAGCAAATGCTGGTGGTGATTCTTCCAATAAATCCATAGTCTAAGCCTTGGAAGCTTTTCTGGAGCTGTCACCAGAACTTGAGTCAGGGATACCCAATAGACTAGGCTATAGTCTGTGGAAAAATTGGTCAATATGGATTAGGAATTTAAAGTTTTTCATATCAGCATGAGTTTTCCATGGGGTACATTTCTTCAACAAGATTTGAAGCTACTTATTACATTAGTCCCAGGTTCAGGAAGGAAGTAGGTGTTGTATCTAGTATGTTACTTGCCCAATATCTTCTATCTGATGGTCTATAAGTGTATGAATTCACACTGTGATTACCATGTGGGACCACAGACTGCATTGTGACTCACAGTTAAGCTGGGATCAGAGTGGTCTCTGTGGGTCTTACAGCAAAATCAAAGTCAGGATGTTGCTGTTGAGTGCTGAGAGATTTTGACTCTACCTCTTTTCTCAGAGTCATTGGCTTTGTTTCTGAGGCTTCTGGATATTATTCTTTCTAAGAATGGGATAGATATATCCCCCCAGAGCATAAGATCTCCCAAAATTCCAGGAATCTGAAATCATATGTAAAAAGCACATTTATTGAAGCTCGAGCTTGGAATCTAAATCATCACTGATCAGTGGACCAGTCTTGAGATTCCCCAAGCAGCAATTAGGCAGTGTTTTTATCCAGGTTAATAACAGGTGGGCTGGATTTTTTTCACTGAGCAGCTATGGATTTCGTGATATTTTAGCATGTAATGTTCTAGTGCAAAGGAAATGGTGGACTGGGGAGTCCAACTTCTGGTTGACTCTGTCTCATATGGCCACTCATCAGTCCTAGAAGGAGATACAATCAGTAATTTTGGCTTTAAACAAAAATATCAGCAGGAGCCGATGGCCTTACTCAAACAAATAGCTGTCCTTGCGATGAGGTCGTCCTTCATCCTTGGGCTCTTTATGGTTTCTCATAGGTTGCCCTTGGGAAGGGGGTGTTTGCTGCTTTTTCTTAGGAAATACTTGGCTTGTAGGGTTAGGCCTAGAACAGGAGATTGAATGCATACATTGCTGGACCGGGACTAGGCCTTCAATGAGGGACCTTGCACATACACATAAAAAAAAGTGGAATTTAATGCCTTCATATATACTTATGTGTATATTCATGTACATATATATAAACATATATGTATGCATAGGTGTAAATATATGCATATATGTATAACCATGAATATACATATATGTATATATATATGTACACATATACACATTTAGGAGAAACTATTCTAAGTAGCTAGTATGTTAGTTACTTCAACTTCAGAATCCTGTACAACCTTTATTCCTACCTCCTATTGTCTCAATATGGGAGACCGATCACTTGCCAAAATTTCCTAAGGCCATGAGTGGGTACTCACTTGGGTGTCATGTAGTAACCAGAAAAATTGAAGCTTTGTTCAGCAAATAGCCCACAATGTCAAAATAGGTTCAGTGCAGCATGGCATACTTGGTGAATTACTATGGGGAGTCAAAATGTTTTTCTGATGCAGTTTTTTTTTATTTTCACATCAAAACTTAATATGAAGGGATATTGCTTACTCCATGATTTGATCTTAGAATTTCAAGGCAATTTAACAAATACTGATTCCCTTATCTATTCTTTCTCCTGATGAATGCAGGAGTCTAAAATACTTTACCAAGTAGAAACAAAAACAAAATGTCCAAGTTCAATTTTTGGCTGGGTTTAGAATTGATGTAAGAGAGTGTCAGTCCAGTGTTAGTGTTTTTATTCAGCTCAGACTGAGATGGAAAAGTGCCAAGGAATTCTGGAGCCCATGAACAACACAGTTCTGACGTGATGCATGTGTTCCCAATGGTAGTGTTTCAGCTCTGAGATGAAGAAACCCTGAAAGTTGGGAGCACAGGACCACACCGTTCTGCAGTTCTGATATGTGGAAGGTGTACCCAGTGGAAAGGTATGCAGATATTCAGGAAGAAAGGAACCCTAAAGAAGACTTCCCCAGCTGAGCTGAGTTGTTCTGGCTGAGCTGAAGTGTCTTTATTTCTTCTCTTCTCTTCTCTTCTCTTCTCTTCTCTTCTCTTCTCTTCTCTTCTCTTCTTTTTCGCTTCTCTTTTTCTTTTCTTCACTTTTCTTAATGGCTTCCTCTATTGGGGAAGAAGGCAGCTGTTGTAACTGTGCCCCTATGAACAGTGTACAGAAGACTGATATCTATATGGTGTTCCAGGGGTAAGGAGTCTCTCAGTGTGGCCTCTGATTATAGGGATTTTTGGCCTATATTTGGCTAAACTAGAGAGGCTGGATGGTCCTAACTTAGGACCATGTGTGTTAGGTAGGCCACTTTGGTTCTGATCTTGCCAGATTAGTGGCCATCTCATCTAACTGGGAGTGGGTACCCTAGTAGTTCCAGGAGCTTTCCTATTGGGGTCTCATGTCCCTGAGCTCCCCAGTCTTGCAGAGCCAGACTCCATAAAGGGGAAATGTTGATGTTCTGCAGTGGTCCTCTGTATCATTTGAGGTCATGGTGGACACATGGGTTTGTTGTCAGGGATCCACAGCATCCAAGGTCTCCAGCAGGGAAGGAAGGAAGCGAAGCAGCAGCCTCAAAAGGCAACTGGCATCTTGAGATCCGATTTTGAGGGCTGATGGGAAAAGTCAGCTTTGCTCCATAGCAGAAACACAGATGGAAATGCAATGACAGTTTGGGTGTGCTAGAGTCAACAAGCAGTGAAACAAAGATCCCTGAAATATATCCACTGAGGGAAGAGAGAAAAGATGGTGTCCTATACCCATGAGTCTACATTAGGGTTTGGACAAAGGTGAAATTTTGCCCCTGGTCTCTTAAATCCCAAATCTGGTTGAGAATAAGACTATAACAATCAAATCAAATTTGAACCAAGCAAGGTTTAAATAAATTAACTGAGTATTGGCCAAGAAGATAGACTCTAACAAGGACTATTCTGAAGTTCAGCTCTTCTCCTTCTTTCTACCTTAAAGCTTAAACAAGAAATATTGTTTTGTGGTGGAATCCCCATGAATTGACAACTCTGAAGAGGAGCCTATGTTGACACAGATTGTACAGTACAATGTTCAGAAGCATGGATTATCATTCGTATAATTGTGTATTCTTATGACTGAGCATATAAAATCATTTGCTAATTATAATCATTGTTAGGGGACAGTTGTTATAATTCCCATGAAGTAGTGAGTGAGCATACATACTGTGTACTGTCTCTAGAAAGGAAGCTGAGCCTTAAAATATACAGAAAACCTGGTAAGTGGTGTTAGGTATGTAATTTATTAGGATAGCACATTTATTACTTGTCCCCTACATTTTTTCAAAAAGTAACAATGTCAATCTGTGATATGTGCCCCATGCAATCACAACCATCAACAGAAGCTCAGAATAATATAGGTTATAATGAACGGATCATAGAACTAAGCATTTTCTATAGTTGGTACAATTGTCTATTCTTGTGTCTAGCATGTTGACTGAAATAGACTGACAACTGTATGAACAGCAGCTTCTAAGTCAATTGAATTACATAGCCTGCTCCTGGAGATAATTCATAGCAGGCCAAGATGCATACAATTCAGTTTTCATCAGTACAGTAAGTCCTGGATTCTGGTTGTATAGGAGAGGGTGGTGGTGGGTAAAATGTCTGGAAGGAACCAAGAGTGTTGTCTTTTTCTGTGGTCATTTTCAAAGATATCAATAGAGTGGAGGCAACATTTGCATTTAAGTCGTTAGATTGTCAAAAACTACCTGTTTAGATATGAAAAGCTTTTCCAAAGTTAAAGTGGCAATTTTCCAGGAATCCACAGATAAATATCTGTCCTTGGTACCTGTGCTAATGAATCAATGGAAGCATGGATATTTGTCAGCATCTATGTCATCTTATGTAACTTATGTGTCTGTGTGTGTGTGTGTGTGTGTGTGTTTGTGTGGGTGTTTCTCAGTGTTGGTGTGTTTGTTCATTAAGAGATATTTGAAATACTATTTCCTCTATTGCTTTGCATCTTGCCATGGGGTTTTGGTTCTGCTATTCAAAAGAACATATTAAAGAGAACGTGTGACCTTTTGAGTTTGAAGGTGCTAAAGGCAGAATATAGATTGAAGTTCATCTCCAGTCTAGTGATATGAAATCATGAGTTTCTGAATAATGTCTAAGAATTTATGAATCTGCTAGAGTGGCAATGTAATACCTTCATTCACTTGTGTGCTTTACAGTACCCATTTTAACTAAATTGTTGGTAAGAGAAGTACAAAGGAGTTAGAACTCAAAGATAGACTTGTGATTTTGGAATAAGTAAATAAATTTATAGTGAAATGTCATGAGTGAGTGGCAACAGTGTGGCTTTAGAAGGTTTATTAACTTATTACCGTCTATGAGATCACAATGGATTCCTCATGACACCAATTAGATTCTTATTATCCCCATTCATACAGCCAACAGGAATGTAGAACCTTAGATGCTGTGGTTCTTGTTTTTGTTTTTGTTTTTGTTTTGTTTAACTCAACATCAGTATCTACTACAACCTTTCATTTCAGCATATGTTGGTTTAAATAAAGCCATTGCTCATGTCCTGAAAGCTTGATTTCCTTACTGGCATTGGAAGTAAAGGTAGTAATGCCAGCTGGCACATGTTACAGTTGTGTATAAGTTGATCAAAGAATTTTGGGGGATAAAATTTAGTTTCCTATGAATTGTCCTTATGGAATGGAAACCTTGGGCTTCAGAGGTATCCACAATGGGTAAGTTCTCCACTGGGTATGTCTTCACCAGATTTTGAACTCATTTCTTAGACTCAGCCTTAGTTGATGAAGTAGGTGTTTATCTCTAATGTGGCATCTTCTCAGAATTTTTGTTTGTTTATTGTATTATTCTTTCATGCAATAATACATAATGACATCAGATTTTCCCTTCTACCCATCCATGTCCTGTGCCCTCACAGATTCACTGGTCTTCTATTTCCCATCAGAAAAGAACAGGTCTCACAACAGAATACAGTATAGAAATATGCAATAAGACTAGGTGCAATCACTCAATTCAAGGTTGAATGAGTCAAACAAGAGGAGGTAGAATATCTCAAGTGCAGGTAAAAGAATCAGAGACACCCTAATACCGCAGTTAAATTGTGACTGTCTGTGAGATCACAATGGTATCATGATGACCCCAGAAAAATTCTCATGATTTATTTCAAGCAGCCAACAGGCAGGGAGCAATTGAGATGCTGTAGGTTTGTAGTTTTGTTGTTGTTGTTTTGTTTGTATTTTTTTATACTCAAATATGTTTTATATTCATCTATAGTTGTGGAAGTTTATTTTTAGTTACATTTAAAATACTTTTGTGCACTGTTAGGTGAGGGGCAGCCTAGGTTTTGTTGTTTTGTAGTGTCTGCGAGTGTTGGATTTATGTGGGGGATGTTTGTTTGGTCATGCTCTGCATGTACGTTCAGTATAAAACCTGAGGATTTGTATATTAATAAAAACACCTGAGTAATGGCAGTCAGGTTTCCTTTGTTCATCATGGTGTTTTCATGACAGTTTTTCCCTCAGTTAAAGTCTGGCAGGGATTTCATCTATCATTATGTGACTTTGTTGTCCTAGGTGAGCTCTTATATCAACATACTGCTACACTCTACATTTCACCATATGTTTGTTCTTATGTTTGTGAGGATGGCAGGTTTTGAGACACTGTTGATCACAACATTCTTCTGTGACATCAGCAATGTAAATATGTGATAAAATTGTGACGATGTGACATTGACAACTTAGGCCTGTGTCATCAAAATTAGAAAAATAATGTGATTGAATGTGGGATACAGCATCTTAATGTAGACAATATGACATCATCATCAATGTAAAATATATGTCATCGTAATTAGAAAAAAACTAGCATAATTGTGATAGAGTTAGATGAAAAAATGTAAACGCACATCGCAATTTTTAAATGACATCATAATTGGGAGAAGTTACATAATATTTGAGATGGTATGACAATATCAATGCAAGTATGTTATATCAAAATTGGAAGACAATGATTTAAAAATATGATACCATAATTTGAGTTATATGACATCACCAGTGTTAACAAATAAAATCTTATTGGGAAAAAATTGACAGCATAGTAACAATGTGATGTCATCCGTGTGAATGTGTGATATCATAATGAAAAGGAACTGACATCATAATTCGATGGATGTGTTAACATCAATGTAAGAATATGTAATAATGATTATGGACACCATAATCATAATGACATGAGGTCGATGATGTAACTATATGGCACCATGATAAGAAATGCATGAAAGCATGGTTGGACAGAACAGACATGACAATTTGGATGACGTGACAAAATTAATAACAAAAAAGGTCATCATATTTGGAACATCATTGTAAGACTGATAATATAATGTGAATTTTGTGACATGAATGTAAACATATGTCACCACAATTGTAATAAAATGACATCACAACTGTGATGTGACTTCAACACTATAAAGAAAGGACATCAAAATAAGAAAGATATTTCTGCAGAAATGGAAGGAAATTACACCATCAATTACATATTGAGGATGTGACATATTTTCATAATTGGAAGGAAATGATGTGATAATTGCAAAGAAATGACTTCTTTATGTCGATACTGTGACATCAGCATTGTAATAAGAAGGGTATGGCATTATATTCGGAATAAACTTTCATCATAACCATGATGGTGTCAGATCAACATTGTAAGTATATGCTATCATAATCAGAACTGCTGAGGTCCAGCTTTGGTGAGGGCAGAGCTTAAAGTGGATGGATGAAAGAGTGGTAAGGCAAGAATCAGATGCAGGTCACCATTTAGTTTTTTTTTATAAGAGACTGACAGAGAAAAAGCACATCTCAGTATGGCTTGACCTATTCTGAAAATTTTTGACTCTCTAAAGCTTTATTTATGCCCAAATCATTAGCTTTAAGACTTTGATCAGTGATTACATGCTCTCTGGAAGTCATTTTGTAAAGTCTTCCTAGATTATATGAGTACATTAAAATCAACAAAGCACGTAAATAGCAAATTTTGTCAAAAATGAAAACTACCATTATGATAAAATCAGTTTTCTTTACCTCAACAACTTTCTCCTTAAAATTGGTGTCATAAAGCCTTATGGTTAAAGAAATGCTAGAGAAGATGATCCTCTTTAGGTTTGACTCTGTTTAAGTTGAACATAGAGTTATTGGATTATAATGCCTGTTACATGAAACATATCATATAAACAAAAGTCACTTTTGACCCTTGTTAAATTCTTCTTTCCTTTCTCTGTTCTGTTTAACATAAAACCACTATCCTTTCCTTTGATACTTAAAAAGCAAGAGCAGTCTACTGTTTGTCTTTCCATACTATAAGAAAAGTCATGATTTGACATGTTTGCTCAGAAGGACAGGCTGTTCATTGAGCTAAAATGTCCTTTTCTGTTACACTGTCATGAACTTTTGTTTCAATACAATACCTATCTTTATTGCAGTCCTGTAAAGGTTAAAAGGACATTAGGACTCCTAGAACTGCATACTTATTTTCAGGAACATACCAAGGCTCATCATTAAGTACATGATCTCTCTCCCTTCGCATATTAATTCTTTATTTCTGAAGCTGGACATGAAAACCTGATGATACAGCTACAGCTCATCAGCTTCTGGATTTTCTCTAGTTTGTTTCTTCTTTAAAAATTCTTGTTCCACCTCCTGTCTTATGCTTACTAATATCATTTATTAATAATCTAAATGTGTGTCTCAGTCCTAGACTCTATGAAAGACTCAAATTTCTGCATATTTGTATTTCCCAAGGTACTGCCATTAGTTTAATTTTTTATTAACACCAGCATTTGTTACATTATTCCAACTCTGTGTTTCAGTGAGTGGCCTTTGATAGTAAAGAATATCAGTGGAATGTTTTAGTGAATTTCTGTAAAGGGCAGTGAAGGGTCAATCAAGGTCATCCTAGCACTGGAACTTTGTGAAACAGAGCTCTCACTACAATTGGCATCACCACAGAAGGATACAACAGCATAATTGAAAGGAACTGTCATCATGAGTGGGTTGTTTCTGATACAATAAATGTCAGGATTTGTCATCATAATTGGAATGAAATCACCAGATGATTGGAGGTATATGACATCATAATGTGTATTTTGTGACATCATCATTAATGTAAATATATGTCATCATAATTAGAAGAAATGACATCATAATTGTGATGATGTGACATCAACACTGTAAATAAATGATATCTTAGTAAAAAGGTTATCACAGCATGAATGGATGGAACTGACATCACGATAGGAGTCATGTGTAACCATAAACCTGAAGATGTGATATCATAATTGAAAGAAAATATGATAATTGTAAGGATGTGACTTAATTTGAATTATGTACCTTCGACAATGTTCATCATAATCGGAAGAAACTGACCTCATAAATGGTACTGTGACATAAAAAATGTAAATACATGACATCTTATTTGAAAATAACTGACATCAACATAGGTATATGAGAGATTATCAGTGTCGATAAATGATATCACAAGTTGAAGAAATTGACATCAGATGATATGTTAATAATTAAAATATATGACATCATAAGCACAGGACAAAATAATTGGATGAAACGTACATCATTATTGAGATGGCATAACAGCATCAATATAAGTATGTAACATCACAATAGCAACAAAAGTACATGAACATAAGACGGATTTCACATCATATGTGAATTTTGTGGCATCAATGTAAATGCATGACATCAGAAGAAGGACACGCTATATTTGTAAAGTATTGACATAATAAGGTGATTTGATATCATCAGTGTAAATAAACATCATTATAACTCAAAGAAGCAGGCATTATTGTGATGATGTGACATCAAAAGTGTAATATATGACATACCTATTAAGGATGTGGAATGAACTGACATCATAATTGAGATGAAGAGTGACAATCAATGTAAGGATGTGATAGCATAATCGGGACACTATGACACTATTAAATTCTGTATATGATACCATAGAAAGAAATAATGTGATAATTGGAGAGACTTGCCAACATAATTAGTATTATGTGACACCATCATAATATGACGTGCAATAAATTATGTAAATATATCACAACATAATAAGAATGATATGACACTACATTTGGAAGGAACTGACAGCTTAATTGGCATATTATACCACCCTATCAATGTAAGAATGTGGCATCATAATTGGAAACAAGTCACCTGATAATTGGAAGGACATGGCATCATAATGTGGATTATTTAACATCATCAGAGTAAATATATCTCATCATAAATGAAAGGAACTGACATAATTGCAAATTTGTAATATCAACAAGGTAAATATAAAATAATAATAAAAAAGGTATCACAGGATGTTTTCAAGAACTTATACCATAATTGGTACGATATTCGACCATCAATATGTCATAATAATTAGAAAAATATGGCATAAAAATCTATATATGTCTGAACATAAGAATGTCATTGAATTTTGAAGGTACTGAAATATTGGAAATATGTGGAATTATTAATGTCAATATATGACCTCATTATTTGAGGAAACTATCATCAGAATCATGATTTGACATCAACTGCATAACTATATGTCATCAACAATTAAGCCATGGCATAATAGGAAGGACTGGCATCATAATTATGATGATAAGACATCAATGATATGAATTGATGACATCAAAATAGGAGAGTGAAAGAATAATTGGAAGAAGTGAACATCATAATCACGATATTACTTCAACAGTATAAATATATGACCTCAGATAATGAAGAATGTGAAAGCATAATCAACATATGACATCAACAATGTAAATTTATGGCATCGTAATAAGAATGAGGGAACTTTCTTCATTATTCTGATGACATTACATTAACAAAGTTGATCTGAGACATCACAATTTGTAGAATATGACATGAAAATTGTAGTATAGGACAACATAATGTGGATTTGGTTACTATGTCAATGGCATTAAAAGATATAGCGATTGGTAGAAACTGACAAAAATTTTGACATGTTTTAAATATATGACATTATACTTGGAAGATATTGACATCATAAAAGTCACATCATGATGTGACTACAGCCATGTAAATATAAGCCATCATAATATGAGCTGTATGACAAAATTATAAGGAAACAACATAATAATTGTAATGATAAACAACAATGTGTATGTATGATATAATATGAATGATTTGACAGCAAACTTGGGAACCTTCCATCATAATTTGAATGAATTGACACCTTCATAATGATGTGGTGACATCACAATTAGAAGGAAATGATGTGATATTGTAAGGATAAAGAATCTTAATATGGATTATAACAGTATAATCAGTGTACATATGTCACCATAATTGGATGAAACTGACATCCTTATCGTGATATAACATCAACCATGTAAATATAGGACACCTTATTATAAGAAATTACATGACAGTCAATATGATGTTATGCAAACTATATAGTATCATAATACTATAAGAAATGACAGCATAATATGAAGGAAATGACAACATGATTATGTGACACCATCAAGGTAAGTATGTGACATCTCAACTAGTAGGAAATGATGTGATAATTGGAGGATATGAAATGATAATTGGAATTTTGTCATTGGTAGAGTAACTAACTATTTAACACCAGAAGTGGAAGAAACTGACATAATTGTGATAAGTTTACATTAACAATGTAAATATATGACATCCCAATAAGGATGTAACATCAAATTTGGAAGGCATTTACATCAAATTAGCATGATATGACATCTTCAATGTCAATATATGACAATATAATTGGAATAAACTGATACCATAATTAAGAGGATGTGATGTCAAAAATGTAAATATATGACATCATAATAAAATATATGACAACATAAATGGAAAGAGCTGTCATCATTATTGAGATGTGAAACCATCATTGTTAAGGATGTTCGACCACAATTAGAAGTAAAATAATATGATAATGGCAGAATAATATGGATCATGTACCATCACCACTGTCAATACATGACACCATAATTGAAAGAAACCAACATCTTAATTGCAATGATATCATCAATGTAAACATATTAAATAATAAAAGAAGGGTATGGCAGCATAATTGGAAGGAACTTATTTCATAATTGGAAGGATGTGACATTATTAAGGTGTGTTAAATCACAATTGGAAGGAAATGATGTGATATTTAAAAAGATATGCAACATAATTTGGGTTATGTGATATCATCTATTTCAGTATGTAATATAATGTGAAGAAACTACCATCATAACTGTGATAATGTGACATCAACAGTGAGAATATATAATAACATAACGAACAGAAAGTTACATACGTGGGGTGATGTTATAAAATCCTATCAATGAAAGTGTAGGCCATAATAACGGGAAGAAAATATTTGACATAATAAGCTGAAGTATGTATCAGCATAATTTGAAATAACTGGCATCATAATTGTGGCGATGTAATACCATCAACCTAAATATCTGACAAAACTGAAAGGAAAAGATGTGCTTATTGGAAGGATTTGACATTATAATCAGGATTATGTGGCAAAATAGTGTAAATAAATGATATCATAATTTAGGGAAAACAACCACATCATCATAATGTGACAGCGAGATCAATTAGTGACATCATATTATTACAGGTTACTTGAATATTGGAAGGACATTTCAGCATAGTGGAGATAATGTGATATCATCAATGTACATACTGGACAGCAAAATTGATAAAAAAATCTGACATCATATTTGTTTTGATGTGATATCAATAATGTAAATATATGACATCATATGAAGAAGTATACAGCAGGATATTCGGATGGACATCATAATCGTGAAGTTGTGATACGTTCACCATAATTTGTGACCACACAATTAAAAGGGAGCTTAGGAAGCAAGTGACATGTCTCAATAAGAAGCATGTTACACCATAATTGGGATTATGTGGCACCATCAATAGAAACTTATGACTTCATAACTGGAACAAAGTAACACCAAAACCTGGTGGATGTGAGAAAAATAATATCAGTATATGACATCATAATAGGAATGACATGACAACATACTTGGAATGGCATGAAATCATAATTTGCATGATGTGACATCAAAATATCAATATGATATCAAAATGTGAAGATAATTACATTATTATGATGATGTAACAACCACATTGTAATGTGTAAATATATGACGTCATCAAAAGAAGGATGTGATATTAGTTTTGGTTGACTAATTTTAGGGATGTGATACTATAATTGCCAGGAACAGAGGTCACAGTTCATACTAAGTAAAAATATCAATGTAAAATATGATATCCTAATCAAAATAAACTGATATCATAAATAAATTGATGTGACACCATCAATACCAATGTATGACATCATAGCTGGAAGGACCAGACATCCCTTGAAACTGTATGTGTCTAATGTTAGCCTAGGAGAGCCTTTTTGTCTGGAATCTTTTACTAGACACTTGTTTGTGGCCATGGTCACTCAGTTTCATGACACTGTCGTGGCAGCTTTAGTGTTCACCTTGGTGTGTGGAATAGAGTAGACTGCAGCAGGATTTCTGTGCAGGTTCAAGTCAGAATGTCCTTGCTTGGCCACAAAGGAACAGATTCCAGTCCCTGTCCCAAAAGTCTATTTTTTGTTTCTGAGTCTCTTCTGCTATGTTACAGATTGTCATGTGTTTACAGGAGCATTCCTTTGGAATGAGGAAGCATTTTCTAAACCTCCTAGCTCTCAGAATAGAGGAAAGTGTCTCATTGCAGTGTCATTGAGGACTCCATGGTCTATGCTCCAAAGTACTGAGTCTAACAAGCATCCCTAACCCTTTCCCTGCTCTAACCTCCACCTTGAACCCCTTCAACCATCTACAAGCCACACCCACACAATCTGTCTGATATACTCACTAGCTGATTTACCCTAGAGAGCCATCCCAGATACATAAAGATTTTAAACATTTCTTGAAGTGTTTCTCAGCCATTTGAGGTTCCTCTTTTGTGAATTCTTTGTTTAGATATGCACCCCGTTTTTAATTGGGTTCTTTGCTTTCTTGCATTTTTTATTTATTTTGTATGTTAACTCTCTACTGGAAGTGTAGTTGGTCAATATCTTCCTATTCTGTAGGCTTCTGTTTTGCCCTGTTGACAATGTCATTTTCCTTACAGAAGCTTTTCAGTTTCATTAGGTCTTTTTATCAATCTTTTTATCTATCAGGATCTTTGTTCCTGACCTTTCAGTGTTCTGTTAAAAAAGTTGCCTCTTGTGCCACTGCTCTCAAGACTATTCCTTTCTCTCTCTTCAGTCAGATTCAGTATATCTGGTTTTATATTGAAATCTTAGATTCATTTGGACTTGAGGTTTGTACTCAGTAGTAGATATGGATCTATTAGCATTCTTCTACCTCGGATTTCCAATTAGACCACCACCATTTGTGAAAACTGCTTCCTCTTTGTAATTGTATTTTTCAGTCTTCTTTAAAAATGATCAGGTATCCATAGGTGTGTGGATATATATCTGTATCCTTTATTCCGTCCCATTGGTCATCATGTCTGTTTTTGTGTCAATACCATGCAGTTATTATTACTATGGCTCTGTAGTACAGATTAAGAATAGGGACCTTAATACCTCTAGAAGTTCTTTTATTTTTCAAGATTTTTTTAGATATCCAATTTTTTTGTTTTTACATATGAAGTAGTGTATTGCCGTTTTAATGTCTTAAAAGAAGTATATTGGTATTTTCATAGAGATTGCATTGAGTCCTTAGATTACATTTAGTACAGTGGCCATTTTTACATTAATCATACCAACTCAGAAGCAAGGGATTTCTTTACATCTTTTGAGATCATCCATTTCCCTCTTCAAGGACATAAAGATTTTGTTATTCAAGTCTTGCACTTGCTTGGTTAGAGTTGCCAAAGATACCTTATGTTATTTGTAGCCATTGTGAAGAGTATTTCTCTTATTTCTTTCTTTCTCTATTTCTCATGTGTATATAGGAGGGCTACAGATACTTCTTGAGTTTATTTCGTAGCCAGTCATTTCACTGAAGTTGTTTACCAACTATAGGAGTTCCCAGATCCAGTTTTTGAGGTCATTCACACATTATATCTCATCTGCAAATAAGGGTACTTTGATTGTTTCCTTGTGTATTTATATTCCCTTAATCTCTCACTTGTCTCCTTTTGTCTTGCTAGAACTTTAAGTAGTGTATTCAATATTTAAAAATGGAGGAAACAGCTTGGTCTTGCTTCTGATTTTAGTGTAATTGCTTTGAGTTTATCTCTATTTAATTTGATGTTGTCAGTAGGATTGCTGTTACTTGCCTTCTTCATGTTTCGGTATACCTTTTTATCCTCAGTTGCTCCATTAGATTTATTTTGAAGGGTCGTTTGATATTATCAAAAGCTTTCTCACATTGTAGTGAGATGATCATGTAGTTTTTTTTCTAATAATTTGTTTATGCAGTGGATTACATTGACTTATTTTCTTCAATTGAACCATCCATTCCTCTCTGGCATCAATGCTATTCAATCATAGTGAATAATCTTTTTAATGTGTTCTTGGATGTGCTTTGTGAGTATTTTATTGAGTTCTTTTGCATCTATGTTCAAGAGTGAAATGGGCACATAATTCTATTTCTTTTTGAATCTTTGTGATGTTTGGGTTTTTCATGAATCCAAAATATCGTGTAACAACTTTTATTTCTGCATTTTGCATTGTTGAATCTCTGCATTTCTATGTTGGTGATGATGTTTCCAATAAAACTATGACACAAGTCCTGGATGCTAAATTGTACCTCTTACTAGAACCCAACACAAGGTTCACTGGTAAAATAGGCTGCAGTCTGTGGATATCTTCTCATGCAAGGTTTTCAACTTTGTATAGAAAGCTCAAGGCCTCTGTAGGATTGAGGAGAAGATGAGTTTGAAATTGTGTACTAGTTCTCACAAGCTAGAGTTATTTCATAGAATGGTTTCTGGGTGTTGAGGTAGGTGTTTTCACTACTATAAGCTCTTTGAACTTCTATTATATATGTTTTCTGGGTGCCTGGGTTCACTGTGTCATGGCCACCAGGGAAGCCTGACTGCTTTGTATGTCAAAATTAAATATGGCCAAGACCACAGCTTCAAGTACTTCACCCTGGACAATTCAGGAGTTGCTATTCCATACTGGGGACATCTCAGCTCTGACTTTGGCCCAGTGTCAGTGACATTATACCTCAGGATTCTGTATCCCCACCCACCTCAGAATGGATTTCCACTCAGTTTTCATAATGTGTAAGAAATTTGAAAATGCCATTTTACTAGACAGTATATCTGATCGTTGAAAATGAGATTCTGTTCAATCTTCATCCCTGAGACCATTTACCAAGATGGGAAAAACATCATTTGGCAGAATTGCCTAAAATAGTGAGTGGTTTGCCATCTGGGATTCTGGTGGTAAGCAGTTATTCAGAGGTCCCAGTAAGTGGACCTATGTTATAAGCAGCATGTCTTATGACATTCCAGGTGAAATACTACCCCAAATCAGAATTGTCATGGTAATGCAAACACTACTTTACTTTGGATATAAGGGAATTTTGCTTCCTCCAGGACACCCCAACTGCTCATTCTGCCCAAGGTCTGGTAACCCTGATGAAAAGTGAAGTTTCTTGAGGTAAGTGGTGTTCTAGAATTCTTGACCTCATAGAGACAAAAAGGCTTAGCAGGGATGCAAAACACTATTCACACAACAGTCTAATTTTTGGGGCTTGTTAAAGGGAGAGAGTTAATGGGCTCCATTCCTGATTTCCTAGCAGAAAACATAGATATGTCAAATTCACACAGCTCCAGTCATTGTCCCAAGGTTCTTTCTCTGCTCTTCACAGACACCCATAACTTATTTATGTAACACTACATGTTCTGCTAATTTTGGCCCAAGCTCATCCAGGTGGGAACATACAGTTCTTCCCTTAAATGTTTGCTTTTGCTTTAATTTTTTTCATTTTAAGATAATCATATTTTCCACTTCTATTTTTTCTCACCAAAACTTCCCATGTACCCTGATTCTTCTATCCACTCTAAAAAAAGTTGACATGAATGACAGCCTAAACCGGAGTTGGAAAAATCCTAACAATAGATTAGCAAAATGAAACAGCAGAAGACCACAGTCCTAAACAAAGATCAACAGAAGGGAAGAAATGTTGGAGTGGAAGAAATAGCCTTCCCTAGGTACAAGAAATAGTAATTACTCAATATCATTTTTGAGAATATACTATTATTTAGATTAAACCCCCCTTTTTGATCTTTACATAACACTTGTATTCACTTCATTGCTCATTCATTTCTTCTTTTCTCATTATTTCTTTTCATCTAAAGTTAACTCTATACAGGAGAATATTCACCACTAACTACATAAGAAAAACCTTCCCAATTACCTGTCCTTCTTGCCATTCACCCTGTTTTCTTTCCTACATTGATGACTATCTACTTCCCATTATTTATCCTTTGTTCTTTTCTTACTCATGTTCCTTTCTGCCTCTGTTTAGTTTCTGTTTTGCTTCTTTCTTTCTTCTTTGCTTTTTTACCTCTTTGCTTTCTTTGTTTTTATTTGTTTTAAATGTCCTCTTAGGACAGCTGTATATTCAATCATGGACCGATTATGAGTCAGATAATGTTGAGGCAAGAAACCAGAACTAATACAAGGTGGTGTGAGCACTGGGCCTTGGAATGTAGATAAGGTATCTGCCAAAGCTAGCTTTCATAAGCAGACATTTAATACTTTCTTCATGTTGAAAATGAGGAGAAGCATAGATCTAGGTAGGTAAACAATGTAATTAAATCCAGTGAATCAGAAGAGTTTCTTGTGTCCACTTACACTGCCTATGTGGCTTATCTAGGAAAACTGCCTCTTGGGATAGCTGACCCATTTTTAATCCAGGGTCACTTCACTCCACCTTGATCTAGATTCCCAGGAGGAATGAAGTGATCACAGTCAAGAAAGTCTTCCAAGCATCTTTTTTCCTCCTTGGTATGTCATGCTTCCCTCCTTGGTAAGTTACTCCCTATTTGCAGGTAGAAGAATGAGGAGCATGGGACCTAATATTAATCACTTAAAGGTTTATGGAAATCCCTTGAAATCCCTTGACCGTTAAACATGGGACCATGATGACAGCCGAGGGCCCTATTCCATGAACAAATCAGGATTTTCCATTTCATTCTGGGATGTCTTCTGTCTTTGTTTCCAGTGTCAATGATTTGTTCTTCAGACTTCTTCAAGCTCATCCAGCTAATAATGGAAATCAACTTATCTTTTCAATTGGGTTCTCTCATTGAGGTAGAGCCATTTTACCAGATAGTGTGTATATTCCTTGGAAATGAGAATCGTATACAATCTACAACCCTAAGTCCATTCCACTTACTCAACATGGGGACAATATCATTTTCCAGCATTGCCTAAAAAGTGAGTGGGTTGCCACATAGGAGTCTTTGAATAGGCAGAAAATTTGGAAATTTGGATCTACAGAGGGCACATTAAATGGACCTAGGTTAAAAGCATATGATGTTTCTGGTGAAATACTGCCCTGAATCAGAATTTTCTTGGTGATACACATATAGCTATCTTTTCTTTGGATTTCTTTTCAGGCCTTGCAGTGAGGGTGGTCTACTTCCTTCAGAATATGGCACTGGTCCATCACAGCCTCTGGAATTTGAGGTATTATGACTCTGTTGACCAGAGCAGTCTCCTGAGGCTTGCAGAGGACTAGATTTCTTATTCTAGCATAGATAAAAACACAGTTCCAAGTGCCCATTTTGGCCATATTTAGCAGGGATGCATAAAAGTAGTCACCCAGGAGTGCATATGGGACTTAGCAAAGGGGAACTTGCTGGTCCCTTTCTTGTTTTCCTAGCAGAAAAAAATGAGAGATCCAAATTTAACAAATCCCTAATCATTGTCCCAAGATTACTTCTCTGTTCTGTATACACACGCATAGCACAGTTCTTGGCATATACCCTACTATCTATATAATACAACATTCCTAATCATCTGTCCTATTATCAACTCATCCATTCATCCTCAATTCTTCTTTTTACATTCATGCCTTCTTATCATGTCCTATTTTTCCCTTTATTATGTTATTATTTCCATATTTTATATATAATTTATTTTTTATTACTTATATTTATATTTTATGTATACATTTTATACATTTATTTTATACATTTTTTTATACATTTTATTTATACATTTTATACATTTATTTATTTAATACATTTTATACATTTATTTATTTAATAAGTAAATATTATTTATTACATTTATATTTTATATATTCTTTTTATTTTATTATTTTATCTTGATTATTCATTCCTAAATAGATTTATTTCTTCATCTTTCATTTTGTTTTATTCTTCCCTTCTTAGTTTTCTTTCTCAGTTTAAATGTCTTCCCTTAGAAGAGCTGTATGGTTACTCTTAGTCCAACTACCTGTCAGACAATATTTTTGAAAGAGAAACTTCAACTCTATTATTATTATCATCAGGAGTTGAGAGTACTGTAGCTTGATTTGCAGACTAGGAATCTTTTATTATAAAAGATTTGTATCATCAAAAAGCTGAATGTTATGTGATTATTCATGGTGAAAATTATAGAACTGGAACCCTTCATATAGTGATCAAAGGATATTACAAATCAATGAAATAGAAAGAATTTGTTTTTTTCAGGTTTCATTTCTTGTATTGCTTATGTAGAAAACATGACTCCTGGAATAGTTGAATCAGTTTAAATTGATGTTACTTAACTCCACCTCAGTCAAGTGCCCCAGGATGAATACTTGGATCCAGGTTGAGAAATGCTTTGAGCTATAATATTTTTATGTCGTATGTTCATTCTTTTTGGCAAGTTGCTCTCTGATTACAGTAGAAGAATGGGTATCATAGGCCTTTATTGTAATCCATGGTAGGGCCTGGGCCTCAAAAAACTCACAAATTAGCCTCAGGTCACACATAATGTGTTTTTCCCCTGATTGGTATGCAAGCCTTTAATTGTTCAGAGGTCAGGGAGAATATTATGTCTGTTGTAAATGAAGTTCAACTCCTCTCCTTCTTGCCATCTTAAAGCTTAAAAAAGAAAGATTGTTGTATGGTGTAATCCCCATGCAATCACAACTCTGAAGAGGAGCCCACTGGTTGTCACTGGTTGTAAAATGTTCAGAAGCATGTATTCTCATTTTTATAATTGCCCATCCTTGTGACTGAGCATATAAAATCTTTGGCTAATTGTAATCATTGGTAGGGGATAGATGTTATATTTCCCATGAAGTAGTGAGTAAGCATACATACTGTGTGCCTTTCCTATAAAGGAAGCCAAGACTCAAAATGTACAGAAAACCTGGTAAATGGTGTTAGATATGTAATTTATTAGGATAGAACATTTATAACTTGTCCTCTCCTTTTTTTTAAAAAAAAGGAACAATTACCGATCTTTGGTGTGTGCGTCATGCAATCAAAACCACCAACAGAAGTTCAGAATGATAGAGGTTATAATGAATGGATCACAGAGCTAAGTATTTTCTATAGTTGAAACAATTGTCTATTCTTGTTCTAGAATATTGATTGAGATAGACTGACATCTGTGTGAACAGCAGCTCATCAGTCAATTTAATTACATAGCCTGCTCTTGGTGAGAATACCTAGCAGGCCAAAATGCATACAATTTAGTGTACAGCAGTACAATAGTTCCTGGAATCCGGTTGTACAGGAGAGGGTGGTGGTGGGGAGAATGTGTAAAAGGAACTAAGAGTGTTGTCTTTTTCTCTGGTCATTCCCAAAGATATCAATAATAAGGCGGCAGCTTTTTCAGTTTATTCCTTAGATTGTCAAAGACTTCCTGTTTGCATATGAAAAGCTTTTCCCAAGGTAAAATGGCAATTTTCCAGAAATCCACAAATAAGTATCTGTTCTTGGTACCTGTGCTAGTGAATCAATAGAAGTATGGAGATTTGTCGTCATGTATGCCATCTTATGTCTCTTGTGTGTGTGTGTGTGTGTGTGTGTGTGTGTGTGTGTGTGGTTATTTCAGTGTTGGTGTGTTTGTTCAGGAAGAGATAGTTGTAATCCTATATCCTCTAGTAATTTGCATCTTTCCACTGGGTTTTGATACTGCTATTCAAAAGAACATATTAAAGAGAACATGTGTCCTTTTGAGTTGCAAAGAGTTGAAGGCAGAACACAGATTGGTGTTCATCTCCAGTCTAGTGATATGAAAGCATGAATATCTGAAGTATGTCTAAGAATCTATAAATCTACTAGACTGGCAATGTAATACCTTCATTCATTTGTTTGCTTTACTGCACCCATTTTACCTAAATTGTTGGTATTAGAATTAAAAATGAGTTAGAACTCAAATATAGACGTGTGATTTTGGAAAAAGTAAATAAGTTTATAGTAAAATATCATGACTGAGTGGGAACTGTGTGGTGATAGAAAGATTATTAGGTTATTACTGTGTATGAGATCACAATGGTTTAGTCATTACACCAATGAGATTCTCATTATCCCCTGTCAAAGAGCCAACAGGAATGTAGCAGCTGAGAGGCTGTGGTTCTTGGGTTTAGTTTTGTTTTTGTTTTGTTTTACTCAACTTCAGTATTTGCTGCAACCTTTCATTTCAGCATATGTTGTTTTAAATCAAGCCATTGCTTAAGTCTTGAAATCTTGATTTCACATCCAGCAGTTGAACCAAAGGTAGTAATACCAGCTGGTACAGGTTTCATTTGTGGTTAAGTTGATCAAATAATTTTGGTGGAGAAATTCTTATTTCCTATAAATTGTCACTATGGAATGGAAACCTTGTGGTTTTGAGATATCCACAATGGGTAAGTTCTCCACTGGTATGTCTGCACCAGATTTTGAACTCATTCCTTAAACCAGGTCTTGGTTGATGAGGTATGTGTTTATCTCTAATATGACATCTTCTCAGCATTTTTTACTGTATTCTTCTCTCATGTAATAATACATAATGACATCAGGGTTTTTTTTTTCCATCGGCCCATCCATGTCCTCTGCCCTCACAGATGCATTGGTCTTCTATTTCCCATCATAAAAGAACAGGTCTCATAAGGATATCAACAGAATACAGTATAAAAGTATACAATAAGACTAGGCAGAAGAACTCAAATCAAGGTTGGATGAGTCAAACCAGTAGGAGTCAAAATATCTCAAGTTCAGGTAAAAAAATCAGAGACACCAAAACACTGCAATTAAATTGTGACTGTGAGATCATAAAAGTTTCCTGAAGACCCCAGAAAAATTCTTATGATTCCCTCTCATGCAACTAGCAGGCAGCGAGCAGTTGAGATGCTGTAGGTTGTAGTTCTGTTTTTGTTGTTGTTGTTTGTATATTTTATACTCAAGTATATTTTATATTCCTATATAATTATGGAATCTTATTTTTAGTTATGTTTAAAATAATTTTGTGCACTGTTTGGTGAGGGGCGGCCTAGGTCTTGCTGTTTTGTAGTGTCTGCAAGTGTTGTATTTGTGTGGGGGATGTTTCTTTGGTCATGCTCTGCATGTTCAATCAGTAGAACACCTGAGGAATTCTATATCAATAAACACACCTGAGCAGTGACAGTCAGGTATCCTCTGTTCATCATGGTACTTGCCATGATAGTGGTTCCCTCAGCTAAAGTCTGGCAGGGATTTCATCTATAATTATGCCACTTTGTTGTCCTAGGTGAACTCACATATCAAATTACTACTACACTGTATATTTTAAGATATGTTGATTCTTATATCCTTGGGGATTGAAGATCTTGAGCCATTGTTGATCACTGCAGTGTTCTGTGACATCAACAGTGTAAATATGTGATACAATTTTGATGACGTGACATAGACAACCTTGGCCTGCGCCATCACATTTAGAAGAAAAATGTGATTGAATGAAGGATAGAGCATCTTAATGTGGACAACATGACACCATCATCAATGTAAAATATAAGTCATTAAAATTAGAAAAAACTGGTTTAATAATTGTGATGGAGTGAGGGCAAGAAATGTAAATACACATCGCATTTTGAAGATGACATCATAATTGGGAGAAGTTTACATAATTTTTGGGATGGTATGACACTATCAGTGCAAGTATGTGATATCAAAATTTGAAGACAATAATTTGAGAATCGGAAGAATATGATATCAGAATTTGGGTTATATGACATCACCAGTGCTAAAAGACGACATCTTTTTGGGAAGAAACTGACAGCAAAGCAACAATGTGACATCATCCTCATGAGTATGTGATATCATATTGAAAAGGAACTGACGTTATAAATAGAGGGATGTGTTAACATCAATTTAAGAATATGCAATACTCGTTGGATGGAATGGACACCATAATCATGATGACATGAGGTCGATGATGGAAATATATGGCACCATAATAAAAAATACAAGAAAGCATGAACGGTCAGAACAGACATCATAATTTGGATGATGTGGAAAAGTTAATTCCAGAAAAGGTCCTTATTATTGGAACAAATTATCTGATCATTGTAAGACTGATACCATAATGTGGATTTCATGACATCATGAATGTAAACATTTGTCATCATAATTGTAAGAAAATGACATCACAACTGTGATGTGACTTCAACACTATAAAGAAAGGAAATAAAATGAGGAAAATATTTCTGCAAAAATTTAAGGAAATTATAATCTCAACCATCATCTTGAGGATGTGACATATTTTCGTAATAGGAAGGAAATGATGTGATAATTGCAAAGAAATGACTTCTTAATGTGGATTCTGGGACTACAGCATTTTAATAAGTGGAGTATGGCATTATATACAGTAGACACTGCCATCATAATTTAATGATGTCAGATGAACATTGTAAGTATATGCTATCATAATCAGAACTGCTGAGATCCAGCCTTGGTGAGGGCAGAGCTTAAAGTGGATGGATGATAGAGCAGTGCGGGAAGAATCAGATGAAGGACAGCAATCAGTTTTGTTTCATAAGAGACTGACAGAGAGGAAGCACATCTCGGTATAGCTTCATATATTCTGACAATTTGGGCCTCAAAGGCTTTATTTTTATACAAAATCACTTAAGACTTTGATGATTGATTGCATACCCTCTGGAAGTCATTTTTGTAAAGTATTCCTTGATTATATAAGTATATTAAAATCAACAAATCAGGCAAAGAGCAAATTTTGTCAAAACTAAAAGCTAATATTATGATAAAATCAGTTCTCTTTAACTGAACACCTTTCTCCTTAAAATTGGTGTCATCGCCTTTTGGTTAAAGATATGCTAGAGTGGATGATGCTATCTGAGTTTGACTCTGTTTAAGTTGAACATAGACTTATTGGATTATAATGCCTGTTACATCAAGCATATCTTTTTAACAACAGTCACTTTTGACCCTTGTTAAATTCTTCTTTGCTTTCTCTGTTCTGTTTAACATAAGACCACCATCCTTTCCTTTGATTCTTAAAAAGCAAAAGCAGTCTGCTGTTTGTCTTTCCATGTTGTAAGAAAAGTCCTGAAAATTCTGATTTGACATGTTTGCTCAAGAGGACCAGCAATTCATTGAGTTGAAATGTCCTTTTCTGTGACTCTGTCATGAACTCTTGTTTCAATACAATCCCTATTTTAATTGAAGTCCTGGAAAAGTTAAAAGGACATTAGGACTCCTAGAAGTGTTTATTTTCAGGAAAGTACCAAGCTTATTATTAAGTAAATGATCTGTCTCCCTGCCCATATTACTTCTTTATTTCTGAAGCTTGACATGAAAACCTGATGATCTAGCTACAGCTCATCAGTTTCTAGATTTTTCTCTAGTTTGTTTCTTCTTTAATAATTCTTCTTCCACCTCCTTTTTTTTTCTTACTAATTTCATTTATTTATAATCTAAATGTATGTCTCAGTTCTAGACTCTATGGAAGACTTAAATTTCTGCATATTTGTATTTCCCAAGGCACTGCCATTAGTTTCATTTCTTTAACACCAGCATTTGTTACATCATTCCAACTATGTCTTTTGGTGAGTGGCATTTGACAGTAAAGAATATAAGTGAAAGGTGTTAGTGAATTTCTGTCAAGTGCAGTGAAGGGTCCATCAAGGTCATCCTAGCACTGGAACTTTGTGAAACAGAGCCCTCACTACACTTGGCATCACCACAGAAGTATACAACAGCATAATTGAATGGAACTGACATCATGAGAGTGTTGCTGTGATACAATCAATGTTAGGATTTGTCATCATAATTTGAATGAAATCACCTGATGATTGGAAGTAAATGACATCATAATGTGTAATATGTGACATCATCATTAATGTAAATATATGCCATCATAATTAGAAGAAATGACATCAAAATTGTGATGATGTTACATCAACAATGTAAACAAATGATATCCTAGTAAGAAGGTTATCACAGCATGAATAGAAGGAACTGACATCATAGTAGAGATGATGTGTAACCATAATTCTGAAGAAGTGACATCATAATTGAAAGGAAATATGAAAATTGGAAGAATGTGACTTAAGTTGGGTTATGTACCATCGGCAATGTTCATCATAATCAGAAGAAACTGGCATCATAAATGATACTGTGACATAAACAACGTAAATATATGACATCATACTTGAAAATAAGTGAAATGGAAATCAGGTTTATGGGAGATTATCTGTGTCAATAAATGACATCACAATTTGAAGAAACTGACACCAGATGATATTTTAATAATGTAAATATATGATATCATAAGCACATGACAAAATAATTGGATAAAACTGACATCAAAATTGAGACAGCATAACAGCATCAATATAAGTAACATCACAATTGCAAGAAAAGTACATGATGATAAGGATTTAACATCATATGTGAATTCTGTGGCATAAATGTAAATATAGGACATCACAAGAAGGACATGCTATATTTGTAAGGTATTGACATAATAAGATGACTTGATATCATCAATGTAAATACACATCATTATAATTCAAAGGAGCAGACACAATTGAGATTATATGCCACAATTAATGTAAGGATGTGAGAGCATAATCGAGATAATATGACACTAGTATATTATGTATGTGATATCATAGTTAGAAAGGAATAATATGATAATTGGAGAGACATGCCAACATAATTAGTATTATGGGACACCATCATAATATGACGTGCAAAAAATAACATAAAAATATGACAATATAATGAGAATGAAATGACATGTTTGGAAGGAACTGACAGCTTAATTGGCATATTATACCACCCTATCAATGTAAGAATGTGGCATCATAATTGGAAACAAGTCATCTGATATTTGGAAGGACATGGCATCATAATGTGGATTATTTAACATCATCGAAGTAAATATATATATATCTCATCATAAATGAAATGACATAATTGCATATTTGTTATATCAACAAGGTAAATATAAAATAATAATAAAAAGGGTATCACAGGATATTTGCAAGGAACTTATAGTATAATTGATATTCCACCATCAATGTGACATAATAATTAGAAGAAAGTGACTAAAATAAGGCGTAAAAATCTATATGTCTGAACATAAGAATGTCATTGAATTTTGAAGGTACTGACATAATTGAAAATATGTGGAATTATCAATGTAAATATATGACCTCATAATTTGAGGAAACTGTCATCACAATCATGATGATTGGACATCAACTGCATAACTATATGTCATCAAAAATTAAGGCATGGTGTAATATGAAGGACTGACATCATAATTATGAAGATATCACATCAATGATATGAATAGATGACACCAAAATAGGAGAGTGAAAGCATAATTGGAAGAAGCGAACATCATAATCACGATATTACTTCAACAGTATAAATATATGACCTCAGATAATGAAGAATGTGAAAGCATAATCACCATATGACTTCAACAATGAAAATTTATGACATCATAATAAGAATGAGGGAACTTTCATCATACTTCTGATGACATGACATTATCAAAGTTGATCTGAGACATCAGAATTTGAAGAACATGTCATGATAATTTGAGGAGAGGACAACATAATGTGGATTATGTTACATCGTCAATGGCATTAAAAGGTATCATGATTGGTAGAAACTTACAACAATTTTGACATGAATATTGTAAATATATGACATTATAGTTGAAAGATATTGACATCATAAAAGTCACATCATGATGTGACTACAGCCACGTAAATATAAGTCATCATAATATGAGCTGTATGACAAAATTATAAGGAAACAACATAATAATTGTAATGGTAAACAACAATGTGTATGTATGATATAATATGAATGATTTGACAGCAAACTTGGGAACCTTCCATCATAATTTGAATGAATTGACACCTTCATAATGATGTGGTGACATCACAATTAGAAGGAAATGATGTGATACTGTAAGGATAAAGCATGTTAATATGGATTATAACAGTATAATCAGTGTACATATGTCACCATAATTGGATGAAACTGACATCCTTATCGTGATATAACATCAATCATGTAAAAATAGGACACCTCATTATAAGAAATCACATGACAGTCAATATGATATTATGCAAAAAATATAGTATCATAATAAGAAATGACAGCATAATATGAAGGAAATGACAACATGATTATGTGACACCATCAATGTAAGTATGTGACATCTCAACTGGTAGGAAATGATGTGATAATTGGAGGATATGAAATGATAACTGAAATTGTGTCATTTGCAGAGTAACTATATGGCACCATATTCAAAACAAACTAACATCATAATTGTAATAAGTTTACATCAACAATTTAAATATATGACATACCAATAAGGATATGACATCAACTTTGGAAGGAATTTACATCAAATTGGCATGATGTGACATTTTCAGTATCAATATATGACAACATAAATGGAATAAATTGATACGATAATTAAGATGATTTGATGTAAACAATATAAATATATGACATCATAATAAAATATATGACAGCATAAATGGAAAGAACTACCATCCTTATTGAGATATAACACCATCATTCGTAAGGATGTTCGACCACAATTGGAAGGAAAATTATGTGATAATTGGCAAATTAATGTGGATCATGTACCATCATCACTGTCAATATATGACACCATTATTGAAAGAAACCAACATCTTAATTCCAATGATATTATCGATGAAAACACATTAAATAATAAAAGACGGGCACCATAATTGAAATGAAATGATTTCATAATTGGGATGATGTGACATTATTAAGATAAGTGTGTTATACCACAATTGGAAGGAAATGATGTGATATGTAGAAAGAAATGAAAACATAATTTGGGTTATGTGACATAATCTATATCAATATATAATATAATGTGAAGAAACAAACATCATAATTGTGATAATATGACATCAACAGTGAAAATATATAATAACGTAACGAACAGAAAGTTACATACATGGTGTGATGTGATAAAAGCATATAAATGAAAATATAGGTCATAGTAAAGGGAAGAAAATGTATGACATAATAACATGAAGTATTTAACAGCATAATTTGAAATAACTGGAATCATAATTGCGACGATGTAACACAATCAACCAAAATGTCTGCCATAACTGAAAGGAAAAGATGTGCTTATTGGAAGGATATGACATTATAATCAAGATTATGTAGCAAAATAATGTAAATAAATGAAACATATTTCATAGAAAACAACCACATAATCATGATGATGTGATAGCAAGGGAAAATATATGACATCATATTATTGCAGATTACATGAATATTGGAAGGACATGGCAGCAAGTTGGGATAATATAATATCATCAATGAACATATATGACAGCAAAATTGAAAAAACTGACATTGTAATTGTTATGATATGATATCATCAATGTAAATATATGATATCATAACAAGAAATGTATACTAGGATATTTGGAAGGACTTCATAATAGTGAAGATGTGATACCATCAACATAATTTGTGACCACACAATTAAAAGGGAGCTTAGGAAGCAAGTGACATGTCACAATAGGAAGCATGTGACACCATAATTGGGATTATGTGGCACCATCAATAGAAACTTATGACTTCATAAATGGAACAAAGGAACACCAAAACATGGTGGATGTGACACCAATAATAAGAGTATATGACATCATAATAGGAATGACATGACAACATATTTGGAAGGGCATGAAATCATAATTTGCATGATGTGACATCAAAATATCAATATGATATCAAAGTGTGATGAAAATTACATCATTATTATGATGATGTAACAACCACAATGTAATGTGTATATATATGAGATCATCAAAAGAAGGATGTGATATCAGTTTTGGTTGATCAATTATATTGCTGTAATTGCCAGGGACAGAAGTCATAGTTGATATTAAGTAAAAATATCTGTGTAAAATATGATATCTTAATCAAAATAAACTGATATGATAAATAAGTTGATGTAACACCATCAATGCCAATGTATGACATCATAGGTGGAAGGAACAGACATCCTTTGAAACTGGGTGTGTCAAATGTTAGCCTAGGAGAGCCTTCTTGTCAGGAATCCTTTACCTAGATGATTGGTTGCGGCCATGGTCACTTAGTGTCATAACACCCAAGTCTGTTGTGGAAGCTTTACTGATCACCTTGGTGTGTGGAATAGAGCAGACTGCAGCAGGATTTCTAGGCAGATCCAAGTAATAATGTCCTTGCTTGGCCACAAAGGGACAGATTTCACTCCCTTTCTCAAAAGTCTATTTTTTGTTTCTGAGTCCTCTCTGCTGTGCTACAGATTGTCATGTGTTTCTGGAGCATTCCTTTGGATGAGAAAGCATTTTCTTAAACTCCTATCACCCAGAATGAAAGAAAGTGTCTCATTGCAGTGTAATTGAAGACCCCATAATCTGTGCTTCACAAGTCCTGAGCCTAACAAGCATCCCCAACCCTGTCCCTACTCTAACCTACATCTTGAACCCCTTCAACCACCTACAAGCCACATCCACACAACCTGTCTGATATACTCAGTAGCTGATTGCCCCTAAAGAGCCAACCCAGATGAATAAAGATTTTGAGCGTTTCTTTAAGTGTTTCTCAGCCATTTGAGATTCCTCTTTTGTGAATTCTTTGTTTAGATATGCACGCCAGTTTTAATTGGGTTATTTGTTTTGTTTACATGTACATTCTTGCTTTTTTATTTATTTTGGATGTTAATTCTCTATTGGAAGTGGAGTTGGTCAGTATCTTCCCATTCTGTAAGCTTCTGTTTTGCCATGTTGACATTGTCATTTTCCTTAGAGATGCTTTTCAGTTTCATGAGGTTCTCATTAATCTTTGATCTTTGTTCCTGACCTTTCAGTGTTCTGTTAAAAAAGTTGTCTCCTGTGCCACTTCTCTCAAGGCTACTGCTTACTTTCTCTTCAATCAGTTTCAGTATATCTGGTTTAACATTGAGAACTTAGATCCATTTGGACTTGAGGTTTGTACTCAGTAGTAGATATGGATCTATTTGCATTCTTCTACCTCAGACATTCAATTAGACCAGCACCATTTGTTAAAGCTGATTTCTTTTCTCATTGTATTTTTCTGGCTTCTTTATAAATGATCAGGTATTCATAGGTGCGTGGATTTATATCTGTAACCTTTATACTATTCTTTTGGTCATCGCGTCTGTTTTTGTGCCAATACCATGCAGTTTTTAATACTATGGCTCTGTAGAAGTTCTTTTATTTTTTAGGATTATTTTAGCTATCTAAAGTATTCTGTTTTTGCATACAAAGTTGTGTATTGCCTTTTTAATATCTTTAAAGAACTATATTGGGATTTTGACAGAGATTGCATCTAGTCTTTAGATTACACTTAGTACCGTGACCAATTTTACCATGTTAATCTTGCCAACCAAGATGCATGGGATATCTTTCCATCTTTAGAGGTCTTCAAATTCCCCCTCCAGGACATAAAGATTTTGTCATTCAAGTCTTTCATTTGCTTGGTTAGAGTTGTACAAGATACCTTATATTATTTGTATCTATTTTGAAGAGTATTGTTTCTCTTATTTCTGTCTCTATTTGTCATTTGTATAAAGGAGGGCTACAGATTTTTTTCGTTTATCTTGTAACAAGCCATTTAACTGAAGTTGTTGACCAGCTATAGGACTCCCCTGATCCAGTTTTTGAGGTCATTTATGTATAATATCTCATCTGCAAATAAGGATAATTTGACTGTTTCCTTGTGAATTCATATCCCATTAATATCTTTCTCTTGTCTTATTGTTCTTGCTAGTACTTTAAGTACTGTATTCAATATTTACAAATGGAGGGAATAGCCTGGTCTTCCTTCTGAATTAATGAAATTGCTTTGAATTATCCTCTATTTAATTTGATATGGTCAGTAGGATTGCTATTACTTACTTTTATTATATTTCAGTATGGCCATTTTATCCTCAAACTCTCCATGAGGTTTATTTTGAAGGATTGTTTAATATTATTAAAAGCTTTCTCACTTTGTAGTGAGATGACCATGTATTTTTTTCCATTAATTTGTTTATGTAGTGGATTAGATTGACTCATTTTCTTATATTGAACCATCTCGTCTTCTCTGGGATCAAGGCTAATCAATCATAGTGAATAATCTTTTTAATGTGTTCTTGGATGTGCTTTGTATTTTACTGAGTTTATTTGCATCTATGCTCATGAGTGAAATTGGCATATAATTCTGTTTCTTTTTTAATCTTTGTGATGTTTGCGTATTCGCATGACTGTGGCCTCATAGATTGAGTTTAGAAAAGTTCATTCTGCATCTTTTTTGAAGAATAGCTTGAGAAATTTTGGTGTTCCTTCGTTTTTGAATGTCTGATATAATTCTTACCTAAAGTAGTCTGGCCCTGGCTTTTTATTGATTGTGAGTCCTTTACTGGCTTTAGCATTTCCTTGAGAGTAACAGTTCTGTTTAAATTGTGTATATCCTCCTTTTTCTTTCTGGTTTGGTGAATTGGATATTCTCTGTCTGGCTTTAAATTGGGTAGGCTAGGGTTTTTTTATCTTCATGATTTTCTCAAGCAACCAGCTCTTTGTTTCATTGATTCTATGAATTGTTCTTTTTGTTTCTATTTTATTGATTTCAACCCTCAGTTTGATGTCTACTTCTTCTGTGTATGCTTGCTTCTTTTTGTTCTAGGGCTTTCAGATCTGCTCTTAATTTGCTAGTATATGAATTCTCCACTCTTTTCTGGTTGGCACTTTGTGTTATCAATTTTCCTCTTATGATAGTTTTTCATAGTTTTTCATACTTTTTCATAAATTTGGATATTTTTTAGAATCATATTCATTGAATTCAATAAAATCTATAATTTCTTTATTTCTGTCTTGACCTAGTTGTCATTCAGTAGAGAGTTGCTAAGTTACCATGAAATTGTTGGCCTTGTGCTTTTGCTGTTGTTGATATTGAGCATTGAACATTGTGATCTGACAGAATGCAGGTGTTATTTTAGTTTTCCTGTAGTTATTGAAGTTTGCATTTTGGCAAATGTGGTCACTTAGGGAGAAGATTTTGTGAGATGGTGAGAAAAAGATGTTTGTTTTTTTTTCTTGTGGGTAAAACACTCTGTAAATGTGTGTTAAGTCCATTTATTTTATAACATTTGTTAATGCCAATATTTCTCAGCTATTTTTTGTATGGATGGCCTGACAGTTGATGAGAGCGGGGTATTGAAATCTGCTAATATAGGAGTTTGAAGGTCAATGTGTTTATTTAAATTTTGCATTGTTCGTTTACAAATTTTGGAGTCCTCATGTTAGGGACATAAGTGTGAAGAATTGCAAAGACAGCTTAGTGGAATTTTCTTTTAATGGGTATGAAATGTCCTTCCCTATCTCTTCTGATTAATTTTGGTTTGGAGTTTACTTTGATGGATATTAGAATGGCTACATCAACTTGTTTTATAGGTACATTCTCTTGGTGAAACTATTCCCAATGCTTTACTCTGACGTAATGTTTATCTTTGAGGTCAGGGTATGATTCTTGTATACAGCAGGAATCAGGATTTGTTTTCAAATCCATTCTGTCAGTCTGTTACTTTCTGTTGGGAAATGGAGACCATTAATTTTGAGGGATATACATGACCAACCATTGTTAATTCCTGTTAATTTGTAGTTATTTTTGATGTGCGGGAGTGTGTGTGTGTGTGTGTATCCCTTCTGTTGAGTATGGTAATGTGAGATTATTTATTTCCTGTGATTTCCTGATTTTAGTTAGACTCCTATGATTGGAGTTTTCATTCTAGTACCTTCTGTAGGGCAGGATTTGTAAGTAGGTCTTTTTTTAATTTGGATTTATCATGAAATATTTTGGTTTCTCTGACTATGATAATTGAAAGTTTTGCTGGGAATGTGACTCTGTGCTGGCACCTGTATTCCCTTAGACTCTAGTTTTTCTGTTTAGGGTTAGGCATTAAGGTTTCCATTAAGAACTTAGGTGTAATTCCAAAAAGTTTGCCTTTCTATGTGATTTATTTTTTTTCTCTTGCAGTTTTTAGCATTCTTTGTTTGTTCTGTATGTTCAGTGGTTTCATTTTTATGTGGCAATGGAACTTGCTTTTCTGGTCCTGTATAATTCATGTTCTGTAAGCATCTTGTACTTTTATAGGCATCTCTTTCTTTGTATTTGGGAAATTCTTTTCAATGATTTTGTTGAATTTTTTATCTGTACAAATTTTGTGAAGTATCTATGTCCTGATATGTAGTAGCAAAGAGTCTACCACGTGTGCTAAGTCTGTACAAAATTGAGTTGTGTCTTGAAATATGTCCAGTTTGGGAAATTATTTTTAAATATCCTCTCATTAAGATTAGCAGAATGTTCCTTCATTGTTGAGACAACATATTGGCTCTTGTTTGAGGGACATCTCCCTTCAGATGTGCTGACATTGGTGAGGGTCTGAAGCTGCAATTACTCATCTCTCACCAAGCCAAAGAATCTGAAATTGAGGGCCAAATCTGTTGGGCATACAGGCACTCAAGTTCTTTTACAGATACCAGATAACAGCCCAGATAATGCAGCTAAAAGGACAGCAGATCCTTATCTACAACATTTAATTCCCATGTTTAGATGCGGAAAATAACAGTGGAATTTACCTTGCTAACACATCTCACTAATAACTTCATAATGAAATAAGTATCAAAAATTCTGGAGTTTGAAAACACTGAGTTCACAGTAATAGAACAGTATTTGTTGTCAGGATCATGTGACACAGAGACATAGAAGGAGCATGGTTATAAATCCAACATAAAGACACCTAATGAGATAGATGTGCAAAGGACCTTATGCATACAAATAGACTAAAATGGGAGATTTTTTTCAATATAAAAATATGAAGCAGGTTTTTAAGTGTTTGGAAATATTTATTTATTTATTTATTTATTTATTTATTTATTTATTTATTATTTATCTTTGTAACAAGATATTATGTATTCAAGGTTGGTCTTGAGCTTATATTTTAACTAAACCTTGGCTTGACTCCTGACCTTTTTCGTCTGCATTTCCAGTCCTATGGTTAATTGTATGTAGCACCATGCCTAGTCTGTGTAGTCCTGGGCAGCAAACCCAGAGTTTTTGTGAATGCTATGTCTTCAAGGAACTATGTGAACAGCCCAAGTTTGTGGATTTTTCTCTTTTTTATGAATTTACTTTTTGTTTTTGTGTATGAGTCTGAGTGAGCGTATGCCATATTTATGAGACCATACAGACCGTAGAGAGCTTCAGAATACTTGTAGTTGGAGTTACAAACAATTGAGAGCCAAACACTGTTGGTTCCATGTACTAAACTTGGGTCTTCTAGAAAAAAAGAAAGTATTCTTACAGAAACAAATAACCTTTCTGGGCCTAGCTTCAGAATCTTAATGCACAGAGTTAACTGGATAATACAACTGTAGCATGGCTTTAAATGTGCAGCCAAATAAACATTAGGCCAAATGTCATTTATCTTATGTGGTTGATGGTGACTTTTTGTTTTCTAGTTTGTTCTAAGCTGGAAATAAAATTTGAAAGCTAGCCAAATGATCTGAGTCAGAGAATTGGGGTCTAATAGGGGGAGGTGAGAGGTTTTCTTAAGCGGACTAGATCTTTCCATGGTACCAAGCATTCTTTAAATGAAACACAGGTCTGTTTAGTAACTCATTTTGCAGTAATAATTCAATTCAATAGAAGAAGGCAGGTTGTGAGATACAGATAAAAATATTTTCATCAATTGAATAATGTTGGCCACACCTAGGAATTGCAATTTAACTTCATTAATGACTACATGGGTAACAAACAGTTGGTCATTGTGCTAATGTGTACCTTTGTATTCTGTATAATGAAAGGGTCTCTGTAACAAATTTCTACATCAGAAAAGATTATTGAGTGAAGAAGTTGTTTTCAATCCTTTCAAGAGCAAGCATTTAGATATCACATGTAATAATTTGATATGAAAATTGTAGATACTTTTATCTCTTTGTTAAAATGGTTTCCATAGAGTATTTTTCAGAGTACAGAATCTATGTACTGTTAAGGGCATAAACATTGGCATGAGATAAATATTCTCAAGCTAGAGAGATGGCTTAGCAGTTGAGAGCACTATGTAGTCTTCCAGAGGACCAAATCCTAGCTCCTGTGTCCATATATGCACACACAAACATGTATACCCATATTAACACCCCCCCTACACACACACACAAGATTGGACTGTGGTTATTTGGGTTCATCTGTCAAAACTTGCTGTGTTCTCTGCATATCTCAAAACATTTTCATCTTCAAGCTGTTGACTGAAAATACTATTTTGGAAGGTGTCCTTTCAGTCCTTTATAATGCATACTGTCACTTAGAAGTTCTTTATTTTCTTCCTTCATTGTATGACTAATTCACCTCCACTTATTTCAGTATATGCACTTGCTTCTCTGCCCTAGGCTGTTATGGGAAAGACGGCCAGTTTGAGACTTAGAAATGTGATTCCTGGCATATATTGCCTGTCTCTTCTTGTTTACTTGTACTACTTTTAAATTAAAATTTTAGGCATTAAGATATTAAACATCTAAAATTCTTAGCACCATTTCCAATTAAAACAATGCCTTCTTTTATACACAGAATATTATTAGCACACCTAGTAAAAGGAACAATCTTCTTTTAACAGCATTTACTACTCAGGTTATATTAAAATTCTGCGATAGTCTTAAAAATTCTTTAGAAAAGTGGTTGAATTATTTGAACAGAATTTGTAAAGTTGTATACATTACCCTTTCATTTGATATACCATCTTTCTATGTTGCACTGAATCACCTGGAATTGCCTATGTAGAATAGACTGCCCTCATGCTCTCACAAATCCTTTTAACTCCTCCTTCTGGGTGTTGTGATTAAAATAATTGGCCACCACACCTGGTTATATGTCATTAGGTCTCTTAAATCTCAGTTTCTCAGTCTCAGTCATATGCTACCTCTTCTGAATCTAATGAAACCCTGGCTCATCTCATACTCACTCTCTTGCTGAAGATAATTTGGAATTCCTGATTTCTACATTTATCTCTATATTACTTGAATCCATGCAAATTTCATCTTACCTTGGTCCCTTAAATATCTTCACATCAGTATTTCTTGCCTTCCTTTAATGCAATTGAAAAGAAATCATGGAAATTGTCCTGTTGCATACTCTACTTTTGACTTAGTCTGATTGCTCCTGCACAATGGTATTAAGTAGTTCCTTATCCTCTGTGTTTCTTAGAAAGTGTCAGTTATAAACTGCCCTGCTTGATTCAGAGGTTTCGGGAAACAAAGTTTCATAGGTAACTCCATTCTGAATGAATCAAATCAGTAGGAATACAGTATCTTTTATCCCTTTCTTGATTGGCCAGATGGGTTTCCATGTAGAGAATCCAATCTAATATTCTTAAAGATATTCACTCACCTTTACATCCTTTACCATGACAACCATGTTCAAGATTCCCAGAAGGATAGCTGCAGTGAATGTTGCAAAAATTTTCTAACCATTATTTTCATTGTTAATGCAACTCTCCTTCTCAAGGTGATTTCTGATCAGAGGTGGAAGAAGTAGCCTTAGGCCAAATTGTATTCCATGATTGGGCCTGTAATTCAGAGAGCCCATGACGTGGCTAGGGGATATGTGTTCTGTGTTCTTTTCATAGAGAGGAATCTAATTTCAAAAAGTTCAGAATACATGGCAGAGTGTACCACGTATGTAGTACATGCACAACTGAACATCTACTTTTCCCCTTCAATTTTAATACAAATAATAGTCATTGCCTGGGCTGGACTGTCACATGCAGTCACAAACATCAACAAGTGCTCAGGTTTGTGCAGGTATCACAGACAATAGGAATATGCTTGCTTGGCTCCTCATATGTCTAAGCAGAGAAGACATTTGATTGCCAAACGTATGTACAGCATCTGATCAGTAATTAAATTCCATAGCCTGCTCTTTGTAAAAGCTCTGAGCAGGTTGACATGCAGGTAAGCTTTGTATCAGCAAAACAGAGACTCCCTGGATTACCGTTGGTACAGAGTTAGGACTGGGTATTGCCAAGGAACAAATACACTTTTCTTTATCTCTGGACAACACAAAAGTTCTCTACAGTGAGCAGATAACCTCTGCAGTTTCAGTTCTAAGGCATGTGGAGTTTGGTGGCCTGTTGGATTATGAAGGCATTTCCCTAATGAAAATACTAATTTTCTAAGAAATCAAAGACAAAAGACGGTCCTGTTTACCTGTGGCACAAAATTTATGGCTGCATGAGAGTTTGTGAGTATGGTTATCATTTCCTGTATTATGTGTGTGTGTGTGTGTGTGTGTGTGTGTGTGTGTGTGTGTGTATACCTGTGTATTTCTGTGTTTGTGTGCTGGGAAAAGTAGTCAAACAAATCGATGTTTTACCATGTTTGAGTATTAATGCTTGGAGGACAGCTTTTCTCTGAGTAGAAGCAGAGAGAGGAAGGGGTAGATCAGGGATATTGGGGTGCTAGGAGGATCTGGGAGGAGTACAGGGAGAACAGAAGGCTGGATGTATTTTATGGGATTAGAAAAAAAAATAATAATAAAAATAACATGCAGATTGAATGTTGTGGGAAACAAGGGCAATAATTGTAAAGTGAATTTTTTGTTAAGTATTTGACTTTTTTGCCACAAACTTTCACAGTAATACCAGATTCTGGTGATGAACACAATGCATTGGTCTGCAACAATTGTAACTTTTGTAAAATGATTTAAAGCTCAAATAAAAGAAGAAGAAATACTCAAACACCAACTTCACTGAATTGCACCTTGATAGTTAAAATTAAAAAAAAAGATTTCAGAATTTTGGTTTTATTTGAGTGATTGAGTGGCTAGTGGCTGAGTAAGGCAAAAGCACAAGAATGTTAGTCTCCAGATTTGTGATATTAGAGCAAGAGTATCTGAAATATATCTGAGAGCCCATCAATATATACTGAATGGCATAATAGTGTATTCACTTGCTTGTGTGCTTTACTATAGCCTTTGTACATAAATATGTGGTTAGAGAAATAAATACTTCACAACTCATAAAGAGACTTATATCCTGTTGATAAAGTAAAGACGTATATACTGATGTGTCATAAAGGTTAGGATCTGCATAACATTAAGAATAGTAGAAGATTGTGACAACTCATGAGATTATTTTGGTTGCCTGGGATGTCTTGTCTCTGCTTTTTGGTTACAGTGTCAATGATATGTTGCCTCAGGCTTCTGTAGACTCATCAAGGTAATAATGGAATTCCATTCATCTTTTCAAATTGGAGCTCTAATTAAGATTGAGCCATTTTACTAGACACTGCCCATATTCCTTGAAAATGAGTATCTGGTACAATCTTCAACCTGAAGACCATTCCACTTAACCTGGGAATAACATTACTTGCCAACATTGCCTAAGATAGTGAGTGGGTTGCCACGTGGGAGTCTTGCTTTGGGCAGTAAATTGGGAAATCTGACTCAAAAGAGAGCCAATTGAGTGGATCTAGATTAAAAGTAACATAACATTCTAGGTGAAATCCTGCCCTGAATCAGAATTCTCTTTGTGATGCACGCAATGCTTTCCTTTCGGATTTCTGTTCAGGCCTTGAGATGAGAGTGGTATGTTTCCTCCAAAACATGGCAATTGTCTCATATTTCCATGGGGATTTAAAGTCTTTTGAATCTGGTGACCAGTGAAGTCATGGGACCTTTGGGCTGAAGAGCAGTTGAAACAGAAGAAAGGTGCCTTTCCACTGATAAGAGGGCTGATAGGATGCTTTGCAATCTCCTTCTGTTTCAGTCCTGGAGGGACCCAAATTGTTCACAAGAGCTAAAAGGAAATATCCTGGCAAGTATTTGTTCACCTTGTGGCCTATTAGCCACCTCCCTTTGTCTTTGCAAATACCATGCGTTCAGGTGCCCATCCTGCCCTCATGCTAATGGGACTTCCTCACCCAGAATAACGGGATCCTGCCTCCTCTGGGGAAAGATATGTAAACAGGGAAAAGCCCGCCAATAAAGGAGACTATGATCCATCAGATACATCTCCTGAGACTTCCTTTTGCATCTGGTCCTCTGTTGTCAGGTTGGTTGATCAGAACCTGCGAGAAAACAACCGAAACTCACTCCTTGATTTCTGAGTATTTTTGCTCTTCTCAAACTCAAGCTCTGCCCTTCTGGCCAGGGGGTGCAAACCAGTTCGTCACGGGTCAGGCACCAGCAGTGTGCAAGGGAACCCAACCATCAAGGCAGATCTGTGGCGGTTATCATGCAGGTCAAAGGGAAACCAACACGATGTCTTCTGAGGCATGCATAGCTCTAGAATTCTTGTCCTAGCAGAGACAAAAAACCCAGTTCCTGGTGCCCTTTGTAACCATGATTAGCAGGGATGCAAAACAGTAGTCACCCATGAGTGCCTATGGGGTTTGGGAAAAGGTGGACTTGTCTGGGTTCCTTTCCTGTGATCATAACAGTAAAATGAGAAATCCAAATTTACTACAGCACCAATCACTTCCCGCAGTTGCTTTCTCTGCTCTCTAATTTCACACATAACATGTTTGTTGTAATACATGCCAGTAACTACATAATGCAACATTTCTAATCACCTGTCTTTTACATTCATCCGTTCAACCATGACTTCTTTATTCATACCTCCTTAATCACTTTCCATCTTTATATATCATTATTCACTCCTACTTACATTTATTTCTTCCTCTTTTATTTTGATTTTATTCTATCCATACTTTTCCTTTCTTAATTCTTTTTGCATTTTTAAAGGTTCTTCTTTTGGAGAGTTATATGTTTAGTATTCATCCAACTACCTGTCAGACAACGTTTGAAATAGAAAACACAAGGTGCTGGGAGCATTGTACCATGACTAGACATCTTGTACAGCTAAAAGATGTGGATCACCAAAGAGCAGAAAGCTGTCTGATTTATTAAAGGTGGAAGAATGGGTACCATAGGGCCTAATATTAATCCATGGTACGGGATAGAGTGTACAAAAGCTCAAAAATTTACCAGGGATAATTCATACTATGTTCTAACCCCAGATTGGAATTTGAGCCATTAACAGTTCAGAAGGCCATGGAGAGTAAGCTCTGTCTGTTGTGTATGTAGTTCAGCATCTCTTATACTTGTTCCCAAAAGTTTAAACAAAAAGATTGTCCTATGTTAGAATTCCCATACAATCTCAACTATGAAGAGGAGCCCATGTACATCAGTATTTTAGATAGTTCAATGATCAGAGGCATGTATTCTCATTAGTGTAATTGTCTGTTCTTTTGACCGAACATACAGGATCATTGGCTAATTGCAATCATTGATAAGGGATAGGTGTTAAAATGCCCAGAAAATGCAAGTGAGCATGCATGATGTATGCTGTCCCAAGAGAGGAAGCAAAGCCACAAAGTGTACAGAAGATCTGGTAAAGGGTGTTATGTATGTAGTTGATTTAGGACAGGACATCTATTATTTGCTCCCTCCATTTTAAAAAAAAGTCTGTGGTACATTTCCTGTGCAATCACAATCATCAACAGGAGTTCAGAATAATACAGGTTATAGTGCAGGGAACAGATAGCTAAGTATTTTCTATAGTCAGTTTAAATGTCTATTCTTGTGTCTGAGAATCTTGGCTGCAATTGAATGACAATTGTTAACAGAAGCTGATCATTCAATTGAATTGTAGCCCACTCCATATGAGAAGTCATTGCAAGCCAAAATGCATATGATGCACATTTCAGCAGTATAATAGATACTGGAATCTGGTTGTACAGAGGAGGGCGTTTGTGAGTAGAAAGTCTACAAGCAAACGTTCTTGTTTTTTTTCCTCAGGATATTCTCAAAGATATCAATACATAGGAGACAGGTTCTCCAGTCTCAGTACTTAAGACAGTTGGAATGCTTCATGTTTGGATATGAAAAGCTCTTCGCAAAGTAAAATGTAAATTTTCCAAGTATCCACAGATAAATATCTGTCCTGTGTACCTGTGCTACATATTCTATGGAAGCATGGTTATGTGTCAGCATGTATGTCATTTTATGTATCTTTCATTTGTGTGTGTGTGTGTGTGTGTGTGTTTGTGTGTGTGTGTCTGTGTATGTGTATGAATGTTTGTGTGCCTATCTGTCAGTTTTGGTGTGTTTGAAAAGGAAGAGATATTCACATACCTATTGCCTCCACTGATTTACAATTTTCCCTTGCGGCTAGTTATCTTATGAAAAAAAAACAGATTAGGAAACTTGTATTCCTTTGATTTCAAAGGAACTGAGTACAAAAGAGTCACAGATTGTTGTTATTATGCAGTCTGGTGATATGAACACACAAGTATCTGACAAAAGTCTGAGAGAATATGAATCTAGTTGATTGGCAGTGTGATACCTTCAATTATTTGTCTGGTTTGCAACAGCAATTGTAGTTAAATTATTGGCAGGAGAAGTAAAATACACTTATAACACAGATTTGATTTTGGAAAATGTGAATAGGTATATAGTGAATTGTGATGAGTGGGTGGGATATCTATGGCACTAGGGAAGTATTAAATTGTGGCACCAATGAGATCATAATGATTCCTTAATGACCCTAATGAGATTCTTATGGTCCCATATCATACATTCAACAGGCATGGAACTGCTGAGGTGCTATGGGTTTTTTGCTGCTGTTTTTTTTTATGACTGAAGATCAGCATCGTTTACCTCCTTTCATTTCAGTATATGTTTGATTCAAATCAAGGCATGGCTTAAAACCTGAAAGCTGACGAGACGCTGGCACTACAACTCAAGATACTAATTGCAGCTGGCACAGGTTACAGATGTGGATAAACTGGTCCAATAATTTTGGTTCTAAATGTCCACTTTCATAAGAATTGTTACTCTGAAACAGAAACCTCAGCCATAAGATGTTTGTATCCACAACAGAGTACCCGACGGTATACGCACTTTCAGCAAACAGTGACGCCATTTCTTAGACTAGTCAGTCCCTGGTTAATGAGGTAGATGTATTTCTCTATTGGCAACTTTTCAATAGTTTTGTATGTTTATTTTATTATTCTCTTAAACAATGCATCATGACATCAGTTTTTCTTCTTTCTACTCTCCCTAGACCTTCCCTTTGTCTCCCAGATGCACTGATCTTAATTTCCCTTCTGATAAGAGCTTTTCTCTCACAGATATCAACAGAACTCAGCCTAAGAAAAACCTAATATCAAAGTAGGATGAGAAAACTTACTAGTGGGGTAGAGAATACCAAGAGCAGGCAAAGGAGTCAGAGACACCCCCACTCCCATTGTTACAAGTCCCATGAAAACAGCAGGCTAAAATGCATACCATATATGCAGAGGATCTCATGTACATGCATACAGCTCTGATTTCCACTTCAGTCTCATTGAGTCCATATGAGCACTGTCTAGATGATACAGTGCGCTGTATTCTCCTGGTTTCTGTGATAACTCTGGCTTCCACAATCCTTCCTGCACCTCACTGTAATGTTCCCTGAGATGTTAAGGTAGGGAACCAGTTGAGATCTTTAGTTTATGCACTCTCTATACCTAATATGTGTAGCTGTGGGTCTCTGCATCTGTCTTTATCAGCTGCTTGAGGAAGCCTCTCTAAGAAAGATTAACAAAATATCATTAGAAATTATTTCATTTATGTTTTTACCAAATTTTTTTCTAGCATAAATCTCTGGGGTACCCAGCCTCAGGTTTCTGGCCATCCAGGCAGTGTGAGCCATAGGCTTTCTCACCTGATGTGGGCCTAAAGTAAGACCAGTCATGTGTTTGTACCTCCCACAAGTTCTCTGCTACCATTGAAACAGCATATCTTGTATGGAGTACTCTGAGTTGCTCAAAGGTTTTGAAAATGTATTGTCTATATTTGGCAGCACAATTGGAGACTCTAACATCATAATAATGACTGTGATATCAACAATGTGAAAAATCATAATTGCAAGAATCTGACATCATAATACTAATGAGATGAAATCAACACATCAACATTTCTAATATATGACATCATAATAAGTACATGACAGCAAAGTTGGAAGGAAGTGACATCATAATCTATGTGACTGATATAAACAATGTAACTATATGACATCATAAATTAAGGGACCTGAAATCTTAATCATGGTCATGTGTCAACAATGTAAACATATGTCTTTATAAAATGAGTGATATCTACCGAAATTAGAAGGAATAGATACCATAATTGTAACAATGTGACACCATCAACATAAGTATGTGACATCACAATAGGAAGGAAATGACCAGAAATTTGGAGAATATGACAGTATAATATGGATTACATGACATAAGATATTTAAATAAATATGATATAGTATTCAGAAATAGATATAATAACTATGATGAGGGAACATAAATTGTATAAATACATGATGACATGATAGGAGGTATATGACAGAATAATTGGCAGGAACTGACACCATAATGTTGATGATGTGATACCATCATTGTAAATATGTGACATCAGAATTGAAAGGAAGTGATGTGATAATTAGAGGATAAGACATCATAATGTGGATTATTTGAATTAATATATGTAAATATATAACCTCATAATCAGGAGAAACTGACAATTATGAAGAGCTTATATCAACAAGAAATGATATCACAATCAGAGGATATGACAGCATAATGAAAGGAATTGATATTAAAAATGGGATGATGTGAATCCATCAATACCAGGTTGCAACAGAACAATTGGAATGAAATGGCATGTTAATTGGAAGAATAAAACATCATAATGTAGATTATGATGTGACATGATTAATATACATATATGTCACTGTAACTCAGCAAACTGACATGAAATTGTGATGAAAAGATATAAACAATGAAATATATGACAAATGGAAGAAACTGACATCATAATTGTGATGATGTGATATCAACAATGTATATGCATGATATCACAATAAGAAGAATATGAATACATAAAGGAAGGATCTGACACTCATTATAAATGGATTGTGACAGCATCAAAGTAAGGATATGACTCATCATTGGAATGAAATGGCATGGTAATTGGAAGGATGTCATCCTAATTGGGGTTATGTGATGTCAACATATGAAATCATTATTGGAAGAAACTGACATCATATACATGATGAAAGGCAAAACAATGTAAATATGTGATACCATATTGTGATTGATATGACTGCAGTATTGGAAAGAAATGAAACCATATTTGGGATGATGTGACACCATCAAGGTATGTGATATCTAAATTAGAGGAAATGATTTGAAAATTGGAACTATAAAACACCTTAAAATATGGGTTATGTTACATCATCAATGACAAGAGTGTAAAAAGCAACACTCAAATATGTCATTGACAAGAGTTAATCTGAGCAGTTCAGGAACCACACCAATCATCCTGAAAACATTGATGTGGAAAAATTCAGAGACCTCAACCCTAGACATAACACTACAGAGAATTGAGCAAAGCTAAGAGTGGAAAAAAATGTATTCAGGGAAGAACACTCATATTGGATTTTCAGAGTCACATGGTCAGACCCAAAACAAATCATAGATGTAACAATACAGATAGGAATCATTGAGGAATATATATGCACATACATGTAAATAATAACAAAGAACAAAGATATCAAGAATTTGAAAGACAGAAAGGGGAGATCTATTAAGAGGGTTTAGGGGCAGAAAGGAAAAAGGGATCTATGTGATTTTATTATTTCAAATGTAAAAAAATTATATATACACATATAAATTTGTGCATGTTTGTATATGTTACATATACATAAAGTTTGTTACATATAACCTATGTGTATTATATATAATATTTTATATGTAATTAAATGTAATAATATGTTATATAATTTGTATATATTATATTTAATTTGTACATATATACATTATATACAAATTATATGTGAGATCTTCTACTTTTGATACAAAAATAAAAAATATACAAACACATATGTGGGTATATATGTGTATATATATATATATATATATATATATATATATAAAATCAGCATATCAAACAGTACAAAAAAGCCCCTGAGAAACCGAAAATAAAATTTTATATGCAGAATCAATCAAATTATCTGTAAAGTGTCCATGCAATCTCTTTATGTAATATATGTCTATATCATTATCTATATCCCTTCTTTTCAATTCAGATGTCCTACCCTTCCATGTATTGTGTCACATCCTTTCATTCATAGTGTCATTTGGAGAGTTCATACTTATATCTGTTTTTTCTCTCAGTGTCACGTTTGGCCAGTTTTTGTTGCTGCTTGTGCTGCAACCATGTTTCCTTCAAATTGTGATTTTGGATATGTTCATACTGATATTCTGGCTTCCATGCATGTACACTTCATCCTCTAAGCTAGGGTAAACAATTTTGTATTATGTTAACTCTCTGGATCAGACTGTACAGGTTTGTGCTTATGTCCTTACTTAAGTCAACAGCTTCTCCAATGTAAGGTTAGTGATTCAGAATTAACTGCTATTTGCCAGTTTACCTTACATATGTTGCAAGTTAAGTCCCAATCACAGTACACCTGTGCCACTTGCTGTCTATGTTAGGAAACTGCAAGCAGTCCTCAAACACAGGAGATAGTCCTCAGGCAGATGCAGAGCCTTAGGGATGCACTTTCATCAAAAATTACGTACATGAAAGGAGTATAAAGAGCTACATTCATAAAATGTCACTGACATGACTTCTAAATATGAGCAGGACAAAAATTACATAAACAGACATGCCAATATGAATGGGGAAAAACTTACAGACCTCAGCACTACACATGAAAATAGAGACAACTAACTGAATATAGCTGTGAGTAGAAGACATGTATACAAGGAGGATCATCCCAATAAGATGTTCATCCGTGGTCATACTTAAAAGCCTACATGTAAATAACATCTCACAGATTGAGCAGGACACATTTTAGAGTTTATATTCACATGCATATATATATATATATATATATATATATATATATATATATATATATATATGCAAAAAGAATTAATTAACAAAGAGATCATCAATTTGAAGAACAGAAACGAAGGGTCTATTGGAGTGTCTGTAGAATGAAAGGAAGGGTGAAATGGTGTAATATTCTTATTATCTTTCTATCTCAAAATTTAAAAAAATTATATATTATATATAAACATCATGTCTATATACAGAACACCCAAGACTATGTCAATCAGGCAACACCATTGAAGGCTTAGAAACAGGTAGGTGCTGTTCCAGACTATAGATATAGGGTTTTATTGGTGATGATTCAAGTGAGGTAGGAGACAATAAAAGCAGTGAACTGGTTTCTCAAGTAAATATCAGCTGTGATTTTCAGACTATGTGGTATCTGTTTATTTTGTGGAACTGTCATTAACCCAGTACATGGCACTCAAGCACTTCCACTGAGTTATGCCTACAGTTCTGATCTCTAACTTTCTTTTAATTTTGACTTAAAACAGTCTTTAATGGAGATAATGTTAGACTTGGTCTGCAATCCCATACTTGGAAAGGTGAGGCAGGAAGATCCCAAATGTTACAAGCAAGCAGAAGCTCTATAAAACCAGCATTTCTTCAATAAATACTATTTATAAATCCTGCTTTTTAGGTTAAAACAATAATTTTGGAAACATACGACCACCTTCTGGGACTTGATAGATGTCTCATGTTTAAGTGCACATACTGCTCTTGAAGACGATTTGTAGTAAGTTCCCAGAACCCACATGATCTGGAAAGTTGATACCTGTATCCAAGTTCCATTGGATAAGATACCTCTGAGAGCACTTGTATTTGTGTATCACTCACAAAGTCTTGAAAATAATACTCCTATTAGCATATACTAAACTTTAGAACGCCCTGATTCTTCAGTTAACATATATACTATTTTGTTGCCTGTAGGAGTATGTTCCAGTTTGGTGTCTTTGGTGCAGTTGGATGATGTCTATCAAACCAATTGCCTACTGCTACATCTAAACTTACTGCAATAGCCTAGGAAGAAGCTGCATGTTTTTCAGAGTTCTAGTAATTTCAATATGAGCATTCCAATTTAAGCAGGAACAAAATCAAAGGAAGATGATGTATTGCATGATGATCTTCACTTCTCAAAGTCGATTCAGGAAAATCCAAAAACTCTCCTGTGAAGACAGGGTCTGTCCAACCTTACAAAGCTTTGTAAAGACCTAGAGTTAAGGTTTCCCTCTTGGTTTGGGACTTTCCTTTCCACCTTGTTCTACAAGATGCTGCCAAGCCCAAGTTGGAAGGCTAGGTGCTGAGAGGTGGGGCCTTGCCATGTTTGTAACTTTCCACTGTGGTTTTGAACCAACTAAGAACAACAGTGCCTCTGCTCTGTCATTTTTCCTAGGTGAACCAGTGAAGTAGCCAACAGGTAAGTAGAGCCTAAGTCCAAAGTAGGGAGGTAAAGGCAGGTATCAGGTTGCCCAGCAGCCTCAGACTCCTGCCAACTGAGGACCCCATGAACTTCTTGCATAAGTAACAACAACATCAAGTTCCTCCAACTCATACCTCCTTCTCGAGTAGCAGTGTCTTCTTCCAGTATAGGTTCTGCAGAGACCAGACCATGTTCCTAACACACTGGGTAGCAACTCAGTTTGCACCTGCTTTAATTGTCAGGAGCTTGTGTCCTGAGACTTGGAATTCACCTGGGATTCGTGGACAGTGGTAGAAACAGGCAGTTTACTAACTATGACATCAGTGAAGGACAAGACAAGAGACTAGGGAAATCACTTCCCTGCCTTCCCTTCTCCCTTTTCTTCCTCTTTTCTACCATCTCCTCCACTAACCCACTCTCCTCTCTCTTTGTCACTCTCCCTGCCTTGTTTTTTTCCACCATGTTCTCCCCTCTATCGGGGGAATGTACACTGCTAACTTGACAAAATTCCTGGCTCCTGTTGCTAGAATTTGGGGCTCACTAGCTACGTTACCCCCTTTTCTTCCTTTACTGTACAGAGGCAAAAAGCCTCTCATTAATAAGATTGCCTATTTGGCCTTATAGTAAATTTTAAATCAATTATTGGACTATCTATGAGCAGACTCTGCCATCTCTGCTCAAATGTAATTGTAAATGTCCCACTAACCTTCAAGTTGTGACAGGAGTGAGAACTATAAATACTTGTTGCAAGCATATCATAAATGATTCTTAGGTAAATTGACCTTCTTAGGACACAGAGCCAGAGTTAGGTCTGCAAAGAGCCTAGACAGTAAGTCAGCACACTTAGAAATACAAATAGAAAATTCATCCCTGAGTAGGCCCCACTTCTTATACTAAGACTATACAGACCTAGAATAAACTATTCATTAATTAAACTATTGTGTTAGTTTTCTCAGTAAAGTTCGCCTTGAAGATTAGAGTTTACGGCTTCAATATATTAAAGACATTCCTGCTTATATTGTAGTGTGCTAAACACCAGCAAACTACAAAAAATAAAAAAGCATTTTGTTCACTTTTTAAGCTACAGGAAAATTGTCTCAGGGTGACAAGTATTCTCTCAAAGAGAAAAGACTCTCCTGAGTGAGTATTCTTTCTCCGTGGCAACAAGTGCATGATTGCCTGTTCTTTCTCAAAGTTGTGTGTATTTTTTTATCAAAAGGTATGTCTGAGTGTGTAACGTTAAAGTGTGAATATACAATCTATTTTTGTCTTCAAAAAAGAAACAACTGTCTTTGTTTGCTTATCATAACTTTCCTTTACCAATCTGATTTCTTCTGTGGAATGTTCGTAGAACATATCGTGGGTGAAGGCTGGACAGTAATCTACACTCCTCTCTCTCACATCCCCACTTATTTGCTCTCTCTTCTGTGTCACTCTCAACCTCACTTCTTCCTTGTTCCCACCTTTCATTGAAAGCCAATTCCTCTGGCTGCCCTTCCACCTGTACAAAGAGCAAATATGAATCAGTGTCTGTCTTCTGCAGGATGTGACAGAACAACAACATGACAGACACTTGCTTTAATGATCTTGTCAGTGCTTATCAAACACAGTACTGAGGACTCACTGACTTCCACAAAGGAGCCAGAGAAGCATTCTCAGAAAGGACCCCACCAAGAAGAGGTTGATGTTCCTGGTAGAGGCTCATGGTAAGAAAATTGTTTGTTCATAATGTGAGAACAGATCTCAGGAACATTGACAATAAAAAGTAGTATACATGGGAGCTAGAAGTGTACTGCTATAAAAGTCAACTTTCTCCTTAGAACAAACTACACAGGTTTGGCCTTCCAAACTCTCATTTGGTCCACAGGCTTCTACCTACAGTAACTACCAGCCAAGGACCCTCTATTCTGCACAACCTTAATCCAGGAGGTACTAGATAAACAAGAAGTAATCATCAGAAGCAATACATGAGCTTCCTAATTTCTCCAAGACACCACTAATATCTTGGTGAGATCCAACTCTGACAGGGTTTCAGTGAACTGGGAGGGTGAGGCAGAGTGTATTTATAATATAAATAAAGAATCACTTCTTATAGATAGGAACAGATTTCTCTCTTTATTCAGGATTTTTCTCTCCTCCTATCCTTCTCTGCTTCTCTCCATCTCTTTTTTTCTCTCTCCTCCTCAACTCAATACTTTCACTTAAGTGTAAGCATTATTATATGCATAGTAGGTAAATGTGTGACAGTAAATGTCAAAGAAGCTACCACTCCTAGACAGTCTTGTGTAATTTTGAAAATTTTAGTAAGTATAAATTTATGGGTCATAAGTGAGTGGGGTCCCTGTGGCACACGGACCTGTATTTGATGGTGATAGAGTATGAGATCATAATTACCTAGCAATGCAATGACATGCTCTGGGTGAAATCTAATGGTCACAACAGGCATGGAGCATTTGAGATGTAGTATTTTGCCCCTTTCACATTCCTAGGATAAATATTATAGGTGAAACGAAACAGGATATACCTGGAGAAATATTGCCATAAATCCGAATTGTGTTGGTGAAGCACACACTGCTTTCTTTTCAATTTCTTTTCATTCCTTGAGATGAAGTCGGTCTTCTTCCTCCAAAACATGGCAATTGTCCATTAAATCCTTGGGGATTTATAGTCTTTTGACTCCATTAACCAGTGTCATCTCCTGAGGCATGCAAAACTCTAGAATTCTTGTCCTACCTGGGATAAAATCACAGTTTCTAGTATCCTTTGTGGTTTTGTTTAGCAGGTAAGGAAAACAGGAATCATCCAGTAGTGCATATATGGCTTTGGAAAGGGTGGGCATGCCTGAGGTCCTTTCTTGTCTTCCTAACAGAAAACTGAGGGAACCAAATTTGACACAGACACAATCACTCTTCCAAGCTGCTTTCTCTGATCTCTACACTCTCTGACATCTCATTTATTGGAATATACACCACAGAATATATAATCCAAAATTTCCAATCATCAGTCCTTCTTTTCATTCATACATTCTTATTTCATTTTTCTTTCCTATATCCATGCCTCCTTAATGATTTCCCATTATCATTAATTTTTCACTCACTCTTATGTTTATTTCTTCCTTCTCATTCATTTGCTTGTATTCCTTCTTTATTTCCTTTTTTCTTCCTTTTTTCCTTTTTTGCATTTTCAAATGTTTTCCATTAGGAGAGTTGTAATTTTGCACTTCATTCACCTACCCGTCAGATATTGTTTTTGAAAGAGAAACTCATGTATATTACTACCACAAGGAGTTAGGCACACTGTACTTTGATTTGCAGAGTAGACATCATGTACAGCTAAAAGATTCATATTATCCAAAAGTAGAATGATGTGTTATTATTCATTGTGAAAATTACGGAAGAGAGGCCTCCATGCAGGGATAGCAAGGAGCTTCAAAACCAATGAAATAGGAACAGTTTCTTTTTTGTGGCATACCTATGATATATGATCCGTGAAATAGTTGATTCAATTTTAATCTGATGTTACTTTTCTCCATCTTAGTCATGTTCCTCAGGAAGAATGCCAGGATCCAGATCAAGAAATCCCTTGAAAAATCACTTTTTCAGTCATGTGTTCCTCCTTGGCAAGTTGTTCTCTAATTACAGGAGGAAGAATGTGGACCAGAGGACCTAATTGTAATGTAAAATAGAGACTGGGGTTCAGGAAGTTCACAAATTAGCCAGGGAGCATTCATAACATGTTCTTCATGTAGATTGGAACGCAAGCCTCAGAAGGTGAGGAAGAGAGAATATGCTATGTATGTTGTAGAAGTAGATCAGCACATCTCCTACTTATCCCCTTAAAGTTTAAACAAGAAGCAAAGATTATAATATAGTAGAAGCCTCATACAATCACAACTCTGAAATGGAGCCTATTATGACACAAGTTATACAGTGCAATGATCACAGGCATGTGCTCTTATTAGTGTATTTTTCTAATCTTGTTACTGTTCATATAAAATAATTCACTAATTGTAATCATTGGAGTGGATGAGGTAAAAATGTCCATGAAATGGCAAGTGACCATGCATACTGTGTATTTTCCCTAGAGTCAAAGCCTTGCCACAAAATATACAGAAGACATGGCTAAAGGAATCGTGTATGTAGTTGATGTAGGACAGTACATCTATTACTTGTCCTCTTATTTTAGAACAAGGAGTGATGATTGGAATATGGAACATTCTCATGCAGTCACACCATCCTCAGGAACACAGAATAATACTGGTTATCATGCAGAGATCACAGAATTAAGGTATATTTTTTAATCAGTAAAATTGTCTATTCTTGTGTCTGAGAATATTTCCTGATATTAGGAAATTTGTAAACAGCATCTGTTCAGTGAAATGAATTACATAGCCTTCTCCTTATGAGACCTCCATGCACTTCAAAATACATACAGCAACACACTGGCATGGGCACCCACATTCCAAGGGGGCAGTGGTTAGGAGGGAGTGTCCCAGGATCATGCTGCATGCGCAAGGGCAAGAATGGGAGATAAAATTCCCAGTTCCTTTGAGCAGACCTTAAAATGTCTGTTCCTTTCCTCTGGATGGAAACTCCTGGATTATTAAAATTGTTCCCCTAGCCCTACTGTCTCTCTTTCTAGCAAAACTGCACACAAGGAGCGTTTAGTGAATGGCTTGCTTGAATAAAGAATCGGATGAATTTATTGATAGACAAATGTAGTCTAATAGAGTGTTGATGAAATCCATGCCATTTTTCACAGCCCATAAAATCCATAGGTAGCTCAGATGTCAGCTAGTTTGTCAGTACAAGACTAATTTGCTTTTAAAATGTGAGGGTCTGTTGAACAAAATCCATGTGGTTTTCTGTCAGTGTGAATATTGTTTCTCATCTATGTTGTAAATGTGGATTTTATTACCACTGTATTTTTTCTTTTTTAAGTAGAGGCATAAAATTGGTTGCAAAAATAGTTCTATTTAGTAAAATAGATTTCATCTAGAAATTCCTCACTCCTGGTGCAACAATGTCTTACTTTCACCATTTAGGCTGTCTTCTCTGGATTCCTAGCAGATTTCAGTTCTTGTTACTTTTTTTAGAGAAATTACTAATTTGAAGACATAATAAAATGTTTCTTAAAACCAACAGTGATGCTAAAGGTAATTTATATATTTTTGGTGTGTTCGTTCAATTTAATAAGGGTATATAATGTTATTTAAAAAACACTATAAAATATAAACTCAGTTAACCAGTTTAACAAATTTATTGTTTATTTGTTACAGACCATATTACTAGCCAGATATAAACCAATTGTATTTACTAATTGCATCTTGGATCATTGATTTCTACATGATGTAGGTTTTCTTCTTTTTTTTGGAATAAGTACTTGAGGTACTTCTTGAGGGGAGGGGGGGGAAAGAGAATCTTTATGAATTCATCCAATGATGTTGAATTTATATTTGCAAATAGTATTTATTATGAGCTATATACATGTGTATCGATGAAATTCTAATTTAAGCTACCCTAAAAAAGGTAAAATTCATTTTGCTTGAATAATAAGAAACACTGACATCCAGCCCTGGCTAAAATCCGTTGGCAAGAATATTTGAGGTTTAGGCATCCTTTCTCTCAGGGTAGAGAAATAGTGAATCCACCTTGTTTTGTGGCCCACAGGTCCTGATCTTATCATGCATCACCACCTATACCTGCACCCCTGCCCTGTATCTTCTTACCTACTGGCATCCCGTTATGACCCTTCTGGAATCCCCTGTAGTGGACTGCAATTAGAGAGTCATCTCTCTCCATGTCTGGCCTGTAATGTAAGCTGCCAACTTGGATTTTGAAGTCATTTTTAAGTTTTCTGTTCTTGTCTTCTGTTGTTTTTGTTCTGTTTTGTTTTGTTATGTTTTGCTCAGGGAATGCCATACAGAATGGTCACAGGGTCCAAGGTACTTGACATTATTTGTGCACTACATTCATCAAGAGGAATTGTTTTGCAGGTCTTCCAGCTGGTCCCTGTTTTTCAGTGGACATTGCCAGCACCCTAAGCAGCGTCTCTGGTGCTTGCTGGACAGGACTACCTCAGATCTCCTGCAAACCTGTTGGCCCAGGAGAGCTGTGAAGAAAAGCAGGCTCCAGCTGTTGCTGCCATACTTTAAGCCAAGCACTACATGGGTTGTCTTGTTTCAAGCAGGAAGCATATCATCCCTGGTCTTAATACTTCCATGTCTGTCAGGATTCTTAGGCTCATTTTGCAAGGGCTTCTGTATCTCTGGTTGAATCTGGGAAGAAAAAGGAGAAAATATCACACATACCAGTGTATGCAACCCACAATCTCACTAGGTTTTTGCATGATGCTTACCAGTAGCCCACAACATTCTCATCCAGGAACCACACAAGCTGCACAACATCATTTCAAGTCTGTGCCCAGTTTGTCTGAGCAACACAGCCTTTATGGTCCTATGTGTTTTATCCATTTTACTTCTTCCATAATATTCCCATTCCCTCATTTCTCATTATTGCCTGTCTCCTCTTCTCTCTGACATTTTCTTCTTTGTCTTCATTTCATTAATTTTTTTACAGAAATTGGGTTATCTTTGAGCTTGGCTGCAGGTGGAGTTCAGGGACCCTGACTTGAAAGGAAATATTTCTGCTCAGTGCTATATCCCTGTCATCCATCAAAGGATTGTACTGCCATGAATATATGCATCTTTGTTTTGGATACACAAGGGAAAGTAGCCCATGTTATTCTTGTGTCTCAGGATGAATCTTAGTATAAGCAGTCATATAAGGTATACTAAAGAGTGCTCAAAAGTGGCCAGGCAGGCACTGAACTAGAAGCAGGTTAGGCTCCCTGTTCCTCCCTTGAAAATGCCTCCTGTGATTATTCCCAACACCCATGCAGAAAGCACACTGGTGAATTCTCCTGATTTGGTCACCTTGCGTATTACCAAGGGAAAACATCCAGGGTTAAGTGTTAAAAAGCACATTTTTCCTGTTCTGCCCTGTTAAGTGATATCTTGTGGAATAATAATTAGTTATATATGACTCTAAAATAAACAGTTGATAGAATCTGGATAATCCACAAATATGCCTCCTGCAAAGGTGTTGGTAATCAAAACAGGGGGCATTGTTGAGGGAGAGCCAGGGAGCCTAAACATTCCTGAGGGTCACTGAACAAGGGGTCACTTCAATTGCACAGCCCTGAGACAGTACATTCATTTCACAGCAGCTAGGAAGCCCAGAAGTTGTTGCACATGTCCTAAGGAATGCTCTAGAAAATCCACGCCTATCTATACTAGAGAGTAGCATCATAAGAAATAAAAGGGATTTTGGGATCATGGACAGGACATTGCCATTTTGTGGCACATCAGCACATTTTGACTTGGACCTCCGCAGAGATCTGATTAAAATCTACAGGACTGAGTTCATCTACCATCCCTACTTCTGCCTCTGCCACTGCCCTGCCCCAACCTCCACCTGGAAACTTCTTCCCCATGTTCAAGCCCACATATCCTTTCTGGTGTCCCTAGTAGCTAACTGTACCTACTGAATAATCCCAGATGGATAAGGATGTAGAAAATTAAGTGTTTCTCAGTTCTTTGAGATTACTCTTTTGTGAAGTGTTTACATCTGCACCCCATTTTCAGTTGTGTTATTTGTTCTGTTCAGGTCTAGTTTCTTGCATTCTTTATGAATTTTGGATATTAGTTCTTTATTGGAAATGAATGAATGTTTCTCCAAAACAAACAAAACCTTATAAAACCCCATAAACAAACAGAGAAACAGATATAGGAATGATTAACAGCTTTGAATAATATAAGGTACTTCTAGACACAACTGAGGTTGGAATAAATTAACAAAGGTATGGGAACATGTGTCAGGTGTATGATCACAGTGGAGAAATATAGCTTCATGCTGTCAGCACATACAGACACAACTTCTTACAAGACTGAGACAGAAAGCTCATTTCAAGCTAGCCGTTCATGATCAGCCTGGATTGCATAGAGACCTTATCAGTGAAAAAATAAATTAATACTGTCACTAAATTTTATAGCTTCAAGTAAGGAAAACTCTCTAAGCCTCAGTTTTCTTTATGTTCTTTTAAATTTTTTAAAAATATTGTATTATTTAATTTATTATTTATTTATTACTCTCTGTATTCCTCAATTTATTTATTTATTTATTTCTGACATTGTTTCTCTTTTTACCCCTGGTAGTCTTGGAACTAAATATGTAGACAATGGTGGCCTTGAACTCTGAAGAGATCCAACTGCTTCTGCCTCCTGAGTGCTGTAATTAAAGTAGCATCCAAACAAGCCCAGCGAGCTTCAGTTTTCTCACAACAAGATGGTATTACCCACCAGTTTTACAGAACTGTGGAGAGTACTCCATCAATCATAGCCATTATTTCATGGAGGAATGAAGCATACAGCTATTTGAAAATAGCAAACAGAGCAATTCATCTTACACAATACCTTCGAAGAATCTGTTGGCATATTTTAAAGTTTGAATTGAGTGCTCTTTACTTTTTTCTTTTAAAAAAATGTGGAGCACTTCACGATTTTGCATGCCATTCTTGCACAGGGGACATGCTCATTGTCTCTCTATCATTACTATTTTAATATATGTGCTGCTGAATCACACACTCTTTATTTACTTTTTAAATTCCCTTCATGATGGATCAAATTGATCAGCTGGCAATTGACTATGCTATGGAATGAGATGTGTTTATTTTTCTAAATGATAGATGGTCCACCAACAGCATAACATTAACTTTGTCCATGCATAGAACCTAGAAAGGCTAGTGCTTAGCTGCAGAAATCTATTTAGTTCAATCCCGATCCCCTCCCTGCCATACCCATTACCATTGTTATTGGTGGTTTCACATGTACTACAAATATCTTTATGCTGTCAGGGCCTTCAACGCAAGGCACTGTTACCTCACAATGTCTTCAGAGTTAGGAAAGAATGCATCCCTTTGACTCATTAGTCCTTGTTCAGACCACACAGTATGACCTCCTTTGAGGTCAGTCCTGGTGTAAACGACAATTATCTGTTCCTTGTGCTACCAGGTTACTGGTTCTGACTGCTGTGCTGTTTTGTCACCTGACTATCTGAAATTAGTACTATGAGGGAACTACAAATACTTCTCTGAGGGGGCTCCTAATATTCAGAAAGCTTGTGGTGTCTAAGTCCCTTTGGTTGGCCTGAGGAAATCCTTATTGTCTTCAATACTGGGAATAAATTATACTTTCTGGCATGTGGGGGGGGGGTGTTGAAGATACCTAAGTTGAAATTATGTCTGGTGTTTGGTTATTTCTGGGTCTTTTGGTGCCCAAAAACTGGGACTGAGGGTGTGGAATCCCTTCACCTTTAGGCGTCGGCCTTGATTGTGCAGTTCAGGGCTTCCACAGAATGACAAGTCTGGTGGTGTCTTCAAGGTTCAGGTTTCTATTTTTCAGGTCATGTTTTAACTCCCCTGAAACTTGCTAAGAGAAGCAGCTTTTGCAACTTCTCAATGTTTCTAAAGATGCCACAGTACTCACCCTCCGGGGGGTAGAGCAAATACAAGCCTTGGGACATGAAGGTTTCCTATGTGTCTTCACGTGCTGGACACTGAATGAGTTTCTGGGGCTCCTGGGCTTTTCCTGTGACTTGGTGTCATACTGGTTCAAGAGGGATTTTGGGACTAGGGGTTAATCCAGGTTTTTTGGTAATGGGAAACAGAGGATAATACTGTGACTTCTGGGAAACTGAAACCAGGTTAGATCCTCCCATACTTTGAAAGCAGTATGAAACAATTTCTGGAAATTACCAACCCTGGAGAGTCATAAGATGACACAGGCTTCTCTTCTGTGGAGCATTCCCGGGTATACTGATGTGAACAGAAGGAACATAGTTCTAGCAAGTTCAGTAATGAACTGTCTCTGGCAGTTGGGTGGGTTTAGTCTTCAGATCCTGGGAACCCAGGTATTGCCACACCGAGGACCTGTGTTTCTTAGTCTTCAGGCTTGATCTGGTCAAAACATGGAGTAGTGTGTGTTGTCTTTGGGCAACATTACCAAATCAGCTTTTCCATTGACTTTTTCCCATTATTTAATAATTTTCCTAACACTGTCCCATTTTTGGTTTTATGAAAACTATGTAAAAGGTACTTTATTTATATCTTATTCTTTAGTTTTTATTTTTTTATAACTTATTCTTTATTTCTTAGACTTGCTTGTATCAGCATTCAGCTACTTTTAGCACTTCTGATCCCATTTTATTGTGTTTTCTCTAACTTTTCATCCCATGATCTTATCTCTCTCAGGAACCTGACACTAAAAAAAAACCTTCTGGTCTAGGAACTGTGATGTCAAGGACAGATTCATGGGTAGGTCCTTAATTTGTATATAAATGATTTTTAAATAAATAAGAGAATCCAGGCCAAAGGTAAGGATAACGGAAGAGACAGATGATCTGGAGCTTAGTAATATAGGATAACCAGATTCTAAAGAGCTTTTTATTTTTCAACATTTGTTTCACTGGCTTCTTTTTTCTGCTACCTACAGTGTATTGCTAACATACTTTGAAAAATTCTATTTCTTATAAGGAATTAAGGTTGTTATACCTGCTAATGTACCATTACTTTGTTTTCCTTTTTGGGACATGACTTTACTTTTTTTCGTTTTCACAATTCAGGTTACAACTTCAGCTTTTATGTACCCATATTAATATAGTACATCTTAGTAGGTTGAAGATTTTTGTCTCAGTATTCTTGTGTCTTGGTCTTAAAATTATGACATGTCATTTGAGTAGTTATGTTTGTAATTCAGTACACATTTGGAGAATTTTTGATCCTGAAAATATAATCAAATATCCTTCTCAAGATGAAAGAACTCATAATATTCCCAAGAGAGCAGGGCTTAAGTAATTGAGAAGGGCTTCCTCTGGAAAGTCAATCTCCATTCCATAGAGAGAATGGAAAACATAATAGTGGGGAGTTTGAATGGAGCCTGTAGTCCCAGCAATGTATAACACTGAAGAGGAGGTTGGTTTTATCCCAGGAGTTATGGAATATAAGAGAAACTTATTCAGACCAAGTCCCCAGTACAAATGAGGGAACATTTATAAAATTGCTGTATATAGCCCCATGGCAATGGTACACACCTTTAGTCAAAGAAATATGAAGGAGACGCAGGCAGATCTCTGTGATTTTGAGGCCAGCCTGGTCTACACAATGAGTGTTAAGACATCAGAGTTACAAGGTAGAAACCCTGTCTCAAAAAGAAAATCCTACAAATTATTATGCATGCCCCCACTTTCTGAAGAAACACATAATTCAGAATAACACTAGCTAACTTAAGTATTTAAATGTATTGAACGATGGAGGCAGGGTTTGACTCCCCTGCACCTCCACTAACAAGCCCCACCAACATTGTAATTCACAACACTTGTGCAGCAGACCTAATAATGGATTCTCCTTACTTGGTTACCTTGCTTTTTACCCAAGGAGTACACTCATTGTCAAGGGACGAAAAAAATTTTTCCTGTTATGATCTGTCCAGTGCTTTCAGTTGGAAGAATAATTATTTAGAGAAGGCTCTAAAATTTACCGATGGCAGAGTCTGGGGTAAAAGACGATGTCTGTGTACATTTGTGTATGTGTGTTTGTGTCTACGTGTTTGTGTTTTTGCAGTTACTCCTATTGAGTCTACTAGACAAAAATCTTCTCCTCAGAGACCTCATAAGTGTGTCAGCCTCCACCTGAACACAGATCAGAGGGTACATTTGGGCCCTGGCTGGATCCATTGGAACGATTTGAGTTTTAGGTGGCCTTCCTAAATTCCCATAAGATTCATGTTTCAGACCTGAGAACCTGGAGCCCTACCAGGTACATACAGCTTCCTTGAGCATTGTGCCATATTCAATAGGAAGGCTGAAAGATGCTTCGTTTGGTTGGGTATGGGTGTTGTATTCCCCTGGGGAGAAGAAAGAGTTTGTGACAGACCTGATGATAGCTCATAATGGTTTCCTGGCAATGGCTAGGAGACTGATAGGTTGGAGATGCAAGCATACTGCCTGGTAAGCAAGGTGGCAGGAGGCGTGTAATGTTTCTCGTTTGGATCTGTCCTTCTGCTTACAAAGAGACCTGGGCCGCCTGACTCTGAAGATGAAATTGGGACCCTGGATCCTTATAGGCACTGCTGTTGAGGAAGTGTGGCATAATTCACCTGAACCAAGATGGAATGGTATCTGAAGTAACCAGCCTGGATACACTAACAAGTTTGAGGTTTTTGGCTAAATTTCTCAACTTCCATCAGACTGTTGGCTCAGACCTGAAAAATTGGAACCCTCCAGGTACACAAAGTGGCCACGTGATTTGCCGTTTTTCCATTGAAAGGCTTCTTCTACCAAGAAGGGTATCAGATCTGTGTCTAGAGCCCCATTAAAATGAGTGGTGATCTTTGGTGAGATGGCTACGCAACTTCTCATGTGACCATAGTTCTGTGAAACCACCACACAGCTTCACTACATCCTAGGTTTTGCCTGAGGCATTCTTGGCAGGCCTCCTTGTCCTGGAAGTTTGGAATTTAGCTGGTTTACCAAATATCAGCACACCCATTTCTTGCCTGACAGGTACAGTGATCTCCGAGGTGGGCAGAGTCAAGGAAAATTCAGCAGGATCTCTGGGGAGGCCCAAGTCAAAATGTCCTAGCCCAGCCACAAGAGGGCAGTGTCTAGTCCCAGATACCCAAGTCTGTTTTTTGTTTGTTTATGTAGAAGTTTGTGGCATGGGTTTTCTGGAGCATCCCTTAGGACCTATACATCAACTTCTCAGCTTACCAGGTGCCCTGAATTAAATGGAATTTCCCCGGGATTGCAATTGATGAGCACCTTGTTCTGTGTCCCATGGTCCTAGATCTCCCACCCACTCCCAACCACACCTTCACACCTGCCAAAAATCTCCTTATCTACCAGAATGCCCACAAGTTTCCTAGCCTGTAAGTAATGCTGCCAACTTGAAACGTGTAATTTTTTTTTTTACTCAATGAATGTCATACAGAGTTGTCCAAGGGCCCAAGTTACTTTACATTCTTGATGCACTACTGTCATCAAGTACAATTATTTTGCAGATTCTGCCAGCACATCCCTGTCTTTCAGTGGACATAGCCAGCCCTCTAAGAAGCACCTCTGGATCTTGCCAGAGAGGGATGACTCAGGTATACTACAGTCCTGTCAGCCCTGGTGTGTTGTGGGGAAAAAACAGGGTCCTGTTGATCCTTGTCCCACAAGGCTAAGTCTTGTCACAGTGTTGGCTCAGCACCACAGAATTTTGTTCTAAGGTGGAAGCACAACCTCCCAGGTCTTGAGGCTGCTGTGTCTATCAGGATTCTGAGGATCACCTTGCAAGTGACTGTATATCTGTTTGAATCAGCATTGAGGAAGGGAAACTTATTCCACATGTCAGTGTGAACAAGGCCACCAACAATCTCCATAGCTTTGGATTATGCTCACCAAGTAGCTCACACAGCTCAATTCCAGGAACCATACATGCTACAAAAAATCTATTGCATGTCTGTGCGCAATTGTCAGGTCAACACAGCCATTCTTATGTGTTTTATCTATTTTATTCTCTTCCTGCAGTCCTAATTCCCTAGTCGCTCATCTTGGTCTACCTCCTATTCTCTCTGACTTTTTTTTTCTTCTGTTCTTTAAATTTTTTCATCAAAAAATTAGGTTCTCTTTGAGCTTGGCTACAGTTGGAATTCAGGATTGCTGTCCTGAAAGAAAGCATTTCTTCTCCAGAACCACATACCTAGTACCCTAAAATTTGTCTGAGTTGCACCACCATGGACATATGCATCCTCTTTTTTGGGTACACAGGGCAAGTAGCCGAAGACATTCCATTGGCTCACTACACCCTATATGATTGCTTCTCAATAGAAGCCATCTTCTGCTTAGAAGAAGTCATTTAGGTTGTTCTGAGCAGTGCCAAAAGTGTCCAGGCAGGCACTGTACATTAGTGATGGTTTGGCTCTCCATGCCTCCTGTAGAATGCATCCTACTGTGATTCTCAACATCCAGGGAGGAAGTATGCTTGTCAGTTTGCCTGATTTGTTCACCTTACTTCCTATAAAGGGAGAAGACCCAGATTGAAGGGTCAAAAAGCACTTCTATCTTGCTATTCCCTGTCCAGCGATATCTTGTGTAAGAGTAATTAATTAAAAGGGGCTCAAAAATTAACAAGTGGCAGAATTTGGGGCCAAAAAGACTGTGTGTGTCTGTGTGTGTGTGTGTGTGTGAGTTCACTCTTGTTGAATTCACTGTTGAGGAATCTATGCCCCAGAGATCCCTGATAGTGACAGAAAATATGCTGTGTGAAGCAGTCATAGTTGTCATGTCACAGTTGTCTTTTAATGCCAGGTTTCTGTTGGAGAGGACCTTTAATGCTCCAACCCTCAGCACCAGCTCAAGTAGTCATAATATCTGGATGTGTCCATGTACTGCTGTAATCAGTTATGGCTCAATTAATGAGACCAGTTACATGGCAACAGTACGAAAGGTGGAAGGATCAGTTCTGTGGAGTGGTTGCCATGGTACTTCTGATATCTCAAAGCAGTCACAATCTGAGGGAGCTCCTTTTGCATCATCAGAGCAGCTGACTCCAGGAGTCTTGACAGAGAGGAAGAAATGGAAAGCAATGTTCGGAGTGTCTCCATGAGGCAGGAAAAATGGTATTTCTCTAGGGGCCAATGAGGACAGTCTTACCCCATGGAGTTGGGTCTCTATAGACTCTCAGCTCTTGGAAGGAAGCGTATACCCATGGTTGTGAAAATAATTTCCCAAGTGAACCTGGTATATCATGTGTTTTACAGATAGGCCTACATTCTCAGGATGAACTGACTATGACTGTACATATGGGAGAGGAAAATAGATGTAGAGAGCAAGGGAAAGAATGAGAGGAGACAGAGAGTGATGGAGAGAGGCAGAGACAGAGAGAGAGAAGGAGAATCTCTGTGGAGCTGGTGGGTGATTTTTGAGTTTGTTGCTATTTTTCCTGCATCCTGGTGGTCAAAACACGTCTCACATGACATCTCTATGGCCAGTTATTCCTATTCCATGATTGCAGGCCACAGGAGAGAAAGGAAGAAGAGAACTTAAGAGTTTCCTATAAGGATGCATGTCTGCAGATTGCTTCATGCTTTCTGGTGGTACCAATACAGACTGTATGTTTTCCTTGTATCTCTTGGCCCATTGGTACACTACAATATTATCAGAGAGGTCTGAGTTTGATGCTTTTGTTGCCTTGGTCATAGGTAGGTGGGTGTCCACAGAAGACACAGAATAACACATATCTGAGACTGACTTGGGGATTGAGAGAAAGAAAAGATAACCTGTTATCCTGAGTGGATCCTTTTGGGGAGTTTGTTAGGCTGGGGAGAGGAGATAGGTTGGGATTGACTTGAAGATTGCTCATAGTGATTGCCTCTCAATGCCTTGTTGTGGAACCATGTCCATGCCCTGATAGGCAAGATAACAGGTGAGATGTAAAGTTTCTCCTTTTAACACAGCATTGTCCCCATAACAGCGTCCTGGACAACCTGTGTGTACAGGCAAAGTGTGACTACATCCACCTGATTGCCTATGGCAGGGTAGGGACGAGCCTGGATTCATTGTCAAGAAGATATGAAGTTTTTGGTAGCCTTTCTCACCACCCATCAGATTCAGTGCTTAGACATGAACAACTGGATTCTCACAGATACACACAAATTTCTCTGGTTTTGTCCTTTGTCCATTACTGATACTTCTGCTAGGTGGAAAGGTGATTCTAAGCCTGAATCCTGACTGAGGCTTGTGGTTTTAATTTCTGAGACTTCTGCCTATCTGTCCATGCACGTAGAGTTTTGTGATACTACTACCTCACTGACTTACCACCCCAGGGCTTCCTAGGTAGGGCTTTCTTGGCAGGGGGCTTTGACGTGGAAGCTTGGTCATGGCCAGGGTCACAAAGGGGCAACACACCCAAATCTGGAGGGGCAGTTTTAGTGAACATTCTGTTATGTTTACTCAAGGAGAATTTCCTAGGATCTCTGGTAATACCCAAGTTGGGGAGTCCTGGTTAGGCTACAAGAGGACAGTGTCCAGCCCTTGTTTCCTAAGTCCATGTTTTTGTGTTTGAGGCCATTCTCTTGTGTTGAAGATTGTCATGGATATTCTGGAGCATTTCCTTGGGGGTCTAGGCCACATCTTCTGTACCTCCCCACACCCTTAACTGACTGAAGTGACTCAGGACACTGCAGGTGTGGAATTCCCGTGTTCTGGGTTCTGTTACTCACAGGTTCTGAAACTACCACCCATCCTCATCCCCACCCACCCCTGTTTGAAAGCCCTTCATCTACCTCCATGCTTGCATAACGAGGTAGCTTCCTCTGTGGTGGACTGAATCTAGAGAGCCATCTCTGGGCCAATCATGGTGTATGAGTTTAGCTGCCTCTTGGAGTCTAGATGTAGCTGGTTTGTGCTGTATTTTTGCACAGAAAAGGAGAGAGGGAGTGGTCCCATGGCATTAATTATTTGGCATTTTGTTCCCCAACTATTGTTAAGTGGAAGCGTTTTCCTGGTCCTACCAGTTGGTATCTGAGCATCTCTGTACAGTGCCAGCTCCCTAAGCAGCACCTCTGGTCCTGGTTGTACAGAACTGGCTTGGGTCTCCTGCAGCCTTTTTGGCCCAAGTGAAGAGTGTGAGAAAGCAGGATCCAGGGGATCCTTGACTCTTGAGGCTGAGTACTTCCCCAGTGCAGACCAGGTGCCTTGAGGGTTGTCATATACCAAACAGGAAACACAGCCTCCCAGGTCTTGAGGTAGATTTTTTTGTAGGCATTAGGGATCTTTTTGCAAGGGACTATGCAACTGAGGCTGTATTTGGCTTTAAGCAGGAAAACTTATTACACATGACAGGTAGGACTCATAATGTCATCCACTGGCTCCTAAATTTTAGCTGAGAATCAACAGTAGCACCCAGACCTCACTTCTCAGACCCACACACTGACAGCATATCTTCTAAAATGTGATCAGAATGTCACGGCCACGTACCCATTGTGGTTATGTAAGTATTATCCATTTCACTGACTCCCTACCATCCTCATTCTCTCCTCTCTCCTCTCTTTCTTCCATATATTCTTTTTTTTCTTTTCTTTCTTTTGTGTTCTCTTCTGAACTTGACAGCAGGTATAGTTCATGGACCACATCTATCAGGGGTCAATTCAGAATTGTCTGGGAAACAGGTTTTTTTTTTCTTAGAGGAGACTCTTCAGGGAGTCAATACTAAGCACAAGCTCATGTAGGCATAGTGTCTGGATTCTTCCTTGAATTGTTGTGAGTTCTTGTGGCTCAGTCAATTAGACCCAGGACATGAAAATAGTATTGGACGTGACAGGATCACTCCCTGGGAGTGACTGGTCTGGCACAACTGAGAACTCAATTCAGGTCCAGGTTAAGGGAACCCCTATGAGCATCATAGAGGCTGCCTCAAGGATGTTTGATAGAGAGTGAGAGATGGAAATCAATTTTGGTCTGTCTCCTGGAGGCAGGGAAAATGGTATTTTTAGGGGCTGTCATCCCCATGGATCTGGGCCTCTGTGGGCTCTCAGCTCATGGAAGAAATGCTTCCTTTGGGATAGTGCAAATCATTTCCTAGTGAATAATATATGTCATCTAGTATCCAAGGAGTAATATCTGCCCTGAATGCTCTTTCATTGAATGTATACATGAGAAAGGGAGATAGAGAGGCTATGAAAGAGATGAGACAGAAGGTGATAGGCAGATAGATAGATAGATAGATAGATAGATAGATAGATAGATAGATAGATAGAGAAATAGATAGAAAGATAGATAGATAAGATAAAGATAGAGACAGAGAGATAGAATGAGATACAATTTCCTGTGAAATTGTTGGTTTATTTGCCTGCTTGGTGATCAAATCCATTCTTTCACATAACAGCTTTATGGCCTCTCACTCCTGTTCCTTGGTCCTAGGCCAATGGAGAGATGGGTTAAAGAAAGCATGATAGTATTCTTTGAGGACATCTTACTTTGCTACGAAGTTGCTGTTTAGGACAGCAGTGTGGTTGTGCTACGGCCATCCTGGAGGGACCAGTTAAGACAGTGTATTTTTTTTAGTGTCTCGATGCCAGTAGATCAACTTGAATCACTTCTGAAAGCTTTGAGTTACCTGTGTGCCTATCCTTGACCACATGAAGAGATATGTCTTCAGAGGACACAGAATGATCCATATATGAGTGCACCTTGGGGATTTTAGAGAAAGAAAACGTAGCCAAGTATGCTGAGTGGTGCCCTCTTGCTTGGGTGTAGTGTCGATTGGTTGTTGGGCTGGGGAAAGGAGATAGTTTATGACACACCTTGACATAACTCATAATGGTTGCCTGACAATGCCAGGAGACAGTTATGATTGGGTCTAAGCCCACTACCAATAGGCCAAGGGGTAAGTGGGACCAAATATCTATTCTTTACACATATCCTTTACCCTAGACAGGGTCGTGCACTTCCTGCCTCTTCAAGTGAAGTGTTGGTGGATGCTCCTGGCTTCTGGTGGCTGCTGCTATAGATGAACTTTGGGAGCATCCACAGAACTCAGATGGAAGTTTTCCTGAAGGCACCAGTTTTGATTCATGTGCAAGAAGATGAAAGCATTGGGGTGGCCTTTCTCATAAAACATATGATTCAGGGATCAGACCACAGCAACTGGATTATCACAGGTACACAGTGATGCCATTTTGCTTTGCCATTTGTTCATCAAAGGTGCCTTCTTTTGCTCTATTGGAAGGTAGTTCAATGCCTAGGACCCCAATGAGGTTGAAGCCTATTCCTGAGGCTTCTGCCCTCCTTCCCTTGTTAATGCAGCTATTTGATAATACTACCTTGCAGCTGTATGGGCCCAGCTTTAGCTTAGGATGGCCTTGTTGTCAGGTAGCTTTTACCTAAAGCTTGGTTATGGCTATGGTCAGTCAGTGTCATCACACCCAAGTTTGGCCTGGAAGTTTTAGTGGTCACCTTGGTGTGTGGAGTAAATTAGAATGGAACAGGATTTCTGGGTAGGCCCAAGTCAGAATGTCCTTCTTTGGCCACAAAGGGGCAGATTACAGTCCCTGCCACATAAGTCTATTTTTTGTGTCTGAGTCCTCCCTACAGACAGTCATGTGTTTTCTGGAGCATCCCTATAGAACTAGGAAGCAGTTTCTGAGCCTCCTAGCACACTTAGTGGAGGAAAGTGTCTCAGTGAAGTGCCACTGAGAACCCCATGGTCTGTGCCCCACAAGGCCTGAGCCTAACAAACATCTATTACCCTGTTTCTGCCCTAACTTGACCTTAAACCCCCTCACCTACCTTCAAGCCACACCCACACAAACTTTCTTCTATCTCCAGAAGCTGATTGTGCCTAGAGAGCCAGCCCAGATGACTAAAGATGTTGGACAGTTCTTTTAAGTATTTATCAGCCATTTGAGATTCCTCTTTTGTGAATTCTTTGTTTAGATGTGCACCTCAATTTAATTAGGTTATTTGTTTTGTTGACATGTAGCTTCTTGCATTTTTATTTATTTAGTACATTTGGTCTCAACTGTAAGTAGAGTTGGTGAATATCTTTCCTCATTTTGTAGGCTGCAGTTTTTGCCTTTGACAATGTCTTTTTTCCGTTAAGAAGCTTGTCAGTTTCATGAGGTCCTCTTATTAATCTTTGATCTTAATTTCTGTCCTTGTGGTGTTCTGTTAAAAAAGTTACCTCCTGTGCCACTCGTCTCAAGGCTTTTTCCACATTCTTTTCCATCAGATTGATTATATCTGTTTTTATACTGATATCTCAGATCCATTTTGACTTGAGGTTTGAACTCAGTAATTGATATATATCTATTTGCATTCTTCTACGTCAGACATCCAATTAGACCAGCACCATTTGTTAAAGCTGCTTTCTTTTGTCATTGTAGGTTTTTGGCTTCTTTACCAAAGATCAGATGTCCCTAGGTGTCTGGATATATATCTGGAGTCTTTATTCAGTTACACTGTTAGTCATGTGTGTTTTTGTGACAATACCATTCAGTTTTTATTACTATGTCACTGTAGTACATATTGGGACCATGGTTGTGATACCGCTAGAAGTTCCTTTATTTTTCAAGATTATTTTAGCTATCCTAAGTTTTTTTGCTTTTCCATATGAAGTTGTGTAATGATCTTTTCATGTCAAGAAAGAATTGTATTGTGATTTTGATAGGGATTTTATTGACACTCTTGATTACTTTTAGTGAAATGTCTCTTTTACTATGTTAATAGAATCCACCCAAGAGAACGGGATATCTTTTAATCATTTGAGATTTTCAATCATCCTCTTCAAGGATATAAAACTTTTGTCATTCAAGTACTTCACTTTCTTGGTCGCCCGAGATACCTGATGTTATTTGTAGCTTTTGAGAAGATTATTGTTTTGTTATTTCTTTCTCTGTCCAGTTTTCATTTATATATAGGAGTGCTACAGAATTTTTTGAGATTATCTTGTATCTAGCTACTTCACTGAAGTTGTTTACTACCTATTGGAGTTCCCTAATGCAGATTTTGAGGTCATTTATGTATAATATAACATCATCTGCAATTAAGGATATTTTTACTTTTTTCTTTAAAATTCATATTCCCTTGATGTCCATCTGTTTTCTTATTGATCTAGCTAGAACTTTAAGTACTATATTGAATATGTAAACATGGATGGAACATTCTGGTCTTCCTCCTAATTTTAGTGGAATTGCTTAGAATTTATTGCTATTTCCATTTTTTAAATGAAATTTCTCTTCATTTAATTTGGTGCTTGCAGTAGGCTTGGTGTTTATTGCCTTTATTAAGTTTCGGCATGGCCTTTGTATCCCCAGTCTCTCCAATGAGTTTACTATGAAGCGTTGCTTGATTTTGTCAAAAGCTTTCTCACAATCTAGTGAGATGATTATGTACGTTTTTTCTATCAATTTGTTTATGTAGTGTCACTGGATCATAAATCACAGTCGTAAAGCACTGTCTGATTTTCATAAGGTGAACCATCTCTTCATCTCTGGGATCAAGCCTCCTCAATAATGGTGGATAATCTTTTTAATGTTTTCTTGGATGTGGTTTGTGAATATTTTTTGAGTACATTTGCATCTATGTTCATGAGAGCCATTGCCATATTATTCACTTTCTTTGCTGACTCTTTGTGAGGTTTGTTATTACCATAACTGTGGCGTCATAGATTGAGTTAGTCAGAATTCATTCTGCATCTATTTTGAAGAATAACTTGAGGAATTTTGATGTTAACTCTTTAAATTTCCTATAATTGGGAGCTTAAATCATCTGGCTCTGGCCTTTTATTGATTATAAGTCCATTATTGGACTCTTGTATTCCCTTGAGAATTATAGGTGTGTTTAAGTTGTTTATCTGCTCTTGATTCAATTTTTGTAAGTGGTACCTAAAGAGAAAATTTTCATTTCTTTTGGATTTTACAATTCTGTGGAGTACAGTTTTTTAAGGTGTGAACTACTGATTCTTTGGATTTCTACAGTGTGTATAGTCATAACCTCCTCTTTTCTGATTTTATTGATTTGTACATTTTTTCTCTGTCTTTTAAGTAGTTTAGCTAGGTGTTTGTCTACCTTGTTGATTTTGTCAAAGAGCCAGGTCTTTGTTTCATTGATTCTTTGAATTGTTCCCTTCATTTCTATTTTGTTGATTCCAGCCCTCATTTTGATTAATTCTTGACATCTAGTTTTTTGGGTATACTTTCTTCTTTTTGTTTTAGTTCTTTCAGATATGCTCTTAATAAGCTAGTATATGAAGTCTCCACTCTTTTCTGGTAAACACTTGATAATATGAATTTTCTCTTTATCATAGCTTTTATCATGTTGTAATTTTGGATATGTTTTAGAGTCATTTTCATTGAATTCTGGAAATTTTTTAAATTTCTTCCTTTATTTCTTTCTTGACCCACTTGTCATTACGTAGAGAGTTTTTGTAGTGAATTTGTAGGCCTTCTGCTGTTGCTGTCATTGAAGTTGTGCATTAATCAATGGTGATCTGATAGAATGCGGGGGGTTATTTCAATTTTCCTGTATGTATTGAAGATTGCTTTGTGGCCAATAATGTGGTCAATTTTTAGAATTTCTGTGACATGTTGAGAAAAAAGATGTATTCTTTTTTCTGGGTGAAACATTCTGTAAGTATCTGTTAGGTCCATTTAGTTTATAACATTTGTTAGTGTCAGTATTTCTCAGTTATTTTTTGTATGGATGGCTTGTCAGTCATTTAGAATTGGGGTATTGAAGTCTCCCACTATCAGAGTGTGAGGGTCTCGCACTATCAGTGTGTGAGGGTCAATCTGTTTATTTTAATTTTGCATTGTTTCTTTTACAATTGTTGGAGCAATTTTACAAATTTTAGGGGCATAGGTGTGAAGAACTGCAATGTCATCTTTGTGGAGTTTTGGTTTAATGGATCTGAAGTGTCCTTTTCCATGTATTCTAATTAATTGTGGATATTAGAAATGGCTACACCAGCTTGGTTCTTAGATACATTTGCTGGGTAAATCTTTTCCCAATGGTTTACTCTGAGATAATATTTATCTTTGTGGTTGAGGCATGTTTCCTGTATGCAGCTGAAGGCTGGATACTGTTTTCAAATCCATTTTATTAGTCTATCTCTTTTTGTTGGGAATTATGAATCTTGACACCATTAATCTTGAAGGATGTCAATGACCAATGATACTTAGCTCCTGTTATTTTGTAGTTATTGTTGATGTGTGTGTGTGTGTGTGTGTCCCTTCTTTTGAATTTGATGAGTTTATTTCCTGTGATTTCCTGATTGTAGTTAATCTCCTTGTTTGGAGTTTTCATTCTACTCCCTTCTGTGGGTGGGGTTTGTTGAAAAGTTTTGTTAGAATTTGATTTTATCATGAAATACTTTGATTTCTCAGTCTATACTTCACAGTTTTGCTTGAATAAAAGTCTGGGCTGGCATATGTGTTCCCTTAGAATATGTAGTTTTTCTATTTACGGTTAGACATTATGGTATCCATCAAGAAGTTAGGTGTAATTCTAATAGATTTACATTTGTATGCCATTTGTTGTTTTCTCTTGTAGCTTTTAGTTTCTTTGTTTGTTCTGTATGTTCAGTGGTTTCACTTTAATGTGACAAGAGGACTTGCCTTTCTGGTCCAGTCTAATTAGTATTCTTTAAGCTTCTTGTACTTTATTAGGCATTTCTTTCTGTATATTTGGGAAGTTTTCTTCAATGATTTTGTTGATTATTTTATATCTATAAACTTTCTGAGTTATCTAAGTCCTGTTATGAACTAGCCAAACAGTCTACCACCTGTGCTAAGTCTGTACAAAATTGAGTTTGTTTCATGAAACTTCTCTTGGAAATTATTTTTAAATATCCTGTCATCAACCTTAGCAGCAAGAGCCTTTATTGCTGAAAGAATACACTGGCTCTTTTCTGGGGAACAATTCCCTTTGGATGTTACCCACATTGGTGAGTGTCTACAGCTGCAATGACTCGGCTCTTACCGAGCCAATCTATCTAAATCTGAGGGCAACATCTTTTGGATGTACAGGCCTTCATGATGTTACACAGATATCAGATAACAGCCGTGATCAAACAGCTGCAAGAAAAGCAACGTCCTTGGCTCCACAACTCTTAATTCCCATGGTTAAATGAAGAAAATAGAAGTCTAATTTACCTTTCTATGACATCTTCCCACTAATGACTTCACAATGAAATCAATGGCAAAAATGCTGGTGGTTAAAAAAATATGATTTCACAGTAATTGAACACATTTGTTGTTATGACCATATGCCACTGAGACTTTGAAGGTGGCTACATGTGGTTTAAGCCTATTAAAAGCTAGACAGATAAAAATAGAAAGGACCGTGTTTATATATCCAACATAGAGACACCACATGGGATAGATCGCTGAAGGACCTTATATGTTCAAATACACTGGAATGAGAATTTTTTTAATATAAAAATATGCAACTTGATTTCATTGTTTGGATTTATTCATTTATTTATTTACTTTTGTAACATGGTATCATATATTTAATACTGGACATCACTTTATTATGTATATGCGGCCACTATTGAATTCTTGATCCTCTTACCAGTCCCTTTCCAGTGCTAGGATTAAATGTATGTTCCATGATACATAGTCAGATCAGTGCTGGGGATCAACCCCAGAGCTTTTTGAAAACTAGGCCTGCACTGAGCTACTTGTTCAGCCCACATTTGTGAATCATTTTTTTTATGAATTTACATTTTGTTTATGTGTGTTTTTCTGAGTGAGCATGTGCCATAAATATATGATGGAAGAGACCAGAAGTCAGCTCCACATTCCCTGCATCTAGAGTTACAAACAGTTGAGAACCAAGTATTGTTGGTGTTGGGAACTAAATTTGGGTATTCTGGAAAAGCAGAAATTATTTTTAACCATTGAGCCACCATTCCTGGCCAATCTTCTGACTCTCGATGCCCATAGTATACTGGATATTGAACGTGTAGGCTGGATTTAATCTACAGTCAGATGAATATCAGAACAAATAACATTTTCTGTAGCTGATTTTATTTATTTTTTGTTGATATCTAGTTTACTCTAAGATGGAAATGAATTTTACATCTAGCCAATTTTCCAAGGTCAGATACTTGGTGTATAGCAGGGGGAGAAGTGAAGACTTTAAAACTAACTAGATCCTTCCAAAGACCAGGCATGCCCTTGCTGTGAGACACAGGTCTATTATATAACTCATTTTGCAGTAGAAAATTCAAAATAATAGATGAAGCAATGTTGTGAGATACAGTGAAAAATACTTTCCTTAATTGATTACTGTAGGACACACCTAGTAATTACAGTTATACTTCATTAATGACTAATGAGTAAGTCAGAGTTGGTCATATTGCTATTATGCACCTTTTCATTTTTTATAATACAATATCTCTGTGAGAAATTACTATTGTTGACAATATTATTGAGTGGGGAGGTTGTTTGCTATCCTTTCAGAGCAATCATAGAGATATCAGACATAAACACTTGATATGAAAAATATAGACACTAAAGATACTGGTATAATCTCTGTTTGCTAAAAGGCATTCCATAGATTGTATTTTCAATTCAGTTCCATATGCTCTTCATTCTGAAAAGCTAGAATATTGGTATTAGATAAAAAATATACTCAGGTAATTTAGATGTATCATCAACTGAGAGCCGTGATTAGTCTTCCAGGGAACCTCAACCACCTGTGTACATCTATGAACAAGCAACCATGTACACCTATACTCACTTCCCCACATACGTACACACACACACACATACACACACTCACACACACACACAGGTTTGTATTGAGATTAATAGAGTTTATAGGAAAAAATCTGGCTATTTTCTCTTTGTATCTCAAACATACTTATCTTCAAGCTGTGGACTGAAAATACTTTTTTGAAGATGGACTTTCTCTGTTTTTTGATGCATTCTGTCACTAAGAATTTCTGTACTTCCTTTCTTCATTTTGGGAAGACTTCTCCTGCACTCATTTCAGTAAGTTCAGTTGCTTCCCAGCTCTAAATAGGGTTTGGGAAGAAGGGCTGTTAGACATAGAAATGGGATTTCTGGCGTATACCAACTGTCTCACCCTTTAAACTGAGCCTATTTTAAAATGAAAGTATTATGCATTATTACATTTAACACCTAAAATGTTTGCACAAGTTTTTGCAAAACAGTGATTTCACCATTACATACAATGCCATTAACACATCTTAAAAAATGAGGAATTATCCTTTACCATCATCTACTAACCAAGTTATGTTCAAATTCTGTGATAATCTTAAAAATGCCTTAGAAAAATGATTGGTTTGTTTTAAGAGAATCAAAAAAGCTGTATACATTAAACTTTTATTGGATATAGAATCTTAGTACATAGCCCTGGCTTGTCTGGAATTCCGTATGTAGATCAGGTTGCCCTGAAACTAACATAGATCCATTCCACTGTGCCTAATGACTGCAGTGACATGAGCCACCACAGCTCTAAACATTGTTGTCATTAGGTCTCTTAAATGTTAATCGCTCCATTGCATTCACACCTTCCACTCCCCTGAAAGACATGAAGCCCAGGTCTCAACTCAGTTTGTTTCAGAAAATAAATTTGAATTCCTGATTCTTCTGCATTCACCTCCAGATTACTGCAGTTCAAGGAAGTTCCATCTTGCCTAGGTCCCTTTAATCTCTCTTCACATCAGTTTTCTCACTTCCTTTCTTGCCGTGAAAAAAAATCACGGAAGTTGCCCTGTGGCATACTTTACTTTCTGAATTAGTCTGTATGCTTCAGCACAATGGTGATTAACTTGGTTCCTATCCACTATGTTTCTTATAAAGTATTAGTTGGACACTGACTTGCTTGTTTCAATGGTTTGCGGAAGCACAATTTCTTAGGTAACTCTTCTCTGAATTATTCACATCAGTAGGCATACAGAATCTTTATTTCTTCCTTCTTTGGCCAGATGGGTCCCCATGTGGAGAGTCCAATCCATTATTCTTAAAGATGTTGGTTCATCCTTTACAAACAATTACCACAAAGGTCAAGATATCCAGGAGGACAGCTGCAATCAGTTTAAGATTGGCTTCCAGGCATTGCTTTCCCTGTTAATGCAAGCCTTCTACTCAAGGTGATTTCTAATGAGGGATGGAAGATGTAGACTAAGGCCTACTTGTAATCCATCGTAGGGGCTATAGTAGAGAGCCCCTGAAGTGAATAGGGGTCATGTGTACTCTGTTATTTCCCTGGAGAGAAATCCAGGGAATGTACAACAGAACATCAACTTCTTCTCCTTCGATTTTTTTGTCTATGGTAGATTGTCCCATTCATTCACTACTATTGACAGGTGCCCAGGTTGGTGCTTCTATAACAGAGAAGAGGAATCTGTTCAAGTGTGCTCTGTTGGCTTCTCATGTGTCTGAGCAGAGAAGATCTTTGATTGCTAAACATGTGGACAGCAGCTGATCTGGAAATTTAGTTCTGTAGCCTGCTCCTGGTAAAACCTCTGAGCAGTTTGACATGCAAATTCTTTAGTTGTCAGCAACACAGAGGCTCCTTGAATTTTCATTGGCAAAGAGATAGAACAGGATATCTCTAAGGAAGCAACACTTTGGACTTTTTCTCTGGGCATCACAAAAGATCTCAATACTGAGAAGATAGCCTCTGCAGATTCAGTTGTAAAGGAGGTGGAGTTAGCAGGCCTGTTGGATTATGAAAGCATTCTCCAAATGAAAATGTCAATTTCCTAAGATATCAGAGATAAAAGCCTGTCCTGCTTTCCTGTGGCACAAAAGCTATGGAAGCATGGGAGTTTCTGAGGATGGATGCCATTTTATGTATTGTGTGTGTATTTGTGTGTTTCTGTGTTTGTGTGCTAGGAGAAGTATTCAAAACAGTATGTGCTATGCATTGTCTGAGTTTTAATCCTTGGGAGACTTCTGTCTTCTGAGTAGTAGCAGATAGCTCAAGGGGTAGATCTGATAGTGAGGGGAGATGCAAGGATCTGGGAGATATGGTGGGAGTGGGAAACATGTTTGGATGTATTATATGAGGTAATGAAAACAAATTAAATACTTGAAAAATGCAGTATGAATGTGGTCCAAAAAATGGTGTCAATAAAGATGAGAAAGTTTTTCTTTTCTACAAACTTTTATAATAAAACTAGATTCTGGTGGTAAACCCGGTTTACTTGTTCTGCATCAATTTTAAGTTTTATTTTCTAAATCTTTGCTAAAACAAAAAGAAGAAATATACAAATACCAAATTCACTGAATTGCACCTTGCTGCTTGGGTTCAGTTCCTCTAATAAAGGAGGATATCTGGGGATATAAGGAACTTGTTTTTATTTGAGATGGGAACAGCTGAGTAAGGTAAAAGCACAAGAATGTTGTTTAGTCTCCAGTCTGGTGGTATTGGAGCAAGAAATATATCTAAGAGCTCATCAATTTAATGAATGGCATAGTAATGCATCAACTTGGTTGTATGATATACTAGTGTTTGTAGGTAAAAGTGTGATTAGAAAAATAAATAGTTCCCATCTCATAAAGAAATATGTTCTGTGGATAATCTAAAGACGTATACACTGATGTGTCATGAGTAGGTGGGGTCTTAGTAGCACTAAGAACAGTAGTAGATTGTGGTAACCTGTGAGATCATAATGGTTGTCTGGAAAACCCAGTGAGATTCTTCTGGTCCCTTCTCATCTGGACAACAAAAATGGGACAGGTAAGATGTAATGTTTTCTTTGGTTATGTTACTTTTCAAGATCTGTGTCCTCTACATGTTTTCATTTCAGTATGTGCTGGTGGTGATTCTTCTATTCAAGCCACAGCCCAAGCACTGGAATCTGTCCTGGAGCTGGCAGTAGAACCCAAGGTAGGGATACCTGATGGCATAGGTATAGTCTGTGGAAAAGCTAATAAGTATGGAGTAGGAAGCTAAGATGTCCATAACAGGGTGAGTTTTATATTGGGTACATTTCTACAACAAGATTTGAAGCTATTCCTTAGATTAGTTCCTTGTTATGGAGATAGTCATTCCTTCTTGTATGGAAGCTGCTCAACTTCTTCTATCTGAATGTCTCTAAAAGCCTGAATTCACAATGTCATTACCACATGAGAAGACTGCACTGTGGCTCACAATTGAGACTGGTGTCCCAATGACCTAGGAGGGTCCTTTATCAATATTAAAGTCAGGGTGTTGTAGTTGCGTGTTGAAAAATCTTAATTTTGCCTCCGTGCCCTGAGTCATTGTTTTTTTTACTGAGGTTTCTGGACTCTATTTCTGCTAAGAATTGGTTCCATTTCCTCTATTGATGTTGTCTGGAGTTATTAAAATGGAGTCATTCCAAGTAGCTAGTGTCTCAGTTACTTTGATATAAGAATGCTGTACAACCTTTAATACTACCTCCCTCCCATTTATTCTCTCTGGGAGATTCAGATCTTGCCAGAATCTCTTGCCAGACTGTGTGATCAGTTGAGATTGATTTGGTGGGCAGTAAATTGAGGTTTTGTTCAGAGGAGGGACCAGTATGTGGCTGTAATTTCAATCCATCATGGGATTCTACATAAATTAATGTAGTGAGCCAGATTGTTTTAGTGATGCACAATTTTTCTGGTTTTCACATCAGAGCATGAGATGAAGGGAGACTGCTTCCTCTATGATAGGACATGTGGACATTTTATCTTAAGATTTCTAAGGAATTTAATACATAGTGACCTTCTTGTTTTGTTCAGTCTCCCGAGGCCAGGAAGTATCTAAAATACCTTACCAAGTACATGAGAAAACACAATCTCTCAAATCCATTGTTATCCCTGTCAGAACTGATGTACAAGAGTAGCAGCCTAGTGATAGTGTTTTTATTCATGTTGGACAGAAATAGAAAATTGGGGCATTTGGAAGCCCAGGGACCAACCTGTTCTGAGGTCGGGAAAATGAATCCATGATATTCTGGAAGGCAGGAGCCACACTGCTCTCACAGCTCTTTGAAAGGAGTGCCCTATATTAAGTTATCCTATCATTCAGGAAGTCAGGCATCACACAGCTCCGGCAGCTTTGAGACAGGGAAATCTTCCCCACCTGAGGTGGAATTTTCCAATGTAACAACTCCTCTCAGCTCTGCTCTGAGGGGAGAACTCCCCTGGTGTAGCAGCTCCAAAGAGATATCCTAACCTCACCTAACTGAAATGTTCAAACTGAGTTGATGTGTTCTTCTCTGCTTCTTCTCTTCTCTTCTCTTCTCTTCTCTTCTCTTCTCTTCTCTTCTCTTCTCTTCTCTTCTCTTTTCTTCACTGCTTCCTTTCTTGTCTCCTCTTCATGGCTGCCTCCACTTGGGAGAAAGGCCACAGCCACAGTTGTGCTCCCTATGGAGTAGAGTACAGAGTGTTGCCCATTATATAATGTCCCTGGGGTGAGGAGCATCTCAGAGTGACCTCTGACTGCAGACTTTTTTGCCCTTACTTGGCCAGCCAGGAGAGGGTGAAGTATCTTAGCTTAGAGCAATGTGTATTAGTTGAGTCACTTTGCTGATCTGCCAGGTTGGGTCCCCTCAGCCAACTAGGAGTGGGGATCCTGATGATCCTATGGTGAGCTGTCCTGTGGTAATCTGAAGTCCCAGAACTCCCCAGCATAGCATAGCTAGACTTCCACAATGGGGAAATTTAGTAGCTGCACAGTGGTCATCTGGAAAATTTGGGTCTCATGGTGATCACAAGGGGGTGTGGCTTGTGACAGTGAATCCCTTGCAGAGTATGAAGTGAGCTAAGCAGCAGCTCCAAATGACAAAAATGTCCGAAACCAGAGGTGGCACCTTCGGAGGAATCTCAGGGACAGGAGCGGTTGGTGAGTCATGGGCGCCCAATCATGCTCCAGCCTAATAGCCATGAATGCTTGTGAGAAGATCCATGGGTCAAGACCCATCTTGCAGAACGGGTAATAGGCATGGGGTGAGGGTCTTCTGCAGCCACTTCCTCCTGTGGGAATTGCTTTGCTGCCTCTTCCTTGGTGTGCTTGACAGGGATGCGGCCCACACATAGGCCTAGCAGGCAGTAGGGTGGATGTGTCCACGTGAGTCTGCTGGGCGGATCATGAAGGGCAGAGATGGAGCGCCTCTGCCACCCCCCTCCAGCTCAGCCGTCTTCCACTTATCAGGAAGTGGTTTTTAGTGGGTTCTGGCTGGGGCACTCAGGCTCATTCTCCCCTGTCCACTGGATGCTGCTGCTCCTTGGTGGCTGGAACCCAAGCTCACATGGTGCCTTGCCCCAGCCTTGACCTGTGACTGGTTCCATCATCTCTTCCTGGATGCCTGTGAACAATTGCAGCCACTAGCCATCCAGATTTAGGCCAGCCGGCCAAGTTCCTCAAGAAGACCTCTTTCCTGAGTAGAGCCCCTCTCTTACTTTCTACTTGAAATGCTCTGGGCCCATTCAGGAACATGGCTGCCCATGGTGTCCAATGTGAGCTGGTCCCCTGGGCACCCAGGGGTCACTGGCCTTGACTGAGCCCCTTGTGCCTTGCTCTGCTGGGTCTTCTCAGGGTAGCATGGGTAGGGAAGTCTTCTGAATTTAGGAACAGACTTCCTTGCTGACTTCTAGATGGCCTCTGACCAGGCTCTTCACCAGTGGTTGAAGTCCCGAGTTGGGAAACACCCTAATAGAATCCATGATGTTGGATCCCAGAAGGAGAACTGAACATTGGTTTGTTGAAAGTCAGAGGAGGTCAAAACTCTACAGTAGCAGGAAGCAAAACTTCTTGAACGTCATCATCCTCTCCATCATAGACAAACATTAGGTACTACGATGGCAGAGAAAGCCTGGTCTAATAGGAATCAGTCACACTTCACATGTTGCTAAATTCCTCCAGCTGTGTTTAGCCCATAGGAGTTTACTTGGCTCCTTCAAAAAATTTCTGAAATGATGTGGTGGTCCTGATTTATCATAGGCATACATTAAAGGAGTGTATGATGGCAGGATGTTTCCACTGCAATATTTAAAGACCTCACAGTCTTAGAATCTGAGCATTCATTCCCGTAGTTGGCAAAGACCTTTATTTCCTAGTGGTGACCAGACATAAGCTAAGACCAAGGGAGTTAGCATTAGGCACCTGTCCTAATGGAACTCACCATAGATTGAGAAGTAATTAATCACAGGCAGTGTAGGAAAAACACTTTCCTACAAGTAGAGTGCTTGGGGAGTTGGAAGGAAAGAACAAAATAGACTATATTTATGAGTCAGTTTGAGAGTAAGAAATCATAGAAGAATAATACTTACACAGTCAACAGTTTGTTTCCAGTCATGGAGAATTAACCAGTGGCCTCATGAATGCAAGCATGTACGTGATCCAAACCCCAGTTCCTGAGTTTCAAGGTAGAATAGACAGTGTTGTTGATCATTTGAGAAGGAAAACATGCAGGAAAAAGAAAAACGAAAGATATATTTTTCTTTGGGTAAACTACACATGAGGTTTTCAGAGATCAAATCAAAAATCAGGTATGTTATAAGGTGGAAAATACTTCAAAAATTTTAAAATCTTGAAATAGTCATGTATATTCAGTGTGTTGACATTTTTTTGAATTGCTATTGAATCAATTTAATTTAATGGATGTTGCATTCTGTAACAGAATAGATTGTAAGAGGAAGACTTTTTTTTTTATTTGAACTCGGGATCTCATGTAGACCAACCTGGCCTTGAGCTTCTGTTAACTGGTTTGTGGACTCCGTGCTGCATTGTTGATTGGCATAGATCATAGATATTCTAGAGCATTCCCTTTGGAGTTTTAAGCAGCTTTTATAACTTCCATGTGCCCATAACTTTGAGTTGTATTTTAGGGAAGTACAATAGTGCAGCCCCTGCATTCTGTTACCCATAGGTCCTGAGCCTACCAGTGATATTTTCTTCTTCTTCCATCCCAACAGAGAACACCCTCACCCACTTGTATACCCATACAACCTTGTTGGGATCCCCTGTAATGGACTACACCTAGAGAGCTATTCCAGATCACTAAAGATGTAGAACATTTCTTTAAGTTTCTTTTCTTTAAGGATTTTGTTAAAGATTATATGGAATGTGCAGATTTCTTCCCATAAAATGCCCATTTTTAGTATACCAGTCATACCAAAAAAGGAGCATGGGCTATCTTTCCATCCTGTGAGCTCTTCTTCAATTTCCATTGTCAAGGAAAAATGTATTTATCGTTCAAGTCTTCCAATTGCTTGATTAGAGACACCCCAATATATCTGGTGCTGTTTGTAGTTTTGTAAAGGTGTTGTTTCCCTGAATTCTTACTCTGTCTATCTGTCATTTGTGTATATGGGGGGTAAAGACTTTTTAAGTTAATCTTGTAGTCAACCACCTCATTGAAGATGTTTATCCGCTAAAGTTTTTCCTTTTTAGAGTACTATTGAATATGTATGGAGAGACGGGACAACTGTTTCTTGTTCCAGATTTTAATAGAATTACTTTGACTCTCGCTCCATTTAATATGATGGTGGCAGAGTTCATGCTGGAAATTTCCTGTATTATGTTTAGATATAGAATGCATCTCCAATCTCTCCAATAGGTTTATCATGAAGGGGTGTTAGATTTTGTCAAAAACTGTCTTAGGATCTAGTGACATGACATAATTGTGTGATAGAAAAATAAATAGATATCAACTCATAAAGAGTCTTATAACCTGTGGAAAAAGTAAAGAAGTATATCCTTATATGTTATGAGTAGGTGGGATTTTAGAAGCACTAAGAACAATTCTAGAACGTGAAAATATGTCAGATCATGATGGTTGTATGGAAATCCCAATGTGATTCTTATGTTGCTTTATCATCTGGCCAACAAGCATGAGGCAGCTGGAATGCTGGAATGGCTATGTTACTTTCTCAAGATTATTAACATCTACAGTCTTTCATTTCATTGTATGCTTGCATTGATTCTTCAAAACAAGCTATAGCCAAAGCCTTAGAAGGTATTCTGGAGCTAGCACTATAACTCAAGGCAGGAATACTTGATGACATATTCTATGCTCTGTGAAAACACAGATCACTATGTATTAGGAAGCTAAAGAAGTTCATAGCAGGGTGAGTTTTCCACTGTGTATATTTCTTCATGATTTGTAGCTATTTCTTAAATTAGTTCCAGGTTTAGGATATAGGTATTGGATCTAATATGGAAACTGCACAATATCTTCAGTCTGATAGCATCTACAAGCCTGAATTCAGTGTCATTATCATGTGGGAAGAGTGATTACTTTGTGGCTCAAAGATGAGCAGATTAAGTGGTTTTTGTTCTGAATACCACCAACTATCACAATAGTGAGGAGTAGACTAAATTCTCAGTAGTTAGGTGTTTTAGAAATGAAATGTACTCCCCACATGGTAAGTACAATATTCAAGGAATCCAATTCTAAATATCTGTCCTTCTTAAAGTTTGCAAGGTACAATGGTGCTTTTGTTATTGTGACCGTGGAGGTAACTTTATATTTCATATGTGAGTGGGGGTGTGTATACATGTGGCTGTGTAAATATATCTATGTCTTTGCTGGAAATAGAATTCAAACAATTAGTTTTTCTACAGATTTCCACCATGTTCATGTGATTCACATCCTACACTGAGACAGATTGTGTTGATACTTTTTTCATTTGAGTTGAAAGAGGGTAAGTAATGCAGAAGCACAAGAGTGGTGTTGATCTCCAGTATTGTGGAGTGAGAACAGGAGAATCAGAATTATAGATAAGTGCCTAAACATCTATTCGTATATTAACTCATTTCTTTAAATTAAATGTGTGCATTACTATATGCATAGTAGATAAATGTGTGGCAGTAAATGTCAAAAAAGCTACCACTCCTAGACAGTCTTATGCACTTTGGAAAATGTTAGTAAGTATAAATTGATGGGTCATAAGTATGTGGGGTCCCTGTGGCATGCGGACCTGTATTTGATTGTGATAGACTATGAGATCATAATTGCTTAGCAACACAATGACATGCTCTGGGTCAAGTCTCATGGTCACAACAGGCATGGAGCTTTTGAGATGTAGTATTTCTTTTGCTCCTTTTACATTCCTAGGATAAATATTATAGGTGAAAAGCAACAGGTTATTCCTGGTGAAATATTGCCATAAATCAGAATTGTGTTGGTGAAGCACACACTGCTTTCTTTTCGATTTCTTTTCATTCCTTGAGATGAGGGTGGTCTGCTTCCTCCAAAACATGGCAATAGTCCATTATATCCTTGGGGATTTATGGTCTCATGACTCCATTAACCAGTGCCGTCTCCTGAGGCATGCAAAACTATAGAATTCTTGTCCTAGTGGTATAAAATGACAGTTCCTAGTGTCCTCTGTAGTTTTGTTTAGCAGGGAAGCAAAACAGGAATCAACCAGTAGTGCATATAGGGCATTGAAAAGGATAGGCATGCCTGGGGTCCTTGCTTGTCTTCCTAACAGAAAACTGAGGGATCTAAATTTGACAAAGACCCAATCACTGTTCCAAGCTTCTTTCTCTGACCTCTACGCTCATTGAAAGCACGTTTCTTAGAATACACACCACAAAATACATAATCCAACATTTGCAATCATCAGTCCTTCTTTACATTCATACATTCTTATTTCATACTTCTTTCATATATCTATACCTCCTTAACAATTTCCCATTATCATTAATTTTTCACTCACTTATGCTTATTTCTTCCTCATCTTTCATTTGCCTGTATTCCTTCTTTATTTCCTCATTTCTTTTTTCCTTTTTTGCATTTTTAAAGTTTTCCAATAGGAGAGCTATAATTTTACACTTCATTCACCTACCTTTCTGACATTGCTTTTGAAAGAGAAACTCATGTATATTATTACCACAAGGAGTTAATAGAACTGTACTTTGATTTGCAGACTAGACATTATGTACAGCTAAATGATGTGCATTATCCAAAAGTAAAAAGGCGTGTTATTATTCATGAGGAAAACTACAGAACAAGGACCTCCATTCAGGGATAGAAAGGAGCTTCAAAACCAATGAAATAGGAACAGTTTCTTTTTTGTGGAATACCTAGGAAATGGATGCCTGAAATACTCGATTCCAATTGAATCTGATGTTACTAAACTCCATCTTAGTCATGTTCCTCAGGAAGAATGCCAGGATCCAGATCAAGAAATCCCTTGAAACATCACTTTTTAGGCCATGTGTTCCTCCTTGGCAAGTTGCTCCCTAATTACAGGTGGAAGAAAGTGTACCAAAGGACCTAATTGTAATGTAAAATAGAGACTGGGGCTTCAGGAAGCTCCCAAATTACCGGGGAGCATTCATAACTTTTTCTTCATTTAGATTGGAACGCAAGCCTCAGAAGGTGAAGGAGAGGGAATATGCTATGTATGTTGCAGATGTAAATCAGCACCTCTCCTACTTATCCCCTTAAATTTTAAACAAGAAACAAATATTGTTATATAGTAGAAGCCTCATAAAATCACAAGTCTGATGTGGAGCCTATTATGACACATGTTATACAGTGCAATTATCACAGGCATGTGCTCTTATTAGTGTCATTTTCTAATCTTATTACTGTTAATATAAAATCATTCATTAATTGTAATCACTGGAGTGGATGGAGGTAAAAATGTCCATGAAATGGCGAGTGACCATGCATATTGTGTATTTCCCCTATAGACAAAGCCATGCCACAAAATATACAGAAGACATTGGAAAATGGAATTGTGTATGTAGTTGATGTAGTACAGTACATCTCTTACTTGTTCTCTTATTTTAGAACAAGGAGCGATGATTGGTCTTTGGCACATTCTCATGCAGCCACAACCATCCTCATGAGCCCAGAATAAATCTGGTTATCATGAAGAGATCACAGAATTAAGTACATTATTTAATCAGTAAAATTGGCTATTCTTGTGTCTGAGAATATTGGCTGATATTGGCAACTGTATGAACAGCATCTGTTCAGTGAAATCAATTCCGTACCCTTCTCCTTGTGAGAACTTGGAACACATCAAAATATATACAGCAACACAGAGGCATGGGCACCCGCAGGCCAAAGGGTCAGTGGTTCGGAGGGAGTTTCCCAGTGCTGTACTGCTTGAGCAGGGGCAAGCCTGGAAGATAAAATTCCCAATCCCTTTGAGCAGACCTTAAAATATCTGTTCTTTCCTCTGGATGGAAAATGGTGTATTATCAAATTGTTCCCCTTGCCCTTTTGTCTCTCTTTCTTGCAAAGCCACATACAAGGAGCATTAAGTGAATGGGTTGCTTGAATAAAGGATTGGGTGAAAATATTGAGGGATAAATGTAGTCTAGTGGAGTGTTGATAAAATCCATGCCAGTTTTCACAACCCATAAAATACATAGGTAGCTCTGGTGTCAGCTAAGTACTAAGTCAGTACAAAACTAATTTCCTTTTAAAATATTAGGGTCTGTTGAACAAAATCCATGTGGTTTTCTGTCAGTGTGAATATTTTTGTCTCATCTATGTCATAAATGTGGATTTTATACCACTGGTTTTTTTTCTTTTAAGTAAAGTCATAAAATTGGTTTCAAAAAAGAGCTTTATTGAGTAAAATAGATTTCATCCTGTAATTTTTCACTTCTGGTGCAAGAATGTCTTACTTTTACCATTTAGTTTGGCTTCTCTCAATTCCTAGCAGATTTCACTTCTTGTTACTTTTTTTAGAGAAATTACTAATTTGAAGATATAAAAATTTTATTAAAATCAACAGTGATGCTAAAGGTTATGGAATGTTATTTAAACAAGATTATAAAATGTAAACTCAGTTAACCATTTTAACAAATTTATTTTTTATTTGTTACAAACCATATGATTTTTATTACTAGGGCATATGTAAATAAATGGTACTTACTAATTGGATCTTGGATCATTGATTTCTGCGTTATGTGGAATTTTTATTTTTTATTATTTTAGGAAGAATAACTTTAGGTACTTCTTGAGGGAGGAAAACAGAGATAATCTTTATGAATTCATACAATGATGTTAACTTTGTATTTGCAAATAGTATTTAGTATGATCTATAAACATTGTATTGATGAAATTCTGATTTAAATTTCCCTACAAAAGATAAATTTTCATTTTGCTTGCTTTTTGAGAATCACTTAAATCCAGCCTATGCCTAAATCCATTGTCAAGAAGATTTGAGTTTTAGGTGTCCTTTCTTAATTCCCATTAGACTCAGAGCTCAGACCTGAATATCTGGAACCCTCAAAGGTACACACAGCTGCTTTCAGTTTTGGCCTATGTTTCATTAGGTAGAATGAATGGTGCTTCTTGGTTTGGTTGGGTCTGGGTAATTGCCTGGGAAGAGGAAAGATGTTGTGACAGACGTGGTTATAGCTCATAATGGTTCCCTGACAATGCCTAGGAGAATGATAGGGTGGGAATGCAAGCCCCGTGCTTGGTAGGCAAAGTGTCAGTAGACATATAAGGTTTCTCCTTTAGACCTGTCTTCCCCACAACAGGATCTTAGACAGCCTGTCACTTTAGGTGAAATTGGGTGCTTAGACCTTTATACTACATGTTGTGGTTGAAGCATGGCAGAATTCATCTAAACCCAGACAGAATGGCAGGTAAAGGATCCACTCTGGATCCATTGGTTTTTAGATTTAATGTTTTTGGCTCTTTCTCAACTTCCATCAGTCTTAGAGCTCACACCTAATCAATTGGAGACCTCATAGGTACACCTAGTAGACTTGAACTCTGCCCTTTCTTGTCTGAGAGGTTTTTACCAGGAAGGAAAGCAGTTCTGAGTCTAGAGCCCCATTGAGATGGGAGGTTGTCTTTGGTGTGGTATCTGTTCAATTTCCCATGTGACCAGATATCTATGACACCACCAACTAGCTTCCCTACAGACCACCTTTAGCCTGAGGCTGTCTTGGCAGTCCTCTTTGATCTCAAAGCTTGAATATCAGCAGGTTCAGTGAGAGTTAGCACACCCAATTCTTGCCTGAGAGCCTTAGTGGTTTTCCAGGTGGGCAGAGTCACGTAGAATTCTCCAGGATCTCTGGGGAGTTCCAAGTCAAAATGTGCTGATGTTCCACAAAATGGCAATGTCCAGTCCTTGGTCCCCAGATCCTTTTTTTGTTTGTTTCTGAGAATGCTACTCTGTGGTACAGATTGCCGTGGGTTTTTTGTAACATTCCTATGGACCTATACAACAACTTCTGTGTCCTCAGATTCCCTGAATGGAATGAAGTATCTCATGGTAGAGAAATTGAGATGTCAGCCTATTCTGTGACCCACAGGTACTGAACTTATCACCCATAACCACCTCTACCTGCACCCCTGCCCTGAATCCTCTTACCTACTGGTATGCCGATACAAGCTTTCTACAATCCCTTGTAGTGGACTGCAATTAGAGAGTCATCTCTCTCCATGCCTGGCCTATAAGGTAAGCTGAAACTTGGATTCTACAGTCATTTTTAAGTTTTCTGTTTTTTGTTTCTTGTTTTTGTTGTGTTGTTTTGTTATGTTTTGCTCAGGAAATTCCATACAGAGTTGTCCGAGGGCGCAAGGTAGTTGACATTCTTGGTGCACTACTGTCATCAAGTGAAATTGTTTTGCAGGTCTGCCACCTGGTCCCTGTTTTTCAGTGGATATGCCCAGCACTTTCCTTGCTAGACAGTACTATCTCCAATTTCCTGCTAACCTGTTGGTCCAAGAGAGCTGTAGGGAAAAGCATAATCTAGGTGGGCCTGCCACACAATAGGCCTAGCACAACATGGTTTGGCTTGCTCCAAGCAGGAAGCATAGCCTCCCATGTCTTGAGGTTGCCACCTCAGGATTATGAGTATTTCTTTGCAAGGGAATTTGTATCTGTGAATGAATCTGGGTTGAAAAAGGGGAACATAATATACATGCCATTGTTCACTAGGCCACCCACAATCATTTGAACGATGCTTATCAGTAGCCCACAAACCTTACATCCAAGAACTACACAAGCTGAACATCATCACTTCAAGTCTGTGCCCAGTTTGCCTGAGCAACACAGCCTTTATTAAAGGTCCTATGTGTTTTATCAATTTTACTCCATCCCTACCATCCTCAATCCCTCCTTGCTCATCATTGTCTGTCTCCTATTCTCTCTGACTTTTTCTTCTTTGTCCTCATTTCATTAATTTTTTGTCAGAAATTAGGATCTCTCTTAGCTTGGCTGCAGGTGGAGCTCAGGGATCATGACATGAGACAATATTTCTGCTCCAGAGCTGTATCCCTATCACTCTTAAAAGAGTTGTAGTGACGTGGACATATGCATCCTCCTTAAGGATAAAAGGAGAAATTAGCCCATGATATTCTGTATCCTTGATTCAGTTCCATTGATCCTCATATTTGTTTTTAAGTAAATACCATGCTCCTTTCATTACTATGGTTCTTAATAAATCTTAACATCTGGAAAGTTGATACCTCCAGAAGTTCTTTTTTTTTTCAAGATTACTTTTGTTATTATAATTTTTTGTTGTTTCATTTTCCCTATGGAAGTGAGTATTGACTTTATTGTCAATATTGTATTGGGATTTTGATAGGGATTGCACTGAATCTGTCAAATGCTTTTGGTAAAATGTGTATTTAACTATGTAAAGGCCACCAACCCTGGAGCATGCGATATCTTTCTATCTTCTAAAATCTTCTTCAATTTCCCTTTTCAAGGACTTAAACTTTTCTGACATTCAAGTCTGAAACATGGTTTATTGGAGTCATCCAAGAAACCATATGTTATTTGTAGGTATGGTGAGAGGTGTTGTTTCCCTGATTTCTTTCTTGGTCCATTTTTCATTTGTATATTGGAGGCTAACAGATATTTTTTTGAGTTGATCTTATAGGTTGTCACTTCATTGAAGGATTCTACTAGTTATACGAGTTATCTGGTTGAGTTTGGGGGTTACTTATGAATATATACATTAATTACTTTCCAATACATATTCGCTTGCTGCCCTTCTTCTGTCTTACCCCTTCAAGTTTGAACTTCTTATACTCTATTGAGTAGGTATGGAGAGAGGGAACAACCTTGCCTTGTTAATGATTTTAGAGGAATTGCATTGTGTTTGTCTCCCTTTAATTTGATAGTCTCTGTAGGCTTGCTGTAAATTGCCTTTAGTATATTTAAGAGTGGCCTTTGTATCCCATATCTCTTAAAATATTTTATTAAAAAGAAGTGTTGCATTTAGTGAAAATATTTCTCACCGTCTAGTGAGATGATCAGTTTTTTATGTCACAGAATTCATTGAATGATTTTCATATAATTGACTACACAAGATAACAGATGCCAGTTTCTGTTTTATATTTAATAACAAATAAATAACAGATAATGCTACTCACTAGGATCTTAGGGAAGTCCTGTTAACTAGAGTACTTTAATATCTGATAAATTTGCAAACTTTTGATTTTGTTGAGGTAACCTTCTGTAAATCACTAGATGATACCTTTCTGATTCAGATATAATCACAACAGTGCTCTGTATGGAGACACTTGCCTGAAATCCTACCACTTATGAGGTAGAAACTGGGGAGCCAGAAGTAACAGGACTGAGATATATGAGACCTTTCATGAAAACAAACAAATCTTTGTAGAAATGCCATAATCAAGGAGAGAAACAGATATAGGAATGATTAACAACTTTGAATAAGATAAGGTATTTCTAGATGCATCTGAGGTGGGAGTAAATTAACTAAGGTGTGGGAACATGTGTATGGTTATGACCCAGTGGCCAAATATTTCTGAGTTTAATCCTTTGATACAGGTACAGTTAGTACAGGTCTGAGGCAGAAAGCTCATTTCCAGGTAGAAGTTCATGATCAGCCTGGATTCCTTAGAGACATTATCAGTGAAAACATAAATTAATACTGTTGCTAGCTTTATAGCTTGAAGTAGGGAAAACTCTCTCAGCTTCAGTGTTCTATTTGTTCTTTTAAAAAAATTAAATATTGTATTATTTAGTTTATTATTTATTTATTCTTCTCTATATTCCTCAATTTATATGTTCTTTTATTCATGTATTTATTTACTCATTTATTTCAGACACCGTGTCTCTTTGTACCCTTGATAGTGTTGGAAGTCAATATGTAGGCAAGGGTGGCCTCAAGCTGTCAAGAGATCCAACTGCTTCTGCATACTGAGTGGTGAGATTAAAATAACATCCCAACAAACCCAGCAAGTGTCAGTTTCCTCACCACAAGATGGTATTACACACCAGCCTTATAGAATATTAGAGAATACTCCATAAATCATAGCCATTATTTCATGGAAAAATGAAGCATACAGATATACGAAAATAGCAAACAGAGTAATGTATTTTATGCAATGCGTTTGAGGAATCTTTTGGCATATATTAAAAGTTTTAATTGAGTGCTCTTTACTTTTTTCTTTTAAAAAATGTGAAAAACGTCATGATTTGCACGTCAGTCTTGCACAAGGGACATGCTCATCGTCTCTGTATCATTCCAGTTTTAGTATATATGCTGCTAAATCACTCACTCTTTATTTACTGTATTTAAAATTCCCTTCGAGAAGGGTCGAATTTAGCTGCTGGCTATTGACTATGCTGTGTAATGACCTATGTTTGTTTTTCTTAATGATGGAGGTCCACCAATTGCTTAAGATTGACTTTGTCACTGCCCCACAGAGTAACATTGCAGTTGGTAATGCTACTGTGCAGCTGCAGAAATCTATTTAGTTCAATCTCACTCTCTGCCACCCCATGCTTAGCAACAGTGTTAGCTGATGGCATCACATGTACAACAATAATTCAAGTGCTGTCAGGGCATATAGTGCAAAGCACTGTTACCTCACAATGTCTTCAGAGTTAGGGAAAAATGCTTCCCTTTGCCTCATTAGCACTTATTCAGACCACACTGTTTAACCTCCTTAGATGCCAGTCATGGTGACAGAAACAATTATCTGGTCCTTTTGCCTCCAGGTCACTGGTTCTTATGGCTGAGCCCTTTCCTTGCCTGGATATCTGGAATTAGTACAATGAGGGAACTCAGATGCCCCTCTGAGAAGGCTCCCTAATTTTCGGGAAGCTTGTGGTATTTTAAGTCCAGGAGGTAGGCCAGAGGAAATAATAACTGTCTTGAGGTCTGGGAGTAAATTATGATCTCTGGCATTGGTGAGTGGGAGTTGCAGATACCTAAGGTGAAACTATGTCTGGGGTTCCGGTATTTCTGAGTCTTATGTTTCCCAGAAACTGGGACTGAGATTCTGGCATCCCTTCAGCCTCATGTGTCATTCTTTATTGTACAGTTCAGGGCTTCCACGGGATGTCAGGGCTGGTGGTGTCTGCAAGGTTTAGATTTCCTTTTCCTCAGCCTGTGTTTTAATTCTTCTGGAACTAACTAAGAGAAGCAGCTTTTGCAGGTTCTCATTATTTCTAACCAATGCCAAAGTAGTCAGTCTCTGAGGGTAGGCATCACATCTGAGGTAGATAGAAGCCTTGGGACATGAAGGTTTCCTATGTGTCTTCTTGTGCTGGACACTCAATGAGTATCTAGGGCTCCTGGGCTTTTCCTGTGACATGGTGTTATACTGCTTCAAGAGAGATTTTAGGACTCATTGTTTCTCCTGGTTTTGTGGTGGTAATAGACATAGGATAATACTGTGATTTCCAGGGAAATGAAACCTGAGTTTTAAAGCACTATGAAACAGTTTCTGGAAACTGCCAATCCTGGAGATTCACAAGATGACCCAGACTTCTTTTCTCTGGAGCATTCCCAGATACACTGCTGTGGACAGAAGAAACTTAGTTCTGGCAAGGTCAGTAATGAACTGGTCTCAGGCAGTTGGGTGGGATGAGTCTTCAGATCCTGGGAACCCAGGTATTGCCACACTAAGGGCCTGTGGTTCTGAGTCCTAAGACTTGATCTGTGCAAAACATGGAATAGTGAGTGTTGTCTTAGTGAATCATTACTAAATAAGCTTTCCCGTTGACTTTGTCCCATTGTTTGATCATTTTCCTGACAGTGTACCATTTTCTGTTTTAGGAAAACTGTATAAAAGGTGTTTTATTTATTTCTTATTTCTTAATTTTTTATTTTCTTATATCTTATTCTTTATTTCTTAAACTTTCTTGCATTAGCATTCAGCTTCTGTTAGCACTCCTGATCCCCTTTTTTTCTGTCTTCTCTTACTTCTCAACCCTTGGTCTTATCTTTCACAGGAAACTGACACTGAAATATAACCTCCTGGTCAAAAAACAGGGATGCCAAGGATGCAGGTAAGGGTATTTCCTTAATTTATAGATAAATAAGAGGATCCAAGCTAGAGGTAAGGATAACACAAGAGACAGAAGATGTGGGGCTCAGTAACATAGGGTAACAGGATTCTAAAGAGCTCTTTATTATTCAACATTTGATTCATTGGCTTATCTATTCTGCTATCTGTAGTGTATTGCTAAAGCATTTAGAAAAATTCTATTTATTGTAAGGAGTTTTGGTTGTGATACCTGCTAAGGAACCATTATTTTGTTTTCTTATTTGGGACATGACTTTATTTTTTTCCTCTTCACCATTCAGGTTGCTACTTCTGGTTTTATGTGCTCACATCTTCTATTCATCAAAATAGTAGTTTTTAGTATGTGAAAAATCATTGTCTCAGTATTCTTGTGTCTTGGTATTTAAACTCTGACATATCTTTTGAGTGGTTATGTTTGTAATTCAAACATATACAAATTTGCAGAATTTTTGTGCCTGAAAATATAAGAATACATCCTCCTTCTCATTCTGAAAGAACTCATAATATTCCCAAGAGAGCAAGGCTTAAGAAATTGAGAAAGGCTATTTCTGGAAAGGCATCAGGAGATCATTCAAATAATTAAACTAACTAGTGTAATTCTGAATTATATGTTTCTTCAGAAGGTGGAGGCATTCATAATAATTTGTGGGATTTTTCTTTTTGAGACAGAGTTTCTGCGTTGTAACTTTCATGTCTCAACACTCACTGTGTAGATTAGGCAGACCCCAAAATCACACATTCTGCCTGCCTCTCCTTCATAGTTCTTGAATTAAAGGTTTGTACCACTGCCAAAGGAATATATGTGGAATTTTATAAGTGTTCCCTTATTTGTACTGGGGACTTGGTCTGAATTAGTTTCTCTCCTGGGCCTTAATTCCTGGGATAAAACCAAGTTCTCCTTCAGTGTTCTAGATTACTGGGACTACAGGCTCCTTTAAAACTCCCCACTATTATGGTTTCCTTTCTCTGTCTATGGAATGGAGAAAAGAAAGCTTCAGTTGTTTTTTTAAGACTCAAAGATGTTCATGTTTGTGTTTAGTGACATTTTGTTTTAGCCCAGTGTAAATTTCTGATATAAATGTGCTGTTTGAGATTGTCATCAGTTATTGCATGTGTTCTATGTCCTCCCTCCTCATTGGAATCCTAGTTAATTTTAAAAAAATCAATTTCATGGGGCAAGAATTTTAGACATCTCCCACCCCCTCACGTTTTTCAATAGCCATTTGTCCCTGAATTCTTCCTCTTCTGCCTCTTGAGTTCAGGGGTAGCAGGTTGTGTCCGTTCTTGCTTCTTAAGATTCTTTTCCCTGTTTCTGTCTTTACACACCTTCTCTGGATGTGGATTGTGTGTGTCTTTTCCACTTAAAGCCATGATGTATGGAAAAGGACTTAATTACATGCCTAAAACTAGATATATGGTTGCCAAGACCTATAGTGGCTTGGAGCCAGGGTCTTGGGGTCATTGCATATTTAGATCCTGAGATCCTTGATCTTACCACCGTATGGGGTTTTTTACTCCAAATGCCATTGTGTGCTTGGTATGTGTCACATTCGATATATCCTATTTTTCCTTTGTGAGACATTACTTGATCAATTTCCTATTGCATTTATCTCTCTATTAAATAGTATTTGCTGACAATTTCCTTTTTTTCTATTCAAGAAAATTGTATGTCAGATGCTATATTTCTTTATTTAGGTTTGCCTAGTTTTTAATTTATTTTAGTAAGTAGGTTTATGTGATTGACTATTTCGTATATACATAACACATATACTATATGTATATAATACATATTCTATATTGTGGTCAATTAAGTATCATCAATTTCATTCCTTCTGTATGATACACATTCTCTCCTGCCTCTCTTAATCTTACTCCTGGTGTCCCTTACCTTTTTCTCATCCTTTCTTTCATGTTTTATTTTCCCTTTTCTGTCAGAAATTGGGTCATCAATAAACTTGGAAGAAGATGGAGTTAAGAGACACAGGCTTGTCGGAAGAGGTATCTGCTCCAGAGCCACATCCCTGGAACCAAACAAGGGATATACAGTGACTGCCATAGACATATGCATCCTTATTTTGTGTACAAGGAAAGCAAGTAGCCAAAGACAGTCTTCTCCCTCATGGTGACTCTTAACAGAACTGCCCCAAAATGACCAGTCATATACTGAACCATAGAGGCAGATTTTGACTGTCCTATGCCTCCTCTAACAAGTTCCAACAACATTGAAATTACAACACATGTTCAGCAAGGGTAATAATGGATTCCCCTGACTGGGTTACCTTGCTTCTTATCCAGGGAGAATACCTTGTGTCAAAGGTTGAAAAAACACTTTTTCTTACTCTGCCCTGTCCTTTGATATCAGTTGGAAGAATAATTACTTACCAGTGGTTCTAAAATTTACACTCAATTGAATCTGGGGTCCAAGATGATTGTGTGTATTGTGTGTGTGTGTGTGTGTGTGTGTGTGTGTGTGTGTATGTGTGTGTGTTTATGTCTAGTACATGTGTGTGAGTTTTGTGCAGTTATTCCTTTTGAGTCTACTCGACAAGATTCTACTCCTCAGAGACTCCATAAATGTGGCAGCATCCACCTGAACATAGATCCGAGGGTCCATGTAGGGTCTATCCTGGAGCCATTGGAAATATTTGAGTTTTAATGGTCTTTCTAAATTTCCATGTGACTCATGGCCCAAACCTGAGAAGCTGGAGCCCTAACAGGTACACAGCTGCCTTGAGCATTGCCCTATACCCAATAGGTAGGCTGAAAGACTCTTGATTTGGTTGGGTCTGGGTGGTGTATTGGCCTGGGGAGAAGAAAGGGGTTGTGACAGGCCTGATCATAGTTCATAATGGTTTCCTGGCAATGGCTAGGAGACTGATAGGTTGGAGATGCAAGCGCACTGCCTGGTAGGCAAGGGGGCAGGAGGCATGTAATGTTTCTCCTTTGGATCTGTCCTTCTCCCACAACAGAGACCTGGGCAACCTGACTCTACAGGTAAAATTGGGTCCCTGGATGCTTATAGGCACTGTTGTCGATGATGTGTGGCAGAATTCACATGAACCAAGATGGAATGGCAACTGAAGGAACCAGCCTGGATACATGAACAAGTTTGAGGTGTTTTTGCCGAATTTCTCAACTCCCATCACACTCAGGGCTCAGACCTGAAAAACCGGAGCCCTTTCAGGTACACAAACCATCCTTGTGCATTGCTGTTTTTCCATTGCAAGGCTTCTTCTCCCAGAAATGGTAGTAGTTCTGTGTCTAGAGCCCCATTGAAACGAGTTGTGATTTTTGGCGAGGTATATGCTCAACTTCTCATGTGATCATAGTTCTGTGACACCACCATTTAGCTTCCCTACAACCCAGGAATCATCTTACGCATTCTTGGAAGGCCTTCTTGACCTGAAAGTTTGGATTTCAGCTGGTTTACCAAGTGTTAACCTACCCAGCTCTTGCCTGACAGCTCTAGTCATCTCTAAGATTGGCAGAGTTAAGGAGAGTTTAGCAGAATCTCGGGGGAGGCACAAGTCAAAATGTCCTAGCTGAGCCACAAGAGGGCAGTGTCCAGTCCTGGATTCCCAAGTTTCATTTTTTTTTTTCTGCTTAAATCTTTAGCATGGGTTTTCTGGAGCATTCCTTAGGACCTATACATCAAGTTCTTGGCCTCCCAGGTGCCTTGAATTGAATGGAATTTCCCAGGGATTGCAATTCAGGAGCCCCTTGATCTGTGACCCACAGGTCCTGGATCTTCTCCCCATTCCTACCCACACCTTCACCCCTGCCAAGAATCTCCTTACCTACCTGCATGCCCACAACTTTCCTAGCCTGTAAGTAATGCTGTGAATTTGGAGTCTGTATTTTTTTTTTACTCAGTAAAGATCATACAGAGTTGGTCCAGGGCACAAGGTGCTTAAAGTTCTTGGTGCTCTAATGTTATTAAGTAGAACTATTTTACAGATTCTGCCATCACATCCCTGTCTTTCAGTGCTGGATCTTGCTACACAGGGATGACTCAGTTCTACTATAGTCCTGTTGGCCCTGAAGTTGTGTGGGGAAAAAACAGGGTCCATCTGATTCTTTTCCCAGAAGACTGAGTCCTACCACAGTGCAGGTCCAGTGCCACAGAATTTGGCTTGTTCTAATCTGGAAGAACAGCCTTCTAGGTCTTAAGTGTTAGTCCGGATTGTAAGGATCACCTTGCAAGTGACTGTATATCTGTGGTCGAATCAGCATTGAGGAAGGGAAACTTATTCCACATGCCAGTGTGTACAAGGCAACCCACAATCTCCCTACTTTTTGGATGATGCTCATCAGTACCTCACACAGCTTCCTTCCAGGAACCACACATGCTACAAAAAACCTTTTGATGTCTGCGCAAATTGTCAGGGCAACACAGCCATTATTGTCATATGTGTTTTATCTATTTTACTTCATCCCTACAGTCCTCATTCAATACTTGCTCATATTTGTCTACCTTCTATTCTTTCTGATTTTATTTTTCTTCTGTTGTTTAAACTTTTTCATAAGAAAATTGGACTCTTTTTGAGTTTGGCTGAAGGTGGTGTTCAGGATCACCGACCTAAGAGAAAGCATTCCTGCTCCAGAACCACAATCCTAGTACCCTAAAAGTTTTCTGAGTTGCACCACCATGGACATATGCATCCTCTTTTTTGGGTACACAGGGCAAGTTGCCCAAGACATTCTTTTGGCTCAGGCACTGTACCAAGTTGTCAGGGTTAGACTCTCCATGCCTTCCTTAAAATGCCTCCTGCTGTGATTCTCAACACACATGCATAAAGCATACTTGTTGATTCTCCTGATTTGTTCACCTTACATATTACAAAGGGAGAACACCCAGTTAGAAAGGTCAAAATGTACCTTTAGTTTGCTCTTGCCTGTCCAATGATATCATGTGGAAGAGTAATTTATTACAAGAGGCTCAACAATTAACAATAGGCAGAATCTGGGGTCCAAGAAGACTGTGTGTGTCTATGTGTGTGTTCATTATTAATGAGTTCACTATTGAGTAATTTTGCCCCAGAGATCCCTGATAGTGCCAGAAATGTTGCTGTGGGTAACAGTCATAATGGTCATGTCAGAGTTGTCTGGGAATGTCATGTTGTTTTGTGTAGGAGAGGACCTTTAGGGCTCCACCCCTCAGCACAAGCTCAAGCGGTCATAATATCTGGATGTGCCCATGTAGTGCTGTGACCATATATGGCTCAGATGATGAGAATAATTCCATGGCAACAGTTTGAAAGGTTGCAAGAACAGTCCTGAGGAGTGGCTTCCATGGCACTTCTGAGAACTCAGAGCAGTTGCAGCCTGAGGGAGCTCCCTTTGCAGCATCAGAGAGGTTGACTCCAGGAGGATATAGAAAGAAATGCTGGGAATATCTTCATGAGGCAGGAAAAATCATCTTTTTCTATGGGCCAAAATGTACAGTCTCAACCCATGGAGTTGGGTCTCTAGGGATTCTCAAATGATGGTAGGAAGGGTACTTCTGGGGTAGTGTAAATCATTTCCCACGTGAACCCTTGTATATCATGTGATTTTGAGACAGGCCTTCCATCCCTGGATGAACAACACTATGATTGTACATATGAGAGAAGAATATAGATGGAGAGAGCAATGGAAAAAAGACAGGAGACTGAGACAGAGAGGAGAGACAGAGAGAGAAAGAGAAGGAGAGGGAGAGAGGAAGGAAGGAAGGGAGGGAGGGAGAATATGAATATGTGATGGTGGTCAAAACCATTCTCACATGACAGCCACTTATTCCTGTTCCTTGGTTGTAGGCCACAGGCGAGAAAGGATGATGGTGACTTGAGAGGTTCCTATGATGCAGGACTGCAGACTGCTTCATGCTTTCTGATGGGACCAGTCCAAAATGTATGTTCTCCCTAGTATGTATTAGCCCAGTGGTTCTACTTGAATCTTATCAGAGAGCTCTGTGTTTGATGTGTTCCTTGCCTTGGCAATAGGTAGGTGGATGTCCCCAGAAGACACAGAATAATACAAATCTGAGATTAACTTGATGATTTAGAGAAAGAAAAGAAAAGCAATTATCGTGAGGGATTCCTGTTGTTGGGGGTGATTGGGGTGTTGTTAGGCTCGGGTGAGGAGATAGGTTGGGACTGACTTGGAGATAGCTAATAATAGCTACCTGGCAATGCCTTAGTTGAAGAACCAAACCGATGGCCTGGTATGCAAGGCAGCAAGTGGGATGTACTGTTTCTCATTTAGACACATTCCAGTCACCCTAACAGGGTCCTGGACAATCTGTGTCTACAAGAAAAATGAGGCAACATATCCCTGATCCCATATGGCTGGATACCTAAGGGAACCAGCCTGGATTAATTGTCAAGAAGATTTGAGGTTTTTGGTAACCTTTCTCCTCACCCATCAGACTCAGTGCTTATACATGTGCAACTGGATTCTCATAGGTACACACAAAAGCCTCTGGTTTTGTCCTTTGTCCATTACTAAACTTCTGCTATGTGGAAAGGCAATTCTGAGCCTACGTCCTGATTAACACAAGTAGTTGTCTTTCTTGTGCCTTCTGCCTCTCTTTCCATGTCTGTGGAGTTTTGTGATACCACCACCTTACTGACTTACTACCCCAGGGCCTGTTAAGAGGGCCTTCTTGGCAGGGTCACAAAGTGTCAACACACCCAAATCTGGAGTGGCAGCTTTAGTGAGGTAGGTGGAGGCAAGGAGAATACAATAGGTTCTGTGGGCAGAAACAAGTTGGGATGTCCTGGTTAGGATACAAGAGGACTATGTCAAGCCTTTATTTCCCACAGCCATGTTTTTGTGTCTGAGGCTACTCTCTTGTGTTGAAGATTGACATGGATATTCTGGAAAATTCCATTGGAGGTCTAGGCAGCACCTTCTGAATCTCCCCACCACCCACAACTAAGTACAATAGCTCAGGGCATTGTAGTTATGGAGCCCCTGTGTCCTAGGTTCTGTGACTGCCCCACAATTCCTGAATCTACCACCCATCCTCTTCCCCAATACATCCCTATATGAAACCCCCTCCCCTCCCTGCATCCCCATACAACCTGCTAGAATCCCCTATGTTGGACTGCATCTAGAGAGCCATCTCTGAGCCTGTCCTAATCTAGAAGGATAGCTGCCTCTTCACATCTAGAGGTAGATGTTTATTGTTTTATTTTTACATATAAAGGACAGAGGGAGTGGTCTCAGAGCATGAATTCTTTAGTATTTGTTCCACTAGTGTCATTAAATGGAATGGTTTTGTGGAACCTGCCAGCAGGTATCTGTGCATTTCTGGACATTACCAGCAACCTAAGCAGCACCTCTGGTCCCAGGTGAACAGGACTGGCTTGGGACTCCTGCAGCCTTATTGGCCCAAGTGTTGTGTTGAAGAAAGTAGGGTCCAGGTGAACCTTGGCCCTTGAGGCTAAATCCTGCCCATTGCAGGCCAGGTGCCATAGGGTATGTCTTGCTGCAAACAGGAAGGGCAACCTCAAAGGTCTTGAGGTAACCATGTGTGTAGAGATTATTAGAATCTCTTTACAAGGGACTCTGCAACTGAGGCTTCATCTGGGTTTAGGCAAGGAAACTTATCTCACATGCCAGGGTTCATAATGTCACCCACAGGTTCCTAAATTTCAGGTGATCATCAAAACTAGCATGCAGAACTCACTTCTCAGACCCCCATACACTGCCAGCATCTCTTCTAAGTTGTGATCAGAATGACAAAGCAACATGCCCATTGTGGTCCTCTGAGTTTTATCCATTTCACTCCCTCTGTTCCATGCTCATTTCCCATCTCACCTCTCTTTCTGCCACCTGTTCTCTCTTTGTTCTCATTTTTCTTTTGTGTTCTCTTTTGAGCTTCTCTGCAAATATAGTCCAGAACTATCATTGATCAGTTCAGAGTTGTCTGGGAAGGACAGGGTCTTTTATAGTGGAGACCCTTTGCGGACCCAACCTTCAACACAAGCTCATGTAGGCATAATATGTGTACTCATCCTTTGATTGCTGTGACTTCTGAATGTCTCCAGACGGCATGGTATGTGGAGTGTTTTAGAGGCTATCATCCCTATGGAGCTGGGCCTCTGGAGACTCTCAGCTCATGGAAAAAAATTATTCCTGTGGGATAGTGTAAAGCATTTCCCAAATGAACATGGTACTATCATACACTATCCAGACAGACCTATCTGACTTGGATGCTCTGGCTATAAATATATATACGAGCATATACTAGTGAGGGAAATAGAGAGAGAGGTCAAAGGAAGAAAGAATGGAAACAGAAAGTAATAGATTATAGACAGATGATAGATAGATGATAGATAAAGATACACAGATGGAGAAATTGAGAAATAAAATGAGAGGAAAATCAGTTTGAAATTGTAGGTATATTTGCCTGGAGCTTCGTGATCAAACCCATTCTCTCACATGGCAGATCTTTGGTCTCTCACTCCCATTCCTTGCTTCTAGTCAAATGGGGAGAACAGATGAAGGAACAATGACTGTTTCCTCTAAGCATGCCTTACTTTGTTATGAAGTCACTGATTAGGGCAGAGGTGCGTACATGCTGCGGATATCGTGTTGGGATTAGTCAGGCATGTGTCTTCTGCCTTGTGTCTAGGTACTCATATGTCTACTTTAATCACTTCAGAGAGCTCTGACTTACCTGTGTGCCTAGCCCTGGACACATGAAGAAGTATGAGTCTATAGAGGGCTCAAAATGATACATATTTGAAAGAACCTTGTGGACTTTAGAGAAAGGAAAAGGAGCCATGTATCCTGAGTGGTGCCCTCTTGGGTTGGGTTTGGGTTGGGTGGAGGTGGTTTATTGAACTGCTGAGAGGAGATGGGCATATCTCAACATAGTTGAATAGGAATGCCAATCAGACAGATATGATTAGGGATAAGCCCACTAAATGACAGGCCAGGGGCTAAGAGGGATGAAATATCTCTTTTTTAGAAACATCTTTTCCCTACAACAGTGTCCTGCACTTCCTGCCTCTTCAGATGAAGTTGTAGGTGGATTCTCCTGGCTTATGGTGGTTCCTGCTATGGATAAAGTTTGGCAGCATCCCCGTGAACCTAGATGGAAGGTTTCCTGATGTCACCAGCCTTGATCCATGAGCATGAAGATGAAAGTGTTGTGGTAGCCTTTCTCATGACCCATCTGACTCAGAGATCAGACCTGAGCAACTGGATTTTCACAGCTACACATACGGTCCATTTTGATTTGTCATGTGTTGATCAAGAGAGTCTTTTTTTCCAATATTGGAAGGTAGTTCTAAGCTTAGGACCCCAATGAGGTGGGAGCCTGTTCCTGAGGTTTCTGCCCACCTTCCCATGTGTACACAGCTATTTCATATACTACCTTGCTGCTTTATGTGCCCAGTATTAGCCTAGAAGGGCCTTCTTGTCAGAGAACCTTGACCTAGAAACTTGGGTGTGGCCGTGGTCAACCAGTGACATCACACCCAAATCTGTCCTGAGCTTTAGTGGTCACTTTGGTGTGTGGAGTAAAGTAGAATGCAACAGGTTTTCTGGTCAGGCTCAAGTCAGACTATCCTTGCTTGGCCACAAAGGGGGAGATTCCAGTCCCTGGCCCATAAGTTTGTTTTGTGTGTGAATTTTCTCTTCCGTGCAACAGATTGTTATGGGTTTTTGGAGCATTTCCTTAGATCTTCGAAGCATTTTCTAACCCTCCTATCACCCAGGATGGAGGAAAGTGTCTCAGTGCAGTGCCATTGTGGACCCTATGATCTGTGCCCCACAGGCCTGAGCCTACCAAGCATCCCTAAACCTGTTCCTGCCCGAACATCCACCCTGTCTCCCCTCAACCACCTACAGTCCCCAACCACACAAACTTTCTTTTATCCCCTGTAGCTGATTGCCCCTAGAGAGCAATCCCAGTGGCCTAAAGATGTTGAACATTTCTTTAAGTGTTTCTCAGCCATTTGAGATTCCTGTTTTGTGAATTCTTTGTTTAGATATGAACCCCATTTTTAATTGGGTTATTTTGTTTTGTTGACATGTAGATTCTTGCTTTTTTTATATATTTTGGATGTTAATTCTCTATTGGAAGTGGAATTGGTCAAAATCTTCCCATTCTGTAGGCTTCACTTTTGCCCTGCTGATAATGTAATTTTCCTCTCAGAAGCTTTTCAGTTTTTATGAGGTCCTCTTATTAATCTTTGTCTTTGTTTCTGATTTTTCAGTGTTCTGTTAAAAAGGTTGCCTCCTGTGCCACTACTCTCAAGGCTATTCCTTACTTTCTCTTCAATAAGTTTCAGTTTATCTGGTTTTATATTGAGATCTTAGATCCATTTGAACTTAAGGTTTGTACTCAGTAATAGCTATGGATATATTTGCATTCTTCTACCTCAGACATCAAATTAGACAAACATCATTTGTTAAAGCTGCTTCCTTTTTGTCATTGTATTTTTCTGGTGTCTTTATAAACGATCAGGTATCCATAGTTGTGTATATATATATATCTTTATCCTTTATTCTGTTCCATTGGTCATCATGTCTGTTTTTGTGCCAATACCATGCAGTTATTATTACTATGGCTCTGTAATACAAATTAAGGTCAGGGATCTTGATAATTCTAAAAGTTCTTTTATTTTTCAGGATTTTTTTAGGTATCCAAATTTTTTGGTTTTTACATAGAAAGTAGTGTATTTCCCTTTTAAGGTCTTTAAAGAAGTGTGTTGGTATTTACATAGGGATTGAATTGAGTCCTTAGATTACTGTTAGTACAGTGGCCATTTTTACTATGTTAATCTTACCAACACAGGAGCATGGGATTTCTTTCCATCTTTTGAGGTCTTCAAATTCCCTCGTCAACACATAAAGATTTTGTCATTCAAGACTTTCACTTGCTTGGTTAGAGTAGCCAAAAATACCTTATGTTATTTGTATCTATTGTGAAGAGTATTATTTCTCTTATTTCTTTCTCTATTTGTCATGTGTATACAGGAGGGCTACAGATATTTCGTGAGTTTACCTTATAACCAATCATTTCACTGAAGTTGTTTACCAGCTATAGGAGTTCCCTGATCCAGTTTGTGAGGTCCTTCACATATAATATCTCATCTTCAAATAAGGATACTTTAACTGTTTTCTTGTGAATTCATATTCCCTTAATCTCCTTCTCTTGTCACATTTTTCTTGCTAGAAATTTAGTGTATTCAATATTTAAAAATGGACAAAACTGCCTGGTCTTTCTTCTGATTTTAGTGTAATTGCTTTGAGTTTATCTCTATTTAATTTGATGTTGTCAGTAGGATTGCTGTTACCTGCCTTCTTCATGTTTCGGTATAGCCTTTTTATCCTCAGTCGCTCCAATAGATTTATTTTGAAGGGTTGTTTGATATTATCAAAAGCTTTCTCACATTGTAGTGAGATGATCATGTAGTTTTTTTCTAATAATTTGTTTATACAGTGGATTACATTGACTTATTTTCTTCAATTGAAACATCCATTCCTCTCTGGGATCAATGCTATTCAATCATGGTGAATAAACTTTTTAATGTGTTCTTGGATGTGCTTTGTGAATATTTTATTGAGTTCATTTGCAACTATGTTCAAGAGTGAAATGAGCAGAAAATTCTATTTCTTTTTGAATTTTTGTGATGTTTGGGTTTTTGCATGACTACAAAATATCCAGTAACAACTTTTATTTCTGCATTTTGGCATTGGTGAATTTCTACATTTCTACGTAGGAGATGATTTTTCCAATAAAACTATGACACAAGTCCTGGATGCTAATTGTACCTTTCGCTAGAACCCAATGCAAGATTCACTGGTAACATAGGCTGTAGTCTGTGGATATCCTCTCATGCAAGGTTTTCAACATTGTATAGAAAGCTGAAGGCCTCTGAGGTATCGAGGACAAGATGAGTTTAACATTGTGTACTGGTTCTCACAAGCTATAGTTATTTCATAGAATAGTTTCTGGGTGATGAGATAGGTGTTTTCACTATTATAGCTTCTTTGAACTTCTAATATTTGTCTTTTCTGGGGACCTGGATTCAGTATATCATTAACACCATGGAAGACTAACTGCTTTGTACGTCAAAATTAAATATGGCCAAGACAAGAGCTTCAAGTACTTCACCCTGGACAATTCAGGAGTTTCTATTCCACGCTGGGGGCATCTCAGCTCTGACTTTGGCCCAGTGTCAGTGACATTATATCTCACGATTCTGTATCCTCATCCACCTCAGAATGGATTTCCATTCAGTTTTCATAATATGTAAGAAATTAGGATTGACATGCCATTTTACTAGACAGTATATCTGATCCTTGAAAATGAGATTCTGTTCAATCTTCATCTGTAAGACCATTTATCAAGATGGGAAAAAAATCACTTGGCAGAATTGCCTAAAATAGTTAGCGTTTTGCCATCTGGGACTCTTATGGTAAGCAGTTATGTAGAGGTCCCAGTAAGTGGACCTATGTCATAAGGTGCAAGTCTTATGACATTCCAAGGGAAATACTACCCCAAATCAGAATTTTCATGGTAATGCAAACACTACCTTACTTTGGATTCAAGGGAAGTTTGCTTCCTCCAGGACACCCCAACTGCTCATTCTGCCCAAGGTCTGGTTACCCAGGTGAAAAGTGCAGTTTCTTGAGGTAAGTGGTGTTCTAGAATTCTTGACCTCATAGAGACAAAAAGGCTTAGCAGGAATGCAAAACACTATTCACACAGTCTAACGTTTGGGGCTTCGGAAAGGAGGAGATTTGATGGGCTCCATTCCTGAATTCCTAGCAGAAGACAGATATCTCACATTCACACAGCCACAGTCATTGTCCCAAGGTGCTTTCTCTGCTCTCCACAGGTACCCATAACTCATTTATAGAACACTACATGTTCTGCTAATTTTAGCTCAAGCTCATCCAGGTGGGAACATACAGTTCTTCTCTTCAATGTTTGTTTTGCTTTTATTTTTTGATTTTAAGATAATCATATTTCCAATTCTATTTGTTCTCTCCAAAACTTCCCATGTACCCAGATTCTTCTATCCACTCTAACAAAAGTTGACATGAGTGACAGCGTAAACCGAAGTTAAAAATACCTAACAATAGATAGGCAAAATGAAACAGCAGAAGACCATAGTCCTAAACAAACCTCTACAGAAAGGAAGAAATGTTGGAGTGGAAGAAATAGAATTCCATAGGTAAGAGAAATACTAATTACTCAATATCATTTTTGAGACTATACTATTACGAGAGTAAACCACCCTTTTTTGATCTTAACAAAACACTTGTATTCACTTCATTTCTCATTCATTTCTTCTTTTCTCATTATTTCTTTTCACCTAAAGTTAACTCTATAGAGTAGAGTATTCCCCACTAACTACATAAGTAAAACCTTCTCAATTACTTGTCCTTCTTGCCATTCTCCCTGTTTTCTTTCCTACACAGGTGACTATCTACTTTCCATCATTTATCCTTTGTCCTTTTCTTACTCATGTTCCTTTCTGCCTCTGTTTACTTTCTTATTGCTTCTTTCTTTCTTCAGTGCTTTTTTTCTGTTTGCTTTCTTTGTTGTTTTTTTTTTAATGTCTCTTAGGATAGTTGTATCATGAACCAATTATGTGTCAGATAGTGTTTAGGCAAGAAAACAGAACGAATACAAGGTGTTGTGAGCACTGTGCCTTGGTCTATAGATTAGGCATCTGCCACAGCTAGCTTTACTAAGCAGACATTTAAGACTTTCTTCATGGGGAAAATGATGAGAAGCAGAAATCTCTATGAAGGTATACAATGGAGCTTAAATTCAGTGAATCAGGAGAGTTTCTTGTGTCCACTTACACTGCTTATGTCGCTTATCTAGGAAAAATGCTTCTTGGGATAGCTGACCCATTTTTAATCCAGGGTCACTTCACTCCACCCTGGTCAAGATTCCCTGGAGTAATGAAGTGATCACAGTTGCGAAAGCCTTCTAGGCGTCTTTTTTCCTCCTTAGTATGTCATGTTTCAATCCTTGGCAAGCTACTCCCTATTTGCAGGGAGAAGAATGAGGAGAATGGGACCTAATAATAATCAATTAAAGGTGTATGGAAATCCCTTGAAATCCTTTGACAGTTAAACATGGGGCCATGATGACAGCCGAGGGTCCTATACCATGTACAAATCTGGATTTTGCCATTTCATTTTTGGATGTCTTCTGGCTTTGTTTACAGTGTCAATGATTCATTTTTCAGATTTCTTCAGGCTCAATCAGCTAATTATGGAATTCAACATATCTTTTCAAATGGGTTCTCTCATTGAGGTGGAGCCATTTTATCAGAAAGTTTCTATATTCATTAGAAATGAGAATCCTGTACAATCTTCAACCCTAATCCATTCCACTTACTCAACGTGGGGATAATATCATTTTCCACCATTGCCTAAAAAAGTGAGTTGGTTGCCACATAGGAGTCTTTGAATTGGAAGAAAATTGGAAAAATTTTCTCTACAGAGGGCACATTAAATGGACCTAGTTTAAAATCATATGATATTTCAGATGAAATACTGCCCTGAATCAGAATCATATTGGTGATACACACACTGCTTTCTTTCCTTTGGATTTCTTTTCAGGCCTTGCAGTGAGGGTAATCTGCTTCCTTCAGAACATGGCACTGGTCACTTATAGCCTTTGGAATTTGAAGTATTGTGACTCTGGTTACTAGTGCAATATCCTGAGGCATGCAGATTTGTAGATTTCTTGTTCTAAGACAGGAAAAACACAGTTCCAGGTGCCCATTGTGGCCATATTTGGCAGGGATGCATAATAGTAATCACCCAGGAGTGCATATGGGGCTTGGCAAAGAGGAACATACTAGGCCCTTTCTTGTTTTCCTAGCAGAAAAAATGAGAGATCCAAATTTAACACAACTCCAATCACTGTCCCAAGCTTACTTCTCTGTTTTCTATACACACTCATAGCACATTTCTTGGCATATACCCCACTATCTACATAATACAACATTTCTAATCATCTGTCCTACTTTCAACTCTTCCATTCATCCTCAATTTTTCTTTTCTACATCCATCCCTCCTTATCATATCCTATATTTACCTTTATAATGTTAATATTATTTTCATATATATTATTTATTCTTATTACTTATATTTATATTTGATATATTCATTTATTTTATACATTTATTTATTTAGTAAATAAATATTATTTATTACATTTATATTTTAAATATTGTTACTATTTTATTACTTTATCTTTATTATTCACTCCTAATTACATATATTCCTTCATCTTTCATTTTGTTTAATTCTTCCCTTCTTAGTTTTCTTTTTCATTTTAAATGTCTTCCATTAGAAGCGTTTTATGATTACTCTTAGTCCAACTATCTGTCAGACAATATTTTTGAAAGAAAAACTTCAAATTCCTTGTTATTGTAAAGAGTTGGGAATACTGTATCTTGATTTGCAGACTAGGAATCTTTTACAGCGAAAAGTTTTATATCATCAAAAAGCTGAATGTGTGTGATTATTCATGTTGAAAATTATAGAACCGGAAACCTTCATATAGGGATCAAAAGATATTACAAATCAGTGAAATAGAAAGAGGTTGCTTTTTCAGGTTTCATTGCTTGTGTGGCTTATGTAGAAAACATGACTCCTGGAATAGTTGAACAGTTTAAATCTCGTGTTACTTAACTCCACTATGTCAAGTTTCCCAGGATGTATTCAAGGATCCAGATTGAGAAATGCTTTCAGCTATCATATTTTCATGTCATATGTTCATTCTTTTTCGCAAGTTGCTCCCTGATTACAGTAGAAGAATGGGTATCATAGGACTTTATTGTAATCCATGGTAGGGTCTGGGGCTCAAAAATCTCACCAATTAGCCTAAGATCACACATAATGTGTTCTTCCCCTGATTGGATTGCAAGTCTTGGATTGTTCAGAGGTCAGGGAGAATATTCTGTCTGTTGTAGGTGAAGTTCAGCTCCTCTCCTTCTTGCCACATTAAAGCTTGAAAAAGAAAGATTGTTCTAAGGTGGAATTCCCATGCAATCAAAACTCTGAAGAGAAGCCCATTGGCTGACACTGGTAGTACAGTACAATGTTCAGAAGCATGTATTCTCATTAGTATAATTGCCCATCCTTGTGACTGAGTATATAAAAACATTGGCTAATTGTAATCATTGGTAGGTGAGAGATGTTATAATTCCCATGAAGTAGTTAGTAAACATACATACTGTGTACTCTCCCTAGAAAGGAAGTCAAGCCCCAAAATGTACAGAAAACCTGGTAACTGGTGCCATGTATATCATTTATTAAGATAGCATATTTATTAATTGTCCTCTCCTTTTTTAAAAAAGGAACAATGATCAATCTTTTGTATGTGCCCCATGCCATCACAACCATCAATAGAAGCTCAGAATGATACAGGTTATAATGAATGGATTTGAGAGTAAATAATTATTATATACAGTACAATGGTCTATTCTTGTGTCAAGCATATTGACCTAAATAGACTGGCATCTGTGTGAACAGCAGCTTATCATTCAATTGAATTACATGGTCTGCTCCTGGTGAGAATTCATAACAGGCCAAAATGCATACAATTCAGTGTCAGCAGTAAAAAAGGTCCTGGATTCTGTTTGTACAGAAGAGGGTGGTGGTGGGCAGAATTTCTAGAAGGATCCAAGAGTGTTGTCTTTTTCTGTGGTCATTCACAAAGATTTCAATAGTGAGGAAGCAGCTTTTGCAGTTTATTCCTTACATTGTCGAAGACTTTGTGATTGCATTTGAAAAGCTTTTCCCAATGTAAAATGGCAATTTTCCAGGAATCCACAAATAAGTATTTGGTGGGTACCTGTGCTAGTAAATCTATAGAAGCATGGATATTTGTCAGCATGTATGCCATCTTAGTTGTCTTTGTGTGTGTGTGTTTGTGTGTGTGTGTATCTCAGTGTTGGTGTGTTTGTTCAGGAAGAGTTATTTGTAACCATATTTCCTCTACTGCTTTGCATCTTTCAACTGGGTTTTGGTTCTGCTATTCAAAAGAGCATGTTGAAGAGAACATGTGTCCTTTTGAGTGGGAAGTATCTGAAGGTAGAATAGATTGGTGTTGATCTCCAGTCTAGTGATATGAAATCACGAATATCTGAAATTTGTCTAAGAATTTATGAATCTACTAGACTGGCAAAGTAATACACTCATTCACTTGAGTGCTTTACAGAGCCCAATTTTACCTAATTTGTTGGTAAGAGAAGTAAAAAGGAGTTAGAACTCAAAGATAGACTTGTGATTTTGGAAAAAGTAAATAAGTTTATAGTGAAGTTTCATGAGTGAGTGGGAACAGTGTGACAAAAGAAAGTTTATTAACTTGTTACTGTGTATGAGATCACAATGATTTTCTCATGACACCAATGAAAATCTCAGTATCCCCTCTCAAAAACCAGCAGAAAACTGTAAGCTTAGATGCTGTTGCTCTTGGTTTTGTTTTCATTTTGTTTAACTCAACATCAGTATCTGCTGCAACCTTTCATTTCAGCATATGTTGTTTTAAGTCAAGCCATTGCTTAAGTCTTGAAATCTTGATTTCACATCTGACATTAGAAGTAAAGGTAGTAATGCCAGCTGGCACAGGTTATAGTTGTGTATAAGTTGATAAAATAATTTTGGTGGAGAAATTCTTGTTTCCTATGAATTGTCACTATGGAATGGAAACCTGGGTCTTCAGAAGTATCCATAAAGGGTAAGTTCTCCACTGGGTATGTCTTCACCAGATTTGGAACTCATTTCATAAACTAGGCCTTTTTGATGAGGTAGGTGTTTTTCTCTAATGTGGCATTTCTAAGCATTTTTGTTTGTTTATTGTATTCTTCTCTCATGCAATAATAAATCATGAAATCAGTTTTTTTTTCTTTCTACCTATCCATGACCTCTGCCCTCACAGATGCAATGGTCTACTATTTCCCATCAAAAAAGAACAGGTCTCACAAGGATATCAACAGAATACAGTATAAAAGTATACAATAAGACTAGGCAAAAACACTCAAATCATGGTTGGATGAGTCAAACCAGTAGGAGTCAAAATGTCTCAAGTGCAGTTAAAAGAATCAGAGACACCCAAGCACTACAATTAAATTGTAACTGTGAGATCATAAAAGTTTCCTGATGACTCCAGAAAAATTCTTATGATTCCCTCTCATGCAACCAACAGGCAGCGAGCAGTTGAGATGCTGTAAGTTTGTAGATTTGTTGTTGTTGTTGTTTTTTTGTATATTTTATACTCAAGTATATTTTATATTCCTCTATAATTGTGGAAGTTTATTTTCAGTTATATTCAAAATAATTTTGTGTACTTTTGGGTGAGGGGCAGCCTATGTCTTGCTGTTTTGTAGTGTCTGCAAGTGTTGGATTATGTGGGGGATGTTTGTTTGGTCATGCTCTTCATGTGCAATCAATAGAATACCTGAGGAATTCTCTAGTAATAAAAACATCTGAACAGTAACAGTCAACTTTCCTCTGTTCAGCATGGTGCTTGCCATGACAGTGGTTCCCTCAGCTAAAGTCCGACATTGATTTCATCTATTATTATATCACTTTGTTGTCCTAGGTGAATTCATATGTCAACATACCGCTACACTCTATATTTCACCATATGTTGGTTCTTGTGTGCTTGGGGATTGAAGATCTTGAGCCATTGTTGATAACTGTAGTCTACTGTGACAACAACAATGAAAATATGTGATACAATTTTGATGACGTGACACTGGCAACCTAGGCCTGTGTCATCACAATTTTATAATTAGAAGAAAAATGTGATTGAATGAAGGATAGAGCATCTTAATGTGGACAACATGATATCATCATCAATGTGAAATACATGTCATCAAAATTAGAAAAAACTGGCATAATAATTGTGATGGAGAGAGGGCATGTAAATACACATCACAATTTATAGATGACATCATAATTGGGAGAAGTTTACATAATATTTGGGATGGTATGACAATATCAATGCAAGAATGTGATATCAAATTTTGAAGACAATGATTTCAGAACTGAAAGAATATGATACCATAATTTGTGTTCTATGACATCACCAGTGCTGAAAATGACATCTTATTGGGAAGAAAATGACAGCATAGCAACAATTTGACATCATCCTTGGGAATAGTGATATCATAATGAAAAAGAACTGACATCATAAATAGAGAGATGTGTTAACATCAATTTAAGAATATGCAATACTCATTGGATGAAACAGACACCATAATCATGAAGACATGAGGTCAATGATGTAAATATATGGCACCATAATAAAAAATGCAAGAAAGCATGATTGGACAGAACAGACATAATAATTTGGATAATATGACAAAGTTAATTATAGAAAAGGTCATCATTATTGGAACAAACTATCTGATCATTGTAAGACTGATATCATAATGTGGATTTCATGACATCATGAATGTAAACATTTGTCATCATAATTATAAGAAAATGACATCACAACTGTGATGTCACTTCAACACTATAAAGAAAGGAAATCAAAATAAGGAAGATATTTCTGCAAATTTGAAGGAAATTACACCATCAATTACACCTTGAGGATGTGACATATTTTCATAATTGGAAGGATATGATTTGATAATTGCAAAGAAATGACTTCCTAATGTGGATTCTGTGACAACAGCATTGTAGTAAGAGGGGTATGGCATTATATTCAGAAAAAACTGCCATCATAATCATAATGGTGTCAGATCAAAATTGTAAGTATACGCTATCATAATCACAACTGCTGAGGTCCAGCCTTGGTGAGGGCAAAGCTTAAAGTGGATGGACGAAAGAGCGGTGAGGGATGAGTCAGATGCAGGACACCATTCAGTTTTGTTTCATAAGAGACTGACAGAGAGGAAGCACATCTCGGTATGGCTTGACATATTCTGACAATTCGTGACTCTCAAAGGATTTATTTATACACAAAATCATTTAAGACTTTGATGATTGATTGCATGCCTTCTGGAAGTCATTTTTGTAAAGTCTTCCTTGATTATATAAGTATACTAAAATCAACAAATCAGGCAAATAGCAAATTTTGTCAAATCTAAAAGCTATCATTATGATAAAATCAGTTTTCCTTAACTCAACATTTTTCTCCTTAACATTGGTGTCATAAAGTCTTTTGGTTGAAGAAATGCTAGAGTGGATGATGCTATTTGAGTTTGACTCTGTTTAAGTTGAACATAGACTTAATAGATTATAATGCCTGTTACATCAAACATATCTTTTTAACAACAGTCACTTTTGACCCTTGTTAAATTCTTCTTTCCTTTCTCTGTTCTGTTTAACATAAGACCACAATCCTTTCCTTTAATTCTTAAAAAACAAAAGCAGTCTGCTGTTTGTCTTTCCATGCTATTAGAAAAGTCCTGAAAGTCCTGATTTGACATGTTTGCTCAGGAGGACAGGCAATTCATTGAGCTAAAATGTCCTGTTCTGTAACTCTGTCTTAAACTCTTGTTTCAATACAATCTCTATCTTAATTGCAGTCCTGGAAAGCTTAAAAGGACATTAGGACTCCTAGAACTGTTTATTATCAGGAAAATACCAAGCTTATTATTAAGTTATTGATCTCTCTCTGCCCATATGAATTCTTTATTTCTGAAGCTTTACATGAAAACCTGATGATCCAGCTACAGCTCATCAGCTTCTAGATACTCTCTAGTTTGTTTCGTCTTTAATAATTCTTCCTCCACCCCCTGTTTTATGCTTAGTAATTTCATTTATTTATAATCTAAATGTATGTCTCAGTCGTAGACTCTAAGGAAGACTCAAATTTCTTCATATTTGTATTTCCCAAGGTACTGCCATTAGTTTCATTTTTATTAACACCAGCATTTGGTACATCATTCCAACTCTATATTTCGGTGAGTGGCCATTGGCAGTAAAAAATATAAGAGAAAGGTGTTAGTTAATTTCTGTGAAGGGCAGTGAAGGGTCAATCAAGGTCATCCTAGCACTGGAATTTTGTGAAACAGAGCCCTCACTACACTTGGCATCACCACAGACGGATACAACAGCATAATTGAATGGAACTGACATCATGAGTGTGTTGCTGTTGTACAATCAATGTCAGGATTTGTCATCATAATTGGAATGAAATCACCTGATGATTGGAAGTATATGACATCATAATGTGTATTATGTTACATCATCATTAATGTAAGTATATGCCATCATAATTAGAAAAAATGACATCATAATTGTGATGATGTGACATCAACAATGTAAATAAATGATATCCAAGAAAAAAGTTTATCATAGCATTAATAGAAGGAACTGACATCATAGTAGGGGTGATGTGTAACCATAAACCTGAAAAAGTGACATCATAATTGAAAGGAAATATGAAAATTGGAAGGATGTGACTTAAGTTGGGTTACGTACCATCGGCAATGTTCATCATAATCAGAACAAACTGACCTCATAAATGATACTGTGACATAAAAAATGTAAACATATGACATTATATTTGAAAATAACTGACATGGAAATCAGGTTAATGGAGATTATCTGTGTCAATAAATGACTTCACAATTTGAAGAAACTGACACCAGATGATATGTTAATAATGGAAATATATGACATACTAAGCATATGACAAAATAATTGGATGAAACTGACATCATAATTGAGACGACATAACAGCATCAATATAAGTAACATCACAATTGCAAGAAAAATACATGATCATAAGGATTTCACATCATATGTGAATTCTGTGGCATAAATTTAAATATACGACATCACAAGAAGGTCATGCTATATTTGTAAGTTATTGACATCATAATTATGGTGATTTGATATCATCAGTATAAATACACTTCATTGTAATTCAAATTGCAGACATAATAGAGATTATGTGCCACAATTAATGGAAGGATGTGAGTGCATAATTGAGATAATATGACACTAGTAAATTATGCGTGTGATATCATAGTTAGAAAGGAATAATGTGATAATTGGAGAGACATGCCAACATAATTAGTATTATGGGACAGCATCATTAATATGACATACAATAAATAACATAAGTATATGACAATATAATGAGAATGATATGACATATTTGGAAGGAACTGACAGCTTCATTAGCATATTATACTACCCTATCAATGTAAGAATGTGGCATCATGATTGGAAATAGGTCACCTGATAATTGTAGGGACATAGCATAAAAATGTGGATTATGTAATAAGAAAGTAAATATATCTCATCATAAATGAAAGGAACTGACAAAATTACAAATTTGTAATATCAACAAGGTAAATATAAAATAATAATAAAAAGGGTATCACAGGATATTTGCAAGGAACTTACACCATAATTGACATGATATTCCACCATCAATGTTACATAATAATTAGAAAAAAGTGATAAAAACATGGCGTAAAAAATCTATATATGTCTGAACATCAGAATGTCATTGAATTTTGAAGGTAATGACATAATTGGAAATACGTGGAATTATCAATGTCAATATATGACCTCATAATTTGAGGAAACTGTTATCACAATCATGATGATTTGACATCTACTACATAATATATGTAATCAAAAATTAAGGCATGGCATAATAGGAAGGACTGACATCATAATTACGATGATGTTACATCAATGATATAAATAGTTGACACCAAAATAGGAAAGTGAAAGCATAATTTTAACCATGCAAATAAAGGACACCATATTAGAAGAAATCACATCACAGTCAATATAGTGTTATGCAAACAATATAGATATATGGTATAATGAGATATGACAGCATAAAATGAGGGAACGGACAACATAATTATGTGACACCATCAATCCAAGTATGTAACATCTCAATTGGTAGGAAATGATGTGATAATTGGAGGTACTGAAATGATAATTGGAATAATATATCATTGGTAGTGAAACTACATGACATTGTAATTGGAAGAAACTGACACTATAATTGTGATAACTTTACTTCATCCATGTATTATAAGACATCCCAATATGGATGTTACATCAAAATTGGAAGGAATTTACATCAAATTGGAATGGTGTGACATCTTCAATATCAATATATGACAACATAATTGGAATCAACTGATACCATAATCAAGATGATGTAATATCAACAATGTAAATACATGTTGTTATAATGAAATATTTGATACCATAACTGGTAAGAAATAACATCATTATTGAGATGTGACACCATCATTCTTAAGGATGTTCGATCACAATTGGAAGGAAAATAATGTGATAATTGGCAGAATAATATGGATTATGTACCATCATCACTGTCAATATATGACACCATAATTGAAAGAAACCAACATATTAATTGCAATGATATCATCAATGTGAACATATTAAATAATAAAGGGTATGGCAGCATAATTGAAAGGAAATGATTTCATAATTGGAAGGATGTGACATTATTAAGGTAAGTGTGTTATATCACAATTGGAAGGAAATGATGTGATATTTAGAAAAAAATGACAACCTAATTTGGGTTATTTGACATCATCTATGTCAGTATATAATATAATGTGAAGATACTAACATCATAATTGTGATAATATGACATCAACAGTGAAAATATACAATAACATAACAAACAGAAAGTTAAATACATGGGGTGATGTGATAAAAGCATATCAATGAAAATATAGGCCATAGTAAAGGGAAGAAAATGTATGAAATAATAACATGAAGTATGTAACTGCATAATTTGAAATAACTGCAATCATAATTGTGATGATGTAACACAATCAACCAAAAAGTCTGACATAACTGAAAGGAAAAGATGTGCTTATTGGAAGGATATGATATTATAATCAGGATTATGTAGCAAAATAATGTAAATAAATGGCATCATAATTTATAGAAAACAACCACATAATCATGATGGCATGATAGCAAGGTAAATATATGACATCATATTATTACAGATAACATGAATGTCGGAAGGACATGACAGCATAGTTGGGATAATGTAATATCATCAATGTACATTTAGTACAGCAAAATTGGAAAAAACTGACATTGTAATTGTTATGATGTGATATCAACAATGTAAATATATGACATCATAACAAGAAGTATATAACAGGATATTTGGAAGGACTTCATAATTGTGAAGATGTGATACCTTCAATAAAAATTGTGACCGCAAAATTAAAAGGGAGATTAGGAAGGAAGTAACATCTCACTATAGGAAGCATGTAACACCATAATTGGGATTATGTGGCACCATCAATAGAAACTTATGACTTCATAACTGGAACAAAGTAACACCAAAACCTGGTGGATGTGGAACAAATAATATGAGTATATGACATCATAATAGGAATGACATGACAACATATTTGGAAGTGCATGAAATCATAATTTGCATGATGTGCATCTAAATATCAATATGATATCAAAGTGGGAAGAAAATTATTATGATGATGTAATAACCACAATGTAATGTGTAAATATATGAGATCATCAAAATAAGGATGTGATATCAGTTTTGGTTGACCAATTATAGGGATGTGATGCTCTATTTGCCAGGAACAGATGTCATAGTTGATATCAAGTAAAAATATCAATGTACAATATGATATCCTAATCAAAATAAACTGATATCATAAATAAGTTGATGTGACACCATCAATGCCAATGTATGACATCCTAGGTGGAAGGAACAGACATCCTTTGAAACTGTATGTGTCAAATGTTAGCCTAGGAGAGCCTTCTTGTCAGGAATACTTTACCTAGATGCTTGGTTGTGGCCATGGTCACTCAGTGTCATCACACCCAAATCTGTCATGGCAGCTTTAGTAATCACCTTGGTGTGTGGAGTAGAGTAGACTGCAGCAGTATTTCTGGGCAGGTCCAAGTCAGAATGTCCTTGCTTGGCCACAAAGGGACAGATTCCAGTCCATTTCCCAAAGGTCTATTTTTTGTTTCTGAGTCCTCTGTGCTGTGCTACAGATTGTCATGTGTTTTCTGGAGCATTCCTTTGGAATGAGGAAGCATTTTCTAAACCTCCTAACACCCAGAATGGAAGAAAGTTTCTCATTGCAGTGTAATTGAAGACACCATGGTCTGTGCTCCACAAGTCCTGAGCCTAACAAGCATCCCTAACCATGTCCCTGCTCTAACCTCCACCTTGAACCCCTTCAATCACCTACTATCCACAAACTGATATACTCAGTAGCTGAATGCCCCTAGAGAGCCATCTCAGATGCATAAAAGTGTTGAACATTTCTTTAAATGTTTCTCAGCTATTTGAGATTCCTCTTTTGTGAATTCTTTGTTTAGATATGCATCCTATTTGTAATTGGATTATTTGTTTTCTTCACATGTAGATTCTTTCATTTTTTTATTTTGTATTTTTTTAACTCTCTATTGGAGGTGGAGTTGATCAATATCTTCCCATTTTGTAGGCTTTTGTTTTGCCTTGTTGACAATGACATTTTCCTTATAAATGCTTCTCAGTTTCAGAGAGGAACTTATTAATCAATCATGTTTTTTCCTGACCTTTCAGTGTTTTGTTTAAAAAGTTGCCTCCTGTGCCACTACTCTCAAGGCTATTGCTGACTTTCTCTTCAATCAGTTTCAGTGTATCTGGTTTTATATTGAGGAAGTTATATCCATTTGGACATGAGGTTTGTATTCAGTAATAGATATCAATCTATTTGCATTCTTCTACTTCAGATATCCAATTAGACCAGTACCACTTGTTAAAACTGCTTTCTTTTTGTCATTGTAATTTTTTTCTACTTTGTAAATCTACAGGAATTCATAGGTGTGTGGATTTATACCTGTATCCTTTATTCCATTCCACTATTCATCATGTCTGTTTTTGTTCTAATAACATGCAGTTTTTATTACTATGGGTCTGTAGTAGAGATTAAGATCTGGAATCTTGATACCTCTAGAAGTTCTTTTATTTTTAGGATTATTTTAGCTATCTAAAGTATTCTGTTTTTCCATATGAAGTTTGTGTATTGCCCTTTTAATATCTTTAAAGAACTATATTGGGATTTTGAAAGTGATTGCATTGAGTCCTTAGACTACATTTAGTACAGTGGCCATTTTTTACTATGTTAATGTTTGCAACCCAGGTGCATGGGATATATTTCCATCTTTTGAGATCTTCAAATTTCCTCATCAAGGAAATAAATATTTTGTCATTCAAGTCTTTCACTTGCTTGCTTAGAGTTGCCAAAGATACCTTATGTTATTTGTATCTATTGTGAAGTGTATTATTTCTCTTATTTCTTTCTCCCTCTTTTGGTCATTTCTATATAGGAGGACTACAGATTTTTTTTAGTTTATCTTGTAGCCAGCCATTTCACTGAAGTTGTTTATCAGCCATAGGAGTGCCCTGATACATTTTTTGAGGTCATTTATATATAATATGTCATCTTCAAATAAGGATACTTTGACTGTTTCCTTGTGAATTCATATCCACTTAATCTCCCTCTCTTGCCTAATATTTCTTGCTAGAACTTTAAGTACTGTATTCAATATTTATAAATGGAGGAAACAGCCTGGTCTTCTACTGATTTTAGTGAAATTGCTTTGAGTTTGCCTCTATTTAATTTGATATTGTCAGTTGGATTGGTGTTACTTACCTTTTTTATTTTTCAGTATGGCCATTTTATCCTCAGTATCTCTCCATGAGGTTTATTTTGAAGTGTTGTTTGATATTATAAAAAGCTTTCTCACATTGTCAGTGTGATGACCACGTAGTTTTTTCCTATTACTTTGTTTATGCAGTTGGATTACCTTGAGTTATTATCTTATATTGAACCGTCCTCTTCTTCTCTGGGATGAAGACTATTCAATCATGTAGTTAAGTATACCTTTAATGTGTTCCTTGGATGCGCTTTTTTAGTATATTATTGATTTCATCTGCGTCTATGTTCATGAGTGAAACTGGCGTATATTTCTGTTTTTTTTTGAATCTTTGTGATGTTTGGGTATTAAGCATGACTGTGGCCTCTTAGAATGAGTTTGGAAAAGTTCATTCTGCATCTGTTTTGAAGAATAACTTGAGAAATTTTGGTGTTCCTTCTTCTTTTGAATGTCTGATATAATTCTTACCTAAAGTCATCTGGCCCTGGCTTTTTATTGATTGTGAGTCCTTTACTGGCTTCTTCATTTCCTTGAGAGTTATAGTTCTGTTTAAGTTGTTTATATCCTCCTTTTCTTTCTGGTTTTGGTGAATTGGATATTCTGTGTCTGTCTTTAAATTATTTTGGCTAGGGGTTTGTCTATCTTCCTGATTTTCTCAAGCAACCAGCTCTTTGTTTCATTGATTCTATGAATTGTTCTTTTGTTTCTATTTTACTGATTTCAGCCCTCAGTTTGTTTGATTTCTTGATGGCTGCTTCTTCTGTGTATCCTTGCTTATTTTTGTTCTAGGGTTTTCAGATCTGGTCTTATTTTGCTAGTATATTAATTCTCCACTCGTTTCTAGTAGGCACTTTTGTTCTATTAATTATTTCTCTTACCATAGATATTTCATGTAAAATAAGTATAGACATTTTTTTAGAATAATTTTCATTGAATTCAAGAAAGTGTATAATTTCTTTCTTTATTTCTGTCTTGACATAGTTGTCATTTAATAGAGAGTTGTTGAGTTTTCCATGAAATTGTTGGCTTTCTTCTGTTTCTTTTCTTGATGGTGAGCATTGACCCATCGTGATTTCAGACAGGATACAGAGGGGTTATTTTAGTTTTTGCTCTGTACTTATTTGAGGTTTGCATTTTGGCAAAGTATGTGTTCACTTACAGAGAAGGATTTGTGAGGTGGTGAGAAAAAGATGGTTTTGTTTTCGTGTGGGTAAAATGCTCTGTAAATGTGTGTTAGATCCATTTATATTATAACATTTTGTTAATGCCAATATTTCTCAGCTAATTTTTGTATGAATAGCCTGAAGAGTTAGTGAGAGTGAGATATTGAAATATGCTAGTATTGGAGTGCGAAGGTCAGTGTGTTTATTTAAATTTTGCATTAGATCGTTTACAAGTTTTGGATACCTCTTGTTAGGGACATGCAAGTGTGAAGAATTGCAAAGACAGCTAAGTGGAATTTTTCTTTTAATGGGTATGAAATATCCTCCCCTATCTATTCTAATTAATTTTGGCTTGGAGTTTCCTTTGATGGATATTAGAATGGCTACATCAACTTGTTTTTTAGGTCCATTCTCTTGGTGAAACTATTCCCAATGCTTTACTCTGATGTAATGTTTATCTTTGAGGTCAGGGTATTATTCTTGTATACAGCAGGAATCAGGATTCTGTTTTCAAATCCATTCTGTCAGTCTGTTACTTTCTGTTGGGAAATGGAGACCAATAATTTTGAGGGATATACCTGACTAACCATTGTTAGTTCCTGCTAATTTGTAGTTATTTTTGGGGACGTGCGGGAGTGTGTGTGTGTGTGTGTGTGTGTGTGTGTGTGTGTCCCTTCTGTTGTGGTATGGTAATGTGAGATTATTTCCTGTGATTTCCTGATTTTAGTTAGACTCCTTGGATTGGAGTTTTAATTTTAGTACCTTCTGTAGGGCAGGATTTGTAAGTAGGTCTTGTTTAAATTTGTATTTATCATGAAATATTTTGGTTTCTCTGACTATGATAATTGAAAGTTTTGCTGAGAATATGACTCTGGGCTGGCACCTGTATTCCCTTAGACTCTGTAGTTTTTCTGTTTAGGGTTAGGCATTAAGGTTTCCATTAAGAAGTTAGGTGTAATTCCAAAAAGTTTGCCTTTCTATGTGATTTGTTGTTTTTCTCTTGCAGTTTTTAGCATTCTTTGTTTGTTCTGTATGTTCAGTGGTTTCATTTTTATGCGGCAACGGAACTTGCTTTTCTGGTCTGAATAATTCATGTTCTATAAGCATCTTGTACTTTTATAGGCATCTCTTTCTTTTTATTTGGAAATTCTTTTCAATGATTTTGTTGAATTTTTTTATCTGTACAAATTTTGTGAAGTATCTATGTCCTGATATGTAGTAGCAAAGAGTCTACCACCTGTGCTAAGTCTGTACAAAATTGAGTTGTGTCTTGAAATATGTCCAGTTTGGGAAACTATTTTTAAATATCCTCTCATCAAGATTAGCAGAAAGTGCCTTCATTGTTGAGACAACATATTGGCCCTTGTTTGAGGAACACTTCCCTTCAGATGTGCTGACATTGGTGAGGGTATGAAGCTGCAATTACTCATCTCTCACCAAGCCAAAGTATCTGAATTTGAGGGCCAAATCTGTTGGGCGTACAGGCACTCAAGTTCTTTTACAGATATCAGATAACAGCCCAGATAATGCAGCTAAAAGGACAGGAGATCCTTATCTACAACATTTAATTCCATGTTTAGATGCGGAAAATAACAGTGGAATTTACCTTGCTAACACATCTTTCACTAATAACTTCATAATGAAATAAGTATCAAAAATTCTGGAGTTTAAAAACACTGGGTTCACAGTAATAGAACAGTATTTGTTGTCAGGATCATGTGACACAGAGACATAGAAGGAGCATGGTTATAAATACAAGATAAAGACACCAAATGAGATAGATGTGCGAAAGGACCTTATGCATACAAATAGACAAAAATGAGATTTTTTTTTCAATATAAAAATATGAAGCAGGTTTTTAAGTGTTTGGAAATATTTATTTATTTATTTATTTATTTATTTATTTATTTATTTATTATTTAGATTTGTAACAAGACATTATGTATTCAATGTTGGTCTTGAGCTTATTTTTTAACTAAACCTTCGCTTGACTCCTGACCTTTTTCGTCTGCATTTCCAGTCCTATGGTTAATTGTATGTACCACCATGCCTAGTCTGTGTAGTCCTGGGCAGCAAACCCAGAGTTATTGTGAATGCTAGGTCTGCAAGGAACTATGTGAACAGCCCAAATTTGTGGATTTTTCTCTTTTTTATGAATTGACTTTTTGTTTTTGTGTATGAGTCTGAGTGAGCGTATGCCATATTTATGAGACCAAACAGACCGTAGAGAGCTTCAGAATACTTGTAGCTGGAGTTACAAACAATTGAGAGCCAAACACTATTGTTTCCAGGTACTAAAATTGGGTCTTCTAGAAAAAAAGAAAGTATTCTTATACAAACAAGTAACCTTTCTTGGCCTAGCTTCTGAATATTGATGCACAGAGTTAACTGGATAATAAAACTGTAGCATGGCTTTAAATGTGCAGCCAAGTGAACATTAGCCCAAATGTCATTTATCTTATGTGGTTGATAGTGATTTTTTGTTTTCTAGTTTGTTCTAAGCTGGAAAAAAAAATTGAAAGCTAGTCAAATGATCCGTTTCAGAGAATTGTGGTGTAGTAGGGGAGGTGGGAGGTTTTCTTAAGCGGACTAGATCTTTCCTAGCATGCTCTAAATGAAACACAGGTCTGTTTAGTAACTCATTTTGTATTAATAATTCAATTCAATAGAAGAAGGCAGGTTGTGAGATACAGATAAAAATATTTTCATCAATTGAATAATGTTGGCCACACCTAGGAATTGCAATTTAACTTCATTAATGACTACATGGGTAACAAACAGTTGGTCATTGTGCTAATGAGTACCCTTGTATTCTGTATAATGAAAGGGTCTCTGTAACAAATTTCTATATCAGACAAGATTATTGAGTGAAGAAGTTGTTTTCAATCCTTTCAGGAGCAAGCATTTAGATATAACATGTAATAATTTGATATGAAAATTATAGATACTTTTATCTCTTTGTTAAAATGGTTTCCATAGACTGTATTTCAGAGTACAGAATCTATGTGCTGTTAAGTGCATAAACATTGGCATGAGATAACTATTCTCAGGCTAGAGAGATGGCTTGGCAGTTGAGAGCACTATGTAGTGTTCCAGAGGACCAAATCCTAGCTCCTGTGTACATATATGCACACACAAACATGTATACCCGTATTAACACCCCCCCTACACACACACACAAGATTGGACTATGGTTATTTGGGTTCATCGTTTCAAAATTTGCTGTGTTCTCTCCATATCTCAAAACATTTTCATCTTCAAGCTGTTGACTGAAAATGCCATTTTGGAAGGTGTCCTTTCAGTCCTTTTTAATGCATAGTGTCACTCAGAAGTTCTTTATTTTCTTCCTTCATTGTATGACTAATTCACCTCCACTTATTTCAGTATATGCTCTTGCTTCTCTGCCCTAGTCTGTTATAGGGAAAAAGGCCAGTCTGAGACTTAGAAATGTGATTCCTGGCATAAACTGCCTATCTCCCCTTTTATACTGGGACTATTTTTAAACTAAAATATTAGACATTATGAAATTTAACATCTAAAATTCTCAGCACCATTTCAATTAAAACAATGCCTTCTTTTATACATACAATATTATTAGCACACCTAGTAAAAGGAACAATCTTCTTTTACCAGCATTTACTACTCAGGTTATATTCAAATTCTGCAACAGTCTTAAAAATTCTTTAGAAAAGTGGTTGAATTATTTGAACAGGATTTGAAAAGTTGTGTACATTACCCTTTCATTTGAGATACCATCTCTCTATGTTACACTGAATCACCTGGAATTGCCTATGTAGAATAGACTGCCCTCATACTCTCACAAATCCATTTTCCTCTACCTCCTGGGTGTTGTGATTAAAATAAATGGCCACCAAACCTGGCTATATGTCATTAGGTCTCTTAAGTCTCATACTGGCTCATCTCATACTCACTCTCTTGCTGAAGATAATTTTGAATTCCTGATTTCTACATTTGTCTCTATATTACTGGAATCCATGCAAATTCCATCTTGCCTTGGTCCCTTAAATATTCACATCAGTATTTCTTGCCTTCCTTTAATGCCATTGAAAAGAAATCAGGGAAATTTTCCTGTGGCATACTCTACCTTCTGACTTAGTCTGATTGCTCCTGCACAATGGTATTAACTAGTTCCTTATCCTCTGTTTCTTAGAAAGTGTCAGTTATAAACTGCCCTGCTTGATTCAGTGGTTTGGGGAAACAAAGATTCATAGGTAGCTCCATTCTGAATGATTCAAATCAGTAGGCATACAGTATCTTTTATCCCTTTCTTGATTGGCTAGATGGTTGCCCATGTAGAGATCCAATCCAATATTCTTAAAGACATTCACTCAACTTTACATCCTTTACCATGACAACCATGTTCAAGTTTCCTAGGAGGATAGCTGCAGTGAGTGTTTCAAAAATTTTCTAGCCATTGATTTCGTTGTTAATACAACTCTCTTTCTCAAGGTGATTTCTGATCAGAGGTGGAAGAAGCAGCCTAAGGCCAAATGTATTCCTTGATAGGGCCTGTAATTCAGAGAGCCCATGATGTGGCTAGGGGATATGTGTTTTGTGTTCTTTTCATAGAAAGGAATCTAATTTCGAAAAGTGTAGAAAACTTGGCATAGTGTGCCACGTATGTAGTACATGCACAACTGAACATCTACTTTTCCCCTTCAATTTTAATACAAATAATAATGATTGCCTGTGCTGGACTGTGGCATGCAGTCACAACCATCAACAAGTGCTCAGGTTTGTACAGATATCACAGACAATAGGAATTTGCTCAAGTATGCTTGCTTGGCTCTTCATATGTCTAAGAAGAGAAGACATTTGATTGCCAAACATATGGACAGCAGCTGATCAGTAATTAAATTCCTTAGCCTGCTCTTTGTAAAAGCTCTTAGCAGGTTGACATGCAGGTATCTTGTTATCAGAAACACAGAGGCTCCCTGGATTATGGTTGGTACAGAGTTAGGACAAGTTATTGCCAAGGCACCAATACTCTTTTCTTTATCTCTGGATATCACAAACGATATCTGCACTGAGCAGATAACCTCTGCAGTTTCAGTTCTAAGGCATGTGGAGTTTGGTGGCCTGTTGGATTATGAAGGCATTTCCCTAATGAAAATGCTAATTTTTTAAGAAATCAGAGATAAAAGATTGTCCTGTTTACCATGTCACAAAATTTATGGCTGAATGAGAGTTTGTGAGTATGGATATCATTTCTGTATTATGTGTGTGTGTGCATGTGTGAATATACCTGTGTATTTCTGTGTTTGTGTGCTGGGAAAAGTAGTCAAACAAATACATGTTTTATCATGTTTGAGTATTAATGCTTGGAGGACAGCTCTTTTCTGAGTAGAAGCAGAGAAAGGAAAGGGTAGATCTGGGATATTGGGGTACTAGGATGACCTGAGAGGAGTACAGGGAGGGAGAACAGAAGGCTGTATGTATTTTATGGGATTAGAAAAACAAAAAATAAAAATAAAAATAACATGCAGATTGAATGTTGTGGGAAACGAGGGCAATGATTGTAAAGTGTATTTTTAGTTAGGTATTTGACTTTTTTGCCACGAACTTTCACAGTAATACTAGATTCTGTTGATGAACACAATGTATTGGTCTGCAACCATTGTAACTTTTGTAAAATGATTTAAAACTCAAATAAAAGAAGAAGAAATACTCAAACACCAACTTCACTGAATTGCATCCTGATAGTTAAAATTTAGAAAAAAAAAGATTTCAGAATTTTGGTTTTATTTGAGTGATTGAGTGGCTAGGGGCTGAGTAAGGCAGAAGCACAAGAATGTTAGTCTCCAGTTTTATGGTATTAGAGCAAGAATATCTGAAATATGTCTGAGAGTCCATCAATATATACTGAATGGAATAATAATGTATCCACTTGCTTGTGTGCTTTACTATAGTCTTTATACATAAATGTGTGGTTAGAGAAATAAATACTTCACAATTCATAAAGAGACTTATATCCTGTTGATAAAGTAAAGATGTATATACTGATGTGTCATAAAGGTTAGGATCTGCATAACATAAAGAATATTAGTAGATTGTGAAAATTCATGAGATTATATTGGTTGCCTGAGATATCTTGTCTCTGCCTTTTGGTTCCAGTGTCAATAATATGTTGCCTCAGGCTTCTGTAGGCTCATCAATGTAATAATAGAATTCCATTCATCTTTTCAATTTGGAGCTCTAATTAAGATGGAGCCATTTTCTAGACATTGCACATATTCCTTGGGAATGAGTATCCTGTACAATCTTCAACCCTAAGACCATTCCACTTACTCAACCTGGGAATAACATTACTTGCCAACATTGCCTAAGATAGTGAGTGGGTTGCCACCTGGGGGTCTTGCTTTGAACAGTAAATTGGGAAATCTGACTCAAAAGAGGGCCAATCGAGTGGATCTAGATTAAAAGGAACATGACATTCTAGGTGAAAACCTGCCCTGAATCAGAATTTTCTTTGTGATGCATGCAATGCTTTCCTTTGGATTTCTGTTCAGGCCTTGAGATGAGAGTGGTCTGTTTCCTCCAAAACATGGCAATGGTCTCATATTTCCATAGGGATTTAAAATCTTTTGAATCTGGTGACCAGTAAAGTTGTGGGACCTTTGGGGATGAAGATCAGTTGAAGCAGTAGAAAGGTGCTTTGCCCTGATAAGAGGGCTGATAGGATGCTTAGCAATCTCCTTGTGTTTCAGTCCTGGAGGGACCCAAATTGTTCACAAGAGCAAAAGGGAAATAACCTGGCAAGTGTTTGTTGGTCTTCTTGCCGATTAGCCACCTCCCTCTGTCTTTGCAATGGCCACTAGGTCAGGTTTCAATCCTGCCCTCATGATAATGGGACTTCCACACACAAAATACCAGGACCCTCCCTCCTCTGGGGAAAGATATGTAAACAGGGAAAAGCCCACCAATAAAGGAGACCACAATCCATCAGATACATCTCCTGAGCCTTCCTTTTGTATCTGGTACTCTCTTGTCAGGTTGGTTGATCAGAACTTGCGAGAAAACAACCGAAACTCACTCCTTGGTTTCTGAGTATTTTCGCTGTTCTCAAACTCAAACTCTGCCCTTCTGGCAAGGGGGAAAAACCAGGTCACTGCGGGTCAGGCACCAGCAGTGTGCAAGGGAACCCAACCACCAAGGCAGATGTGTGGCGGTTCTCGTGCAGGACAGAGGGAAACCAACATGATGTCTTCTGAGGCATGCATAGCTCTAGAATTCTTGTTCTAGCAGAGACAAAAAACACAGTTCCTGGTGCCCTTTGTAACCATGATTAGCAGGGATGCAAAACAGTAGCCACCCAAGAGTGCATTTGAGGCTTGGGAAAAGGTGGACATGTCGGGGCTCCTTTCTTGTGCTCCTTACAGTAAACTGAGAAATCCAAATGTACTACAGCCGCAATCACTGCCCCAGCTGCTTTCGCTGCTCTCTAATTTCACACATAACATGTTTGTTGTAATACACGCCAGTAACTACATAATGCAACATTTCCAATCATCTGTCTTTTACATTCATCCATTCATCTAAGACTTCTTTATTCATGCCTCCTTAATAACTTCCCATTTTTATCTTTTATTATTCACTTCTACTTACATTTATTTTTTGACTCTTTTATTTTGATTTTATTCTTTCCTTCCTTTTCCTTTCTTAATTCTTTTTGAATATTAAAAGGTTCTTCTTTTAGAGAGTTGCATGTTTAGTATTCATCCAACTACCTGTCAGACAATGTTTGTTATAGAAAACCTCATGTCCATTAGTAATACAAGGTGCTGGGAGCATTGTACCATGACTAGACATCTTGTACAGCTAAAAGATGTGGATCACCAAAGAGCAGAAAGCTGTGTGATTTTTTCATTGTGGAAGAATAGGTACCATAGGGCGTAATATTACTCCATGGTATGTTATGAAGTGTACAAAAGATCAAAAAATTTACCAGGAATCATTCATTCTGTGTTCTTCCCCTAGATTGGAATGTGAGCCTTTTAACAGTTCAGAAGTCCATGGAGAGTAAGTATGTCTGTTGTAGATGTAGTTCAGCATTTCTTTTACTTGTTCCCAAAAGTTTAAAAAAAAGATTGTTCTATGTTAGAATTCCCATACAATCTCAACTATGAAGAGGAGCCCATGTACATCAGTATATTAGATAGTTCAATGATCAAAGGCATGTATTCTCATTAGTGTAATTGTCTGTTCTTGTGACCGAACATATAGGATCATTGGCTAATTGCAATCATTGATAAGGGACAGGTGTTAAAATGCCCAGAAAATGCAAGTGAGCATGCATGATGTATGCTGTCCCAAGAGAGGAAGACAAGCCTCAAAATGAACAGAAGACCTGGCAAAGGGTGTTATGTACGTAGTTGATGTAGGACAGCACATCTATTATTTGCTCCCTCTTTTTTACATACATAGCTAAGTATCTTCTATAGTCAGTATAAATGTCTATTCTTGTGTCTGAGAATCTTGGCTGCAATTGACTGACAATTGTAAACAGCAGCTGATCATTCAATTGAATTATAGCCCACTCCATATGTGAAGTCACTGCATACCAAAATGCATATGATGAACAGTTCATCAATATAATAGATACTGGAATCTGGTTGTACAGAGGAGGGGGTTTGTGGGTAGAGTGTCTACAAGGAAGTGTTCTTGTTTTTTTTCCTCAGGATATTCTCTAAGATATCAATAGAGAGGAGGCAGGTTCTCCAGTCTCAGGACTTAGACAGTTGTAATGCTTCGTGTTTGGATATGAAAAGCTCTTCACAAAGTAAAATGGATAATTTCCAAGAATCCACAGGTAAATATCTATCCTGGGTACCTGTGCTACATCATTTTTGGAAGCATGGATATGTGTCAGCATGTATGTCATTTTATGTATCTTTCATTTGTGTGTTTGTATGTGTGTGTGTGTGTTTGTGTGTGTGTGTGTGTGTGTGTATGTATGTTTGTGTGCCTATCTGTCAGTTTTGGTGTGTTTGAAAAGGAAGAGATATTCACATACCTATTTTGTTCACTGATTTGCACTTTTCCATTGTTGCTTAGTTATGCTATAAAAAACAGATTAGTGAACTTGTATTTCTTTGATTTCAAAGCAGCTGTGTATGACAGAGTCACAGATTAGTGTTAGTATGCAGTCTGGTGATATGAACACACAAGTATCTGAAAAAAGTCTGAGAGAATATGAATCTAGTTGATTGGCAACTAATACCTTCACTTACTTTTCTGGTTTGCAACAGCAATTGTACTTTAATTATTTGCAGGAGAAGTAAATTACAGTTATAACTCAAACTTTGATTTTGGAAAATGTGAATAGGTATATAGTGAATTGTCATGAGTTCGTGGGATCTCTATGGCACTAGGGAAGTATTAAATTGTGGCAGACAATGAGATCATAATGGTTCACTAATGATGCTAATGAGATTCTTATGGTCCCATATCATGCATTCAACAAGCATGGAACTGCGGAGGTGCTATGGGTTTTTTGCTGCTGTTTTTTTTATGACTGAAGATCAGCATCGTTTACCTCCTTTCATTTCAGTATATGTTGGCTTCAAATCAAGGCATGGCTTAAAACCTGAAAGCTGACTAGAAGCTGGCACTACACTCAAGATACTAATTGCAGCTGGCACAGGTTACAGATGTGGATAAACTGATCCAATAATTTTGGTTGTGAATGTCCACTTTCATAAGAATTGTTACTCTGAAATGGAAACATCATTCCTAAGATGTTTGTATCCACAACAGAGTGAGTTCTCCACTGTGTATCCACTTTCAGCAAACAGTGAAGCCATTTCTTAGACTAGTCAGTCCCTGGTTAATAGGTAGATGTATTTCTCTATTGGCAGCTTTTCAATACTTTTGTATGTTTATTTTATTATTCTCTTAAACACTACATCATGACATCAGTTTTTCTTCTTTCTACTCTCCCTAGCCCTTCCCTTTGTCTCCCAGATGTACTGATCTTAATTTCCCTTCTGATAAGAGCTTTTCTCACACAGATATCAACAGAACCCAGTCTAAGAAAAACCTAATATCAAAGTAGGATGAGAAAACTCACTAGTGGGTAGTGAGTACTAAGAGCAGGCAAAGGAGTCAGAGACACCCCCACTCCCATTGTTACAAGTCCCATGAAACCTACAGGCTAAAATGCACACCATATATGCAAAGGATCTCATGTAGATGCATACAGGCTCTGATTTCCACTTCAGTCTCAGTGAGCCCATATGAGCACTGTCTAGTTGATACAATAGGCTGTGTTCTCCTCGTGTCTGTGATAACTCTGGCTTCCACAATTCTTCCTGCACCTCATTGTAATGTTCCCTGAGTCGTTAAGGTAGGGATCTAGTTGAGATCGTTAGTTTACGCACTCTCTATACCTAATATGTGTAGCTGTGGGTCTCTGCATCTGTCTTTATCAGCTGCTTGAGGAAGCCTCCTTGGGAAAGATTATCAAAATATCAGAGGAATTTTTTCATTTATTTTTTTACCAAATTTTTTTTAGCATAGGTCTCTGGGGTACCCAGCCTCAGGTTTCTGGCAATCCAGGCAGTGTGAGCCAAAGGCTTTCTCACATGATGTGGGCCTCAAGTAAGATCAGTCATGTGTTTGACCCTCCCACAATTTCTCTGCTACCATTGCACCAGCGTATCTTGTATGCAGTACTCTGAGTAGGTCAAAGGTTTTGAAAATGTATTGTGTATATTTGGCAGCACAATTGGAGACTCTAACATCATAATAATGACTTTGATATTGACAAAGTGAAAAATCATAATTGCAAAAATCTGACATCATAAAATACTAATGAGATGAAATCAACACATCAACAATTGCAATATATGACATTATAATAAGGACATGACAGCAAAGTTGAAAGGAACTGACATCATAATCAATGTGACTGATATAAACAATGTAACTATATGACATCAGAAACAAAGGGAACTGAAATCTTAATCATGATCATGTGACAAAAGTGTAAACATATGTCTTCATAAAATGAGTGATATCTCACCAAAATTAGAAGGAATAGATATCATAATTGTAAAAATGTGAAACCATCAATATGAGTATGTGACATCACAATAGGAAGGAAATGACCAGAAATTTGGATAAATGACAATATATTATGGATTATGTGACGTTAGCCATGTAAATAAATATGATATAATTTTCAGAAACAGATATAATAACTATGATGAGGGTACATAAATTGTATAAATACATGATGTCATAATAGGAGGTATATGACAGAATAATTGGCAGGAACTGACATTGTAATTTTGATGATGTGATACCATCATTGTAAATATGTGACATCACAATTGAAAGGAAATGATGTGATAATTAGAGGATAAGACATCATAATTTGGATTATATGAATTAATCTACATAAATATGTGATCACATAATTGGGAGAAACTGACAATTATGAAGAGATGACATCAACAAGATGTGATGTCACAATCAGAAGGATATGAAAGCATAATGAAAGGAATTGATATTATAAATGGGATGATGTGAAACCATCAATATAAGGTTGTTACAGAACAATTGGAATGAAATGGCATGTTAATGGGAAGAATAAGACATCATAATGTAGATTATGATGTAACATCAGTAATATACATATATGTCAGCATAACTCAAACAAACTGACATGAAATTGTGATGAAAGGATATAAACAATGCAAATATATGACCAATGAGAGAAACTGACATCATAATTGGTATGATGTGACATCAAAAATGTATATGCATGACATCACAATAAGATGAATATGAATACTTATAGAATGGATCTGAATCTCATTATAAATGGATTGTGACAGCATCAAAGTAAGAATATGACTGATAAATGGAATGAAATGACATGATAATTGGCAGGATAAGTCATTCTAATTGGGGTCATGTGATGTCAACATACGAAATTATTATTGGAAGAAACTGACGTCCTATACATGATGATTGGCAACAACAATGTAAATACGAGATACTGTGATTGATATGACTAGTACTGGAAAGAAATGAAACCATATTTGGGATGATGTGACACCATCAAGGTATGTGATATCAAAACTAGAAGAAATGTTTAAAAAATTGTAAGGATAAAATACCTTAAATTATGGGTCATATTACATCATCAATGACAGGAGTATTAAAAGCGACACTCAAAAGGTGTCATTGACATAAGTAAGTCTGAGCAGTTCAGGAACAACACCAATCAACTGGAGAACCTTGACATGGAAAAATTCACAGCCCTCAACCCTGCACATAAAACTACAGACAATTAATCAAAGCTAAGAATGGAAAAAATTTATTCAGGGAAGAACACTCATATTGGAATTTCACAGTCACATGGTCAGACCCAAAACAAATCATAGAGGTAACAATACAGATTGGAATCATTGAGGAATATATATGCACATACATGTAAATAATAACAATGAACAAAGAGGTCAAGAATTTGAAAGGCAGAAAAGGGAGATCAATTGGAGTGTTTAGGGGCAGAAAGGAAAAGGGGATCTATGTGATTTTATTATTTCAAATGTAAAAAAATTATATATATACATATATAAATGTGTATATGTTTGTATTTGTTATATATACATATAGCTTATTACATATAACCTATGTGTATTATACATAATATTTTATATGTAATTATATGTAATAATATGTTATATAATTTGTATATATTATATAATTTGTGCATGTATACATTATATGAAAATTATATTTGAGATCTTTTACTTTTGATACAAAAATAAAAATATACAAACATATATGTGGGTGTATATATATATATATCCTGCATATCAAACAGTACAAAAAAGCCCCTGAAAAACCGAAAATAAAATTTTATATGCAGAATCAATCAAATTATCTAGTAAGTGTCTATTCTATCTCTTTATGTATGATATGTCTATATCATTATCTATATCTCTTCTTACAATTCAGATGTCCTACCCTTCCCTGTATTGTTTCATACCCTATCATTCATAGTGTCATTTGGAAAGTCATATTTATATCTTTTTTTTCTCAGTGTCACGTTCGTCCAGTTTTTGTTGCTGTTTGTGCTGCATCCATGTTTCATTCAAGTTGTGATTTTGGATATGTTCATACTGATATTCTGGCTTCCATGCATGCACAGTTCATCCTCTAAATTAGGATGAACAATTTTGTATTATGTTAACTCTCCTGATTCAGACTGTACAGGTTTGTGCTTATGTCCTTGGTTAAATCAACATATTCTCCCATGTAAGGTTAGTGATTTAGAATTAACTGGTATTTGCCAGTTTCCCTTACCTATGCTGCATGATAAGTCCCTATCACAGTACACCTGTGCCACTTGCTGTCTATTTTAGGAAACTGCAAGCAGTCCTCAAACACAGGAGAATGTCCTCAGGCAGGTGGCAGTGCCTTAGGGATGCACTTCCATCAAAAATTACGTATATGAAAGGAGTATAAAAAGCTACATTCATAAAATGTCACTGACATGACTTCTAAATATGAGCAGGACAAAAATTTCATAAACAGACATGCCAATATGGATGAGGAAAAACTTACAGACCTCAGCATTACACATGAAAATAGAGACAACTAACTGAATATAGCTGTGAGTAGAAGACATGTATACAAGGAGGATCATCCTAATAAGATGTCCATCCGTGGTCAACCTTAAAAGCCTGCATGTAAAGAACATCTCACAGATTGAGCAGGACACATTTTCGAATGTATATTCATATAAATATAATTTCATGAATTATATTTATATTTGAATGTATATTCATATATATATGCAATAAGAATTAATGAACAAAGAGGTCATCAATTGGAAGGACAGAAACGAAGGGTATATTGGTATATTGGAGTGTCTGTGGAATGAAAGGAAGAGTAAAATGGTGTAATATTCTTATTATCTTACTATCTCAAAATTTAAAAAAAATTTATATTATATATACACATCATGTCTATACACAGAACACCCAAGACTATGTCAACCAGGCAACACCAACGAAGGCTTAAAAACAGATAGGTGCTGTTCCAGACTATAGATTTATGGTGTCAGTGGTGAGGGTAGAAGTGAGGTAGGAGACAGTAAAAGCAGTGAACTGGTTTCCCTAGTAAATATCAGCTGGGATTTTCAGACTACGTGGTATCTGTTTGTTTATTTTGTGGAACTGTGATTGAACCCAGTACAGGGCACTCAAGCACTCCCACTGAGTTATGCCTACAGCTCTGTTCTCTATCTTTCTTTAAATTTTGACTTCAAAGATTCTTTGATGCAGAGAATGTTAGACTTGGTCTGTAATCCCATACTTGGAAAGGTGAGATAGGAAGATCCCATATGTTACAGGCGAGCCTAAGCTCTATAAAACAAGCATTTCTTCAATAAATACGATTTATAAATCCTGCTTTTTACGTTTAAACAATAATTTTGGAAACATACTACCACCTTCTGGAACTTGATAAATGTCTCATGTTTAAGGGTACATACTGCTCTTGAAGACAATTTGACGTAAGTTCACAGAACCTACATGATCTGGAAAGTTGATACCTGTAACCAAGTTTGAGTGGATAAGATACCTCTGAGTGCACTTGTATTTGTGTATCACTCACACAGTCTTGAAAATAATACTATTATGAGCATATACTAAACTATAGAATGCCCTGATTCTTCAGTTAACATAGATTCTATTTTGTTGCCTGTAGGAGTGTGTTCCAGATTGGTGTCTTTGGTGCAGTTGGATAATGTCTATCAAACCAAAGGCCCACATCTAAACTTACTGCAATAGCCTAAGAAGAAACTGCATATTATTCAGACTTCCAGCATTTTCCATATGAGCATTCCAATTTAAGCAGGAACAAAATCAAAGGAAGATGATGTATTGCATAATGATCTTCACTTATCAAAATCTATTCTGGAAATTCCAGAAACTCTCCTGTGAAGACAAGGTCTATCCAACATTTAAAGCTTTGTAAAGACCCAGAGTTAAGGTTTACCTCTTGGTTTGGGACTTTCCCTTCCACCTTGCTCTGCAATATGCTGCCAAACCCAGGTTGGAAGGTTGGATGCTGAGAGGTGGGGCCTTTCCACGTTGGTAACTTTCCACTCTGGTTTTGGAGCAACTAAGAACAACAGTGCCTCTGCCCTGTCATTTTTTCTAGGTGATCCAGTGAAGAAGCGAACAGGTAAGTAGAGCCTACGTCCAAAGCAGTGGAGGCAAAGGCAGGTCTCAGGTTGCTTAGCCGCCTTAGACTCCTGCCAACTGAGGACCACATGAACTTCTTCCATAAGAAACAACAATAGCAAGTTCCTCCAATTCATACCTACTTCTCCAGTAGCACTGTCTACTTCCAGTGTAGTTTCTGCAGAGACCAAACCATGTTCCTAACACACTTGGTGGCACCTTAGTTTATGCTTGCTTAAATTGTCAGTAGCTTGTGTCCTGAGATTTGGAATTCACCTGGGTTTCGTGGACAGTGGAAGAAACAGGCTGTTTACTAACAATGACATCAGTGAAGGACAAGACAAGAGACTAGGTAGATCACTTCCCTGCCCTCCCTTCTCCCCTTTCTTCCCCTTCTCTACCATCTCCTCCACTAACCCACACTCCTCTCTCTTTGTCACTCTCCCTGCCTTGTTCTTTTCCACCCTGATCTCCCCTCTATAGGGGGAATGTACACTGCTACTTTGACAAAATTCCTGGCTCCTGTTGCTAGGATTTAGGGCTCACTAGCTACGTTACCCCCTTTTCTTCCTTTACTGTACAGAGGCAAAAAGCCTCTCGTTAATAAGATTGTCTATTTGGCCTTATAGTAAAAATTTAAATCAATTCTTGGACTGTCTGTGAGCAGAATCAGCCATCTCTGCTCAAAAGTCATTGTAAATGTCCCACTGACCTTCAAGTTGTGGCAGGAGTGAGAACTATCCATACTTGTTGCAAGCATATCATAAATGATTCTTAGCTAAACTGACCTTCCTAGGAGACAGAGCCACATTTAGATATGCAAAAAGCCTAGACAGTAAGTAAGCACACTTAGAAATACAAATAAAAAATTCACCCCTGAGTAGGCCCCCCTTCTTGTACTAACACTATACAGACCTAGAATAAACTATTCATTAATTGAACTATTGTGTTAATTTTCTCAGTAAAGATAACTTTGCCTATTAGAGCTTACAGCTTCAATATTAAGGACATTCATGCTTATATTGTAATGTCCTTAACACCAGCAAACTACAAAAAATAAAAAAGCATTTTGTTTACTTTTTAAGCTACAGGAAACTTGTTTCAGGGTGAGAAGTATTCTCTAAAATAAAAGAGACTCTCCTGAGTGAGTACTCTTCATCCGTGGCAACAAGTGCATGATTGCCTGTTCTTTCTCAAAAGTATGTGTATATTTCTATAAAATGGTATGTGGGAGCATGTCACATAAAGTGTGAATCTACAATCTATTTTTGTCCTCAAAGAAGAAACAACTATCTGTGTTTGTTTATCCTAACTTTCCTTCAGCAGTCTGTTTTCTTCTGTGGAGTGTTCGTAGAACCTATCATGGGAGAAGGCTGGACAGCAATCTACACTCCTCTCTCTCACATCCGCAATTATTTGCTTTCTCTTCTGTCTCACTCTCAACCCTCAGTTCTTCCCTGTTCCCACTTTTCACTGAAAGCCAATTTCTCTGGCTGCACTTCCACCTGTACAAAGAGCAAATATGAATCAATGTCTGTCTTCTGCAGGACGTGACAGAACAACAACATGACAGACACTTGTTTAAATGATCAGTTCAGTGGTTAGCAAGCACAGCACTGAGGACTCAGTGACTTTCACAAAGGAGCCAGAGAAGCAGTATCAGAAAGTACCCCAACAAGGAGAGGTTGCTGTTCCTTTTAGAGGCTCATAGTAACAAAATTTTTTGTACATGATGTGAGAACTGCAGATCTCAGGAACATTGACAATAAAAAGTAGTATACATGGGAGCTAGAAGTGAACTGCTATAAAAGTGAACTTTCTCCTGAGAAAAAACTACACATGTTTGGGCTTCCAAACTCTCATTTGGTCCACAGGCTTCTACCCACAGTAACTATCATCCAGGGACCCTCTATTCTGGACAACCTTAATTCACAAGATACTAGATACACAAGAAGGCATCATCAGAAGCAATACATGAGCTTTCTAATTTCTCCATGTCACCACTAATACCTTGGTGAGATCCAACTCTGGTAGGGTTTCAGTGACCTCGGAGGGAGAGGCAGAAAGTGTGTGTACAATGTGAATAAAGCATCACGTCATATAGATGGGAACAGACTTCTCTCTTCATTCAGGATTTTTCGCTTCTACTATCATTCTCTACTTCTCTCCATCTCTCTACTTCTTTTACTCTCTACTCCTCTAATGTCTCTCTGCTTTTTGATGCACCGTATAGCGTATTTACCAAGCAATTATGGAGAAAAATCATACTTCAACCACATCTTAACCATAAAATACAATCAATTAATGATTACAAGCTTTAAATATTAGGGATTAAAAGATCCATATTGTTAAAGAACAAGTTATCTTAAACTCACAACTGAACACCTAGTATTTTCTCCACACAAGACATCTAAAACCAATACTTTTTCTATTATAGAATAACAGAGTTTTCGGAAGCAAACTAATTTTATGACCAGATTACATTGTTGCTGGCAGGTTGCAATTGGTAGTGAATGAATATACCTTATGTTATTCTAACTAAACCATTTTCATTTATCTAATACAGTAAGACAAATTTGTTATAACAAGAAGACTTTAAGTGTTTTTTGCTTTTCTTATGTAAAAGGAAAATCTGCTGCAAAGCTTTCTGTCCATCAGGATCACCCCAACCTCATATGCTAATAATTAAATATAGAGACCAAAGAAGAATAAATTCTATTTTTGATCAAGAAAGTTCAATGTTAACAGTGGCCACTGAAACTAATTTGTTATTTCTTGATCATGTTACCTCCTGTCTTTCATAGATGAAATTCAAGGGCCCTTGATATTCAGTTTTCTTTTTTCTTGCTTTCTATCCCTGATGAAAAACAAGTTCCTAGCAAAAGTAAGTTTTCTTACTTTAATGTTATTTCTTAGGCTGCTAATGTGTCCAAGGTTATTGATTCTAAGCAGCTGGTAAAATCATTATCTGATACTATAACTATACATGGAAAACACCTAATTTTCCTAACTATACATGAATTTTTGTTATTCTTTCCACAAATACAACTGAATCATAATTTACCTGAGTGGCATTGCCTTTGGGAAAATCACCTCTATTGCTATGGATAATACCACAAAATCACCACTGTTGTTATGGATAGTACCATCATATAGATAAAATTACTATGATCACAATATTTATAAATAAGCCAATTAGCAGCAGCATGAGAAAGGGCCAATCAGAAGACAATACTCCCAAGAAGCTGAAAAATTGGAGGTAAATATCTTTACTACTACATAAAAAATGGTGAGTTATAACATCTGAGGTTCAAAGACAGGTTGTAGTTATTCTGACAATATCTGTTACTGTCTTTTTTAACCTAGCAATCCTGTTTTACATTCTTTAAAATGATTTTTTTTATTTTTACTTCATATGTATGAATGTGTATGTAAGTATACCAATGCATGCAATGCTCACAGATGCATTGGATCCTGTGAAACTATATTTACAGATGATTGTAAAGTGCTGCGTCTGTACTGGAAACCAAACCTGTGTCCTCTGCTTTTAACTACTGAGGCAACCGTTCAGTGACCACATTGTTTATCCTTGGGGCACAGCCTTGTGTTGACTTCTAAGACATGACATTATCCTAGTTTGTGTTCTACTTCAATTGTTGCTCTTTCTTAGTCCCTGTGTATGTTTCTTCCTCTTCTTCAATCCTGTTCCTGCTTGCCCTCCTTCTCCTCCTCCATCTCCTTCTCTTACATTTCCTCTCTCTTCCTTTTTCTGCTCTCCTCTGTCAGATCTATTTGTCAATATCAACTTGAATGTATTTATCCCTGTAAAACCATGAATGAATGTAATGTCACAAACTGCCATACAAAGCTTTCATTAGTGGAATGGGCTGCAAATTAAGACATTAATTCTAACTCAGCAGTTTCATAACCAGGTCAACCATCTCCTTGCCCATACCTACTTTTTTTTTTCATAATTAGACAAAGAAGGAAACAATTCCAATACACATCCTACTGACTTCCCATGCTTTCTACTATGACTCAATCTGCACTCTATAAAAAGTAAGGTATTTTTCCTGATATTTTAATGAAGTTACACAAAGAACAACAAACATGGAGAGTATGACCAAAGTGTACAAACGTGCTGTAAAAAGGAATCTGTCCACATGAAAATGACTGTACAGGGAACATAGGCTATAATCACTTATCTTTAAGATAAAATTGTCCCAAATGTAGCTTGATTTCTGAGCTATGTTTTCCTGGTATGATGTCTTCTAACACAGATGTTATGACTCCAATGGTTGACTTAAATATTGGAAGCCTTCTCCATATAGTCACATTAAAGAAGAAATTAGCATAATCACTGCACCCCTGAAAGGCCTCTAGGCATCAGATAACAGACATTTGTATGAGGCATAAGAGAGGTCATAAATCATTAACTAATTAATTAATATTGTTTCACTTTTCATGAGGCATGAGAAAGTATAGTATCTAAAGCATTTTACGATATCCTTAAAAATGTTCCCCTTTTCACAAAACCCATTCATGGCCTTTGTCACAGTATTCCATTCTCCTTCTCAGAGCACGTGTGTCTATGCTTTTGCTTCCATCAAGCCATGCTACTTAAGTTTCACAGAACCAGATGGTGTAAGCCATCCAGACAGCAGTGATTCTGAGTAACTTTCTAGAACTTTGTTCACTTAAAGATGATAACACTCAGTGAAGTTCTGCACACTTGGATTTCTATACATATGCACAATTTCAAGAAGGAAAGCCTCTCTGAAAAGGACAGTACCTTGACCATATTCTGGTGAGTCACCTGAAATGAAATTCCCCCCTTTCATGAGGGTCCTTGAAAATTTCCCCTTCTATCAAAGTGTTTTAAAGGACATTCAAATCTATGCAGGCTGTTAATGGGAATTTGAACATCTGCCCATGGGTTGCTGAGAACTTCGATATAAATCTGGAAGGAGAAGTCATACTTTTTCACTCTCAGGAAAATTACCTCATGTTCCCCCTGTAGCCAATGGGATCGTAGACATTCCAGTTGTCCCCCAAACAATTTAGACAATTATCTTCTGCCCAATTCTGTTTAAAATATGCATCATCCTACCAAAAGGCTCTAAACTTACTACTGCCATATGGGTTATCCAATTTTCCACCTCTTTTCAAAAAGACCTCTGCCATACCTCTAAATTCCACAGAAGCCTAAAGTATTCATCTCTGAAAAAAAGAGTATTAACAATGAATCCCTATCAAACGCGGGCATAAGATATTCCCCTTGTTACCTTAGGGGCTCTAGAGTGTCCACTTCTACCAATATAAGGTTGACAGTTGCCCAGGCTTACCAAGAGAGTTTCAGAATTTCCCCCATCTGAACAGGAGTGTTTTAATCAGCCTTTATGCAAAGGGAGGTCTGATCTTTTTCTAATCTCTAAAAGGAATAACGCCAAGAATTTGACTTGAAAAGATCCTCACATTTTCTACATCTGACAAAGAGTGTGTGGAAATGTTGAAATTTCCCTCTCTCTCTCTCTCTCTCTCCCTACCCTGAGAAGGGTTTCAATTATGTACCCTACTGAAATGGCCACAACCATTTTAAATCTACTAAAATTAGGTCAAATCTCATTCCATGTGTGCAATGAGAAATACTCAAAAAGTTCTATAAACTGGTAGAACAACATTATCTACAGCCCATTTATCACATTCCCAGTGGATATTTGAATATTTGAAATTCCTTCAAGGGTCTCTAACACTGCCTATACTTACAGAATGGAGTTTAATATCTATTGCCTCACATGCAGTTAATTTCACACATTCTCATTTTTAAAGGGATCTTGAACATTTCCTCTTCTAAACATAACATACTGAAACTAAGAGGTTTCATAAAATTATCAGATCACAATAACTTAAATCTTCACTCTAAGCCCCAAATGGCCTTATCTCTGCGTTTCCAGCACAGGGATGTCTCATACAAAACAATGTGAGAAATATTATATTTACTTAACTCTAAAATTCGACAGGACTCACAAATTTGCATAATCTTCATAAAAAGCATAGGCAATTCCAAATATAGGAGAGATAGGTCAGTATCTTATGTATGAAAGAGGCTGTAATATCTTCCCAGCATGACCAACGGAGAAGACACAAGACACATCTATACAAGCAGCTATAGACCATATCCTTATGTGCAGCAAAAGAAATTTACAATATACTTAATATACTTAGGAAATATATGACCTTGTGTATCTCTGCAGGCATTTCTGGAGACTGCTGCAGTTTCTTCAAAGGTGGCTCTAGCAAGAACCACATATACATGAAGGTCTTCAGAATCTTCCCATCCTTGTGTTGGGGATTTGTGGCCATTTTATGTAGAAGATTGTATTGCAAGCAAATTCCTAGCAGTCCCCAGTGCCTCCCAGAATATTTCCATCTGCCTAAGAGGTACAGATAAGAAATAAATGACCAACAAGGCAATGCTGGAATCGTTCACAGACACCCTTGGATTCTTGAGTCAAGACAATTGTACACCAAATGATGTCATATCTTCCACATCTTCTGAGGCATTCTGGGGCTACATGTGTGCCCTTAATTTCACAAGTCACTCAGACCTTTGCAATTCTCCCAAGGGTCTCTGACACTGTCCATACATGTAGAATAAAGTTATCAACATTCTTTCTAATATGCAGAGCATGTCACATAGAACAGTTCTGCAAAGGTAGGGACATATGTTTCAGTATAAACAAAAGGATATTCAATGAACAACCAATGGACAGGAGGCTTCAATATATTTAGTACAGATCAAGATATCTACAAGTTACCAGAAGGATCTAGCTCCTCATTCTCTCCATAAGAAGTCCTCATACCTAACATTTAAGATGAATGGGACCTTCATCTTATTATTCCTTTTAGGCCTTTTTAACATTCCATGCCTTTAGGAAAGATGCTGAACCTTTGAATCATAATGATGGGTTCTTAACATATTATACACATGAACAAGAGAGAATGGGATATTCCCAGTGTGACTCAGGGAATCAAGTCCTCATCAGTCCTTCACCTGTAGTTATAGATGTCTACAAAATGATTTTCAAAATTCTTCACAAACACAAGAGGACTTAGGGTTCTTTTCATGTGTGCAGTACTCTTTTTCTTACCAGCTCCTTTCTGGCAGTATGTCTAAGAAAAACCACCAGAACACACAGATCTGAAAATCTACATCCTATTCAAGGGCCTAACAGAGATTCTAGCTCCACAGAGTGTTTACTAGGAGCTTATTCAACTATCCTGAAACCTTCTGAAAGCCTGACATCTGTCCAAGGGCTGATGTCAGAAGTAACACACACACACACACACACACACACACACACACACACACACACACACACACAAGACTTTTGAATTTATCACAAGTGTTCATGGTTCTTAGAGTATGGACAATGCACAAAAGAGTATTTAACCTCTTCCCATTTTTCATTGAGGTTCTGAGATCCTGATCATATAAATAAAGAAGCCTGGAATCTTTCAAGATTGCCCAAGGGACTCTGGATGCTGCTGCATTGGTACAAGTTGCTGGATCCCCTTCATCCTAGAAACCAGGGAGTCTTATTCTTTTACAGTTTCTACAGGGGCCTTTGGCACTGTCAATATATGCAAAATGGAATTGCATACGTAAGCACTCACAGGAGCAGGACCTCAGTCCTCCTTAAAGCAAATATGACCCATAAACATTACTCTTCCATTAAAATAAGACTGAAACAGGCACCCTTGGCAAAGGGGTTTAATACTTCACCATCAGATCACAAAAGCTTAAATCAACAATTTATTGATTCAGAAGGCAATATATATGTGCTTCCTAATGAGGGAGAGTCCAAACTCTACACATCTGACAAATATTATCTTGCTTTTACTCTACCTTCCTTCAATTCTCTAGAAATTCTTTTATCATTAAAGAAGGACCATGAATTTTCCAAGTACTTGGGAAGGATCCAAGAATCTTATATGCATGAAGAACAAGCTGTGAAAAACTACATACTTGACTCAAGAAAAGGCTACAATTGCACAAAGAAATAATCTTAGAAATAGCTATAAGGGCTGTTCCAGGTTTGTCCATATACATCAGAAGATGTGGAGCCCTCTGCACTTGTGAATGCCACTCAGGAATGCCATCACATCTCCTGGAGGTGCCCTGGCCAAAAAAATACGTACACCAGAGTCTAGAAAATATTCCCATACTTGTGAGGTGGTGTGCAGACATTCCACAGTGATGGGAGTGGTCTGGGAAATCCTAGAGCTTTTGGAGGATTTGCTCTATAATGCCAAAAGGAATACAGTAACAGGACTGATTTTTACAGGACATTTAGGATCTTTCACAAACATATCTTTTTCGGGATACAACAATACAGAAAGATGACATTTCTCCAATACTTGTTAACAGGATTCTGGTAATTTTCCCATATACATCAGTGATCCTGGAGGAGCTGTAGAAACTGCAATCACTGGCACACTGCTGTTGTCTCTACTTCATGTGCACCAATGTTTGGCGAACCATTGAAAATTTTTCCTAGTGCCTCTGTCACTGATCATACCAGCAACATGGATTTTTCTACCTACACTTCATATGCAGTTGTATATCCCATAGGTACTTTGTCATTCAGTAAAAAAAATAAAGAGATACTTTTATGAATGGAAACCCTTCCAGATCTCAAAAATGGGAACCACCTGTAATGGCAAGTGATGTACTGGATAATGGACTATGGATTGCCTGATATATGGTGTTTTACATATACAAAAGCTCCTCTAATTGTTCTCTTGATGTTAAAACTCTGCCACCCCAATCCAGAGTCCCGTTTGTATATATAAGGAAAACCAAATGTTACTCTCATACTTTAATCTATGTCACATTTTCAATGCATAGCTCAAGGACCAAGAGGATCTCTCAATACTTTAATACTGTTACATTTAAAGTGGGAAATTCAAGGCCTTACAAAAGTGTTCTATGTTTTTTGCCAGAGTACTGTGGAAGATTACAAGAATCCCTCCACAGCAACTTTGCTCTTCTACAGTGGCACTGCTAGAGAGCAGTGAGCTGATGTACATTATGAGGGAGAAGACACGTTAATCATAAATTTACATAAAACCAACATCTGCAGATTATACAAACTGCCAAGACTTAGGCAACGCTTACCCCAACTGTGTACAACACAATTATTTTAAAGTTACAGAAGCAGAACAAGAAATACATTACACCAACAAAATGGATCTCACACAATCTCCTTCTAGTAAAGGGGAGGGCATATGTTAAAATGCTCACATCCAAACTGGCATTGTGCAAACAATGTGGGTTCAATATATCCTCCTTAGATCAAAACAGTTTCCATTTGGTGTCTTCTGACCTAAGTGGACGCATACCAAAATTTTCAGGTTAATTAATTCTTAAACTTTATCTTCCTTCTTTTGATTCTCTAGTATTTACTCTACATTTGGAAAGGGTTCTTGAAAGTTTCAAATGTGACTTTGATGTTTTTAATGACTTTGTTATATGCTATACTCATGAACTATTAAAAATGTGAAATTTCCAATGTCACCTAGGATTTCAAGAACCTACATGAGAAGTTTTGGACCCATCCAAATCTCTCTAATGTGTTGTTGAAATTCTGCCATATTTAGACAGAAAATTTTGCATCTGGGTTTGTGTCTCTCATTTCACAGCTTCTCTTTGGCTAGCACTCTTGATCGAAAATACTTACACACATATATGTATGTCCTACACTCCTATTGAAGGGGCTACTAGCATTTCCAGATCCACACATGAAGTGGTTGTTGCATGCTTATCAATATGATCAGGAGCATTCCAAAAGCCTGCTATCTGTTTAAGATATGCTGTTGAGTACCCACGAACTTGTGACACTCTAGAAGTTTTCACATTTTCTTGGAATTATATTGTTCCACAAAACCTACAATAAAGATGAGTTAGTGTCTTCTATATTTGCTGAAGGGTTACCCTGGTCTTATCCTTATACACAACCAGCCTGGAAATCCTCTGAAATGTAAAAGTCTTGGTGGAGGCTTCCTGATTTGCACAAGTAACTGAATCCTCTTCGTCACTATCACCAAAATGTCTCGGATCTTGGTAGTTCATTATCTTTATAATGACTATATGGAATTTCACACCTATCGCCCTCATAATGAGGAGACCTCGCAATTCTCCACCTAGATAAAGGTTGGCATTTGCCTTTTTTAAAAAAAAAAAAAAAGCAGGCGGAATTAAATAGACTTCTTGACTACATCGACATCAGATCAGGATTTCTTGCACCAACCCTCTGATGATCCAAAAAGACTAATTTCCTATCCTGGAAGTCCTCACAAATCTTACACCTAATCAATGGAATCTTGACTTTCACTCTAGGTTCCTACAGGTCTCTAGAACCTCTCTTGTCTTTGTCAAAGGCACACAAAACTTCCACACATTCATGAATTGTCCAAGCCCTTCTGTTCAATAAATAGTGAATTTACATGTTCCAACAACTCAGGGACAACTTTCACCTACACAAAGATCTGTAGACAGTTCTATGTCCCTTCGAATATTCTTTCATTCTCTATATGTATCAGGCTATGCATCACCGTCTACATCTGTGGAACCATCTCTGTGGCCTATCAGATCATCTCAAGAATAGGCTTTTGTAAGATTAACATATACATGAGTGTTAACAGGAACTATTCATACTAGTGATTCCACAATAACAAAGGATGTATTGGGAGACTCCCACATTGCAGCAGAGCCTCTAGGAATCCTATTATCTGTGCCAATGCTGCAGTAACAAGAGACTAGTACAAGGGAACCTTTAGGATTTTTCGCAAACTCATGGTTTCCTGGGACTAGAAAACACTACACAGAAGCTCATCTAATCTTCAATACTTCACAAAGGCATCACTGCTCTGGCACACATGAACAAGCAGCCTTGGGTTCTTCACAACATGTTAAAGTGGCTCTGGAAACTCACAAATTTTCATGAGTGTCTGTGGTTCTCTCATCTTCTCTCTGGTGTCGTGAGCATTTGCTTTTCAATAGTGGTAGAGGAAGATACCATTTCTGCAAAAGTGGCTGGAACCACTTTGGCATTTGCAACAGGATTTTCTGAAACTTTACTCTTTAGTCTAGTACCTCTTGCATTCTCCCTCCCTACAGAGTGGAGGTTCATGACTACCCTGTCACATGCTACAAATCTCAGAAGTTCTCATTAGTGTATACCCCAGGCATTTCAATTCTACAAAAAGTAGATTGAAACAGCCACCATTATAGTGCAAGAGAAACCGTCCTGGATGGTGTCTGAGCAAGGTAGTAAAGGGAAAATGAAGGACAGGAAAACAGAGATGTGAAAATACTACTAAAATACACTAAAATATACACAGATATTCTATTTCTCAAGTGCTAAGTTCATATCTTAAGACACTAAAAATTCACAGATATCCAAATAATAAAGGACATTTAAAGATGGGCACTATTAAGGTTCTCTATAGAATCTACCATATGATATCAATTAACTTCTTTTACTCAAGCACACACAGCTATATGAAATCAGCACTTTAATTTACATGAAGCCAACATTGACAAGAATTGTAAAAGGATTCATAAAAAATTCTAAATGAAGAATATACAGGAAAAATAAAAGTTGTATAGTAAAAGATAGATGCTTATAAAATTTCATTTATTTTGTAGACTTGTAGATATCATAGAGACACTCCTACAACAAATAATTTCATTGTTGTTCCAACCCTGGAATTGGAAATAAAAAAAATTGAAATGTAAGAATCTGTTTCCAATACAATGAGAAGGTAGTTGGAAATCTGTGAATGTGTTTTGGAAAAGGTTTTAGGAATTCTCAAGACTAAATCACATCATAGGATTCAAGTTGAAGTTGGTCATATATATTTCACATTTACATTTAGCCTCAATAATGTAATAATTTAGTAGATCCTTCTATTATCAAATTTAGTTTATATTTTCATGTACATCGAATGATGTCTAAAATAGTAAATGCATGCATTGCTAATTTACACATGGAAATGTTGGATGTCATTACAGTTATGAAATGCCTGTTCTTCATGATGTAATACAGTTAAACACCCTTGGCACTATTAAACTTCTTTTCTATTCCATGCATACTTTATATTACTGTGAGGAGACACGATTACAATGTAACTTATACCTGAAAGCAATTTATGTGGCATTTAATGGGTTTAGAGGGTTGAAATCCATGACCATTTTGGGAAGCAATAGGGCAATAGGCAGGCAAGTTGTTGGAACAGTAATTGATAAAATATACCTTGAAACATAAACATAAGACTCAGAGATGTAATTGGTCAGGGGTTATAATTTTGATGCCTCAAAACTCACCCTTCTCCAGATACCTCCTTCAAACTTATTCCTGTACAACTTTGCTAACATATCTTCTGAATGTGGACCAGGTATTCAAAGATATGAAAGTTTTTATCCATCTCATTCAAACCACGACACAGAAATTTTATTTTAGTTCGTAAATTGTAGAAACATATTTTCTTTTTCTAAAGTACTTGAGTCTATTATAAGCAGAAGCTACTGCTTCTTAAGAAATGGAACAATTTGTTAAATTAGAATAGATATTGATAAATGACTTGCTTGAAAGAATATAATAGTCAGTTTGTATGAGTCCAGATTTTTATTTATTATGCTTCTACTTACATGACTGATGCTTTCACTTAGGACATGTGTCTGCAAATTAAAACAAACATGATAACTTCATAGATTTTTTAATCCCTATTTCCCATTATTACATTGGAATTAAAAAGAAATCCATGAGCTTTTCTGGTATCTGGTTATTCTACATTGAAGAACAGTACTTTACCTGTTTGGAAGACATTTTGAATATGTTTATGTTCAAATATTTGTTCCAGGATTCATCTGTGATATATTCTCCTTTTGCTGAGTTTTGTAAAAGGATAAAAGAGATTTCCATTAGAATATTACCCACACTCTGAATTAATTAAACTTTGCTGTCAGTTGTTAAATCTAACAAATCTCCCTCTAAAACCAGAACAGGGATACCCCTCAGTATATAAGCTCAGAATATATGTGAATTTCTCATACACACCATCTTGCTACTTCTTCAGTTTTTACACTAAGGCAGATATTAGAGAAAATGTCTCCTGCAATTTTTTCTTTCCTAATGTTGTGATTATTTGCAGCCAAGTCAGGACATTGTAATGTTTTTACCTGATAATTGCAAGTATCCCAATAACATGTCTTTCTATGTTAACTGTCTTTCCCTGAACTATAGTGCCCATATCTTGGTGGTCTTGATGAAAAATTAGAATATGAAGTAAATAATCTGTAGATTTTATTTGGCACACTTAATTTATTCATATTTTCTAAAAGACTTTATAATCATAAATACTTAAAATACTCAGAATAAATTTGCAGAACCTGATATCAATATATAGATTTAATATCAGGACCATTATAATTATTGTAAAGATGAGCTGATGAATTGAGAAAATATTATGGCTAAATGTTGAATTTTATTATTCAGGATTTTATATCTGAACAACTGAATATAAAGAGAAGTTAACATTTAATTGAACAAATTAGATTTGTCACTCTTTAAATAGTTATAAGGCCATAGAATTATAATTATTGGGATGGTTTAGTCATGATGACTGCCAACCATTTAACTGATAATGGTCAGATGTAACGTGCAGATATATATCATGAAAACAGTACAAGAACTTCAGTGAAGTTGAATCGCTTACTGCCTTCTGGTACCTATTCATATGCTAAGTGTTTAATTCTTGTGTATCATTAATTTCAGGACGGTTATATCTAACAAGGAGTAATTGTATACCTATTGAATATGCAATGGAAAATTCTTCCTTAGTCATGATAATGTTTGAAAACACATGAGTGTTTAGATTATATCTACATCAGTATATTTAATGCACAGAAATTAGAGAAAAAGTTTCCTTCTAAGTAATAATTTTAGAATATGTGTCACTTTTTTACCTGTGTTTCGATGAACATATTGTTTCATACTACTCTGTGTTGTCAAAACCATCTAGCATTTAATCTCCTATTTTTTCTGAGTTGCTTTCTTCTTGAGGTAAGAATGAATAAAAAAAAAGTTTTTGCATTTTGTGTCTTATTAATTTCTTTTAGTGAAAGACACTATTAATTTTATTTTTTAAAGAATTGAAGTACATGCTTGGGTGTATATTTTATAGTTCAATGAGATTCAATGTAGAAACTCAAATAAGTACATGAGAAAATATGTTGTTAATATACTGCTTAATATCTATTAAATATAGTATAGTTCTTCATAAAGTATATTATTCATAGCAGTCTGAAGAGCTATTGTATCAATTTTGATTAAGGATCATATAAGTATTTAATGTGCTATAATTCCTGTTTTATGGATAATAAATGGTATATTTTGTTCCAAACACTCAACTATATCTACCATAAATATGGTAATATTTTTGTAAATGTTCATGTGTGAAGTTTTGAGGATTTGTTTGTGAATGTGAGTGTTCATGTTCTTCAATAAACGTGTGGAAGTTAGAGTAAAATATATTACTTTCTCTCTGTATAATGTCTGTTTGTGGATTTCTGCACCCACATTCATCTGCTGTCAGAGGAAGCCTCCCTGTTTATATTCAGGTGGAAGAAACATCATAAGAGTCAGAGGGGATTGAGGACACCAGGAGTATATGGTCCATTGAATCAACTAAGTGGGGCCTTATATGGTCTCAAATACATAAATGGCAAACACAGAGCCTGTGTAGGTCTGTACCAATAACTCAGTCTATGTGTTATGACTGTTCATTTGTTTTTTATGACACTCCGAACAGTGTGAATTGTTGTGTCTCTGACTCTCTTACCTGTTCTTGTTACTCTTTTTTTCTTCTATAGGTTTACTTTGTCTAGCCTCAATATGAAGGCTTTTGCCTTGTCGTATTATATCTTCCTTTGTTGTTTGGTTGTTTTTTCTTGGAATTCTGATCTTTTCTGAAGGGAAACACAAGGAAAATGGATCTAGACAATGAAAGAGGTGTGAAGGAGCTGAGAGGAATAGATGGAGGGGAAACTATATTCAGGATGTATTGTATGATAGATGAATCTATATTCAATGGAAACATTAGGATTCATTTCACCTTTTTATACTAGACTGAGAAGAGATTTCAATTCCACTCTACAAGCAAGATCCTCCTAACAACCAGTTTCTCATTATTTTCTGGCCTCCATGTCCCGTATCACCATAGGAGCACTAGGATTAAAGACACAGTGTACCATTTCTGCATTTTCTTGGGTTATTAACATTTGAACTCAAGCTATCTGGGATGTACAGCAAGAATTTTAAGCTCTTATCTATTTGCTCAGGCCAACAGACATAATTTCATGTCTTTCTGGAAAGGAAATATTGGAATGGAGATCTTGAGGAAAATCAGGCACTGGCTATGAAAACAAGTTCAATTTTCAAAAATACCTTCTTATTTATGAATTTATTTTTAATAAATCTAGAAAACTGCATTTTTTCTTGGCTGTAATTTGATCTGCAATTTGATGATCCACTCTTTTTTACTACTGGAAGTCTCTACAGTGCTAATTTACAAAAAATAGCCATTGATTCTTTTATGCAGAACTTAAAATCATTATCATTCATCACATAAGTTCATTAATGTTATTAAATAAAACATTAATCAATTTCAAGTTAAAAACAGACAAACAATGATTATGCTGTATCCACATCTCTTCAAATATTTAGGTTCATATCACTTGAAAATGTCACAACTAATTCACGCTTACCAGCCCTCTTTTCATTCTATAAGGACTATGAGATGTTTGCTAATAGAAACTGTATTAAATGCATTGATTTGATGTTTCAATTTATTCAAACAGAGTAAATATAGTGAATACAGTAGATTTTGTAGAAAATATGACAGGCTGATATAATTTTCATTTTATTTTAGTTTTCAGGTTAATTTAATACCAATTATTTATCATCAAATATATTGGGACAAATAGGAGGAAATAGTCAAGCAAGTATGTTTATACGAGAAAATAAGATTTATAATATGTATAGAAGAATGAACGTGACTTTCTATGTCAGGTAAACAAAATTTTCCAGTACAAAAGAAAGGCAATTTAAAGTGTGATATTTGCCATATCTGGCTTGTAGGATGATTTTTATTAAAGAAACCATTATTTTTCTCTTACTTCTCAACTTATATAACTTATAAAATGTATCCGAAACCCACTTCCTCTCCCTCCACAAAACTATTTTCCTCAATCTCCCTTGTTACTCAGATTTACCCCTTTCATAATCTACAAACATCCAGGCTCACAGGGCTTCAGCACAATCAAGGCATGCCATCATGGAAAGTAATGAGGCCAACAACTTATCTTTAAGTCAAGTTTTGGCCTGGAAGCTCAGCAGCAAAAAAGGTGTCAAGGGAAGGTAAAATTATCAGAGACCCCCACTCCAGATTTTAGGTGGTTTACAAAGACACCAGTCATGACAGTCATAAGATGTATTTAGGAGGGACTCTGGGTTGTGTGTGTATGGATTCAGATTCTGTGGGTCCCGAAAAAGGCTAATCAGATCACAATGTGGGACTTGTTCTACTGGTGTCCTAAGCCACTCTGATGTATGTCATTGCCCCTTTCCATCTTCCATGAAATTCCCAGATCCCTGCATGATGTTTTGTGCTGGTACTAGAGAAATTTAGCTGTAGGCCTTTAGATATGCTCCTCGCAGTTGCTGGAGAGGGCCTTCTGGGTGAGGGCTTTCTTAGTTACCAATATATAAGCAGGGTATGACATAATTAGAAATTAATTCTGTGTTATCCAATCTTTAGTTCCTGTACTCTTCTGTTGTTTCTGGGAAGTGTTTCGTACATTGGCATGAAGTTATGACTTTCTATTGAAAAAGAAGATCATGTTGGACAGATAAGTCATAATTCAGTGATTTTGTGGGTAGGATGGTGTCCCAGTCTTGTCATTGGAATACTTACTTGGCCACAGGAGATGGCCTGTTCAGGCTCCCTATCCTAGATAACTAGGGATCCCTGCTGGGGTCTCCATCTTAGATTCCCATGAGTTTATACTACACTAGGTCTCCAAATTTGTCCCACATTTCTTGTCCTTTCTCCATATATTCTCTCTCTCTCTCCCTCTCTGCCTGGTAGACTACTCTACTCCCATTTCCACCATTTTCTAACCTCCCTGAAGCTAATGTTGCAATTTCACTCTACCAGGGCGATCACTATGTTCATACTGGGTCCTTTCTTATTGAGTGATGTTTTATATCTATACATACTAGTACTTTTTTCCTATGCTTAACATTAGTATCCTCATATAAGTGAGTACATAATATGTTTGTCTTTCTAGAACATTTTTTCCTCACTCAGCATGATTTTTTTTCTTTAGTTCCACCCATTTGCCAACAAAGTCAATGATGTCATTTTATTAAAAGTTGAGTAATACTCCATTGTGTAAATGTAACACAATTTCCATAGTTGAGCAACATCCTGGTAATTTCCAATTTCTGTGTATTATGAAAAAACTGCTATGAACATTTGTGAACATTTGTCCTTGTGGTAGGATGGACCATCCTTTGAGTATGTGCCCAGAATGGTATAGCAAGGTGTTCAGATACGACAACTTCCAAATTCCTATGTAACTGCTATGTTGATTTACATAATGGCAATACAAGTTTAAATTCCAGTATCAAGTAAGAGTGTTACTCTTTATCTACATTCAAAACAGCATTTGACTTTGTGTTACTGATCTTAGTCATTTTGACTGTTTTAAGATGGATTCTAGAAGTGGTTTCGATTTGCATATCCCTAATTGCTATGAATGACAGACATTTCTTTAAGTGTTTCTCAGCAATTTTATATTGCTATTTTGAGAATTCTTTGCCTAGATCTATAACCCATTTTTTAAAATTTACTTTTATTGATGTCTACTTTCTTAAGTTCTTTCTATATTTTAGGTATTAGACCTTCATCTGATGTGGAGTTGGTGAATATCTTTTCCCATATTTTAGGTTGCCAGTTTATCTTATTGACAGTGTCCTTTGCCTTACAGAAGCATTTCATTTGGTCCCAGTTAAAAATCTTTGTTCATAGTGCCCACGCTATTGGTTTTCTGTTCAGAAAGCTTTCTCCTGTGCCAATATGTCCCTAATTTTTCTTCTATCCTGTTCAATATATCTGGTTTTATGTCCATAATCCACTTGGACTTGAATTTTGTGTATTATGATGAATATGAATCAAGTTGCATTTTTCCACAGTTAGCCACCCATTTAGACCAGTACCATTTGTTAAAGATGCTTTCTTTATTTCTATTTTATACTTATCAATTCTTTATCACAGGTCAGGTGTCCCTAAATTAATGGGTCTATGTCTACATCTTCAATTTAGTTCGACTGATAAACATGTCTGATTTTATGCAAGAACTCTGCTGTTTTTATAAATCTTGTTGTGTAGTATAGATTGAGATCAGGAATAGTGATGCCTCAAGATGGTTTTTTTTTTCAGGATTATTTTGGTTATTCTGGATTTTGCTTTTCCAGAGGAATTTGAGTATTTTCCTTTAAATGTCTATAAAGAATTGCATTGAGAGTTTCAAAGGGATTGAGTTCAATATGTGGATTGCCTTTGGTTAGATTACAATATTTACTATGTTGATACTACCATTCCATGAGCATTGATATCTTTCCACTTTGAGATCTTCAATTTCTCTCTTGTAGGTCATAAAATTTTTCACAAACAAGTCTTTTATTTGCATGGTTATACTTAGCCCCATGATATTGTATGTTATCTGTGGCTATTTTGAATGGACTTGTTTCCCTGATTTCTTTCTGAAGTCATTCATCATTTGTATATACGAGGTTTACTGATTTTTTGAGTTGATCTTGTTGTCTGCCACTTTGAAGAAGTTGTTTAACAGTGATAAGAGTTCCTTGGTAGAATTTTTGGAGTCACTTATATATACTATCATATCATCTGCAAATAATGATACATTGAATTCCTTTATCCATATTCCATTCAGGTGATTACCTAATAGTTGTCTTTTTCCTCTAGCTAGGACTTTAAGTATTGTATTGAATAGGTATGAATAACAACTTTATCTTGTTCCTCATTTAAGTACAATTGATTTGAGCTTCTCTCCATTTAATTTTGCTGGCTGTAGTGTTGCTGTAAAATTCCTTTATTATGTTTAGGTATGTTGCTTGTATTTCTAATGTCTCAAAGACTTTTATCATGAAGGGTGTTGTATTTCATCAGAGACTTTTTCTGTATCTAGTAAAATGATCATTTGTCTTTATTCCATTTTATTTCTATGGTGGATTACATTGACTGATTTTGGTATGTTGAACTAACCATTATTCCCTGGGATAAAGCCTGCTTGATAATGGTGGTTGATCTTTTTGATGTGTTGTTGGATCTGGTTTTCCAGTAGTTACTTGAGTATTTTTCAATTGAATGTTCATGAGGGAAATTGGTTTGGAATTCTCTTTCTCTGTTGAATTCATGAGTGGCTTCTTTATCAGGATGACTGTGGACTTGTTGAATGAGTTTAGCAGCCTTTCACCTGTTTCTATTTTCTAGAATACTTTGATTATTATTGTAGCAATATACCCGCTGTGGTTACTCAACAAGGAGGACATGGAGGCATTCCCATAGGTGCAGAGTTTGCGAGACTACAGCAGAAAGAACCACCATAATGGCAGGCAACATACACAAGAATGGAATAGTGAGCATCTGAACTCACTTGTTTTTACTGATGCAGAATTCCTCATGTGTTCCACTGCAAGCATGTACAGATCATAAGGATTCAAACACCTCACTCATTAATGCAACACCTGCAGGTAAACAAAAATGCAAAGGATTATGCAGCATCCGACCCAACAATGTACAAAGTAATTATTTTAAATATGACTAAAAATAATCGTCAAGAAAGAGATTTGATATTATCTCTTCTGTTAATGTCTGATAGAATTAAACATTAAAAGTATTTGGACCTGTCTTTATTTGCTTGCTTATTTTGTAGGAATATTTTTAAAGATTGCTCCCATTTCCTTGTGTATATAGGTGTATTCAAATTGCTTATCTCATCATGAACTAACTTTTGGTAGGTGATCTCCATAGAGAAAACTGTCTATTTCTTTTAGGTTTCAAATCTTGTGGAGCAAAGGTTTTCAAAGTATGTCCTAATGATTCTTTAGACTTCCTCATTATCTGTATTTATGTCCCTGTTTTTGTTTCTGATTTTGTTATTTTGGATATTCTCTATCCATCTTTTAATTTGTTTAAATAGGAGTTAGTCTATCTTATTGATTTTCTTAAAGATCCAACTCTTTGTTCCATTGAGTCTTCAAAGTTTTCTCTTAATTCCTCTTTTATTTATTTCAGCCCTCAGAAATATTCCTTCTTGTAATGTGTTCAGCTTGGATGTGGTTAGTTCTTTTTGTGAAAAAGCTTCCAGATGTGCTGTTGATTTGCTAGTATGCAATCTCTCAACTTATTTTGTGAGTTATTTTGAACTACAATATTACCTGTTAGTAGTGCTAGAAATGTAAATTTTTAATTGGAGTTATCTAGTCCTGATTGTGTAGGAGTCATACTATAACTCTTTATATTCAGAATACAATATATCTATCATAAATATTTTTACAAGGCTCAGGGATAAAAATTTTTGAATGAATTTGCTGACTTTTATCAAATGTCAGAAAATGGAAAGAAATGAATCTCCACATTTAAATTAAGATTTGTGAAATATCCAATAAGAATAATGATTCAGTCTTGAGTTCTTAATTATGTTTTTGCAGCCTAAGTCTCAATACATCTAAGATATCTTTTTCAACACATACTTAGACTTGTTAGAGACCTATTTTTTCTTCTGCTTTGTCCTAGCATGTTCGTGCATATATGCTTGCAGCAAAATATGTGATTTTCCATGAATTTTATTTATCTTTGAGATTTATATTGGAAAAAAAATTAAAGCAGAAATGAATACCAGGAGTTGGTGATGCATGCCTTTAATGTCATCAATCATCAGTCACAGGAAGGAATATATTTGTGAATTCTGGGACAGTTTGTACTATTGACGGAGTTTCAGTACAGGTACAGTTACAACAGAAACCCTGACTCTAAAAATATAATATAAATGAAAGAATAAAAGTAATAGTGCTATTCTTTAGTCACAAGCTGTCATATTTCTGGGGAACTGTAGAATAACAGAAGACATAAATATAAGAGTCTGATCTCAGCAGATAACACTACTCATTTCATAGAGTATGAAGGATAGTCACAGCAGGATTGAAGTACTTACATGGGGGAAAGTAGATACTTGTAGTTTGTATAGGAAATATGAGGAATGAGAAGTAAAATGTAGCTGGAAAAGTGCAAGAGTCTGCATTCTCTACTTCCTGACACAGGAGTATAAAGAGCAGAGAAGGGAAGAATTAGATATTTTTAATTTATATAGGAAGTCTGAGGAAGGAGAAGCTAAGTGTAGCTGGCAGAGTGCAAAAGTCTGCATTCTCTACTTCCTGGCACAGGATTATAAAGAGCAGAGAAGGCGAAAGTAGATACTTGTCATTCATATAGGAAGTTTGAAGTATGAGAAGCTAAGTATAACTAGAAGTAAGGAAGAGTCTGCTTTCTCTTTTTCCTGGCACAGAATTATCAAGAGCACAGAGGCTAGCCAATCTTAGGCAAAGCAGGCTTTGAGACTCAGTAAAAACAGTAGGCAATGTGACCTAGTGTAGCTTCTATTTCTATTTCCATCTTCCATGGTACACATCTAAGTCCTCACTAGCTAGGTGAAATGGCAGCGATGAAAATATTTAATATGAATTTATATTTATGTGGGTAAAAGAATGTCACAGCATTCTCCATTCTACCTTATGAAGTTATATGAATTTAGTGATACAATGAAGTTCCAGATTCTGTCAAACAGAACACATTATTTAGTGTATATTGTAGCCAGATTAGAATGAAGAAGAACAAGAGGCTAGGTTGAGATTTTCCCATGAATAAAAAAACAAACAAAAAAAAACCTAGTGTTTTTGTTTCCTTTGGTTTTATTTTCTTTCATGTAAGGAATGCATAATGATGTGTACTTCCATATAGAGAGTTTGGAATCCATGGTGGTTGTTGATCAAAGTTAAATTTATTTGGCAGAAGGAAGAATGTCAGCAGCATTACCTCAGCAAGTGAGACTGTTTATATCAAACAGGGAAGAACTGTAGAAGCAGGAATAAGGTTTCTATGAAGACGAAGTAATACTTAGAATTAATATGGGAGGTTTGGGGAAATGGATGATGGATACAGCTGCAGAAGGTTACATGTAAGTTTTCAATTTGTACTTCTTGAAATAGTTTATTTACACAACTCTGTTATATCATTAAAACCTGTCTTATTCCAGGTATCAGAATGTTGGTGACAATGAGTGACTGAGTTAGCCAATTACAATGAGGATGGAAGGTCTGGATATTTGTCATGGAGGCTAGGGCTTTCAATATGGCTTCAAGGAATGGAAAGTTTTTGTTGAACATACTTACATACTAAAACTGAAATGAAAATTTTAAAATTAATTTTTCCATTGTTTCTTTAATTTAGAAAATCTGGGACATGGTATAAGCACACAGCTTTTGCACAGAGAATGGTTCCATTTGAGCATTTTTGCTTAAGTAACTATAATTGCTTCTAGGGTGGATACACAAAACCATCTTTATAGTGCTAACAACATTATAGTCTATTATATTTTTCTTCAATGGATCAAACATTTGTGTGATTTTTTTTTACTGTGTCCCACTCCAGGTTATTATTATAATATGAAATGAAAGGAAAAGATAAGAGGAGATTATATCACTGGCCTCTGTGCAGTTATAGAAGGATATAGTAACTTTCCAGAAATAAACTATATAAATAATGCAGCCAGAAGTAGGTATACTAGCCAAAATAAGAGTTTATTCAATGATGCTCAAAAAGTAGGACACTTAGCTCTTTCTCTAATCTTGTGCAAAGTTTGCTTTGTGGCAAAAATTATGTACAAAGTCACTAAAGTCACTTTTTATCCTCACACCTTGATTGGTATAAACTTTCTCTTACACTGTCGGATAAATTAATGTTAGAACAATGTTTGCTACATTTTATAGTGTGGAAATGATCTAAATTTCATGAATTCCTTATTTAACATACTGTTTGTTGAAGTAATTTTAATAAGAGCTTTTTCAATTATGATTCATAATTTTATTGATAAAGGGAAAAATATTATATAAAATTTTGTCAGGGTAACTTAATTTTTGAGAAAAAACCTTTATCAAATGTCTACTGTTTATAAATACTAGTGTTCCTTTTGTACCCACTAGCATATATGCCTTTCATGTGTACACTATTATAGTATGAATGATAGTTTTAGCTTTCTCACTTTGTGGCAAAAACTCATGGTATGATCAACTGTCAATCCAAAAATTACAGTAAATATAATTCATTTCTGAGAGGACTCAGGACTTGATTGATCTCAGCTGTGACTCTGATCATTGGTTTTCAGATTGCATTATCAAACCTGCATGCTTCCTATCTCTTAAAGATCAGATATCATCATGAATATGAATTTTATTGTTTTCACATTGTGCCATTCACTTTGATATTCACAAAAGTTCCAAATTTCAAAATGATCATGTCTACCAAAATTTCATCTACATGTTGCCGATTACACATTGGCCAATGCTTTCAGTTCTCCCCAATCAACTTATCAGGAGTGATATGTTATATACAATGCAAAATCCCTATATTAATCAAGCGAACATTATGTGTGAAATAGACAAAATAAATATTATTTATTTTTACTGTATTCAAATTTGACTCTGAATACTTTTCCTTTAAGTATATGTCCAATAATGTTAAAGTGTTAAATCGCATATGAAATTAAATAAATGTAACTAAATACAAAGACAAAAACTATTATGCAATATAAATTTGTAAATAAAATATTTTCCAGAAGAAAATATTTTTTCTAGACAGGTGGTAGTGGTTCATGCTTCTTAATCCCAGCACTTGGGAGACAGAGGCAGGTAGAGATCTGTCAGTTCCAGACCAGCCTAGCCTACAGAGTGAATTTCCAGAATTCCAGAGTTATAATAGAGAAGCTCTATCTCAAGAATACCAAAAAAGGATTTTTTTTCTAGAGTTTAATTTCTTTTAAACTCTACAGTTGCAATTTCATATTATAATTTCAGATCAAATATCAAATTCAATTTTATCATTCAGTGATATCTACCATAAAGACAATAACTTTTTGAATAAATTTATATGTGCATGGATTATTACTCTGAGTACAGAATGTTGGTGCACATAATACTAAAGGACATATTTAAAAATATGAAGGAAAATAGGCAATTATGCATCCCTTTCACCTTTGACTATTTTATAAAGAATGCAAATTTTATCAAGTATTTGTATGGAATAAGATTCTTTCAAAGGTTGTAGTACAAATTTCATAGCCTGATTATCCACCAAACACATGACAAATTTAGGTTTTATATTACGATACCAAAATGTCAACTGTCATTTAGAGCTAGAATGTCTTTAATAGCTAATAGGTAACATTTGACCTGTCTTAACATTGAATGTGCTTAATTTTGTTGTATACATCTGTTCCTGGCAGTAAATAAGTGTTATTAACGACGAAGCAATTCAGGATATTATACAGGATTCAGCTTCCTTTTGGTATTACATTAGCTTGAGTTATTTAGCTCTTCCATAGAAATATGAGTATCAAACCATGGTAAATTAGAAACCTGAGTCTAGTAAAATTTGTTACATGTATATTAATGTAGGAATCAAAATTAATTTTGTATATTATTAGATGAGTTTGGAAACTTACAATAACCTGTGTTTTCAAATGAAATACTGTTTTCTTTGAGATATGATAGCACTTCCTAAAACACTGTGAGTCAATGTGTCAATAAGGTTAAAAATAATATAACTCAAAATAAATAGGAGAAGAAATCTTGTGATATACTGATGTACATTTTTTTCTTCTCAGTGCCAAATCCTGTATTTATAAAAGTGTATTCTCTGTCAGGAATCATCATCTTATTAAATTTTGATTATCAACATTACCTGGATTATCCAAACAAGTGACTGTAGCAATGGGTAAGTTCATATAATTTGATATATGAGAAACATGCTACCTAGCTTTTACTTAGAAGTAAACTTTTTTCTGTAATTTCTGCGCATTAAGTATACTAATGCAGAAATCTAAACATTCATGTGTTTTCAAACATTATCATGACTAAGAAAGAATCTTGCATTGCCTATGCAATAGATATACCCTTCCTCCTTGGTAGATATAACTATCTTGAAATAAATAATACACAATCCTTAGAATATGAATTGGAACCAGAACGAAGTAACCAATCAGAACTCACTGAAGTACTTACACTCTTTTCATGGTATACATCTTCAAATAACATCTGACCAGTATCAGTTAATTGGTTACAGTCATCAAGACTGAACAATCGCAATAACTATAACTCTATGTCCTTATACTTATCTAAAGAGTGAAAAAGCTAATTTGTTCAATTAAATGTTAACTTTTCTTTAGATTCAGTTGACAAGATATAAGATCCTAAATAATAAAAGTCAACATTTAGCCTTAATATTTTCTCAATTCACCAGCCCATCTGTACAATAATTATAATGGTCCTGATATTAAATCTATATTTTGATATTAGGTTTTTCAAATTATTCTGAGAAAACAAAAGGAGTATTTAAGGTATTCATGAATTTAAAGTCTTTTAGAAAATATGAATAAATTAACTGTGCCATGTAAAATCTACTTCATGTTCTAAATTTTCATAAAGAACACCAACATATGGGAAGTACATTTCAGGGAGAAACAGGTAACATAGAAAGATATGTTTTTGGGATACTTCCAAATATCAGGTAAAAACATTACAGTGCCCTGATTTGGAATAAAATAATCACATCTTTGGGAATGAAAATATTGCAGGAGACATTTTCTCTAATATCTGCCTTAGTATAAAAACTGAACAAGCAGCAAGATGGTGTGTATGAGACATTCCCATGTATTCTGAGCTCATATTCTGAGGGGCATCCTTTTCTCGTTTTGGCGAAAGATGTGTTAGGATTTAACAACTGACAGCAAAGTTTAATCAATTCAGAGTGTGCGTAATATTCTAATGGAAATCTATTTTATCCTATAAAACTCAGCAAAAGGAGAAAATGTGATGAATCCAGGAACGAATATTTGAACATAAACAGGAAATTATCAATTCCTTTTACAAATATTCAAAATGTCTCCCAAGTGGGTAAATCACTGTTCTTCAGTGTAGAATAACCTGATACCAGAAGAGCTCATTGATTTCTTTTTAATTCCAATGTAATGTTGAGAAATAGGGATTAAAAATCTATTAAGTTATCATGTTTGTTTTGATTTGCAGACCCATGTCCTAAATGAAAACATCAGTCTTGTAAGTAGAAGCATAATAATTAAAATCTGGACTCATGGGAATTGACTATTATATTTTTTCAATCAAGTCATTCATGTATATCTATTCTAATTCAACAAATTATTCTATTTCTTAAGATAATGTATTTTCTGCTTATAATAAACTCAAGTAATTTAGAAAAAAATATGTTTTACAATTTACAAACCAAAGAAAAATTTTCTGTGTGGTGGTTTGAATGAGATGGATAATAAACATTGATATCTTTGAATACCTGGGCCACATTCAGAAGCTATGTTAGCAAAATTGTATAGGCAGAGGTCTGTAGGAGATGTCTGGTGAAGGGTGAAGTCTGAGGTTTCAAAATTACGAACCTTGGCCAATTACATCTCTGTTTCTTGTGGTTATATTTCAAGGTGTTATTTTCTCAGTTATTGCTGCAACGACTTCTCTACCTATTGCCATATTGCTTCCGAAAATCTTCATGGATTACAACACTCTATAACCATTATTTGCCACACAAATTGCTTTCAGTTACAAATTACATTGGCAATGGTGTTTCATCACAATAATATAAACTATGAATAGAATAGAAAATAAGTTTAATAGTACCAATGGTGTTTAAGTGGATTACATTCTGAAGAATAGGCATTTCATGACTATAATGACATCCAACATTGTCATGGGTAAATTAGCAATGTTTGCATTTTCTGTTTATAGTAGACAAAATTCCACGTACAAAAAAATATAAATTAAATTTGAAAATAGATGGATCTACTAAATTAATACATTATTGAGGCTAAGTGTAAATGTGAAATAAGTATGACCAATTTCAAATTGAATCCTATGATGTGATTTATACTTGAGAATTCTTAAAACCTTTTCCAAAATATATTCTTAGATTTCCAACTATCTTCTCAATGTATTGGAAATAGGCTCTTACATTTCAATTTTTTTTGTTTCCAATTCCAGGTTTGGAACAACAAAGAGAGATTATTTGGTGCAGCAGTGTCTCTATGATATCTACACGTCTACAAAATAAATGTAATTTTAAAAACATCTGTCTATTACTATACAACATTTTTTTTCCTGTCTAGTCTTGATTAAGGAATTTCTTTAAATCCTTTTCCAATTCTTGTCAATGTTGGCTTCATATAAAATAAAATGCAGATTTCACATAGTTGTATATGTGCTTTGAGTTAAAGTAATTAATTGTTATCATTTGTAGTTTCTACAGAGAATCTTAATAGAGCCCATCTTTAAATGTTGTTTATTATTTGGATACATCTGTGAATTTTTAGTGTCCTTTTAAGACTTGAGCTTAGCAATTGAGAAACAGGGTATCTGTGTATATTTTGGTATATATTAGTAGTACTCTCACATCTCTGTTTTCCTATCCTTCATTTTCTATTTACTACCTTGCTCAGACATCATCCAAGATAGTTTCTTTTGCACTATAAGGGTGGCTGTTTCAATCTACTTTTTGTAGAAGTGAAATGTATGAGGTATACACTAATGAGAACTTCTGAGGTTTGTAGCATGTTACATGCTGGGCATGAATCTCCACTCTGTAGATAGGGAGAGTGCAAGAGGTATCAGAATAAAGACTAAATTTCCAAGATATCCTGATGCAAGTGACAAATTGGCTACAGCCACTTCCTTCAGAAATGGGATCTTCCTCTACTCGTTGGGAAGGTTGGGAGATGCCAGGCCTACTGGTATTAATGGGAAATTTAGCTAACCACTTTAACATATGTGGAAGATGTCATGTAATATTTAATGCAGCTACTCAGATCCAGAGAATTTATTACATGTGATATATTCTAAAGCACCACAGGTACATATTTACTCTGACAGCACCCATTAGACAGATGACAGGCATTCAGAAAACTATTTTTTATTTTGATAAGCACCTAGTAAACACTGTGTGGATCTAGAAACTAGCCTTACTGTCAAATTTTAGTAGTAGTCTCATAGCTCTGTTTTCTTACACATGGGCCACATGTATAAAAGAAGACTCTGTGATGTCCTCTGAATAAGAAATAATAGGTTGTAAACTCCAATAGGCAGGTACAGACAGTATCAGAAGACCACCACTGAAAGGGAAATTCTCATGAGACCAGAGTGCAGATGAGAGAACCACAGGAACTTGTGAAAATTTGTAAGTTTCCAGAGCCATGTTACCAAATTGTAAAGAACCCAAGGCCAGTTGTCCATGTGTGCCAGAGCAGAGATGCCTTTGTGAAGAGTTGAAGATTAGATGAGCTTCTATGTAGTGGTTTCTAGGGCCAGGAAACCAAAAGCTTGTGAAAAACCATGAAGATTCCTCTGTAGTAGTTTCTTGTTACTGCAGCACTGGCACAGATGAAAGGATTCCTGGATCCTCTGCTGCAAATTGGGAGTCTCCCAATATATTCTTCCTTATTCTGTAGTAACTAGGATGAGAAGATCCTGTTGACCCTCATGTACATGTGAATCTTACAAAAACCTCTTCAGAAGATGAGCTGGTAGGCCACAGAGATGTTTCCACAGATACAGGTGGCAATGCATAGCCTGATACATATAATGAATCAACAAAAGGCCATTTGAAGGGATGTGGAAGTGTCTACATATCTTTGTGTAGGAGAAAGTTGTCCCTGAGTTTCTGGATCAGGTAAAGTCACTCTTTCATGAATAGAAGTGCTTGGACACTTTCTGATTGCGTGGAAGTTTTGTGTGCCTTTCACAAAGGTAAGAGAAGTTCTAGAGACTTTTAGAAACCTAAAGTCAAGGTCAAGATACCACTGATTAGGTGTAAGTTTTGTGAGGACTTCCAGGATAGGAAGTTAGTCTTTTTGGATCAGCAGAGTATTGGTGCAAGAAATCATGATCTGTTGTTGATGTACTCAAGTCTCCTTGTACTCAAGAAGCCTCTTTCATTCTGCCTGTTTTTTTAAAAAAGTCTTATGCCAACCTTTTTCTAGATGGAGAATTGCGAGGTCTCCTGATTTTGAGGGGGATAGATGTGAAATTCCATAGGGTCATTATAAAAATTGTGAACTAGCAAGATCCAAGAGATTTTAGTGCAAGTGATGAAGATGGTCCAGTCACTTGTGCAAATCAGGCAGGCTCCACCAAGACTTGTACATTTCACAGGATTTCCAGGTTGGTTGTGTATAAGGGTAACACTGGAGTACCCATTTAGCAAATATTAAAGACACTATCTCATCTTTAATGTAGGTTTTGTGGAACAATGTAATCCCAAGAAAACGTGAAAAATTCTAGAGACTCACAAGTTCATGGGTAATCTGACAGGATATCTTGAACAGATGGCAGGCTTCTGGAATGCTGCTGATCATATTGATGAGCATGAAGTAACCACTTCATTTGTGAATGCGGAAACACTACTAGCCCCTTCAGTAGGAGTTAAGGACATACATATATGTGTGTAATTATTATCCATAAAGAGCTGTAGCCAAAGAGAAGTTGTTAAATAAGAGATACCCCCACCGAGATGCAAAATTATCTGTTTACATGTGACAGAATTTCAACAACACATTATAGAGATGTAGATGGGCCGAAAATTCCTCATGTAGGTTCTTGAAATCTTAGGTGACATTGGAAATTCCACATTTTTCCTAGGTCATGAGTATAGCATATCACAAAGTCATCACAAACATCAAAGTCATGTTTGAAACTTTCTAGTACCCTTCTCATATATAGAGTAAATTCAAGAGATTCACAATTTCTAGAGATTCAAAGGAAGCAAGATGAAGTTTAAGAACTTATTTATCCAAAATTTTATGTATGACTCCACTTAGGGCAGGAGAGTCCAGTTGGAAGTTGTGTTGATCTACGGAGGCTATATTGAACCCACATTGTTTGCAGAATGCCTGTTTGGATGTGTTTTGTGAGCATTGTAACATATACCCCTCCTTTACTACAAGGAGATTGTGTGAGATCCATTTTGTTGTGGGAGTTTATTTCTTGTTTTGCTTACATAACTTTAAAATAATTGTGTTATATATTGTTGGGGTAAGGGTTTCCTAAGCCTTTGCAGTTTTTATTATCTGCAGGTGTTGGTTTTATGTAAATCTATGATGAAGATGTCTTCTACCTCATAATGTACATCAGCTCATTGCTCTCTAGCAGTGCCATTGTAGAAGAGCAAAGTTGCTGTGGAGGGGTTCTTGTATGTTTCCACAGTACTCTGTCAAAAAACATAGGACTCTTATGTAAGGTCTTTAAATCCCACCTTAAATGTAACAGGGTTAAAGGATTGTGAGATACTCTTGGTCTTTGAGCTATGCATTGTATAGGATACAAAGCTGGATTATAGGAAGAGGCTAATGGTTGGGTTTCCTTATGTAATCAAACATGTCTCTGGATTTGGGTTGTTAGAGTTTATCATCAAGAGAACATCTGAGTAGGTTCTGTATATGTAAAAAAAAAACAGGTATTAGGCATTTCGTATTCCATTGTCCAGTATGTCACTTGCCATGACAGGTGGTTCCCTTTGTTGAGATCTGGAAGAGTTTTCACACATAAAAGTATTTCCTTACCTTTTTTGCTGAGTGGCAAAGTACGTATGGGCTATACCACGTCATATGAAGTGCAGATAGAAAAATCCATTTTGCTGGTATGATCAGTGACAGAAGCACTTGGAAAAATTGCAAAGGTCCAAAAAACCCTGGTGCACATGAAGCAGAGGCCCGAGCAGTGTGCTGGGGATAGTAGTTTCCACAGCTCCTCCAGGGTCACTGACATATATGGGAAAACTTCCAGATCCTGTTAACATGCATTGGAGAAATGTCATCTTTCTGTATTCTTCTATCTTTAAAAAGATATGTTTGTGAAAGATCCTAAATCCTCCTGTATAAATCAGTCCTGTTACTGCATACCTTTTGGCAATATTGAGCAAATAATCCAAAATCTCTAAAGTTTCTCAGAACACTCCCATAAATGTAGAATGTCAGCAGACAACCTCACATGTATGGGAAGGTTTTCTAGCCCAAGTGTGCATGTTTTTTTTTCCAATGCACATCGAGGAGATGTGATGCTATTCCTGAGAGGCATTCACAGGTGCAGGGGTCTCCACATCTTCTGATGTATACGGACAAACCTGGAACAGACCTTGCAGCTATGTCTAAGATTATATCATTGTGTAAATGTGGGCTGCTTTTGAGTCAAATATATACTATTTCACTTCTTTTTCTCCATAAATAAAAGTTTTCGATCTTTCCTATGTACTTGGAAATTTCAGTCCTTTTTCAATGATAAGAGAATTTCAAGAGACTTGAAGGAAGGTAGGGTAAGAACAATATACTATATGTCAGATGTGTAGATTTTGAACTCTCCCTGATTAGGTAGCACATATATATTGCCCCTTCTGGGTCAACAAACTGTTGATTTAAGCAATTGTGATGTAATGGTGAAGTATTAAAGACCCCTTTCACAAGGGTGCTTGTTTCAGTCTTATTTTCATGGAAGAGTAACGTTTGTCGGGCACATTTGCATTAAGGAGAAAATCTGAGGTCCTGTGCATGTGAGTCCTTAGGTATGCAATTCCACTTTGCATATATGGTTAGTGCCAAGGCCCCTATAGAAACTGAAAAATTATGAGACAACTTGGTTCCTAGGACGAAGGGGCTACATCACCTTGGACAGATGCAGCAGCATCCAGAGTCCCTTGGGCAATTTTGAAAGATTTCAGGCTTGTTTATTTATATGATCAGGATCTCAGAACCTCAATGAAAAATGGGAAGTTGATACATCCTCTTTTGTGCACTGTCCATACTCCAAGAACCCTGAACACTTTTGATTAATCCAAAAGTCTTTGTATGTGTGTGTGTGTGTTACTTCAGACATCAGCCCTTGGACGGATGTCAGGCTTTCAGTAGGTTTCAGGTTAGTTGAATAAGCTCCTAGTAACCACACTGTGGAGATAGAATCTCTGTTAGGCCCTTGAATAGGATGTAGATTTTCAGATCTGTGTGTTGTGGTGGTTCTTCTTAGAGCTCCTGACAGCCAGTAGGTGGTAAGAAAAGGAATACTGAATACATGGAAAGAACACTAAGTCCTCTTGTGTTTGTGAGAAACTTTGAAAATCTTTCAAACACATGTATAACTACAGGTGAAGGACTGGTCGGGCCTTGATTCCCTGAGTCACACTGAGAATAGCCCATTATCTCTAGTTCATGTGTATAATATGTTAAGAACCCATCCTTATGATTCAAAGGTTCAACATTTTTTTCGAAAGGCATGGAAGGCCTTTTTCAAAGACCCAAAATGAAGAATAAGATAAAGATTCGATTTACCTTAGATGTTAGATATGAGGACTTCTTATGGAGAAAATGTGTTGCTAGATCCTACTGATATCTTGAAGATATCTTGATCTGTACAAGATATATTGAGGCCTCCTTGTACATGGGTTGCCTCTTTGAATATCCTTTTGTTTACATTGTAACTTTAGCACCCTAGTGTTCAAGAACTACTCTATGTGACATGCTCTGTATAGTAGAGAGAATGTTGATAACTCTATTCTACATGTATAGACAGTGTCAGAGACCCTTGGGAGAAATGCAAAGGTTTGAGTGATTTGTGAAAAGAATGGCCTACATCTAACAACTTGTATATATTTGGTAAATTTTGAATCCTATTGAGCTAGATGCTAATATCCAACCAGCACTTTTGTTTGTGTGCCAGATCCCAGAATGCCTCAGAAGATGTGGAAGATATGACATCATTTGGTGTACAATTGTCTAGACTCAAGAAACCAAGGGTGTCTATGAAAGATTCTAGCACTCCCTTTTTGGTCCTTTATTCCTTATCTGTACCTCTTAGGCAGATGGAAATAGTCACGGATGCATTGAGGACTGCTACGAATTTGCTTTCAATAAAATCTTCTACATAGAATGGCCACAAATTCCCAACACAAGGATGGGAATACTCTGAAGATCTTCATGCATATGTGGTTCCTGCTAGAGCCACCTTAGAAGAAACTGCAGCAGTCTACAGAAATGCCTGCAGAGATGCACAGGGTCATATATTTCCTAATGTATATTAAGTATATTGTAAAGTTGTTTTGCTGCACATAAGGGTATGGTCTATAGCTGCTTGTATAGATGTGTACTGTGCCTTCTCCCTTGTTCATGTTGGGAAGATGTTACAGCCACCTTCATATATAAGATAATGAGCTATCTCTCCTATATTTGGAATTGCATATGCTTTTTATGAAGATTATGCAAATTTGTGAGTTCTGTAGGATTGTAGAGTAAAGTAAATAAACTATTTGTCACATTGTTTTGTGTGAGCCCTCCCTGTGCAGGAAACACAGAGCTAAGGCCATTTGGGGCTTAGAGTGAAGATTTAAGTCATTGTGATATGATAATATTATGAAGCCTATTTGTTTCAGGCTGTTTTGTGGAGAGGAGGAAATATTCAAGCTCCCTTTAAAAATGAGAATGTTTGAAATTAACTGCATGTGAGGCAATAGATATGAAGCTCCAATCTGTAATTGTAGGCAGTGTCAGAGACCCTTGAAGGAATTAAAAATATCCAAATATCCACTGAGAACGTTAAAAATGGTCTGTAGCTAATGTTGATCTCCCAGTTTGTAAAGCTTTTTGGGTATTTCACATTGCACAGATGGAATGAGATTTGATCTAATTTCAGTAGATTTAAAATGGTTGTGGCCATTTCGGTAGGGCAAATTATTGAAACCCTTCTCAGGGGAGGGAGAAAGAGAGAGAGAGAGAGAGAGAGAGAAAGAGGAATTTCCACATTTCCACACACTCTTTGTCAGATGTGGTAAATGTGAGGATGTCTTCAAGACAAATGATTGGCCTTATTCCTTTTACAGATTTGAAAAAGATCAGACCTCCCTTTGCAGAATGGATGTTTAAAACACTCTTGTTCAGATGGGGGAAATTCTGAAACTCTCTGGTTAAGCCTGGGCAGGTGTCAACCTTATTTTGGAAGAAGTGGATTCTCTAAAGCCCCTAATATGAGAAGGGGAATATCTAAGGCCCTCTTTTGAGAGGTATCCATTCTTAATACTCTTTTCATAGAGTTGAATATTTTCGGCTCCTGTGGAATCTGCAGGTATGGCAGAGGCCTTTTTGAAAAGAGGTGGAATATTGGAGAGCCCATATGGTAATAGTAAGTTTAGAGCCTTTTGGTAGGTTGATGCATATTTTAAACAGCATTGGGCAGAGGATAAATGTGTAAGTTTTTTGGGGGATAACTGGAATGTCTATGATCCCCTTGGCTAGAGAAGAAATATGAGGCAATTTTCCTGAGAATGAAAAAGTATGACTTCTCCTTCTAGATGAATATCGAAGTTCTCAGCAACCCATGGGCAGATGTTCAAATTCCCAGTAACAACCTGAATAGATTTGAAAGTCCTTTAAAACAGTTTGATAGAAGGGGAAAGTTTCAAAGACCCTTAAGAATGCAGGAGAATTTCAGTTTCAGGTGGGTCACTAGAATATGGTCAAGGTTCCATACTTTTGAAAGACGCTCTCCTTTTTAAAATGTGGATATGTATAGAAAGCCAAGTGTCAGAGCTCAAGTGAGTGTTGTCCTCAGTAAGTGAACAAAGTTATAGAAGGTTACTCAGAATTACTTTTGTGTGGCTGGCTCACACTGTCTGGTTCTGTATTACTTAAGTAGCATGTCTTGATGGAAGCAACAGCAAAGAAACAAAAGCTCTGAAAAGGAGGATGGAATACCGAGACAAAGGCCATGACCAGGTTTTGTGGAAAGGGGAACATTTTTATGGATATCATAAAATGCTTTCGATACTATACTTTCTCATACCTCATAAAAACTGAAAAACTATTAATTAATTAGTTAATGATTAATGACCTCTCTTTTGCCTCATACAAATGTCTGTTTTCTGATGCCTAGAGTCCTTTCAGTGGTGCAGTGATTATGCTAATTTCTCCTTTTAATATGACGATATGGAGAAGGTTTCCAATTTTTAAGTCAACCATGGGAGTCATAACATCTGTTTTAGAAGATATCATAGCAGGAAAACTTAGATCAGATATCATGCTACATTTAGAACAATTGTGTTTTAGAGGTAAGTGATTATATCCTATGTTTCCAGGACAGTCATCTTCATGTGGATGGATTCTATTTTACAGCAGGTTTGTATACTTTGGGCATAGTCTCCATGTTTGTTGTTCTTTGTGCAACTTAATGAAAATATCAGGAAAAAATGCTTTAGTTTTTGTATAGTGCAGTTTGAGTCATAGTGGAGAGCATGGGTAGTTAGTAAGATGTGGATTTGAGTTGTTTCCTACTTTGTCTAATTATGAAAAAAATAAAATAAAAAGTAGGTAAGGGCAAGGAAATGTTAGAACTGGTTATGAAACCATTGAGCAAGAATGAATGTTTTAATTTGCAGCCCATTCCACTATTTTAAACCTATGTATGCAAGTTTGCAAAATTACATTCACTTATGGTTTTACAGAGATAAATACATTCAAGTTGATATTGAAAGATAGATCTGACAGAGGAGAGCATAAGAAGGAAGAGAAAGGAAATGGAAGAGAAGGAAATGGAGGAAGAGATAGGAGGGCAAGGAGGAACAGGATTGAAGAGGAGGAATAAACATATACAGGGGCTAAGAAAGAACAACAATTGAAGTAGAACACACACTAGGAGAGTGTCATGTCTTAGAAGTCAACACAAGGCTCTGTCCCAAGAATAAACAATGCGGTCACTGAAGGGGTGCCTTAGAAGTTAAAAGCACTGGCTGCTCTTGCAGAGGACCCACGTTTGGTTTCCAGTACACACATGGCTGCTCACAATCATCTGTAAATACAGTTACACAGAACCCAATGCATCTGAGAGCATTGCATTCATTTGCTACACTTATATACACAGGGAAAACACTAACACCTATGAAGTAAAAATTTAAAAAATCATTTTAAATAATGGAAGAGCAGAATGGGTAAGTTAATAAAGACAGTAACAGGTATTGTCAGAATAACTACTACCTGTCTTTGAACCTCAGAAGTTACAATTCACTGTTTTTTATGATGTAGTAATGAGTTTTACCTTCAGTTTTGCCAGTTTCTTGGGAGGATTGTCTTCTGCTTGGCCCTTTCTGATGCTGCTGCTAGTTGGCTTGTTTAAAAAGATTCTGATCATAGTAATTTTATCTTTATTATGGTACTTTCCATAACAACAGAGGTGATTTTGTGGTATAATATTTAGCAACAGAGGTGATTTTCCCAAAGGTAATGCCACTCAGATAAACTATGATTCTGATAAAAATCCAGAAAGAATAACAAAAAATCATGTATAGTTATGAAGGTTAGTCATTTTTCATGAATAGTTATAGTATCTGATTATGATTTCACTAATTGCCTTAGAATCAATAACCTGGGAGATATTAGATGCCTAAGAAATAACATAAAAATAAGAGAACTTATTTTGCTAGGGACTTGTTTTTGGTCAGGGATAGAAAGCCAGAACAAATAAAACTTAAATGCTAGGGCCCTCGAGTTTTATCTATGAAAGACATGTGGGTTCATGATCATGAAATAACAAATGAGTTTCAGTGGCCACTGTTAATTTTGAACTTTCTTGATCAAAAAGAAAATTTTTTCTTCTTTGGTTTCTATAATTAAACATTTTCTCATGAGTTTGGAGTGATCCTTGTGTACATAAAGCTGTGCAGCAGATTCTGCTTTTACCTAAGAAAATCCCAGAATAAAAAACCTACATAAAGTTTTCTTGTTATAACAAACTTTTCTTACTGTATTAGCTAAATGAAAATGGTTTAATTAGAATAACATGAGGTATATTCATTCCCTAGCAACTGCAAGACTTCTACCTTCCAGCAACAATGGAATCTGGTCATAAAATTAGTTGGCTTCCATAAACTTTCTTAATCTATAATAGAAAAAGTATTGCTTTTAGATGTCTTGTGAGGAGAAAATAGTAGATGTTCAGTTGTGAGTTTAAGATAACTTGTTCTTTAGCAATATGAACCACTTAATCACTAAAATATAAAACTTGTAATTGTTAAGTGAAGGTATTTTATGGTTAACATGTGTTTGTAGTATGATTTTTCTCAATAAATGGCTTTCTAAAAATGCTATAATGTACATCAAAAAGCAGAGAGACATTAGAGTAGTAGAGAGAAAGAGAAGTAGAGAGATGGAGATAAGTAGAGAAGGACAGTAGGAGAGAAAAATCAAGAATAAAGAGAGAAGTCTGTTCCCATCTATAAGACGTGATGTTTTATTCATATTATCCACACACTCTCAGCCTCTCTCTCCCAGATCACTGAAATCCTGCCAGAGTTGGATCTCACCAAGATATTAGCGGTGACATGGAGAAATTAGAAAGCTCATGTATTGCATGTTACAGCCAGTCTGAGAAGCATTTTGGTATCTTCTAAAATCTAGGGGTAACATATCACCCAGAAGTCATTAGTTTTTTTGTTTCATAAAATACAGGTCCACATAAAAATTATACACAAAGATTAGAGGGGTAGCTCAGGAGTTAAAATAACTTTCTGAGTACACAAGATTCTGTTTGCAACACTCAAGCCACTATAACTCCAGTTCCATGGGATCTAGTGTCATCTTTCAACTTCCTTGGGCTAAAGGCACACAGGTGGTACACAAATATACAAGCTGAAAAAACATACATGAATTTTTAAAAACAAAACCCAACTTGTTCAGCATGCTATGATACTACCTCTCAAACTCACTGGCTTAAATTTTCTTCTGTTGATTCCTTCTTGTTTATCTAGTACCTTCTGACTTAACGTTGTCCAGAATAGAAGGTCCCTGGCTGGTAGTTACTGTGGGTAGAAGCCTGTGGACCAAATGAGAGTTTAGAAGCCCAAACCTGTGTAGTTTGTTCTCAGGAGAAAGTAAATTTTTATAGCAGTTCACTACTAGCCCCCATGTATACTAATTCTCATTGTCAATGCTCCTGAGATCTGCAGTTCTCAGATCAGGAACAAACAGTTTTATTAACATGAGCCTTTAACAGGAACAGAAACTTCTCCTTGGTGGGGTCCTTTCTGAGACTGCTTCTCTGGCTTCTTTGGGGAAGTCAGTGTGTCCTCAGTGCTGTGCATGCTAAGCATTGGCCTGATCATTTAAGCAAGTGTATGTCATGTTGTTGCTCTATCACTTCCCGCAGAAGACAGACATTGATGCACATTTGCTCTTTGTACAGGTGGAAGGGCAGCCAGAGGAATTGGCTTTCAGAGAAAGGTGGGAACAGAGAAGAGTGGAGTGTTGACAGTGAGAAAGAAGAGAGAGCATGTAAGTGGAGATGTGAGAGTGAGGACTGTCAATTACTGTCCAGTCTTCCCACACGATTGGTTCCATGAAACTACACAGAAGTAAACAGACTGCTGAAATAGTGTTATGACAAACTGACACATAAAACTGTTTCTTTTTTGAGGACGAAAATAGATTGCACATTCACACTTTAAAGTATCACGCTCAGACATACCTTTTCATATAAAAACACACACAAACACTTTTGAGAAAGAACTGGCAATCATCCACTTTTTGCCATGGAGGAAGACTGCTCACTCAGTAGAGTCTTCTCTCTCTGAGAGAATACTTCTCACCCAGAGGCAAGGTTCCTGTAGCTTAAAAAATGAACACAATGCTTTTTTATTATTTTATAGTTTGAAGAATTAAGCACATTACAGTATAAGCAGGAATGTCCTCCATAGATTGAAGCTCTAAGCTCTATTCTTCAAGGTTATCTTTACTGTGAAAACTAACACAATAGTTTAATTAATGAATCGCTGATTCTAAGTCTGTATAGGCTTAGTATACAAAGGGGCAGCTTGCTCAGGGTTGAATTTTCTATTTGTATTTCTAAGTGTGGTGACTTACTGTCTAGGCTCTTTGCATATCTAACTGTGGTTGTCTCTCTTAGAAAGATCAGTTTAGTTAAGAATAGTTTATAATATGCTTGCAGCAAGTATGAATAGTTCTCACTCCTGCTACAATTTGATGGTCAGTGGAACATTTACAATTACTTTTAAACAGAGTAGGCAGAGTCCACACACAGCCAGCCGGACAATTGATTTGAGTTTTTACTATGAAGCTAAATAGACAATCTTATTAATGAGAGGCTTTTTGACACTGTACAATAAAGGAAGAAAAGGGGACAAAGTAGCTAGTGATCCCTAAATCCTAGGAACAGGAACCAGGAACTTTGTCAAGCTGGCAGTGTACATTGCCCCAACTGAGGGGAGAGCAGGGTGGAAAATAACAAGGGAGAGAGGCAGGAGAGTGGGATAGTGGAGGAGATGGTAGAGACTGGGAGAAAGGGGAGAAAGGAGGGCAGGGAAATGATCTCTCTAGTTTACTTCCTTGTCTTTCATTGATGTCATTTTTAGTAAACTGCTTGCTTCTACGACTGTCCATGAATCCGAGGTGATTTCCTAGTTTCAGGACAAAAGCACCTGGCAATTTAAGTAGGTGCCCACTGATGTGCTACCCAGCGTATTAGGAACACGATCTGTCATGTCTTATCTCTGCAGAACCTACATTGGAAGTAGGCACTGCTACTGGAGAAGGATGTAGGAGATGGAGGAACCTGCATCTGTTGTTACTTATGGAAGAAGTTCATGGGGGCCTCAGGTAGGCAGGAGCTTGAGTCTGCTGGGCAATCTGAGTCCTGCCTTTGCCTCCACTGCTTTGGACCTTGGCTCTACTTCCCTGTTGGCTGCTTCACTGGATCACCTAGGAAAAATGAAAGAGCAGAAGCACTGTTGATCTTAGTGCTTCAAAACCAGAGTGGAAAGTTTCAAACATGGCAAGGCCACACTCTCAGCACCCAGCCTTCCAACCTGGGCTTGGCAGCATCTTGCAGAAAAAGGTGGAAGGTAATTCCCAAACCAAGAGGCAAACTTTGACTTTGGGTCTTTACAAAGCCTTATATGGTTGGAAAGACCGTGTCTTCACAGGAGAGTTTCTGCATTTTCCTGAGTAGACTTTGATAAGTGAATATCATTATGCAATACATCATCCTTTGATTTTGTTCTTGCTTAAACTGGAATGATCATATGGAAAATGCTATAACTCTGAAAAACATGCAGTTTCTTCCTAAGCTATTGCAGCAAGTTTAGATGTAAGCAGTAGGCATTTGGTTTGATAGACATCATCCAACTGCACCAAAGACACCAAACTGGAACATACACCTACAAGCAACAAAATAGAATATGTTAACAGAAGAATCAGGGCATCCTAAAGTTTAGTACATGCTCCTAGGAGTATTATTTTCAAGACTGTTTGAGTGATAGACAAATACAAGTGCACTCAAAGATATCTTATCTACTGGGACTTGGTTACAGGTAGCAACTTTCCAGATAATGAGGGTTCTGCGTTAGGGTGTCAAATTTCCAGCCCATGTTGGTTCTGGGAACTTACCTCAAATCATCATCAAGAGCAGTATGTACTCTTAAACATGAAACATCCATCAAGTCCCAGAATGTAGTTGTATGTTTCCAAAATTATTGTTTTAATCTAAAAAACAGGATTTATAAACACTATTTATTTAAGAATTGGTTGTTGTATATAGCTTAGGCTAGCTGATAACATTTGGGATCTTGTGATTTGCCTCACCTTTCCAAGTATGGAAGTATAGACCAAGTCTAACATTCTCTGCATCAAACACTCTTTGAAGTGAAAATTGAAAGAAACATAGAGACCAGAGCTGTAGGCATAACTCAATGGGAGTGCTTGAGTGAAATGTACTGGGTTCAATGACAGTTACGCAAAATAAACAAACACATACCACATAGTCTGGAAATCCCAGCTGATACTTACTTGGGAAACCAGTTCACTGCTTTCATTGTCTCCACCTCCCTTCTACCCTCATCCCCGAAACCATATATCTATAGTCTGGAACAGCACCTACCTGTCTCTAAGTCTTCATTGATATTGCCTGATTGACATAGTTTTCGTGTTCTGTGTATAGACATGATGTGTATATATTATATATAATTTTTTTTTTACTTTTGAGATAGTAAGATAGTTAGAATGTTACACCATTTCACCCTTCCTTTCATTCCACAGACACTCCAATATACCCTTCTTTTTGTCCTTCAAATTGATGACCTCTGTTCATTAATTATTTTTGCATACATATATGCATGTGAATATAAATTCCTAAATGTGTCCTGCTCAATCTGTGAGATGTTATTTACATGCAGGCATTTAAGGTGGACCACAGCTGGACATATTTTTAGGATGCTCTTCATTGTATACATGTCTCCTACTCACAGCTATACACAGTTAGTTGTCTCTATTTTCATGTGTAGTTCTGAGGCTTGTACGTTTTTCGCCATCCACATTGGCATGCCTGTTTATGAAATTTTTATCCTGCTCATATTTAGAAATCATGTCATTGACACTTTGTGAATGTAGCTTTTTATAATCCTTTTATGTATGTAATTTTTGCTCAAAGTGCATCTTAAGGCACAGTGCCGTCAGCCTGAGGTCATGCTCTTGTGTTTGAGTGTGGACGCCCGCCTCGCCTGCAAGGAAGACGCCACACACAGGATTCTTCTGGTTCACGCTTTATTGAGGACAGCAGTTCAATTAAGTTTTGAGAGCGAAAGACCCTGATTGCAAAAGGTACCCTGCTTATATAGAGCATAGGGCTACGTGACCGTCAATGATTGGATAATCATCCAGACCCTCATTAGCATGGAGGGAGGCGGCAAGGACTGCTCTCCTGCCCCTGCGCTGTAACTTGTTTACTCCAAATGCGAGCAAGAAGAACCCAGAAGCAGGAAACCGGCGCCATCTTATAATGGCGTTTCAACTCTGCTCCCAACATCTCCCCCTTTTATATTAAATTGAGGACAAAGGAACATGCTAAGTCACCGATCAACCCCCTCCATCTACAGAGGTGAGGATCAAGGAAGTTAAGCATGTCCTAAATTCCCAGGTTACCTTATCTCGTTCGATGAGGAGAACCTCTGAGATGTGCAAAGGCTAACCTTGGGTCGAATAAGGGATGTGCCTATTCTTGGTGCAATGGAAGCAAGTCCTCAAGGTACAAAGGCCACATGCCCTAAATTGTCTAGAAGGGAAATATGTGGTGGAGATGAACTTCTGTCGCATTGGTTCCGACAACATACAGCTCAACAATCAAAAGGAGGGTTGGATATTACATACCAACCATCGACCTAACGATAGCCTATTGTTTAATCGTTGCTAACCAGGCTGCAGGGGAATGTCCCACATCAAGGGCAGCAAATGCTTGAATAATCATCGCTGTCTCTGTCTATACATTTTACAAAGGCACCAAAAGCATACAAATACAGAAGCAATCATCACAAAATATACGTGCCATTAGCATAATCCTCATCGCTATCGCCTCCTATCCAATCATCTTCATTTACCCAAACTGCACCAGAGTTGTAAAGTTGTATGCAACCAGTTTCATCAACCAAAGTAAAACAGAGTGTTCCATTTAGGGGGAGTGTATGATTTTCCCCTATACCACTATTTTGAGAGTCATAAAGCAAATAGGCAAGATCAAGACTAGAGTTCGTAGCAAAGAAGCGTGGGAAAACTTGAGCATCATGCATCACTGGCATTGGTATGTGGAGTGTTGTTAGTATTCCCCATCGTTGTTCTGGGGCCACTTTATCAGGATCGTCTGTAGAGCCAGTAGCGTTTTCAAGATCCTCATCCTGTTCTTGATCTTCTAAGGGCTGTTTCACCATTCTCGTCAGATGAGCAGGCACCCAAATGGGGTTTTCGTGGTCCTGAGAAAAATCACAAACAGCTCCCCTGGATCTTATTAAAACTTGATCCGGGCCCTTCCATTGATTAGATAATACATCTTTCCACTTGACATTTTCTAGCGGAGGTTGTGTATACATAGCATGTCTATCTGCTGCAGATCTTCCAGCAGCATCCAAATTCAAAAAATTTAAGGTAAATAATATAAGGTAAATGGTACTTTTAGGTTCCATACTGGGGCCGCCTATTCCCCCTTTTTGTTTTTGTAGATAAACCTTGAGAGTGCCATTAGCACGTTCCACAATTCCTTGTGCTTGTGGATTATAAGGCAGTCCAGTGTGCTGTGTAACGCCGAGGCATTGACAAAATTGTTGAAAGGATTTAGAGGTATAAGCAGGACCATTGTCCATTTTTAAGAGTCTGGGTTTACCCCAGGCTGCCCAAGCTTCATGACAATGAGTGATTACATGAGAGACCTTTTCTCCAGCTAAGGGAATGGCATGAATTATGCCTGAACACGTATCCACAGAAACATGTACATATTTAAGTTTTCCAAGAGAATTAACATGAGTCACATCCATTTGCCAGACATGAAGGGGTCTAAGACCACGTGGATTTACACCAAAAGATGGTGTGGTCCTAAACTCAGCACAATTTGGACATTGTAAGACAATGTCTCTAGCCTCAGAATGAGAGATCTTATTCGTAAACCTGTACTGGATATGCTATTTGATTTGCACTCCACTGACCCTGTCCGGTCAGCATGTCATATTTCCAGTGTGGTTGCCCTTGAGATGCATTAGCTCCTGCTTGGGCACCACAAGCATCTTGGAAAATAGATTTCCAGTCCAGATATTTACCCATGGTAAGGCAAGCCTTTACTGTATTATACCAATCTGTAAGAGTCATAGCTAAGTGTGCCAACCTCTCTACTTGTGCCTGTGTGAAAGAGGCATTAATACCATAAGTTCTAACAGACTCTTCAAGATCTTTAAGTTGTTTATGGTCAAGAGGTTGATGATATCTTTGTTCATTATTATCTTCAAATACTGGAAAAGCTTGAAAAATCTTTCTCCTATCCTTGTCTGTTAAAAAGGAAGATTTTCTTATTGAAGTTTTTGATTTTATTTCTCTGTTTTTTCTTAGCCTTAGGCAGGTTAGGAAGAGGGGGCGCATAGGGAGCCGCCGGAGCATATGGCTCAGGACGGTAACGTTCTTCCTCATAGCGCGCAGCTTTCTCTTCTAGTTCTGTTTGTTCCTCTGTATCCAGTTTCTCTTCTGACCCTGAAGTTTCTGAGTAGGTGGTTTCTGAGTCAGAAGAGGAACTACTAGTTTCATCAATGGTTATTTTTAAATTTTCAAATTCTGCTAGTACTGGGTATAACCTTTTTTGAGTATTCATTTGTTCTTTCTTTTTTTTCTTTTTTCTCTTTTTCTACCCTTTTTATCTCTTTTTTAGGCCTCTCCCTCTTTTCTGTTTCTGACATGCTGTCTTGATGTTCTGCCAATGTACGCTGTCCTTCTTTTACCCTTTCTTGACATCGCTTATCTTCTAAGCAAGCTTTAACCAGACGCCATAGTGGCCATGTACCGGCACAGAGACCTTCCTTTTCATTTCCCTTTGCAAATCTCCTAGTTTACCCCAAGAGGGAATTGTAAGAGACCCGGTGGTTCCTGGGCGAAGACAATTTAGACACAGGCAACAAGCAAGAACAGCAGTAACCATACTAGCAAAAATGACCGTGCCTAGTGCAGGGTCAATCTCATAAAACAGCATACCTCTCAGAAAGAGTCTGGATCCACTTTTGTCCCGCGCTACAGTTCTGAATCCTCCTGAAAACAGGGGTCTTCGCCAGTGCTCAGCTGATTGTCAGGTTCCCGGGTTTCGGCACCAAATGTGGATGCCCACCTTGCCTGCAAGGAAGACGCCGCACACAGGATTCTTCTGGTTCACGCTTTATTGAGGACAGCAGTTCAATTAAGTGTTGAGAGTGAAGACCCTGATTGCAAAAGGCACCCTGCTTATATAGAGCATAGGGCAACGTGACCGTCAATGATTGGATACTCTTCCAGACCCTCATTAGCATGGAGGGAGGTGGGAAGGACTGCTCACCTGCGCCTTCGCTGTAACTTGTTTACTCCAAATGCAAGCAAGAAGAACCCGGAAGCAGGAAACCGGCGCCATCTGGTAATGGCGTTTCAACTCGGCTCCCAACATTTAAGGAATGCCTGCAGTTTCCTAATGTACATAGCAAGTGGAAGAGGTGTACAGTGATTGTGAATTAACATCCTGCATAGCTAAGGGAAACTGGAAAATACCAGTTAATTCTAAATCTCTAACCTTACATGAGAGGAATATGTTGATTCAAGAAAGCATAAATGTGTCCAGACTGATCCAGGGGAGTTAACATAATAGAAAATGGTTCATCATTACATAGATGAAGAAGTGTACATGCATGGAAGCAAGAAAATCAGTATGAACTTATCGAAATTCACAACTAGTGGGAAACATGGATGAAAGCACAAACATCAACAAAAACTGGCCGAATGTGATAATGAGAAAAAACAGATTTAAATATGTGAACTGTCCAAATGACACTATGAATGGAAGGATATGACACAATACATGGAAGTGTGTGAAATCTGTATTGGGTAGAGGAGACGTAGATAATGATATAGACATATCATATATATAGATAGAATAGACACTTAATAGTTAATTTGATTGATTCTGCATATAAAATTTTAATTTCAGTTTATCAGGGGCTGTTTCATACTGCTTGATATGCAGGTTGTGTATATATATATACATATATATATATATTTGTATATACATATATACACCCACATATGTGTTTGTTTATTTTTTATTTTTTAACAAAAGTAAAAGATTCATATATAATTTATATATACTGTATATATATACAAATTATATATAATATATACAAATTATATAACATATAATTACATATAAAATATTATAAATATACACATGTTATTTGTAACATGCTACATGTATATGTAGCATATAGAAACATATAAAAATTTATTTATGTATATATGATTTTTTTACATTTGAAATAATAAAATAACAAAATTCCCTTTTTCCTTTCTGCCCCTAAACCCTCCAATAGATCTCTCCTTTCTGGCTTTCAAATTCTTAAGTTCTTTGTTCATTGTTATTGCTTATATATATGTATGTGCATATATATTTTTAAATGATTCCAATCTGTATGGTTACCTCTATGCTTGCCTTTGGATCTGACCACGTGTCTATGAAAATCCTATATGAGTGTTCTTCCCTGAATACATTTTTTCCACTCTTAGTTTTGCTCAGTTCTCTGTAGCTTTTTGTGTAGGTTTGAGGGCCGTTAATTTTTCCATATCGGTGTTGTCAGGTTGATTGGTGATATTACTGAACTGCTCAGATTTATTCATGTCAGCGACACATTTTGAGTGTAGCTTTTTACACTCCTCTCATTGATGACTAACATAATTCATATTTTAAGGTGTTTTATTCTTCCAATTTTCAAATCATTTTCTTCTAATTTTGATATCACATACCTTGATGGTATCACATCATCCCAAATATGATTTCATTTCTTTCTAACACTGCAGTCATAACAATCACAGTATGGTATTAAATATTTACATTGTTGTGCCTATCGTCATGTATACAATTTCATTTTCTTCCAATAATGATTTCACATGTTGACATCACATAACCCCAATTAGGATGACATATCCTTCCAATTACCATGCCATTTCCTTCCAGTTATGAGTCATATCCTTACTTTGATGGTGTCACAATCCATTTATAATGAGTGTTAGATCCTTCCTATATGTTTTCATATTCTTCTTATTGTGATGTCATGCATCTACAATGTTGATGTCACATCATCCCAATTATGATGTCAGTTTCTTCCACTGGTCATATATTTGCATTGCTTATATCATTTCATCACAATTTCATATCATTATTTTTGAGTTATGTTGACATATATGTGTATTAATGATGTAAAAGACTAATCTACATTATGATGTCTTATTCTTCCCATTAACATGCAATTTCATTCCAATTGTTCTGTCACAACCTGATATTGATGGTTTCACATCATCCCACTTGTAAAATTAATTTCTTTGATTATGCTGTCATATCCTTCTGATTGTAATATCATATCTTGTTTATGTCAGCTCTTCATAATTGTCAGTCTCTCCCAATTATGAGGTCTTATATTTACATAAATTGATTCAAATAATCCACTTTATGATGTCTTACCCTCTAATTATCACATCATTTCCTTTCAATTGTGATGTCACATATTTACAATGATGGTATCACATCATCAAAATTATGATGTCAGTTCCTTCCATTTATTCTGTAATATACCTCGTATTATAACATCATGTATTTATACTATTTATGTACCCTCATCATATTTATTATATCTGTTTCTGAAAATTATATCATATTTATTTACAGATCCAATGTCACATAATCCATATTATATTGTCATATTCTTCAAATTTCTGGTTATTTCCTTCCTATTGTGATGTCACATACTTATGTTGATGGTTTCACATTGCTACAATTATGATATCTCTTCCTTCTAATTTCAGTGTGATATCACTCATGATAAAGACATGTTTAGACTGTTGTCACATAATCATGATTAAGATTTCAGTTCCCTTTGTTTACGATTTCATATAGTTACATTATTTATATTAATCACACTGATTATGATGACAGTTCTTTCCAATTTTGCTGTCATATCCTTCTTATGATGTCACATATTTAAATTGATGTGTTGATTTCATCTCATTAGTATTATGATATTAGATTCTCGCAATTATGATTTTTCACAGTGTTGATATCACAGTCATTATTATGTGGTTGTCCATAGTTAACTAGATTTTGAAATTGTAGCATGACTTTAAATTTGTAACCAGATGAACATCAGGCGAAATGTCATTTATATTCTGTTGTTGACTGCGATTTTTGTTTCTATCTAATTTACTCTGAGCTTGAAATAAAATTTAATAACATGCCAACTGTTCAAAGTCAGAGACTTTGGGCATATCAGGAGGAGGAAGGGTGTCTCTAAAACTCATGATAGCATTCCATGGAACTAGGCATGCACTACCTATGAGACATAGATCTACTATGTAACTCAGATTTCTGTAGGAAATTCAAGGCAGTAGTAGGTGGAACGTTGTTAGTACAGTGAAAACATAATTTCCTCAACTGATTAGTATAGCACATACCTCATAATTATAATTAAACTTCATTAATTACTAAATGAATAAGGTAGAGTTTGTCATAGTGCTAATGTGTACCTTTGCATTCTATATACAAAAAATATCTGTGTGACAAATTACTAGTGCAGACAAGACTATTGAGTGGAGATGTTGTTTCCCATACTTTCAAAGGCAATCATTGAGATATCAGAATTAAAGTCTTGATATGAAAAATATAGATTCTTAATATACTGTTATATTCTTAACTATTTGCTAAAATGGTTTCCATGGATTGTATTTTTAGCTCATTTCCAGTTGCTATTAATTCTTAAAATTCTGAATATTGTCAATAAAAAATATATATACTCAGGATAGATAGATGGCTCAGCAGTTGAGAGCACTGATTAATCTTTCAGAGAACCTTACCCTTCTGTGTACATATATGCACAAGCAAACATGTACAACTTTACTTACCCCACATACACAAACAAACTTCAATTAAAGTTTGGATTGAGATAACTAGAGTTCGTAGAAAAAAAAATTTCTGTTTTCTCTGCATATCTCAAAATTTTCATCTTAAGCTGTTGACTGAAGATAGTTTTATGAGATGTCCTTTTACTCTTTTGTAATACATCCTGTCAACTCAGAAGTTCTCCTTTTTCTTTCTTCATTGTGTGAATAATTCACATTCACTTATTTCAAGATGTATACTTGCTTCCTAGAAATGAACTGGGTTTTGGGAGAAAGGACAGTTAGACATCGAAATGGGACTCCTGGCATATACCATCTGTCTCTTTTTTTACACTGAGACTGATTTAAAATTAAAATATTATGCATAATGACATTTAACATTTAAAATTTTTGCCCTGTTTCCAAAAAAACCCAATGATTTCACATGTATGTAAAATACCATAACTACATCTTAAAAAATGAAGTGTTATCGTTACCATTATCTACTACCCATGTTCAGTTTCTGTGATAGTCTTAAAAATGCCTTTGAAAAATGATTGGAGTCTTTTAAATGAATCTGATAAGCTTTATACTTTATACTGTTAATTGACATAAGATCTCAGTATGTACCTCTAGGTTGTCTAGAATTTCTTGTATAGACCTGGCTACCCTAAAAATAATGTGGCTGAATTCCAGTGTGTCTTCTGATGGCTGTGTCATGGGACACCACATCTGTAAATACTATTATCATTATGTCTCTTAAATATTAAACTCTCACTTGCATTCATATCCTTTACTCCCCTGAATCTGCTGAAACCCAGGCTGGTCTCAAATCACTCTGTTGCTGAAGATAAACTTGAATTCCTGACTTTTTCTGCGTTTACCACCAGATAACTGCAATTTGGGCAAGTTTCATCTTGCCTGGATTCCTTAAATCTCTCTTCATAACAGTTAACTCTCCTTCCTTGCATGCCATGAAAAGAAATCATGGAACTTGTCCTGTGGCATACTTCACCTTATGGATAAGTCTGATTGTTTCTAAACAATGATCATTAACTTGTTCCTTTTTACTATGTTTCTTTTAAAGTATCAACTTGACACTTCCTTGCTTGATTCAATTGTTTGATGAAACAAGATTCCATAGGAAACTCTACTCTGAATGAATCACAAAACTAGGCATAGGGTATCTTTTATCTCTCTCTTGAATGGCCAGATGGGGCCCCATGTGGTGAGTCCAATCCAATATTCTTAAAGACATTCACTCAATCTTAACAAAAAATAGTCACATTGGTCAAGATTCTCTGGACAGCTAAAGTCAATGTTGAGTATGCCTTTCAGCCATTATTTTCCCTATTAATGTAAACCTCCTCCTCATGGTTATTTCTGATGATAGGTGGAAAAAGTATACTAAGGCCTCCTTGTAATTCATGATAGGGGCTATAGTACAGAGAGTACATGAAATGGCTATGAGGCATGTGTAATGTGTTTTTTTTTCCTATAGAGGAATCCAAACCTCAAAAGGTGAAGAATACATGATAGATTGTGTCATGCAGGTAGTAGATGTACAAGAGAGCTTTTTCATTCCAGTATAATAAAAGGAACAATGACTGGTCTGTCATAGAATGTCCCATGTAGTTACAACCATCAACAGCTGCTCAAGTTAGTGTAGGTATCACAAAGAATAGGAATCTGTGCAGGTATTCTTGGTTGGCTCCTCACGTGTCTTAGCAGAGAACATCTTTGATAGTTAAACATGTGGATAGCAGTTGATCAGTAAATTTAGTTCCATCATCTGCTCCTAGTGAAAACTCTGAGCAAGTCAATACGCAGGTACTTCATTTATAAGCAACACAGTGGCATCCTGTACTCTGGTTCATACAGAATTAGGACAGGATATCTCCAAGGAACCAAGACTCTGGTCTCTTTCAATGGACATCACAAAATATCAAAACAGTTAAGAGATAGCCTTTGCTATTTCAATTCTAAGGGCTATGGAGTTGGGATATCTCTTGGGTTAAGAATGAATTCACCAAATGAAAATGCTGATTTCCTAAGAAATCAGAGTTAAATCTATGTTGAGTTTACACAAAATCTTCATGAGCTTGCGAGTTTCTCAGGATGGATATAGTTTCATGTAGTGATTGTGTGAGTTTGTGTCGGTGTTTATATATCTGTGTTTCTTTGTTTATGTTATTGCGGCGTCCACCTCGCCGATAAGGAGACGCCACACACGAGATTCTTCTGACAACAATTTATTAACAGCTCTTTTAGCAGGCAGGTGGAGAAGGACCCTGAGCTCGAAAATCCCTTGGCTTATATAGAGCTCCGGAGGACGTGTGATTCTCTCATTGGCTCATAGACTGCACCTAATTAGCATCTGCTTTGCGCGTACGCAAAGCAGATTCATGCATGCGCATTGTCAGTGCCTGTTTCCGTAGAGAATCAGGAAGCAGGAAACCAGCGCCATTTTGTAATGGCGTTTGCGGCTCCCAACATCTCCCCGTCTTTTATAAAAATGCACAAACTGCAACCATGAAGTTACCGATCAAGCTTGCTGATCCAACAGCTTTAAGCGATCAAGGAAATTACATGGAAGGAGACCCTGTGCACCTTAATTCCCGTGCAATGGGAACATGAGCCCTGGGAGATGCACAGGACCATCTCAGAGAAACCTGGTGCAATGGGAACCTGAGCCCTCAGAATAGTTTCATGAGATAGTGTCTCAACGTTTTAGCATATTTAACCAAGCTTGAGGAGATGTTCCCTGTTCTACAGCAGGCAAGGCCTGAGTAATCATCTTTGATGTTGTCTTTTTAATTTACAGAGCAACCAGAGAGTTACCAACACTCCCACCAGAGTCATACAGCCGAAAAGCCCGACTCCCACCCATTCCTTGAAGTAGGAAAAAGCAGAGAAAACCAAGTAGAAAACCCCCGGATGAGGGAAAGGTCAAGTCGAGTGGAGTTGATCTGTATAATAGCTGTCCGCAATCTCCTCATAGTTGTATCGAATTTTGCAGACCAATTGGATAGTAGCTGTTAAGACAATGCTTTAAAATTTTCATATTGAATGGATGTAACGCATCCTCAGCTTGTGTTTATTGATTCAGGAACATCCATGTCAGGATCCACAGCTTTAGGTGTTGCATCCTCCTCCCCTTGTCTGATAATTCTGGTCAATCATGTAGGCACCCAAATGGGATTTTCTTGATCCTGTGGAAAAACACAGACAGCTCCCCTGGATCTTACTAAAATTGGATCCGGGCCCTTCCATTGGTTAGAAATAACATCCTTCCATCTAACCACTTCTTTCTTTGGACCGTAACCGACATGTCTGTCAGCTGCAGATTTTCCATCAGGGTCCAGATTTAAAAAATTTAAAGTAAATAAGGCTAGGGAAATAGATGTCTTGGGCCCTGTAGTGGGCCCTATTCCCCCTTTCTGTTTTTGTAAATAAGTTTTTAAAGTGCCATTGGCACGTTCTACAATGCCTTGGGCCTGAGGGTTGTATGGGAGTCCAGTCACATGAGAAACACCCATCTTTTGGCAAAATTGTTGAAAAGGCTTTGAGAGGTAAGCAGGACCATTATCCGTTTTGATTTGAACAGGTTTACCCCAGGCCGCCCAAGCCTCCAGGCAGTGGGTGATGACATGTATCACCTTTTCCCCAGTTAAGGGAGTAGCATGGATTATTCCTGAGCAGGTGTCAACAGACACATGAATATATTTAAGCTTACCAAAGGCTGAAAAATGCGTGACATCCATTTGCCAAACGTGCAGAGGCTGCAATCCCCGAGGGTTTACTCCATAAGATGGAGCCGTTCTAAACTCTGCACATTTAGTACATGCCAGAACAATGTCTCTCGCCATGGAGCGAGGAATTTTAAATTTTAATCGTAAAGTTCTAGCAGATACATGGAACATGTCATGAAACTCCTTAGCTTGCCTTCTTGGGTCTAGTGACAGAAATATAGCCCTTGTGGCTGAATCAGCTATAGAATTAGCTAGAGTCATGGGTCCAGGAAGCAAAGTATGAGCACGCATATGTTGAATATAGAATGGATAAGATCTTTGTCTAATAGCTGCCTGAATATTCTCAAAAATTGTAGCAACAGCACTTTTTGAGTTAATAAAATCAACTACTTCCAAGATTTGTACAGCTCTAACCACATAATGTGAATCTGATATAATGTTAATAGGTTCTGAGAACTTTTGTAACACTGTAGCTACTATAGCACATTCCACTAGCTGGGGTGAAGTAAAATTAAATTGAACCTGTGTAGGTACATTATTCATTTGCTACTTTTAACTTTTCAGAGGAAAGAGGCCATTGGGGAACCCATACGGGTTCCTCTGATAACCATGGTATGGGTATAATATCCTCAACGGCCCCTAGGAAAAACCCAGTCCCTTTTTATCATTTTTTATTACTGCTTGTACCGGACTAGTTCTCCCTTATAACATTTTTCTCATGCCTTTGTCAGGTATACAGCCCATATTATTCATTTTTTGTTGACTCTGATTAGAGTAATCATTGGTTAATTTAAAATCCATTTGTTTTAAAACATCTCTTCCCCACAAATTCGTTGGTAATGGTAACACATAGGGAACGACTGTGCCTTTTCTTCCTTCTGAATCTTCCCAAACTAACGGTTGTGCACTTATATTAGGAGTGGACTCATATCCTAACCCTTGTAAGGACTGTGAGGACCGGTTTACCGGCCACTCTTTAGGCCACCAAGTAGTTGATATTATAGTTGTATCTGCACCAGTATCTAAAAGGCCTTTGAAGGGCTTTCCCTGTACTCTCAGCTCTAAAACAGGTCTTTTGTTTAATTCTAAAGATATGAATACATTGTGACCTCCCGATGATCCAAACCCTTGGCTACCTCGAATTTTATCTTTGCTTAGATACATGGAGTGAAGGCTGGGTAATACTAAGAGCTGTGCTATCCTATCCCCTGGGGAGATAGAACTTATCCCTTTAGGGGAGGAGCACATAATTTTTACTTGTCCTTCAAAATCTTGATCAATAACTCCCGGATGGATAATAAGCCCTTTTAAGGTAGTTGAAGATCTTCCTAGCACTAACCCTACAGTATTTTTTGGCAATGGTCCTAAGAAATCAGATGGAACAGGCTGACACCCCATGGTGGGAGTCAGTACTGCTCTGGTGGTGGCACGCAGGTCCAATCCTGCTGAGCCTGTTGTGGCTCTTCTGACAACTTCTTCTTTTGGGATCCCTGTTGGCTTGTAAGTGCCCCATACATTTGAGGGCCCTGGGGACGAGGGCCCCGCCTCCCGTTTTTTGTCTGTTGTTGATCAGGAAGAGGCCTGCCATTGTTATCTTTTACTGACCTACATTCATTGGCCCAATGTCTACCTTTATTACATCTCGGACACATTCCAGGTTGTTTTTGTCCTGTCTTTTGACCTTCGCCAGCTGATCTACATTGGCGCTGTATATGTCCTATTTTACCACACTTAAAACACTTCATTGTTGAGGTTCTTTGTGCTAACAAAAATGCTTGAGCTAATCCCATATTTGATAAAGGTCCTCCAATTTCTCTACATGCTTTCATCCAGGCGTTAAGGCCTTTTCCTTTCCATGGGGTTATAGCATTCCTGCACTCCTTAGTACATTGTTCAAAGACTAGCTGTTCAATGAGTGGCATGGCTGTCTCTGGATCTCTAAAAATCCTTCCTGCTGCTTCCATCATTCTAGCTACAAAGTCAGAGAATGGCTCATTTGTTCCTTGAATTACCTTAGTGAGATTTCCTGTCACTTGTCCTTTATTGGGTAAGCTCTTCCAAGCTTTTACAGCTGCAGTATTTATCTGAGCATAAACCTCTGCTGGATACATCATTTGATTGGCTGTCCACTGTCCTTGTCCTGTAAGCATCTCAAAATTCCAGGGGGCATGACCTTGAACTGCATTCTGTCTAGCCTGACCAGCACAGATATCTTGATAAATAGACTTCCAATCTAAATACTGTCCCATAGTGAGACATGCCTTAACTGTATTGTACCAATCATCAGGAGTCATAGGACTTGTAGTCAGCCTCTCTACCAACGCTTGAGTAAAAGAGGCATTGATGCCATAGGTTTGAACTGATTCTACAAGTGCCTTTAGTTGTTTTAAATCTAACTGTGAATGATGTCTGGTCTGATTATTGTTCTCCCATACGGGAAATGCAGCGCGAATCCGCTTCCTTTCTATTACTGGGATCAGCGAATTCGACACTGTCTTCATAGTATTTCCTGGGGGATCTGGATCACTTAAAATGACCCCTTTTTCCCTTTTTCTCCTTTTAAGTTTTACTATCTCCTCAAGCGGCGGTGCCGACGGGGCATAGCCCGGGGCGTAGGGCGGATCAGGCATATATCTCTCTGCCTCATATTTAGCCGCTTCCTCATCTAATTCAGCTTCCTCTTCTGGATCTAATTCTGTTTCGCTTTTCTCTGAGCTACTGGAGGTTGATTCTTCCGCTCCAGACTCCTCCTCGGATAAGCTCTCTGACGAAGGAGTTTCTATTTTTAAGTTTTTAAATTCTGTTAAAACTGGATACAGTTTTTTTATTTCCTTTTCTTCCCCTTTTTTATCTTTTTGTTTTTCTTTACTCTTTTGTTTTTCTTTTTCCTCCCTTTCTTTATTCTTTTGTTTTTCTTTTTCACCGGTATTTTTCTCTTTTGATTTTCTTCTTTGTGTACAGCTAGCTTCCCCATTTCCTGTTTCTGATAGACTGTCCTGATGGTCGCTAAGTATTCTCTGTCCTTCCCTGACCTTTTCCTGACATCTGTCATCATCTAAACAAGCTAAAATCATTTTATAAATTGACATGGTACCTGGTCTTAATTTACCCTCATCCTTCTCTCTGTTTAAATCGTTTCCTAATTTTGTCCACGAGGGCTTTGTCAAAACTCCGGTAGATACAAACCAAGGAGCTACTCTATCTACTTCTTTTATGAAGCTAAAGAGTATCCTCTCTGGAATTTTCAGGCCACATTCTCGCAGCAACGCCTGCGCTGCTGATAGAATCAGCTTAATCTGTTGGTTGCCCATGTCTCTTTTACCTACAAGAGCGGGCCACCCAATGCCTTTATCTGTAGGTGACCATGGGTCCCTTTTAAACGGAGGGCAGGTACACTCTTTACCCTGTACATGACAGTTCAAACAAAAACAACAAAATATCACAAAAATTGTCCACAGAGATATAGCGATGGCCAAAGCCGAATAGGAAGCAATCATACCTTACAGGAAATCGTCTGGACTCACACGCCGTCAGTTCGAATCTTTTCCGCTGAGCAAGCGGGGTCCCTCGCAGTTGCCCCAACGATCCCGGTCCGTTCGGCAGTGGTTCCCGGGTTTCGGCACCACTTGCGGCATCCACCTCGCCGATAAGGAGACGCCACACACTAGATTCTTCTGACAACAATTTATTAACAGCTCTTTTAGCAGGCAGGTGGAGAAGGACCCCGAGCCCGAAAATCCCTTGGCTTATATAGAGCTCCGGAGGACGTGTGATTCTCTCATTGGCTCATAGACTGCACCTAATTAGCATCTGCTTTGCGCGTACGCAAAGCAGATTCATGCATGCGCATTGTCAGTGCCTGTTTCCGTAGAGAATCAGGAAGCAGGAAACCAGCGCCATTTTGTAATGGCGTTTGCGGCTCCCAACATGTTATGGAAGAAATAGTCAAGTAAGTACTTGGTATTACTTGTCTAACTGCTAATTCTTTGAGTACAGCTCTTTTCTGAGTTGAAGCAGAGAGCACAAGGGGTAGATCTCGTAGAGATGGGAGATGGAAAGAGCTGGGAGGCATGGTAGGAGGGTGGAATGGGGTCTGGATGTATTATATGACGTAAGAAAAACAAATGAAATACTTAACAACATGTAGAATGAATGTGGTGCAAAAAGAGGGAATAGTAACTAGAAAAACATTCTTTCTGTGAACTTTTATAGTAAAATTAGATTCTGGTGATAAATGCAATTTAGTTGATCTGCAACAATGTTAAATATTACATAACAAATTTCAACTAAAACAAAAAGAAGAAGAAACATAGAAACACCAACTGCACTGAATGGCATACTAATGCAGTCACTTACATTTTTGCTATACTATAATGTTTGTAGGTAAATGAGTGATAGGAAAAATAAATAGATCTGAACTCATAAAGAGACGTATAGCCTGTGGATAAAGTAAAGTAGTATATACTGACGTTATGTGTTGGTGGGATTTTAGTAGTACCAAGAACAGTTGTAGAACATGACAACTTGTGAGATCATGATGGTGGCATGGAAAACCCAATGTGATTCTTCTGTTGCTTTATCATCTGGCCACAAACATGAGGCAGCTGGAATGTGATGATTTCTTTGGATATGTTATTTCTCAACATTATTATCCTCTAAAACCTTTCAATTCAGCATATGCTGACTGTGATTCTTTAAATCAAGCCACAGCAAAAGCCATAGAAGCTATACTAGACCTGGCACTAGAACCTAAGTCAGGGATATTGATGACCTATTCTATGATCTGTGAAAACACTGATCAGCATGGAATAGGAAGCGAAAGATGTCTATAGCTGGGTGAGTTTTGCACTGTGTATTTTTCTTCAAGATTTGAGATATTTCTTAAATTAGTTCCTGGTTAAGGAGATAAGTATTGTATCTAGTAGGATAAATGCCCAATATCTTCAATCTAATGGCATCTAGAAGCCTGAATTCACAGTGTCATTACCATGTAGGAAGACTGATTGCATACTGGCTCAATGTTGAGATTGGGGTCACAATGGTCTCTGTGGGTCCTGCACCAATATCTATGTCAGGATGTTGTTCTTGCATGTTTGCAGATACGGATGCTGCCTCAGGTCCCATTGGTTTTGTTTCTTTGGGTCCTGGACATTATTCCTGCTAAGAATGGTATTTACGCATTATGGTTGAGCTATTCCAAGTAGCTAGTAACTTGATTGCTTTGATATCAGAATCCTTTACAATTTTTAATTCCACCTACATCCCAAATATTTTATCTGGGACACAAATCTCATATCATAATTGCCTAAGGTAGTGAGTGGATACTTTAATGTGGGTCATGTTGTAGGCAGAGCAATTGTGGTTTTGGTTTAGTAGAAATCCCAGGGTGTAGCAATAGGTTCAATGCAGCATTGCATTCTAGATGAATTACTATGATGAGCCAAAATATTTTGCTCATGAAGTTTGTTGTTTTTCTTTCTGGTTTTACACATCAAAACTTGATATGAAGGAAGATGGCTCACTCTATGATTTCAACGTAATTTAATATATAATGACCCCTTTTTTCAATCATTTTCCTAAAGCATCCAAAAGTCTAAAATACGAAGTAAATGCAAAAACACAATCTCCCAGGTTCCTTTTTCACAGTTTTTGAATTGATGAAAAAGAGTACCAGCCAGTGTTAGTGTTCATATTATTCTCAGACAGAAATGGAAAAGTGTTCTAGCACAAAAGAAGCAGAAATTCTGCACAGCTCATAGGTGACAATAGTGTCCCCAATGGTAGTGTTTACAGCTCTGAAAGGAAATGCCCTGACTGTTGAAAGCTCAGGGACCACACAGTTCTGAGGTGGAAAAGATGTCCACAATAGCAAGTTATCCTGAAATTTCGGAAGCCAGGAACCACATAGCTTTCACATTTCTGAGGTGGGGAAGGTATTCCTAATGGGAATGGGCATCCTGACAATCAGGAAGCCAGGAACAAAAGTGAGACAAAGACCCCTGTAATTATACCACTGAGGGATGAGAGCAGATGGGAGTCTATATCCAAGAGTCTACATTAGGGGCTTGGGAAAATGGAAAAAAAATTCCCGTGGTTTTGTAAATCCCAAATCCAGTAGAAGATAAGACTGTCAGAATTGAGCCAAATTTAGAGCAAGCAAGCTTTAATTATATTAACTAAATACTGTCCAGGAACATGGACTCTGACCAGTGCAATTTTGAGACACATAGTATGAACCTGTCACCTCTCACAGAAATGCCGAAATCGTTTACCCCAAATCATATAGTTTAAAACTTTAGAAACATTAAAGCTATGCACTTCCCACCAGGTCCAATCAGTAACAAGAATCTACACTGATGTACTCCTTATGTAGGATATATCAACATACAGGTGAACAGGCACATCTGGAGCATGGAGCACATCCTGTGCAGTAGGGTATACTTGGGATCTAGTCACTCCCTACTCAAAAATCCAAGAGGTTATATCCTTGGATGAGGGAGATACAGAATTATATCAGCTATTTAGTTCCACCTAGCATTCCAGGAGGTTGTCTGTTTTTGTTTTAAAGATATTTTTGGCATAGTATCTAAAATTTAAAACAGCAGTTTTCCTCTTACAGTTTCTTTCAGTATTCCAAGAAGAAATAGATACCTCAATGACAAAGCCCCATTCAAGTTCCAAAGTTCTTCAAGCCACTACAGAACTTATTAGTGGGAGACAAAAAATGCCCTAATTATTGTGACATATGGTTACAGAGTTGAATGTATATATTCATTCCACTAAAAATTCTATTTCTCACATTGTATTAGTGGTTATTAAGTGATTATATTTTGTCCTCAGGGAACTTTTCAGATGAAATGTTTTCTATGTAAATTTTACAATCCCACAAAAATAAGTTGTAGATGCCTCTATTTCTGCATATATTGGTTATGACGTTTCCAGCAAAACCATGACCCAAGTCATGGAAGCTAGACTGCTCTTACAACAAGAACCCAAGGCCAGTTCACTGATACCACATGCAGTGGATAAGCTGATCAAAGAGTTGTGGTGGTAAATGTCTTCTCTTGCAAAGATTTCAACAATGGATAGAAAGCTGATGGCTTCAGAGTTATCCACAGAAGGGTGAGTTTTACACTGTGTACCAGTTCTCCCAAGCTTAACTTATTTCACAGACTAGTTCCTGGGTGATCAACTAGGTGTTTTTCACTGCTATAGCATCTTTGCAAACTCTACTATTTGATGTTCTTTAGGAGCATAGATTCACCGTGTAAGTATCACCTATGAAGTCTGATTGGTTTGTATTTCACATGTGAAACTAGGGCCAAGACCACAGCTGAGGGTACTGCTTCTTATACAATTTAGGATTTTGTTATTTCATGCTTAGAGGTTTTAGCTCTACCATTGGGACAGTGTAAATGATTTTGTTCCTCAGGATTCTGCTTCCTCATTCACCTCTCTATGGATTTCTGTTCATCTTTGCTAAGGTGTGATACATTAGGATTGCCACTGACCAATTTTTCTAAACAGTGTCTCTAATTCTTAGAAATGAGACCCTTTTCCATCTTCAACCTAAGATCATCTTCCTTACACAAGATGGGAAATCATCAATTGCCAAATGATGACAAGTACAGTATAGTACAATTTCCTGAGGCATGTGGAATTCTAGAATTCTTGACCACATAGAGAGAAAAAAAAATTAACAGAAGTACAAAACAGTCACATAGCAGTCCAATTTTGGGACTTTGGAAAGTGAGTAACTTGCCTGGTCTCCCTTACAGTCTTCCTAGGAGAAATCAGAATTATCCCAAATTTAAACAGCCCCACTCACTGTCTCAACTTGCATTCTCTGCTTTTCATAGGCACACACATCTCTTTATATGGGACACTACCTGTCCTTTTTTGGGACTCTAGGAAGTTGGCCACATACAATCCTCTCACTCAAAATTTGTTTCCACTTTTATTTTTGTGATTATATTATGATAGTATTCCACTTCTCTTTGTTTGCTCAAAAGCTTCTTAAATACCGTGCTTCTTCTATCTACTCAGATAAAGTTTTACATGAATGACAGCCTAACCCTGAGAAGGAAAACCCTAACAATAGATATGTAAAATGAAACAGCAGGAAGCTACAGAAGGAAGCTCCAATCCTAAAACTAGATCTACAGAAAGTAAGAAATGTTAAGGATTGAAGAAATAGTCTTCCACAGGAAAGAGAAATAATAGTTATCCAATAACATTTCTGACAATATAGTATACTTACAGTACACCCCTCTTCTGATCATACAAAAACACCTGTGTTAACTTCGTGCTCATTCATTTCCTCTTCATATTTAATGATAGAACAAATATGACCAAATGTAACTCAAAGTTCATGCAAGAAACCGCAACATACACAAGGGTGTGGGTGCACTGTAGCTTGTGATGTAGAATGTGCATCTGTCAAATCAAGCAATGTTTAGCATCAATAAAGAAAGTTATTTGCCTTTCCTCATGATGAAAGTGAATGGAAGCAGATACCTCAATGCAGGTATACAATGTAGCTTAAAACCAGTGAATGAGGAAATGTTTTTGTGTGAATATTACACTGCTGTGTTACTTACTTGGGAATCATGCCTCTAATTATAGCTGATTCATTTGTTATTTTCAACCGTGGTCAGGATCCAGAAGGGAAATAAATTAAACAGAGTTGGAAAGCCTTCCAGTTATCTTTTTCTGTGTCATGCTTCCCTGTTTAGCAAGCTACTTCCTGATTGTAGGTGGAAGAATGGGTAGTATGGTGCTGACTATTAATATGTATAAAGTCTGAGGTTCATAAATCACTTGAAAAGTCAAGGGGCACTCATTCTGGGTTTTCCACATTAAAAGGATTCAATCCTCAAATTTTCAATAGCCATGATAAAATGTCTTATGTTTTTGGGAGATAACAAGAGCATATCTTTATTTCTTCTCACCAATATTTAAAAAAACAACTCTGTATAGGTGTCCAGGATGACACAGGAGATATTTCCAGGATATTTCCACAGAAAAGAGGCATATTCCCTTTTAAGGAGTAAGTGTCTACTTTTATGACTGAACATATTAGAACATTAGTACTTAACCATATGTATAGCAGTGAGTCAGTCAATTAAATTATTTAGCCTGCTCCAGGTGAGAATGCAGAGCAGAATAACATTCAACAATATCTTTTGTCAAGCACAAGTGGGTTTTTGGATTATGGTTGGAACAGTAAGATGTATCCTACAGGGAAGAGAGAGTAGTCCTTTGCACTGAATATCACCAACTTTCAGACTAATGAGGAATAGATTCTAAAGTCTCAGTAGGTACGTGTTTTAGATATGAAATGTACTGCCCACATGCTCAGTACAATATCCAAGGAATTCAATTATAAACATCTGTCCTTTTGAATATTGCAAGGTACAGGGTTATATTTGTTCTTGTGAGCTTCAATGTCATTTTCTATATCATATGTGAGTGTTGGTGTGTATTCATGTGACTGTGTAAGTGTATCTATGTCTTTGCTGGAAATAGAATTCAAACACATAGTTTTTCTACAGATTTACACCATATTCATGTAGTTCACATCCTACAAATAAGATAGAATGAGTTGATATTGTTTTCATTTGAGTTGAAAGAGGGTGAATAAGGCAGAAGCACAAGAGTAGTGTTGGTCTCCAGTATTTTGGAGTGAGAATAGGAGAATCCGAATTATAGATAAGTGCCTAAATATCTATTAATATGGCAACTCAATACTTTCACTTAAATGTGTGCATTATTATATGCATAGTAGGTAAAAGTGTGGCAGTAAATGTCAAAGAAGCTAAAACTCTTGGACAGTCTTGTGCACTTTGGAAAATGTCAGTAAGTATAAATTGATAAGTCATAAGTGGGTGGGGTCCCTGTGGCATGCGGACCTGTATTTGATGGTGACATAGTATGAGATCATAATTGCCTAGCAATAGAATTACATGCTCTCAGTCAAATCTCATGGTCACAACAGGCATGGAGCTTCTGATTTGTAGTATTTCTTTTGCTCCTTTTATATTCCTATGATAAATATTATACCTGAAAAGCAACAGGGTATTCCTGTTGAAATATTGCCATAAATCAGAATTGTGTTGGTGAAGCACACACTGCTTTCTTTTTGATTTCTTTTCATTCCTTGAGATGAGGGTGGTCTGTTTCCTACAAAACATGGCAATGGTCCATTATATCCTTTGGGATTTATGGTCATTTGACTCTGTTAACCAGCACCGTCTCGTGAGGCATGCAAAACTCTAGAATTCTTGTCCTAGCTGGGATAAAATGACAGTTCCTAGTGTCCTTTGTGGTTTTGTTTAGCAGGGAAGCAAAACAGGAATCACCCAGTAGTACATACAGACCTTTGGAAAGGGTGGGCATGCCTGGGTTCCTTTCTGGCCTTCCTAACAGAAAACTGAGGGATCCAAATTTGACACAGACCCAATAACTGTTCCAAGCTGCTTTCTCTGATGTCTACACTCTCTGAAAGCACATTTATTAGAATATATACTACAAAATACATAATCCAACATTTCCAATCATCAGTCTTTCTTTTCATTCATACATTCTTATTTCATTTTTCTTTCCTATATCTATGACTCCTTAATGATTTCCCATCATCATTAATTTTTCAATCACTCTTATGTTTATTTCTTCCTCATCTTTCATTTGCTTTGTTCATTCTTAATTTCCTTTTTTTTCTTTCTTTTTTCCTTTTTTGTATTTTTAAATGTTTTCCATTAGGAGAGTTGTAATTTTACACTTCATTCACCTACCTTTCAGATATTGTTTTGTAAAGAGAAACTCATGTATATTACTACCACAAGGAGTTAGGAGCACCACACCTTGATTTGCTGAGTAGATATCATGTACAGCTAAAAGATGTGTATTATCAAAAGTAAAATGATGTGTTATTATTCATGATGACAATTACAGAACAGAGACCTCCATGCAGGGATAGCAACTAGTTTCAAAACTAATGAAATAGGAACAGTTTCTTTCTTGTGTCATGCCTAGGAAATAGAATGCCTGAACTAGTTGATTCAGTTTTAATCTGATGTTCCTTAACTCCATCTTAGTCATGTTCCTCAGGAAGAATGCCAGGATCCATATCAAGAAATCCCTTGAAACAAAACATTTTAGGTCATGTGTTCCTTTTTGGCAAGTTGCTCCCTAATAACAGGAGGAAGAATGTGTACCAGAGGACCTTATTGTAATGTTTAATAGAGAGTGGGGTTCAGGAAGCTCACAAATTAGCCAGGGAGCATTCATAACATGTTCTTCATGTACACTGGACCACAATCTTCAGAAGGTGAGGGAGAGAGAGTATGATATGTATGTTGTAGATGTAGATCAGCACCTCTCTTACTTATCCCCTTAAAGTTTAAACAGGAAAGAAAGATTGTCATATAGTAGAAGCCTCATACAATCACAACTCTGAAGTGGAGCCTATTATGATACAGTTTATACAATGCAATGACCACAGGCATGTGCTCTTATTAGTGTAGTTTTCTATTCTTATTACTGAAAATATAAAATCATTAGTTATTTGTAATCAGTGGTAGTGGATGTAGGTAAAAATGTCCTGAAATGGTTAGTGACCATGCATACTATGTATTTCCCCTAGAGACAAATCCTTGCCAAGAAATATACAGAAGACATGGCAAATGGAATCCTGTATGTAGTTGATGTAGGACAGTCCATATATTACTTATCCTCTTATTTTAGAAAAAGGAGAGAATATTGGTCTATGGTGCATTCTTATGCAGTCACAACCATCCTCTGCAGCCAAAAATAAAACTGGTTATCATGCAGGGATCACAGAATTGATGTCTATTCCTTAGTCAGCAAATTGTCTTTTCTTGTGTCAGAGAATATTGGCTAATATTGGCAACTATGTGAACAGCATCTACATATCAGAGGTAAACATTTGATATGAAACATATAGACAGTAAATATACTGGTGTATTCTTCTCTGTTTGCTGAAAGGCGTTCCATAGATTGTATTTTCAGCTCACTTACAGATGCTATTTATTCTGAAAATCTTGAATATTGGCATTAGATAAAAAATATAATCAGGTTACTTTGATGTATCAGCAGTTGAGAGCACTGATTAGTCTTCCAGGGTACCTCAACCACATGTGTACATTTATGCACAAGCAAACCTATACACCTATACTCACTTCCCTCACACGTGTACACACACACACACACACACACACACACAGGTTTCGTTGAGATTATTAGAGTTTATAGGAAAAAATCTTGCTATCTTCTCTGCGTATATCAAACTTTTTCATCTTCAAGCTGTGTACTGAAAATACTTTTTTGAAGATGAACTTTCTCTCTTTTTTGATACATCCTGTCACTAAAATTTCTATACTTCCTTTCTTCATTTTGGGAATAGTTCACCTCCACTTATTTCAGTATGTTCACTTGCTTCCCAGCTCTAAATTCTGTTTGGGAAGGAGGGCTGATAGAAAAAGAAATGGGATATCTGTCAGATACCACCTGTCTCTCCCATTAAACTAAGACTATTTTAAAATTAAGGTATTATGCATTATTACAATTAACATCTAAAATCTTTGCACAACAAGTTTTTGCAAAACAGTTGTTTCACCATTACAAACAATGCCATTAATACATCTTATAAAATGAGGTATTATCCTTTACCATCATCTACTAACCAAGTTAAGTTCAACTTCTGTGATAATCTTAAAAATGCCTTAGAAAAATGATTGATTTGTATTAAGATAATCGAAAAAGCTGTATATATTACATTATTATTTGATATAGAATGTTAGAATGTACCTATAGCTTGTCTGGTATTCCCTATGTAGACCAAGTTGCCCTGACACTGACATAACTCCATTCCATTCTGTGTAATGACTGCTGTGACATGGTCCACCACAACTCTAAACACTGTTGTCATGAGGTCTCTTAAATGTTAATCGCTCCCTTGCATTCATACCCTACACTCCCCTGAAAGTGTTGAAGCCCAGATCTCAACTCACTTTGTTGTTGAAAAAACTTGAAATCCTGATTCTTCTGAATTCACCTCCAGATGACTGCACTGCAAGGAAGTTCCATCTTGCCTAGGTCCCTTTAATCACTCTTCATATCAGTTTTCTTGCTTCCTTTCATGCCATGAAAAGAAATCTGGGAAGTTGCCCTGTGGCGCACTTTACCTTCTGAATTCGTCTGATTTTTTTAGTGCAATGGTAACTAACTTGCTTCCTATTCACTGTGTTTCTTATAAAGTATCATTTAGACACTGCCTTGCTTGATTCAATGGTTTGGGGAAACACGATTTCTTAGGTAACTCTACTCTGAATTATTCAAATAGTAGGCATACAGTATCTTTTATTTCTTCCTTCATTGGCCAGATGGGTCCCCATGTGGAGAGTCCTATCTAATATTCTTAAAAATGTTGGTTTATCCTTTACAAACAATTACCACAAAGGTCAAGATTTCCAGGAGGACAGATGCAATCAGTTTCAAATTGCCTTCCAGGCATTGTTTTCCCTGATAATGCAATCCTTCTTCTCAAGGTGATTTCTAATGAGAGATGGAAGATGCAGACTAAAGCCTACTTGTAATCCATGGTAGGAGCTATAGATTAGAGAGCCTCTGAAGTGACTATGGAGCATTTTTCCTGTGTTATTTTCCTACAGAGGAATACAACATTTAAAAAATGAAGAATAAATTGTAGAGTATGGTATGCATATACTTGATGTAAAACAGAACATCTACTTCTTCCCTTTCCATTTTTTTGTCTATGGTAGATGGACCCATGTATTCGCAACTATCAACAGGTTCCCAAGTTGGCGCTTTTGTAACAGAGAAGAGGAATCTGTTCAAGTGTGCTCTATTGGCTTCTCATATGTCTGAGCAGAGAAGCTCTTTGATTGCTAATAGCCTGTCCCTGTTGAAACCTCTGAGCAGTTCGGCATACAAGTTCTTTAGTTGTCAATTACACAGAGGCTCTCTGAATTCTGATTGGTACAGAGATAGGACAGTATATATCCAAGGAAGCAAGACTTTGGCCTTTTTCTCTGAGCATGACAAAAGATCTCAATAGTGAGGGGAAAGCATCTGCAGTTTCAGTTGTAAAGGAGGTGGAGTTAGGAGGCCTATGGGATTATGAAAGCATTCTCCACATGAAAACGCGGATTTTCTTAGAAAACAGAGATTAAAGTCTTTCCTGAATTCATGTGGCATAAAATCTATTGGAGCATGGGAATTTCTGAGGATGGACGTAATTTTATTTATTGTGCATGTGTGTGTGTGCATGTGTGTGTACGTGCACATTTTGTGTATTTCTGTGTTTATGTGCTAGGAGAAGTATTTAAACTAGTGTGTGCTGTGACTTGTCTCAGTTTTAATCCTTGTAGGACTTCTATTTTCTGAGTAGTAGCAGAGAGCTCAGGGGTAGATCTAGTAGAGAGGGTACATGGAAGGAGCTGGGAGATATGGAAGGAGGGGGAAAGAGGTTCTGGATGTATTGTATGAGGTAAAAAAAAACAAATTTAATACTTAAAAACATGCAGAATGAATGTGGTGCAAAAAAGGCATGATTAATGATGCAAACTTTTTTTTGTTAATTTTTATAGTAAAACTAGATATTGGTGGTCAACACAGTTTACTTGGTCTGCATCAATTTTAAGTTTTATTTAATAAATCTATGCTAAAAAGAAAGGGAGAATCATTCACTGAATTGCACCTTACTGCTTGTGTCCAGTTCCACTAATAAAGGAAGATATCTAAGGATATGAGGAACTTGTTTTTATTCGATATGGGAGCAGCTGAGTAAGGTGGAAGCACAAGAATCCTGATTAGTCTCAAGTCTGTTGGTATTGGAGTAAGAAATATATCTAAGAGATCATCAATATAATGAATAGGAAAAATAAATATTTCCCAACTCATAAAGAAACATGTCCTGTGGATAAAGTAAAGATGTATATTCTGATGTGTCATGAGTAGGTGGGGACTTAGTATCACTAAGAATAATAGTAGATTGTGACAACCTGATAGATCATAATGGTTGGCTAGCAAACCCAGTAAGATTCTTGTGGTCTCTATCATCTGGACAACAAGCATGAGATAAGTGAGATGTAATATTTTCTTTAGATATGTTACTTTTCAAGATCAGTATCCTCAACAACTTTTCATTTCATTATATGTTGGTGGTGATTTTTCCAATCAAGCCACAGCCTAAGCCCTGGAATCTGTTCTGGAGCTGGCAGTAGAACCCAAGACAGGGATACCTGTTGACATAGGTGCATAGGTGGAAAAAGTAAGCAATATGGAGTCGGAAGCTAAAGATGTCCATAGCTTGGTCAGTTTTCTATTGGGTACATTTCTTCAACAAGATTTGAAGCTATTTCGTAGAATAGTTCCTGGTTAAGGAGATTTGTGTTCCATCTTGTATGGAAGCAGCACAACTTCTTCTATCTGATTGTCTCTAAAAGCCTGAATTCACAGTGTCATTACCACATGAGAAGACTGCATTGTGCCAAAAACTTAAGTCTGGTGTCACAATGACCTTGGAGGGTCCTGTACCAATGTTAAAGGGTGTTGCTGTTGCATGTTGAAAAACCTTGATTCTGCATCTGTGCCCTGAGTCATTGGTTTTTTTCAGAAGTTTCTGAATTCTATTTCTCCTATGAATTGCATTCCATTCCCTCTATTTACATGTTATAGGGTCATTAAAGTGTATGCATTTCAAGTAGCTAGTGTCTCAGTTACTTTGATATAAGAATGCTGTACAACATTTAATACTACCTCCCTCCCATTTATTCTGTTTGGGAGATTCATCTCTTGCTAGTATAGCCTAATTTACTGACTGTATACTCAGTTGGGATTCATTTGGCGGGCAGCAAATTGAGGTTTTGTTCATAGAAGTTCCCAGTATGTGGCTATAATTTCAATGCAGCATGGGATTCTAAAAAAAATTAGTGTAGTGAGCCAAAATGATTTAGTGATGCACATTTTTTCTGTTTTTCATATCAGAGCATGAAATGAAGGGAGACTTCTTCAACTGTGATAGGACATGGGGACATTTCATCTTAAGACTTCTAGGGAATTTAATACATAGTGATATTCTTGTTTAGTTCAGTCTCCCAAGGACAGGAAGTGTCTAAAATACCTTACCAAGTTTACAAGAAAACACAGTCTCTGAATTCCATTGTTTTCCCTGCTTAGAACTGATGTACAAGAGTAGCAGCCCTGTGACAGTGTTTTTATTCAGATTGGAAGGAAATAGGTATGTGGTTTGGGATTTGAAAGCCCTGGGACCAAATAGCTCTTAGGTGGGTTAAATGACTCCACAGGCATGGGTTTCCTGGTATTCTGGAAGGCAGGAGCCACACATCTCTCACAGCTCTTTGGAAGCCATGCCCTATAGGAAGTTATCCTTTCATTCAGGAAATTAGGAGTCACACATCTCTGGCAGCTTTGAGCCAGGGAAGACTTCCCCATCTGAACGGGAATGTTCCAATGTAACAATTCCAGTATGCTCTGTTCACTTCTCTTCTGCTCTGAGGCGAGAATCTTCCTAGTATTGTAGCTCCAAAGAGATATCCTAAGCTATCTAAAATATTCTAGCTAATTTGAAATGTTCTCCTCTACTTCTTCTCTTCTCTTAATTGCTTCCTTTCTTTTCTTCTCTTCATGGTTGCCTCCACTTGGGAGGAATGCCACAGGCAAGGTTTTGCTGGCTAGGGAATAGAGTTCAGAATGTTGCTCATTATATAATGTCCCTGGGGTGAGGAGCATCTCAGAGTAGCCTGTGATTGTTAAGATTTTTTTTACCTTACTTGGCCAGCCAGGAGAGGGTGAAGGGTCCTGGCCTAGAGTAATGTGTATTAGTTGGGACACTTCTTTGCTGATCTGACAGGTTGGGTCACCTCAGCCAACTTGGAGTGGGGAATCCTGATAGTACTAGGGTGAGCTGTCCTGTGGTGGTCTGAAGTCCCAGAGCTCCCCAGCCTAGCATAGCCAGACTTCCACAATGAGGAAATGTAGTAGCTCCCCAGTGGGCCTCAGCAAAATTTTGGTCTTATGATGATCACAGTGGGGGTGGCTGGGGACCCAGTATCCCCAGAAGAGTAGGAAGTGAGCTAAGCAGCAGGACCAAAATGTAAATATGCTGGAAGCCAGAGGTGGCACCTCCAGAGGGACCCCATGGATAGGAGCAGTTGGTGAGCTATGGGCACCCCATCATGCTCCAGGCTGAACAGCCATGCATGCTCCTGAGTAGAGCCACAGGTCAAGACCCACCTTGCCACCCGGGTAATAGGCAAGGGGTTTGGGGGTCTTCTGAGGACACTTCTCCTTTTGTGGATTGCCTTACTCCCTCTTTTCTTGCTGATCCCGACAGGGATGCCAACCATATAGACACCTGGCAGGTAGGAGTGTGGTAGAGTCCACTGGTATCGCCTTGGAGGAACACGAAGGGCGGAGGCTGCAACCCTCAGAGTCCTGTGGTTCAGCCCTGGCCTAGTCCAGGTATCAGGACATGGTGCTCAGAGGGTCCTGGCTGGGGCGCCCGGGATCATTCTCCCCTCTCCACTAGCCGCTGCTGCCCCCTGGTGGCCGGACAACACACACACATAGTGCCTTACCCCAGTCCTGACCTGGGACAGGATCCATCCTCTCTGCCTGGATGCCTTTAAACAACTGCAACCATTATTCATCAGTATTTAGACCTGCCGGGCCTGGTTGCTCAAGAGGACCTCTTTCCTGGGTGGAGCCCCTCTATTTCCTTCTACTTGTAACGCTGTGGGCTCATCCAGTAACATGGCAGGCCCTGGTGTCCAATGAAAGCGGGAGATGCTGGGCACCCAGGGGTGACTGGCCTTGGCTGAGCCCCTTGTGCCTTACTCTCCTGGATCTCCACACAATAGCATGATTGGGAAAGTCTTCTGAACTTAAGATCAGACTTCCTTGCTGACTTCTAGATGGCCTCTGATCAGGCTCCTTCCCAGTGGTTGAAGTTCCGAGTTGGGAGACACCCTAATAGAATCCATGATGTTGGAACCCGGGAAGAGAACTGAATATTGGTTTGTTAAAAGTCAGAGGAGGGCAAAGCTCTACAGTAGTAGGAAGCAAAACTTCTTGAACATCATCATCCTCTCTATCTTATACACATCACAGTTACTAGGATGGTGGAGGGAGCCTGGTCTACTAGAATTCAGTCACATTTAACATGTTGTTAGATTGTGCCAGCTGTGTTTAGTCTATAGAACTTGTCCTGGCTCCTTCAAACAATTTTCAAAATGATGTGATCGTCATGATTTATCAAAGAGATACATCAAAGGAGTGTAAGATGGCAAAATGTTTGCTGTGCGATATCTAAAGGTCTCACAGACTTTTCGAATCTGAGCATTCATTCCCATAGTCGGCAATGAACTTGAGTTCCTAGTGGTGACCAGACATAAGCTAAGAGCAAGGGAGTTGGCATTAGGCACCTGTCCTAATGGAACTCACCATAGATTGCAGAAGTAAGGAATCATGGGCAGTGTAGGAAAAACACTTTCATTCAAGTAGAGGGCTTGGGGAGATGAAGGAAAAGAACAAAAATAGACTATATTCATGAGACAGTTTGCAGAATAAGAAATCATAGAAGAATAATACTTCCACAGTCAATTGTTAGTTTCCAGTCATGGAGAATTAACCACTGGGCTTATGAATGCAAACCTGTTCCTGATCCAAACCCCCAGTTTCTGAGTTTCAAGGTTGAAATGTTAGAGTTGTTGATCATTGTGAGAAGAAAAAATGCAGGAACAAAATAAAAGAAAGATATTTTTCTGTGGATAAACTGCACATAAGGTTTTCTGAGATCAAATAAAAATCAGGTGTGATAAAATTTGAAAAATGCTTCAAAAAATTTAAAAACAAGCAGTTGTCATATATTCAGTTGTTTGACATTTTTTTGAATTTCTATTACATCAGTTAAATTTCATGCATGTTGCATTCTGTAACAGAATAGACTGTAAGACGAAGGCTTTTTTTCTTAAATTTTGAACACTAGATCTCATGTAGACCTGACTGGCCTTGATTTTCTATGAACTGGTTTGAGGTCTCTGTGTTGCATTGTTGATTGGCATAGATCCGATACTCTACAGCATTCCCTTTTGTGATGGAAGCAGCTTTTGCACCTTCCATGTGCCCAGAATTGAGAGTTGTGTCTTAGGGAAGTACAATATTGGAGTCCCAGCGTTCTGATTCCATAGGTCCTGAGCCTACCAGCCATACTTTCCTCTTATGCCATCCCAACAGGGAACACCTTCACACACTTGTATGCCCATAAAACCTTGTTGGGATCCCCTATAATGTACTGCACCTTGAGAGGTATCCCAGATCAATAGGGATTTTGAACATTTTTTAAGTTTCTTTTCTTTAAGTATTTTGTTAAATATTACACAGAATGTGTAAATTTCTCCTGATAAAATGCCCATTTTTACAATGTCAATCATACCAAACCAGGAACATGTGATATCTTGCCATCTAGTGAGCTCTTCTTCAATTTCTGTCTTCAAGGAAATAAAGTATTTGCCATTAAAGTCTTCCAATTGCTTGATTAGAGAAACCCCAATATACCTGGTGTCATTTTTAGATTTTTAAAAGTGTTCTTTCCCTGAATTCTTTCTCTGTCCATCTGTCATTTGTAATACGGGAGCTAAAGAGTTTTTAAGTAAATTCTGCAGTCAACCACTTCAGTGAAGATGTTTATCAGCTTTTGATGTTCCTTTTTATAGTACTATTGAATATGTATGTAGAGAGGGGATAACTGTGTCTTGTTACCGATTTTAATAGAAGTATTTTGACTTTCTCTCCTTTAATTTGATGTTGGCAGAGTTCTTGCTGGAAATTGCCTGTGTTATGTTTAGATACAGAATGCATCTCCGATGTCTGCAATAGTTTTATCATGAAGGGGTGTTGGATTTTGTCAAAAACTCTCTTAGATTCTATTGAGGTGACCATGTGATCTTTTTTGGTTTCAGTTTGTGTATATGGTGTATTACATTGATTAATTTTATATGTTGAATTATTCCTGTGTGTTTGGGATAAATATAGGCTTTATAGAGGGATAATTTTTTATTGATTCCTTGGATGTGGTTTATCAGTATTTATAATTATATTTACATATCAATGTTATATATGTGTGTTTAACTCTCCTTTTTGTTAAATCTTTGTGAGGTTTAGTGTAAATGTGGCTTCAAGCATTAGTTTGGAAGTGTCCCTTCTGCTATTATTTGAAGGAGTAATTTGATGATTTAGCATTCAGAGCTAAAACATTTGGATCACAGGCTTTATTGGAGAGGGTTTTATTTTCCTCTTGTATTTATTTGTGAATTACAGGTTTTTTTGAATTGTTTATTAGATTTTATTCAATTTGTATGTGCAGAGTTTACCGAGAAAAGCTTCCATTTCTTTAAGATTTTCCAATTTCATGGAATCCAGTGATGTTTCTTTTAAAAATATGGGATGTCTTGTGTTAGGGAGATAGATGATAGGAATTGGGATATTATCTTGGTTGGTGTTTCATTTAATGAGTATGATGTGTCCTTCTCCATGTCTTCCAATTATTTTTGGTTCAAATTCTATACTATGGGATATTATAATCTTTACACAAGATTATTTTTCAGCATTTACTTGGCAAATTTTCCCAAACTTTTTCTCTGTGGCAATATTTATTTTTGAGATGGAGATATATTTCTTGTATGCAGCAGAAGGCTGGATTCTGTTTTCAAAACCATTCTGGTAGTCTCTTTTTTTTAATTGGAGAATTGATACCATCAATGTTGAGGGTTGTCAATGTCCATTGATTGTCAGGACTTGTTATTTTGTAATTATTATTTGTGTGTGTGTGTGTGTGTGTGTGTGTGTGTGTGTGTATGTGTGTGTTTGTTTGTGTGTTTGTATGTATGTGTGTGCGTGTGTGTGTTTGTGTGTATGCGCCTGTATATGTGTGTGTTTCTTCTATTGAATATGATATTGTGAGATGATTCAATTTCTGTGTTTCCTTGATTGTAGTTAACTTCCTTTGTTGAAGTTTTTATTCTGTTCACTTCTGTAGGGCAGGATCTGTAGATAGGTAGTCTCTGAATTTGTATTTGTCATAAAATATTTGATTTTCTCTATTTATGATAATTGAGAGTTTTGTTTGGTAGAGTAGTCTTGGGTAGCATCTATGTTCCTTAGAATCTGTAGTGTTTCAGTCTAGGCCCTTTTATCTTTCTGTGTCTCCACTGTGAAGCTAGCTGTAATTCTCATAGCCTTGCCTTGTGTATTGTTTTTATTTTATTTGATCTTTATTTTATTTGATCTTTTTCTCTTTCAGCTTTTAGTATTCTTTCTTTGTTGTATATGTTTAGTGTTTTGATTATTTTGTGGCAAGGGTTCTTTTCTAGTCTGGTTTATTTGGTGTCCTATAAGCTTCTTGTAATTTTATAGGCATAGTTTTTTTTTTAATTTTGGGAAGTTTTCTCTTATGATTTTGTTAAATTTTTATATTTACTACTATTATGTGGTATCTATGGCCTCATAGGGGATGGGAAATCTATCTGATATCCATGCTATGTCTTCAGAACCCACCTAACTTTCCTGTAGAAAATTGAGATTTTATCTTGAAATTTACCTTCTATGGGAAATTATTTGTAAAAAAAACCTATCAGCAGGCTTGACAGCAAGTGAACATTATTGCAGAGTCATTTCACTGGCTCCTGTCCTGTGGACACATCCCTGCAGATGTTGCAAACATTGATGGTCATCTGCATCTGCAATGATCCATCTTTGGCTAAGCCACACTTTCTGAGATTGAGGGAAAAATCTGTTTGAAATACATACATTCATGCTGTTGTAAAGATATTAGATAGTATCCCAGATGGTACAACTTCAGGGGTAGCAACTCCTGTGGCTCCACAACACTTGATTCATATCGTTAGTTGCTTAAAATAGAAGTGGTATTTACCTTTTATATCATGCCTTCCACTAATGACTTTTTAATGGAATGAATATCCAAATTTCTGGAGTTCAAAAAAACACTGACTGCAATAGTAATAAGCAACCATTAATTGTCATGACCATATGACATAGTGACATTGAAGGTTACTAAAGGCATAAGCCTAGCAGAAGCTAGGCAGTTGAAAATAGAGAGGAATATGGGCATGTATCCAACATAGAGACACAATAGGAGATAGATATTTGGAAGATCTTATATGTTCAAATAGAGTGGGATATGAGATTTTTAATATACAAAATTATTCAGCCTGATTTCCAGTACTGGAATTATTTTTTATATGTTTATTTTTATTATATTTACTTATGTTTGTAACAAGGCCTCAAGTATTCCAGTTTGATCTTGAGAAAATTATGTAGCTGAGTTTGGCCTTGACTCCCTGATCCTCTTTCCTCTCCTTTCCAGTACTAGGCTTAAATGTATTTCCACCAAACCTAGTCTGTGCAGTGCTGGGGATAAAACACAGAACTTTGTGAATGCTAGGCCTGAACTGAGCTACATGGCCAGTCAAAATTTGTGAATCCTTTAAGATTTTATTAATTTACTTTTCTATATGTTTATTTCTGAATGAGCATGTGCCATACCTATGTGGCCAAAGAGACCAGAAGAGAACTGCAGAATCTTTGAATCTTGAGTTACAAGATGTAAAGATCCAAGCATTTTTGGTCCTGGGAAATGAACTTGGGTAATCTGCAAGAACAAAATTTTTTCTTAACCACTGAGCAATCATTCCTGGCTGAGATTCTGAAACTAAATATTCCTAGTTAACTATATGTTGAAACTATAGCATGACTTTAAATCTGTAGACTGTTGACTTCAGGCCAAATATTTATATTTGGTGGTTGATTGTGATTTTTGTTGATATCTAATTTACTCTGAGCTGGGAATAAATTTTATAGCCAGCTAACTGTTCAAAGTTAGAGACTTTTGGTATAATGGGGGAAGAAAGGGGTCTCTAAAACTCACTAGATCCTTCTGTGGTACTAGGCATACTATACCTGTGAGACACAGATCTATTATGCAACTCAGATTTCAGTAAAAAATTCAAGTTAGTAGAAGGAGGAACGTTTTGAAATAAGTGAAAAAATACATTCCTCAATTGATTATTATAGGACCTATCCATTGATTACAATTAAGCTTTATTAATTAAATGAGTAAGACAGACTTTGTCATAATACTTATGTGTGCCTTTGCATTCTGTATAATACAAAGGTTTGTGTGACAAATTACTAGTGCAGACAAGATTATTGAGTGTAGAGGTTTTTTTCCCATCCTTTAAGAGGCAGTCACTGAGATATCAGAAGTAAACACTTGTTATGAAAAATATAGACACTTAATATACTGACTTAAACCTTTCTGTTTGTTAAGTTAGTAACATAGATTGTATTTTCAGTTCAGTTCCAGATGCTCTTTATTCCTAAAAGGTTGAATATTGGCATTAGATAAAAATATTCTCAGGTTAGTTTGATTGCTGTGCTGTTGAGAACACTTATTAGTCTTCCAGGGAACATAAACCACTTGGATATCTCAAGCTTTTTCACCTTCAAGCTACAGATGTAAGATGTTTTTTGGAAGATGTTCTTTCACTCTTTTGTAATACACCCTGTCAGTCAAAAATTCTTCACTTCCCTTTTTCTTTTCATATTTCTATCATATTTCAATATGTGCATTTGCTTGCTTCCCGGAACTAAACTGGGTTTCTGGAGAAAGGAGCGTTAGACTTAGAAATGGAATTTCTGGAAGATATAACCTGTGTCTCCATTTAAAATAAAACAAATTTAAAATTAAAATATTATGCTTTATAACATTTAACACCAAAAATTTTTGCACCATTTCTAATGAAAACCAATGATTTCACATATAAATATGCTGAACTATTAACACTTCTTAAAAAATGTGGAATTATCCTTTACCATCATCTACTAACCATCTTATGTTCAAATTCTGTGATAGACTTAAAAATTTCTTAGAAAAATGATTGGCTTCTTTTAATAGAATCTAACAAGCCATATACACTACACTTTTATTTGAGATAGGAACACAGTATGTAGCTCTAGCTTGTCTGGAATTCCCTGTGTAAACCAGGCTACCCTCCAACTCATACAGCTCTATTTCACTCTGGCTCCTGACTGCTGTGACATGGGCCACCACACCTATAAATGCTCTCGACTCTGCTGCTGAAGATAAAGTTGAATTCTTCTTTCTTCTGCATTTCCCTCCACATTACTGCAATCTAGGCAAGATCCATCTTGTCTATGTCCCTTAAATCTCTCTTCACATCAGTTTTCTCTTCTTCCTTTCATGGCATGAAAAGGAATCAGAAAAGTTGTCCTTTCGCATATTTTACCATCTGAATTAGTTTGATTGTTTCTGTACAATGGTGCTGAACTTGTTCCTTATCCACTATATTTCTTATAAATTATTAGTTAAAAACTGCCTTGCTTGATTCATTGGCTTGGAGAAAAATAATTTCATGAGTAACTCTACTCTGAATGATTCACATCCTGAGTCATACGTATATGTATCTCCTTCTTGATTGATCAGGTGAGTTCACATGTGGATCGTCTAATCTGATATTCTTAAAGATGTTTGTTCCTCATTGACAAGCAATTACCATTGTCAAAGCTCCTAGGAGGACAGCTGCATTCAAAGTTGAGATTGCCTTCCAGATTTTTCCCATTAATGCAAGCCTCTTTCTCAAGGTGATTTTTGATCCGAGGTGGAAGAAGTAGCTTAAGCCCTCTCTGTAATCCATGATAGGTGCTGTAATTCAGAGAGCTCATGTAATTGCTAGGAAAAATGGGTACTATGTTCCTTCCATAGAGAGGAATCCAAACTTCCAAAGGTACAGAATACATAGCAGAGTATGTCAAGTATGTAGCAGAAGTACAACAGGACATCTAATTTTTCCACTTTCATTTTAATACAATAAGTAATGACTGATCTATAGCAGTTTGCCCCATGAATTCCAAGCATTGATAGGTACTCAGGTAGAAGGAATGTTTTGGGACAGGAGGGCAATGATTATAAAGTATAATTTTGTTTGTTTCTAACACCAACATATATGTATTGTACATTCAGAGTTACATTTTTAAAAACACAATGTAGGAAACTTGTTTTTATTTGAGTGATTGAGTGACAATGGCCTGAGTAAGGAAGAAGCACAAGAATGTTGTTAGTCTTCAGTCTGGTGTTATTAGAGCAAGAGAATCTGGAATATGTCTGAGAGCCCATCAATATATACTGAATGGCATATTTATGCATCTACTTGTTTTTATGCGTTGCTACACCCTTTGTACATCAATGTGTGTTTGGAGAAATAAACATGTCCCAACTCCTAAAGAGACTCATTTCCTGTTGTTAAAGACTTGTATGCTGATATATCCTGAGAGGTTGGGATCTGCATGGCATTAAACACATTAATAGATTGTGACAACCTGTGAGATGAGAATGGTTGCCTGGCAAACCCAATGAAATTCTTAAGTCCCTTTATTATCTGGACAACAAGCATGAGACAGCTGAGATACAGTGATTTTTTTTGAATATTTTACTTACTCAAGATCAGGATCCTCTACAACCATTCATTTCAGCAAATGCTTGTGGTTATTCTTCCAATAAAGCCATAGATCAAGCCTTGGAAACTTTTCTTGAGCTGTCACCAGAACTTGAGTCAGGATGGACTAGGCTATAGTCTGTGGAAAAACTGGTCAGTATGGATTTGGAATTTAAAGTTTTTAATATCAGGGTGAGTTTTCCATGGGGTAATTTCTTCAACAAGATTTGAAGCTACTTCTTACATTAGTCCCAGGTTCAGGAAGGAAGTAGGTGTTGTATCTAGTATGTTAGTTTCCCAATATCTTCTATTTGATGTTCTCTAAGCGCCTAAATTCACATTGTGATTACCATGTGGGAAGAAAGACTGCATTGTGACTCACAGTTAAGCTGGGATCACAGTGATCTCTGTGGGGCATACAGCAATATCAAAGTCAGGATGTTGCTGTTGACTGCTGAGAGATTTTGACGCTGCCTCTATTCTCAGAGTCATTGGCTTTGTTTCTGAGGCTTCTGGACATTATTCCTTCTACGAATGGGATGGATATATCCCCCCAGAGCATGAGATCTCCCAAAATTCCAAGAATCTGAAATCATATGCAAAAAGCATATTTATTGAAGCTCGAGCTTGGAATCTCAATCATCACTGATGTAGTGTACCAGTCTTGAGATTCCCCAAACAGCAATTAGGAAGTGTTTTTATCCAGTTTATAACAGGTGGACTGGATTTTTTTCACTCAGCAGGTATGCATTGCGTGATATTTTAGCATGTAATGTTCTAGTGCAAAGGAAATGGTGGACTATGGAGTACAACTTCTGGTTGACTCTGCCTCATATGGCCACTAATCAGTCCTAGAAGGGGATACACTCAGTAAAGTTGGCTTTAAACAAAGATATCAGCAGGAGCAGATGGCCTTACTAAAACAAATAGTTGTCCTTGCGATGAGGTCGTCCTTCATCCTTGGGCTCTTTATGGTTTCTGATAGGTTGCCCTTGGGAAGGGGGTGTTTACTGCTTTTTCCTAGTAATTACTTGGCTTGTAGGGTTAGGCCTAGGACAGGAGATTGAACGCATACATTGCTGGACATGGACTAAGCCTTAGATGAGGGACCTTGCACATACACATAAAAAGAAATGGAATTTAGTGCCTTCATATATACTTATGTGTATATGCATGTACATATATATATATATATATATATATATATATATATATATATGTATAGGTGTAAATATATGCATATATGTATAACTATAAATATACATATATGTATATATATGTACAAATATACACATTTAGGAGAAACTATTCTAAGTATCTAGTATCTTAGTTATTTCGACTTCAGAATCCTGTACAAACTTTATTCCTGCCTCCATCCCATTGACTCAATATTGGAGAACGACCACTTGCTAAAATTTCATGAGTGGTTACTCACTTGGGTATCATGTAGTAAGCAGAAAAATTGAAGTTTTTGTTCAGCAAACAGCCCAGAATGTCAAAATAGGTTCAGTGCAGCTTGGCATTCTTGGTGAATTACTATGGGGAGTCAAAATATTTTTCTGATGCACTTGTTTTTATTTTCACATGAAAGCTTAATATGAAGGGATATTGCTTACTTCATGATTTAATCTTAGAATTTCAAGGTAATTTAACTCATAGTGATTCCCCTTGATCTAATTTTTCTCCTGAGGAATGCAGGAGTCTAAAATACTTTACCAAGGAGAAAATAAACCAAAATGTCCAAGTTCCATTTTTGGCTGTGTTTAGAATTGATGTAAGAGAGTGTCAGCCCAGTGTTAGTGTTTTTATTCAGCTCAGACTGAGATGCAAAAGTGGCCAGAAGTTGTGGAGCCCATTAACCACACAGTTCTGACGTGATGCATGTGTTCCCAATAGTAGTGTTTCAGCTCTGAGATAAAGGAACCTTGGAAGTTGGGAGCACATTGCCAACGCAGTTCTATAGTTCTGAGATGTGGAAGGTGTCCACAGTGGGAAGGTATGCAGATATTCAGGAAGCCAGGAACAATAAAGAAGACTTCCCCAGATGAGCTGAGTTGTTCTGGCTGAGCTGAAGTGTTTTCTCTATTTTTTCTTTTCTCCTTCTCTTCTCTTCTCTTCTCTTCTCTTCTCTTCTCTTCTCTTCTCTTCTCTTCTCTTCTCTTCTCTTCTCTTCTTCGCTTCTTTGTTTCTTTTCGTCAATTCTCTTAATGGCTGCCTCTATTGGGGAAGAAAGAAGCAGATGAAGCTGTGCCCCCTATAAACATTGTACAGAAGACTGATCTGTATATAGGGTTCCAGGGAGAAGTAGTCTTTCAGCGTACCTTTGATTATAGGGATTTTTAGTCTATATTTGGCTAACCTAGATAGCCTGGAGGGTCCTAGCTATGGTCCATGTGTGTTAGTTAGGCCACTTTGGTTCTGATCTGGCCAGATTAGTGGGCATCTCATCTAGCTGGGAGTGGGTACCCTAGTCATTCCAAGAGCTTTCCTATTGGGGTCTCATGTCCCTGAGCTCCCAGTCTTGCAGAGCCATACTCTCATAAAGGGGAAATGTTGATACTCTGCAGTGGTCCTCTGTATCATTTGAGGTCATGGTGGACACATGGGTTTGTTGTCAGGTATCCAGAGCATCCAAGGTCCCAGTAGTGAAGGGAGGAAGCCAAGCAGCAGCCTCAAAAGACAACTGTCATCTTGAGATCTGATTTTGAGGGCCAATGGGAAAAGTCATTTATGCTCCACAGAAGAAACACTGATGGCAGTGCAATGGCAGTTTGGGTGTGGTAGGGTCAACAATCAGTGAAACAAAGAATGTATCCACTGAGGGAAGAGAGAAAATATGGGGTCCTACACCCATGTGTCTACATTGGGTTTTGGACAAAGGTGAAATTTTGCCCCTGGTCTTGTAAGTCCCAAATCTGGTTGACAATAAGACTATAACAATCAAACCAAATTTGAAGCAAGCAAGGTTTAAATAAATTAACTGAGTATTGGCCAAAAAGATAGACTCTACAAGGACCATTCTGAAGTTCAGCTCCTCTCCTTCTTTCTACCTTAAAGCTTAAACATGAAATATTGTTCTATGGTGGAATCCCCATACATTCACAACTCTGAAGAGGAGCCTATGTTGACACAGGTTGTAGAGAAAATGTTCAGAAGCATGTATTATCATTTGTATAATTGTGTATTATTTTGACTGACCATAGAAGATCATTTGCTAATAGTAATCATTTTTAGGGGACAGTTGTTATAATTCCCATGAAGTAGTGAGTGAGCATACATACTGTATACTGTCCCCAGAAAGAAAGCCATCCCTTAAAATATACAAAAAACCTGGTAAATGGTGTTAGGTATGTAATTTATTAGGATAGCACATTTATTACTTGTCTCCTACATTTTTTCAAAAAGGAAAAATGATCAATCTTTGATGTGTGACCCATGCAATCACATACAGAAGCTAAGAATAATATAGGTTATAAGGACCAGATCACAGAACTAAGTATTTTTTATACTTAGTACAATTGTCTATTCTTGTATCTAGCATACTGACTGAAATAGACTGACAACTCTGTGAAAAGAAGCTTCTCAGTCAATTGAACTACATAGCCTGCTCCTGGTGAGAATTCATAGCAGGCCAAGATGCATAGAATTCAGTGTTCAGCAGTATAGTAGGCCATGGATTCTGGTTGTATGGGAGAGGGTGGTGGTGGGCAGAATGTTTAGAAGGAACCAAGAGTGTTGTCTTTTTCTGTGGTAAGTTTCAAATATATCAGTATTGAGGAGGCAACTTTTGCATTTTAATCGTCAGATTGTCAAAAACTTTCTGTTTGGATATCAAAAGCTTTTCCCAAGTAAAAGTGGAAATTTTCCTGGAATCCAAAGATGATTATGTGTCCTTTTGCTAGTGAATCAATGTAGGCATGGATATTTGTCAGCATCTATGTCATCTTATGTATCTTGTGTGTGTGTATGTGTCTGTGTGTGTGTGTGTTTCTGTGTATGTGTGTGTGTTTCTCAGGGTTTGTGTGTTTGTTCATTAAGAGATATTTGTAACATTATTTCCTCTACTGCTTTGCATTTTTCCATGGTGTTCTGGTTCTGCTATTCAAAACAACATATTAAAGAGAACATGTGACCTTTTGTGTTTGAAGCTGTTGAAGGCAGAATATAGATTTAAGTTCATCTCCAGTCTAGTGATATGAAAGCATGAGTTTCTGAATTATGTCTAAGAATTTATGAATTTGCTAGACTGGCAATGTAATACACTCTATCACTTGTGTGCTTTACAGCACCCATTTTAACTAAATTGTTGGTAAGAGAAGTACAAAGGAATTAGAACTATAAGATATTTTGTGATTTTGGCAAAATTAAATAAGTTTATAGTGAAATGTCATGAGTGAGTGGAAACAGTGTGGTTTTAGAAAGTTTATTAACTTCTTACTGTCTATGAGATCACAATGTTTTCCTGATGAAACCAATGAGATTCTTATTATCCCAAGTCATACAGCCAACAGGAATGTAGAAGCTTAGATGCTATGTTTCTTGGCTTTGTTTTTGTTTTTGTTTTGTTTAACTCAACATCAGTATCTGCTACAACCTTTCATTTCAGCATATGTTGGTTTAGTAAAGCCATTGCTCATATCTTGAAAGCTTGAATTCACATTTGTCATTAGAAGTAAAGTTAGTAATGCCAGTTGACACATGTTACAGTTGTGTATAAGTTGATCAAAGAGTTTTGGTGGATGAATCCTTGTTTCCTATGAATTGTCAGTACAGAATGGAAACCTTGGGCTTCAGACATAGCCACAATGGGTAAGTTCTCCCCTGGGTATGTCTTCAACAGACTTTGAACTAATTTCTTAAACTAAGCCTTAGTTGATGAAGTAGGTGTTTATCTATAATGTGGCATCTTCTCAGAATTTTTGTTTTTTTATTGTATTATTCTTTCATGTAATAATACATCATGACATCAGTTTTTTCCCTTCTACCCATCCATGCTCTCTGCCCTCACAGATGCACTGGTCTTCTATTTCCCATCTGAAAAGAACAGGTCTCACAAGGATATCAACAGAATACAGTATAAAAAAATGAAGAAGACTAGGCTCAAAAACTCAAATCAAGGTTGGATGAGTCAAACAAGTGGAGCTAAAATATCTCAAGTGCAGGTAAAAGAATCAGAGACAACCTAACACCGCAGTTAAATTGTGACTGTTTATGAGATCACAATGGTATCATGATGACCGAGGAAAAATTCTCATGATTCCTAGTCAAGCATCCAACAGATAGGGAACAATTGACATGCTTCAGGTTTGTAGTTTTGTTGTTTTGTTTCTATTTTTTATACTCAAGTATATTTTATATTCCTCTATAGATGTGTAAGATTATTTTTGATTATATTTAAAATATTTTTTGAACTGTTGGGTGAGGTGCAGCCTAGGTCTTGGTGTTTTGTAGTGTCTTCCAGTGTTGGATTTATGTGGGGATGTTTGGTCATGCTCTGCATGTGCAATCAATAGAAAACCTGAGGAATTCTATATCAATAAAAACACATGAGCAGTGACAGTCAGGTTTCCTCTGTTCAGCATGGTGCTTGCCATGACAGTGGTTCCCTGAACTAAATTCTGTCAGGGATTCCATCTATCATCATTCCACTTTGTTTTCCTAGGTGAGCTCACGTATCAACATACTGCTTCACTCTACATTTCACTGTATGTTGGTCCTTTTGTCTTTGAGGATGGCAAGTTTTGAGACCCTGTTAATCACGGCATTCTTCTGTGACATCAACAATGTAAATATGTGATATAATTGTGATGATTGACATCGACAACCTAGGCCTGCATCATCACAATTAGAAGAAAAATGTGATTGAATGTTGGATACAGCATCTTAATGTGGACAACATGACATCATAATCAATGTAAAATATATGTCATAATAATTAGAAAAAACTAGGATAATAGTTGCGATGGAGTGAGATGAAAAAATGTAAATACACATCGCAATTTGGAGATCACAGCATAATTGGGAGAAGTTTACATAATATATGGAATGGTATGACAATATTAATGAAAGTATGTGATATCAAATTTGTAAGACAATGATTTGAAAATTGGAAGAATATGATACCATAATTTGGGTTATATGACATCACCAGTATTAACAAATGAAATCTTATTGGGAAAAAACTGACAGCATAGTAATAATATGACGTCATCCATGTGAATGTATGATATCATAATGGAAATTAACTGACATCATAATAAGATTGATGTGCTAACACCAATGTAAGAATATGTAATAATGATTGGATGAAATGGACATCATAATCGTGATGACATGAGGTCGATGATGTAAATATATGGCCCCATGATAAAAAATGCATGAAAGCATGGTTGGAAGAACAGACATTATAATTTGTATGATGTGACAAAATTAATGCCAGAAAAGTACATCATATTTGGAACATCAATGTAAGACTGATAATATAATGTGCATTTTGTGACATCATGAATGTAAACATTTGTCATCACAATTGTAAGAAAATGACATCAGAACTATGATGTGACTTCACCACTCTAAAGAAAGGAAATCAAAATAAGGAAGATATTCCTGCAAAAATGGAAGGAAATTACACCATCAATTACACCTTGAGGATGTGACATATTTTCATAATTGGAAGGAAATGATGTGATAACTGCAAAGAAATGACTTCTTTATGTTGATACTGTGACATCAGCATTGTAATAAAGGTATGGCATTATATTTAGCAGAAACTTTCATCATAATCATGATGGTGTCAGATCAACATTGTAAGTATATGCTATCATTCTCAGAACTGCTGAGGTCCAGCCTTGGTGAGTGAAGAGGTTAATGTGGATGGATGAAAGAGCGGTAATGAAAGAATCAGATACAGGACACCATTCACTTTTTTTATAAGAGACTGACAGAGAAAAATTACAACTCAGTACGGCTTGACCTATTCTGAAAATTTGTGACTCTCAAAGGCTTTATTTATGCACAAAATCATTTCCTTTAAGACTTTGATCAGTGATTACATACCCTCTGGAAGTCATTTTTGTAAAGTGTTCCTTGAATAAATGAGTACATTAAAATCAACAAAGCAGGCAAAAACCAAATTTTGTCTAAACTAAAAGCTAACATTATGATAAAATCAGTTTTCTTTAACTCAACAACTTTCTACTTAAAATTGGTGTCATAAAGCCTTATGGTTAAGAAATGCTAGGGAGGATGATCCTATTTGGATCTGACTCTGCTTAAGTTGAACATAAACTTAATTACATGAAACGTATCTTTTTAATAAAAGTCACTTTTGATCCCTGTAAAATTCTTCTTTCCTTTCTCTGTTCTGTTTAACATAAAACCACCATCCTTTCCTTTGATACTTAAAAAGCAAAAGCAGTCTGCTGTTGTCTTTCCATGCTATCAGAAAAGTCCTGATTTGACATGTGTATTCAGAATGACAGTCAGTTCATTGAGTTAAAATGTCCTTTCTTCTTACTCTCTCATGAACTCTTCTTTCAATACAATCCCTATATTTATTGCAGTGCTGTAAAGGTTAAAAGGACAATAGGAATTCTGGAACTGCTTACTTTATTTTCAGGAATATACCATGTACTATCATTAAGTTCATAATCTCTTTCTATGCCCATATTAATTCTTTATTTCTGAAGGTATACCTAAAAACCTGATGATCCAGCTATATCTCATCAGCTTCTAGAATTTCTCTAGTTTATTTCTTATTTAATAATTCTTCTTCCACCTCCTGTCTTATGCTTACTAATATCATTTATTAATAATCTAAAAGTATGTCTCAGTCCTAGACTCTATTGGAGACTCAAATTTCTGCATATTTGTGTAACCCAAGGTACTGCCATTAATTTCCTTTTTATTAACATCAGCATTTGTTACATTATTCCAATGCTATCTTTTGGTGAGTGGCCTTTGAGAATAAAGAATATCAGTGGAAGGTGTTAGTGAATTTCTGTCAAGGGTAGTGAAGGGTCACTCAAGGTCATCCTAGCACTGGTACTTTGTGAAACAGAGCTCTCACTACAACTGACATCACCACAGAAGGATACAACACATAATTGAAAGGAACTGTCATGAGTGGGTTGCTTGTGATACAATAAACAGAATTTATCATCATAATTGAAATTAAATCACCTGATGATTGGAAGTATATGACATCATAATATGTATTATGTGACATCATCATTAATGTAAATATATGCCATCATAATTAGAAGGAATAACATCATAATTGTGATGATGTGACATCAACACTGTAAATAAATTATATCTTAGTAAGAAGGTTATCACAGCATGAATGGATGTAACTGACATCACAATAGGTGTGATGTGTAACCATAAACCTGAGGATGTGACATCATAATTGAAAGGAAATATGATAATTGGAAGGATGTGACTTAATTTGGACATCATAATTGAGATGAAGTGTCGCAATCAATGTAAGGATGTGAGAGCATAATTGGAATAATATGACATTATTTAGTTATATATGTGATAGCATAGTTAGAAAAAAATAATGTGATAATTGGAGAGACATGCCAACATAATTAATATTATGTGACACCATCATAATATTACGTGCAATAAATAACATAAATATATGACAACATAATAAGAATGATATGACATTACATTTGGAAGGAACTGACAGCTTAATTGGGATATTATATCACACTATCAATGTAAAAATGTGGCATCATATTTGGAAACAAGTCACCTGATAATTGTAAGGACATGGGATCATAATGTGGATTATGTAACATCATTAGAGTAAATATATCTCATCATAAATGAAAGAATTGACATAATTGCAAATTTTTAATATCAACAAGGTAAATATAAAATAATAATTAAACGGGTATCACAGGATATTTGCAAGGAACTTATACGATAATTGATACGATACTCCACCATCAATGTGACATAATAATTAGAAGATAGTGACAAAAATATGGCATAAAAAATCTATATAAGTTTGAACATAAGAATGTCATTGAATTTTGAAGGTACTGACATAATTAGAAATATGTGGAGTTATCAATGTCAATATATGACCACATAATTTGAGGAAACTGTCACCCAAACATGATGATTTGACATCAACTACATAACTATATGTCATCAAAAATTATGGCACGGCCTAATAGGAAGGACAGACATCATAATAATGATGATGTGACATCAATGATATAAATAGATGACACCAAAATAGGAGCATGAAAGCATAATTGGAAGAAGCGAACATCATAATCATATTACTTCAACAGTATAAATATATGACCTCAGATAATGAAGAATATGAAATCATAATCACCATATGACATTAACAATGTAAATTTATGACATCATAATAAGAAATAGGAAATGTTCATCATAATTATGATGACATGACACTATCAAAGGTGATCTGAGATATCACAATATGAAGAATATGACATAATTGGAGGATAGGACATCATAATGCAGACTAGGTTAAATCGTAAATGGCATTAAAAGATATCACAATTGGTAGAAACTGACAACAATTTTGACATTAATGTTGTAAATATATAACATTATAATTTGAAGATATTGACATCATAAAAGTCACATCATGATGTGACTACAGCCATGTAAATATAAGTCATCTTAATAAGAGATGTATGACAAAATTATAAGGAAACAACATAATAAATATAATGACAAACAACAATGTATATGTATGATATAATATGAATGATTTGACAGCAAAATCGGGAAGAACTTACATCATAATTTCAATGATGTGACATCATCAATAAGACATGGATATATCACAATTGGAAGGAAATGATGTAATATTATAAGGAGAAAGCATCTCTATATGGAATATAACAGTATAATCAGTGTACATATGTCACCATAATTGGAGGAAACTGACATCCTAATCGTGATATAACATCAACAATGTAAATATAGGACACCTTTTTATAAAGAAACCACATCACAGTCAATATGATGTTATGCAACCAATACAGTATCATAATAAGAAATGACAGCATAATATGAGGTAACTGAAAACATGATTATGTGACACTATCAATGCAAGTATGTGACAACTCAACTGGTAGGAAATGATGTGATAATTGGAGGATATGAAATGATAATTGGAATTTTGTGTCATTGGCAGAGTAACTATATGACACCATAACTTGAAGAAACTGACATCATAATTGTAATAAGTTTACATCAACAATGTAAATATATGACATTCTAATAAGGATGTAACATCAAATTTGGAAGGCATTTATATCAAATTAGCATGATATGACATTTTCAGTTTCAATATATGACAACATAATTGCAATAAACTTATAACATAATTAAGAGGATTTGATGTCAACAATGTAAATATATGACATCATAATAAAATATATGACAGCATCAAAGGAAAGACCTGTCATCATTATTCAGATGTGACACCATCATTATTAAGGATGTTTAACCACAATTGGAAGGAAAATAATGTGATAATTGGCAGAATAATAAGGATCATGTACCATTATCACTGTCAATATATGACACCATAATTGAAAGAACCAACATATTAATTCCAATGATATCATCAGTGTAAACATATGAAGTAATAAAAGAAGGGTATGGCAGCATAAATGGAAGGAAGTGATTTCATAATTGGGAAGATGTGACATTATTAACATAAGTGTGTTATATCACAATTGGAAGGAAATGATGTTATATTTAGAAAGATATGCAACATAATTTGCGTTATGTGACATCATCTATATCAGTATGTTATATAATGTGAAGAAACTATCATCATAATTATGATGATGTGACATCAACAGTGAAAATATATTTTAACATAACGAACAGAAAGTTACGTAAATGAATGATGTGATAAAAGCATATCAATGAAAATATAGGCCATAGTAAAGAGAAGAAAATGTTTGACCTAATAAAATGAATTATGTAACAGAATAATTTGAAATAACTGGCATCATAATTGTGGCTTGCAGCAGTTATAAACTTATTAGAGATCTTAATAAATTATTTTTACTCCATTCCTCTTGCTCCTGATAATGCTAAAACATTGCTTTTTAGCATACCTTATATTAATTTTAAAGAGCTTATGGAAAGATATCTTTGGGAAGTTCTTCCTCAAGGTATGGCTGGCTAATAGTCCTACATTATGTCAGAAGTTTATATCACAAGCAGTTGGAAAAATTAGAAAGACAATTTCTGATTTTCTACTAGCTTTTAAGCAAGAACTAGTTTTACTTACAGCATAAGCTCATTTACAGCAAGCTTTAAAAAGTCAAGGTTCAGCTATTGCTCCTGAAATTGTGCAACAAGAATTACCTTATTCATATTTGGGGCACAAATTATATCCTCTAATTATATTGCCTCAGAAAGTACAGATTAGAAAAGATAAAAATTCTATATGATCTTTCACAAATTATTAAGAGATATTAATTGGATTAAGCCTCATTTAAAAAATCTCTATGGGAGAATTAAATCCATTATTTTCTATTTTTAAAAAAGGAAATGTTTCACTTACATCCCCTAGGTAGTTAACAGTATATGGACAGACCATTGAAAAACAACAAGTTTAATATATACTTTATAATCAAGAATGGCTGCAAATATCTTACCTACAACTGCAGTTCTATCCAATTGCAACTTGGACTAAAATTGCATGCTACGCATCATCAAAATAGTTAAAGTTTTCAAAAAAAAATTTAATGTTATCAGAGATGCAGCTCGTCAAATTGTTAAACAATGCATTTCATGCCCACAACATCATGTAGTACCTCAGTATGGAGTAAATCCTAGAAGCTTACAGCCTAGTCAAATATGTCAGATGGATGTTACTCATGTTCCTGAATTTGGTAATTTAAAGTTTCTACATATGACTGTTGATACTTACATTTTCAGATTACCCATATGACTGGCATCCCCTACAATCCTCAAAGGACAGTGGACGGTTGAAAGAGCATACTGCACACTTAAAAATATGTTTGAATAAATAAAAAAGGGGGATTCAGACATTCTTGAACAAAGCTTTTCAAAAGTAACCTTACAGTTGGTCTCAGGATAAGGCCTTTGCCTGGGAGAAGCACACATATCACAATATGTAACATGTGTGATATCACCCTAACAAACCTTGCTACCATACCAGATAATAATAATCTCTTTCCTCTCAGTGACACTCGGTGGGGCTGTAGTGATGGCTTTTCCCTCTGCTTATTAGCTAAATTCCTTAAAACAAACAAACCATGCACTGCCTCTTGGTACAGCTTATACCCAGATTAAACAGAAGATCAGTTCTCCCTAGAATGGGACCAAAAAATGACCCTGGCCTCTTTTAAGAAAAAAAAGAGAGCCTATTTCTGCCATCTGGCAATTCTCCTAGGCCTGGGAGCCACAGGACCTGGGGTGGGAATAATCTCTCTTGTTTTATCCAACAAGCATTACTCAGATTTCTGCCTGTCAATTGATGAAGATCTTGACAACTGGAATCTTCCATCTCCCATCTAGAAAAATCCCCGCTTGCTGCGGTTTTCTTACAGAATAGGCGAGGCTTAGAATTCACCTCAAGCAGGATGGGATTTCTGCTGCCCTCGTATATAAGGATTCCATGGCTGAAGTCACCAGAGCTGGTTCCAAAACTGGTATTTCACCTCCCCTTGTCTAACAATTCTCCTACATTCTCTGCTAGGATCTGATGGCCTTTTAATATCTTTTGGGCCCTTGGCTTTAAGAAACTGACCAATTTTATAAAACAACAGATGGATGCCATTCGAGTGAAACCCATACAGGTCCACTACCATAGGCTAGATCAGGCCATTGAAGGCCTGGTCAAGGACTATTGGCCTTTTGCAGGATTCGGAATCTATGTGCCAAGGCCAATAGGCTATTACCAATTGGCTTTTTACTATAAAAATGTTTTTCCATGGTCAGATAGCAAGTTCTCACTCTTTGAGAAGACAATTTGGATTGCATATTATGCACTTAGATCTTGCCATTCTCACCTAAGATGGAACCAGATAGTACTCAGATCTACCGTGCCCATCTTAGTATGGGTAAAGTCACCAGCAGAGGCATGGGACGGGGTACCCATGGAAGGAAAGGTCCTCCAATGGAAATGGTACTGATCTGAGGTCCTTCAAGGTACATACCTGTCTGCAAAGGGGTTAGTACCAATGGTGCCAGGACAGGTGTTGTGCTTAATGTCTGCTAAAGAAGGAGCTATTGTGCCTCCTAGAGACACCATCCCTCCCCAGAAACAGGTACTCATTAGAAAATGGGGGACAGGTCAATACACCCCCTCTCTGGTTAATGCCTGTTTCATGGATGGTTCTGCAAATGCCTGAAACAATGTTGTCCTCTGGACGGCAGCAGCCTTGAGACCAGAGGCTGGGATGGTTATAACAGAACAGGGCAAGGCAAAATCTGTGGAACATGCAGAGATGCTGGCTGAGTTATTAGCATGTCAACAGTCTTTAAAGGAGAACAAACATCTACACTTATTCACCGACTCATGGTGTGTTGCCAATGCCCTAACTATTTGGTCTGGCAAATTGAAAATTACTAATTGGAGAAAAGATGGAAAAGATATGTAGTCTAGAGAAGCATGGGAAAAACTGGCAGATATTAGCAAGAGAATACCCTTAATAGTGTATCATGCAGATGCCCATCAGTGTAAGGATAATTTAAAAACCAAACATAATAATGAAGTAGATAAATTAGCAGCCTTAACCATTAAACTTAATGATCACAATGAAGCTGAATCAAAGGAAACTAATAATTACAACAAAGTGGAAAATTGAGGACAAAAAATTAGACACCCCTCTAGCAACTCAAGAAATACTTCTTATTCATATGTTTCTAGGACATCCTGGAACACATGGCATATAACTATGTTTTAGTAATAGATGGCTAAAGGTTACTTGGCAGCAACTTAATTCTGCTGCCTTGAATAAATAAAAAAGGGGAATCTGTGTAAGTGGACCCCTGGATGCTGGCTTGAAACGCAAAGAATTCTACCTTTTAAAAGTCCCGTTTCTTTCTGGTCTTAATGGACAGAGTTCAGACAAGATCAGATAGCCTGAAGCTGCCCAGTTCTGGGAAACTGTCTAACTAACCCATCCCTATTGCTTCCCCATTTCACATTTCCACCCCTATAGTTCACAGAGGAAGCCCTAGAGAAATTTCACAGTACTTCCTTATTTTTCTAAGACCTGTGACACTAAGATTTCTTAACTCAGTGGATAGACTAGTTCACCTGTCAGTTAGGATTACCTCAGACACTTGCTTCTGCATTCCCCTTTCCCCTACCCACATGAGAACTTCTTATAAATACTAGTCACTTTTTTACCTCTGTTTCAATGTGTTTCAATGAGCATATTGTTTCATACTACTCTGTGTTGTCAAAATTATTTGGCATTTGATCTCCTATTTTGTCTGAGCTGCCTTCTTCTTGAGGTAAGAATGGATAAAAAATAAGTATTTTTCATTTTGTGTCTTCTCAATTTTTTTTACTGAAAAACACTATTGAGAGTATTTTCTAAAGAATTGAAGTAGAAACTTGGGTGTTATATTTCACAATTCAAAGAAATTCAATGTAGAAATTCTAATTAGTACATGAGAAAATATGAAGGTAATATACAGCTTAATACCTATTAAATACAGTATAATTCTTCATAAAGTATATTATTAATAGCAGTCTGAAGAGTTACTGTATCAATTTTGATTCAGGATCATATATGAATCTAATGTTTTATAATTTCTCTTTTATGGATAATATGGTATATATGGTATATTTTGTTCCAATCACTCAATTATATCTACCATAAAGATGGTAATATTTTTGTCAATGTGCATATGTGGAGTTTTGAGGCTTTGTTTGTAAATTTGGATATTCATATTTTTCAAAACACTTTTGAAAGTTAGAATGAAATATTATATTTTCTCTCTGTATAATATCTGTCTGTGGGTTTCTGCATCCACATTCATCTGCTATCAGAGGAATCCTGCCTGATGATGTTCAGGGGGAAGAAAGATCATAAAGTCAGTGGGGATGGAGGACACCAGGAGTATAGGGCCCATTGAATCAATTAAGCGGGGCTCATATGAGCTCAGATACTTAAGTGGCAAACACGTAGCCTGTGTAGGTCTGCACCAGAAACTCAGCCTACGTGTTATGACTGTTCATTTGCTTTTTATGAGACTCTGAACAGTGTGCATTGTTGTGTCTCTGACTCTCTTGCCTGTTCTTGTTACTCTTTTTCTTCTATAAGTTTACTTTTTCTAGCCTCAATATGAAGGCATTTTCCTCGACGTATTATATCTTATTTTTTGTTTGGTTCTTTTTTCTTGGAATCCTGCTCTTTTTAGAAGGGAAACATAAAGGAAGTGGATCTGGACAATAGAAGAGGTGTGAAGGAGCTGAGCAGAATAGAGAGAGGGGAAACTTTGTTCATGATGTGTTGTTTGAATGATGAATCTATATTCATTGGAAATATTAGGATTCATTTCACTCTTTTCTCCTAGACTGAGAAGATATTTCATCTCCATTCTACAAGTAAGGCCCTCATAACAATCTGTTTCTCATTATTTTTTTGCCTCCATGTCCCATATCACCATAGGAGCACTCAGGTTAAAGACACACTTTACCATTTCTGTGTTTTCTTGAGTTATTAACATTTGAACTGAAGCTATCTGGGATGTATAGCCAAATTTTTAAACTCTTGTGTATTTGCTCATCCAGCAGGGATAATTTCATGTCTTTCTGGAAAGGACATTATTGGAATGGAGATCTAGAGGAAAATCAGGCATTGACTTTGAAAACAAGTTCAATTTTCAAAAATACCTTCTTAATTTTTAATTTATTTAATACAGCTAGAAAATTGCATTTTTTCTTGGGTGCTTTTTGATCATTTAGGCCTCAGGCTCACTTTTTTTCTGCTGGAAGTCTATTACCTGAAATACAGTGCTTATTTACAAAAATAGCAATCATTTCTTTTATGGAGAAGTTAAGATCATTTTCATTCATCACATATGTTCATCATATTATCAAATAAAGCAGTATTCAATTTCAAGTTAAAAACAGACAAACAGTGATTGTGCTGTATCCACATCTGTTCATATATTTTAGTTTATATCAGTTGAAAATGTCAAAAGTAATTCACACTTACCTGCCCTGATTTCATTCTATAAGGACTATGAGTTCTTTGCTAATAGAAAGTGTAAAATGTCAAAAGTAATTCACTCTTACCTGCCCTGATTTCATTCTATAAGGACTAGGAGTTCTTTGCTAATAGAAAGTGTATTACATGTATTGACTTGATGTTTCACTTTATTTAAACAAAGTAGATATAGTGGTTACAGTAGATTTTGTAGAAAATATGGAAGGCTGATATCATTGTACTTCTATTTTAGTTTTCAGGCAAATTTAATACCATTTATTCATCATCAAATCATATGGGAGAAATACAAGAATATGGTCAACCCAGGATGTTCATGAGAAATTTAAGATTTTTAATATGTATAAAAGAATGAACATGACATTCTATATCAGGTAAGCGAAATTTACGCATTAGAAGAAAAAGCATTTTAAAATGTGAAATTTGCTATGTCTGGCACGTTGCATGATTTTTATTAAAAAATCATTATTTTTCTTTTGTATTCTCAACTTATATAACTTACAATATGTGTCAAAAAACCACTTCGTCTCCCTCCACATCCCCATTTCCCTCTATCTCCCTTCTCCCCCAGATTTATCCCTCTCATAATCTACAAATATCTGGCCAGAAAAGAACCGGCTTCCAGTGCTACAGCACAATCAAGGCATGCAACAGTGGGAAGTAAAGAGGCCAACAACCAATCCTTAAATCAAGGGTTCTCCTACGAACTCAGCAAGAAAAAAAGGTCTCTAGGGAAGGTTAAATTCTCAGAAACTGCCCACTCCAGCTTGTAGGTTGTTTACAAAGACCCCAGTCAAGACAGCAATGAGGTGTATTTAAGACAGGTTCTAGGTTCTCTGTGTCTATTGATTAAGACTCTGTGGGGCCCTAAGAATCAGTTCACAATGTAGGACTTATTTTACTGGTGTCCTAAGCCACCCTGGGTTATGTCATTCCTCCTTGCCATCTTCCTTGGGATTCCTTGATCTCTATATGATGTTTGCCCAGGGATTAGAGAAATTTGGCCCTAGGCCTTTAGATATGCCCCTCGCAGTTGCTGGAGGGGAATTTCTGGGTGAGGACTTGGTTAGGTACCTGTATATAAGCAGGGCATGACATCTTTAGAAGTTGACTAGTGTTATACAATCTTTAGTTACTGTACCCTTCAGTAGTTTCAGGTAGGTGTTCCCTCCATTGGCATGCAGTTATACCTTTCTGTTGTCAATGAGGATCTTGTTGGACTGATATCTCATAATTCAGAGATTTTGTGGGTAGGATGGTGTCCCAGTCTTGTCATTGGAATACTTGCCTGCCCTGAGGAGATGGCCTGTTCAGGATCCGTATCCCAAATAACTAGGGATCCTTGCTAGGGTCTCCATCATAGATTTCTGTGACTTTCTACTATGCTGGGTCTCCCAATTTGACCCACATTTCTTGTTCTTTCTCCATATATTTTCTCCCTCCCTCCCTCTCTGCCTCCTGGACTACTCCACTCCGAGTTCCACCAAGGTCTAACCTGCCTGAATCTTATGTTTTAATTTAACTCTACCAGGGAGATCCCGGTGTTCATATTGGGGCCTTCCTTTTAAGTAATATTTGTATCTATACATACTAGTAGCTTTTTCCTACGCTTAGCATTTAGTGTCCTCATATAAGTGAGTATATAATATGTTTGTTTTCTAGGACTTTTTCTATACTCAGCATGATCTTTTTCTTTAGTTCCATTCATTTGCCATCAAAGTCAATGACGCCATGTTATTAAAAGCTGAGTAATACTACATTGTGTAAATGTAACTCAATTTCCTTAGTTGAGGGACAGCTAAATTTTTCTCAATTTTTGGTTATTATGAATATAAGTGCTCTGAACATACATGAACATGTGTCCTTCCGGTAGGATGAGACATCCTTTGGGTAGGTGCCAAGAATGATATAGCAAGGTGTTCAGGTAAGACAACTTTCAAATTCCTAAGGAACTGCTTTGCTTATTTCCATAATGGCTATATAAGTTTACAATTCCACAATCAAGTAGGAGTGTAACTCTTTATCCACATTCACACCAGCATTCTACTTTGTGTTACTGATCTTAGTCATTTTGAGTGCTCTAAGATGGAGTCTCAAAGTAGTTTTGATTTGCTTAACCCTAATTGCTATGGATGGCAGACACTTTCTTTAGGTGTTTCTCACCAATTTTGATTCATATTTTGAGAATTCATTGTCTAGAATTGTAATCCATTTTTTAAAATAGAATTTTATTGATGTCTACTTCTTGAGTTCTTTCTATATTTTAGGTACTAGGCCTCTATCAGAAGTGGAGTTGTTGAAAACTTTTTCCCATACTTTAGGTATCCAGTTTATGACAGTGTCCTTTGCCTTACAGAATCATTTCGTTTGCTCCCATTTAAAAATATTTGTTTATAGTATCTAAGGTATTGGTATTCTGTTCAGAAGCTGTCTCCTGTGCTAATATGTCCCTAATTTATCTGCTATCATGTTCGATGTATTTGGTTTATGTCTTTGACCCACTTGGACTTGAATTTTTTGTATGAGGATAAACATGAATCAATTTGCAATTTTTCACAGTTAGCCACCCAATTAGACCAGTACCATTTGTTAAATATGCTTTCTTTTTTCTATTCTATACTTATAGAATCTGTATCAAAGATCAGCTCTCCTTAAGTTCAGGGGTCTATGTCTGCATCTGCAGTTTATTTCGGCTGATGAACATGTCTGATTTTATGCAAGTACTGTGCTGTTTTTATAACCTTAGTTTTATAGTATAGATTGAGATCAGGAATAGTGATGACTCCAGAGGTTTTTTTTTTTTTCAGAATTATTTTGGGTACCCTGTATTTTTCTTTTCCAGAAGAATTTGAGTATTTTCCCTTAAAAGTCTGTAAAGAATTGTATTGGAATTTTCAAATGGAATTGAAATGAATCTGTGGATTGCCTTTTATTAGATTATAATATTTACTATGTTGATCCTACCAATCCAGAAGCATGGATATATTTCCACTGTGAGATCTTCAATTAATCTCTTCTGGACTTAAAATTTTTCACATACAAGTCTCTCATTTGGGTGGTTAGACTCAGCCCCATGATATTGTGTGTTATTTGTAGCTATTTTGTAGGGATATTTTTCCCTGATTTATTTCTCAAGTCATTCATCATTTGTAGAAAGGAGGTTTACTGATTTTTAGAGTTGATTTGTAGTTTGCCACTTTGAAGAAGTTGTTTAACAGCAATAAGAGTTCCCTGGTAGAATTTTTGGAGTCACTTATACATACTATTATCTCATCTGTAAATAATGATACATTAAATTCTGTTTTCCACATTCCATTCTGGTGATTACCTATTAGTGGTCTTATGCTCTAACTTGGACTTCAAGCATTCTATTGAATAGAGTGAGATAACAACTCTATCTTGTTCCTCACTTAAGTGTACTTGCTTTGAACTTCTCTCCATTTATTTAATGCTGGCTGTTGGGTTGCTATAAACTTCCTTTATTATTTTTAGGTATATTCCTTGTATCTTTAAACTCTCAAAGACTTTCATCATGAATGGTGTTGGATTTTGTCAAAGACTTTTATGGTATCTAGTAAAATGATCATTTGCTTTTATTTCAGTTTATTTCTATGGTGGATTACATTGACTGATTTTGATATGTTGAACCAACCATTATTCCCTGGATTGAAGCCTACTTGATAATAGTGGATGTCCTTTATGATGTGTTGTTGGATCTGGTTTGCCAGTAGTTTCTTGAGTATTTTTCCATTGATATGTTCATGAGGGAAATTGGTCTGTAATTCTCTTTCACTGTTAAATTCTTGAGTGATTTGGCTATCAGGGTAACTGTGGAAATGTCGAATGAGTTTATTAGCCTTTCATCTGTTTCTATTTTGTGAAATACTTTCATGATTATCGTAGCTGTATACTTACTATGGTGGCTCAACAAGAGGACATGGAGGCATTCACAAAAGAACAACTTTGCCAGACTTTAGCAGAAGGAACCACCATAATGCCAGACAAAATTCTCAAGAATGGAATATTGAGAATCTGAACTCAGATGCTTTTATTGATGCAGAATTCCACTCAGAGCATGTGCAGGTCATAAGGAATCAAACATCTCCCACATTAATGCAACACCTGCTGACAAAACAAAATGCCAAGGCTTATGCAGAACCTCACCCAACAGTGTCCAAAGTAATTATTTTAAACACAACAAAAATAATCATCTAAAAAAGAGAATTGATATTAACTCTTCTGTTAATGTCTGATAGAATTTTGAACTAAAACTATTTGGCCCTGTCTTTGTTTGTTTGCTTGTTTGGTAGGAATATTTTAAAGATTGTTCCTATTTCCTTGTGTTTAAAGGTGTATTCAAATTGTTTATCTGATCTTGATCTAACTTTTGGTAGGTGTTCTCTATAGAGAAAATTATTCATGTCTTTTAGATTTTCTAATTTTGTAGAGCATAACTTTTCAAAGAATGTCCTAATGATTCTTTGGACTTCCTCAGTGTCTGTATTTATATCCCCGTTTTTGTCACTGATTTTGTTTATTTGGATATTCTCTATCCATCTTTTCATTAGTTTAGATAGGAGTTCGTCTATCTTATTGATTTTCTCAAAGATCCAACTCTTTGTTCCATTGTGCCTTCAAAGTTTTCTCTTTGTTTCTATTTTATTGATTTCAAACGTCAGCTTTATTACTTCTTGTAATGTATTTCTTTTGCCTGTTGTTACTTCTTTTTGTAATAGAGCTTCCAGTTGTGCTGTTAATTTGCTAGTATGAGGTCTATCAAGTCCTTTTTTGAGTTACTTGGAACTACAAATTTTCCTCATACCAGTGCTAGAAAATAAATTTTTAATAGGAGTTATCATGATCCTGATTGTGTAAGCGTCACGCTATAACTCAATATATTCATAATACAATATAAACATCATAAATATTTTTAAAGTCTTAGGAATAGAAATTATTGAATGAAGTAGATTACTTTTTTCAAATATCAGAAGACGGAGAGAAATTAACTTCCATATTTAAATAAAGATTTGTAAAAATATCCATTAAGAGTAATGATTCGGTCTTGATTTGTTAAATATATTTTGGAGCCTAAGTCTCAAGACATCTAAGATATCTTTATATTCAACAAATACGTAAGCATATTATAGACCTATTGTTTCTTCTGTCTTGTCCTAGCATGCTCTTGGATATATGCATGCAGCAAAATATATGAATTTTATTTATCTTTGAGATCTATATTGAAAAAAATTTAAGCAGAAATGAATACCAGGATTTGGTGGTGCATGCCTTTAATGTCAGCAATCATCAGCCACACGAAGGTAGATCTTTGTGAATGTCAGACCAGCTTGGACTACTAACTGAGTTTAAGTACAGGTAGTGTTACAACAGAAACCCTGACTCTAAAAATATAATATAAATGAAAGAATAAAAGTAATAGTGTTATTATTTAGTCACAAGCTGTGAGAATTCTGAGGAACTGTAGAATGACAGAAGACATAAATAAAACAGTCTGATCTCAGGAGATAACACTACCCATTTCAAACAGTATGATGTGTAGGCAAAGAAGGTAAAGTGCTTACGAGTGGGGAAGTACATACTTGCAGTATGTATAAGAAGTTTGAGGAATGAGAAGCTAAATATATCTGGAAGAGGGCAAAAGTCTGAATTCTCTACTGCCTGGCACAGGGTTATCAAGAGCAGAGAAGGGGGAGGGTAAATACTTGTAGTTTATATAGGAAGATTGAGGAATGAGAAGCTAAATGTAGCTGAAAGTGTGCAAGAGTCTGCATTCTCTACTTCCTGGCACAGGGTTAACAAGAGCACATAGGCTAGCCAAACTGAGGAGAAGCAGGCTTTGAGACTCAGTAGACACAGTAGGCAATGTGACTGAGAGTAGCTTCTAATTCTATTTCTATCTTCCGTGGTACACATCAAAGTCTACTCTGAGCAGGTGGAATGGCAGGGATGAAAACATTTAATACGAATTGACATTGATGTGGGTAAAAGTATCTCACAGCATTCTCCATACTACCTTATGAAGTTATATAAATTAAGTTACATAATTAAGTTCCAGATTCTGTCACCATATACACATTATTTAGTCTATTAGATTGAAAAGATTAGAATGAAGAATTAGTGGCAAGAATGAGGTCTCCCCATGAATTAAAAAACAAAAACAAAAACAAATACAAAACTTAGTGGGTTTTTTTTCATCTTTTTTTATGTGAAGAACACATAGTGATGTGGTCTTCAGTATAGAGAGTGTGGTATCCATGGTGGATGATGAGCAAAGTTAAGTTTATGAGGCAGAGGGCAGTAGGTCAGCAGTATAAATTCAGTAAGTGAGACTGTTTATATCAAAGAGGGAAGAACTGAAGCAGCAGGAAAGAGGGTTCCATGAAGATGAATTAATACTTAGAATTAATAGGGGAGGCTTGGGGAAATGGATGATGGATACAGCTGCAGGAGGCTACTTGCAAGATTTCAATTTGTACTTCTTGAAATTGTTTATTTACACAACTCTGTTATATCATTAAAACCTGTCTTATTCCAGCTATCAGAATGTTGGTGACAATGAGTGACTGAGATAGCCAATGACAATGAGGATAGAGGGTCTGGAGATTTTTCATGGAGGCTAGGGATTTCAATAAGGCTTTAGGGAATGGGAAGTCTCACATACTAAAGCTGAAATGAAAATTTTATGATTTATATTTCCTTTTTTTCATTAATTTAGGAAATCTGGGACATGCTATAAGCACTCAGCTATTGCACAAAGATCGTTTTCATTAAAATGTTTTCACTTAAGTAAGTATAATTGCTTTTAGAATGGATACACGAAACAGTCTTTATAGTGCATACAACATTATAGACTATTATTTTTCTTCAATGGAGCAAACATTTCTGTGAGTTTATTTTACTGTGTCACACTCCAGATTATAGTCGTGGTTTGAAATGCAAGGAAGAGACAAGAGAAGATTATATCACCGGCCAATGGGCACTTTTTAATGGATTTCGTACCTTTAAAGAAATATACTACAAAAATATTGGAGGAGGTGCTACAGCCAGAAGTGGGTATAGTAGCCAAAAATGATTTTATTCACTGATGCTCATAAAGTAGGACACTTAGCTCTTTCTCTAATCTAGTGAAAGCTTTTTTATGCGGCAAAAAGTATGTACCAAGTCACTTAAGTCACTTTATTCCAAACACCATGATTGGTATGAACTTTCTCTTACACTGTTGGATAAACGAATCTTAGAAAAATGTTTTCTACAGTTAATAGTGTGGAAATGATCTAAATTTCATGAATTATTTATTTAACATTCTGTTTGTTGAAGTAATTTTAATGAGAGCTTTTTCAATTATGGTTCATAATTTTAATGATAAAGGGAAAAATGTTATATAAAATTTTGTCAGATTAACTTAATTTTTGAAAAAAAATTATCAAATGTCTACTGTTTATAAATACTAGTGTACATTTTGTACCCACTAGCAAATTTACCTTTCATGTGTACACTCTTTTAATATGAATGATAGTTTTAGCTTTCTCAATTTGTGACAAAAACACATGGCATGATCAACTGTCAACCCAAAAATTACAGAAAAAATAATTCATTTTCTGAGAGGACTCAGGTCTTTTTTCATCTCAGCTCTGACTCTGGTCGTGGTTTTCAGAATTTCAGAATTCTCAAGCCTGCATGCTTCCTATCTCTTAGAGAGCAGATATCATCATGAATATGATTTTTACTCTTTTCTCATTGTGCCATTCACTTTAATACTCACAAAAGTTCCAAATTTCAAAATGGTCATGTCTACCACAATTTCATCAACATATTGACTATTACACACTGGCCAGTGCTCTGAGTTCTCCCCAAAAAGTTTATCAGGAGTGATTTGTTAGAAACAATACAAAATACCTAAATTAATCATGTAAAAATTCCATGTTTGAAATAGACAAAAATGAATATTATTTCTTTATACTGCATTCAAAATTTGCTCTGAACACTTTTCCATTAATTATATTGCCAATAATGTTAAATTGTTAACCTGCTTATGAAATTAAATAAATGTTTTAAAAATCTGTAATTATTTACAAAGACAAAAACTATTATGCAATATAAATTTCTAAATAAAATATTTTCATCAATATTTTTTCTAGGCTGGTGCTAGTGGTATATGCTTTTAATCCCAGCACTTGGGAGATGGAGACATGCAGATATCTGTCACTTCCAGACCAATCGGGCCTACAGAGTGATTTCCCAGTCAGCCAGAGAAATAATAGAGAAGCTCTATCTCAAAAATACCAAAAAAAGAATTTTTTCTAGGATTAAATTTATTTTAAACTTTACAGTTGTAATTTCATATTATAATTTCAGATCAAATATCAGTTTCAAATTTATCATTCAGTTATATCTACCATAAAGACAATAACTTTTAAAACAAATTCATATGTGCATGTTTTATTACTTTGAGTCTAGAATGTTGGTCTTCATAATACTACAGGCCATATTTAAAAATAGGAAGGAAAATTAGCAATCCCTTTTACCCTTGATTTTTTTATAAAGAATGCCAATTTTATCAAGTATTTGAGTGGAACTAAGACTCTTTTCAATGTTATAGTAGAAATTTCATAGCCTTATTATCCACCAAATACATGACAAATCTAGTTTTTATATTCCAAAACCAAAACATCAACTGTCATTTATATCTAGAATGTCTTTAATAGTTAATATGTAGTATTTGACTTATCTTCTCAATGAATTACTTAATTCTATTATATACATTTGGTGCAGGTAATAAATAATTGTTATTAACAACTAAGAAATTCAGGATATTATAGAGGATTCAGCTTTCTTTTGGTATTATATTAGCTTGAGATATTTCGCTCTTTCATATAAATATGATTAGCAACCCATGGTCAATTAGAAACCTGAGTCTAATAAAGTTTTGTTACATGTATATATTTGTAGTACTCAAAATTAGTTTTGTATATTATTGAGTGAGTTTGGAAAGTTACAATAACTCTGCGTTTTCAAATGAAATACTGTTTTCGTTGAGATATGATAGCATTTCCAAAAACACTGTTTAAAAAAAAAAGTAATTCAAAAAAATAGTAGAAGCTATCTTGTGATATCCTTAAGTATGTTTTATTTCTTCTCAGGGCCAACTGATGTATTTATAAGAGTGTATTCTGTGTCAAGTACCAACATATTATTAAGTGTTGATTATCAAAATAACCTGATTAATCCAACACATGTGACTGTAGCAATGGGTAAGTTTATATAATTTTATATGTGAGAAACATGCTACCTAGTTTTTACTAAGAAGGAAACTTTTTCTGTAATTTCTGTGCATTAAATATACTGATGCAGATATAATCTAAACACTCATGTGTTTTCAAACATTATCATGACTAAGGAAGAATCTTCCATTGCCTATTCAATAGGTATACAATTACTCCATGGTAGATATAAACGTCTTGAAATAAATAACACACAATCCTTAGAATATGAGTAGGATTGTGAATAATACCAGAAGACAGTAACCGATTAGAATTCACTGAAATTCTTGTACTGTTTTCATCATATATATCTGCACATTACATCTGACCACTATCAGCTAATTGGTTGGCAGTCATCATGACTGAAAAATTCCAATAACTATAATTGTATGTCCTTGTAAGTATTTAAATAGTGACAAATCTAATAAGTTCAATTAAATGTTAATGTCTCTTTAGATTCAGTTGTCCAGATATAAGATCCTGAATATTAAATTCAACATTTAGCCATAATATTTTCTCAACTCTCCAGCTCATCTGTACAATAATTATAATGGTCCTGATATTAAATCTATAAATTGATATCAGGTTCTGCAAATTTATTCTGAGAAAACAAAAGGAGTATTTAAAGTATTTATGATTTTAGAGTCTTTTAGAGAATATAAATATATTAAGTGTGCCAAATAAAATCTACAGATTATTTACTTCATATTCTAAATTTTCATCAAAAACACCAAGATATTGGCACTATAGTTTAGGGAAAGACAGGTCATATAGAAAGATATGTTATTGGGATACTTCCAATTTTCAGGTAAAAACTTTACCGTGCCCTGATTTGGCTTCAAATAATCACATCATTAGGAATGAAAAAATTGCAGGAGACACTTTCTCTAATATCTGCCTTAGTATAAAAACTGAAGAAGTCGCAAGATGGTGTGTATGAGACACTCACATGTATTCTGTGCTTATATAATGAAGGGTATCCCTGTTCTAGTTTTGGGGGGAGATCTGTTAGGATTTAACAACTGACAGCAAATTTTAATCAATTCAGAGTGTGGGTTATATTCTAATGGAAATCTCTTTTATACTTCGTTAAAACTCCACAAAAGGAAAAAATATCACGGATGAATCCTGGAACAAATATTTGAACATAAACAGGAAATTATCAATTCCTATTACAAATATTCAAAATGTCTCCCAAGCAGGTAAATCACTGTTCTTCAGTGTAGAATAACCTGATACCAGAAAAGCTCATGGATTTCTTTTTAATACCAATGTAAAGTTGAGAAATAGGGATTAAAAAATCTATGAAGTTATCATGTTTGTTTTAATTTGCAGAGCCATGTCCTAAATGAAAGCATCGGTCATGTAAGTAGAAGCATAATAAGTAAAATCTGGACTCACAAAAATTGACTTTTATATTTTTTCAATCAATTCACTTATCAATATCTACTCTAATTTAACAAATTGTTCTGTTTCTTAAGATAAAGTATTTTCTGCTTATAATAGACTCAAATACTTTAAAAAAATAAAATATGTTTCTACTATTTACAAACTAAAAAAAAATTTCTGCTTGGGGGTTTGAATGACATGGACAAAAACATTCATATCTTTGAATACCTGGTCAACATTGAGAAAATATGTTAGCAAAATTGTATATGCATAAGTTTGAAGTAGGTATCTGGAGGAGGGTGATTTTTGAGTTTTCAAAATTATAACCCATCACCAATTACATCTCTGTGTCTTACGGTTATGTTTAAAGGTATATTTTCTCAGTTACTGCTCCAGCAACTAGTCTGCCTATTGCCATATTGCTTCCCAAAATGATCATGGATTTCAACCTTATAAACCCATTAAATTCCGCATAAATTGCTTTCAGTTATAAATTACATTGGTAATGGTGTCTCATCACAGTAATATAAAGTATACATGGAATAGAGAATAAATTTTATAGTGCCAATGATGTTTAAGTGGACTACATCATGAAGAACAGGCATTTCCTAACTCTAATGACATCCAACATTGTCATGTGTAAATTAGAAATGTTTGCATTTTCTGTTTATTTTAGACATCATTCCATGAACATAGAAATATAAATTAAGTTTAATAATAGGTTTTTCTACTAAATTATTACATTATTGAGGCTAAGTGTAAATGTGAAATATATATGACCAACTTCAAATAGAATTCTATGATGTGATTTAGTCTTGAGAATTCCTAAAACCTTTTCCAAAATACATTCATAGATTTCCAACTACCTTCTCATTGTATTGGAAATAGACTCTTACATTTCAATTTTTTTCATTTCCAATTCCAGGGTTGGAACAACAATAAAATTATTTGTTGCAGCAGTGTCTCTATGATATCTACATGTCTACAAAATAAATGAAAATTTTGAAGCATCTATCTTTTACTATACAACTTTTATTATTCTTGTACAGTCTTGATTTAGAATTTTTTATGAATCCTTTTACAATTCTTGTCAATGTTGGCTTCATATAAAATAAAATGCTGATTTCACATCGTTGTGTGTGCTTCAAGTAAAAGAAGTTAATTGATATCATACAGTATATTCTGCAGAGAACCTTAATAGTGCCCATCTTAAATGTCCTTTATTACTTGGATGCATCTGTGAATATTCAATGTCTTTTTAAGATATGAACTTAGCAATTGAGAAATAGGATATCTGTGTGTATTTTTGTAGTACTTTCACATTTCTCTTTTCCTATCCTTCATTTTCCCTTATTACCTTGATCAGAAATCATCCAAGATGGTTTCTCCTGCAGTATAAAGGTGGCTGTTTCAATCTACTTTTTGTAGAATTGAAATGCATGGGGTATACACTAATGAGAACTTCTGAGGTTTGTAGCATGTGACAGAGTAGGCATGAACCTCCACTCTGTAGGTAGGGAGAATGCAAAAGGTACTAGAGTAAAGAGTACAGTTCTAGGAAAACCTGTTGCAAATGACAAAGTGGTTCCAGCCACTTTTGCAGAAATGGCATTTTCCTCTACCACTACTGAAAAGCAAATGCTCATGAGACCAGAGAGCAGATGAGCGAACCACAGACAATCATGAATATTTATGAGTTTCCAGAGCCACTTTAACAAATTGTGAAGAACCCAACGCTGCTTGTCCATGTGTGCCAGAGAAGAGATGCCTTTGTGAAGTGTTGAAGATTAGATGAACTTCTATGTCATGGTTTCTAGGCCCAGGAAATCATGAATTTGTGAAAAATCCTAAAGCTTCCTCTGTACTAGTCTCCTGTTATTGAAGCATTGGCACAGACAATAGGATTCCTGGAGGCTCTGCTGCAACTTGGGAAATCTCCCAATACAGCCTTTGTTATTGTGGAGTCACTATTATGAAAAGTTCCTGTTAACCCTCGTGTCTATGTGAATCTTACAAATGCCTCTTCTGGAGATGATCTGATAGGCCACTGAAATGGTTCCACAGATGTAGATGGCAATGCATAGCCTGATATATATATAAATAATCAATGAAAGACCATTTGAAGGGACATAGAACTGTCTACAGATCTTTTTTAGGTGGAACTTGTCCCTGAGTTGTTGGATCATGTAAAGTCACTGTTTAATGAACAGAAGGGCTTGCATAATTCCTGAATGTGTGGAAATTTTGTGTGCCTTTCACAAAGATAAGAGAGGTCCTAAAGACCTGTAGGAACCTAGAGTGAAGGTCAATATTCCATTGATGAGGTGTAAGATATGTGAGGACTTCGAGGATAGGAAGTTAATCTTTTAGATCAGCAGAGAGTTGGTGCAAGAAATCATGATCTGATGTTGATGTAGTCAAGAAGCCTATGTAATGCAGCCTGCTTTTTTTAAAAAAAGTCATATGGCAACCTTTATATAGGTGGAGAATTAGGAAATTTACACCATTAATCTTAAGGGATATCAATGACCAATGATACTTAGCTCCGATTATTTCATATTGTTGATGTGTGTGTGTGTGTGTGTGTGTGTCCCTTCTTTTGAGTTTTATGGTGTTAGATTATTTCCTGTGATTTCCTGATTTTAGTTAATCTCCTTCGTTTGAATTTTACATTATATTTCCTTCTGTGGGTGGGGTTTCTAGATAGGTATTTTTAGAATAGATGTTATCATGAAATATTTTGATTTCTCAGTCTACACTTGACAATGTTACTCAAAAAATTAGTCTGGGCTGGCATCTGTGTTCCCTTAGAATATGTAATTTCTCTGTTTATGGTTAGACATTAAGGTATACATTAAGAAGTTAGGTGTAATTCTAATAGATTTACATTTGTATGCTATTTGTTGTTTTCTCTTGTTACTTTTAGAATTCTTTGTTTATTCTGTATGTTCAGTAATTTCATTTGTATGTGGCAAGTGGACTTGCCTTTCTGGTCCAGTCTAATTGGTATTTTTTAAGATTCTTGTATTCAATACGCATCTCTTTCTTTATATTTGACAAATTTTGTTCAATGATTTTGTTGATTTTTTTTATCTCTATAAACTTTCTGAGTTATTCAAGTCCTGATATGAAATAGCCAAACACTCTACCACCTGTGGTAAGTCTTTAAAAATTGAGTTTGTGTCTTGAAACTTGTCTGGGAAATTATTTTTAAATATCCTGTCATCAAGCTTAGCAGCAAGAGCCTTTACTGCTTAAAGAATATACACTGGCTCTTGTCTGGGAACACTTCCCTTCAGTTGTTGCCCACATTGGTGACAGTCTACAGTTGCAATGACTCAGCACTCACCAAGTCCACCTGTGTGAATCTGAGGGCAAAATCTGTTGGAAGTACAGGCCCTCGTGATGTTGTACAGACAGCAGATAAAAGCAAAGATGAAACAGCTGAAAGGAATGAAGCTTCCTTGGCTCCATAACTCCTAATTCCCATGGTTAGATGCTGAAAATAGAAGTGGAATTTATCTATCTATCACATCTTCCCACTAATGACTTCATAATGATATAAATGTCAAAAATTCTGCTGCTTAAAGAAATCTGATTTCACAGTAATTGAACACCATTTGTTGTCAATACCTTGTGCCACTGAGACTTTGAAGGTCGCTACATGTGGTTTAAGCCTAGTAAAAGCTAGACAGATAAAAATAGAAAGGAATATGGGGATATATACAAAATAGAGACACCACATGGCCTTATATGTTCAAATACACTGGAATGAGAAATTTTTTTAAATAAAAATATGTAACTTGCTTTTCATTCTTTGGATTTATTCATTTATTTATATACTTTTGTAACAAGTTATAATATATTCAGAACTAGGGTTCACTTTATTCTGTATATACGACCACCCTTGAAATCCTGATCCTCTTACCTCTCTACCTTTCCAGTGCTAGGGTTAAATGTATGCTCCATGATACATAGCTCAGTGCTGGGAACCAACCCCAGAGCTTTGTGAATTCTAGTCCTGAACTGATCTACTTGCTCAGCCCACATTTGTGAATTATTTATTTTTTTATGAATTTACGTTTTATTCATGTGTGTTTTTCTGAGTGAGCATGTGACATAAGTATGTGAGAGAAGAGACCAGAAGTGAGCTCCAGAAATCCTGCAGCTGGAGTTACAAGCAGTTGAGAGTCAAATATTGTTGGTACTGGGAACTAAATTTGGGTATTCTGGAAAAGCAGAAATTATTCTTAACCATTGAGTCACCTTTTCTGGCCTATCTTCTGACTCTCGATGCCCATAGTTCACTGGATATTGAAACTATAGCCTGGCTTTAATATACAGCCAGATGAACATCAGGCCACATAACATTTTCTGTTACTGATTTTATTTATTTTTGATGATATCTAATTTGCTCTAAAATGGAAATGAATTCTCCACCTAGGCAATTGTCCAAGGTCAGATAATTGATGTGTTGCAGGGGGAAGAGTGAAGTCTTTAAAGCTAACTAGATCCTTCCTAGGTTGCAGGCATGCCTTTGCTGTAAAACAGAAGTTCTATTATGTAACTAATTTTGCAGTAGAAAATCCAAAACAGTAGATGAAGAAACGTTGTGAGATAAAGTGAAAAATAGTTTCTTTCATAGATTACTGTAGAACACACCTAATAATTACAATTAAACGTCATTAATGACTACATGAGTAAGGCAGAGCAGGTCATACTGTTAATGTGCACCTTTGCATCCTGTATAATGCAAAGATCTTTGTGACAAATTACTATTGTTGACAACCAAATTGAGTGTGCAGGATGTTTCCCATCTTTTCAGAGTAATCATAGAGATATCAGAGGTAAACAGTTGATATGAAAAATATAGACACTTAATGTACTGGTATAATCTTCTCTGTTTGCTAAAAGGAGTTCCATAGATTGTATTTGTCAGCTCAGTTCCAGATGCCGTTTATTCTGAAAGAAATGAATATTGGCATTAGATAAAAAATATTCTCAGGTTAGATAGATGTCTCAGCAGTTGAGAGCACTGATTTATTATTCCAGGGTATCTCAACCACCTGTTTACATCTATCCACAAGCAAACATGTATACCTATACTCACTTCCCCCACATGTACACACACACACACACACACACACACACACACACACACATACATACACAGGTTTCAATTGAGATTAATAGAGTTTATAGGAAAAAATTTTGCTATCTTCTCTGCATATATCAAACTTTTTCATCTTCAAGCTGTGGACTGAAAATACTTTTTTGAAGATGAACTTTCTTTCTTTTTTGATGCATCCTGTCAGTCAGAATTACTATACTTCCCTTCTTCACTTTGAGAATACTTCACCTCCACTTATTTCAGTATGTTCACTTGCTTCCCAGCTCTAAATTGAGTTTGGGAAGAAGGACAGTTAGACATAGAAATGGGATTTCTGGAATATATCAACTTTCTCTCCCTTTAAACTGAGACTATTTTAAAATTTAAGTATTACGCATTATTACATTTAACATCTAAAATATTTGCACAACAAGTTTTTCCAAAACAGTTATTTCAACATTACATACAATGCCATTAACACATCTTAAAAAGTGAGGAATTATCCTTTACCATCATCTACTAACCAAGTTATGTTCAAATTCTGTTATAATCTAAAAAATGCCTTAGAAAAATGATTGGTTTGTATTAAGAGAATCGAACAACCTTTATACATTACACTGTTATTTGATAGAGAATCTTAGTATGTGGCCCTAGCTTGTCTGGAATTCCCTATGTAGACCAAGTTGCCCTGAAAGTCACATAGCTCCATTACACTCTGTCTAATGACTGCTTTGACATGGGCCACCACAACTCTAAACACTGTTGTCATTTGGTCTCTTATATGTTAATCACTCTCTTGCATTCATACCCTCCACTTCCCTGAAAGTCATGAAGCCCAATTCTCAACTCACTTTGTTACGGAAAATAAAATTAAAATCCTGATTCTTCTGCATTCATCTCCAGATTACTGCAATTCAAGCAAGTTCCATCTAGCCTAGGTCCCTTTAATCTCTCTTCACGTCAGTTTTCTTGTTTCCTTTCATGCCATAAAAAGATATCAGGGAAGATGCCCGGTGGTGAACTTTACCTTCTAAATTAGTCTGATTGCTTCAGTGCAATGGTGATTAACTTGCTTCCTATCAACTATGTTTCTTATAAAGTATCAGTTGGACACTGCCTTGCTTGATTCAATGGCTTGGGAAAACATGATTTCTTAGATTACTCTAGTCTGAATTATTCACATCATTAGGCAATACAGTATCTTTTATTTCTTCCTTTATTGGCCAGATGGGTCCCCATGTGGAGAGTGCAATCCAATATTCCTAAAAATGTTGGTTGATCCTTTAAAAACAATTACCAGCATGGTCAAGATTTCCAGGAGGACAGTTGCAATGTTAAGATGCCTTCCAGGCATTATTTTCCCTGTTAATGCAAACCTTCTTCTCAAGGTGATTTCCAAAGAGAGATGGTAGATGTTGATGAAAGCCTACTTGTAATCCATGGTAGGAGCTATAGTTCAGAGAGCCCCTGAAATGAGTAGGGGCATGTGTACTCTGTCATTTCCCTGGAGAGGAATCCAAGATTTAAATGATGAAGAAAAAATGGTAGAGTATGTATGTATGTACCTGATATAAAACAGAACATCTACTTCTTCCCCTTCTATTTATTTGTTATGGTAGATTGTCCCATGCAGTCACAACTATTGACAGATTCCCAGGTTGGTGATTGTATAACATAGAAGAGGAATCTGTTTAAGTGTGCTCTGTTGGCTTCTCATGTGTCTAATCAGAGAAGATCTTTGATTGCTAAACATGTGGATTGCAGTTTTTCTGTAAGTTTATTTTCATAGCCTGCCCCTGGTGAAACCTCTGAATAGTTCGACATGCAACTTCTTCAGTTATCAGCAACCCAGGGATCTCTAAATACTGATTGGTATAGAGATAATACAGGATATCTCCAAGGAAACAAGACTTTGGCCTTTTTCTCTGGGCATCACAAAAGTTCTGCGTAGTGAGGACATAGCCTCTGCAGTTTCCATTGTAAAGGAGGTGGAGTTAGAAGGCCTGTTGGATTATGAAAAAATTCTCCAAATGAAAATGCCAATTTCCTAAGATATCAGAGATAAAAGTCTGTCCTGCATTCGTATGGCACAAAATCAATGAGAATATTGGAGTTTCTGAGGATGGATGCCATTTTAAGTACTGTGTGTGTGTGTGTGTGTGTGTGTGTGTATGTGTACGCATGTGTGCATGAACACATACTCACTATGTGTTTTTGTGTTTGTGTGCTAGGAGAAGTATTCAAAATAGTATGTGCTATGCATTATCTGAGTTTTAATCCTTGAGGCACTTCTGTCTTCAGAGTAGTAGCAGAGAGCACAAGGGGTAGATCTGGTAGTGAGGGAAGATGGAGGTGCTGGGAGATATGGTGGGAGAGATAAAGATGTTCTTGATGTATCATATGAGGAAATAAAACAAATTAAGTACTTGAAAATATGAATAAAGAATGTTGTGTAAAAAAAGGTGTCAGTAAAGAAGAGAAAGTTTTTCTTTTCTGCAAATTTTAATAATAAAACTAGATTCTGGTGGTAAACCCAGTTTACTTGACTATATCAATTTTGTTCTTTTTAATAAATCTATTAAATTTATTAATGCTAAACAAAAAGAAGAAACATACAAATACCAACTTCACTGAATTTAACCTTGTTGCTTGGCTTCAGTTCCACAAACAAAGGAGGATATCTGGGGATATGATGAACTTGTTTTTTTTTTTGAGATGGGAGCAGCTGTGTAGGGAAAAAGCACAAGAATGTTGTTTAGTCTCCACTCTGGTGGTATTGGAGTAAGAAATATATCTAAGAGCTCATCAATATAATGAATGACATAGTAATGCATTCAATTGGTTGTATGATATACTAGTATTTGTAGGTAAAAGTGTGATAGGAAAAATAAATAGTTCCCAACTCAAAAAGAAACATACTCTGTGGATGATCTAAAGACATATATACTGATGTATGATTAGTAGGTGGGGTCTTAGTAGTACTAAGAAGAGTAGTAGATTGTGACAACTTGTGAGATCATAATAGTTGCCTGGCAAACCAATGAGATTCTTGTGGTCTCTTCTCATCTGGACAACAAGCATGGGACATGTAAGATGTAATGTTTTCTTTGGATATGTTACTTTTCAAGATCAGTACCCTCAACAACTTTTCATTTCTGTATATGCTGGTGGTGGTTCTTACAATCAAGCCACAGACCAAGCCCTGGAATCCGTCTTGTAGCTGGCAGCAGAAACCAAGACAGGGATACCTGATGACAGGGATACCTGAAGCTAAGATGTCCATAACAGGGTGAGTTTTCTACTGGGTACATTTCTTCAATAAGTTTTGAAGCTATTTCTTAGATTAGTTCCTGGTTAAGGAGGTAGGTCTGTCATCTTCTATGAAAGCTGCACAACTTCTTCTATCTGATTGTCTCTAAAAGTTGAATTCACAGTGTCATTAGCACATGAGAAGGTTGCATTGTGGCTCACACTTGAGCCTGGTATCACAAAAACCTCAGAGTGTCCTGCACCAATGTTAATGTCAGGGTGTTGCTGTTCCATGTTGAAAAATATTGATTCTGCCTCTGTTCCCTGAGTCATTGGTTTTCTTTCTGAGGTTTCTGGACTCTATTTCTCCTACAAATTGTGTTCCATTCTCTCTATTTACATGGTCTAGGATCATAAAGTGGAGCCATTTCAAGTAGTTAGTGTCTTGGTTACTTAGATATAAGAATGCTGTACAACTTTTAATACTACCTCCCTCCCATTTATCTTTATTTGGAAGATTCATCTCTTGCCAGAATAGACTAAAGTAATCACTGTGTACTCAGTTGGGATTCATTTGGTGAGCAGCAAATTGAGGATTTGTTCAGAAGAGGGCCCATTATGTGACTATAATTTCAATGCAGCATGGAATTCTACATAAATTAGTGTAGTGAGCCAGAATGTTTTAGTGTTGCACACTTTTTCTTGTTTTCACATCAGAGCATGAGATGAAGGGAAGCTGCTTCCTCTATGATAGGACATGGGTACATTTTATCTTAAGATTTCTAGGCAATTCAATACATAGTGATCCTCTTGTTTAGTTCAGTCTCCCAAGACCAGGACGTGTCTGAAATACCTTACCAAGTACTCAAGAAACCACAAAATCTCAATACCATTGTTATACCTGCTTAGAACTGATGGAAAAGAATAGTAGCCCAGTGATAGTGTTTTTATGCAGGTTGGACAGAAATGAAATGTGGCCTGCATTTGGAAGCCCAGGGACCAAACAGTTCTTAGGTGGGGAAACCTACCTCAAAGGCATGGGTATCCTTATATTCTGGAAGGCAGGAACCACATAGCTGTCACAGCTCTTTGGAAAGAGTGCACTATAGGAATTTATCCTGTCATTCAGGAGGTAAGGTGTCACACAGCTCTGGCAGCTTTGAGGCAGTAAAGGCTTCCCCAACTGAGCTGGAATGTTCCAATGTAACAAGTCCTCTCTGCTCTGCTCAACTCTCTTCTGCTCTGAGGGGAGAACTTCCTTAGTGTTGCAGCTCCTAAGAGATATCCTAAGTTAACTGAAATGTTCTAGCTGAGTTGAGATGTTCTCTGTTTCTTCTCTTCTCTTAACTGCTTCCTTTCTTTCCTCCTTTTCATGGCTGCCTCCACTTGGGAGGTAGTCTACAGCCAAAGTTGTGCTCCTTAGGGAGTAGAGTATAGAATGTTGTGCATTTTATAATGTCCCCGGGGTGAGGACAGAGAGTGTCCTCTGATTGTTAATATTTTTTTTTCCTTACTTGGCCAGCCAGGAGTGTGTGTAGTTGCTTAGAGCAACGTGTATTATTTGGCACACTTCTTTGCTAGTCTGCCAGGTTGGGTCTTCTCAGCCTGCTTGCAGTGGGGATCCTGATAGTCCTAGGGTGAGCTGTCCTTTGGTTTTTTGAATTCCTAGAGCTCCCCAACCTAGCATAACCAGACTTCCACAGTGGGCAAATGTAGTAGCTCCCCAGTTGTCCTCTGGAAAATTTGGGTATCATGATGATCACAGGGGTGATGGCTGGGGATCCAAAATCCCCAGCCCTGTAGGAATTGACCTAATCAGAAGCTCCAAAAGGTAAATATTCCTGATGCCAAAGGTGGCCCCTTTCCATGGACCCTGTGAACAGGAGCGGTTGGTTAGCCATGGGCACACCATCATGCTTCAGGTTGAACCGCAAAGCAGGGACACCATGGACAGGAGTGGTTGGTGAGACAGAGGCATCGCATCCTGTTCAATGATCAACAGACATGCATGCTGGTGAGTTGAGACACTGGTCAAGACTCGCACTTCACACAAGGTAAGAAGCAATGGGGTTGGGGGCCTTCTGCGGCAACTTCTCCTCCCGGGGATTGCCTTTCTGCCTCCTTTCTTGCTGCACCCAACAAGGATGCCGCCCACACAGATGCCTGGCAGGCAGAAGGGTGGCAGTTTCAACATGAGTCCGTTTGGCAGAATGCGAAGAGTAGAGGCAGTGACCCTTGGTCTGACTCCCCTGGCACAGCCGTGGTATAGTCCATGTATCAGGAGGTGGGTACTAGCTCTAGCACCCAGGTACATTCTCCCCTGTCCACTGGCCGCTGCTGCCCCCTCAATATTGGACCACCAGCACACATGGAGCTGCGCCAAAGCCCTGATTTGTGAGATTCTCCATCCTTTGTAACTGGATGCCTGGGAACAAATGCAGCAACTAGAAATCAGGATTTAGGCCAGAAGGGCCTGATTGCCCAAGAGGACCTCTAACCTGGGTGGAGCTTCTCTCTTACCTTCTACTTGAAACGCTCTGGGCTCATCCAGTAACATAGCTATCCCTGGTTTCCAATGTGAGCTGGGGCCCCTGGGCACCCAGGGATGACTGGCCTGGGCTGAGACCCTTGTGCCTTGCTCTGCTGGGTCTCCACAGGGAAGCATGTGTAGGAAAGTCTTCTGAACTTAGGAACAGACTTCCTTGCTGACTTCTAGATGGCCTCTGACCAGGCTCTTTCCCAGTGGTTGAAGTCCTGAGTTGGGAGACACCCTAATAGAATCCATGATGTTGGACCCCAGGAGGAGACCTGAACATTGGTTTGTTAAAAGTCAGAGGAGGTCAAAGCTCTACAGTAGCAGGGAGCAAAACTTCTTGAACATCATCATCCTCTCCATCCTAGACACACCTTAGGTACTACGATGGCAGAGAAAGCCTGGTCTAATAGGAATCAGTCACACTTCACATGTTGCTAGATTCCTCCAGCTGTGTTTAGCCCATAGGACTTGACCAGGGTCCTTCAAAAAATTTCCCAAATGATTTGGTGGTCCTGATTTATCAGAGAAATACATCAAAGGAGTGTATGATGGCAAAATGTTTCAACTGCGATATCTAAATGTCTCACAGACTTTTAGAATCCGAGCATTCATTCCCATAGTTGGCAATGAACTTTAGTTCCTAGTGGTAACCAGACATAAGCTAAGCGCCAGGGAGTTGGCATTAGGCACCTGAAGTAAAGGAATTCACCATAGATTGCATAAGTAAATAATCAGGGGCAGTGTAGGCAAAACATTTTCATCTAAGCTGAGGGTTTGGGGAGATGGAGGGAAAGAACAAAAATAGCCTATATTTAAGAGACAGTTGGGAAAGTAATAAATCATAAAAGAATAATACTTCCATAGTCAATTTTTAGTTTCCAGTCATGGAAAATTAACCAGTGGCCCCATGAATGCAAGCCTGTCCTTGATCCAAACCCCTTTTTCCTGAGTTTCAAGGTTGTATAGTCAGAGTTGTTGATCATTGTGATAAGGAAAACACGCAGGAAAAAGAAAAAAAAGAAAGATATATTTTTCTGTGATTAAACTACAAATAAGGTTTTCAGAGATCAAATCAAAAATCAGGTATGATATAAGTAGAAAAATGCTTCAATATTTTTTAAAACATGCAGTTGTCATGTATATTCAGTGTGTTGACATTTTTTAATTGCTATTACATGATTTTAATTTCATGGATGTTGCATTATGTAACAGAACAGACTGCTTTTTTTTATTTTCAACTCTGTATCTCATGTGGACCATACTTCTTGAGCTTTTGTTAACTGGTTTGCGGACTCTGTGATGTATTTTTGATTGGCATAGTTCATAGATATTATAGAGCAAACCCTTTGGTGTTGGAAGCAGCTTTTGCAACTTCCATGTGCCCACAATTGAGAGTTGTGTCTCAGGGAAGTACAATAGTGGAGTCCCTGCATTCTGTTACCCATTGGTCCTGAGCCTACCAAGCATACTTTCCTCTTCTGCCATCCAGACAGGGAACACCTTCACCCGATTATATTCCCATGCAAAATGTTAGGATCCCCTGTAATGGATTGCACTGAAAGAGCTATCCCAGATCAGTAAGTTGTTGGACATTTCTTTAAGTATCTTTTCTTTAAGTATTTTGTTAAAGATTACATAGAATGTGTAGATTTCTTCTAATAAAATGCCTATTTTTGCTATGTCAATCCTACCAAACTAGGAAATGGGATATCTTTCCATCTTGTGAGCTCTTCTTCAATTTCCATCTTTAAGGAAATAAAGTATTTGTCATTCAAATCTTCCAATTGCTTAATAGAGAAACCCCAATATATCTGGTGTTGTTTGTAGGTTTGTAAAGGTGCTGTTTCCCTTAATTCATTCTCTTTCCATCTGTCATTTGTATATATGGGAAGTAAAGATTTCTTAAGTTAATCCTGTAGTCATCCACCTCACTGAAGATGTTTATCAGCTATAGGTATTCCTTTTTATAGTACTATTGAATATGTATGGAGAGAAGGGACAACTGTGTCTTGTTCCAGATTTTAATACACTTATTTTGACTTTCTCTCCATTTAATTTGATATTCGCAGAGTTCTTGCTGGAAATTGCCTGTATTATGTTTTGATTCAGAATGTATCTCCAATCTCTGCTGTAGTTTTATCATGACGGGGTGTTGGATTTTGTCAAAAACTGTCATAGGATCTAGTGAGGTGACCATGTGAGGTTTTTTTTCAGTTAGTTTACATGGTGGATTACACTGATTAATTTTATATGTAGAAACATCCCTGTGTGTCTGTGATAAAGATATGCTTTATAGTTGGATAATTTTTTAATGTGTTCATTGATATGGTTTATGAGTATTAAGTGTATTTTCATGATCTGTTAATGATGTATATGGGTGTAAAACTCTTTTTCTTTGTTGAATCTTTGCATGGTTTGTATATTAGTGTAAATGTGGCTTCAAGTATTAGTTTGGCACTGTGCCTTCTGCTTTTATTTTAAGGAGTAATTTGAAGATTAAGGATTCAGAGCTAAAACATTCTGATTATAGGCTTTATTGGAGAGTCTTCTTTTGTCCTCTTGTATTTATTTGTGAGTTACAAGTTTGTTTGAATAGTTTATTAGATTTTATTTAACTTTTATGTGCAGGATCTATTGAGAAAGCATCCATATCTTTAAGATTTTCCAATTTTATGGAATCTAGTGATTTTTTTTTATAAATGTGGAAGCTCTTGTGTTAGGGCTATAGATGTTAGGAATTGGAATATTATCTTGGTGGGTTTTTCATTTAAGGAGTATGTTGTGTTCTTCCCCATCTCTTTCAATTAATTTTGGTTCAAATTCTATTGTATGGGATATTAGAATCTTTACACTAGCTTATTTTTCAGCATTTTCTTTGGAAACTATTTCCAAAACTTTTCTCTGAAGCAATATTTACTTTTGAGATTTAAATGTGTTTCTTGTATGCAACAGAAGGCTGGATCTATTTTAAAATCCATTCTGGTAGGCTCTTTTTTTTAAATTGAGAAACAGACCATTTATGATGAGGGGTGACAATTTCCATTGATTGTCAGGACTTGTTATTTTGTAATTATTTTTGAAATGTGTCTGTGTGTATGTGTGTGTGTGTATGTGTTTGTGTGTGTTTTTGTGTATGTGTGTGTGTTTATTGTATTGAATATGATATTCAGAGATAATTTAATTTCTGTGTTTTCTTGATTATAGCTAACTTCCTTTTGTTGATGTTTTTATTCTATTGCCTTCTGTATGGCAGGATTTGTACATAGGTATTGTTTGAATTTGGAATTCTCATGAAATATTTGATCTTCTCTATGTATGATAATTGACAGTTGTGTTGGGTATAGTAGTCTTGTGTAGCAACTATATTCCTTAGAGTCTGAAGTACTTCAATCTAGGCCCTATCTGCTCTCAGTGTCTCCAATGTGAAGTCAAATGTAATTCTAATTGCTTTTCCTCTTTATGTTATTTGATCTTTTTTCTCTTTCACCTTTTAGTATTCTTTCTTTGTTGAATATGTTTAATGTTTTGATTATTTTGTGGTAAGGGTTCTTTTCTAGTCTGGTTTCTTTGGTGTCCTATAAGCTTCTTGTAATTTTATAGGCCTAGTATTTTAGTTTTGGGAAGGTTTCTTCATGATTTTGTTGAAATTTTTATCTTTACTAATATTATGAGGTATCTATGGCCTCATATGTGATAGGAAACTATCTGATTTCCACACTATGTCTTCAGAACGTACATTAACTGCCTTGTAGAAAATTGAGATTGTACCTTAAAATTTACCTTCTCTTGGAAATTAGTTGTACGAAAACCTGTCAGCAGGCTTAGCAGCAAGTGCCATTGTTGCTGAGTCATTTCACTGCCTCTTGTCTGTTGAACACATCACTGTAGATGCTACGAACATTGATGATTATCGGCATCTGCAATGACCCATCTTTTACTAAGCCACACTTTCTTAGAATGAGGGCAAAATCTGTTCAAGATACCGGTATTCATGTAGTTGTAAAGATACCAGATAGTATCCCTGATGATACAACTGCAGGTGTAACAGCTCTTGTGGCTCCACAATAGTTGATTCCCATCATTAGATGCTTAAAATAAAAGTGGAGTTTATCTTTTGTATTATTGTTTCCCACTAATGACTTTATAATGTAATGGACATCCAAATTTCTGGAACTAAAAAAACACTGACTGCAATAGTAATAGAATACATTTACCATCAGATAACTGCAATTTGTGCAGGTTCCATATTTCCTGTATTCCTTAAATCTCTAATCACATCAGTTATATCTCCTTATTTGCATGTGAAGAAAAGAAATCAGGGAAATTGTCCTGTGGCATATCTTACCTTATAGATAAGTCAGATTGTTTCTGCACAATGATAAATAACTTGTTCCTTTATCACTATGTTTCTTATAAAGTATCAACTTGACACTTCCTTGCTTGATTCAATGGTTTGAGGAAACAAGATTCCATAGGCAACTCTACTCTGAATGAATCTCATCTCTAGGCATAGGGTATATTTGATGTCTCTCTTGAATGGCCAGATGGGGGCCCATGTGAGTCCAATCTAATATTCTTAAGGAGATTCATTCAATCTTTACAAAAAATAGCCAATGGTCAAGATTCACTGGACAGCTGAAGTCAATGTTGAGTATGCCTTCCAGCCATTATTTTCCCCATTAATGTAAACCTCCTCCTCAAGGTTATTTCTGATTATAGGTGGAAAAAGTATACTAAGGCCTCCTTGTAATCCATGATAGGGGCTGTAGTTCATAGAGTCCATGAAATGACTACGGGACATGTGTAATGTGATTTTTCCCTATAGAGGAATTCAAACTACAAACGGCGAAGAATACATGATAGATTGTTTCATGTAGGTAGTAGATGTACAAGAGAGCTTTTTCATTCCAGCATTATAAAAGGAACAATGACTGGTCTGTGGTAGATTGTCCCATGCAGTTACAACCATCAAAAGCTGCTCAAGATAGTGTAGGTATCACAAAGAATAGGAATCTGTCCAGGTATGCTTGATTGGCTCAAAGAGAACATCTTTGATTGCTAAACATGTGGATAGCAGCTGAACAGTAAATTTACTTCCATCTCCTGCTTCTAGTGAAAAATCTGAGCAAGTCATTACACAGGTACTTCATTTATCAGCAAAACAGAGGTTCCATGTACTCTGGTTCGTACAGAGTTGGTACAGGATATCTCCAAAGAACCAAGTCTCTGGTCTTTTTCAATGGACATCACTAAATATCTAAACAGTGAAGAGATAGCCTTTAGAATTTCAATTCTAAGGGCTGTGGAGTTGGGATGTCTCTTGGGTTAAGAATGAATTCCCCAAATGAAAATGCAGATTTCCTAAGAAATCAGAATAAAAACTCTCTTGAGTTTACACAAAATCTTTATGATCATATGAGTTTCTGAGGATGGATGTTGCTTTATGTAGTGATTGTGAGTGTTTGTGTCTTTGTTTATATCTGTGGGTTTCTTAGTGTTATGGAAGAAATAGTCAAACAAGTATGTGGTATGACTTGTCTAACTGCTAATTCTTGGAGAACAGCTCTTTTCTGAGTAGAACCAGAGGGCACAAGGGGTATATCTGGTAGAAAGGGAGATTGCAAGAGCTGGGGAGCATGGAAAGAGGGTGGAATGGGGTCTTGATGTATTATATTTCAAGAAAAAAAATGAAGTACTTAACAATATGTAGAATGAATGTGGTGCAAAAAGGGGGAATAATAACTAGAAAAAATTTCTTTCTGTGAACTCTTATACTAAAACTAGATTCTGGTGATGAATACAATTTGCTTGATCTGCAACAATGTTATATTTTACATAATAATTTCAGCTACAACAAAAAGAAGAAGAAACATACAGACACCAACTGCACTGAATTTCACCTTGCTACTTGGTACACTTCCACTAATAGAAGTGGGTGGGCTATATGGGCTTATGAGCAACTTTTTATTATTTGACTGGGAAGGAGATGAGTAAGGTAGAAGCACAAGAACTTTGTTATTGTGTAATCTGTTGGTGTTAGAAAAGAAATATATCTAAGAATCGATCAATATATTGAATGACATGGTAATGCATTCACTTGCTTTTTTGCTTTACTGCAATATTTATAGGTAAATGTGTGGTAGGAAAAAGAAATACATCTGAACTCATAGAGACTTATAGCCTGTGGATAAAGTAAAGAAGTATATACTGATGTTATGAGTAGGTGGGATTTTAGTAGCACTAAGAAAAGTTGTAGACCATGACAACTTGTGAGATCATGATGGTGGTATGGAAAACCCAGTGTGATTCTTCTGTTGCTTTATCATCTTGCCAACAAACATGAGGCAGCTGGAATGCAGTGATTTCTTTGGATATGTTACTTTCTCAATATTATTATCCTCTACAACCTTTCATTTCAGCATATGCTGGCAGTGATTATTTAAATCAAGCAATAGCCAAAGCCTTAGAAGCTATATTGGACCTGGCAGTAGAAACCAAGACAGAGATATTGATGACATATTCTATGGTCTTGAAAACACTTATCAGTATGATAGGAAATTAAAGATGTCCATAGCAGGGTGAGTTTTCCAATGTGTATATTTCTTCAAGATTGGAAGCTATTTCTTAAATTAGTTCCTGGTTAAGGAGATAAGTATGTACCTAGTAGGGCAAATGCACAATATCTTCTGTATGATGGCATCTAGAAGCCTGAATTCACAGTGTTATTACCATGTAGGAAGATTGATTGCATAGTGGCTCAAAGTTGAGACTGGATCATTATGGTCTCTGAGGTTCCTGTACCAATATCAATGTCAGGATATAGTTCTTGCATGCTTGCAAATCTTAATGCTACCTCTGGTCCCATTGGTTTTGTTTTTTGCGTCCTGGAGATTATTCCTCCTACGAATGGGATTTAAGCATTAAGATTGAGCCATTGCAAGTAGCTAGCAACTTAGTTGATTTGACAACAGAATCCGTTACAATTTAAATCCTACCTACATCCCAATTATTTAATCTGGGACACAAATCTCGTATCAGAATTGCCTAAGATAGTGAGTGGGTACTTTCATGGGGGTCATGTTGTAGGCAGATCAATTGTGCTTTTTGTTTTGCAGAAAGCCCAGGATGTAGCAATAGGTTCAATGCAGCATTGCATTCTAGATGAATTACTATGATGAGCCAAAATATTTTGCTCATGAAGTTTGCTGATTTTTTTTCTTGGTTTTCATATTAAATTTGATATGAAGGATGATGGCTCACTCTATGATGTCAATGTAATTTAATATATAATAAACCCTTTGTTTTATTCATTTTCCTGAAGCATGCAAAAGTCTAAAATACCAAGTAGATGCAAAAACCCAATCTAACAGGTTCCTTTCTCACAGTGTTTAGAATTGATGAAAAGGTTTAGCAGCCCAGTGTTAGTGTTCATATTAATCTCAGACAGAGATGGAAAAGTGGTCTAGCACTCAGGAGAAGAAATTCTGCAAAGCTGTGAGGTGAGAATAGTGTCCCCAGTGAAAGTGTTTACAGCTCTGAAAGGAAGATACTCTGGCAATTGGAACCAGGGACCAAAGAATTCTGAGGTGGAGATGTCCACAATGGAAAGGTATCCTTACATTTGGCACGCCAGGAACCAGATAGATTTCACAATTCTGAGGTAGGGAAGGTTTCTCTAATGGGAATAGACATCCTGACATTCAGGAAGCCAGGAACAAAAGTGAGACAAAGACCCCTGGAGCCATACCACTGAGGGAAGAGAGCAGATGGGAGACTATACCCAAGAGTGTACATTAGGGGCCTGGGAAAAGGGAAAATAAATTCCCATGGTTTTGTAAATCCAAAATCCAGTTGAAAATAAGACTGTTACAATTGAGCCAAATTTGAAGCAAGCAAGCTTCAATTATATTAACTAAATACTGACCAAGAAGGTAATCTCTGAACAGTACAATTCTGAGATACTCATAGTATGAAACTCTCACCTCTCTAAGAAATGCCCGAATCATTTACCCAAAATCATATAGTTTAAAACTTTATAAACATTAAGGCTATGCACTTCCCACCATGTCCAATCAGTGACAAGAATCTACCCTATGTACTCCCAATGTAGGATATTTCAACCTACAAGTGAACAGGCAGATCTGGAGCATGAAGCACATCCTGTGCAATAGGGTCAATTTGTGATCTACTAACTCCCTACCCAATAATCCAAGAGGTTATATCCTCGCATGAAGGAGATACAAGTCTATATTAGCTGTACAGCCCCACCTAGCATTCCAGGAGGTTATCTGTTTTTGTTTTAAAGATATTTTTGGCATAGTATCTAAAATTTAAAACATCACTTTTGCTCTTACAGTTTCAGTATTCCAAGAAGAAAACAGATACTTCATTGACAAAGACCTATTCAAGTTCCAAAGCTCTTCAAGTCATCAAATACCTTATTAGTGGGACACAAAAAATGCCCTAATTATTCACGGAGCTTTTCAGATGAAATGTTTTCTTTGTATATTTTACAATCACACAAAATTAACTTGTAGCAGCCTCTATTTTCGCATACATTGGTTATGATGTTTTCAGAAAAACCATGACCCAAGTCTTGGAAGTTGGACTGCAGTTGTCACTAGAACCTAAGGCACAGTTCACTGATACCATGTGCAGTGGATAAGCTCATCGAAGAGGTGTAGTGGTAAATGTCTTCTCTTCTAAGGATTGCAGCAATGAATAGAAATCTCATGGCCTCAGAGGTATCCACAGCAGGGTGAGTTTTACGTTGTGTACTATCTCTCAAAAGCTAAAGTTACGGTCTTAGAGTGTGGGTGTGTATACACGAGACTGTGTAGATATATCTATATCTTTGCTGTAAACAGAATTCAAACACTTAGTTTTTCTACAGATTTGCACCATGTTCATGTGGTTCACATCCAAATTTTTTTTCATTTGTTTTCATTTGAGTTGAAAAAGGGTGAGTAAGGCAGAAGCACAAGAGATGCTTTGGTCTCCAGTATTGCAGAGTGAGAACAGGAGAATTTAAATTATAGATAAGTTCCTAAATATCTATTCAATGGTAACTCAATTCTTTCACTTAAATTTGTGCATTATTGTATGCATAGTAGGTTAAATGTGTGTCAGTACATGTCAAAGAAGCTACCACACCTAGACAGTCTTGTGTACTTTGGAAAATGTTAGTAAGTATAAATTGATGGGTCATACGTGGGTGGGATTCCTGTGGCATGCGGACCTGTATCTGATGGTGATAGAGTATGAGATCATATTTGCCTAGCAACACAATGACATGCTCTGGGTCAAATATGGTCAGAAGAGGAATGGAGCTTTTGAGATGTAGTATTTCTTTTGCTCCTTTTACATTCCTAGGATAAATATTATAGGTGAAAAGCAGCAGGATATTTCTGGTGAAATATTGCCATAAATCATAGTTGTGTTGGTGAAGCACACACTGCTTTCTTTTCATTCCTTGCAATGAGGGCGGTCTGCTTCCTCAAACATGGCAATGGTCCATTATATCCTTGGGGATTTATGGTCTTTTGACTCCGTTAACCATTTACAACTTCTGAGGCATGCTAAACTCCAGAATTCTTGTCCTAGCTGGGATAAAATGAATGTTCCTACTGTCCTTTGTGGTTTTGTTTATCAGGAAAGCAAAACAGGAATCACAAAGGAGTGCATATAGGTCTTTGGAAAGGGTGGACTTGCCTGGGGTCCTATCTTGTCTTCCAAACAGAAAACTGAAGGATCCAAATTTTACATACCCCAAATCACTGTTCCAAGCTGCTTTCTCTGATCTCTACACTCTCTAAAAGCACATTTATTGGAATATACACCACAATATACATAATCCAACATTTCCAATCATCTGTCCTTCTTTTCATTCAAACATTCTTATTTCATTTTTCTTTTGTATATCCATGCCTCCTTAACGATTTCCCATTATCATTACTTTTTCACTCACTCTTATGTTTATTTCTTCATCATCTTTCATTTGCTTTTTTCATTCTTTATTTCCTTTTCTCTTTCTTTTTTCCTTTTTTGCCTTTTTAAATGTTTTCCATTAAGAGAGTTGTAATATTACACTTCATTCACCTACCTGTCAGACATTGTTTTTGAAACAGAAACTCATGTATATTACTACCACAAGGAGTTAGGAGCACCTTACCTTGATTTGCAGAGTAGACATCATGTACAGTTAAAAGATGCATATTATCCAAAAGTAGAATGATGTGTTATTTTTCATGGTGAAAATTACAGAACAGAGACCTCCATGCAGGGATAGCAAGGAACTTCTAAACCAATGAAATAGAAGCAGTATCTTTTTTGTGGCATACCTAGGATATAGGATGCCTTAAATAGTTGATTCAGTTTTAATCTGATGTTACTTAACTCCATCTTAGTCATGTTCCTCAGGAAGAATGCCAGGATCCAGATCAAGAAATCCCTTGAAACATCACTTTTAAGTCATTTGTTCCTCCTTGGCAAGTTGCTCCCTAATACCGGAGAAAGGATGTATACCAGAGGACCTAATTGTAATGTATGATAGAGACTGGAGTTCAGGAAGCTCACAAATTAGCTAGGGAGCATTCCTAACATGTTCTTCATGTAGATTTGAACGCAAGCCTCAGACGGTGAGGGAAAGAGAGTATGATATGTATGCTGTAGATGTAGATCAGCACCTCTTTTACTTATCCCCTTAAAGTTTAAACAAGAAACAAAGATTGTTATATAGTAGAGGCCTCATACAATCACAACTCTGAAGTGGAACCTATTATGACACAGGTTATATACTGCAATTATCACAGGCATGTGCTCCTATTTGTGTAATTTTCTATTCTTATTACTGAAAATATAAAATCATTAGTTAATTGTAATCAATGGTATGGAATGCAGGTAAAAATGTCCATGAAATGGCAAGTGACCATGCATACTGTGTATTTCCCCTAAAGTCAAAGCCTTGTCACAAAATATACAGAAGACATAGCAAACGGAATCGTGTATGTAGTTGATGTAGGACAGTACATCTATTACTTGTCCTCTTCTTTTAGAATAAAGAGTGAAGATTGGTCTACGGTGCATTCTCTTGCAGTCACAAACATCCTCAGGAGCCCAGAATAAAACTGGTTATCATGCAGTGATCACAGAATTGATGTCTATTCTTTAGTCTGCAAATTGTCTATTCTTATGTCAGAGAATATTGGCTGATATTGGCAACTATGTGAACAGCATCTGTTCAGTGAAATGAGTTACACAGCCTTCTCTTTGTGAGAACTCAGAGCAGGTAAAAATACATACAACTCTGTGTTAAACAACACAGTGGCATGAGCACCCACAGGTCAAAGGGCAGTGGTTGGGAGAGAGTATTCCGGGACTGTGCTACATGGGAGGGGGTAAGCCTGGGAGATAAAATTCCCAGTCCCTTTGAGAAGACCTTAAAATGTCTGTTCCTTTCCTCTGGATGTAAAAACCTGGATTATTCAAATTGTTCCCCTAACCCTTCTGTCTCTCTTTTTAGCAAAGAGGCACACAAGGAGCATTTAGTGAATTGCATGCTTGCATAATGGATTTGATGAACATATTGAGGGATAAACAAAGTATAATGGAATGTTGATGAAATTCATGCCAGTTTTCACAGCCCGTAAAATACACAGGTAGCTTAGATGTCAGCTAGTTTATCAGTACAAGACTAATTTATTTTTTAAAATATGATATCTGTTAAACAAAATTCATGTAGTTTTCTTTTAGTATGAATATTGTTTTCTCATCTATGTCGTAATTGTGGATTTTATTACCACTGTTTTGTTTTTTTTATGTAAAGGCATAAAATTTATTGCAAAATAATTCTATTGAGTAAAATAAATTTCATCCAGTAATTCCTCACTCCAGGTGCAACAATATCTTACTTTCACCAGTATGCTGGCTTCTCTGGATTCCTAGCAGATTTCACTTCTTGTTACTTTTTTTAGAGAAATTACTAATTTGAAGATTTAAAAAAAAGTTCCTTAAAATAAATAGTGATTCTGAAGCTAATTTATATAATTTGGTGTGTTCATTCAGTTTAACAAGAGTATAGAAGGTTATTTAAACAAGAGTATAAAACGTAAACTCAGTTAATCATTTTAACAAATTTATTGTTTATTTGTTACAAACCATATGATTTTTATTACTAGGGCAGATATAAACGAATGGTATTTACTAATTGCATTTTAGATCATTGATTTCTTCTTGTGATGTGAGCTTTTTTATTTTTTTTTAGGAAGAAGTACTTTAGGAACATTTTGAGGGGGGAAAAACAGACATAGTCTTTATGAATTTATCGAATGATGTTAACTTTATCTTTGCAAATAATATCTAGTATGAGCTATAAACATGTGTATTGATGAATTTCTGATTTAAATTTACCTACAAAAGGTAAAGTTTAATTTTTCTTGATTAATAAGAAACACTAAGATCCAGCCTGGGCCTAAATACATTGGAAAGAAGATTTGAGGTTTAGTCAGCCATTCTTAATTCCCATTATACTCAGGGATCAAACCTTAGAACCTGGATCCCTCACAGGTACACAAAGGTGCTTTAAGTTTTGACCTGTGTTCATTAGGAAGGATGAAGGGTGCGTCTTGATTTAGTTGCGTGCGTCTGGGTAATCGCCTGGGGAGAGGAAAGTGGTTGTGAAAGACATGGTGATAGCTTATAATGGAATTGCCTGGCAATGCCTAGGAGACTGACAGGGTAGGAATGCAAGCCCACTGCTTGGTAGGCAAAGAATCCGGAGACATGTAATGTTCCTCCTTTAGACCTGTCCTCCCCACAAAATGATCCTAGGCAGCCTGTCTCTTCAGGTGAAATTGGGTACTTAGTCCCTTATAGTCGCTGTTGTGGATGAAGTGTGACAGAATTCACCTGAACCCAGACAAAATGGTAGGTACAGGAACCAATCTGGATCAATGGGCAAGTAGATTTGAGGTTTTTGGTTCTTTCTCAACTTCTATCAGACTTTGGGCTCAGACCTAAGAAACTGGAGACCTCCCAGGTACACCCAGTAGCCTTGAGCTTTGCCCTTCCTTCATTGCAAGGCTATTGCCAGGTGGGAAAGCAGTTCTGGGTCTAGAGCCCAATTGAAATGGGAGGTTTTCTTCGGTGTGGTATCTGCTCAACATCCCATGTGACCAGACTTCTGTGACACAACCACCCAGCTTCCCTGCAGACCAGCTTTAACCTGAGGCTGCCATGACAGGCCTCTTTGATCTCAAAGCATGGATATCAGCAGGTTCAGTGAGTGTCAGCACACCCAATTCTTTCCTGACAGCCTTATTGGTTTTCCAGGTATGCAGAGTCTAGTAGAATTCACCAGGATCTCTGGGGAGGTCCAAGTCAAATTGTGCTGATGTACCACAAAAGGACAATGTCCAGTCCTTGATTTCCATATCCTTTTTTTGTTTGTTTCTGAGAATGCTACTCTGTGGTACAGATGACATCGGTTTTCTGCAGCATTCCTTAGGACCTATCCAACAACTTCTGTGTCCTCAGATTCCTTGAATTGAATGGACTGTCTCAGGTTAGAGAAAATGAGAAGCCTCCTTGTTCTGTGACCCACAGGTTCTTAGCTTATCACCCATTATCACCTATACCTGCACCCTTGCTCTGAGTCCTATTACCTACTGGCATGTGGATACAACCCTTCTCGAATCCCCTGTAGTGGACTGCAATTAAAAAGTCATCTATCCCCATGCCTTGTCTGTAAGGTAAGCTGCCAACATGGATTCTGTAGTCATTTTTAACCTTTCTGTTTTTGTTTTTTGTTTTTGTTTTTGTTTTGTTTTGTTATGTTTTGCTCAGGAAATGCCATAGAGAGTGGTTCCAGGCTCAAAGTACTTGACATTCGTTGTGTACTACTTTCATCAAGTGAAATTGATTTGCAGGTCTGCCAGGTGGTCCCTTTGTTTCAGTGGACATGGCCAGCACCATTAGCAGTATGTCTGGTCCTTGCTAGACAGGACTTTCTCAGATCTCCTGCTAACCTGTTGGCCCTGGAGATCTGTAGGGAAAAGCAGGCTCCATTTCGGCCTACCATAGAATGCCAGCACAACATGGTTTAGTTTGCTCCAACCAGGAAGCACAGCCTCTCCTGTCTTGAGGCTGCCACGTCAGGATTGTGAGTATTTCTTTGGAAGGGTCTCTGTATCTATGGTTTAATCTGGGTTGAAAAAGGGAACTTATCCCACATGCCAGTGTTCACTAGGATACCTACAATTGCACTAGCGTTTGGATGATGCTTACCAGTAGCCCACAAACGTCAACTCCAGGAATCACACAAGCTGACTATCGTCATTTCAAGTCTGTGCCCAGTTTGCCTGGGAAACAAATCCTGTATGGTCATATGTGTTTTATCCATTTTACTAACTCCCTAGCATCCTCATTCCCTTCTTTGCTAATCATTGTCTGTCTCCTCTTTGCTCTGACATTTTCTTCTTTGTCTTCATTTCATTAATATTTTTCAGAAATTACGATCTCTTTAAGCTTGGCTGCGGGTGGAGTTCAGGGATCCTGACTTGAGAGACAATATTTCTCTTCCAGTGCTATATCCCTATCACCTTTAAAGGGTTTGTACTGCCTTGGACATACGCATCCTCCTTAATGGTTAAAGGAGAAATTATTCCATGACATTCTTATGGCTCAGGATGAATCTTAGTAAAAGCAGTCATGTAGGGTGTACTGAAGAATGCCCCAAAATAGTGAGGCAAGGACTGCACTGGAGGCTGGTTAGGGCTCTCTGTTTCTCTGTTAACAATGCCCTCTGTTGTGATTCCTAACACCCATTCAGGAAGTATACTTGTGGATTCTCCTGATTTGGTCACCTTGCTTATTACCAAAGGAGAATACCTCGGGTTACGTGTTAAAGAGCACCTTTTGTTCTGCTCTCACCAGTCCATTGATAATTAGTTAGATGAGGCCCTAAAATTAACAGTTGATAGAAACAGGAGAATGCACCAGTATGCTTCCTGCATGGGTGTTGAGAATCACAACACAGGCAATTCTTAAGGGAGGACCATGGAGTCTAAACCTTCCTGTGGTTCACTCAATAAGAAGGTTCCTCAATTGCAGTGCCCTGAGACACTACATTCAATTCAAGGCACTAGGGAGTCCCAGAAATTGTTGGGCCTGTCCTAAGGAATGCTCCAGAAAACCCATGCCAATTTATTTTACAAAGTAGCATCATGAGAAACAAACAAAAAAGAATTTTAGTATCAGGGATTGGACATTGCCCATTTGTGGCACTTCAGCACATTTTGACTTGGACCTCCCCAGAGATCCTGTTGAATTCTATTTGGCTGAATTCATCTACCATCCCTGTCCCTGCCACAACCTCCACCTAGAACCCTACCCTCAAATCCAATGTGCAAGCCACCACAAACTCTCTGGTGTCCCCAGTAGCTAACTTTACCCAGAGAGCCATCCCATATGGATAAAGATATAGAACATTAAGTGTTTCTAAGCTGTTTGAGATTCCTCTTTTGTGAATTATTTGTTTAGATCTGCACCTCATTTTGAATTGTGTTATTTGTTTGGCTGACATCAAGTTTCTTGAAAATATTTTCTCATTCTGTAGGCTGCATTTTTGTCTTATTGACAATGGCTTTTTCCTTAAAGATGCCTTTCAGATTCATGAAGTCCCAATTGTCAATCTTTGATTATAGTTCATGAGCTGAGTTCTTTTCCAAAAGTTGTCTCCTGTGCCATTGTGCTCAATGTTATTCCGCATTTTGTCTTCTATCACATATTTGGTTTTATATTGAGACTTTTAATGCATTTGGACTTGAGTTTTGTGCACGATAGATATGGATCTATTTTCATTCTTCTACCTCCAGGCATCCAATTAAAACAGCAACATTTGTTCAAGAGGCTTTCTGTTTTACAATTTATGTTTCTGGAATTTTAGAAAAGATCAGGTGTACATAGATGAATATATATCTGGATCCTTGATTCAGTTCCATTGATCATCATGTTTGTTTTTAAGGAAAATCCATGTTCCTATTATTTCTATGGTTCTGTACATCTTAACATCAGGGAACTTGATACCTCCAGAAGTTCTTTTATTTTTTAAGATTACTTTTGTTATCTTATTTTTTTGTTTTTGTTTCATTTTCCATATGAAAGTGAGTATTGCCCTTATAAGGTCTGTAAAGAATTGTGTTGCAAATTGACAGGGATTTCACTGAATTTGTCGATTGCTTTTGGCAAAATGTATATTTTACTGTGTAAAGCCTACCAACCCTGGAGCATGGGATATCTTTCTACCTTCTAAAATCTTTTTCAATTTCCCTCTTCAAGGACTTAAACTTTTCTGACATTCAAGTCTTTAACCTGGTTGGTTAGAGTATCCCAAGATACCATATGTTATTTATAGGTATTGTGAGAGGTGTTGTTTCACTGATTTCTTTGTTGGTACATTTTTCATTTGTATATTGGAAGGCTATAGATTTTTTTTTTGAGTTGATCTTATAAGTAGCTGCTTCATTGAAGAAGTTTACAAGTTATAGGAGTTATCTGGTTGAGTTTGGGGGTAACTTACGCATACTATCATACCTTATATATGTACGTATATACATGTGTGTTTGTGTGTGTGTGTGTGTATACATATATATATATATATATATATATATATATATATATATATATATATATATATATATTTCTCACTTTCCAATACATATTCCCTTGATGTCCTTATTTTTTCTTACTCCTCTAGCTAGAACTTCAAATACTCTTTTGATTATGGATGAAGAGATGGGACAACCTTGCCTTGTTAATGATTTTAGAGTAATTCCTTTGTGTTAATCTCCCTTTAATTTGATATTCTCTGTTGGCTTGTTCTAAATTGTATTTATTATATTTAAGTGTTGCCTTTGTATCCCATATCTCTATAGATAATTTATCATAAAGAGGTGTTGGATTTAGTAAAAAAAATTATCACCATCTAGTGAGATGATCAGTTTTTTATGTCATAGAATTCTTTGAATGATTTACATATAGTTGACTACACAAGAAAACATATGACAGTTTGTTTTATATTTAATAACATATAAATAAGAGTTAGTGCTACTCACTAGAATCTTAGAGAAGGCCTGTTAATGAGGGTTCTTTCAAAGATGATAAATTTTCAAACTTTTGGTTTTGTGGAGATAACCTTCTATAAATCACTAGACAAGTGACTCCTTCCTATCAGGAGGTCCTAAAAGTTTTTTGATGCAGATAATATCAAAACAGTGGTCTGTATAGGGGCACTTGCCTGAAATATCACCACTTAAGAGGCAGAAACTGGAGGGCCATGAGTTCAAAGACTGGGTTATATGAGATCCTTTCACGAAATCAAACAAAACTTTACAAAATGCCATAAACAAGTAGAGAAACAGATATAGGAATGATTAACAACTTTGAATTGTATAAGGTATTTCTAGACACAACTGAGGTGGGAGTAAATTAACTAATGTGTGGGAACATGTGTATGGTTATGATCTAGTAGTGAAATATTTCTGACCTTGATGCTTGGATGCAGGTACAACTACTTAAAGAGCTGAGACAGAAAGCTCATTTCAAGCTAGAAGTTCATGATAATCCTGGATTCCATAGAGACCTTATCATTGAAAACATAAATTAATACTGTTGCTAACTTTATACCTTTAAGTAGGGAAAACATTCTCAGCTTCAGTTTTCTATTTGTTCTTTTAAAAAAATTAAATATTGTATAATTAAATTTATTATTATTTATTCCTCCTTATATTCCTCAATTAATTTGTTTATTTATTTCTCACATTGTTTCTCTTTTTACTCCTTGATAGACTTGGAACTAAATATGTAGGCAAGGGTTGCGTCAAACTGTGAAGATATCCAACTGCTTCTGCCTCCTGAGTGCTGAGATTAAAGTAGCATCTCAACAAACCCAGCAAGTTTCAGTTTTCTCAGAACACAATGGTATTACCCACCAGCTTTATAGAACTGTGGAGAGTAATCCATTAATCAATAGCCATTATTTCATGGAGGAATGAAGCATAAAGCTATTTGAAAATAGCAAACAGAGCAATGTTTCTTACACAAAGCATTTGAGGAATCCGTTGGCATATTTTAAAAGGGTGAATTGAATGGTCTTTACTTTTTCTTTTAAAAAAATGTGGAGCACTTAACGATTTTGCATGCCAGTCTTGCACAGGGGACATGCTCATCATCTCTGTATCATTCCAGTTTTAATATATGTGCTGCTAAATCATGCACTCTTTATTTTCTTTTAAAATTTCCTTCATGTAGGGTTAAACTGAACACCTGGCTATTGACTATGTTATGGAAGGAGATGTGATAATTTTTTGAAAATGATAGAGGGTCCACCAACAGCCTAACATTGAATTTGCCCCTTCCCCCACAGAATAACATAGCAGCTAGGATTGTTACTTGCAGATACAGAAATCTATTTAGTTCAATCCATCTTCCACACCCCATATTTAGCACCAGTGTTACTGGTGGCTTCACACAGGTACCGCAAAGGTCTGGATGCTGTCAGGGCATTTGATGCAAGTCACTGTTCTCTCAAAATGTCTTCTGTGTTAGGGAAGAATGCATTCTTTTGCCTCATTAGCACTTGCTCAGACCACACAGTATGACCTCCTTAGTGTCCAGTCCTGGCGACAGCAACAATTATCTTTTCCTTGTACCACTGGTAACTGGTTCTTATTGCTGAACTGTTTTGTTATCGGACTATCTGCAATTTGTACTATGAGGGAACTGGAAATACCGTTCTGAAGGGGCTTCTGATGTTTGGTAAGCTATGTTGTCTTAAGTCCACTAGATGGGCCTGAGGAAATCCTAACTATCTTCAGGAGTGGGAGAAAATTATAGTCTCTGGCATTGGGCAATTTGGGTTGCAGATAACTAATGTAAAACCATGTCTTGGGGTTTGGGTATTTCTGGGTCTTATGGTGTCCAGAAACTGGGACTGAGGTTACGGCATCCCTTCAGCCTTAGGCATCAGCCTTGATTGTGCAGTTCAGGGCTTCCACAGAATGTATAATACATATTCTATATTGTAGTCAAATGAGTATTATCCATTTAATTCCTTCCCTGCAATCCACCTTCTCTCCTGACTCTCTTAATCATACTCCTGTTGTGTCTGACTCATTTCTTGTACTTCCTTTACTGTTTTATTTTCCTTTTTCTTTCATAAGATGGGTCATCTTTGTGATTGAATACAGGTGGAGTACAGAGACACAGGCCTGTTGGAAGAGGTTTCTACTCCAGAACCCAAAGAGTTCTGGAGTGAGTGTCATGGTCATATTCATCCAGATTGTGTGTAGAGGAAGAGTAAGTAGCCAAACTCAATCTTCTGAAATCTTAATAGGTGTTAAAACTTTAATAGTACTGCCCAAAAGTGACCAGCCATGTACTGAACCATGGAGGCATGGTTTGACTCCCCTGTGTCTCCACTAATAATCCCCACAAACATTGTAATTCCCAAAACATGTGCAGCAGGCCTAATAATGGATTCTCCTGACTTGTTTACCTTTCTTCTTACCCAGGGAGTACACACATTGTCAAAGGTTGAAAAAACACTTTTTCTTACTCTACCCTGTCCAGTGCTATCAGTTCGAAGAATAATAAGAGAAGGCTCTAAAATTATCAGATGGCAGAGTCAGGGGTCAGTCTGTATTTGTGTATGTGCATTTGTGTCTATGTGTGTCTATGTAACTTTGTGCAATCATTCCTTTGAGTCTACTTGACAAGAATCTACTCCTCAAAGACTCCATCAGTATGGCAGCATCCAACTGAGCACAGATCAGAGGGTCTATTTTGGCCCTGGCCTGGATTCATAGGAAAGATTTGAGTTTAAGGTGTCCTTTCTCAATTCCCATGAAACTCATGTCTCAGACCTGAGAAGCTGGAGCCCTACCAGGTACACACAGCTGCCTTGATCATTGCCCTAAGTCAAATAGGATGGCTGAAAAATACTTGGTTTGGTTGGGTCTTGGTTGTATATTGGCATGAGGAGAATAAAGACGTTGTGAAAGACCTGATGATAGCTCATAATGGTTGCCTGGCAATGCCTAAGAGACTGACATGTTGGAGATCCAAGCACACTGCCTAGTAGGTAAGGTGGCAGGAGACATTGCCCTTTTCCATTGCAAGGCTTCTTCTGGCAAGAAGGGTAGCAGTTCAGTGTCTAGAGCAACATTGAATTGAGTTGTGATCTTTGGTGAGATATCTGCCCAACTTCCCATGTGACCATATTTCTGTGTCACCACCACACAGCTTTTGTATATCCCAGGTTTCATCTGAGGCTTTCTTTGTAGGCCTCCTTTACCTGGAAGTTAGGGTGTGAGGTGGTTTACCAAGTATCAGCACTCCCAATTCTTGCCTCTTAGCTCTAGTGATCTCCCAGATGGGCAGATTAAGAAGAATTCATCATAATCTCTCTGGAGTCTCACGTAGAAATGTCCTATCTGAGCCATAAGAGGGAAGTGTCCAGTCCCTAATGCCCAAGTCTGTTTTTTGTTTATTTCTGTGGACATTTTTGGCATGGGTTTCTGGAACATGCCTTAGGATGTATACATGACCTTCTTGGCCTCTCGGGTGCCCTGAATTGAGGAATTTCTCAGGGAATTGCAATTGAGGTACCCCTTGTTCCCAAACCCATAGTTCCTAAATCTACCACCCATTTCCAGTCATACTTTCCCTTCTGCCGAGAATCCACTTATCTATCTGCATGCCCGCAATGTTCCTAGCCTGTAAGTAATGCTGGCAACTTGGAGTCTGTAACTTTTTATTTCTTTTCTCAGTAAAGGTCATACAGTGTTGTTCCAGGGCTCAAGATACTTTACATTCTTGGTGCACTACTGTCACCAAGTAGAACTTTTTTTTCAGATACTACCAGCAGGTCCCTATTTTTCAGTGGACATTGCCAGCATTCTAAGCAGCACCTCTGTACCTTGTTAGACAGGACTGTCTCAGGTCCAGTGCAATCTTATTGGCCCTGGAATGTTGTGGGAAAAAGCATCATTTAGCTGATCCTCTTCCCACAAGGCTAAGTCCTGCCATAGTGCAGGCGCAGAACCACAGAATTTGGTTTGCTCTTAGATGGAAGCAACACATCCCAGATCTTGAGGCTGCTGTGTCTGTTAGGTTTGTGAGAATCACCTTGCAAGTGACTGTATATCTCTGGTTGAATCAGCATTGAGGAAGGAAAACATATTCCACATGCCAGTGTGAACAAGGTCATCCACAAACTACCTAGTTTTGGATGATGTTCACCTGTAGCTCACACAGCTCACTTCCAGGAACCACACATGCTTCAAATAATTTTTTTCATGTCTGTGACCAAATTGTCATTGCAACACAGCCATGATTGTCAAATGTGTTTTATCCATTATATTCTCTTCCTAAATTCTTCAATTTTGCTTGATTATCTTTTTCTACCTCCTATTCTCTTTGACTATCTTTTTCTTCTCTTCTTTAAATTTTTTCATCAAAAAATTGGGTTCTCTTAGAGTTTGGCTATGGCTGGAGTTCAGGATCAATGATGTGGGAGAAAGTATTCCAACGCCAAATCCATAGAACCCTAAAACTTGTCTGAGTTCCACCACCATGGATATATGCATCCTCTTTCTGTACACAGAGGGCAAGTAGCCCATGAAATTCTTTTGGCTCAGTATAACATATATGACTGCTATATCTATTTATAAGCAGTCATATAGAGTGTATTATGAAGTGCCCAAATGTGGCAGTGCAGGCACTGTACCATGAAGGCAGGGTAAGACACTCCATAGCTCTCTTAACATGCTTCCTGCTGTGATTCCCAACACCCATGCATTAAGCATATTTGTGGATTTTCTCATTTGTTCTCCTTACCTCTTTCCAAGGGAGAACACCCAGGTTGAAAGCTCAAAAAGCAATTTTCTCCTTCTCTTCCCTGTCCAATTATATCGTGTAGAAGAGTAGTTAATTATAAGAGGCTCAAAAATAAACAAATGAGAGAATCTGGGTCCAAGGAATACAGTGTGTGTGTGTGTGTCTGTGGCTATTTTCATTCTTCTCGAGTTCACTGTTGAGAAATCTTTGCCCCAGAAATCTCTGATAGTTCTAGAAATGATTATGTGGGTAAAAATCATAGTGGTCATGTCAGAGTTGTCTGGTAATGTCATGTTGTTTTGTATAGGATAGGACCTTTGGTGCTCCACCCCTCAGCACAAGCTCAAGTGAACATAATACCTGGATTTGCCCATGTAGTGCTGTGACCAGTTATGACTCAGTTAATGAGACCAGTTACATGGCAACAGTATGAAAGGTGAAAGGAACAGTTCTGTGCGGTGGCTGCCATGGCACTTCTGAGAACTCAGGGCAGTTACAGCCTGAGGGAGATCCCTTAACCGCAGCAGAGAAGCTGACTCCAGAAGGGTTGACAGAGAGGAGGAAATGGACAGTGAAATTGGGAATGTCTCTGTGAGGCATGAAAAATGGTCTTTTTCTAGGGCCCAATGTGGAAGTCTCACCCCATGGAGTTGGGAATCCACAGACTCTCAGCTCATGGAAGGAATGATACTTTTGAGATAGTAAAAATTATTTCCCAAGTGAACCTGGTATTTCATGTGTTTTCCCGACAAGCCCGCTTTCTCAGGATGAACTGACTATGATTGTACAGATGAGAGAGTAAAATAGATGGAGAGAGCAAAGTAAAGAAAGAGAGGAGACAGAGAGAGAGAGAAAGATGGAGAGACAAAAACAGAGACAGAGAGAGAGACAAGGAGAATCTTTGTGGTGCTGATGGGTGATTTTTGAGATTTTCCTATTTTTGCATGTAGCTTAGAAGTCAAAACCATTGTCACTTGCCACCCTACAGCCAGTTATTCCTGTTCCTTGATTGTAGGCCACAGGCGTGAAAGGAATAAGGGAACCACCTTAGAGTTTCCTATGAGGATGCAGGGCTGCAGATTGCTTCAGGCTTTCTGATTGCACAAATCCTGAATGTATCTTCTCCCTTGTATATATATTGTCCCATTGATTCCACTTGAATCTTTTCAAAGAGCTCTGAGTTTGATGTGTTCTTTGCCTTGGCCATAGGTAAGTGGGTGTCCACAGAAGGCACAGAATAATACAAACTGAGAGTGACCTGGGTATTTAGAGAAATAAAAGAAAACAAATTATTCTGAGTGGTTCCTGTTGGGATGTTTTTAGGCAGAGGAGAGGAGATAAGTTGGGACTGACTTGGAGATTGCTCATAATCATTGCCTGCCAATGCCTTGGCTGTGGAACCAAACAAATGGCATAATATGCAAGGTAACAGGTGATATATAATATTTCACCTTTTGACACATTCTTGTCCCCATAACAGGGTCCTGAACAACCTGTGTCTATAGGCGAAATATGGGTACATCCACCTTATCCCATATTGCAGGTTAGGTACCAGCCTGGTTTCATTGTCAAAAGATTTGAGGTTGTTGGTAGCCTTACACATCACCCATCAGCCTCAGTGCTTAGACATGAGCAAATGGATTCTCAAAGGTATACACAAAAGCCTCTGACTTTGTTCTTTGTCTATTACTGAGACTTCTTCTGCTAGGTAGAAAGGCAATTATGTGCCTAAGTACTGATTGAGGCAAGTAGTTGTATTTGCTGAGCCTTCTGCTTATCTTCCCTAGCATGAGGAGTTTGGTGAAACAACCACCTTACTGACTAAACACCACATGGCCTTCTAGGGAGGGCCTCCTTGGCAGGCTGCCTTGACATGGAAGCTTGTTTTTTCCAGGTTCACAAAGTGTCAACACACCCAAATCTGGAGTGGAAGCTTTAGTGATCACTAAGGTAGGTGGAGGCAAGGAAAATTCAGTAGGATCTCTGGGCACACCTAAGTTGGGATGTTTTGGTTAGGCTACAAGAGGGCAGTGTCCAGCCCTTGTTTCCTGAGTGTGTTTTTTTGCGTCTGAGACTACTCTACTGTGTTGCAGATTGGCATAGATATTCTAGATCATTCCCTTGGGAGTATAGGCCTTAACTTCTGGACCTCCCCAGCACCAAGATTTGAGTGGATTATCTCAGGACACTGCAGGTGAGGAGCTCCTGTTTTCTGCGTTCTGTGACCCACAGGTCCTGAATCTACCAAACATCCTCATCCTCACCCAACCCTGTCTGAAACGCCCTTAAATACCTGCATGCCCACAGAACCTGGAAGCATCCTCTGTTGTAGACTGCATTTAGAGATCCATTTCCACGCCATTCTTGGTGTATGAGTTTTGCTGCCTTTTGGAGTCTGGAGGTAACTGGTTTGTGTTGTATTTTTGCGCAGAAATGGAGAGTAGAAGTGGTCCCATGGCATGAATTATTTGGCATTTTTGTCCACAACTGTTGTTAAGTGAAATAGTTTTGCTGATCCTGCCAGCAGGTATCTGAGCATTCGTAAGGTGCTGCCAGCATCCTAAGCAGCACCTCTGGTCCTGGCTGGACAGGACTGGCTTAGGTCTCCTGCAGCCTTGTTGGCCTAAGTGAGGTGTGTGAGAAAGCAGGATCCAGGAGATCCTTGACCCTTGAGACTGAATCCTGCCCCACTGCAGGACAGGTGCTGTAAGGTTTCTCATGCAACAAGCAGGAAGCACAGCCTCCCAGTTATTAAGAAGAAACGTCTGTAGGAATTGTGAGGATGTCATACAAAAGACTCTACAACTGAGACTTCATCTGAATTTAGTCAGGGAAACTTATTCCACATGACAGGCACGGTTCATACTGTCACACACTGGCTCCTAAATTTCAGCTGAGCATCAACACTGGCACCTAGACTTCATTTTCAGACCCCAACACACTGCCAGCATCTCCTCTAAGCTGTGATCCGAATGTCAGGGCCACATACCCATTGTGGTCCTGTGAGTTTTATCCATTTCACTCATTCACTACCATCCTCATTTTCGCCTCTCTCCTCTCCTTCTGCCACTTCTTTGCTGTTTTTCTTTTCTTTCCTTTGAGTTCCCTTTTGAACTTGTCTGCAGGTATAGTTCATGAATTGAGACCTATCAGTTGTCAATCTAAGTTGCTTTGGAAGGACAGGTTTTTTTTAAGAGTGACCCTTTGGGGACACAAAAGTAAGCACAAGATCATGTAGGAATAATGTCTGGATTCATACTTGGATTCTTGTGAGTTCTTTTGGCTCAGTCATTTAAACTCAGGACATGAAAACAGTATTGAAGGTGACAGAAAGACTCCCTGGGAGTGACTGGTCTGGCACAACTGAGTACTCAAATCAGGTCCAGCTCGATGGACCTCCCTTTCAGCATCAGAGAGGCCACCTCAAAGATGTATGACAGAGAGGGAGAGATGGAAATCAATGTTGGTCTGTCTCCTGGAGGCAGGGAAAGTGGTCTTTTTAGGTGCTATCATCCCCATGGGGTTAAGCCTTTGTAGACTCTCAGCTCATGGAAGAAATGTTTCCAGTGAAATAGTGCAAAGCATTTCCTAGAGAACATAGTATTTCATCTGGTATCCAGACAGGCATATCTGCCCTGGATGCTCTGTCTATGAATGTATAAATAAGATAGGAAAATAGAGAGGCCAAGGAAGAAAGACATGTGATAGAAAGTGATAGGCAGATACATAGATTAGATAGATAGATAGATAGATAGATAGATAGATAGATAGATAGATAGATTGATAGATGATAGATAAAGATACAGAGACAGAGAGATATAATGAGAGGAAATTTCCTGTGAAATTGTTGGTATATTGCCTGCAACTTGGTGTTCAACTCCATTCTCTCGTATGACATCTCTTTAGCCTCTCACTTCTCTTTCTTTGTTCTAGACCAATGGAGAGAAAGGGTAAGGGAACCATGATAGTTTTTTTGTGAGTATGCCTTACTTTGGTATGAAGTTACTGTTTAGGGCAGGGGTGTGGTTGTGCTGCGGGCATCCTGGTGGGACCAGTTAGGCATATGTACTTTGTTTTGTGTCTAGATGCCAGTAGATCCACTTGAATCACTTCAAAGAGCTCTGAGTTACCTATTTGCATGCTTATACCTCAGACATCCAATTATACTAGCACCATTTGTTAAAGATGCTTTCTTTTGGTCATTGTATTTTTTTTGGCTTCTTTATATAAGATCAGATGTTCCTAGGCATCTGGATATATATCTGGATCCTTTATTCAGTTACATTGTTTGTCATGTGTGTTTTTGTGACAGTACCATTCAGTTTTTATTACTATTTTTCTGTAGTACAAATTGGGACCATGGATGTTGATACCTCTAGAAGTTCTTTTATTTTTTAAGATTATTTTAGCTATCATAAATTATTTTTTGGCTTTCCCGTATGAAGTTGTATAGTGTTCTTTTCATCTCTAGAAAGAATTGTATTGGAATTTTGATAGGGACTGCATTGAATCTTTAGATTACTTTTAGTGAAATGGCTATTTTTACTATGTTAATACTACCAAACCAAGAGAACCGGATATCTTTCCATCTTTTGAGATCTTCAGTTATCCTCTTCAAGGAAGTAAATTTTTTGTCATTCAAGTCTTTTACTTGCTTCGTTGCCCAAGATACCTTATGTCATTTGTAGCTATTGTGAAGAATATTGTTTATGTTATTTCTTTCTCTGTCCATTTGTCATTTACATATAAGAGGGCTACAGAACTTTTTGAAGTATTCTTGTATCCATTCACTTCACTGAAGTTATTTACTACCTATAGGAGTTCCCTAATCCAGTTTTTGAGGTCATTTATATAAAATATGATATCATCTGCAAATAAGGATATTTTGACTTTTTTATTTTGATTTATATCCCTTTGATCTTCTGTTGTCTTATTGATCTAGTTAGAACTTTAAGAACTATATTGAATATGTAAAAATGGAGAGAGTAGTCTGGTCTTGCTTCTGATTTTAATGGAATTGCATTGAGTTTCCCTCCATTTAATTTTCTATTGACTTGCTGTTAATTTTGTTTATTTTGATTCATTTTGGCCTTTGTATTCCCGGTCTTTCTAATGGGTTTATTACGAAGATTTTTTTGACTTCATCAAAAACTTTCTCACAATCAAGAGAGAGGATCATGTAGGTTTTTTTCTATCAGTTTGTTTATGCAGTGTATTCCTCTGACTGATTTTCATATGTTGAACCTTTGCTTCATCTCTGGGATGAAGCCTCCGCAATCATGGTGGATAATCTTTTAATTGTTTTCTTGGTTGTGGTTTGCGAGTATTTGCATCTATGTTCATGAGAACTATTGTCATATAATTCTTTTTCTTGGTTGAGACTGGGAGTTTTTGGTATTAGCATGACTGTGGCCTCATAGAATGAGTTTGTCAGAGATCATTCTGCATCTATTTTGAAAAATAACTTGAGGAATTTTGGTGTTAACTGTTTTTTAAATGTCTGATAATTCTGAGATTAAATCATCTAGCTCTAGCCATTTATTTATTCTAAATCCTTACTGACTTCTTTTATTTCCTTGAGAGTTACAGGTCTGTTTAAATTGTTTATCTGAACATGATTCAATTTTTGTAGGTGGTATCAATTGAGAAAACTGCCATTTTTTTTACGTTTTCTAGTTTTGTGTAGTACAGGTTTTTAAGGTATGAACTATTGATTCTTTGGATTTCCACAGTGTCTGTAGTTATATCTCCCTTTTTGTTTTTGACTTTATTGATTGGATATTCTCTCTCTGTCTTTTAATTAGATTGGCTAGGGGTTTGTCTATCTTGTTGATCTTGTGAAAGAACAAGCTCTTTTTTCATTGGTTCTTTGAATTGTTCTCTTTATTTCTATTTTATTGATTTGAGCACTCAATTTTATTAATTCTTTAAATCTACTTCTTTTCAGTGTACTTGCTTGTTTTTGTTCGAGGGCTTTCCGATATGCTTTTAATTTTCTAGTACATGAAATCTCCACTCTTTTCTGCTAAGCACTTTGTAGGACAAATTATCCCCTTATCATAGCTTTTATCACATATCATAAGTTTTGGCATGTTTTAGAGTTATAATCGTTGAATTCAAGAAACTCTATAATTTCTTCCTTTATTTCTGTCTTGACCAACTTGTCATTAAGTAGGGATTTGTTGAGTTTCCATAAATTTGTAGGGGCCTTCTGCTGTTGCTATTTTTGAGGTTAACTTTAGTCCATTGTGATCTGATAGCGTGGTCAGGGTTATTTCAATTTTCCTGTATTTATTGAGTCTTGCTTTCTTTCCAAGAATGTAGTGAATTGTTGAGAAGGTTTTGAGAGATGGTGAGAAAAAGATGTATTCTTTTGTGTGTGGATGAAATGTTCTCTAAATATCTGTTAGGTTCATTTAGTTTATAACATGTTAGTGCCAACACTCCTCAGTTATTTTTTGTATAGATGGCCTGTCAGTGGGTGAGAGTTGGGTATTGTAATCTCCCACTATCAGAGTGTGAGTGTCAATGTGTTTATTTCAATTTTGCATTGTTTCTTTTAAAATTGTTGGAGCCCTTGTGTTAGGGACAAAGGTGTGAAAAACTGCAATGTTATATTTGTGGATTTTTTGTTTAATGGGTATGAAGTGTCCTTCCCCATCTCTTCATATTAACTGTGATTTGATTTCTACTTTGGTGAATATTAGAATGGCCACACCAGCCTCTTATTCAGATCAATTATCTTGGTGAATTTTTTCCCAGGGCTTTCCTTTGAGGTAATATTTATCTTTGCGTTTGAGGTGTGTTTCCTATATGCAATGAAAGACTAGATTATGATTTCAAATCCATTGTATTAGTCTGTTACTTTTTGTTGGGTAATAGAGACCATGTTTTGAGGGATATTAATGACCACTGATACTTAGTTCCTCTTTTTCTGTAGTTATCGCTGGTGTGTTTGTATGTGTGTCCCTTCTATTGAGTTTGATGGTGTGATATTATTTATTTCCTATAATTCCCTGATTGTAGTTAATCTCCTTAGGTTGGAATTTTTATTCTAGTACTGTCTGTACGACAGGGTTTGTGGATAGGCAATATTAGAATTTAGATATAACATGAAAGTTATTGGTTCCTCTGTCTGTGATAATTCACAGTTTTCCTGGAAATTGTAGTCTGGGCTTACATCTGTATTCTCCTAGAATCTGTAGATTTTCTGTTTAGCGTTAGACATTAGTCATTAACATATCCATTAAGAAGTTAGGTGTAATTGTATTAGATTTGCTTTTGTATGTTATTTGCTGTTTTCTCTTGCAGCTTTTAGTATTCTTTGTATGTTTTGTATGTTTAGTGGTCTCATTTGTATGTGGCAAGAGGACTTGCTTTTCGGATCCAGGCTAACTGGTGTTTTGTAAGCTTCTTGTGCTTTTATAGGCATCTTGTTCTATTTTGTAAATTTTGTTCAACGATTTTGTAGACTTATATCTACAAATTTTGTGAGGTATCTAAGTCTTTTGTTTCTTTTCTTCACTTCTCTTAATGGCTGCCTCTATTGGGGAAGAAGGTAGCAGTTGAAGCTGTGCCTCCTATGAACAGTTTACTGAAGACTGATCTGTATATAGTGTTCCAGGGGGAAGAAGTCTTTCAACGTTGTCTCTGATTATAGGGATTTTTAGCCTATATTTGGCTAACCAAATATAGGAGGCTGGATGGTCCCAGTTTAGGACCATGTGTGTTAGTTAGGCCACATTGGTTCTGATCTGGCAGATTAGTGGGCATCTCATCTAACTGGGAGGGTGTACCCTAGTAGTTCTAGGAGCTTTCCTATTGCAGTCTCATGTCCCTGTGCCCCAGTCTTATAGAGCTAGACTATCATAAAGGGGAAATGATGATGTTCTGCAGTGGTCCTCTGTGTCATGGTGGACACATGGGATTGTTGTCACGGATTCAGAGCATCCAAGGTCCGCAGTAGTGAAGGGAGGAATCCAATCAGCAGCCTCAAAAGGAAACTGACATCTTGAGATCCGATTGTGAGGGAAAAGTCAGTTTTGCTCCACAGCAGAAACACAGATGGCAATGCAATGGCAGTTTGGTTGTGGTAGTGTCAACAAGCAATGAAACAAAGATCCCTGGAACATATCCACTGAGGGAATAGAGATAAGATGGGGTCTTACACCCATGAGTCTACATTAGTGTTTGGAAAAAGGTGAAATTTTGCCCCTAGTCTTGTAAATCCCAAATCTGGTTGATAATAAGACTATAACAACCAAATCAAATTTGAAGCAAGCAAGGTTTAAATAAATTAACTGAGTATTGGCCAAGAAGATAGACTCTAACAAGGACCATTCTGAAGTTCAGCTTTTCTCCTTCTTTCTACATTAAAGCTTGAACAAGAAATATTTTTCTATAGTGGAATCCCCATGCATTCACAACTCTGAAGTGAAGCCTGTGTTGACATAGGTTGTACTGTACAGAAGCATGTATTATCATTGGTAGAATTGTGTATTCTTGAGACTGAGCATATAAGATCTTTTGCTAATTGTAATCATTGTTAGGGGATAGTTGTTATACTTCCCATGAAGTAGTGATTGAGCTACATACTGTGTACTGTCCCTATAAATGAAGCCAAGCCTTAAAATATACAGAAAACCTGGTAAATCGTGTTATGTATGTAATTTATTAGGATAGCACACTTATTATTTGTCCCCTACATTTTTTCAAATAGGAACAAATGATCACTCTTTGATGTGTGCTTCATGCAATCACAACCATCAACATAGCTCAGAATAATATAGATTACAATGAACGGATCACAGAAGTAAGTATTTTCAATAGTTCATAAAATTGTATATTCTTCTGTCCAGCATACTGACTGAAACAGACTGCCAACTGTGTGATCAGCAGCTTATCAGTCAATTGAGTTAAATAGCCTTCTCCTGGTGAGAATTCATAGCAGGCCAAGATGTATACAATTCAGTATTTAGAAGTACATTAGGTCCTGGATTCTGGTTGTATAGGAGAGGGTGGTGGTGAGCAGAATGTCTAGAAGGAACAAAGAGTGTTGTCTTTTTCTATGGTCATTTTCAAAGATATCAATACTGAAGAGGCAACTTTTGCATTTTAGTCGTTAGATTGTCAAAAACTTCCTGTTTGGATATCAAAAGCTTTTCCCAAGTTAAACTAGCAATTTTCCAGGAAGGCAAACAAAAATATCTGTCTTTGGTGCCTTTGTTGGTGAATCAATGGAAGCATGGATATTTGTCAGCATCTATGTCATCTTATGTATCTTGTGTGTGTGTGTGTGTCTGTGTGTGTGTGCGTGTGTGTTTCTCAGTGTAGGTTTGTTTTTTTTCATTAAGAGATATTAGTAACACTATTTCCTCTACTGCTTTGCATCTTTCCACGGGTATTGGTTCTGCTATTTAAAAGAATATATTAAATAGAACATGTGACCTTTTGAGTTTGAAGATGCTGAAGGCAGTGTATAGATTGAAGTTCATCTCCAGTCTAGTTTCTGAATTATGTCTAAGAATTTATGAATCTGCTAGACTGGCAATGTAATACCTTCATTCACTTGTGTGCCTTACAGCACCCATTTTAACTAAATTGTTGGTAAGAGAAGTAAAAAGCAGTTAGAACTCAAAGATAGACTTGTGATTTTGGAAAACGTAAATAAGTTTATAATTAAATGTCATGAGTGAGTAGGAACAGTGTGGCTTTAGAAAGTTTACTAACTTGTTACCGTCTATGAGATCAGAATGGTTTACTCATGACACAAATGAGAATCTTATTATCGCCAGTCATACAGCCAACAGGAATGTAGAAGCTTAGATGCTGTGGTTTTTGTTTTTGTTCTTGATAAGTTTTGTTTAACTCAACATCAGTGTCTGCTACAACCTTTCATTTCAGCATATGTTGGTTTAAATAAAGCCATTGCTCATGTCTTGAAAGCTTGACTTCACATCTATAAGTTGATCAAAAAATTTTGGAGGATAAATCCTTGTTTCCTATGAATTGTCACTATGGAATGGAAACCTTGGTCTTCGGAGGTATCCACAATGTGTAAATTCTCCACTGGATATGTCTTCTCCAGGTTTTGAACTCATTTTTAGACTAAGCCTTAGTTGATGAATTAGGTGTTTTTCTCTAATGTGGCATCTTCTTAGCATTTTTGTTTGATCATTGTATTATTCTTTCATGCAATATTACATCATGACATCAGTTTTTTCCCTTCTACCAGTCCATGCTCTCTGCCCTCACAGATGTGCTGGTCTTTTATTTCCCATCAGAAAAGAATAGGTCTCACAAATATATCAACAGAATACAGTATAAAAATATGCAATAAGTCTAGGCGCAAACACTCAAATCAAGGATGGATTAGTCAAAAAAGTGTAGGTAAAATATCACAAGTGCAGGTAAAAGAATCAGAGAAACACTAACACTGCGGTTAAATTGTGACTGTCTGTGAGATCACAATGCTATCATGACAACTCCAGAAAAATTCTCATGATTCCTTGTCAAGCAGCCAACAGACAGGGAGCAATTGAGATGCTGTAGGTTTGTAGTTTTGTTGTTGTTGTTGTTTTGTTTGTATATTTTATACTCAAGTATATTTTATATTCCTCTATAATTGTGGAAGTTTATTTTTAGTTATATTTAAAATATTTTTTTGTGCACTGTTGGGTGAGGTGCAGCCTAGGTCTTGGTATTTTGTAGTGTCTGCCAGTGTTGGGTTTATGTGGGGGATGTTTGTTTGGTCATGCTCTGCATGTGCAATCAATAGAACACCTGAGGAATTCTATATCAATAAAAACACCTGAGCAGTGGCAGTCAGGTTTCCTTTGTTCAGCATGGTGCTTGCTATGACAGTGGTTCCCTCAGCTAAAGTCTGTCAGGGATTTCATCTATCATTATGCCACTTTGTTTTCCTAGGTGAGCTCACATGTCAATATACCGCTACACTCAACATTTCACCATATGTTGGTCCTTATGTCTTTGTGGATGGCAGGTTTTGAGACACTGTTGTTCACGGCATTCTTCTGTAACATCAGCAATGTAAATATGTATTACAATTGTGATGATGTGACATTGACAACCTAGGCCTGTGTCATCACAATTTGAGGAAAACTGTGATTCAATGGGGGATACAGCATCTTAATGTGGACACCATGACATCATCATCAATGTAAAATATATGTAATCATAATTAGAAAAGACTAGCATAATAATTGTGATGGAGTTAGATGAAAAAATGTAAATACACATCGCAATTTGGTGATGACATCATAATTGAGAGAAGTTTACATAATATTTGGGATGGTATGATAATATCAATTCAAGTATTTGATATCAAAATTGTAAGACAACGATTTGAAAATTGGAAGAATATGATACCATAATTTGGGTTATATGACATAACCAGTGTTAACAAATGAAATCTTATTGGTAAAAAACTGATAGCACAGTAACAATGTGACGTAATCTGTGTGAATGTGTGATATCATAATGAAAATGAACTGACATCATAATTAGATGGATGTTTTACCATCAATGTTAGAATATGTAATAATGATTGGATGAAATGGACACCATAATCATTATGACATGAGGTCGATGATCTAAATATATGACACCATGATAAAAAATGCATGAAAGCGTGGTTGGACAGAACAAACATCTTAATTTGGATGATGTGACAAAATTAATGCCAGAGAAGGTCATCATAATTGGAACATCATTGTAAGACTGATAATATAATGTGAATTTTCTGACAGCATGAATGTAAACATTTGTTATCACAAATGTAAGAAAATGACATAACAACTGTGATGTGACTTCAACAATATAAAGAAAGGAAATCAAAATAAGGAAGATATTTCTGCAAAAATAGAATGAAATTACACTATCAATTACACCTTGAGGATATGACATATTTTCATAATTGGAAGGAAATGATGTGATAATTGCAAAGAAATGACTTCTTTATGTGGATACTGTGACATCTGCATTGTAATAAGGGGGCTATGGCATGATATTCGGAAGTAACTTTCATCATAATCATAATGGTGTCAGATCAACATTGTAAGTATATGCTTCATACTCAGAACTGCTGAGGTCCAGCCTTGGTGACAGCAGAGCTTAAAGTCGATGGATAAAAGAGTGGTGCAGAAAGAATCAGATGCAGGACACCATTCAGTTTTTTTTATAAGAGACTGACAGAGAAAAAGCATATCTCAGTATGGCTTGACCTAATCTGAAAATTTGTGACTCTCAATGGCTTTATTTTTGCACAAAATCATTTGCTTTAAGACTTTGATCATTGATTACATATACTCTGGAAGTCATTTTTGTAAAGTCTTAATTGATAATATGAGCACATTAAAATCAACAAATCAGGCAAATAGCAAATTTTGTCAAAAATAAAAAGATAATATCATGATAAAATCAGTAGTGTTTAACTCAACAACTTTCTCCTTAAAATTGGTGTCATAAAGCCTTATGGTTAAAGAAATGCTTAAGAGGATGATCCTATTTGGGTTTGACTCTGTTTAAGTTGAACATAGACATAGTTGATTATAATGCTTGTTATTTGAAACAAATCTTTTTAACAAAAGTCACTTTTGACCCATGTTAAATTCTTCTTTCCTTTCTCTGTTCTGTTTAACATAAGACCACCATCCTTTCCTTTGATTCTTATAAAGCAAAAGCAGTCTACTGTTTGTCTTTCCATGCTCTCAGAAAAGTCCTGAAAGTCCTGATTTGACATGTTTGGTCAGGAGGACAGGCAGTTCATTGAGCTAAAATGTCCTTTTCTGTTAATCTGTCATGAACTCTTGTTTCAATACAATCCCTGTCTTTATTGCAGTCCTGTAAAGGTTAAAAGGACAGTAGGACTTCTAGAACTGCTTACTTTATTTTCAGGAACATACCAAGGCTTATAATTAAGTACATGATCTCTCTTTCTGCCCATATTAATTCTTTATTTCTGAAGCTGGACATGAAACCTGATGATCCAGCTACAGCTCATCAGCTTCTAGAATTTCTCTAGTTTGTTTCATCTTTCATAATTCTTCTTCCACCTCCTGATTTATGCTTACTAATATCATTTATTAATAATCTAAATGTATGCCTCAGTCCTAGACTCTATGGTAGACTCAAATTTCTGCATATTTGTATTTCCAAGGGTACAGCCATTAGTTTCATTTTTATTAACACCACCATTTGTTACAATATTCCAACTCTATCTTTTGCTGAGTGGCCTTTGACAGTAAAGAATATCAGTGGAAGGTGTTAGTGAATTTCTGTCAAGGGCAGTGAAGGGTCAATCAAGGTCATTCTAGCACTGGAACTTTTTGAAACAGAGATCTCACTACAATTGGCATCACCACTGAATGATATAACAGCGTAATTGAAAGGAACTGACATCATGAGTGGGTTGCTTGTGACACAATAAACAATATTTGTCATGAATTGGAATGAAATCACCTGATGATTGGAAGTATATGACATCATAATTTGTATTATGTGGCATCATCATTAATGTAAATATATGCCATCATAATTAGAAGAAATGAAATCATAATTGTAATGATGTGATATCAACACAGTAAATAAATGATATCTTAGTAAAAAGGTTATCACTGCATGAATGGACGGAATTGACATCACGATAGGAGTGATGTGTAACCGTAAACCTGAGGATGTGAAATCATAATTGAAAGGAAATATGAAAATTGGAAGGATATGACTTAATTTGGATTATGTACCATCGACAATATTCATAATAATCACAAGAAACTGAACTCATAAATGATACTGTGACATAAAAAATGTATATAAATGACATCTTATTTGAAAATAACTGATATAAACATAGGTTTATGAAAGATTATCAGTGTCGATAAATGACATCACAATTTGAAGAAACTGACATCAGATGATATGTTTATAATATAAATATAAGACATCATAAGCACATTACAAAATAATTGGATGAAACTTACATCATAATTGAGATGGCATAACAGCATCAAAATAAGTATGTAACATCACAATTGCAAGAAAAGTACATGATAAAAAGGATTTCACATCATATGTGAATTATGTGGCATCAATGTAAATGTATGACATCACAAGAAGGAAATGCTATATTTGTAAGGTATTGACATAATAAGGTTATTTGATATCAGCAGTGTAAATAAACATTATAATTCAAAGAAGCAGACATAATTCTGATGATGTGACATCAAATTGTAAATATACGACATACCTATTAAGGATGTGGAATGAACTGACATCATAACTGAGATGAAGTGCCACAATCAATGTAAGGAAGTGAAAGCATAATCGGGATAATATGACACCATTAAATTATGTATGTGATACCATAGTTAGAAAAAAATGATGTGATAATTGAAGAGACATGCCAACATAATTAGTATTATGTGACACAATCATAATATTGCATGCAATAAATATCATAAATATATGACAACATAATGAGAATGATATGATATTACATTTGGAAGGAACTGACAGCTTAATTGGGATATTATACTACCCTATCAATGTAAGAATGTGGCATCATAATTGGAAGCAAGTCATCTGATAATTGGCAGGACATGGCATCATAATGTGGGATTTGTACCATCATCAGAGTAAATATATCTCATCATAAATGAAAGAACTGACATAATTGCTAATTTGTAATATCAACAAGGTAAATATAAAATAATAAAGGGGTATCACAGGATATTTGCAAGGATCTTGTACCATAATTGATATGATATTCCATCAACAATGTGACATAATAAATAGAAGAAAGTGACAAAAATATGGAATAAAAAATATGTATATGTCATCAAAAATTATGGCACGGCCTAATAGGAAGGACAGACATCATAATAATGATGATGTGACATCAATGATATAAATAGATGACACCAAAATAGGAGAGTGAAAGCACAATTGGAAGAAGCAAACATCATAATCATGATATTACTTCAACACTATAAATATATGACTTCAGATAAAGAAGAATGCGAAAGCAAAATACCATCTGACATCAGCAATGTAAATTTATGACATCATAATAAGAATGAGGGAACTTTCATCATAATTCTGATGACATTATATTATCAAAGTTGATCTAGGACATCACAATTTGAAGAATATGAAATGATAATTGGAGGATAATACATCATTGTCAATGGCATTAAAAGATATCACGATTAGTAAAACTTGACAACAATTTTGACATGAATGTAGTAAATATATGACATTATAATTGGAAGATATTTACATAATAAAAGTCACATCATGATGTGACTACAGTCATGTAAATATAAGTACTTACAATATAAGCTGTATGACTAAATTTTAAGGAAACAACATAATAATTGTAAGGACAAACAACAATGTATATGTATGATATAATATGAATGATTTGACAGCAAAATTGTGATGACCTTACATCATAATTTGAATGATGTGAAACCATCAATATGACATGGAAACCTCACAATTGGAAGGAAATGATGTGCTATTGTAAGGATAAATCATCTTAATATGTATTATAATAGTATAATCAGTGTACATATGTCACCATATTTGGATGAAACTGACATCCTAATCGTGATATAACATTAACCATTTAAATATAGGACTCCTTATTATAAGAAGTCAAATCACAGTCAATATGATGTTATGTAAAAACATAGTATCATAATAAGAAATGACAGCATAATATGAAGGAACTGGCAACATGATTATGTGACACCATCAATGCAAGTATGTAAAATTTCAAGTTGTAGGAAATGATGGGATAATTGGAGGATATGAAATGATAATTGGAATTATGTGTCTTTGGCAGAGTAACTACATGACACCATAATTGAAAGAAAATGACATCATAATTGTGAAAAGTTTACATCAACAATGTAAATATATGACATCCCAATAAGGATGTAACATCAAATTTGGAAGGCTTTTACATCAAATAAGCATGATATGACATCTTCAATTTCAATATATGACAACATAATTGTAATAAACTGATACCATAATTAAGAGGATGTGATGTCAACAATGTAAATATATGACATCATAATAAAATATATGACAACACAAATGGAAAGAGCTGTCATCATTATTGAGATGTGAAACTATCATTGTTAAGGATGTTTGACCACAATTGGAAGGAAAATAATACGATAAATGGAAGAATAATATGGATTATGTAACATCATCACTGACAATATATGACACCATAATTGAAAGAAACCAACATCTTAATTCCAATGATATCATCAATGTAAACATACAAAATAATAAAAGAAGGGTATGGTAGCAAAATTGGAAGGAATTTATATCGTAATTGGCAGAATGTGACATTATTAAGGTAATTGTGTTATATCACAATTGGAAGGAAATGATGTGATTTTTAGAAAGATATGTAACATAATTTGGGTTCTGTGACATCATCTATGTCAGTATGAAATATAATGTGAAGAAACTACCATCATAATTGTGATAATGTGACATCAACATTGAGAATGTATAATAATATAATGAACAGAAAGTTACATACATGAGGTGATGTGATAAAAGCAAATCAATGAAAATATAGGCCATAGTAAAGGGAAGAAAATGTATGACATAATAACAGGAAGTATGTAACAGCATAATTTGAAATGACTGGCATCATAATTGTGGTGGTGTAATACCATCAACCTAAATATCTGACAAAACAAAAAGGAAAAGATGTGCTTATTGGAAGGATTTGACATTATAATCAGGATTATGTAGCAAAATAGTGTAAATAAATGACATAATAATTTATCGAAAACAAACACATAATCATGATGATGTGACAGCAAAGTAAATAAATGACATCATATTATGATGGGTTACTTGAATATTGGAAGGACATTACAGCATAGCTGAGATAATGTGATATCATCAATGTACATATAGAACAGCAAAATTGAAAAAACTGATATCATAATTGTTTTGATGTGATATCAACAATGTAAATATATGACATCATAACAAGAAGTATACAACAGGATATATGGAAGGACATCATAATCGTGAAGATGTGATACCTTCACCATAATTTGTGACCACACAATTAAAAGGGAGCTTAGGAAGCAAGTGACATGTCACAATAGGAAGCATGTGACACCATAATTGGCATTATGTGTCACCATCAATAGAAACTCATGATTTCATAAGTGGAACAAAGTAACACAAAAACTGGTGGATGTGAAACCAATAATAAGAGTACATGACATCTCAATAAAAATGACATGACAACATACTTGAAAGGGCATGAAATCATGATTTGCATGGTGTGACATCAAAATATCAATATGATATCAAAGTGTGAAGAAAATTACATCATTATTATTATGATGTAAGAACCATAATGTAATGTGTAAATATATAGGATCATCAAAAGAAGGATGTGATATCAGTTTTGGTTGACCAATTATATGGATGTGATGGAACAATTGCCAGGAACAGATGTGATAGTTGATATTACATGACAATATCAATGTAAAATATGATATCTTAATCAAAATAAACTGATATCATAAATAGGTTGATGTGACACCATCAATGCCAAAGAATGACATCATATTTGAAAGGAATAGACATCCCTTGAAACTGTATGTGTCAAATGTAAGCCTAAGAGAGCCTTCCTGTTAGGAATCCATTACCTAAATGCTTGGTTATGGCCATGGTCACTCAGTGTCATGACACTGTAATGGCAGCTGTACTGATCACCTTATTTTGTGGAGTAGAGTACACTGCAGCAGGATTTCTGGGCAGGTCTAAGTCATAATGTCCCTACTTGGCCACAAAGGAACAGATTCCAGTCCCTGTCCCAAAAGTCTATTTTTTATTTCTGAGTCCCCTCTGCTGTGTTACAGATTGCCATGTATTTACTGGAATATTCCTTTGGAATGCAGAAGCATTTTCTAAATTTTCTAGCACCCAGAATGGAGGAAAGTGTCTCATTGCAGTGTCAATGAGGACCCCATGGTCTATGATCCACAATTCATGAGGATAACAAGCATCCCTAACCATTTCCCTGCTCTAATCTCCACCTTGAATCCCTTCAACCACCTACAAACTACACCCAAACTGTCTTATATAGTCAGTAGCTGATTGCCCCTAGAGAACAATTCCAGATACATAAAGATGTTGAACATTTCTTTAAGTGTTTCTCAGCCATTTGAGGTTCCTCTTTTGTGAATTTTTTGTTTAGATATGCACCCCATTTGTAATTGAGTTATTTTTTTCTTGACATGTAGATTCTTGCATTTTTTATTTATTTTATATGTTAACTCTCTATTGGAAGTAGAGTTGGTCAATATCTTCTTATTATGTAGGCTTCTGTTTTGCCCTGTTGACAATGTCATTTTCCTTACAGAAGCTTTTCAGTTTCATGAGGTCCTCTTATTAATCTTTGTTCTTTGTTCCTGACCTTTCAATTTTCTGTTATAAAAGTTACGCCTGTTCCACTTCTCTCAAGACTATTCCGTAATTTCTCTTCAATCAGATTCAGTATATCTGGTTTTATATTGAGATCTTAGATTCATTTGGACTTGAGGTTTGCACTGAGTAATAGACATGGATCTATTAGCATTCTTCTACCTCAGACATCCAATTAGACCACCACCATTTGATAAAGCTGCTTTGTTTTTTGTAATTGTATTTTTCTGGATTCCTTATAAATGATTAGGTATCCATAGGTAAGTGGATATATATCTGTATCCTTTATTCCATTCCGTTGGTCAACATGTCTGGTTTTGTGCAAATACCATGCAGTCAATATTACTATGACTCTGTAGTACAGATTAAGATCAGGGATCTTGATACCTCTAGAAGTTCTTTTATTTTTCAGGATTTTTTCAATTATTCAATTTTTTTTGTTTGTACATATAAAGTAGTGTATTTCCCTTTTAATGTCTTTAAAGAAGTATATTGGTAGATTCATAGGGATTGCATTGAGTACTTAGATTACTTTTAGTACAGTGGCCATTATTTTATTAATCTTACCAACTCAGGAGCATGGGATTTCTTTCCATCTTTCGAGATTTTCAAATTCCCTGTTCAAGGACATAAAGATTTAGTCATTCAAAACTTTCACTTTCTTGGTTAGAGTTGCCAAAGATACCTTATGTTATTTGTAGCTATTGTGAAGAGTATTATTTCCTTTATTTCTTTCTCTCTCTCTTTGTCATGTATATTTGAGGAATACAGATATTTCTTGAGTTTATTTCTTAGCCAGTCTTTTCACTGAAGTTGTTTACCAGATATAGGAGTTCCCTGATACAGTTGTAGAGGTCATTCAGATATAATATCTCATCTGCAAAAAAGGATAATTTGACTGACCTTTTTATCCTCAGTTTCTCCATTAGATTTATTGTGAAGTGTTGATTGATATTATCAAAAGCTTTCTCACATTGTAGTGAGATGATCATGTAGCTTTTTTTCTATTAATTTGTTTATGCAGTGGATTACATTAACTTATTTTCTTCAATTGAGTCATCCATTTCTTTCTGGCATCAATGCTATTCAATCATGGAGAATAATCTTTTTAGTGTGTTCTTGGATGTGTTTTTGTGAGTATTTTACTGGTTTCATTTGCATCTATGTTCAAGAGTAAAATGGGCATATAATTCTATTTCTTTTTAATCTTTTTGATGTTTGGGTCTTTGCATGTCTCCAAAATATCCTTTAAAAACTTTTATTTCTGTATTTTTTTACATTGGTGAATTTCTGCATTTCTACATTGGAGATGATGTTTCCAATAAAAAAATGACACAAGTCCTGGATGCTAAATTATACCTCTCACTAGAATCCAAGGCAAGGTTCACTGGTAACATAGGCTGGAGTCTGTGGATATCTTCTCATGCAAGGTTTTCAACTTTGTATAGAAAGCTGAAGGCCTCTGAGGTATCGAGGACAAGATGAGTTTGACATTGTTTACTAGGTCTCACTAGCTATAGTTATTTCATACAATGGTTTCTGGGTGATGAGGTAAGTGGTTTTTCTACTGTAGCCTCTTTGAACTTCTAACTTCTAACTATGTTTCTTGGGTGCCTGGGTTCACAGTATCATTACCACCAGAGAAGACTGACTGCTTTATATGTCAAAATTAAATACGGCCAAGACCACAGCTTCGAATACTGCACTCTGTAAAATTCAGGAGTTACTATTCCACGTTGGGGGCATCTCAGCTCTGACATTGGCCCAGTGTCATTGACATTATACCTCAGGATTCTCTATCCTCATCCACCTCAGAATGGATTTCCATTCAGTTTTCATAATGTGTAAGAAATTAGGATTCACATGCCATTTTACTAGGCAGTATATCTTATCATTGAAAATAAGATTCTGTTCAAGGTATATAATGGAGCTTAAATTCAGTGAATCAGAAGAGTTTCCTTTGTCCACTTACACTGCCTATGTGGCATATCTAGGAAAACTGCCTCTTGGGATACCAGACCCATTTTTAATCTGGGGTCACTTCACTTCACATTGGTCAAGATTCATGGAGGAATGAAGTGATCACAGTTGAGTAAGCCTTCCAGGGGTCTTTTTTCCTCCTTGGTATGTCATGCTTCCCTCGTTGGCAAGCTACTCCCTATTTGCAGGTAGAAGAATGAGTAGCATGGGACCTAATATTAATCAGTTAAAGGTGTATGGAAATCCCTTGAAATCCCTTGAAAGTTAAACATGGGGCCATGATGACAGTCGAGGGTCCTATACCATGTACAAATCAGGATTTTGCCATTTCATTCGGGGATGTCTTCTCAGTCTTTGGTTCCAGTGTCAATGATATGTTCTTCAGGATCATCCAGCAAATAATGGAATTCAACTTATCTTTTCAAATGGGTTCTCTCATTGAGGTGGAGCCATTTTACCAGACATTGTCTGTGTTCCTTGGAAATGAGAATCCTATACAATCTTCAATCCTAAGTCCATTCCACTTACTCAACATGGGGATAATATATTTTTCAATCATTGCTTAAAAAGTGAGTGGGTTGACAGATACGAATCTTTGAATAGGCAGAAATTTGGTAAATTTGGCTCTTCAGAGGGCACATTAAATGGACCTAGGTTAAAAGCATATGATGTTGAAGGTGAAATAATGCCCTGATTCAGAATTGTGTTGGTGATACACTCACTACTTTCTTTCCTTTGGATTTGTTTTCAGGTTTTGCAGGGAGGGTGGTCTACTTCCTTCAGAACATGGCACTGGTTCCTTATAGCCTTTGGAATTTGAGGTACTGTGATTCTGGTGACCAGTGCAGTTTCCTGAGCCATGCAGAGGTCTATATTTCTTGTTCTAGCAGAGAGAAAAAGACAGTTCCAGGTGCCCATTGTGGCCATATTTAGCAGGGATGCATAATAGTAGTCACCCAGGAGTGCATATGGTGCTTTGCAAATGGGAACTTCTGGTCCCTTTCTTGTTTTCCTAGCAGAAAAAAATAAGAGATTCAAATTTAACAAAACCCCAATCACTGTTCCAAGCTTCCTTCCTTGTTCTCTATACACACTCACAGGACAGTTCTTGGCATGTACCCTTCTATCTACATGAAACAACATTCCTAATCATTTTTCCTACTTTCACTCATCCACTCATCCTCAATTCTTCTTTTCTACATCCATACCTCCTTATCATTTCCTATTTTTGCCTTTATTATATTATTATTATTTTCATAATTAATATATTATTTATTTTTTATTACTTATATTTATTTTTATATATTCATTTAGTTTATATATTTATTTATTTAATGAGTAAATATTATTTATTACATTTATATTTTATATATTCTTATTATTTTATTATTTTATCTTATTATTCATTCCTAATTAGATTTATTTCTTCATCCTTCATTTTGTTTTATTCTTCCCTTCTTATTTTTCTTTTGCATTTTAAATTAGAAGAGCTGTATGGTTACTCTTAGTCCAACTACCTGTCAGAAAATACTTTGAAAGCAAAACTTCAAATCCATTATTATTATAAGGAGTTGGGAGTACTGCACCTTGATTTGCAGACTAGGAATCTTTTATAATCAAAGATTTGTATCATCAGAAAGATGAATGTTATGTGAGTATTCATGCTGAAAATTATTGAACCAGAAACTTTCATACATTGATTAAAGGATATTACAAATCATTTAAATAAAAAGAATTTGCTTTTTTCAGGTTTCATTGCTTGTGTGGCTTATGTAGAAAACATGACTCCTGGAATAGTTGAATCAGTTTAAATCTGGTGTTACTTAACTCCAACTAGGTCAAGTTCCCCAGGATGAATACTATGATCCAGGTTGGGAAATGCTTTGAGCTATAATATTTTCATGTCATGTGTTCATTCTTTTTGGCAAGTTGCTCCCTGATTACAGTAGTAGAACGGGTATCATAGGACTTTATTGTAATCCATGGTAGAGTCTCAGAAATTAGCCTAGAATCACACATGTGTTCTTCCCCTGATTGGAATGCAAACCTTGGATTGTTTGGTGGTCAGGGAGTATATTTTTTTCTGTTGTAGATGAAGTTCAGCTCCTCCCCTTCTTGCCACCTTACAGCTTAAAAAAGAAAGATTGTTCTAAGTTGGAATACCCAATCACAATTCTGAACAGAAGCCCAGGTTGACACTGGTTGTACAATGTTAAGAAGCATGTATTGTCATTAGTACAATTGCCCATCTTATTGACTGAGCATATAAAATCATTGGCTAATTGTAATCATTGGTAGGGAATAGATGTTATAATTCCCATGAAATAGTGAGTAAGCAAACATAGTGTGTGCTTTTCCTAGAAAGGAAGCCAAGCCTCAAAATGTACAGAAAACCTGGTAAATGGTGTTAGGTATGTAATTTATTAGGATATCACTTTTATTACATGTCCACTCCTGTTTTTTAAAAAAAAAAGGAAAAATGATCGATCTTTGTTGTGGGCCCCATGCAATCACAACCATCAACCGAAGCTCAGAGTAATATAGGTTATAATGAATAGATCACAGAGCTAATTATTTTCTATAGTTGGAACAATTGTCTATTCTTGTGTCTAACATATTGATTGAAATAGACTGACATCTGTGTAAACAGCAGCTCATCAGTCAATTTATTTACATAGTCTGCTCCTGGTGAGAATACATAGCAGGCCAAAATGCATACAATTCACTGTTCAGCAGTACAGTAGGTCCTGGATTCTGGTTGAACAGGAGAGGGTGGTGGTGGGCAGAATTTCTAGAAGGAATCAAAATTGTTGTTCTTTTCTCTGGTCATTTCCCAAGATATGAATAGTAACAAGACAGCTTTTGCAGTTTGTTCCTTAGATGTTTGCATTTGAAAAGCTTTTCCCAAGGTAAAATGGCAATTTTCCTGAAATACACAAATAAATATCTGTTCTTGGTACCTGTGCTAGTGAATCAGTAGAAGTATGGAGATTTTTCAGCATGTATACCATCTTATGTATCTTATGTATGTGTGTGTGTGTGTGTGTGTGTGTGTGTATCTCAGTGTTGGTGTGTTTGTTCAGGATGAGATATTTGTAACCCTATATCCTCTAGTACTTTACATCTTTCCACTGTGTTTTGGTTCTTCTATTCAAAAGAACATACTAAAGAGAACCTGTGTCCTTTTGAGTTTGAAGGAGCTGAAGGCAGAACACAGATTGGTGTTCATCTCCATTCTAATGATATGAAAGCATGAATATCTGAAGTATGTCTAAGAATCTATGAATCTACTAGACTGGCAATGTAATACCTTCATTCACTTGTGTGCTTTTCAGCACCCATTTTACCTAAATTGTTGTTAAGAGAAGTAACAAGGAGTTAGATCTCAATGATAGACTTGTAATTTTGGAAAAACTATATAAGATTATAGTAAAGTATCATGACTGAGTGGGAACTGTGTGGCCCTAGAAAGTTTATTAACTTGTTTCTGTGTATGAGATCACAATGGGTTAGTCATGATATCAATAAGATTCTCATTATCCCCTTTCAAAGAGCCAACAGGAATGTAGTTGCTGATATGCTGTGGTTCTTGGGTTTATATTTGTTTTTGTTTTGTTTTACTCAAAATCAGTATCTGCTGCAACCTTTCATTTCAGTGTATGTTGTTTTAAATCAAGCCATTTCTTAAGTCTTGAAACCTTGATTTCACATCTGGAATTTGAACTAAACGTAGTAATGCCAGCTGGCACAGGTTACAGTTGTGTATAAGTTGATCAAAGAAATTTGGGGGATAAATTCTTGTTTCTTATGAATTGTAACTATGTAATGCAAACCTTGGGCTTCAGAGGTATCCACAGTGGCTTCTCCACTGCACATGTCTTCAGCAGATTTTGAACTCATTTCTTAAATTAGGCCTTGGTTGATGAGGTAGGTGTTTATCTCTAATATGATATCTTCTCAGCATTTTTTACTGTATTCTTGTCTCATGCAATAATACATCATGACATCAGGGTTTCTTTTCTGTCTACCCATCCATGCCATCTGCCCTCACAGATGCACTGGTCTTCTATTTCCCATCAGAAAACAACAGGTCTCACAAGGATATCAACAGAATACAGTATAAAAGTATACAATAAGACCAGGCACAACCATTCAAATCAAGATTGGATGAGTCAAACTAGTAGGAGTCAAAATATCTCAAGAGCAGGTAAAAAAATCAGAGACACCCAAACACCACAATTAAATTGTGACTGTGAGATCATGAAAGTTTCCAGATGACCCCAGAAAAATTCTTATGATTCCCTCTCATGCAACTAGAAGGCAGCAAGTAGTTGAGATGCTGTAGGTATGTAGTTCTGTTGTTGTTGTTGTTTTCTTTGTATATTTTATACTCAAATATATTTTATATTCCCCTGTAGTTGTGGACGTTTATTTTTAGTTATGTTTAAATAATTTTGTGCATTGTAGGGTGAGGGGCAGCCTAGGTTTTGGTGTTTTGTAGTGTCTGCAAGTGTTGGATTTATGTGGGGGATGCTTGTTTGGTCATGCTCTGCATGTGCAATCAGTAGAACAACTGAGGAATTCTATATCAATAAAAACACATGAGCAGTGTCAGTCAGGTTTCCTCTGTTCATCATGGTTCTTTTCATGACAGTGGTTTCCTCAGCTAAATTCTGGCAGGGATTTTGTCTATCATTATGCCACTTTGTTGGCCAAGTTGAACTCACATATCAACATACTGCTACACTCTATATTTCAAGATATGTTGGTTCTTATGTCCTTGGGGATTGAAGATCATGAGCCATTGTTGAACACTGCAGTCTTCTGTCACATCCACAATGTAAATATGTGATACAATTTTGATGACATGACACTGACACCTAGGCCTGCATCATCTCGATTAGAAGAAAAATGTGATTGAATGAAGGATAAGAGCGTCTTAATGTGGACAACATGACATCATCATCAATGTACAATATAAGTCATCAAAATTCGAAAAAACTGGCATAATAATTGGGATAGACTGATGGCAAAAATTGTAAATACACATCAAAATTTATAGAAGACATCATAATTGGGAGAAGTTTACATAATTTTTGGGATGGTATGACACTATCAATGCAATATGTGATATCAAAATTTGAAAACAATGATATAAGAATTGGTAGAATATGATATCATAATTTGGGAAAAATGACATCACCAGTGCTAAAATATGACATCTTTTTGGAAAGAAACTGACAGCATAGAAACAATGTGACATCATCCATGTGAGTATGTGATATCATTATGAAAAGGAACTGACATCATAGATAGAGGGATGTGTTAACATCAGTTTAAGAATATGCAATACTCATTGGATGAAATGGACACCATAATCATCTTGACATGAGGTCGATGATGTAAATATATGGCACCATAATAAAAAATACAAGAAAGAATGATTGGATAAAACAGACATCATAATTTGGATGATGTGACAAAGTTAATGGCAGAAAAGGTTATCATTATTGGAACAAATTATCTGATCATTGTAAAACTGTTATCATAATGTGGATTTCATGACATCATGAATGTAACCTTTTGTCATCACAATTGTAAGAAAATGACATCACATCTGTGATGTGACTTAAACCTTACAAAGAAAGGAAATCAAAATAAGGAAAATATTTCTGCAAACATGGAAGGAAATTACGCCATCAACCATCACCTTAAGGATGTGACATATTTTCGTAATTGGAAGGAAATCATGTGATAATTGCAAAGAAATGACTTCTTAATATGGATTCAGTGACAACAGCATTGTAACAAGGAGGGTATAGCATAATATTCAGAAAAAAACTGCCATCATAATCATAATGGTGTCAGTTGAACATTGTAAGTATATGCTATGATATTCAGAACTGCTGAGGTCCAGCCTTGGTGAGGGCAGAGCTTAAAATGGATAAATAAACGTGCGGTGAGGGAAGGATCAGATGCAGGACACCGTTCAGTTTTTTCATAAGAGACTGACAGAGAAAAAGCACATCTTGGTATGGCTTGATATTCTCACAATTTGTGACTGTCAAAGGCTGTGTTTTTACACAAAATCATTTTAGACTTTGATGATTGATTACATACCCTCTGGAAGTTATTTTTGTAAAGTTTTCCTTGATTATATAAATATATTGAAATCAAGAAATCAGGTAAATAGCAAATTTTGTCAAAACTAAAAGTTAACATTATGAGAAAATCAGTTTTCTTTAATTTAACATCTTTCTCCTTAAAATTGATGTCATAAAGCCTTTTGCTTAAAGAAATGCTAAAGAGGATGATGCTATTTGAGTCATCAGTTTAAGTTGAACATAGACTTAATAGATTATAATGCCTGTTACATCAAACATATCATTTTAACAATAGTCACTTTTGACCCTTGTTAAATTCGTCTTTCCTTTCTCTGTTCTGTTTAACATAAGACGACCATCCTTTCCTTTGATTCTTAAAAGCAAAAGCAGTCTGCTGTTTGTCTTTCATGCTATCAGAAAATTCCTGAAAGTCCTGATTGGACATGTTTGATCAGGAGGACAGGCTATTCTATGAGCTAAAATGTCCTTTTCTGTATCTCTGTCATGAACTCTTGTTTCAATACAATTCCTATCTTAATTGCAGTCCTGTAAAGGTTAAAAGGACATTAGGACTCTTAGAATTGCTTATTTTCAGGAACATACAAAGCTTATTATAAAGTACATGATCTCTCTCCCTGCCCATATGAATTCTTTATTTCTGAATCTGGATATGAAATCCTGATGATCCAGCTACAGATCAACAGCTTCAAGAATTTCTCTAGTTTGTTTCTTCTTTTATAATTCTTCTTCCACCTCCTGTTTTGTGCTTACTAATTTCATTTATTTATAATCTAAATGAATGTCTCAATCCTATACTCTAAGGAAAACTCAAATTTAAGCATATTTGTATTTCCCAAGGTACTGCCATTAGTTTCATTTTCATTAACACCAGCATTTCTTACATCATTCCAACTTTATCTTTTGGTGAGTTAGTTTTGTCAGTAAAGAATATCAATAGAAGGTGTTAGTGAATTTCTGTCAAAAGCAGTGAAGGGTCAATCAAGGTCATCCTAGCACTGGAACTTTGTGAAACAGAGCTCTCACTACAATTGGCATCACCACAAAAGGATGTAACAGCATAATAGAAAGGAACTAACATGATTGGGTTGCTTTTGATACAATAAACAGGATTTGTCATCATAATTGGAATAAAATCACCTGATGATTGGAAGTATATGACATCATAATGTGTAATATGTGACATCATCATTAATGTAAGTATATGCCACCATACGTAGAAGAAATGACATAATAAGTGTGATGATGTGACATCAACACTGTAAATAAATGATATCCTAGTAAGAAGGTTTTCACAGTATGAATAGAAGGAACTGACATCATAGTAGGGGTGACGTGTAACCATAAATTTGAAGAAGCGACATCATAATTGAAAGGAAATATGAAAATTGAAAGAATGTGATTTAATTTGGGTTATGTACTATTGGTAATGTTCATCATAATCAGAAGAAACTGACATCATAAATGATTCTGTGACACAAACAATGTAAATGTATGATATCATATTTGAAAATAACTTACATTGAAATCAGGTTTATGGGAGATTATCAGTGTCAATAAATGACATTACAATTTGAAGAAATTGACATCAGATAATATGTTAATAATGTAAATATATGATATCATAAGCACATGACAAAATAATTGGATGAAAGTGATATCATACTTGGGATGGTATAACAGCATCAGTATAAGTAAAATCACAATTGTAAGAAAAGTACATGATCATAAGGATTTCACATCATATGTGAATTCTGTGGCATGAATATAAAAATATGACATCATAAGAATGACATGCTATATTTGTAAGGTACTGACATCATAATTAAGGTGATTTGATATCATCAGTGTATATACACATCATTATAATTCAAAGAAGCTGACATAATTGATATGATGTGCCACAATTAATTCAAGAATGTGAAAGCATAATCGAGATACTATGACACTAGCAAACTATGTATGTGATATAATAGAAAGAAATAATGTGATAATTGGAGAGACATGCCAACATAATTAGAATTATGTGACACCATCATAATATTATCTGCAATAAATAACATAAATATATGACAATATATTGAGAATGATATGACATATTTGGAAGGAACTAACAGCTTAATTGGGATGTTATACCATCGTATCAAAGTAAGAATGTGACATCAAAATTGGAAACAAGTCACCTGATAATTGGAGGGACATGGCATCATAATGTGGATTATGTAACATCATCAGAGTAAATATATCTCATCATAAATGAAAGGAATTGACATAATTGCAAATTTGTAATATATACAAGGTAAATATAAAATAATAATTAAAAGGGTATCACAGGATATTTGCAAGGACCTTATACCATAATTGATATGATATACCACCATCAATGTGACATAAGTTAGAAGAAAGTGACAAAAATGTGGCATAAAAAATCTATATATGACTGAACATAAGAATGTCATTGAATTTTGAAGGTACTGACATAAATGGAAATACAGGGAATTATCAATGTCAATATATGACCTCATAATTTGAGGAAACTGTCATTACAATCACGAACACTTGATATAAACTACAGAACTATATGTCATCAAAAATTAAGGTACGGCATAATAGGAAGAACTGACATAATTATGATGATGTGACATCAATGATATAAATAGATGACACCAAAATAGGAGAGTGAAAGCATAATTGGAGGAAGCGAACATCATAATCATGATATTACTTCAACAGTATAAATATATGACCTCAGATAATGAAGACTATGAAAGAATAATCACCATATGACATTAACAATGTAAATATATGACATCATAATAAGAATGAGGGAACTTTCATCATAATTCTGATGACATGACATATTCAAAGTTGATCTGAGACATCACAATTTGAAGAATATGACATGATAATTGGAGGATAGGACATCATAATGCAGATTAGGTTACATCGTCAATGACATTAAAAGATATCTCGATTCTTAGAAACTGACGACAATTTTGACATGAATGTTGTAAATATATGACATCATAATTGAAAGATATTGACATCATAAAAGTCACATCATGATGTGACTACAGCCATATAAATATGTTATCATTATATGAGGTGTATGACAAAATTACAAGGATACCACATAGTTGTAGTGACAAATATCAACAATGTATATGCATGATATCATAATATGAATTATTAGACAGCCAAATTGAGAAGAACTTACATCACAATTTGAATGAATTGACACCGTCAATATGATGTGGTGACATCACAATTGGAAGTAAATGATGTGATATTGTAAGGGTAAAGCATCTTAATATTGATTATAATAGTATAATCAGTGTACATATGTCACCATAATTGGATGAAACTGACATCATAATCATGATTAGACATTAACCATGTAAATATAGGATTCCTTATCAGAAGAAAGCACATCACAGTCAATATGATGTTTAGCAAACAATATAAATATATGGCCTCATAATAAGAAATGACAGCATAATATCAAAGTGCTGTCAACATAATTATGTGACACCATCAATGCAAGTACGTGACATCTCAATTGATAGGAAATGATGTGATAATTGGAGGATATGAAATAATAATTGGAATTATGTGTCATTGGCAGAGTAACTTTATGACACCATAATTGGAATACACTAACATCATAATTGTGAAAAGTTTACATCAACAATGTAAATATATGACATCCCAATATGGAAGTGACATGAAATTTGGACGGAATTTACATCAAATTTGCATGATGTGACATTTTCAGTATCAATGTATGACAACATACATGGAATAAACTGATAGGATAATTAAGATGAATTGATGTCAAAAATGTAAATATATGACATAATAAAATATATGACAGCATAAATGGAAAGACCTGAAATTATTAATGAGATGTGACACCATCATTCTTAAGGATGTTCAACCACAATTGGAAGGAAATTGATGTGATAATTGGTAGAATAATATGGATCATGTACCATCATCACTGTCAATATATGACGCCATAATTGAAAGAAACCAATATCTTAATTCCAATGATATCTTCAATGTAAACATATTAAATAATAAAAGAAAGGTATTGCAGCAAAATTGGAAGGAAATGATTTCATAATTGGGAGGATGTTACATTATTAAAGTAAGTGTGTTATATCACAATTGGAAAGAAATGATGTGATATTTACAAAGAAAGGAAAACATAATTTGGGTTATGTGACATCATCTATATCAGTATATAGTACAATGTGAAGAAACTAACATCATAATTGTGATAATATGACATCAACAGTGAAAATATATAATAACATAAAAAACAAAAATTTACCTATATGGGGTGATGTGATAAAAGCATATCAATGAAAATATAGGCCAAAGTAAAGGGAAGAAAATGAATGAAATAATAACATGAAGTATGTAACAGCATAGTTTGAAATAACTGGCATCATAACTGCGACGCTGTAACACAATCAACCGAAATGTCTGACATAACTGAAAGGAAAAGATGTGCTTATTGGAAGTATATGACAGTATAATCAGGATTATGTAGCAAAATAATATTAATAATAGGCATCATAATTTATAGATTACAATGACATAATCCTGATGGTGTGACAGCAAGGTAAATATATGACATCATATTATTACAGATTACATGAATATTGGAAGGACATGACAGCATAGTTGGAATAATATAATATCATCAATGGACATATAGGACAGCAAAATTGAAAAAAACTGATATTGTAATTGATGTGATATCAACAATGTAAATATATGACATCATAGCAAGACGTATATAATAGGATATTTGAAGGACTTAATAATTGTAAGATATAATACCTTCAACATAATTTGTGACCACACAATTAAAAGGGAGCTTAGGAAGCAAGTGATATGTCACAAAAGGAAGCATGTGACACCATAATTGGGATTATGTGGCACCATCAATAGAAACTTATGAACTCATAAGTGTAACAAAGTAACACCAAAACCTGGTGGATGTGAAACCATTAATAAGAGTATATGACATCATAATAGGAATGACATGACAACATGTCATTGGAAGGGAATGAAATCATAATTTGCATGATGTGACATCAAAATATCAATATGATATCAATGTGTGAAGAAAGTTACATCATTATGATGATGATGTAACAACCATAATGTAATGTGTAAATATATGAGATCATCAAAAGAAGGATGTGATATCAGTTTTGAAGTACCAATTATAGGGATGTGATGCTATAATTGACAGGAACAACTGTCATAGTTGATATTAAGTAAAAATATCAATATAAAATATGATATCTTAGTCAACATAAACTGATACCATAAATAAGTTGATGAGACACCATCAGTGCCAATGTATGATATCATAGCTTGAAGGAACAGATATCCCTTGAAACTATATGTGTCAAATATTAGCCTAGGAGAGCCTTCTTGTCAGGATTCCTTTACATAGACTCTTGGTTGTGGCCATGGTCATTTAGCGTCATCATACCCAAGTCTATCGTGGCATCTTTAGAGATCACCTTGGTGTGTGAAATAGAGTAGACTGCAGCAGGATTTCTGGGCAGGTCCAAGTCAGAATGTCCTTGCTTGGCCACAGAGGGACAATTTCCAGTCCCTGCCCCAAAAGACTATTTTTTATTTCTGAATCCTCTCTGCTGTGCTAATGCTTGTCATGTGTTTTCTGGAGCATTCCTTTGGAATGAGGAAGCATTTTCTAAACCTCCTAGCACCTAGAATGGAAGAAAGTGTCTCATTGCAGTGTAATTGAGGACCCCTTGGTCTGTGCTCCACAAGTCCTGAGCGTAACATGCATGCCTAACCTTGAACCTGCTCTAACCTCCACCTTCAACCCCTTCAACCACATACAAGCAACACCCACACAACCTGTCTGATATATACTCAGTAGCTGATTGCCCCTAGAGAGGCATCCCAGATGCATAAAGATGTTGAACATTTCTTGAAGTGTTACTCATCCATTTGATATTCCTCTTTCGTGAATTTTTTGTTTAGATATGCCACCCAGTTTTAATTGGGTTATTTGTTTTTTTGATATGTAGAATCTTTCATTTTTTTATTTACTTTGTATGTTAACTCTCTATTGCAAATGGAGTTGATCAATATCTTCCCATTCTGTAGGCTTCTGTTTTGCCCTGTTGACAGTGTAATTTTCCTTACAGGAGCTTTTCAGTTTCATGAGGTTCTCATTAATCTTTGATCTTTGTTTCTGACCTTTCAGTGTTCTGTTAAAAAAGTTTACTCCTGTGCCACTTCTCTCAAGGCTATTGCTTACCTTCTCTTCAATCAGTTTCAGCATATATGATTTTACATTGAGAACTTAGATCCATTTGGATATGAGGTTTGTAATCAGTAAAAGATATCAATCTAATTGCATTCTTCTACCTCAGATATCCAATTAGACAGGCACCATTTGTTAAAGGTTCTTTCTTTTTCTCATTGGATTTTTCTCTCTTCTTTATAAATGATCAGGAATCCATAGGTGCGTGGATTTATACCTGTATCCTTCATCCCATTACATTGGTCATTATGTCTGTTTTTGTGCCAAAACCATGCTGTTTTTATTACTATGGCTCTGTAGTACAGATTAAAATCAGGGATCTTGATACCTCTAGAAGTTCTTTTATTTTTCAGGATTATTTTAGCTATCCAAAGTATTCTGTTTTTCCATTTGAAGTTTTGTATTACCTTTTTAATGTCTTTAAAGTACTATATTGGGATTTTGATAGGGATTGCATCGAGTCTTTAGATTACATTTAGTACCGTGGCCATTTTTACTATGTTAATCTTACCAACCAAGGTGAATGGGATATCTTTCCATCTTTTGAGGTTTTCAAATTCCCTCTTCCAGGACATAAAGATTTTGTCATTCAAGTCTTTCATTTGCCTCATTAGAGTTGTCCAAGATACCTTAAGTTATTTGTATCTATTGTGAAGAGTATTGTTTCTTTTATTTCTTTCTGTCTCTATTTGTCATTTGTATATAGGAGGGTTACAGATTTTTTTTCGTTTATCTTGTAGCCAACCTTTTCACTGAAGTTGCTGACCAGCTAAAAAGTTCCTAATCCAGTTTTTGATGACATTTATATATAATATCTCATCTGAAAATAAGGATAATTTGATTGTTTCCTTGTGAATTCATATCCCATTAATCTCCTTTTCTTGTCTCATTGTTTTTGCTAGAACTTTAAGTGTTGTATTCAGTATTTATAAATGGAGGCAACAGCCTGGTCTTCTCTCTGATTTTAGTGAAATTGCCTTGAATGTTCCTCTATTTAATTTGATGTTGTCAGTAGGATTGCTGTTATTTACCTTTATTATGATTTGGTATGGCCATTTTATACTAAATCTCACATGTGGTTTATTTTGAAGGGTTGCTTGATATTATCAAAAGCTTTCTCACTTTGTAGTGAGATGACCATGTATTTTTTCCTATTAATTTGTTTATGCAGTGATTTACATTGACTTATTTTCTTATATTGAACCATCTCTTTCCTCTGGGATCAAAGCTATTCAATAATAGTGAATAATTTTTAATGTGTTCTTGGATGTGCTTTGTGAGTATTTTATTGAGTTCATTTACATCTATGATCATGAGTGAGATTGGCATATAATTCTGTTTCTTTTTGAATCTTTATGATGTTTGGGTATTCACATGACTGTGACCTCGTAGAATGAGTTTGGAAAAGTTCATTCTCCATCTTTTTTGAAGAGTAACTTGAGAAATTTTGGTGTTCCTTCTTTTTTGAATGTCTGATATAATTCTTACCTATGGTCATCTGGCCATGGCTTTTTATTGATTGTGAGTCCTGTACTGGCTTTCTCATTTCCTTGAGAGTTACACTTTTGTTTATGTTGTTTTATCCTGCTTTTTCTTTGTGGTTTGGTGAATTGGATATTTTCTGTCTGTCTTTAAATTATTTTGGCTATGGGTTTGTCTACCTTCCTGATTTTCTCAAGCAACCAGCTCTTTGTTTCATTGATTCTAAGAATTGTTCTCTTTGTTTCTATTTTATTGATTTCACCCATCAGTTTGATTAATTCTTGATGTTTTCTTCTTCTGTGAATGCTTGCTTCTTTTTGTTCTAGGGCTTTCAGAGCTTCTCTTAAGTTGCTAGTATATGAATTCTCCACTCTTTTCTTGTAGGCACTTTGTGCTATCAATTTTCCAATTACCATAGTTTTTTCATGTAACATAAGTTTGGATAATTTTTAGAATCATTTTCATTGAATTCAAGAAAGTATCTAATTTCTTTCTTTTTTGTGTCTTGACACAGTTGTCATTTAGTAGAGAGTTGTTGAGTTTCCATGAAATTGTTGGCCTTCTACTGTTGCTGTTCTTGAAGTTGAGCATTGATCCATCCTGATCTGATAGAATGCAGGGGTTTTTTTAGTTTTCCTGTATTTATTGAGGTTTGCATTTTTTCAAAGAATGTGGTCAGTTATGGAGAAGGTTTTGTAAGATGGTGAGAAAAAGATGTTTCCTTTTTGTGGGGGTAAAATGCTCTGTAAATGTGTGTTAAGTCCATTTATTTTATAACATTTGTTAATGCCAATATTTCTCACGTATTTTTTGTATGGATGGTCTGACAGTTGGTGAGAGTGGAGTATTGAAATCTCCTAGTATTGGAGTGTTAAGGTCAATGTGTTTATTTAAATTTTGCATTGATGGTTTACAAATTTTGGAGCCCTCATGTTAGGGATGGAAGTGTGAAGAATTGCAATGTCATCTTAGTGGATTTTTTTTTTAATGGGTATGAAATGTCCTTCCCTATCTCTTCTGATTAATTTTGGTTTGGAGTTTACTATGATGGCTATTAGAATGGCTACAACAACTTATTTTTTAGGTCCATTCTCTTGGAGAAACTATTCCTAATGCTTTACTCCTAGGTAATGTTTATCTTTGAGGTCATGGTATGATTCTTGTATACAGCAGGAATCAGGATTCTGTTTTCAAATCCATTCTGTCAGTCTGTTACTTATTGTTGGGAAATGGAGACCATTAATCTTAAGGGATATCTATGACCAGCACTTGTTAATTCCTGTTATTTTGTAGTTATTTTTTATGTGGGGGAGTGTGTGTGTGTGTGTGTGTGTGTGTGTGTGTGTGTGTGTCCCTTCTGTTGGGTATAATAATGTGAGATCATTTGTTTCCTGTGATTTCCTGATTGTAATTAGACTCCTTGGATTGGAGTTTGCATTCTATTACCTTCTGTTGGGCAGTATTTGTAACTACATCTTGTATAAATTTGGATTTATCATGAAATATTTCCGTTTCTCTGACTATGATAATTGAAAGTTTTGCTGGGAACGATAGTCTGGGCTGTCACCAGTGTTCCCTTAGACTCTGTAGTTTTTCTGTTTAGGGTTAGTTTTTAAGGTATCCATTAAGAAGTTAGGTGTAATTCTAATAAGTTTGCTTCTTTATGTGATTTGTTTTTTTTCTCTTGTGGATATGAGCATTCTTTGGTTGTTGATTATGTTCAGTAGTTTCATTTTTGTGTGGCAATGAGACTTGCTTTTCTGGTCCCATCTAATTCATGTTCTATAAGCTTCTTGTACTTTTATAGGCATCTCTCTGTTTATATTTGAGAAATTCTTTACAATGATTTTCTTGAATTTTTTATATCTACAAATTTTGTGAAGTATCTATGTCCTGATATGTAGTAGCCAAAGAGTCTACCACCTGTGCTAAGTCTGTACAAAATTGAGTTTGTGTCTTGAAATGTGTGTAGTTTGGGAAATTATTTTTAAATATCCTCTCATTAAGATTAGCTTGAAGTGCCTTCTTTGTTGAGACAATATACTGGTCATTGTCTGAGGGACACCTCCCTTTAGATGTGCTGACATTGGTGAGGGTCTGCAGCTGCACTGACTCATCTCTTACCAAGCCAAACTATATGAATTTGAGGGCCAAATCTGTTGGAAGTACAGGCACTCATGTTGTTTTACATATACCAGATAACAGCCCAAATAATGCAGCTAAAAGACAACAAATACTTCTCTACAACGTTTAATTCCCATGTTTAGATGCTGAAAATAGAAGTGGAATTTACGTTGCTATCACATCTTCTCACTAATGACTTCATAATGAAATAAGTACCAAAAATTCTGGAGCTTAAAAACAATGAGTTCACAGTAATTGAATAGTATTTCTTGTCATAATCATGTGACACAGAGTCATATACGGAGCATGGCTATAAATCCAACATAAAGTCACCAAATGAGATAGATGGACAAAGGACCTTAGGTATACAAATAGACTGAAATGGGAGATTTTTTTCAATTTAAAAATATGACGCAAGTTTTTAAGAGTTTGGAAATATTTATTTATTATTTCATTATCATCGTTTTATTATTTATCTTTTTAGCAAGATTTTATGTATTCAAGGTTGGTCTTGAGCTTATTTTTTAACTAAGGCTGGTCTTGAATCCTCACCTTTTTAGTCTGCCTTTCCAGTCCTACAGTTAATTGTATGTACCACCATGCCTAGTCTGTGTAGTCCTGGCCATCAAACCCATAGTTTCTGTGAATACTAGGTCTGCCATGAACTACGTGAACAGCCCAAATTAGTGGATTTTTCTCTTTTTTATGAATTGACTTTTTGTTTTTGTGTATGAGTCTCAGTGAGCATATGCCATATTTATGAGATTAAAGAGACCAGTAGAGAGCTTCAGAATACTTGTAGCTGGAGTTACAAGCAATTGAAAGCCAAACATTGTTGGTGACAGGTACTAAACTTGGGTCTTCAAGTCAAACAGAAAGTATTCTTATAGAAACAAGTAACCTTTCTTGTCCTAGCTTCTGAGTCTTGATGCACGAAGTTTACTGGATAATAAAACTGTAGCATGGCTTTAAATGTGAGCCAAATGAACATTACACCAAACGTCATTTATCTTATGTGGTTGATAGTGATTTTTTGTTATCTAGTTTGTTCTAAACTGGAAATAAAATTTTAAAGCTAGCCAAATGTTCCAAGTCAGAGAATTGGGGTGTAATAGGGGCAGGAGGGAAGTTTTCTTAAGCTGACTAGATCTTTCCATGGTACCAAGCATGCTCTAAATGAAACACAGGTTTGTTAAGTTAGGCATTTTGCAGAAATAATTCAAGGCAATAGAAGAAGGCAGGTTGTGAAATACATATAATAAATATTTTCATCAATTGAATAAGGTTGGCCACACCTAGGAATTACAATTAAACTTCATTAATGACCACGTGGGTAACAAAGAGTTGGTTATTGTGCTAATATGGACCTTTGTATTCTGTATACTGAAAGTGTCTCTGTATCAAATTACTACATCAGAGAAGATTATTGAAATATTTTCAGGCTATAGAGATGGCCCAGGAGTTGAGAGCACTATGTAGTCCTCCAGAAGACCATATCCTAGCTCCTGTGTACATATATGTACAAAAAAACATGTATAACCATATAAAACCCACACACACACACAAGATTGGACTGAGGATATTTGGTTGTGTTGGTCAAAACTTGCTGTGTTCTCTGCATATCTCAAAACATTTTCATCTTCAAGCTGTTGACTGAAAATGCCATTTTGGAAGGTGTCCTTTCAGTCCTTTATAATGCATTCTGTCACTCAGAAGTTCTTAATTTTCTTTCTTCTTTGTATGAATATTTCACCTCCACTTATTTCAGTATATGCACTTGCTTCTCTGCACTAGGCTGTTTTGGAGAAGAAAGGCCAGTCTGAGACTTAGAAATATTATTCCTGGCATGTACTGCCTATCTCTCCTTTTACACTGGGACTACTTTTAAAATAAAATATTAGGCATTATGACATTTAACATCTAAAATTCTGAGCACCGTTTACAATTAAAACAATGCCTTCTTTTATACACTGAATTTTATTAGCACACCTAGTAAAAGTAACAATCTTCTTTTACCAGCATCTACTACTCAGGCTATATTCAAATTCTGTGATAGTCTTAAAAATTCTTTAGAAGAGTGGTTGAATTATTTAAGAAGGACCTGAAAAGTTGTGTACCTAACCCTTTCATTTGATATACCATCTCTCAATGTAGCACTGAATGGCCTGTAATTGACTATGTAGAATAGACTGCCCTCATACTCACAAATCCTTCTCCCTCTACATCCTGGGTTTTCTGATTAAAATAATTGGCCACCACACCTGGCTATATGTCATTAGGACTCTTAAATCTCAGTTTCTCAGACTCAGTCATATGCTACCTCTAATGAATCTAATGAAACCCTGGATGGTCTCATACTCACTCTCTTGCTGAAGATAATTTTGAATTCCTGATTTCTACATTTATCTCTATGTTACTGGAATCCATGCAAATTCAATCTAGCCTTGGACCCTTAAATATCTTCACATAAGTATTTCTGTTGTTCCTTTAATGCCATTGAAAAGAAATCAGGGAAATTGTCCTGTGGCGGACGCTATCTTCTGACTTAGTCTGATTGTTCCTGCACAATGGTATAAACTAGTTCCTTATCCTCTGTGTTTCTTAGAAAGTGTCAGTTTTAAACTGCCCTGCTGGATTCGTTGGCTTGGGGAAACAAAGTGTTCATAGGTAACTCCATTCTGAACGATTCAAATCAGTAGGCAAACAGTTTCTTTTATGCCTTTCTTGATTGGCCTGATGGGTGCCCATGTAGAGAATCCAATCCAATATTCTTAAAGACATTTATTCACCTTTATGTCCTTTACCATGACAACCATGTTCAAGATTCCCAGGAGGATAGCTGCAGTGAATGTTGTAAAAATTTTCCAGCCATCGTTTTCATTGTTAATTCAACTGTCCTTCTCAAGGTGATTTCTGATCAGAGGTGGAAGAAGTAGCCTAAGGCCAAATTGTATTCCATGATACGGCCTGTAATTCAGAGAGACCATGAAGTGGCTAGGGGACATGTGTTCTGTGTTCTTTTCATAGAGTGGAATCTAACTTCCAAAAGTGCAGTCTACATGACAGAGTGTGCCACATATGTAGTAGATGCACAACTGAACATCTACTTTTCCCCTTCCATTTTAATACAAATCATAATGATTCGTCTGTAGTGGACTGTCCCTTGAAGTCACAACCATCAACAAGTGCTCAGGTTTGAGCAGATATCACAGACAATCGAAATCTGCTCAAGTATGCTTGATTGGCTCCTCATATGTTAACCAGAGAAGACCTTTGAATGCCAAACATGTGGACAACAGCTGATCAGTAAATTAATTGCACAGTCTCATCTTTGTAAAAGCTTTGAGCAGGTTGACATGCATGTTACCAGCAACACAGATGCTCCCTGGATTATGGTTGGTACAGAGTTGGTACAGGGTATTGCCAAGGAACCAAGACTATTGTCTTTATCTCTGGACATCAAAAAAGATCTCTACAGTGAGCAGATAACATCTGCATTTTCAGTTATCAGGCATGTGGAGTTTGGTGGTCTTTTGTATTATGAAGGCATTTCCCTAATGAAAATGCTAATTTTTAAGAAATCAGAAATAAAACACTGTCCTGTTTACCTGTGGCACAAAATTTATGCCTGCGTGCGAGTTTGAGTATGGATATCATTTATTGTATTATGTGTGTTTGTGCGTGTGTGTATATACCTGTGTATTTCTGTGTTTGTGTGCTTGGAAAGTAGTCAAACAAATACATGCTTTACCATTTGAGTATTAATGTTTGAGTTTTAATGCTTGGAGGACAGCTCTTTTCTGAGTAGAAGCAGAGATATGAAGAGGTAGATCTGGGATATGGGGGTGATGGGAGGACCTGGGAGGAGTACAGGGAGGGAGAACAGAAGCCTGGATGTATTTTATGGGACAAGATAAACAAAAAAATATAAAAAAAAAATAACATGCATATTGAATGTGTTGGAAAAGGAGGGTAATGATTGTAAACTGTATTTTTTGTTTGGTATTTGACTTTTTTGCCACGAACATTCACAGTAATACGAGATTCATGTGATGAACACAACGTATTGGTCTGCAAACATTGTAACTTTTGTAAAATGATTTCAAGCTCAAATAAAAGAAGAAGAAATACTCAAACACCAACTTCACTGAATTTCACCTTGATAGTTAAAATTTAAAAAAAAAAATGATTTCCAAATGTTGTTTTTCTTTGAGTGATTGAGGGGCTAGGGGCTGAGTAAGGCAGAAGCACAAGAATGTTAATCTCCAGTTTCCTGGTATTAGAGCAAGAGTATATGAAATATGTCTGACAGCCCATCAATAAATACTGAATGGCTTAATAATGTATCCACTTGCTTGTGTGCTTTACTATAGCCTTTGTACATAAATGTGTGGTTAGAGAAATAAATATTTCACAACTCATAAAGAGACTTATATCCTGTTGATAAAGTAAAGACGGATATACTGATGTGTCATGAAAGGATAGGATCTTCATAACATTAAGAATACTAGTAGATTGTGACAACTCATGATATCATATTGGTTGCCTGGTGTCTTGTCACTGCCTTTGGTTCCAGTGTCAATGATATTTTTCCTCAGACTTCTGTAGGCACATCCAGCTAATAATGGAATTCCATTCATTTTTTTAAATTAGAGCTCTCATTAAGACACTGCCCATATTCCTTGGAAATGAGTATCTTCAACCCTAAGACCATTTCACTTACTCAACCTGGGAATAAAATTACTTGCCAACATTGCCTAAGATAGTGAGTGGGTTGCCACCTGGAAGTCTTGCTTCGGGCAGTAAATTGGGAAATCTAACTCAAAAGAGGGCCAGTTGAGTGGATCTAGATTAAATGGAACATGACATTCTAGGTGAAATCCTGCACTGAATCAGAATTGTCTCTGTGATGCACGCAATGCTTCCCTTTGGGTTTTTGTTCAGGCCTTGAGAGGAGAGTGGTCTGTTTCCTCCAAATCATGAAAATGGTCTCATATTTCTGTGGGGATTTAAAGTCTTTTGAATTTGTTGACCATTGAAGTTGTGGGACATTACGGGCTGAAGAGCAGTCGAAGCAGCAGAAAGTTGCCTTGCCCCTGCTAAGAAGGCTGATAGGATGCTTTGCAAGCTCCTTCTGTTTCAGTTCTGGAGGGACCAAATTTGTTCACAAGAGCAAAATGGAAATAACCTGGCGAGTGTTTGTTCGCCTTGTGGTCAATTAGCCACCTACCTCTGTCTTTGCAAAGATCATGAGTTCAGGTGCCCATCCTACCCTAATGCTAATGAGACTTCGTCATCGAGATTACTGGAATTCTGCCTCCTCTGGGCAAAGATATTTAAACAGGGAAAAGCCCGCCAATAAAGGAGACCATGATCCATCAGATATGTCTCCTGAAGCTTCCATTTGCATCTGGTCCGCTATTCTCAGGTTGCGTTATCAGAACCTGCGAGCAAATCACCGAGACTCATTCTTTGGTATCTGAGTATTTTCCCTCTGCTCAAACTCAAGCTCTGCCCTCCTGGCCAGGGGGTTTAAACCAGGTGACCGTGGGTCAGGCACCAACAGTGTGCAAGGGAACCCAGTCACCAAGGCAGATCTGTGGCGGTTCGCATGGAGGACAGAAAGAAACCAACATGACGTCTTCTGAGGCATGAATCGCTCTAGAATTCTTGTCCTAGCAGAGATAAAAAACACAGTTTCTGGTCACCTTTGTAAACATGATTAGCAGGGATGCAAAACAGGAGTCACCCAAGAGTGCATATGGGGCTTGAGAACAGGTGAACTTCTCTGGGCTCCTTTCTTGTGTTCCTAACAGCAAACTGAGAGATTCAAATTTACTACAGCCCCAATCACTACCCCAAGCTGCTTTCTCTGCTCTCTAATTTCACACATAATATGTTTGTTGGAATACAAACCAGTAACTACATAATGCAACATTTCTAATCACCTGTCTTTTACATTCATCTATTCATCCTTGACTTCTTTATCCATGCCTCCTTAAGCACTTCCTACCTTTATCTTTTATTTTTCACTCCTACGTACATTTATGTCTGCTCTTTTATTTTGATTTTATACTTTCCTTCCTTTTCCTTTCTTAATTCTTTTGCATTTTTAAAGGTTCTTCTTTTGGAGAGTTGTATGCTTAGTATTCATCCAACTACCTGTCATACAATGTTTGTTATAGAAAACCTCTTTTCAATTAGTAATACAAGGTGCTGGGAGAGTTTTTCCATGTCTAGACATCTTGTACAGCTAAACGATGTGGATCACCAAAGAGCAGAAAGCTGTGTGATTTGTTCATGGTGGAAAAATGGACACCATAGGGCCTAATATTAATCCATGGTAGGGGATAGAGTGTACAAAAGCTCAAAAATTTACCAGGGATAATTCCTATTTTGTTCTTCCCCTAGATTGGAAGGAGAGCGTTTAACAGTTCAGAGGGCCATGGAGCGTAAGCTATGTTTGTTGTAGATGTACTTCAGCATCTCTTATACTTGTTCCTAAAAGTTTAAACAAAAAAAATTGTTCTATGGTAGAGTTCCCATACAATCTCAACTATGAAGTGAAGCCCTTGTACATCAGTACTTTTGATACTTTAATTATCACAGGCATGTATTCTCATTAGTGTAATTTTCTGTTCTTGTGACCGAACATATAAGATCATTGGCTAATTGCCATCATTGATAAGGGAAAGTTGATAAAATGCCCAGAAAATGCAAGTGAGTATGCATGCTGTATACTGTCCCAATACAGGAAGCCAAGCCTCAAAATATGCAGAAGATCTGGTAAAGGCTGTTATGTACATAGATGATGTAGGACACCACATGTATTATTTGCTCCCTACCTTTTAAAAATAGGTCTATAGTGCATTCTCTGTCCAATCAAAACCATCAAAAGGAGCGCAGAATAATGCAGGTTATAGTGCAGGGACCACACAGCTAGTTGTTTTCTATAGTTAGTATAAATGTCTATTCTTGAGTCTGAGAATATTGGTTGCAATTGACTGACAATTGTAAACAGCATCTGATCATTCAATTGAATTATAGCTTACTACATATGAAAAGTCAGTGCATTCCAAAATGCATATGATTCACAGTACAGCAGTATAATAGATACTGGAATCTGGTTGTACAGAGAAGTGTGTTTGTGGGTAGAATGTCTACAAGCAAATGTTCTTGTTTTTTTTTCCTCAGGATATCCTCAAATATATCAGTAGTGAGGAGGCAGCTTCCGTATTATCAGACTTAGACTGTTGGAATGCTTCGTGTTTGGATATTAAAAGCTTTTCCCAATGTAAAATGGCAATCTTCCAAGAATCCACAGATAAATATCTGTCCTGGGTACCTGTGCTACATAATCTATGATAGCATGAATATGTGTCAGCATGCATGTTATTTTATGTATCTTTCATTTGTGTGTGTGGGTGTGTGTGTTTGTGTTTGTGTGTATGTGTATGAATGTTTGTGTTTCTGTCTGTCAGTTTGGTTTGTTTTCACAGGAAGAGATATTCACATACCTATTTCTTCAACTGATTTGCACTTTCCCTTTTGTGGCTTAGTTCTCCTATAAAAAAACAGATTAGGGAACTTCTATTTCTTTGATTTCAATGTTGCTGTGTACGACAGAGTCACAGATTGGTGTTAGTATGCAGTCTGGTGATATGAACAAACAAGTGTCTGATATAAGTGTGAGAGAACATGAATTTAGTTGTTTGGCAGTGTAATACCTTCACTTACTTGTCAGTTTGCAACACAAATTGTAGTTAAATTATTGGCAGGAGAAGTAAAATGCAGTTATACCTCAGACTTTGATTTTGGAATAAGTGAATAGGTATATAGTGAATTGTCATGAGTGGGTGGGATCTCTATGGCACTAGGGAAGTACTAAATTGTGGAGACAATGAGATCATAATGCTTCCCTAATGACCCTAATGAGATTCTTATGGTCCCATATCATGCATTCAACAGGCATGGAACTACTGAGGTTCTATGAGATTTTTCCTGCTGCTGTTGTTTTTTTTCTTATGACTCAAGATCAGCATCGTTTACCTCCTTTCATTTCAGTATATGTTGGCTTCAAATCAAGGCATGGCTTAAAACCTGAAAGATGACCAGAGCTGGCACTAGAACTCAAGGTACTAATGGCAGCTGGCACAGTTTACAGCTGTGGATAAACTGGTACAATAATTTTGGTTGTGAATGTCCACTTTCATAAGAATTGTAACTCTGAAATGGAAACCTCAGCCCTAAGAGGTTTGTATCCACAACAGAGTGAGTTCTCCACTGTGTACCCACTTTCAGAAAACAGTGAAGCCATCTCTTAGCCTAATCAGTCCCTGGTTAATGAGGTAGGTGTATTTCTCTATTGGTAGCTTTTCAATACTTTTGTATGTTTATTTCATTCTTCTCTTAAACAATACATCATGACATCAGTTTTTCTTCTTTCTACTCTCCCAAGCCCTTTCCTTTGTCTCCCAGATGCACTGATCTTAATTTCCCTTCTGATAAGAGCTTTTCTCTCACAGATATCAAGAGAACCAAGCCTAAAAAAACCTAATATCAAAGTAGGATGAAAAAACTCACTAGTAGGTAGTGAGTACCAAGAGCAGGGAAAGGATTCAGAGACACCCCCACTCCCATTGTTACAAGTCCCATGTAAACAGCAGGCTAAAATGCATACCATATATGCAGAGGATCTCATGTAGATGCATAGGGGCTCTGATTTCCAATTCAGTCTCAGTGTGCCCATATGGGCACTGTCTAGTTGATACAGTGGGCTGTGTTCTCCTCGTGTCTGTGATAACTCTGGCTTCCACAATCCTTCCCTCCCCTCACTGTAGTGTTCCCTTAGATGTTAAGGTAGGGAACCAGTTGAGATCTTTAGTTTATGCACTTTCTATACCTAATATGTGTAGTTGTGGCTCTCTGCATCTGTCTTCATCAGCTGCTTGAGGAAGTCTCTCTGGGAAAGAATAACAAAACATCATTAGTAATTATTACATTTATTTTTTTACCAAATTTTTTTCTAGCATAGGTCTCTGGGTTACCCAGCCTCAGGTTTCTGGCCCTCCAGGCAGTGTCAGCCATAGTCTTTCTCACCTGGTGTGGGCCTCAAGTAAGACAAGTCATGTGTTTGATCCTACCACAAGTTGTCTGCTACCATTGCCCAAGCATATTAACATATTAACATATTAACATATTAACAAACCTCCCTCCCCACAAGATTGGAATGAATTTATTTGGGCTTTTCAGTCAAAACTTGCTGTGTTCTCTGCATATCTCAAAACAGTTTCATCTTCAAGCTGTTGACTGAAAATGCCATTTTGGAAGGTTTCCTTTCAGTCCTTTATAATGCATACTGTCACTCAGAAGTTTGTCATTTTCTTTCTTCATAGTATGAGTATTTCATCTCTACTTATTTCAGTATATGCAGTTGCTTCTCTTCACTAGGCTGTTTTGGAGAAGAAAGGCCAGTCTGAGACTTAGAAATATTATTCCTGGCATGTACTGCCTATCTCTCCTTTTACACTGGGACTACTTTTAAAATAAAATATTAGGCATTATGACATTTAACATCTAAAATTCTGAGCACCGTTTACAATTAAAACAATGCCTTCTTTTATACACTGAATTTTATTAGCACACCTAGTAAAAGTAACAATCTTCTTTTACCAGCATCTACTACTCAGGCTATATTCAAATTCTGTGATAGTCTTAAAAATTCTTTAGAAGAGTGGTTGAATTATTTAAGAAGGACCTGAAAAGTTGTGTACCTAACCCTTTCATTTAAAATAGCGTCTCTCTATGTAGCACTGAATGGCATGGAATTGCCTATGTAGAATAGACTGCCTTCACACTCTCACATATCCATTTCCCTCTACCTCCTGGGTTTGTGATTAAAATAATTGGCCACCACACGTGGCTGTATGTCATTAGGTCTCTTAAATCTCAGTTTCTCAGTCACAGTCATATGGTACCTCTTCTGAATCTAATGAAACCATGGCTGGTCTCATACTTACTTTCTTGCTGAAGATAATTTTGAATTATTGATTTCTACATTTATCTCTATATTACTGGAATCCATGCAAATTCCATCTTGCCTTGGTCCCTTAAATATCTTTACATCAGTACTTCTCTCGTTCTCTTAATGACATTGAAAAAACTCAGGGAAATTGTCCTGCGGAGTAATCTACCTTCTGAGTTAGTCTGATTGCTCCTAAACAATGGTATTAACTAGTTCCTTATCCTCTGTGTTTCTTAGAAAATTTCAGGTATAAACTGCCCTGTTTGATTCAGTGGTTTGGGGAAACAAAGTTTCATAAGTAACATCATTCTGAATGATTCAAATCAGTAGGCATACAGTATCTTTTATGCCTTTCTTGATTGGCCTGATGGGTGCCCATGTAGAGAATCCAATCCAATATTCTTAAAGACATTTATTCACCTTTACATCCTTTACCATGACAACCATGTTCAAGATTCCCAGAAGGATAGCTACAGTGAATGTTGCAAAAATTTTCCAGCCATTGTTTTCCTTGTTAATGCAACTCTCCTTCTCAAGGTTATTTCTGCTCAGAGGTGGAAGTAGCATAAGGCCAAATGTATTCCATGATAGGGGCTGTAATTCAGAGAGCCCATGAAGTGACTAGGGGACATGTGTTCTGTGTTCTTTTCATAGAGAGGATTCTAAGTTCCAAAGTGCAGAATACATGGCAGAGTGTGCCACATATGTAGTAGGTGCACAACTGAACATCTACTTTTCCCCTTCCATTTTAATACAAATAATAATGAATGGTCTGTTGTGGACTGTCCCATGCAGTCACAACCATAAACTGCTCAGGTTTGTGCAGGTATCACAGACAGTAGGAATCTACTTAAGTATGCTTGCTTGGTTCGTCATATGTCTAAGCAGTGAAGACCTTTGATTGACAAACATGTAGACAACAGCTGATCAGTAATTGAATTCCATAGACTGCTCTTTTTTAAAGCTCTGAGCAGGTTGACATGTGGGTAGCTCTGTCATTAGCATCACAGAGACTCCCTGGATTATGGTTGGTACAGAGTTAGGAAAGGGCATTGCCAAGGAACCGATACACTTGTCTTTATCTCTGGACATCACAAAAGATCTCTACAGTAAGCAGATAATCTCTCCAGTTTCAGTTCTAAGGCGTGTGGAGTTTGGTGGCCTGTTGGATTTTGGAGGCATTTCCCTAATGAAAATGCAAATTTTCTAAGAAATCAAAGATAAAAGACTGTCCTGTTTACCTGTGGCATGAAATTTATGGCTGCATGAGAGTTTGTGAGTATGGATATCATTTCCTGTATTATGTGTTTGTGTGCGTGTGTGTATATATCTGTGAATATTTCTGTGTGCTGTGAAAGATAGTCAAATACATGCTATACCATGTTTGAGTATTAATACTTGGAGGACAGCTCTTTTCTGAGTACAAGCATAGAGAGGAAGAGGTAGATAAGGGATTTTGGGGTGCTAGGAGGACATGGGAGGAGTACAGGGAGGGAGGACAGAAGGCTGGATGTATTTTATGGGATAAGAAAAACAAAAAAAAAATAACATGCAGATTGAATGTTGTGGGAAAGGAGGGCAATGATTGTAAAGTGTATTTTTTGTTTCGTATTTGACTTTTTTGCCAGGAACTTTCATAGTAATACTAGATTCAGGTAATGAACACAATGTATTAGTCTGCAACCATTGTACCTTTTGTTAAATGATTTTAAGCTCAAATAAAAGAAGAAGAAATACTCTTAACACCAACTTCACTGAATTGCACCTTGATAGTTAAAATTTAAAAAAAAAGGTTTCAGAATTTTGGTTTTATTTGAGTGATTGAGTGGCTAGGGGCTCAGTTAGGCAGAAGCACAAGAATGTTAGTCTCCAGTTTCATGGTATGAGAGCAAGAGTATCTGAAATATGTCTGAAAGCCCACCAATATATACTAAATGACATAATAATGTATTCACTTGCTTGTGTGCTTTACTATAGCCTTTGTACATAAATGTGTGGTCAGAGAAATAAATATTTCACAACTCATCAAGAGACTTATATCCTGTTGATAAAGTAAAAACATATATACTGATGTGTCATGAGAGGTTAGGATCTGCATAACATTAAGAATATTAGTAGATTGTGGCAATTCATGAGATTATATTGGTTGCCTGGAATGTCTTGTCTCTGTCTTTGGTTCCCGTGTCAATGATATTTTTTATCAGGCTTCTGTAGGCTCATCCAAGTAATAATGGAATTCCATTCTTCTTTTCAAATTGGAGCTCTCATTAAGATGGAGCCATTTTACTAGACACTGCCCATATTCCTTGAAAATGAGTATCTTGTACAATCTTCAACCCTAAGATCATTCCTCTCACTCAACCTGGGGATAACATTACTTGCCAACATTGCCTAAGATAGTGACTGGGTTGCCCCCAGGGAGTCTTGCTGTGGGCAGTTAATTGGGAAATCAAACTCAAAAGATGGCTAATTGAGTGGATCTAGATTAAAAGGAACATGACATTCTAGGTGAAATCCTGCCTCGAATCAGAATTGTCTTTGTGATGCACGCAATGCTTTCCTTTGGGTTTTTGTTCAGGCCTTGAGAGGAGAGTGGTCTGTTTCCTCCAAATCATGAAAATGGTCTCATATTTCTGTGGGGATTTAAAGTCTTTTGAATTTGTTGACCATTGAAGTTGTGGGACATTACGGACTGAAGAGCAATCGAAGCAGAAGAAAAGTGCCTTTCCCCTGCTAAGATGGCTGATAGGATGCTTTGCAAGCTCCTTCTGTTTTAGTCCTGGAGGGACCCAAATTATTCACAAGAGCAAAATGGAAATAACCTGGCAAGTGTTTGTTCGCCTTGTGGCAGATTAGCCACCACCCTCTGTCTTTTCAAAGACCATGAGGTCCAGTGCCCATCCTGCCCTCATGCTAATGGGACTTCCTCACCCAGAGTACGGGGATCCTGACTCCTCTGGGGAAAGATATTTAAACAGGGAAAAGCCTGCCAATAAAGGAGACCATGTTACCTCAGATACATCTCCTGAGGCTACCTTTTGCATCTGGTCCGCTATTCTCAGGTTGCGTTATCAGAACCTGCGAGAAAACAACCGAGACTCACTCCTTGGTTTCTGAGTATTTTCCCTCTGCTCATACTCAAGCTCTGCCCTTCTGACCAGGGGGTGCAAACCAGGTGACCGTGGGTCAGGCTCCAGCAGTGTGCATGGGAACACAGACACCAAGGCAGATCTGTGGAGGTTCGCGTGCAGGACAGAGGGAAACCAACATGACGTCTTCTGAGGCATGCATACCTCTATAATTCTTGTCCTAGCAAAGATAATAAGCACAGTTCCGGGTGCCTTTTGTAACAATGATTAGCGTGGATACAAAACTGTAGTCACCCAAGAGTGCATATGGGGCTTGAGAACAGGTGGGCTCCTTTCTTGTGTTCCTAACAGTAAACGGAGAGATCCAAATTTACTAGAGCCCCAATCACTGCCTCAAGCTGCTTTCTCTTCTCTCTATTTTCACACATAACATGTTTGTTGGAATACACACTAGTAACTACATACTGCAACATATCCAATTACCTGTCTTTTCATCCATTCATCATTGAGTCTTTATCCATGCCTCTTTAACCAATTCTCATCTTTAACTTTTATTAATCACTCCTACTTACATTTATTTCTGCTTGTTTTATTTTGTTTTTATTTTTTCCTTCCTATTCCTTTCTTAATTGTTTTTGCATTTTTAAAGTTCTTCTTTTGGAGAGTTGTATGTTTAGTATTCATCCAACTACTTTTCAGACAATGTTTGTTACAGAAAACTTGATGCCCATTAGTAAAACAAGGTGCTGGGAGCATTGTACCAACACTAGACATTTGTACAGCTAAAAGATGTGGATCCCCAAAAAGCAGAAAGCTGTGTGATTTATTCATGGTGGAAGAATGGGTACCATAGGGCCAATATTAATCCATGGTAGGGGATAGGGAGTACAAAAGCTCAAAAATTTACCAGGGATAATTCCTATTGTATTCTTCCCCTAGAATAGAATGTGAGCCTTTAAAAGTTCAGAAGGCCATGGAGAGTAAGCAATGTCTGTTGTAGATGAAATTCAACATATCTTATACTTGTTCCCTAAAGTTTAAACAAAAAAGATTGTTCTATGGTAGAATTGCCATATAATCTCAACAATGAAGAGTAGCCCATGTACATCAGTATTTTAGATAGTTCAATGATCACAGGCAAGTATTCTCATTAATGTAATTGTCTGTTCTTGTGACCGAACATATAGGATCATTGGCTAATTGCAATCATTGATAAAGGACAGGTGTGAAAATGCCCAGAAAATGCAAATGAGCATGCATGCTGTATACTGTCCCAAGACAGGATACCAAACCTAAAATGTACAGAAGACCTGGTAAAGGGTGTTATGTACATATTTGATGTAGGACAGCACATCTATTATTTACCCTTTTAAAAAAAGGTCTATGGTACATTCCCTGTGCAATCACAACCATCAACAGGAGCCCAGAATAATACAGGTTATAGTGCAGGGACCACACAGCTAGGTATTTTCTATAGTCAGTATAAATGTTTATTCTTGTGACTGATAATATTGGCTGCAATTGACTGACATTTGTAAACAGCAGCTGATCATTCAATTGAATTATAGCTCACTACATATGAAAAGTCATTGCATTCCAAAATGCATATGATTCACAGTTCAGCAGTATAATAGAAACTGGAATCTGGTTGTACAGAGGAGGGGCTTTGTGGGTAAAATATCTACAAGCAAACGTTCTTGTTTTTTTTCCCTCGGGATATTCTCAAAGATATCAGTAGTGAGGAGGCAGCTTCTCAGGACTTAGACAGTTGGAATGCTTCGTTTTTAGATATGAAAAGCTTTCCCCAATGTAAAATGGCAATCTTCCAAGAATCCACAGATAAATATCTGTTATGGGTACCTGTGCTATATAAACTATGGAAGCATGGATATGTGTCAGCATGTATGGCATTTTACTTATCTTTCATTTGTGTGTTTGTGTGTGTGTATGTGTGTGTGTATATATATATATATATATATATATATATATATATATATATATATGTGTGTGTGTGTGTGTGTGTGTGTGTGTGTGTATGAATGTTTGTGTGTCTGTCTGTCTGTCAGTTTTGGTTTGTTTTAACAGGAAGAGATATTCACATACCTATATCCTCAAGTGATTTGATTTTTCCATTATGGCTTAGTTCTTCTATAAAAAAACAGATTAGAGAAATTGTTTTCCTTTGATTTCAAAGTAGCTGTGTATGACAGAGTCACAGATTGGTGTTAGTATGCAGTATGGTGGTATGAACACACAAGTTTCTGACATAAGTCTAAAAGAATATGAATCTAGTTGATTGGCAGTGTAATATCTTCACTTCCTTGTCTGGTTTGCAACAGCAATTGTAGTTAAATTATTGGCAGGATAATTAAAATGCAGTTATAACTCAGACTTTGATTTTGGAAAAGGTGAATAGGTATACACTGAATAGTCATGAGGGGGTGAGACCTTTATGACACTAGGGAAGTATTAAATTGTGGCTGACAATGAGATCATAATGGTTCCCTAATGACCATAATGAGATTCTTATTGTACCATATCATTCATTCAACAGGGATGGAACTCCTGAGGTGCTATGGGATTTTTTCTGCTGTTGTTTTTTTTTTATGATCAAGATCAGCATCATTTACCTTCTTTCATTTCAGTATAGGTTGGTTTCAAATCAAGGCATGGCTTAAAACCTGAAGGCTGACCAGGGTCTGGCACTAGAACTCAAGGTACTAATGGCAGCTGGCACAGGTTACAGCTGTGGATAAGGTGGTCCAATAATTCCACGTTCATAAGATTTGTTACTCTGAAATGGTAACCTCAGCCTTAAGATGTTTGTATCCACAACAAGTGAGTTCTCTACTGTGTAACCACTTTCAACAAACAGTGAAGCCATTTCTTAGACTAGTTAGTCCCTGGTTAATGAGGTAGGTGTTTGTCTCTATTGGCAGCTTCTTAATACTATTGTATGTTTATTTCATTCTTCTCTTTAACAATATATCATGACATCAGTTTTTCTTCTTTCTACTCTCCCAACCCCTTCCTCTTGTCTCCTAGATACACTGATCTTAATTTCCCTTCTTATAAGAGCTTTTCTCTCACAGATATCAAGAGAACCCAGCCTAAGAAAAATCTAATATCAATGTAGGATGAGAAAACTCACTAGTAGGTAGTGAGTACCAAGAGCAGGCAAAGGAGTCAGAGACATTTCCACTCCAATTATTAGAAGTCCCATGAAAACAGCATGCTAAAACACAAACCATATATACAGAGGATCTCATGTACATGCATACAGGTTCTGATTTCCAATTCAGTCTCAGTGAGCACATATGAGCACTGTCTAGTTAAAACAGTGGGATGTGTTCTCCTGGTGTCTGTAATAACTCTGGCTTCCACAGTCTTTTGCTCCCCTCACTGTAGTGTTCCCTTAGATGTTAAGGTAGGGAACAAGTTGAGATCTTTAGTTTATGCACTCTCTATACCTAATATGTGTAGCTGAGGGTATCTGCATCTGTCTTTATCAGCTGCTTGAGGAAGCCTCTCTTGGAAAGAATAACAAAATATCATTAGTAATTATTTCATTTATGTTTTTACCAATTTTTTTTGTAGCATAGGTCTCTGTGATACCCAACCTCAGGTTTCTGGCCATCAAGGCAGTGTCAGCTATAGTATTTCTCACCTGATGTGGGCCTCTAATAAGACCAGTCGTATTTTTGACCCTCTCACAAGTTCTATGCTACCATTGCCCCAGCATGTCTTGTATGCAGTACTCTCAGTAGGTCAAAGGTTTTGAAAATGTATTGTCTATACTTGGCAGCACAATTGGAGACTCTAACAACATAATAATTACTGTGATATCAACAATGTGAAAAATCATAATTGCAAGAATCTGACAACATAATACTAATGACATGACATCAACACATCAACAATTGAAATATATGACATCATAATAAGGACATGACAGCAAATTTGGAAGGAACTGACGTCATATTCAATGTGATTGACATAAACAACGTAATTATATGACATCGTAAACAAAGGTACTCAAATCTTAATCATGCTCATGTGACAACATTGTAAACATATGTCCATATAAACTGAGTGATATCACACCAAAATTAGAAGGAAGAGATATGATAATTGTAACAATGTGACACCATCAATAAAAGTATGTGACATCACAATAGGAACAAAATGAACTGAAATTTTGAGAATATGACAATATAATATGGATTATGTGACATTAGCCATGAAAATGAATATGATATAATTTTCAGAAAAAGATATAATAACTATGGTGCTGGTACATAAATAGTATAAATACATGATGTCATAATAGAAGGTATATGACAGAATAATTGGCAAGAATTGACCTTGTAATTTTCATGATGTGAAACCATTATTGTAAATATGTGACATCACAATTAAAAGGAAATTTTGTGATAATTAGAGGATAAGACATCATAATGTGGATTATTTGAATTAATCAATGTAAATATATGACCTCTTAATTGGGAGAAATTGACTATTAGAAGAGCTGACATCAACAAGATATGATGTCACAATCAGAAGGATATGATAGCATAGCGAAAGGAATTGATATTACAAATGGGATGATGTGAAACCATCAATATCAGGTTGTGAGAAAACAATTTGAATGAAATGGAATGTTAATGGGAAGAATAAGACATCATAATGTAGATTAGGATGTGAAATCATTAATATACATATATGTCAGCTTAACTCAAACAAACTGACATGAAATTTAGATGAAATGATATAAACATTTCAAATATATGACCTATGAAAGAAACTGACATCATAATTTGGATGATGTTACATCAACAATGTATATGAATGACATCACAGTAAGAAGAATATGAAAACCTATAGGAAGGATCTGGCATACATTATAAATGGATTGTGACAGCATCATAACTGGAATGAAATGACATGATAATTGAAAGGATAAGTCATCATAATTGGGGTTATGTTTTGTCAACATATGAAATCATTATTGAAACACACTGATGTTATATACATGATAATAGGCAACAACAATGTAAATATGTGATACCATACTTTGATTGATATGACTGCAGTATTGGAAAGGAATTAAATCATATTTGGTATGATGTGACACCATCAAGGTATGTGATATCAAAAACAGAAGAAAAGATTTGAAAATGGGAAGGATAAAACACCTTAAAATATGGGTTATGTTACATCATCAATGACATTAGTGTAAAAAGCGACACTCAAAATGTGTCATTGACATGAGTAAGTCTGAGCACTTCAGGTTCAACAATAATGTAGCAGACAACCTTGACATGGAAAAATTCACAGACCTTAACCCTACATATAAAACTACAGACAACTGAGCAAAGCTAAGGGTGGAAAAATGTATTCAGCGAAGAACACTCATATGGGATTTTCAGAGTCACATGGTCAGACCCAAAACAAATCATAGAGGTAACAATACAGATTGGAATCATTGAGGAATATATATGCACATACATGTAAATAATAACAATGAACAAAGATGTCTGGAATTTGAAAGACAGAAAAGGCAGATCTACTGGAGGGTTGAGGGGAAGAATGAAAAAGGGATCTATGTGATTTTATTATTTCAAATGTAAAAAAATTATATATACACATATAAATTTGTATATGTTTGTATATGTTAAATGTACATATAGGTTGTTACATATAAACTATGTGTATTATATGTAATATTTTATATGTAATTATATGTAATATATGTAATTATATGTTGTATAATTTGTATATATTATATATACTTTGTACATATATACATTATATACAAATTATATGTGAGATCTTTTACTTTTGATACAAAATAAAAATATACAAACACATATGTGGGCATATATATATATATATTGCATATAAAGCCTGAAAAACCGAAAATAAAATTTTACATACAGAATCAATCAAATTATATATTAAGCATCTATGCTATCTCTTTATGTATGATATGTCGATATCATTATCTACATCTCCTTCTCTCTAATTCAGATGTCCTCCACTTCCATGTATTGTTTCATATGTTTTCATTCAAAGTGTTATTTGGACAGTCATATTTATATCTGTTTTTTTCTCAGTGTCAGGTTCGTCCAGTTTTTGTTGCTGTTTCTGCTTGCATCCATGTTTCCTCCAAGTTGTGAATTTGGATAAGTTCATATTGTTATTCTGATTTCCATGCAAGCACACTTCATCCTCTATTTTAGGATGAACCATTTTTTATTTTAACTCTCCTGGATGAGATTGGACACGTTTGTGCTTATGTCCTTGCTTGAATCAACAGATTCTCCAATGTAAGGTTAGTGATTTAGAATTAACTGGTATTTGCCAGTTTCCCTTACCTAGGCTGCATGTTAAATCCCAATCACAGTACACCTGTGCCACTTGCCGTCTATGTTAGGAAACTGAAAGTAGTCCTCAAACACAGGAGAATATCCTCAGGCAGGTGACAGTGCCTTAGGGATGCAGTTCCATCAAAAATAACATACATGAAAAAAGCATGAAAAGCTACATTCATAAAATGTCACTGACATGACTTCTAAATATAAGCAGGACAAAAATTTCATAAACAGACATGTCAATATGGATGGGAAAAAACTTACAGGCCTCAGCACTACAAAGGAAAATAGAGACAAAAAACTGAATATAGCTGTGAGTAGAAGACATGTATACAAGGATGATCACCCTAATAATATATCCATCCGTGGTCAACCTTAAAAGCCTATATGTAAATACCATCTCACAGATTGAGCAGGACATATTTTTTAATTTATATTCACATGCATATATATATATATATATGCATTAAGAATTAATGAAAAAAGAGGTCATCAATTTGAAGTACAGAAACGAAGGGTATATTGGAGTGTCTATGGAATGAAAGGAAAGATGAAATGGCATAATATTCTTATCTTACTCTCTTAAAAGTAAAAAAAAATTATATATTTTATATACACATCACGTCTATACACAGAACACCCAAGATTATGTCAATTAGGCAACACCAATGAATGCTTAGAAACAGGTAGGTGCTGTTCCGGAGTATAGATATAGGGTTTCGGTAGTGAGGGTAGAAGTGAGGTAGGAGACAATGATAGCAGTGAACTGGTTTCCCAAGTAAATATCACCTGGGATTTTCAGACTATGTGGTATCTGTTTGTTTATTTTGTGGAAATGTCATTGAACCCAGTACATGGCAGTCAAGCATTCCCACTGAGTTATGCCTACAGCTCTGGTCTCTATCTTTCTTTTAATTTTGACTTCAAAGAGTCTTTGGTGCAGAGAATGTTAGACTTGGTCTGTAATTCCATACTTGGAAAGGTGAGGCAGGAAGATCCCAAATGTTACATGCTATTCTAAGCTATATAAAACAAGCATTTCTTCAATAAATACTATTTATAAGTTCTGATTTTTATGTTACAACAATAATTTTGGAAACATACAACCACCTTCTGGGACTTGAGGGATGTCTCATGTTTAAAAGTACATACTGCTCTTGAAGACGATTTGAGGTAAGTTCCCAGAACCAACGTGATCTGGAAAGTTGCTACCTTTAACCAAGTTCCAGTGGAAAAGATATTTTGAGTGCACTTGTATTTGTGTATCACTCACACAGTCTTTAAAATAATACTCCTAGGAGCATATACTAAACTTTAGAATGCTCTGATTCTTCAGATAACATCTATTCTATTTTGTAACTCGTAGGAGTATGTTCCAGTTTGTTGTCTTTGTTGCAGTTGGATGATTTCTATCAAAACAAATGCCTACTGCTTACATCTAAACTTGTTGCAATAGCCTAGGAAGAAACTGCATTTTTTTCATTGTTCCAGCATTTTCCATATGAACATTCCAATTTAAGCAGGAACAAAATCAAAGGAAGATGATGTTGATGATGGTGTTGCATGATGATCTTCACTTATCAAAGTCTATTCAGGAAAATCCAGAAACTCTCCTATGAAGACAAGGTCTATCCAACCTTAAAAACCTTTGTAAAGACCCAGAGTTAAGGTTTGCCTCTTGGTTTGGGGCTTTCCCTTACACCTTATTCTGCAAGATGATGCCAAGCCCAGGTCAGAAGGCTGGGTGCTGAAGGTGGGGCCTTGCCATGTGTGTAACTTTCCAGTCTGGTTTTGAAGAAACTAAGAACAACAGTGCCTCTGCTCTGTCATTTTTCCTTGGTCATTCAGTGAAGCAGCCAACAGGTAAAAAGAGCCTTAATTCAAAGCAGTGTAGGCAAAGGCAGATCTCAGGTTGCCCAGCAGCCTCAGACTCCTGCCTACCAGAGGACCCCATGAAATTCTTCCATAAGTAACAACCACAGCAGGTTCCTCCAACTCATACCTCCTTCTGCAGTAGCAGTGTCTACTTCCAGTGTAGGTTCTGCAGAGACCAGACCATGTTCCTAACACACTGGTTGGCACCTTAGTGGGCACTTGCTTAAATTGTCAGGAGCTTATGTCCAGAGACTTGGAATTCACCTCGGATTTGTGGACAGTGGTAGAAACAGGCAGTTTACTAACAATGACATCAGTTAAGGACTTGGCAGTAGACTAGGGAGATCACTTCCCTTCCTTCCTTTCTCCCCTTTCTTCTCCTTCTCTACCATCTCCTCCACTAACCCACTCTCCTCTCTCTTTTTCACTCTCCCTGTCTTGTTATTTTCCACTCTGTTCTCCCCTCTGTTGGGGGAATATACATTGCCATACTGACAAATTTCCTGGCTCCTGTTGGTAGGATTTGGGGTCACTAGCTATGTTACCCCCTTTTCTTCCTTTACTGTAGAGTGGCAAAAAGGTGTTCATTAATAAGATTGTCTATTTGGCCTCATAGTAAAAATTTAAATCAATTCATGGATGGGGTATGAGCATACTCTGCCATTTCTGCTCAAAAGTAATTGTAAATGTCCCACTGACCTTAAAGTAGTGGCAGGAGTGAGAAGTATTCATACTTGGTGCAAGTATATCATGCACTATTCTTAGTTAAACTGACCTTCCTAGGAGACAGCATCACATTTAGATCTGCAAAGAGCCTAGACAGTAAGTCAGCACACTTAGAAATACAAATAGATAATTCACCCCTGAGTAGACCCCCCTTTTTATACTAAGAGTATACAGACCTAGAATAAAGTATTCATTAATTAAACTATTGTGTTAGTTTTCTCAGTAAAATAACCTTGAAGATTAGAGCTTACAGCTTTAATTTATGAAGGACATTCCTGCTTATATTGTAATGTGCTTAACACCACCAAACTACAAAAAATAAAGAAGCATTGTGTTCACTTTTTAAGCTACAAGAAACTTGTCTCAGTGTGAGAAGTATCTCTTAAAGAGAAAAGACTCTCCTGAGTGAGTACTCTTCCTCTGTGGCAACAAGTGCATGATTGCCCGTTCTTTCTCAAAAGAGTGTGTATTTTTCTTTCAAAAAGTATGTCTGAGCATGTCACTTTAAAGTGTGAATGTAAAATCTATTCTTGTCCTCAAAAAAGAAACAACTGTCTGTATTTGTTTGTCATAACTTTCCTTCAGCAGTCTGTTTTCTTCTGTGGAGTTTTGCTAGAACCTATCGTGGGTGAAGGCTGGACAGAATCTTCACCTCTCTCTCTCAGATCCCCATTTATTTACTCTCTCTTCTGTCTCACTCTCAACCCTCAGTTCTTCCCTGTTCCCACCTTTCACTGAAAGCCAATTCCTCTGGCTGCCCTTCCTCCTGTACAAAGAGCAAATATGAATCAGTTTCTGTCTTCTGCAGGAGGTGACAGAACAACAACTGACAGACACTTGCTTAAATGATCTGCACAGTGCTTAGCAAGCACAGCACTGAAGACTCATTGACTTCCACAAAGGAGCCAGAGAAGCAGTCTCAGAAAGGGCCCCACTAAGGAGAGGTTGCTGTTCCTGGTAAAGGCTCATGTTAACAAAATTGTTTGTTCTTGATGTGAGAACTGCAGATCTCAGGAAGATTGACAATAAAAAGTACTATACATGGGAGCTAGAAGTGAACTGCTATAAAAGTGAACTTTCTCCTGAGAATAAACTACACAGGTTTGGGCTTCCAAACTCTCATTTGGTGCACAGGCTTCTATCCACAGTAACTACCAGCCAGGGACGCTTTATTCTTGACAACCTTAATTCAGAAGGTACTAGAGACACAAGAAAGAATCACCAGAAGCAAAGTTATGCCTGTGTGTTTGAGACACATCACCATCCTGAACAAGTTGGTTTTTCTTGTTAAAAATTCATATATGTTTTGTCTGTTTGTATATTTGTGTACCGCCTGTGTGCCTGTAGCGCGAAGAGGTCAGATGAAGACACAAGATCCCCTGGAACTGGACTTACATTGGCTTGAGAGCTGCAAACAGAATCTTGGGTACTCAGAAAGTTCTCTTAACTCCTGGGCTACATCGCTAGTCCTTTGTGTATGATTTTTATGTACACCTATATTTTAGTATACAAAAACCTAATGACATCTGGGAGATATGGTACCCCTAGATTTATAAGATACCAAAATGTTCTTCAGAATGTTTGTAGCATGCCCACCAAGCATTATATGAGCCTTTTAATTTCTAACGTCACCACTAATATCTTGGTGAGATCCAATACTAAAAGAAGTTCAGTGATCTGGTAGGGAGAGACAGAATGTGTGTGGATAATATGAATAAAGCATTACGTCTTATAGATGGGAACAACTTCTCTCTTTATTCAGGATTTTTCTCTCCTCCTATCCTTCTCTACTTCTCTCCATCTCTCTGCTTCTTTTTCTCTCTACTCCTCTAATGTCTCTCTGTTTTTTGATGCACCTTATAGCATATTTACAAAGCCCTTATGGAGAAAAATCACACATCAACCACATCTTAACCATAAAATACATTCACTTAAGGATTACAAGCTATAAATTTTAGTGATTAAAAGTCCATATTGTTAAAGAAGAAGTTATCTTAAACTCACAACTGAACACCTAGTATTTTCTACACCCAAGACATCTAAAACCAATACTTTTTCTATCATAGATTAACAGACTTTACGGAAGCAAACTAATTTTATGACTACATTCCATTTTTGCTGGCAGGTTGCAGTTGGTAGTGAATGAAAATACCTCATGTTATTCTAACTAAACCATTTTCCTTTAGCTAATACAATAAGACAAAATTTTTGTAACAAGAAAACTTTAAGTGTTTTTTGCTTTTCTTAGGTAAAAGGATATTGTGCTGCAAAGATTTATGTCCACCAGGATCACCCCAACCTCATAAGCTAATAATTAACTATACAGAACAAAGAAGAATGAATTTTATTTTTGATCAAGAAAGTTCAATGTTAACAGTGGCCACTGAAACAAATTTTTTATTTCTTTTAGATGAAATTCAAGGGCCTTTGAAATTCAGTTTTCTTTTTTCTTGCTTTCTATACCTGATGAAAACAAGTCCATAGCAAAAGTAAGTTCTCTTACTTTTATGTTATTTCTTAGGCTGATAAAGTGTCTAATATTATTGATTCTAAGGCAGCAGGTAAAATCGTTTTCTGTTACTATAACTATACATGAAAAACAACTAATTTTCCTAAGTCTACATGAATTTTTGTTATTCTTTCCACAATTTCAACTGAATGATAGTTTACTTGATTGGCATTGCCTTTGGGAAAATCACCTCTATTGCTATGGAGAGTACCACAAAATCACACTGTTTTGGATAGTACCATCATAAAGATAAAATTACTATGATCACAATATTTATAACCAAGCCAATTAGCAGCAGCATCAGAAAGGGCCAATCAGAAGACAATAATCCCATGCAGCTGAAAAATTGGAGGTAAAACTCCTAACTACTACATAAAAAATGGTGAGTTATAACTTCTGAGGTTCAAAGACAGGTTGTAGTTATTATGACAATACCTGTTACTGTCTTTTTTAACCTATCTCTCCTGTTTTTTCATTCTTTAAAATGATTTGCTTATTATTACTTCATAGGTATGAATATTTATGTAAGTGTACCACATGCATGCAATGCTCACAGATGCATTGGATCCTGTGAAACTGTATTTACAGATGATTGTGAGGTGCTATATCTGTACTGGGAACCAAACCTGGGTCCTATGCAAGAGCAGCCAGTGATTTTAACTGATGAGGCAACTCTCCAGCTATCATATTGTTTATTCTTGGGACACAGTCTTGTGTTGACTTCTAAGACACGACACTCTCCTAGTTTGTCTTCTATTTCAATTGTTACTCTTTCTTAGTCCCTGTGTATTTTTCTTCCTCTTCTTCAATAATGTTCCTTCTCGCCCTTCTTCTCCTCCACCATATTCTTTTTTGCCATTTCATCTCTCTTGGTACTCCTGCTTTCCTTTGTCAGATCTATTTGTGAATATCAATTTGAATGTATTTATCCCTGTAAAACCATGAATGAATGTAATGTTGCAAACTGGCATCCATAGATTTACAGTAGTGGAATTGGGCTGCAAATTAAGACATTCATACTTGTTCAATATTTCAAAACCAGATCAAACATCTCCTTGCCCATACCTACTTTTTAGTTTTATTTTTTTCATAATTAGACAAAGTAGGAAACAATTCAAATTCACATTTTACTGACTACCCATGCTCTATACCATGACTCAAACTGCACTCTATAAAAAGTAAAGCATTTTTCCTGATATTTTCATGAAGTTGCACAAAGAACAACAAACATGGAGATTATGCCCAAAGTATACAAACCTGCTGTAAAAAAGAATCCATCCACATGAAAATGACTGTCCAGGAAACATAGTATATAATCACTTATATTTAAGACAAAATAGACCCAAATGTAGCTTGATATCTGACCTATGTTTTCCTGCTATCATGTCTTCTAAAACAGATGTTATGACTCCCATGGTTGACTTAAACATTGGAATTCTTCCACTTATAGTTACATTAAAGGAGAAATTAGCCTAATTCCTGCACCCCTGAAAGGCCTCTAAGCATCATATAACAGACATTTGTATGAGGCACAAGAGAGGTCATTAAACATTAACTAATTAATTAATATTTTTTCACTTTTTATGAGGCATGAGAAAGTATAGTATCGAAAGCATTTTATGATGTCCTTGAAAATGTTCCCCTTTCCACAAAATCCGGTCATGTCCTTTGTCTCGGTATTCCATCCTCCTTCCCAGAGCTTCTCTGTCTGTGCTGTTGCTTCCATCAAGCCATGCTACTTAAGTAGCACAGAACCAGACAGTGTGAGCCAGCCAGACAGCAGTAATTCTGAGTAACCTTCTAGAACTTTGTTCACTTCCGGAGGACAACTCTCACTTGAGCTCTGCATACTTGGCTTTCTATGCATATCCACATTTTAAAGAAGGAGAGCGTCGCTCAAAAGTACAGTACTTTGACCATATTCTGGTGTCCCATGTGAAAATGAAATTCCCCTGCATTCTTAAGGGTCCTTGAAACTTTCCCCTTCTATCAAACTGTTTTAAAGGACATTCAAATCTATTCAGGATGTTAATGGGAATATGTACATCTGCCAATGGGTTGCTGAGAACTTCGATATACATCCAGAAGGAGAAGTCATACATTTTGACTCTCGTGATAATGGCCTCATATTTCTACTGTAGCCAAGGGAATCGTAGACATTCCAGTTATCCCCCAAACAACTTAGACAATTATCCTCTGCCCAATGATGTTTAAAATATGCATCATGTTACCAAAAGGCTCTAAACTTACTACTGCCATATGGGCTCTCCAATATTCCACCTCTTTTCAAAAAGGCCTCTGCCATACTTCTAAATTCCACAGGAACCTAAAATATTCATCTCTGTCAAAAGAATATTAAGAATGAATCCCTCTCAAAAGAGGACATAACATATTCCCCTTCTCACATTAGGGGCTGTAGAGAGTCCACTTCTACCAAAATAAGATTTGCACTTGCCCAGGCTTACCAAGAGAATTTTAGAATTTCCCCCATTGGAACAAGAGTGTTTTAATCATCCTTTATGCAAAGGGAGTTCTGATCTATTTCTAATCTGTAAAAGGAATAAGGCCAAGCATTTCTCTAAGAGATCTTCACATTTTCTACATCTGACAAAGAGTGTGTGGAAATGTGGAAATTCCTCTCTCTCTCAATCTCTCTTTCTCTCTGTCTATCTCTCTCTCTCTCTGTCTCTCTCTCCCTACCCTGAGAAGGGTTTCAATAATTTGTCCTACTGAAATTGCCACAGCCATTTTAAATCTACTAAAATTAGATCAAAATTCATTCCATCTGTGAAGTGAGAAATACTCAAAAAGTTCTATAAACTGGGAGATCAACATTAGCTACAGCCCATTTATCACATCCTCAGTGGATATTTGAATATTTTAATTCCTTCAAGGGTCTCTGGCCCTGCCTAAAATTACAGAATGAGCTTAATATCTATTGCCTCACATACAGTTATTTTCACACAATCTCATTTTTAAAGGGAAATTAAACATTTACTCTTCTCCACAAAACAGACTGAAACAAAGAGGTTTCATAATATTATCAGATCACAACGACTTAAATCTTCACTCAAAGCTGCAAATGGCCTTATCTCTGAGTTTCCAACACAAGGACGGCTCACACAAAACAATGTGACCAATATTATATTTACTTATAATTCCACAGGACTCACAAATTTGCATAATCTTCATAAAATGTAAAGGCCATTCCAAATATAGGAGAGATGGCTCAGTGTCTTATATATGAAGGTGGCTGTAACATCTTCCCTGCATGTCCAATGGAGAAGACACGAAACACACCTATACAAGCAGCTACAGAACATACCCTTATGTGCAGCAAAAAACTTTGCAATATACTTAATATATACCAGGAAATATATGACTTTGTACTACTCTGCAGGCATTACTGTAGACTGCTGCAGTTTCATCAAAGGTGGCTCTAGCAAGAATCACATATACATGAAGGTCTTCATAGTCTTCCCATCCTGGTGTTGGGGATTTGTGGCCTATTCTATGTTGACAATTATATTGCAAGCAAATTCCTAACATCCTCAATGCCTCCCAGAGTATTTCCATCTGCCTAAGAGGTACAGATAAGAAATAAAGGACCAACAATGCAGTGCTGGTATCTTTTACAAACACCCTTATTTTCTAGTGTCTAGACAATTATACACCAAACAATATTAAATCTTCAACATTTTCTGAGGCATTCTGGGATCTGGCAAACAAACAAAAGTGGTGGTTGGATATTTCCATCTAGCTCAATTGGATTCACAATTTACCAAATATACAGAAGGGCTTCATTTGCGCCCTTATTTTATCAAGTCACACAGACCTATGCAGTTCTCCCAAGGGTCTCTGACAGTGTCCATACATGTAGAATAAAGTTATCAACATTCTCTCTAATATGCAGAGCATGTCACATAGAATAGTTCTGAAATGTAGGGTCATAGGTTACAATATAAACAAAAGGATATTCAATGAGGCAAGCCATGTACAAGGATGCTTTAATATATCTAGTACAGATCCAGATATCTTCAAAATATCAGAAGGATCTAGCAATATATTTTCTCCACAAGAAGTCCTCATCCCTAACATCTAAAATGAATGGGACCTTCATCTTATTCTTTCTTTTAGGCCTTTTTAACATTCCATGCTTTTGGGAAAGATGCTGAACATTGGAATCATAAGGATGGGTTCACAATATATAATACACATGAACAATAGAGAATGGGATATTCCCAGTGTGACTCAGGGAATCAAGTCCTGATCAGTCCGTCACCTGTAGTTATAGATGTCTTCAAAGGGATTTTCAAAGTTCTACACAAGCTAAAGCGACCTTAGGTTTCTTTTCATGTGGCAGTATTCTTTTCTTACCAACTCATTTCTGGCAGGAGGCCTAAGAAAAACCACCAGAACACACAGATCTGAAAATCTACGTCCTATTCAAACACCTAACAGAGATTCTAGCTCCACAGAGTGCTTACTAAGAGCTTATTCAAATATCCTGAAACTTAAAGAAAGCCTGACATCTGTACAAGGGCTGATATCAGAAGTAACACACATACACACTCTCTCACACACACACACACAAGACTGTTAGATTTATTACAGTTGTTCATGGTTCTTGAAGTAAGGACAATGCACAAGAGAAGATTTAACCTCCTTCTTTTTTTCTTTGAGGTTCTGAGATCCTGATCATATAAATAAGCAAGCCTGGAATCTCTCAAGATTGCCAAAGGGACTCGGGATGCTGATGCATTGGTACAAGTTTCTTGATCCCCTTCAACTAGGAACCAGGTTGTCTTATACTTTTTCAGTTTCTACAGGGGCCTTTGGCACTGTCCATATATGCAAAATGGAATTGCATACATAAGCACTCACGTGAACAAGACCTCCGACCTCCTTAAAGCAAATATGACCCATAAACATTACTCTTCAATTAAAATAAGACTGAAACAGGCACCCTTGGAAAACGGGATTTAATACGTCACTGTCAGATCACAATAGCTCAAATCAACAATTTATTGACTCAGAAGGCAATATATATGTGCTTTCTAATGAGGGAGAGTTCAAATACAACACACCTGACAAATAGTATCTTGTTCTTACTCTACCCTCCTTCAATTCTCTAGAAATTTTCTTATCATTAAAAAAGGACCATGAATTTTCCAAGTACTTGGGAAGGTTCCAAGAATCTTATATGCATGAAGAAGAAGCTGTGAAACAGTACATACTTGAATCACGAAAAGGCTACAATTGCACAAAGATATAATTTTAGACTTAGCTGTAAGGTGTGTTCCAGGTTTGTCCATATACTTCAGAAGACGTGGAGCCCTCTGCACCTGTGAATGCCACTCAGGAATACCATCACATCTCCTGGAGGTGCCTTGACAAAAAAAACTACACCAGAGTATAGAAAACCTTCCCATACTTGTGAGGTGGACTGAAGACATTCCACAGCAATGGGAGTGTTCGGGGAGATTCTTTAGCTTTTGGAGGATTTGCCCTATATTGCCAAAAGGGATACAGTAACAGGACTGATTTTTACAGGACATTTGGGATCTTTCACAAACATATCCTTTTCTGGATACAAAAATACAGAAAGATGACATTTCTCCAATACTTGTTAACAGGATTCTGGTAATTTTCCTATATACATAAGTGATCCTGGAGGAGCTGTAGAAACTGCAAGCACTGGCACACTGCTGTGGTCTCTACTTCATGTGAACCAATGTTTGATGGACCATTGCAGTTTTTCCGAGTGTGTCTATCACTGATCATACCAGAAACATGGATTTTTCTACGCACACTTCATATACAGTTGTATATCCCATAGGTATTTTGCCATTAAGCAAAAAAGATAAAAAGATACTTTGATGCATGGAAACCTTTCCAGATCTCAACAAAGGGAACCACCTCTCATGGCAAGTGACATACTGGATAATGAACTATGGATTGCTTGATATATGGTGTTTTTACATATACAGAAGCTCCTCAGATGTTCTGTTGATGTTAAAACTCTGCCAACCCCAATTAGGAAGCCTGTTTGTATATATAAGGAAACCCAAATGTTAGTCTCATCCTATAATCTAACTATATCACCTTTACAATGCATAACTCAAAGACCAAAAGGATCCCTCAATCCTTTAATCCTGTTACATTTAAAGTGGGAAATTCAAGGCCTTACAAAAGTGTTCTATGTTTGTTGCCAGAATACTGTGGAAGATTACAAGAACCCCTCCACAGCAACTTCACTCTTATCCAATGGCACTGCTTGAGGGCAGTGAGCAGATGCACATTATGAGGGAGAAAACTATTTCATCTTAGATTTACCTAAAACAAACACCTTAAGATAATACAAACTACCAAGACTTAGGCAACCCTTGCCCAAAGTGTGTACAACACAATTATTTTAAAGTCATAAAAGCAGAACAAAGAATAAATTTCCCCAACAAAGTAGATCTCACACAATCTCCTTCTAGTAAAGGGGAGGGGCATATGTTACAATGCTCAGAATACACATCTAAACCAACATTCTGCAAACAATGTGGATTCAATACATCCTCCTTAGATCAAACCAGTTTCCAATTGGTCTATCTGACCTAAGTGTACTCAGATTAATTTCAGATGAATAAATTTTTAAACTTAATCTTCCTTCTTTTGATTCTCTAGAATTTACTCTACATTTGAGAAAGGTGCTTGAAAATTTCAAATGTGACTTTGATGTTTGTAATGACTTTGTGATATGCTATACTCATGAACTATGAAACATGTGAAATTTCCAATGTCACCTAGTATTTCAAGAACCGATTTGAGGAGTTTTGGACCCATCCACATCTCCCTAATGTGTTGTTGAAATTCTGTCATATGTAGACAGATAATTTTGCATCTGGGTGTGGGTCTCTCTTATTTCACAGCTTCTCTTTGGCTAGAGATCTTGAAAGACAATACTTACACACATATATGTATGTCCTCCACTCCGATTGAAGGGGCTACTAGCATTTACAGATCCACACATGAAGTGGTTGCTACATGCTTAACAATATGATTAGGAGCATTCCATAAGCCTGCTGTCTGTTCAAGATATACTTTAGAATACCCAAGAACTTGTGAGGCTCTAGAAGTTTTCATATTTTCTTGGAATTATATTGTTCCACAAAACCTACAATTTAGATGAGTTAGTGTCTTCTATATTTGCTGAAGAGATACCATAGTCTTTCCCTTATACACAAACAGCCTGGAAATCTTTGGAAATGTAAAAGTCATGGTGGAGTCTTCCTGATTTGCACAAGTAACTGAACCATTGTCATTTTCACCAAAGTGTCTTGGATCTTGCTAGGTCACAATTTTTATAATGACAATATGGAATTTCACATCTGTTGCCCTCAAAATGAGGAGACCTCACAATTCTCCATCTAGATAAAAGTTGGCATATGACTTTTTTTTTAAAAAAAGCAGGAAGAATTAAATAGGCTTCTTGACGACATTGACATCAGATCATGATTTCTTGCACCAACTCTGCTCATCCAAGAAGACTAACTTCCCATCCTGGAAGTACTCATAAATCTTATATCTAATCAATGGAATCTTGACCTTCACTCTAGGTTTCTACAGGTCTCTAGAAACTCTCTTATCTTTGTGAAAGGCACACAAAACTTCCACACATTCAGATATTGTCCAATTCCTTCTGTTCATTAAATAGTGACTTTACATGATCCAACAACTCAGGGACAACTTTCACCTACACAAAGTACTGTAGACAGTTCTATGTCCCATCAAATGGTCTTTCATTGATTCTTTATATGTATCAGGCAATGCATTGCCGTCTACATCTGTGGAACAATCTCTGTGGCTTATCAGATCATCTACAGAAGAGGATTTGTAAGATTCGCATATACATGACTGTTAACAGGAACTTTTCATACAACTGACTACAAATAACAAAGGCGGTATTGAGAGACTCCCAAGTTGCATCAGAGCCTCCAGGAATCCTATTATCTGTGACAATGCTCCAGTAACAGGATAAAAGTACAGGGGAACCTTTAGGATTTTTCAGAAACTCATGGTATGCTGGGCCTACAAACCACTACATAGAAGCTCATCTAATCTTCAATACTTCACAAAGGCATCTCTGCTCTGGCAAACATGAACAATCACCCGTGGGTTCTTCACAACTTGTTAAAGTCGCTTTGGAAACTCACAAATTTTCATGAGTGTCTGTGATTCTCTTATCTGATCTCTGGTCTCATGAGCATTTGCTTTTCAGTAGTGGTAGAGGAAGATGCCATTTCTGCAAAAGCGGCTGAAAACACTTTGTCATTTGCAACAGGTTTTCCTGGAACTTTACTTTTTATTCTAGTACCTCTTGCATTCTCCCTACCTACAGTGTGGGGGTTCATGCCTACCCTGTCACATGTTACAAACCTCAGAAGTTCTCATTAGTTTATACCCCATGCATTTCAATACTACAAAAAGTAGATTGAAACAGCCACCATTATAGTGCTAGAGAAACCATCTTCGATGGTGTCTGAGCAAGATAGTAAAGAGAAAATGAAGGATAGGAAAAAAGAAATATGAAAGTACTATGAAAATACACACAGATACCCTATTTCTGAATTGCTAAGTTCATATCTTAAAAAGACATTGAATATTCACAGATGTATCCAAATAATAAAGGACATTTAAAGAAGGGCACTATTAAGGTTCTCTGTAGAATCTACCATATGATATCAATTAACTTCTTTTACTCAAAGCACACACAATGATGTAAAATAGGCATTTTATTTTATATGAAGCTAACATTGACAAGAATTGTAAAAGGATTCATAGAAAATTCTAAATAAAGTCTACACTGGAAAAATAAAAGATGTATAGTAAAAGATAGATACTTCTAATATTTCATTTATTTTGTAGACGTTTAGATATCATACAGACACTGCTACACCAAATAATTTCACTGTTGTTCCAACCCTGGAATTGCAAATAAAAAAAATGAAACGTAGAGTCAGTTTCCAATACAATTAGAAGGTAGGTGGAAATCTATGAATTTATTTTGGAAAAGGAATTCTCAAGACTAAATCACATCATAGGATTCAATTTGAAGTTGGGTATATATATTTCACATTTACACTTAGCATCAATAATGTATTAATTTAGTAGATCCATCTATTTTCAAATTTAGTTTACATTTTTATGTACATGGAATGATGTCTAAAATAAACAGAAATGCATGCATTGCTATTTTACACATGACAATGTTATATGTCATTTTAGTTATGAAATGCCTGTATTTCACGATGTTATACACCTAAATATCCTTGGCACTATTAAACTTATTTTCTATTCCATGCATACTGTATATTACTGTGACGAGACACCATTACCAATGTAGTTTATACCTGAAAGCAATTTATGTGGCATTTAATGGGTTTAGAGTGTTGTAATCCATGACCATTTTGGGAAGAAATATGGCAGTAGGCAGACACGTTGCTGGAGCAGTAACTGAGAAAATATACCTTCAAACATAACCGTAAGACACAGAGATGTAATTTGTCATGGGTTATAATTTTGAAACCGCAAAACTCACCCTCCTCCAGATACTTCCTTCAAACTTATACCTATACAATGTTGCGAACATATCTCCTGAATGGTGACCCAGTATTCAAAGATATGAAAGGTTTTGTTCATCTCATTCAAACCACTACACAAAAATTTTTTTTTAGTTTGTAAATTGTAGAAACATTTTTTATTTTTTTAAAGTACTTGAGTCTATTATAAGCAGAAAATACTTTATCTTAAGAAACAGAACAATATGATAAATTAGAATAGATATTTTTAAATGACTTGATTGAAAAAATAAAATAGTCAACTTGTAAGACTCCAGATTTTTACTTATTATGCTTCTACTTACATGACTGATGCTTTCATTTAGGACATGGGTCTGCAATTTAAAACAAAAATGATAACTTAATAGTTTTTAATCCCTATTTCTAAACATTACATTGGAATTAAAAAGAAATCCAAGAGTTCTTGTGGTATCAAGTTATTCTACGTTGTAGAACAGTGATTTACCTGCTTGGAAGACATTTTGAATATTTGTAATAGGAATTGATAATTTACTGTTTATGTTCAAATATTTGTTCCAGGATTCATCCGTGATATTTTCTCCTTTTGCTGAGTTGTATAGAAGGATAAAAGAGATTTCCATTAGAATATAACCCACACTCTGAATTGATTAAAATTTGCTGTCAGTTGTTAAATCCTAACACATCTCCCCCCAAAACCAGAACGGGGATGCCCCTCATTATATAAGCTCAGAATACATGTGAATGTATCATAAACACCATCTTGCTACTTCTTCAGTTTTTATACTAAGGCAGATATTAGAGAAAATTTCTCCTGCAAATTTTCCTTTCCTAATGATGTGATTATCTGAATCTAAATCAGGACATTGTAATGTTTTTACTAGATATTTGGAAGTATCCCAATAACATATCTTTCTATGTTACCTGTCTTTCCCTGAACGATAGTGACCATATCTTGGCGTTCCTGATGAAAAATTAGAATATGAAGTAAATAATCTGTAGATTTTATTTGGCACAATTAATTTATTCATATTTTCTAAAAGATTATAAAATCATAAATACTTAAAATACTCACATGTTTTCTAAGAATAAATTTGCAGAACCTGATATCAATATATAGATTTAATATCAGGACCATTATAATTATTATACAGATGAACTGGTGAATTGAGAAAATATTAAGGCTTAATGTTGAATTTTATTACTGTGGATCTTATTTCTGGACAACTGAATCTAAAGAGAAGTTAACATTCAATTGAACAAATTAGATTTGTCACTCTTTAAATAGTTATAAAGACATACAATTATGGTTATAGGGATTGTTCAGTCATGATGACTTCCATCCAATTAACTGATAGTGGTCAGATGTAACGTGGATATATATATTTTGAAAACAGTACAAGAGCTTCAGTGAATTCTAATCGGTTACTGCCTTCTGTTACCTATTCATATTCTAAATATTATGTGGTATTCATTTCAAGATGGTTATATCTACCAAAGAATAATTGTATACATATTGAATAGGCAATGTAACATTCTTCCTTAGTCATGATAATGTTTGAAAACACATGAGTGTTTAGATTATATCTGCATCAGTTTATTAATGCACAGAAATTGCAGAAAATGTTTCATTCTAAATAACAATTTTCAAATATGTGTCATTTTTTTACCTCTGTTTCGATGAGCATATTGTTTCATATTACTCTGTGTTGTTGAAACTATATGGCATTTAATCTCCTATTTTGTCTGAGTAGCTTTCTTCTTGAGGTAAGAATGAATGAAAAATAAGTTTTTGCATTTTGTGTCTTCTCAATTTCTTTTCCTGAAAAACACTATTAATTTTATTTGTTAAAGAATTGAAGTACATGCTTGGTTTTATATTTTATAGTTCGAAGAGATTCAATTTAGAAACTCTAATAAGTACATGAGAAAATATGTTAATATACTGCTTAATATCTATTAAATATAGTATAGTTATTCATAAAGTATATTATCCTTAGCAGTCTGAAGAGTTATTGCATCCATTTTGATTCAGGATCATATATGAATTTAATGTGTTATAATTCCTGTTTTATGGATATTGAATGGTATATTTTGTTCCAATCACTCAGCTATATCTACCATAAATATGGTAATATTTTTGTAAATGTGCATGTGTGAAGTTTGAGGATTTGTTTGTGAATGTGAGTGTTCATGTTCTTCAATAAACATGTGGAAGTTAGAGTAAAATACAATACATTCTCTATGTATAATGTCTGGCTGTGGTTTTCTGCACCCACATTCATATGCTTTCAGAGGAAGCCTCCCTGTTGATGTTCAGTGGGAAGAAAGAGCTTAAGAGTCAAAGGGTTTTGAGAACACCAGGAGTATATGGCACATTGAATCAACTAAGTGGGGCTTATATGGACTCAAATACTTAAGTGGCAAACACGGAGCCTGTGTAGGTTGTACCAAGAACTCAGCCTATGTGTTATGACTGTTCATTTGTTTTTTATGAGACTCAGAACAGTGTGCACTGTTCAGTCTCTGTCTCTCTTGCCTGTTCTTGTTATTCTTTTTTTCTTCTATAGGTTTACTTTGTGTAGCCTCAATATGAAGGATTTTACGTTGACATATTACATCTTCGTGTGTTATTTGGTTGTTTTTTCTTGGAATTCTGCTCGTTTCTGAAGGGAAACATAATGGAAGTGGATCTAGACAATAGAAGAGGTATGAAGGAGCTGAGAGGAATAGATGGAGGGGAAACTGTGTTCAGGATGTGTTGTATGAGAGATGAATATATGTTCAATGGAAACATTAGGATTCATTTCACTCTATTCTCCTAGACTGAGAAGAGATTTCATCTCCACTCTACAAGAAAGATCCTCCAAACAACCAGTCTGTCATTATGTTCTGACCTCTATGTCCCATATCACCATAGAAGCACTAGGGTTAAGCACACTATGTACCATTTATGAATTTTCTTGAGTTATTAACATTTGAACTCAAGATATCAGGGATGCACAGCAAAATTTTTAAGCTCTTATCTATTTGCTCAGTCCAACAGGCACAATTTCATCACTTTCTGGAATGGAGTGGAAATATCAGAATGGAGATCTTGAGGAAAATCCGGCACTGGATATGAAAACAAGTTCAATTTTCAAAAATACCTTCTTACTTATTAATTTATTTTTAATAAAGCTAGAAAACTGCATTTTTTCTAGGCTTTAATTTGATCTGCAATTTGATGGTCCACTCTTTTTCCTTCTGGAAGTCTCTACAGTGCTAATTTACAAAAAATAGCCATCGTTTCTTTTATACAGAACTTAAAATCATTATCATTCATCACATAAGTTCATTCATGTTATCAAATAAAACATTAATAAATTTCAAGATAAAAACAGGCAAACAATGATTATGCTGTATCCACATCTCTTCAAATTTTTAGGTTTATATCACTTGAAAATGTCATTTTATATCACTTCAAGTGTTTATGTCACTTGAAAATGCCCTCTTTTCATTCTATAAGGACTATGAGATGTTTGCTAATAGAAACTGTATTACATGCATTGATTTGATGTTTCAATTTTTTCAAACAAAGTAAATACAGTGAATAGAGTAGATTTTGTAGAAAAAATGGCAGGCTGATATAATTGTCATTCTGTTTTAGTTTTCAGGCAAATTTAATACGATTTATTTGTCATCAAATATTTGGGACAAATAGGAAATAGTCAAGCAAGGATGTTCATGTGAGAAATTAAGATTTATAATATGCATAGAAGAGTGAACATGACTTTCTATGTCAGGTAAGCAAAATTTATCCAGAACAAAAAAAGGCAATTTGAAGTGTGAGATTTGCCATATCTGGCATGTAGGATGATTTTTATTAAATAAATCATTATTTTTCACTTACTTCTTAACATATATAACTTATAAAATGTATCCGAAATCCACTTCCCGTCCTTCCTCACCCCTATTTTCCTCCATCTATCTTCTTCCTCAGTTTTACCCCATTCATAAGCTACAAATATCCAGGCTCACCGGGCTTCAGCACAGTGAAGGCATGCCATCATGGGAAGTAATGAGGCCACCAACTAATTTTTAAGTTAAATTTTGGCCAGGAAGTTCAGCAGTAAATAAGGTGTCTAGGGAAGGTAAAATTATCAGAGACCCCCACTCCAGCTTGTAGGTGTTTCCAAAGACACCAATCAAGACAGCCACAAGATGGATTTAGGAGGAAGGATGATATCCCCGTCTTGTCATTGGAATACTTACCAAGCCACAGGAGATATCCTTTTCAGGCTCCTATGCTACAAAACTAGGGATCCCTGCTGGGGTCTCCATCATAGATCCCATGAGTTTATACTACACTTGGTTTCACAATTTGTCCCACATTTCTTGTCCTTTCTCCTTATATTCTCTCCCTCTCTCCCTCTCTGCCTGTTAGACAACTCTAGTCCCAGTTCCATACTTGTCTCACCTCCCTGAACTTAATGTTGCAATTTCACTCTACCAGGGAGATCACTGTGTTCATACTGGGGCTCTCCTTATTGAGTGATGTTTTATACGTATACATACTAGTACTTTTTTCCTATGATTAGCTTAGTATTCTCATATAAGAGTACATAATATGTTTTTCTTTCTAGGATTTTTTTTCCTCACTCAGCATGAATTTTTTTCTTTAGTTCCTTTCATTTGCCAGCAAATTCAATGATGTCATTTTATTAAAAGTTGAGTAATACTCCATTGTGTAAATGTAACACAATTTCCTTAGTGAGCAATATCTAGGTAATTTCCAATATCTGGGTATTATGAAAAAACTGCTTTGAACATTTGTGAACATGTGTCCTTCTGGTAGGATGGAGCATCCTTTGAGTATGTGCCCAGAATGGTATAGCAATGTGTTCAGATATGAAAATTTCCAAATTCCTAAGGAACTGCTATGTTGATTTCCATAACGGCTATACAAGTTTCATTTCCAGCATCAAGAAGGAGTGTTACTCTTTATCCACATTCAAAACAGTATTCTACTTTGTGTTACTTATCTTAGTCATTCTGACTGTTGTAAGATGGAATCTGGAAGAGGTTTCGATTTGCATATCCATAATTGCTATGAATGACAGACATTTCTTTAGGTGTTTCTCAGCAATTTTACATTGCTATTTTGAGAATTCTTTGTCTAGATCTATAACCCATGTTTTAAACTTTAACTTTATTGATGTCTACATTCTTGAGTTCTTTCTATATTTTAGGTATTAGGCCTTTATCTGATGTAGAGTTGGTGAATATCTTTTCCCATATTTTAGGTTGCCAGTTTGTCTTATTGACAGTGTCCTTTGCCTTACAGAAGCATTTCATTTGTTTCCATTTAGAAATCTTTGTTCATAGTACCCACGCTATTAGTTTTTTGTTCAGAAAGCTGTCCCCTGTGCCAATATGTCCCTAATTTCTCTTCTATCATGTTCAATATATCTGTAATTATGTCCTTAATCCACGTGGACTTGAATTTTGTGTATTATGATGAATATGAGTCAATTTGCATTTTTCCACAGTTAGCCACCCAATAGACTGGTACCATTTGTTAAAGATGCTTTCTTTATTTCTATTTTATACTCATCGATTCTTTATCGCAGATCATGTGTCCCTAAGTTCATGGGTCTATGTCTACATCTGCAATTTAGTACGACTGATGAACATGTCTGATTTTATGCAAGTACTGTGCTGTTTTTATAACTCTTGTTGTGTAGTATACAATACAACAAGATCAGTAATAGTGATGCTTCAAGATGTTTTTTTATTTTTCAGGATTTTATTGCGTACTCTGGATTTTGCTTTTCCAGAGGAATTTGAGTATTTTCCTTTAAAGGTCTATAAAGAATTTATTGAGATTTTCAAAGGGATTGAGTTGAATCTGTGGATTGCCTTTGATTCGATTACAATATTTACTATGTTGATCCTACCATTCTTTGAGCATGGATATCTTTGAACTCTGAGATCTTCAATTTCTCTCTTGTAGGTCTTAAAATTTTTCACACACAAGTCTTTCATTTGCGTGGTTAGACTCAGCCCCATGATATTGTATGTTATATGTGGATATTTTGAAGGGACTTGATTCTGTGATTTCTTTCTCAAGTCATTCATCATTTGTATATAGGTGGTTTACTGATTTTTTGAGTTGATCTTATTGTCTGCCACTTTGAAGAAGTTGTTTAACAGTGATAAGAGTTCCTTGGTAGAATTTTTGGAGTCACTTATAAATACTATCATATCATCTACAAATAATGATACATTGAATTCCTTTTTGCATATTCCATTTAGGTGATTACCTAATAGTTGTCTTGTTGCTCTAGCTAGTACTTTAAGTATTGTATTAAATAGGTAGAAATAACAACTTTATCTTGTTCCTTATTTAAGTACACATTCTTTGAGCTTCTCTCCATTTATTTGATGCTGTAAGGTTGCTATAAAATTCCTGTATTATGTTTAGGTATGTTCCTTGTATCTCTATTGTCTCAAAGACTTTTATCACGAAGGGTATTGGATTTCATCAGAGACTTTTTCTGTATCTAGTAAAATAATCATTTGTCTTTATTCCAGTTTACTTCTATGGTGGATTACATTGACTGATTTTGGTATGTTGAACCAACCATTATTCCCTGGGATAAAGCCTGCTTGATAATGGTGGTTGATCTTTATGATGTGTTGTTGGATCTGGTTTGCCAGTAGTTAGTTGAGTATTTTTACATTGATATGTTCAAGAGGGAAATTGGTCTAGAATACTCTTTCTGTGTTGAATTCATGAGTGGCTTGGTTATCAGGATGACTGTGGACTTATTGAAGGAGCCTTTCACCTGTATATATTTTATAGAATACTTTGATGATTATTGTAGCAATAAACCTGCTGTGGTTGCTCAACAAGAAGGAAATGGAAGCATTCCCATTGGTTCAGACTTTGTCAGACTACAGCAGAAGGAACCACCATAATGGCAGGCAACATACTCAAGAATGGAATAGTGAGCATCTGAACTCACTTGTTTTTACTGATGCAGAATTACTCATGTGTTCTATTGAGTAATGTACAGATTTTAAGGATTGAAATATCTCACACATTAATGCAACACCTGCAGGTAAAAGAAAATGCCAAGGATTATGCAGCATGCCACGCTTCAGTGTACAAAGTAGTTATTTTAAATATTACTCAAAATAATCTTCAAAAAAGAGAATTGATATTAACTCTTCTGTTAATGTCTGATAGAATTATGCATTAAAACAATTAAGCCCTGTTTTTATTTGCTTGCTTATTTTGTAGGAATACTTTTAAAGAGTGCTACCATTTCCTTGTGTTTATAGGTCTATTCTAATTGTTTATATGATCTTGAACTAACTTTTGCTAGGTGGTCTCCATAGAGAAAACTGTATATTTCTTTTAGAGTTTCAAATCTTGTGGAGCAAACGTTTTCAAAGTATGTCCTAATGATTCTTTAGACTTCCTCATTGTCTGTAGTTATATCCCTCTTTTTGTCTTTGATTTTGTTAATTTGGATATTCTCTATCCATCTTTTAATTAGTTTGAATGGGACTTTGTCTATCTTATTGATTTTCTCAAAGATCCAACTCTTTGTTCCATTGAGTTTTCAAAGTTTTCTCTTTATTCCTATTTTATTTATTTCAGCCCTCAGACTTATTACTTCTTGTAACGTCTTCAGCTTGGGTGTGGTTAGTTATTTTGAGAAAAAGCTTCCAGATATGCTGTTGATTTGTTAGTATGCAATAACTCATTTTGTGAGTTATTTTGAACTACAATTTTTCCTGTTAGCAGTACTTATAATGTAAATTTTTAATTGGAGTTATCATATTTCTGATTGTGTAGGAGTCATGGTATAACTCATTATATTCAGAATACAATATAAATATCATAAATATTTTTACAAGGCTCAGGGATAGAAATTTTTGAATGAATTTGCTTACTTTTATGAAATGTCAGAAGATGGAAAGAAATGAACCTTCGCATTTAAATTAAAATTTGTGAAATATCCTATAAGAATAATGATTCAGTCTTGACTTCTTAAATATATCTTTGTAGTCTAAGTCTGAGGACATCTAAGATATCTTTATACTCAACACATACTTAGTCATGTTATAGACCTATTGTTTCTTCTGCTTTGTCCTAACATGTTCGTGGATATATGCTTGCAGCAAAATATGTGATTTTTCATGAATTTTATTAATCTTTGAGATCTATATTGAAAAAAAATTAAAGCAGAAATGAATACCAGGATTTGGTGGTGCAAGCATTTACTGTCAGCAATCATCAGTCATAGGAAGGCAAATCTTTGTGAATTCTGGGACAGCTTGGACGACTGACTGAGTTTAAGTACAGGTAGAGTTACAACAGAAACCCTGACTCTAAAAATATAATGTAAATGAAAGAATAAAAGTAATAGTGCTATTCTTTAGTCACAAGCTGTCATATTTCTGAGGGACTGTAGAATAACAGAAGACATAAATATAAGAGTCTGATCTCAGCAGATAACACTACTCATTTCATAGAATATGAAGGATAGTCACAGCAGGATTGAAGTACTTACATGGGGGAAAGTAGATACTTGTAGTTTATATAGGAAGTACGAGGAATGAGAAGTTAAATGTAGATGGACGACTGTAAGAGTCTGCATTCTCTACTTCCTGACACAGGATTATAAAGAGCAGAGAAGGGAGGAAGTAGATATTTTTAGTTTATATGGGAAGTCTCAGGAAGGAGAAGCTAAATGTAGCTGGCAGAGTGCAAGAGTTTGTATTCTCTACTTCCTGGCACAGGATTATAAAGAGCAGAGAAGGGGGAAATAGATACTTGTCATTTATATATGAAGTTAGAGGTATGAGAAGCTAAATATAACTAGAAGTGTGGAAGAGTCTGCATTCTCTATTTCCTGGCACAGAATTATCAAGGGCACAGAGGCTAGCCAATCTTAGGTGAAGGAGGTTTTGCGACTCAGTAAAAACAGTAGGCAATGTGACCCAGTGTAGCTTCTATTTCTATTTCCATTTTCCATGGTACACATCTAAGTCTTCACTGAGTACCTGGAATGGCAGGGATGAAACTGTTTAATATGAATTTATATTTATGTGGGTAAAAGAATCTTACAGCATTCTCCATTCTACCTTATGAAGTTATATAAATTGGGCTATATAATGAAGTTCCAGATTCTTTCAAACAGTACACATTATTTAGTGTATATTGTAGCCAGAATAGAATGAAGAAGAACAGGAGGGTATGTTGAGATCTCCCCATGAATAAAAAAAACAAACAAAAAAAGCCTAATGTTTTTTGTTTGTTTTGGTTTTGATTTCTTTCATGTGAGGAACACATAATGATGTGTTCTTCAGTATAGAGAGTTTGGAATCCATGGTGGTTGATGTACAAAGTTAAATTTATGAGGCAGAAGGAAGAATGTTAGCAGCATTACCTCAGCAAATGAGACTGTTTATATCAAACAGGAAGCAACAGGAATAAGGTTTCTATGAAGATGAAGTAATACTTAGAATTAATATGGGAGGTTTGGGGAAATGGATGATGGATACAGCTGCAGAAGGCTACATGCAAGTTTTCAATTTGTACTTCTTGAAATTGTTTATTTACACAACTCTGTTATATCATTAAAACCTGTCTTATTCCAGCTATCAGAATGTTGGTGACAATGAGTGACTGAGTTAGCCAAATACAAAGAGGATGGAGGGTCTGGATATTTATCAAGGAGGCTAGGGATTTCAATATGGCTTCAAGAAATGGAAAGTTTCTTGTTGAAGGTACTAACATACTAAAACTGAAATGGAAATTTTATAATTAATTTTTCCATTTTTTCTTTAATTTAGGAAATCTGGGACATGCTATAAGCACACAGCTATTGCACAGAGAATGTTCCATTTGAATGTTTTCACTTAAGTAACTATCATTGCTTCTATGGTGGATACACAAGACCATCTTTATAGTGCTTACAACATTATAGTCTATTATATTTTTCTTCAGTGGAACAAACATTTGTGTGATTTTTTTTTTACTGTGTCCCACTCCAGGTTATTACCGTGAAATATGATGAAATGCAAGGAAAAGATAAGAGGAGATTATATCACTGGCCTCTGGGCAGTTATAGAAGAATATCATAACTTTCCAGAAATAAACAACAAAAATAATGCAGCCAGAAGTAGGTATAGTAGCCAAAAAATGATTTTATTCACTGATGCTCATAAAGTAGGACACTTAGCTCTTTCTCTAATCTTGTGCAAACTTTGCTTTGTGGCAAAAATTATGTACAAAATCAGTAAAGTCACTTTACATCCTTACACCTTGATTGGTATGAACTTTCTCTTACACTGTTGGATAAATGAATCTTACAACAAAGTTTGCTACATTTTATAGTGTGGAAATGATCTAAATTTCATGAATTATTTATTTAACATACTGTTTGTTGAAGTAATTTTAATGAGAGCTTTTTCAATTATGTTTCATAATTTTACTTATGAAGGGAAAAGTGTTATATAAAATTTTGTCAGGTTAACTTAATTTTTGAGAAAAAAACTTTATCAAATGTCTACTGTTTATAAATACTAGTGTACATTTTGTACCCACTAGTATATTATGCCTTTCATGTGTACACTATTTTAGTATGAATGATAGTTTTAGCTTTCTAACTTTGTGATGAAAACTCATGGTATGATCAACTGTCAATCCAAAAATTACAGTAAATATAATTCATTTTCTGAGAGGACTCATGCCTTGATTGATCTCAGCTCTGACTCTCATCATTGGTTTTCAGAATGCATTATGAATCCTGCATGCTTCCTGTCTCTTCCACATCATTTTATTGTTTTCACATTGTCCCATTCATTTTGATATTCACAAAAGTTCCAAATTTCAAAATGGTCATGTCTACCGCATTTTCATCTACATGTTGCTGATTACACATTGGCCAATGCTTTGAGTTCTCCCCAGTCAACTTATCAGGAGTGATTTGTTAGAAACAATGCAAAATACCTGAATTAATCATGCAAAAAGTTCTATGTGTGAAATAGACAAAAATAAATATTATTTCTTTATACTATATTACAAAATTGACTCTGAACACTTTTCCATTAAGTATATGTCCAATAATGTTAAAGTGTTAAATCGACTAATGAAATTAAATAAATGTAACTTAATAAAAATCAAAAACTATTATGCAATATAAATTTCTAAATCAAATCTTTTCCAGAAGAAAATATTTTTTTATAGACAAGTGGTAATGGTTCATGCTTTTTAATCCCAGCACTTGGGAGACAGATGCAGGTAGAGATCACTCAGTTCCAGACCAGCCTAGGCTACAGAGTGAATTCCCAAACAGCCAGAGTTACAATAGAGAAGCTCTATCTCAAGAATACCAAAAAAAGGATTTTTTCTAGAGTTTAATTTCATTTAAACTCTACAGTTGCAATTTCATATTATAATTTCAGAGCAAAGATCAATTTCAATTTTTCATTCAGTGATATCTACCATAAAGACAATAACTTTTTAAATTAATTAATGTTGATGGATTATTATTCTGAGTAGAGAATTTTGGTGCACATAATACTACAGGACATATTTAAATATATGAAGTAAAATAGGCAATTATGCATCCCTTTCACCTTTGACTATTTTAAAAGACTGCAAATTTTATCAAGAATTTGTCAGAAAAAGATTCTTTTAAAGATTATAGTACAAATTTTATAGCCTGATTATCCACCAAACATATGACAAATCTAGATTTTATATTCCAATACCAAAATATCAACTGTCATTTATAGCTATAATGTCTTTAATAGCTAATAGGTAATATTTGACCTGTCTTAACATTGAATGTACTTAATTTTGTTGTATCCATCTGTTCATGGCAGTAAATAATTATTATTAAAGACTAAGTAATTCACGATATTATAGAGGATTCAGCTTCCTTTTGGCATTACATTAGCTTGAGTTATTTCTCTCTTCCATAGAAGTATGAGTATCAAACCATGGTAAATTAGAAACCTAAGTCTAGTAGAGTGTTGTTACATGTATAAAAATGTAGGAATCAAAATTAATTTTGTATATTATTAGATGAGTTTGGAAATTTACAATAACCTCTGTTTTCAAATGAAATACTGTTTTCTTTTAGATATGACAGCATTTCCAAAAACACTGTGAGTCAATGTGTCAATAGTGTCAAAAATAATATAACTCAAAGTAAATAGGAGAAGCAAGCCTGTGATATACTGATGTATATTTTTTTCTTTCAGTGCCAACCCCTGTATTTATAAAAGTGTATTCTGTGTCAGGAAACATCATCTTATTAAGTTTTGATTATCAAAATTACCTGGATTATCCCACACATGTGACTGTAGCAATGGGTAAGTTCATAAAATTTGATATTTGAGAAACATGCAACCTAGCCTTTACTTTGTAGAAATCTTTATTTCCATAATTTCAGCGCATTAAATATAGTAATGCAGAAATCTAAACACTCATGTGTTTTAAAACATTATTATGACTAAGGAAGAATCTTGCATTGCCTATGCAATAGGTATACACTTCCTCCTTGGTAGATATAACTGTCTTGAAATAACACACAATCCTTAGAATATGAATTGGTACCAAAAGGCAGTAACCAATTAGAACTCATTGAAGTTCTTGTACTGTTTTCATGGTATATATCTACACATAACATCTGACCAGTATCAGTTAATTGGTTGGCAGTCAACATGACTGAACAATCCCAATAACTATAATTCTATGTCTTTATAACTATTTAAAGAGTGCAAAGCTAATTTGTTCAATAAATGTTAAGTTCTCTTTAGATTCAGTTGTCTAGATATAAGATCCTAAAAAATAAAGTTAACATTTAGCCTTAATATTTTCTCAATTCACCAGCTCATCTGTACAATAATTATAATGGTCCTGATATAACATCTATATATTGATATTTTGTTTTACAAATTATTCTGAGAAAAAAATGGAGTAAAGTATTCATGAATTTATATTCTTTTAGAAAATATGAATAAATTAAGTGTGCCAAGTAAAATGTACTTCATGTTCTAATTTTTCATAAAGAACACCAACATATGGGAACTACAATTCAGGGAGAGACAGGTAACATAGAAAGATATGTTATTGGGATACTTCCAAATATCACGTAAAAACTTTACAGTGCCCTGATTTGGCTTCAAATAATCACATCTTTGGGGATGAAAATATTGCAGGAGAAATTGTCTCTAATATTTGCCTTACTATAAAAACTGAACAAGTAGCAAGATGGTGTGTATGAGACATTCAAATGTATTCTGAGCTCTTATTCTGAGTTCCATCCCTTTTCTCGTTTTGGGGAAAGATGTGTTAGGATTTAACAACTGACTGCAAAGTTTAATCAATTCAGAATGTGGGTAATATTCTAATGGAATTCTCTTTTATCCTTCTATAAAACTCAGTAAAAGTAGAAAATATCACTGATGAATCCTGGAATGAATATTAGGACATAAACAGGAAATTATCAGTTCCTAATACAAATATTCAAAAAGTCTCCCAGGCAGGTAAATCACTATTCTTCAGTGTAGAATAACCTGACACCACTAAAGCTAATTGATTTCTTTTTAATTCCAATGTAATGTTGAGAAATAGTATTAGAAATCTATTAAGTTATCATGTTTGTTTTGATTTGCAGACCCATGTACTAAATGAAAACATCAGTCTTGTAAGTAGAAGCATAATAAGTAAAAATCTGGACTCATGGCAATTGACTATTATATTTTTTGAATCAAGTAATTTATCTATATCTATTCTAATTCAACAAATTATTCTATTTCTTAAGATAATGTATTTTCTGCTTATAATAAACTCAAGTAATTTAGAAAAAGAAAATATGTTTCTACAATTTACAAACCAAAGAAAAATTTTCTGTGTGGTGGTTTGAATAAGATGGACAACAAACATTTATATCTTTGAATACCTGGGCCACATTCAGAAAATATGTTAGCAAAATTGTATAGGCATAGGCTTGTAGCAAGTATCTGATGAAGGATGACGTCTGAGGTTTCAAAATTATAAACCATGGCCAATTACATGTCTTTGTTTTGTGGTTATTATTCAAGGTATATTTTCTCAGATATTGCTCTAGCGACTTCTCTGCCTATTGCCTTATTGCTTCCCAAATTGTTTATGGATTCCAACACTCTAAACCCATTAAAAGCCACACGAATTGCTTTCAGGTATAAATTACATTTGCAATGGTGTTTCATCACAGTAATGTAAAGTATGAATTGAATAGAAAATAAGATGAATAGTACCAATAGTTTTTAAGTGGATTACATTCTGAAGAACAGGCATTTCATGATTGTAATGACATCCAACATTGTCATGGGTAAATTAGCAATGCATGCATTTTCTGTTTATATTAGACTAAATTCCATGTCCAAAAAAAATATAAATTCAATTCAAAAATAGATGGATCTACTAAACTAATACATTATTGAGGCTAAGTGTAAATGTGTAATATATATGACCATTTTCAAATTGAATCCTATGATGTGATTTATTATTGAGAATTCCTAAAACCTTTTCCAATATATATTCATAGATTTCCAACTATCTTTTCAATGTATTCGAAATAGCCTCTAACATTTCAATTTTTTTTGTTTTCAATTCCAGGTTTGGAACAACAATGAGATTATTTGCTGCAGCAGTGTCTCTATGATACCTACACGTCTACAAAATAAATGTAATTTTAGAAACATCTGTCTATTACTGTACAAGATTTTCTTTCTTGTCTAGTCTTTATTTAGGAATTTCAATGAATCCTTTTACAATGTTGACTTCATATAAAATAAATTCATATTTCACATAGTTGTATATGTGCTTTGAGTTAAAATGATTAATGGTATCATTTGGTAGTTTCTACAGAGAACCTTAATAGAGCCCATCTTTAAATGTTGTTCATTATTTGGATACATTTGTGAAGTTTTAAAGTCCTTTTAAGACTTGAGCTTAGCAATTGAGAAACAGGGAATCTGTGTATATTTTGGTATATATTACTAGTACTGTCACATCTCTGTTTTCCTATCCTTCATTTTCTCTTTACTACCTTGCTCAGACAACTTCCAAGATGGTTTCTTTTGCAGTATAAGGATGGCTGTTTTAATCTCCTTTTTGTAGAGGTAAAATGCATGAGGTATACACTAATGAGAATTTCTGATGTTTGCAGAATGTGACAGGATGGGCATGAATCTCTACTCTGTAGATAGGGAGAATGCAAGAGGTACTTCAGTAAAGATTAAAGTTTCAAGATATCCTGTTGCAAATGACAAAGTGGCTCCAGCCACTTTTTCAGAAATGGGATCTTCCTCTACTCGTTGGTAAGATTGGGGAGATGTCAGGGCTTCTGGTATTAATGGGAAATTTAGCTAATCACTTTAACAGATGTTTAAGATGTCATGTCATATTTAATACAGCTACTCAGATCCAGAGAATTTATCACGTGATATATTCTAAAGCATCACAGGTACATGATTACTCTGACAGCACACATTAGAGAGATGACAGGCTTTCAGAAAACTATTTGTTATTTCGATAAGTAACTAGTAAAAACTGTGTGGATCTAGAAACTAGCCTCACTGACAAATTTTAGTAGTAGTCTCACAGCTCTGTTTTCTTACACAGGGGCCACATGTGTAAAAGAAGACTCTGTGATGTCCTCCGAATAAGAAATAATAGATTGTAAACTCCAATAGGTAGGTACAGACAGTATCAGAAGACGACCACTGAAAGGCAAATTCTCATGAGACCAGTGTGCAGAAGAGAGAACCACAGACTCTTTTGAATATTTGTAAGTTTCCAGAGCCACTTTACCAAATTGTAAAGAACCCAAAGCCACTTTTCCATGTGTACCCGAGCAGATATGCCTTTGTGAAAAGTTGAAGATTAGATTAGCTTCTATGTAGTGGTTTCTAGGGACAGGAATCCAAGAGTTTGGGAAAAACCCTAAAGATTCACCTGTAGTAGTTTCCTGTTACTACAGCACTGGCACAGATAACAGGATTCCTGGAGATTCTGCTGCAACTTGGGAGTCTCCCAATACTGCCTTTGTTATTGTGGATGAGAAGTTTGTTACTTTGTTACTAGGATGAGAAGTTCCTGTTGACCCTCATGTACATGTGAATCTTACAAATGCCTCTTCAGAAGATGAGCTGGTAGGCCACAGAGATGGTTCCACGGATACACGTGGCAATGCATAGCCTGATACATATAAAGAATCAACGAAAGACCTATTGAAGGGATGTGGAAGTGTCTACATATCTTTGTGTAGGAGAAAGTTGTCCCTGAGTTTCTGGTTCATGGAAAGTCACTCTTTCATGAATAGAAGTGTTTGGACACTTTCTGAATGTGTGGAAGTTTTGTGTGCCTTTCACAAAGCTAAGATAAGTTCTAGAGACTTTTAGAAACCTAAAGTCAATGTTAAGATATACTGATTAGGTGTAAGTTTTGTGAGGACTTCCATGATAGGAAGTTAGTGTTTTTGAATCAGCAGAGTATTGGTTCAAGCAATCATGATCTGTTTTTGATGTACTGAAGTCTCCTTGTACTCAAGAAGCCTCTTTCATTCTGCCTGTTTTTTTTTTTAAGAAAGTCATATGCCAACCTTTTTCTAGGTGGAGAACTGCGAGGTCTCCCGATTTTGAGGGGGATAGATGTGAAATTCCATAGTGTCATTATAAAAATTGTGAACTAGCAAGATCCAAGAGATTTCGGTTCAAATGATGAAAATAGTCCAGTCACTTGTGCAAATCAGGCAGACTCCATCAAGACTTGTACATTACGGAGGGTTTCCACACTGTTTGTGTATAAGGGTAAGACTGGAGTACCCATTTAGCAAATATTAAAGACACTATCTTATCTTTAATGTACGTTTTTGTGGAACAATGTAATCCCAAGAAAACATGAAAAATTCTAGAGACTTACATGTTCATGGGTAATCTGACAACATATCTTGAACAGATGTCAGGCTTCTGGAATGCTCCTTATCATATTGATAAGCATGAAGTTACCACTTCATTTGTGGATCCGGAAACACTACTAGCCCCTTCGGTAGGAGTTAAGGACATACATATGTGTTTGTAGTGATTATCCTTAAAGAGCTCTAGCCAAAGAGAAATTGTTAAATAAGAGATACCCATACCCAGATGCAAAATTATTTGTCTACATGTGACAGAATTTCAACAACACATTAGAGAGATGTAGATGGGTCCAAAACTCCTCATGTAGGTTCTTGTAATCCTAGGTGACATTGGAAATTCCACATTTTTCCTAGGTCATGAGTATAGCATGTCACAAAGTCATCACAAACATCAAAGTCATGTTTGAAACTTCCATTTACCCTTCTTATATATAGAGTAAATTCTAGAGATTCACAAATTCTAGAGATTCAAAAGAAGGAAGATTAAGTTTAAAAACTTATTTATCTGAAATTTTAGGTATGAGTCCACTTAGGGCAGGAGAGTCCTGTTGGAAGTTGTGTTGATCTAAGCAGGCTATATTGATCCCACATTGTTTGCAGAATGCCTGTTTGGATGTGTTTTGTGAGCATGGTAACATATACTCCTCCTTTTCTAGAAGGAGATTGTGTGAGATCCATTTTGTTGTGGGAGTTTATTTCTTGTTCTGCTTACATAAGTTTAAAATAATTGTGTTATATATTGTTGGGGTAAGGTTTGCCTAAGACTTGGCAGTTTGTATTATCTGCAGGTGTTGGTTTTTAGTAAATCTATGATGAAGATATCTTCTCCCTCATAATGTGCATCAGTTCACTGCCCTGCACAGTGCCATTGTATAAGAGCGAAGTTGCTTTGGAGGGGTTCTTATATTCTTCCACTGTACTCTGGCAACAAACATAGGACATTTATGTAAGGCCTTTAAATCCCACCTTAAATGTAACAGGATTAAAGGATTGAGAGATACTCCTGGTCCTTGAGGTATTAATTGTTGAGGATACATAGCTGGATGATAGGATGAGGCTAATAGTTGGGTTTCCTTATGTAATCAAGCATGTCTCTGGATTGGGGGTGTCAGAGTTTATCATTAAGAGAACATTTGAGGAGCTTTTGTATATGTAAAAACACCAGATATTTGGCAATCCATATTCCATTGTCCAGTATGTCACTTGCCATTAAAGGTGTTTCCCTTTGTTGAGATCTGGAAGGGTTTTCACCCATAAAAGTATCTCCTTACCTTTTTTGCTGAGTGGCATAGTACCTATGGGCTATACCACGGCATATGAAGTATTGGTAGAAAAATCCATTTTGCTGGTATGATCAAAAACAGAAGCAATTGGAAAAATTGCAAAAGTCCAATAAACCCTGGTGCACATGAAGTAGAGGCCTGAGCAGTGTGCTGGTACTAGTAGGTTCCACAGCTCCTCCAGGGTCACTGACATATATGGGAAAACTACCAGAATCCTGTTAACAAGCATTGGAGAAATGTCATCTTTCTTCATTTTTCTATCCTGAAAAAAGAGATGTTTGTGAAAGATCCTAAATCCTCCTGTATAAATCAGTCCTGTTACTGCATCCCTTTTGGCAATATTAAGCAAATCATCCAAATGCTCTAGAATCTACCAAACACTACCAAATATGTGGAATGACAGCAGACCACCTCACAAGTATAGGAACGTTTTCTAGACCAGGTGTGCATGTTTTTTCTTGCCAAGGCACATCGAGGATATGTGTTGGTATCCCTGAGTGGCATTCACATGTGCAGGGGGCTCCACATCTTCTTATGTATATGGACAAACCTAGAACAGCCCTTGCAGCTATGTCTAAGATTTTATCATTGTGTAATTGTAGAGTGCTTTTAAGGCAAGTAAGTACTGTTTCATATCCTCTTCTCCATGAATAAAAGTCTTGGACACTTCCTATATACTTGGAAATTTCACAGTCCTTTTTCAATGATAAGAGAATGTCAAGAGACTTGAATGTAGGTAGGATAAGAAAAAGATACTGTATGTCCTATGTGTAGATTGTGAACTCTCCCTGATTAGGAAGCACATATATATTGCCTTCTGGGACAACAAATTGGTGATTTAAGCTATTGTGATCGAATGGTGAAGTATTAAAGACCCCTTTCACATGGGTGCCTGTTTCAGTCTTATTTTCATGAAAGAATAATGTTTGTGGGTCACGTTTGAATTAAGGAGAAAATCTGAGGTCCTGTGCATGTGAGTCCTTAGGTATGGAATTCCATTTTGCATATATGGTTAGTGCCAAGGCCCGTATAGAAACTGAAAACAACTTGGTTCCTAGGACGAAAGGGCTCCATCACTTTGTACAGATGCAGCGGCATCCAATATCCCTTGGGCAATATTCAAAGACTTTAGGCTTGTTTATTTATATGATCAGGATCTGAGAACCTCAATGAAAAATGGGAAGTTGATACATCCTCTTTTGTGCATGGTCCATACTCCAAGAACCCTGAACACTTTTGATTAATCCAAAAGTCTTGTGTGTGTGTGTGTGTGTGTGTGTGTGTGTGTGTGTGTCTGTGTGTTACTTCAGACATCATCCCTTTGACGGATGTAAGGCTTTCAGTAGGTTTCAGGTTAGATGAATAAGCTCCTACGAATCACTTTATGTAGCTAGAATCTCTGTTAGGCCCTTGAATAGGATGTAAGTTTTCAGATCTGTGTGTTTTGGTGGTAATTCTTAGAGCTCCTGACAGCGAGGAGATGGTAAGAAAAGGAATACTGAATACTTGGAAAGAACACTAAGTCCTCTTCTGTTTGTGAAGAACTTTGAAAATATTTTGTACACATCTATAACTACAGGTGAAAGATCAGTCCTTCATTCCCTGAAGCACACTGGGAATAGACCATTCTCTCTAGTTCATTTGTTCAATATATTATGAACCCATCCCTACGAATCAAAGGTTCAACTCTTTTTCCAAAGGCATGGAAGGCCTTTTCCAAAAGCCCAAAAGAAAGAATAAGAAAGAGGTTCGATTTGTCTTAGATGTTAGATATGAGGACTTCATATGGAGAAAATGTGTTTCTAGATCCTTCTGATATCTTGAAGATATCTTGATCTGTACTGGATATATTGAAGCCTCCTTGTACATGGGTTGCATCATTGAATATCCTTTTGTTTACATTGTAACATATGCCCCCTAGTTTTCAAGAACTATTCTGTGTGACATGCTCTCCATATTAGAGAGAATGTTGATAACTGTATTCTACATGTATAGACAGTTTCAGAGACCCTTGGGAAAATTGCAAAAGTTTCATTGACTTGTGAAAACAATGGCCCACACCCAGCCCCTTGTATATATTTGGTAAAATGTCAATCCAATTGAGATAGATGGGAATATCCAACCACCACTTTTGTTTTTGAGCTAGATCTCAGAATGCCTCATAAGATGTGGAAGATATGACATTTCGTGTACAATTGTCTATACTCAAGAAACCAAGGGTGTCTGTGAAAGATTCTATCACTCCCTTTTTGGTCCTTTATTCCTTTTCTGTACCTCTTAGGCAGATGGAAATATTAAGGGAGGCATTGAGGACTGCTAGGAATTTGCTTGCAATAAAATTTTATACATAGAATGGCCACAAATCCCCAACACAAGGATGAGAAGACTCTGAAGACCTGCATTTATATGTGGTTCCTGATGCAGCCACCTTAGGAGAAACTGCAGTAGTCTACAGAAATGCCTGTAGAGATGCACAGGGTCATATATTTCCTAATTTATATTAAATATAGTGTAAAGTTCTTTTTCTGCACATGAGTTTATTGTGTATAGCTGCTTGTATAGGTGTGTATTGTGATTTCTCTCTTGGTCATATTGGGAAGATGTTATAGCTCTCTTCATATATAAGATACTGAGCCATCTCTCCTATATTTGGAATTGCATATGCTTTTTATGAAGATTATGCAAATTTGTGAGTTCTGTAGGATTGTAGAGTAAAGTAAATAAACTATTTGTCATATTGTTTTGTGTGAGCCCTCCCAGTGCTTGAAATGCAGAGCTAAGGCCATTTGGGGCTTAGAGTGCAGATTTAAGTCATTGTGATATGTTAATATTATGAAGCCTCTTTGTTTCAATCTGTTTGATGGAGAAGAGGAAATGTTCAAGCTTCCTTTAAAAATGAATACATTTGAAATTAACTGCATGTGAGGCAATAGATATGAAACTCTATTGTGTAATTGAAGGCAGTGTCAGAGACCCTTGAAATAATTAAAAATATCCAAATATCAACTGAGAATGTGATAAATGGGCTGTAGCTAATGTTGATCTCCCAGTTTATAGAACTTTTTGGGTATTTCTCATTGCACAGATGGAATGAGATTTGATCTAATTTTAGTAGATTTAAAATGGCTGTGGCCTTTCATCAGGCAAATTATTGAAACCCTTCTCAGGGGAGGGAGGGAGGGAGAGAAGAAGAGAGAGAGGGAGAAAGAGAAAGAGAGAGAGAGATAGAGAGGGGAATTTCCACATTTTCACACAGTCTTTGTCAGTGTGGAAAATGTGAGGATCTCTTGAAGACAAATGCTTGGCCTTATTCCTTTTACAAATTAGAAAAAGATCAGATCTCCCTTTGCATAAAGGATGTTTAAAACACTCTTGTTCAGAAGGGCAAAATTCTATAACTCTCTTAGTAAGCCTGGGCAGGTGTCACCCTTATTTTCATAGAAAAGGACTCTCTAGAGCCCCTAATATGAGAAGGGGAATATCTTATGCCCTCTTTTGAGAGGGATTCATTCTTAATACTCTTTTCAAAGAGATGAATATTTTGGGCTCCTGTGTAATCTGCAGGTATGGCAGAGGCCTTTTTGAAAAGAGGTGTAATATTGGAGAGCCTATAAGGTAGTAGTAAGTTTAGAGCCTTTTGGTACTGTGATGCATATTATAAACAGCATTGGGGAGAGGATAATTGTCTAAATTGTTTGGGGGACAAATGGAATGTCTATGATCCCCTTGGCTACAGGAGAAACATGAGGCCCTTTTCATGAGAGTGAAAAAGTGTGACTTCTCCTTGTAGATGTATATTGAAGTTCTCAGCAAACCATGGGCAGATGTTCAAATTCCTATTCAAACCCTGAATAGATTTGAATGTCCTTTAAAACAGTTTGATAGAAAGGGAAAGTTTCAAGTACCCTTAAGAATCCAGGGGAATTTCTGTTTCTGGTGGGTCACCAGAATATACTCAAGGTACCATACTTTTGAGAGACCCTCTCCTTCTTTAAAATGTGGATATGCATAGAAAGCCAAGTATGCAGAGCTCAAGTGAGTGTTGTCCTCAGGAAGTGAACAATGTTCTAGACAGTTACGCAGAATTACTGCTATCTGGCTGGCTCACATTGTCTGATTATGTGCTACTTAAGCAGCATGGCTTGATGGAAGCAACAGCAAAGTCACACAAGCTTTGAGAAGGAGGATGAATTACCGAGACAAAGGCCATGACTAGGTTTTGTGGAAAGGGGAACATTTTTAAGGATATAATAAAATGCTTTTGATACTATACTTTCTCATGCCTCATAAAAAGTGAAACAATATTAATTAATTAGTTAATGATTAATGACCTCTCTTGTGCCTCATAAAAATGTCTGTTATCTGATGCCTAGAGGCCTTTCAGGGGTGCAGTGATTATGCTAATTTCTCCTTTTAATGTGACTATATGGACAAGGCTTCCAAATTTAAGTCAACCATGGGAGTCATAACATCTGTTTTAGAAGACATCATAGCAGGAAAATATAGCTCAGATATCAAGGTACATTTGGGACAATTTTGTCTTAAAGGTAAGTGATTATATCCTATGTTTCCTGGACAGTCATCTTCAAGTGGATGGATTCTGTATTTCAGCAGGTTTGTACACTTTGGGAATACTCTTCATGTTTGCTGTTCTTTGTGCAACTTCATGAAAATATCAGGAAAAATGCTTTACTTTTTATAGACTGCACTTTGACTCATTGTAGAGACCATGGGTAGTCAGTAAGATGTGGATTTGAATTGTTTCCTGCTTTGTCTCATTATGAAAAAAATAAAAATAAAAAGTAGGTATAGGCAAGGAGATGTTTTTAACTTGTTATTAAACCATTGAGTAAAAATGAGTGTCTTAATATGCAGACCATTCCACTAATGTAAATCTTTGCATGCCAGTTTGCAACATTCCATTCACTCATGGTTTTACAGGGATAAATACATTCAAGTTGATATTGATACATAGATCTGACAGAGGAGAGCAGAAGAAGGAAGAGAGAGGAAATGGAAGAGAAGGAAACGGAGGATTAGATAGGAGGACGAGGAGGAACAGGATTGAAGAGGAGGAATAAACATATACAGGGGCTAAGAGAGATCAATTGAAGTAGAACACAAACTAGGAAAATGTCATGACTTAGAAGTCAACACAAGGCTGTGTCCCAAAAATAAACAATGCGGTAACTGAAGGGTTGCCTCAGAAGTAAAAACACTGGCTGTTATTGCAGAGGACCCACGTTTGGTTTCCAGTACACACATGGCAGCTCACAATCATCTGTAAATACAGTTTCACAGAAGCCAATGCATCTGAGAGCAGTGCATGCATGTGGTACATGTATATACACAGGGAAACAAATAACACCTATGAAGTAATAATAAAAAAATCATTTTACTTAATGGAAAAGCAGAATGGATAGGTTAAAAAAGACAGTAACAGGTATTGTCAGAGTAACTACAACCTGTCTTTGAACCTCAGAAATTACAACTCACTGTTTTTTATGAAGTAGTAATGAGTTTGATCTTCAGTTTTGCCAGATTCTTGGGAGGATTGTCTTCTACACAGCCCTTTCTGATGCTGCTGCTAGTTGGCTTGGATATAAAGATTCTGATCATAGTAGTTTTATCTTTATGATGGTACTGTCCATAACAACAGTGGTGATATTGTGGTATTATCCATAGCAACAGAGGTGATTTTCCCAAAGGTACTGTCACTCAGATAAACTATTATTCAGTTGAAAATCCAGAAAGAATAACAAAAAATCATGTATAATTATGAAAATCAGGCACTTTTCATGTATAGTTATAGTTTCAGATTATGATTTCACCAGTTGCCATAAAATCAATTACCTTGGAGATATTAGCAGCCTAAGAAACAATATAAAAATAAGACAACTTCCTTTGTTAGGGTCTTGTTTTTGGTCAGGGATAGTAAGTAAGAACAAACAAAACTTAAATGCTAGGCCCCTCAAGTTTCATCTATGAAAGACAGTTGGGATCATGATCAAGAAATAATAAATGAGTTTCAGTGTCCATTGTTAATTTTTAACTCTCTTGATCAATAATTTAATTTATTCTTCTTTGGTTTCTATAGTTACACTTTTGCTCATGAGTTTTGGGTGATCCTTGTGGACATAAAGCTGTGCAGCAGATTCTTCTTTTACCTAAGAAAAGAAAAGAAACAAAAGAAACAAAGTTTTCTTGTTACAACAAACTTGTCTTACTGTATTAGCTAAATGAAAATGGTTTAGCTAGAATAACATGAGGTATATACATTCCCTAGCAACTGCATGACTGCTCCCTGCCAGCAACAATGGAATCTGGTCATAAAATTAGTTGGCTTCCATAAACTATGTTAATCTATAATAGAAAAATTATTGCTTTTTGACATCTTGTGTAGAGAAAATAGTAGGTGTTCAGTTGTGAGTTTAAGATAACTTGTTAACAATATGAACCACTTAATCACTAAAATATAAAACTTGTAATCATTAAGTGAAGGTGTTTTATGGTTAAGATGTGGTTGCAGTATGATTTTTCTCTATAAGTGGCTTCTTAAAATACTATGATGTACATCAAGAAGCAGAGTGATATTAGAGGAGTAGAGAGAAAGAGAAGTAGAGAGATGGAGAGAAGTAGAGAAGCACAGTAGGAGAGAAAAATTAAGAATAAAGAGAGAATTCTGTTCCCATCTATTAGACATGATGTTTTATTCATATTATCCACACACATTCTGCCTCTCCCTCCCAGGTGACTGAAATCCTGCCAGAGTTGGATCTCACAAAGAAAATAGTGGTGACATGGAGAAATTAGAAAGTTCATGTGTTGCATGCTACAGCCAGTCTTAGAATCATTTTGGTTTATTCTAAAATCTAGGGGTAACATATCACCCAGGAGTCATTAGTTTTTTGTTTCATAAAATACAGGTCTATATAAAAATTATACACAAAGAACTAGAGAGGTAGCTCAAGAATTAAAAGAACTTTCTGAGTACCCAAGATTTTGTTTGCAGCTCTCAAGCCACTATAACTCCAGTTCCAGGGGAGCTAGTGTCATCTTCTGAACTCCTTGGGCTCCAGGCACACAGGTGGTACACAAATATACAAGCTGAAAAACATCCATGAATTTTTAAAAACAAAACCCAACTTATTCAGAATGCGGTGATTTTACATCTTAAACTCACTGGCATAATATTCCTTCTGATGATTCCTTCTTGTGTATCCAGTACCTTCTGAAATAACGTTGTCCAGAATAGAAGGTCCATGGCTGGTAGTTACTGTGGGTAGAAGCCTGTGGACTAAATGAGAGTTTGGAAGCCCAAACCTATGTAGTTTGTTCTCAGGAGAAAGTACATTTTTATAACAGTTCAGTTCTAGCTCCCATGTATACTAATTTTCATTGTCAAGGCTCCTGAGATCTTCAGTTCTCACATCAGGAACAAACATTATTATTAACATGAGCCTTTACCAGGAACAGAAACCTCTCTTGGGTGGGGTCCTTCTGAGACTGCTTCTCTGGCTTCTTTGAGGAAAACAGTGAGTCCTCATTACTTTGCTTACTAAGCATTGGCCTGACCATTTAAGCAAGTGTATGTCATGTTTTTTTTTCTGTCACCACCTGCAGAAGACAAACACTGATGCACATTTGCTCTTTGTACAGGTGGAAGGGCAGCAAAGGAAATGGTTTTCAGGGAAAGGTGGGAACAGAGAAGAGTGGAGGGTTGACAGTGAGACAGAAGAGAAAGCAAGTAAGTGGGGATGTGAGAGAGAGGACTGTCGATTACTGTCCAGCCTTCACCCACGATAGGTTCCATGAAACTACACAGATGAAAACAGACTGGTGAAATAAAGTTACAACAAACAAACCATAAAACTGTTTCTTTTTGGGGGACTAAAATAGATTGTACATTCACACTTTACACTGACATGCTCAGACATACCTTTTCATATAAAAACAAACGGAAACACTTTAGAGAAAGAACTGACAATCGTGCACTTGTAACCAGGGAGGAAGACTGCTCACTCAGGAGAGTCTTCTCTCTCTGAGACAATACTTCTCACACAGAGGCAAGGTTCCTGTAGCTTAAAAAATGAACACAATGCTTTTTATTATTTTATGGTTTGCAGAAATTAAGCACATTGCATATAAGCAGGAACGCCCTTCACAGATTAAAGCTTTACAGCTCTATTCTTCAAAGTTATTTTTACTGAGAAAACTAACACAATAGTTTAATTAATGAATCGTTGATTCCAGGTCTGTATAGGCTTACTATAAAAAGGGGGGGCTTGCTCAGGTTTGAATTTTCATTTGTTTTTCTAAGTGTGCTGACTTACTGTCTAGACTCTTTGCAGATCTAACTGTGGCTCTCTCTCTTAGGAATGTCAGTTTAGCTAAGAATAGTTTATGATATGCTTGCAGTAAGTATGAATAGTTCTCACTCCTGCCACAATTTGAAGGTCAGTGTAACATTTACAGTTACTTTTGAGCATAGTTGGCAGAGTCCGCTCACAGCCAGCCCAAGAATTGATTTGAGTTTTTACTATAAAGCCAAATAGACAATCTTATTAATGAAAGGCTTTTTGCCACATTACAATAAAGGAAGAAAAGGGAACAAAGTTGATAGAAGGCTCCAAATCCTAGCAACATGAGCCAGGAACTTTGTCAAGCTGAAAATGTACATTGCCCCAACAGACGGGAGAGCAGGGTGGAAAAGAAAATGGCAGAGAGATGTACAAAGAGGGAGAAGAGTGGGTACTGGAGGAGATGGTAGAGAAGGGGTAGAGAAGGGAGGGCAGGGAAGTGATCTCCCTAGTCTACTTCCTTGTCCTTCATTGATGTCATTGTTACTAAACTGATTGCTTCTACCACTGTCCATGAATCCCAGGTGATTTTCTAGTTTCAGGACACAAGCTCCTGACAGTTTAAGTAGGTGCCCACTGAGATGCTACCCAGTGTGTTAGGAACATGGTCTGGCATGGCTTATCTCTGCAGAACCTGCACTGGAAGTAGGCACTGCTACTGAAGAAGGAGGTAGGAGATATAGGAACCTACTGTTGCTGTTACTTATGGAAGAAGTTCATAGTGGCATCAGGTAGGCAGAAGCTTGAGTCTGCTGGGCAATCTGCGTCCTGCCTTTGTCTCCACTGCTTTGGACCTTGGCTCTACTTCTCTGTTCGCTGCTTTCCTGAATCACCTAGGAAAAATGAGAGAGCATAAGCACTGTTGATCTTACTTGCTTCAAAACCAGAGTGGAAAATTACAAACACGGCAAGGCCCTACCTCTCAGCACCCAACCTTTTCAACCTGGACTTGGCAGCATCTTGAAGAACAAGATGGAAGGTAAAGTCCCAACCCAAGAGACAAACTTTGTCTTTGAGTCTTTACAAAGCTTTGTAAGGTTGAACAGACCTTGTCTTCACAGGAGAATAGACTTTGATAAGTGAAGATAATCATGCAATACATCATCTTCCTTTGATTTTGTTCCTGCTTAAACTGGAATGCTCATATGGAAAATGCTAGAACTCTGAAAAATATGCAGTTTCTTCCTAGGCTATTGCAGGAAGTTTAGATGTAAGCAGTAGCATTTTGTTTCATAGACATAATCCAACTGCACCAAAGACACCAAACTGGAACATACATCTACCAGCAACAAAATAGAATGGATGTTAACTGAAGAATCAGGGCATTCTAAAGTTTAGTATATGCTCTAGGAATAGTATTTTCAAGACTTGTGAGTGACACACAAATACAAGTGCACTCCAAGGTATCTTATACACTGGGACTGGGTTACAGGTGGCAACTTCCTAGCCCATGTGGTTTCTGGAAACTTAACTCAAATCATCTTCAAGACCAGTATGTACTCTTAAACATGAAACATCTATCATGTAACAGAATGTAGTTGTATGTTTCCAAAATTATTGTTTTAACCTAAAAAGCAGGATTTATAAAGAGTATGTATTTAAGAATGTTTGTTGTATATAGCTTAGGCTAGCTGATAACATTTGGTATCTTCCTGCCTCACCTTTCCAAGTATGGGATTACAGACCAAGTCTAACATTCTTTGCATCAAAGATTCTTTGAAGTGATAATTAAAAGAAACATGGAGCACATAGGTGTAGGCATAATTCAGTGGGAGTTCTTGGGTGCCATGTACTGGGTTCAATGACAGTTCCACAAAATATACAAACAGATACCATATAGTCTGGAAATCCCAGGTGATATTTACTTGGGAAACCAGTTCACTGATTTCATTGTCTCCACCTCACTTCTACCCACACCGCCAAAACCCTATATCTATAGTCTGGAACAGCACCTACCTATTTCTAAGCCTTCATTGGTGTTGACTGATTGACATAGTCTTGGGTGTTCTGTGTATAGACGTGATGTGTATATATAATATATAATTTTTTTTTTTTACTTTTGAGATAGTAAGATAGTAAGAATATTACACCATTTCACCCTTCCTTTCATTCCACAGACACTCCAATATACCCTTCCTTTCTGTTCTTCTAATTGATTACCTCTGTTCATTAATTTTTTTTGTATACATATATGCATGTGAATATGAATTCCTAAATGTGTCCTGCTCAATCTGTGAGATGTTATTTACATGCAGGCATTTAAGATGACCAGAGCTGGACAACTTATTAGGATGCTCTTCCTTGTACACATGTCTCCTACTCACAGCTATACACAGTTAGTTGTGTGTATTTTCATGTGTAGTTCAGAGGCTTGTCTGTTTTTTCCCATCCACATTGGCATGCCTATTTATGAAATTTTTATCCTGCTCTTATTTAGAAGTCATATCAGTGACACATTATGAATGTAGCTTTTTATACTCGTTATATGTATGTAATTTTTGCTGGAAGTGCATCCCTAAGGAACACTGCCACTTCTTTGAGGACATGCTCCTGTGTTTGAGCACTGCCTGCAGTTTCCTAATGTACACAGCAAGTGGAATAATTGTACAGTGATTGGGAATTAACATCCTGCATAGGTAAGGGAAACTGGAAAATAGCAGTTATTTCTAAATCTCTAACCTTACATGGGAGGAATATGGTGATTCAAGACAGGACATGAGCACAAACGTGTCCAGACTGATCCAGGAGAGTTAACATAATACAAAATGGTTCATCATTACATAGAGGATGAAGTGTACATGCATGGAAGCAAGAAAATCAGTATGAGCTTATCCACATACACAACTTGGAGGAAACAACATGGATGAAAGCACAAAAGCAGCAAACACTAGCCGAATATGACACTGAGAAAAAACAGATGTAAATATATGCACTGTCCAAATAACACTATGAATGGAAAGATATGAAACAATACATGGAATGGTATGACATCTGAATTGGAAAGAGAAGATGCAGATAATGATATAGACATATCATATAAAGAGATAGCATAGACACTTAATAGATAATTTGATTGATTCTGCATATAAAATTTTAATTTTGGTTTAAAAAGGGCTGTTTTATAATTTTTGATATGTAGGTTGTGTATATATGTGTGTGTGTGTATATATATATATATATATATATATATATATATATATATATATATATATATGTATACATACGACCACCTATGTGTTTGTCTATTTTTTATTTTTGTATCAAAAGTAAAAGATCTCTTGTACAATTTGTATATACTGTATATATGTACAATGTATGTACAAATTATGTATAATATATACAAATTATATAACATATAACTACATATAAAATATTACAAAAATACACATATGTTATTTGTAACATGCTCCATGTATATGTCACATATAAAAACATATACAAATTTATATATGTATATATAATTTTTTTTAACATTTAATTTTTTGAAACAATATATTTAATTCAATATAAACAGTATATTTAATTTTTTGAAAGAATAAAATCACATAGTTCCCTTTTTACTTTCTGCCCCTAAACCCTCCAATAGATCTCTCCTTTCTGGTTTTCAAATTCTTGACTTCTTTGTTCATTGTTTTTGCTTACATATATGTATGTGCATATATATTATTAAATGATTCCAATCTGTATTGTTACCTGTATGCTTGCCTTTGGGTCTGACCATGTGACTATGAAAATCCAATATGAGTGTTCTTCCCTGAATATATTTTTTCCACTTTTAGCTTTGCACAATTCTCTGTAGTTTTATGTCTAGGGTTGATGGCTGTGAATTTTTCCATATCACTGTTGTCAGGTTTGTTGGTGTTATTCTTGAACTGCTCAGATTTATTCATTTCAGTGACCCATTTTGAGTGTAGCTTTTTACACTCCTGTCATTGATGATGTAACATAACCCATATTTTAGGGTGTTTTATCCTTCCAATTTTCAAATAATTTTCTTCTAATTTTGATATCACATACCGTGATGGTATCACATCATCCCAAATATGATTTCATTTCTTTCTAATACTGCAGTCATAACAATCACAGTATTGTATCACATATTTACATTGTTGCCTATCATCATGTATACGAAGTCATTTTCTTCCAATAATGATTGCATATGTTAACATCACGTAACCCCAATTAGGATAACTTATCCTTCCAATTGCCATGCCATTTCATTCTGGCTATGAGTCATATCCTTACTTTGGTGCTGTCACAATCCATTTGTACTGAGTGACAGATCCTTCCTTATGTTTTCGTATTTTTCTTATTGTGATGTCATGCATCCTACAGTGTTGTTGTCACATCATCCTAATTATGATGCCAGTTTTTTTCATTTGTCCTACATCAACTACGTACACATCAACATTCACCAGTTCTTCTGCACATTTTGAGACTTGGATTCCTCTCTTGGGAGAGTAAACAGAATGCATGCTCACTTGCATTTTCCGGGTATTTTAACATCTGTCCCTTATCAATGATTGCAATTAGCCAATGATCATATATGTTCAGTCACAAGAACAGTCAATTTAACTAATGAGAATACGTTCTTGTGATCATTGAACATCTAAAGTACATCAACATTGTGTCCCCTTCATAGTTGTGATTGTATGGGGATTCTACCATAGAAAAATCTTTCTTGTTTAAAATTTTGGGAACAAGTAAAAGAGATGCTGAACTACATCTACAACAGACATAGCTTACTTTCCATGTCCTTCTGAACTGTTAAAGGCTCACATTCCAATATAAGGAAAGAGAAGAGTATGAATTATCCATGATAAATTTTTGAGCTTTCTAAACCCCAGCACCTACCATGGATTACTATTAGGCCCTATGGTACCCATTCTTCCACTTATACTCAGGGATCAGCTTGCCAAAGTAGAACAAACCCATGATATGAAAAATGATAGCTCAGAGCATCTCAACCTGGAACCTGTGATTTTTTCTGGGAAACTTGACCCAGGTGGAGATAAATAATATGAGCCAAAATATGAGTCAGCTATTCCAGGAGTCATGTTTCCAAATAAAGCTACACAGGCAGTGAAACCTGGAAAAGGAAAGTCTTCCTATCTCATTGGTTTCTAAGCTCATTTCTATGTCTGCACGGAGGTTTCTGGTTATGTATATTTAGAATGAATAAACCACACAACTTTCTGTTTTTTCATGATCCACGTCTTTTAGATATAAAGATGTCTAGTCATAGTACAATGCTCCCAACACCTTGTATTAGTAACGGACATGAGGTTTTGTATAACAAACATTGTCTGACAGGTAGTTGGATGAATACTAAACATACAACTCTCCAAAAGTAGAACTTTTAAAAACACAAAAAGAATTAAGAAAGGAAAAGGAAGGATAGAATAAAATCAAAATAAAAGAGGCAGAAATAAACGTAAGTAGGAGTGAATAATAAAAGATAAAGATGGGAAGTGGTTAAGGAGGCATGGATAAAGAAGTCAAGGATGAATGGATGAATGTAAAAGACAGATGATTGGAAATGCTGCATTATGTAGTTACTGGTGTGTATTCCAACAAACATGTTATATGTGAAATTAGAGAACAGAGAAAGCACCTTGGGGCAGTGATTGGGGCTGTAGTAAATTTGGATGTCTCAGTTTACTTTTAGGAACACAAGAAAGCAGCCCAGACATGTCGAACTTTTACCAAGAACCATACGCAGTCTTGGGTGACTACTGTTTTTCATCCCTGCTAATCATCGTTACACAGGGCACCAGGAACTCTGTTGTTTAATTCTGCAAGGACAAGAATTCTAAAGCTCGGCATGTCTCAGAAGACTTCATGTTGGATTCCCTCTTTCCTGCATGCAAACCACTGCTGATCTGCCTTGGTGGCTGGATTCCCTTGCACACTGCCGGTGCCTGACATGTGGTGACCTGGTTTCCAATCCCTAGCCAGAAGGTCAGACCTTGGGTTTGAGCATTGGAAAAACACACGGAAACCGCGTAATGAGTCTCGATTGATTTTTACAGGTTCTGACCACATAACCTGAGAATAGAGGACTAGATGAAAAAGGAAGCCTCAGGAGACATATCTGATGTATCATGGTCTCCTTTATTGGTGGGTTTTCTCTGTTTAAGTATCTTACCCAAGAGGAGGTGGTGTTCTGGTACTCTGGTTGGGGAAGTCCCATTAGCGTGGGGCTAGGGCGGCATGTGGCCTAATGGTCTTTGCAAAAACCGAGGGAAGTGTCTAATCTGCCACAGGGTGGACCAAAACATTCCAGGTTATTTCATTTTGCTCCTATGAACAATTTGGGACCCTCCAGGACTGAAAGAGAAGGAGCTTGCAAAGTGTTCTCCCAGCCTTCATAGCAGGGGTGAGGCACTTTTCTGCTGGTTTGACTGCTCTTCAGACCCAAAGGTCCCACAACTCCACTGGTCACCAGATTCAAAAGACTTTAAATCCTCATGGAAATATGAGACCATTGCCATGTTCTGGAATAAAGAGACCACTCCCCTCTCAAGGCCTGAACATAAATCCAAAGGAAAGCATTGTGTGCATCAGAAAGACAATTCTGATTCAGGGCAGGATTTCACCTAGAATGTCATGTTCCTTTTAATCTAGATCCACTCAATTGGCCCTCTTTTGAGTCTGATTTCCCAATTTGCTTCCCACAGCAAGACTCCCAGGTTGAAATCCACTCACTATTTTAGTCAATGCTGTCAAGTGATATTATTCCCATGTTGAGTAAGTAGAATGACTTTAGGGTTAAAGATTGTATAGGATACTCATTTCCAAGGAATATGGGGTCTGTCTGGTAAAATGGCTCCACCTCAATGAGAGCTACAATTTGAAATTATGATTGGAATTCCAATATTAGCTGGATGAGCCTACAAAAGCCTGAGGAAAAATTTCATTGACACTGGAACCAGAAGGCAGAGACAAGACATGCCAGGCAACCAATATAATCTCATGGGTTGCCACAATCTACCATATTCTTAAAGTTATGCAGATCCCACCCTCTCATGACACATCAGTATATGTGTGTTTACTTTATCAACAGGATATAAGTCTCTTTATAAGTTGGGAAATATTTATTTCTCCAACCACACATTTATGTACAAAGGCTATATTAAGCACACAAGCAAGTGGATACATTATTATGCCACTTGGTATATTGATGGGCTCTCAGAGATATTTCATACACACTTGCTCTAATACCACCAAACTGGAGACTAACTACATTCTTGTGCTTTGCCTGATTCAGCCCCTAGCCACTCAGTCACTCAAATAAAACCAAAGTTCTGACATTTTTTTTTTTAATTTTAACTATCAAGGTGCAATTCAGTAAAGTTGGTGTTTGCATATTACGTCTTTTATTTGAGATTAAAATAATTTTTTTAAATTTAAAATGATTGCAGACTTAAATTGTGTTCACCATCAGAATCTACCATTACTGTGAAAGTTCGTGGCGAAAAAGTCAAATACCAAATAGAAAATACATCGTATAATCATTGCCCTTCTTTCCTACAATATTCAATATGGATGTTTTTTTATTTTTATTTGTTTTTTTTTTTCGTATCCAAAAAATACATCCTGTCTTCTATATTCCCTCCCTGTACTCCACTCAGGTCCTCTCAGCACCCCAAAAGCCTATATCTACACCATCCTCCCTCTGCTTCTGCTCATAAAAGAGCTGTCCTTCAAGCATTAATACTCAAACATGGCATAGCATGTATTTGTTTGACTACTTTTCCTAGCACACAAACAGAGAGACACACAGATATATACACACACACACACACACACACACATAATAAAGAAAAAGTTATCCACACTCACAAACTCACAAGCGTCCATAAATTTTGTGCCACAGGTAAACAGGAAGTTTTTTATCTCTGATTTCTTAAAATATAAGCATTTTCATTAGGGAAATGCCTTCATAATCCTATAGGCCACCAAATTCCACATGCCACAAAACTGAAACTGCAAAATCTATCAGCTCACGGTAGAGATCTGTTGTGATGTCCAGAGATAAAGAAAAGAGTCTCAGATCCTTGGCAGTACCCTGTCCTAACTCTGTACCTACCAGAATATAGGGAGCCTCTGTGTTGCTGATAACTGAGCTACCTGCATGTCAACCTGCTCAGAGCTTTTACAAAGAACAGGCTATGGAATTAAATTGCTGATCTGCTGCTGTCCACATGTTTGCAATCAAACGTCTTTTCTGCTTAGACACATAAGGTGCCAAGCAAGCATACTTGAGCAGATTCCTATTATCTGTGATACCTGCACAAACCTGAGCACTTGCTGATGGTTGTGACTTCATGGGACAGTCACAACAGACCAATCATTATTATTTGTATTAAAATGAAAAGGGAAAATGTAGAAGTTCTATTCTACATCTACTACATACATGCCACACTCTACCAAGTAATCTGCACCTTTGAAGCTTAGAATCCTCTGTATGGAAAGATCACAGAACGCATGTCCAAAAGGCACTTCATGGGCTCTCTGAATAACAGCCCTATTATGGAATACAATTTGGCCTTAGGCTACTTCTTCCACCTCTGTTTAGAAATCTCTGTAAGGAGAGTTGCATTAACAACGAAAACAATGGCTGGAAAATTTTTGCAACATTCACTACAGCTATCCTCCTGGGAATCTTGAACATGTTTGTCATGGTAAGGGATGTAAAGATGAATGAATGTATTTAAGAATATTGAATTGGATTCTTCCCATGGGCACCCATCTGGCCAATCTAGAAAGGGATAAAAGATACTGTATGCCTACTGATTTGAATCATTCAGAATGGAGTAACCTATGAAACTTTGTTTCCCCAAACCATTGAATCAAGCATGGGAGTCTACAACTGACACTTTCTAAGAAACACAGAGGATAAGTAACTAGTCAATACCATTGTTTAGGAGCATTCAGACTAAGTCAGAAGTTAGATTAGGCCACAGGACAATTTCTCTGATTTCTTTTCAATGGCAGTAAAGGAAGGAAAAAAAAAACTGATGTAAAGATATTTAAGGGACCAAGGCAAGGTGGAATTTGCAGGAATTCTGGTAATATAGAGACAAATGTAAAATGAGAAAATCAAAATTATCTTCAAGAAGAGAGTGAGTATGAGACCAGCCACGGTTTTATGACATTCAGGGGAGGAAGCATATGACTGACACTGAGAAATTGAGATTTAAAAGTCCTAATGGCATATAGCCAGGTGTGGTGGCCAATGTCTTTAATCACAACACCCAGGCGGTGGAGGGAAATGTATTTGTGTGAGTGTGAGGGCAGTCTATTCTACGTATGCAATTTCTGGCCATCAATTGCTAGAGAGAGATGTTATCTCAAGTAAAATGGTAATGTACACAACTTTTTATATCCTATTCAAATAATTCAACCACATTTCTAAAGAATTTTTAAGACTGTCACAGAATTTGAACATATTCTGGGTAGTAGATGATAGTAAAACAAGCTTGTTCCTTTTACTAGGTGTTCTAATAATATTGTATGTTTAAAAAAAGGTATTGTTTTAATTAGAAATGGTGCTGAGAATTTTAGATGTTAAATGAAATAATGCCTAATATTTTAATTTAAAAATAGTCCCAGTATAAAAGGGGAGATAGGCATTATATGCAAGGAATCACATTTCTAAGACTGTCCTTTCTTCCCCAAAACAGCCTAGTGCAGAGAAGCGAGTGCATATAGTGAAATAAGTGGAGGTGAAATACTCACACAATGAAGAAAGGAAATAAAGAACTTCTGAGTGACAATATACATTACAAAGGACTGAAAGGACATCTTCCAAAATGGCATTTTCAGTCAACAGCTTGAAGATAAAAATGTTTTGAGATATGCAGAGAACATAGTAAGTTTTGACTGACAAACCCAAATAACCTCAGTCCAATCTTGTGTGCTTCTGTGTGGGGTGTTAATATGGGTATACATGTTTGTGTGTGCATATATGTTCACAGCATCTAGGATTTGGTCCTCTGGAAAATTACTTAGTGCTCTCAACTGTGGAGCCATCTCTCTAGCCTGAGAAAATTTATCTCTTGCCAATTTTTATGCCCTTAATAGTACATAGCTTCAGTACTGAGCTGAAAATACAGTCTATGGAACACATTTTAACAAAAAATAAGAGTATAATTTTCATATCGAATTACTAAATGTGATATCTAAATGCTCACTTATGAAAAGATTGAAAACAATTTCTTCACTTGATAATCTTGTCTGATGTAGTAATTTGTTACAGAGACCCTTTCAGTATACAGAATACAAAGGAACACTTTAGCACAATGACCAACTCTTTGTAACCCATGTAGTCATTAATGAAATTTAATTGTAATTCCTAGGTATGGCCAACATGATTCAAATGATGAAAATATTTTTTATCTGTATCTCACAACCTGCCTTCTTCTATTGCCTTGAATTTTAATTGCAAAATATGTTACATAATAGACCTGTGTTTAGTTAGAGCATGCCTGGTACTATGGAAAGATCTAGTCAGCTTAAGAAAACCTCCCTCCTCCTCTTATACCCAAAGACTATGACTTGGAACACTTTGCTACCTTTAAAATTTTATTTCCAGCTTAGAACTAACTAGCAACAACAATACATCACAATCAAACACATATGATAAATGTTATTTGGCCTAATGTTCATCTGGCTGCATATTTAAAGGCATGCTATAGTTTTATTTCCCATTAAACTATGTGCATCCAGATTAAGAAGCTAGGCCAAGAATGGTGACTTGATTCTTTATGAATACTTTCTGTTTTTCTAGAAGACCCAAGTCCATTACCCAGCACCAACAATATTTGGTTCTCAATTACTTGTAACTCCAGCTATAGGGATTTTGAAGCTCTCTTCTGGTGTCTTTGGTCTCATAAATATGACATATGCTCACTCAGATATAAACACAAAAACAAAAAATCAATACATAAAAAAGAATCGACAAATTTGGGCTCCTCATGTATTTCAATGCAGACCTAGCATTCACAAAAACTCTTGGTTTGGTCCCCAGCACTACATAGACTAGGCATGGTGGTGCATACAATTAACCGTAGAACTTGAAAGGCAGAGTAAAGAGGTTAGGAGTTCAAGCCCAGCCTCAGCTAAATAATAATCTCTAGGCTAAACTTGAATACATAATATCTTGTTACAAAGCTAAATAAATAAATAAACAAATAAATAAATAAATATCTCCAAACAATTAAACACTTGCCTCATATTTTTTCATTGAAAAAAATATCCCATTTCAGTCTATTTGCATGTATAAGGTCCTTCGCCTATCTATCTCATTTGGTATCTTTATGTTGGATTGATAGACATGATTCTTCAATGTCTCTGTGTCACATGATCATAACAACAAATAGTGTTGAATTACTGTGAGATGAGTGCTTTAAAGCTCCAGAATTTTTGACACTTATTTCTTTATGAAGTCATTAGTGAGAGGATGTGATAGAAAGGTGAATTCCACTTCTGTTTTCAGCATCTAAACATTGGAATTAAATGTTTTGGAGAATTATGTGCTGTCCTTTTAGCTGCATCATCTTGGCTGTTATCTGATATCTGTAAAACACCTTGAGTGTCTGTACGTCCAACAGATTTGGCCCTCAAATTCAGATAGTTTGGCTTGGTGAGAGATGAGTCATTGCAGCTGCAGGCCCTCACCAGTGTCAGCACATTTGAACGGCAGCATCCCTCAGACAAGGGACAGTGTATTGACTCAACAATAAAGACACTTGCTGCTAAGCTTGATGATACAATATTTAAATATAATTTTCCAGAGTGGACACATTTAAAGACAGGAATTCAATTTTTTACAGGCTAAGCACAGGTCGTAGACTCTTTACCTACTACATATCAGGACGTATTATTTCACAAAATTTGTAGAGATAAAAAAATCAACAAAATCATTGAAAATAATTTCCCAAATATTAAGAAAGAGATGCCTATAAAACTACAAGAAGCTTATAGAAGATGAATTAGACAGAACCAGTATAGCAAGTCCCATTGCCACTTAAAAATAAACCACTGAACATACAGGAAAAAAAAGAATGCTAATAACTGAAAGAGAAAAACAACAAATCACATACAAAGGCAAACTTACTAGTATTTCCCCTAACTTATTAATGGATACCTTAAAGTCTAACTCTAAACAGAAAAACTACAGAGTCTAAGGGAATACAGGTGCCAGCCCAGATTTATATTCCCAGCAAAACTTTCAATTATCAAAGTCAGAGAAACCAAAATATTTCATGGTAAATCCAAATTTAAACAAGACCTAGGTACAAATCCTCCCCTACAGAAGGTACTAGAATGAAAACTCCAATCCAAGGAGACTAACTACAATCAGGAAATCACAGGAAATAAATAATCTCACATCATCATCTCAGTAGAAGACACACACACACACACACACACACACACACACACACGTCAAAAATAACTACAAAATAGCAGGAACTAACAATCATTGGTCATTGATATCCCTCAAGATTAATGGTCTCCATTCCCCAACAAAAAGTAACAGATTAACAAAATGGTCCTGAAAACAAATCCTGCCTTCTGATGCATACAAGAATCATACCCCGACCTCAAAGATAAACATTACCTCAAAGTAAAGCATTGGGAATAGTTTTATCAAGATAATGGACCTAAAAATCCAGCTGATGTAGCCATTCTAGTATCCATCAAACTAGGCTTCAAATTAAAATTAATCAGAAGAGTTGGGGAAGGACATATCATACCCATTAGAAGAAAAATCCATTAAGATGACATTGTAATTTTTCACACTTATGTCCCTAACATGAGGGCTCCAAAATTTGTAAAATGACAATGCAAAATTTAAATAAACGCAATGACCTTCAGACTCTACTACTAGGAGATTTCAATACCCCACTCACACCAACTGACAGGCCATCCATACAGAAAAATACATGAGAAATTTTGGCGTTAACAAATATTATAAAATAAGTAGACCTAACAAACATTTACAGAGCCTTTTACCCACACAAAAAGAAAACATCTTCTTCTCACCGTCTCACAAAGCCTTCTCCATAATTGATCACATTGCCAAAATGCAAATATACATGAATACAGGTAAATTAAAATAACCCTCTGCATTCTATCAGATCCTGAAGGATTAATGCTCAACTTCAACAACATCAACAGCAGAAGGCCAACAATTCCATGGAAACTCTACAACTCTACTAAATGACAACTGGGTCAAGACAGAAATAAAGGAAGAAATTAAAAACTTTCTTGAATTCAATGAAAATGATTCTCAAAAATATCCAAACTTATGTTACATGAAAAAACTATACTAAGAGGAAAACTGATAGCACAAACTGCCTACCTGAAAAGAGTGGAGAATTCGTATACTAGCATTTTAAGAGCAGAACTGAAAGCCCTAGAACAAAAAGAAGCAAGCATAGACAGAAGAAGCTGACATCAAGAATTAATCAAACTGAGGGCTGAAATCAATAAAATAGAAACAAAGAGAACAATTCATAGAACCAATGAAACAAAGAGCTGGTTGCTTGAGAAAATCAGGAAGATAGACAAACCCATAGCCTAACCAATTTAAAGACAGACATAGAATATCCAAATCACCAAACCAGAAAGAAAAAGGAGGATAAAAACAACTTAAACAGAACTATAACTCTCAAGGAAATGAAGAAGTCAGTAAAGGACTCACAATCAATAAAAAGACATTGCCAGATGTCTTTAGGTAAGAATTATATCAGACATTCAAAGAAGAAGGTACACCAAAATTTCTCAAGTTATTCTTCAAAACATATGCAGAATGAACTTTTCCAAACTCATTCTATGAGGCCACAGTCATGTTAACAACCAAACATCACAAATATTCAAAAAGAAAGAGAATTATATGCCAACATCACTCATGAACATAGATGCAAATGAACTCAATAAAATATTCACAAAGCGCATCCAAGAACACATTAAAAAGATTCTTTACATGATTGCATAGTCTTGATCTCAGAGAAGAAAGGATCATTCAATATAAGAAACTAACTCAATGTAATACACTGCATAAACAAATTAATAGGAAAAAAACTACATGGTCATCTCACTACATTGTGAGAAAGCTTTTTATAATATCAAACAATACTTCAAAATAAACCTCATGGAGAGATTGAGAATAAAAAGGCCATAACGAAACATAATAAAGGTATGTAACAACAATCCTACTGACAAAATCAAATTAAATACAGGAAAACTCAAAGCAATTTCACTAAAATCAGAAAGAAGAGCCGGCTGTTTCCTCCATTTATAAATATTGAATACAGTATTTAAATTTCTAGCAAGAACAATGAGGCAAAAGAAGGTGATTAAGGGAATATGAATTCACAAGGAAACAGTCAAAATATCCTCATTTGCAGATGATATATTATATGTAAATGACCTCAAAAACTGGAACAGGGAACTCCTAAAGCTGGTAAACAACTTCAGTGAAATGACTGGCTACAAGAAAAACTAAAAAAAAATCTATATCACTCCTCTATACAAATGACAAATAGAGATAGAAATAAGAGAAATAATAATCTTCACAATAGATACAAATAACATAAGGTATCTCTGAAAATTGTAACCAAGCAAGTGGTTATGTCCTTTATGTCCTTGATGAGGAATTTGAAGATCTCAAAAGACGGAAAGATATCCCATGCACCTATGTTGGAAAGATTAACATAGTAAAAATGGCCACTGTACTAAATGTAATCTAAAGACTCAATGCAATCCCTTTCAAAATCCCAATATAGTTCTTTAAAGATATGCAAAGGGCAATACACAACTTAATATGGAAAAACAGAATATTTTGGATGGCTAAAATAATCCTGAAAAATAAAAGAACTTCTAGAGGTATCAAGATCCCAGATCTTAATCTGTACTACTGAGCCATAGTAATAAAAACTGCATGATATTGGAACAAAAACAGACATGTTGACCAATGGAAATGAATAAAGGATACAGGTATGTGTATAAATGAAAGGTCAGGAACAAAGATCAAAGATTAATGAGGACCTCATGAAACTGAAAAGCTTACGTAAGGAAAATGACATTGTCAACAGGGCAAAACAGAAGCCTACAGAACGGGAAGATATTGATCAACTCCACTTCCAATAGAGTTAAAATACAACATAAATAAAAAGTGCAAGAATCTAAATGTCAAGAAAACAAATAACCCAATTAAAAATGGGGTGCATATCTAAACAAAGAATTCACAAAAGAGGAATCTCAAATGGCTGAGAAACATTTAAAGGAATGCTCAACATCTTTATGCATCTGGGATGGCTCTCTAGGGGCATTCAGCTACTGAGTATATCAGACAGTTTGTGTGGGTGTGGCTTGTAGGTGGTTGAAGGGGTTCAAGGTGGAGGTTAGAGCAGGGACAGGGTTTACGGATGCTTTTAGGCTCAGGAGTTGTGGAGCACAGACCATGGGGTCCTCAATAACACAGCAATGAGACGCTTTCTTACATTCTGGGTGCTAGGAGGTTTAGAAAATACTTCCTCATGCAAAAGGAATGCTCCAGATAACACATGATAATCTGTAGCACAGCAGAGAGGACTCAGAAATAAAAAAATAGACTTTTGGGATAGGGACTGGAATCTTCCCTTTGTGGCCAAGCAAGGACATTCTGACTTGGACCTGCCCAGAAATCCTGCTGCAGTCTACTGTACTCCACACAACAAGGTGATCACTAAAGCTGCGACGACAGACCTGGGTGTGATTACACTGAGTGACCATGGCCACAACCATGCATCTAGGTAAAGGATTCCTGACAAGAAGGCTCTCCTAGGCTCACATTTGACACATACAGTTTCAAGGAATGTTCCTTCCAGCTATAATATCATACATTGGCATTGATGATGTCCCATCAACTTATTTATGATATCAGTTTATTTTAATTAAGATATCATAATTTACATTGATATTTTTACTTAATATCAACTATGACATCGGTTCCTGGCAAATAAAGCGTCACATCCCTATAATTGGTCAACCAAAACTGATATCACATCCTTTTTTTGATGATCTCATATAGTTACACATTACACTGTAGTGTGACATCATCATAATACTGATGTAATTTTCTTCCCAGTTTGAAATTATATTTATATTTTGCTGCATATCATGCAAATTATGATTTCATGTCCTTCCAAGTATGTTGTCATGTCATTCCTATTATGATGTCATATACTCTTATTATTGGTTTCACATCCACCAGGTTTTGGTGTTACTTTGTTCCAATTATGAAGTCATAAGTTTCTATTGATGTTGCCACTTAATCCCAATTATGGTGACAAATGCTTCCTCTTGTGACATGTCACTTGCTTCCTAAGCTCCCTTTTAATTGTGTGGTCACAAATTATGTTGAAGGTATCACACCTTCACAATAATGAAGTCCTTTCAAATATCCTGATATATACTTCTTGTTATGATGTCATATATTTACATTGTTGATATCACATAATAACAATTACAATGTCAGTTCTTTTCAATTTTACTGTACTATATGTATATTGATGATATTACATTATCCCAACTATGCTGTCATGTCCTTCCAACATTCATGTAATCTGTAATAATATGATGTCATATATTTTCCTTGCTCTCACACCATCATGATTATGTGGTTGTTTTCTTTAAATTATGATGCCATTTATTTACTTTATTTGCTATATAATCCTGATTATAATATCATATTTTTCCAATAAGCACATCTTTTCCTTTCAGTTATGTTAGACATTTTGGTTGATTGTGTTACATCGTCACAATTATGATGCCAGTTATTTCAAATTATGCTATTACATGCTTAATGTTATTATTTCATACATTTTCTTCCCTTTTCTATGGCCTATATTTTCATTGATATGCTTTTATCACATCACCCTATGTATGTAACTTTCTGTTCATTATGTTGTTATATGTTTTCACTGTTGATATCACATTATCACAATTATGATGTTAGTTTCTTCATATTTTATAATATACTTACATAGATGACGTCACATAACACAAATTAGGTTGTCCTTTCTTTCTAAATATCACATCATTTCCTTCCACTTGTGATATAACACACTCACGTTAATAATGTCACATCCTTCCAATTATGAAATCATTTCCTTCCAATTATGCTGTCATATGCTTCTTTAGTATTTAATATGTTTACGTTGATGATATCATTGGAAATAACATGTTGGTTTTTTAAATTATGGTATCATATATTGACAGTGATGATGGTACATAATCCATAATATTCTGTCAATTATCACATCATTTTCCTTCCAAATGTGATTGAAAATCCTTACGAATGATGCTGTCACATCTCAATAATGATGGTAGTTCTTTCCAGTTATGCTATCAAATATTTTATTATAATGACATATATTTACATTGTTGACATCACATCATTTTGATTATGGTATCAGTTTATTCCAATTATGTTGTCATATATTGATATTGAAGATGTCACATCATGCTAATTTGATGTAAATTCCTTCCAAATTTGATGTCGCATCCTTATTGGGATGTCATATATTTACATTGTTGATGTAAACTTATCACAAGTATGGTATCAGTTTCTTCCAATTACAGCATCATATCGTTACACTACGAATGATACATTATGCCAATTATTTCATATCGTCCAATTATCACATCATTTCCTGCCAATTGAGATGTTACATACTTGCATTGATGTTGTCAAATAATTATGTTGTCACTTCCTTCATCTTATGCTGTCATTTCTCATTATACCATATATTTATATTGTTTGCATAACATCATATTGACTGTGATGTGATTTCTTCTAATAAAGTGGTCTATATTTATGTCGTTCCAATTATGCTTTCACTTTCCTATCTTGGTGTCATCTATTTATATTATTGATGACACATTATCCTAATTATGATGTCAGTCCTTCCTATTTTGCCATGCCTTAATTTTTGATGACATATAGTTATGTAGTTGATGTCATATCATCATGATTGTGATGACAGTTTCCTCAAATTATGAGGTCATATATTGACACTGATAATTCCACATATTTCTGATTATGTCAATAACTTCAAAATTCAATGACATTCTTATCTTCAGACATATATATATATTTATGTCATATTTTTGTCATTTTCATCTAATTAATATGTCACATTGATGGTATATCTTATCAATTATTGTATTAGTTCCTTGCAAATATCCTGTGATTCCTTTATCATTATTATTGCATATTTACCTTGTTGATATTACAAATTTGCAATTACATCAATTCTTTTCATTTATGATGAGATATATTTAATTTGATGATGTTACATAATCCACATTATGATGCCATGTTCCTCCAAATATCAGACTTGTTTCCAAGTTTGATGTCAGAATCTTATATTGATACGGTGGTATAACATCCCAATGTAGTTTTCAGTTCCTTCCAAATGTGTCATATCATTGTCATTATATTGTCATATATTTATGTTATTTATTGCATGTCATATTATGATGGTGTTAATAATACTAATTATATTAGCATGTCAATCCAATTATCACATTATTTCTTTCTATGATATCACATACAGAATTTACTATATGTCCTATCATCTCGATTATGCTCTCACATCCTTACATTGATTATGGCACATCATCTCAATTATAATGTCATTTCATTCCATATTCTTAATATATATGTCATATATTTACAATTTTGATGTCACATCATCACAATTATGTCTGCTTCTTTGAATTATAATGATGTGTATTAACACTGATATCAAATAACCTTAATTATGATGTCAGAACCTTACAAATATAGCATGTACTTCTTGTGATGTCATATGTTTATTTTCATGCCACAGAATTCAAATATGATGTGAAATCCTCATGATCATGTACTTTTCTTGCAATTGTGATGTTACATACTTATATTGATGCTGTTATGCAATCTCTATTATGATATCAGTTTCATCATATTATTTTGTCATCTGCTTATAATATCATATATTTACATTATTAACATATCATCTGATTTCAGTTTCTTCAAATTTTGATGTCATTTATTGACAGTGGTGATCTCACATAAAACTTATATCGATGTCAGTTATTTTCAAATATGGTGTCATATATTTCCATTGTTTATGTCACAGTATCATTTATGATTTCAGTTTATACTGAGTATGATGAAAATTGTCGATTGTGCATAACCCAAATTAAGTCACATCCTTCCAATTTTCATATCTCCCTTCAATTATTATGTCACTTCTTCAGGTTTATAGTTACACAACAACCCTATTATGATATCAGTTCCTTCTATTCATGCTGTGAAAACCTTCTTACTAGGATACGGTATTGATGTTACATCATCACAATTATGATGTAATTTCTTCTAATTATGATGGCATATTTACATTAATTATGATGTCACATAATATACATTATGATATCATATACTTCCAATCATCAGGTAATTTCATTCGAAATACGATGACAAATCCTCACATTGATTGTATCACAGCAACACACTCATGATGTCAGTTCCATTCAATTATGCTGTTGTATTGTTCTGTGGTTATGCCAAGTGTAGTGAGGGCTCTGTTTCACAACAGAGCTAGGATATTCCAGTGCTAGGATGACCTTTATTGACTCTTCAATGCCCTTGATATATTCACTAATACCTTTCACTTGTATTCTTTACTTTCAAAGGCCACAAACCAAAAGATAGAGTTGGAAAAATGTAACAAATGCTGGTGTTAATAAAAATGAAACTAATGGCAGGACCTTGGGAAATACAAATATGCAGAAATTTGAGTCTTCCATAGAGTCTAGGACTGCGACATACATTTAGATTATTAATAATTGATATTAGTAAGCATAAGACAGGAGGTGGAAAAATAATTATTAAAGATTAAATGAACTATAGAAATTCTAGAAGCTTATGAGCTGTAGCTGGATCATCATGTTTTCATGTCCAGCTTTAGAAATAAAGAATTCATGTGGGCAGGGACCGCAATCATGGACTTAATGATAATCTTGGTATGTTCCTGAAAATAAGGTAAACGTTTCAAGGAATCCTAATGTCCTTTTAACTTTTACAGGATTGCAATGGAGATAGGGATTATATTGAAACAAGAGTTCATGACAGAGTCACATAAAAGGACATTTTAGCTCAATGAATTGCCTGTCCTCCTGAGCAAACACGTCAATTAATAACTTTCAGGACTATTCTGATAGCATGGAAAGACAAACAGCAGACTGCTTTTGCTTTTTAAGAATCAAAGGAAGGGATGGTGATCTTATGTCAAATAGAACAGAGAAAGGAAAGAAGAATTTAACAAGAGTTAAAAGTGACTGTTGTTAAAAAGATATGTTTGATGTAACAGGCATTATAATCCATTAACTCTATGTTCAACTTAAACAAATTGAAATTAAAATAGCATCATCCTCTCTACCATTTCTTTAACCAAAAGGCTTTACGACACAAATTGTAAGGATAAAGATGTTGAGTTAAAGAAAATTGATTTTATCATAATGTTAGCTTCAGTTTTGACAAAATTTGCTATTTGCCTGCTTTGTTGATTTTAATATACTTATGTAATCAAGGTAGACTTTACAAAAATGACTTCCAGAGGGAATGTAATCAATCATCAATGTCTTAAATGATTTTGTGTATAAATAAAACCCTTGACAGTCACAAATTTTCAGAATATGTCAAGCCATACCAAGATGTGATTCCTCTCTGTCAGTCTCCTATAAAACAAAACTGAATGGTGTCCTGCATCTGATTCTTCCCTCACCGCTCTTTCATCCATCCACTTTAAGCTCTGCCCTCACCAAGGGTGGACCTCAGTAGTTTTGATTATGATGGCATATACTTACAATGTTGATCTGACACCATTATGATTATGATGGCATTTTCTACTGAATATAATGCCATACAAACCTACAGCATCTCAACTGCACGCTGCCTGCTGCTTGCATGAGAGGGAATCATCAGAATTTTCCTGGGGTCATCAGGAAACTTTTATGTTCTCACAGTCACAATTTAACTGCAGTGTTTGGGTGTCTCTGATTTTTTTACGGCACTTGAGATATTTTGACTCCTACAGGTTTGACTCATCCAACCGTGGTTTGTGTCTAGTGTTATTGTTTACTTTTATACTGTATTCTGTTGTTATCCTTGTGAAACCTGTTCTCTTTTGATGGGAAATAGAAGTGCATTTGTGAGGGCAGAGGGCATGGATAGGTAGAAAGAAAAAATCTGATTTAATGATGTATTATTGCATGAGAGAAGAATACAATAAACAAACAAAAATGCTGAGTAGATGCCACATTAGAGAAAAACACCTACCACATCAAAAAGGCCTAATTAAAGAAATAAACTCAAAATCTGGTGAAGACCTACCCAGTGAAGAATTTACCCATTATGAATACTTCTGAAGACCAAAGTTTCCATTTCTTAGTGACAATTCATAGGAAACAAGAATTTCTCCACCAACATTCTTTTATCAACTCATACACAACTGTAACCTGTGCCAGCTGCCATTACTAACTTTACTTGTAATGCTGGATGTGAAATCAAGCTTTCAAAACTTAAGCAATGGCTTGATTCAATACAACATATGCTGAAATTAAAGGTTGCAGCAGATACTGATGTTGAGTTAACCAAAACAAAAATAAAACCAACAGCAACAGCATCTAAGCTTATACATTCCTGCTGGCTGTATGACAGGGGATAATGAGAATCTCATTGGTTTCATGACTAAAACAGTGTGATTTCATACATAGTAACATGTTAATAACCTTCTAGTGTTACACAGTTCCTACTCACTCATGACATTTCACTATAAACGTTTATGCTTTTTCCAAAATCACAAGTCTATCTTTGAGTTCTAACTCCTTTTTATTTCTCTTACCAACAAATTAGGTAAAAATGGGCTCTGTAAAGCCCTCAAGTGAATGAAAGTATTGCTTTGCCAGTCTAGTAGATTCATAGATTCTTAGACAGATTTCAGATATCTGTGTTTTCTTATCAATAGACTGGAGATGAACACAAATCTGTGTTCTTCCTTCAAGTACTTTCCACTCAAAGGGACACATATTCTCTTTAACATGCTCTTTTGAATAGCAGAACCAAAACCCAGTGGAAAGATGCAAAGTACTAGAAGAAATAGGGTTACAAATATCTCTTCTGGAACAAAAACACAATGACTGAGATACACACACACAAACACACACACACACACACACACACACACACACACACACACACTCACACACACAAGATACTTAATATGGCATACATGCTGAAAAATATCCATTCTTTTATTGATTCACTAGCACAGGCACCAAGAAAAAATAATTTGTGGATTCCTGGAAAAGTACCATTTTACCTTGGGAAAAGCTTTTCAAATGCAATAACAAAATTTTCGACAATCTAAGGAATAAACTACAAAAGCTTCTCCCTAACTATTTATATCATTGGGAATGAGCAGAGAAAAAGACATTTCTCAACCTGAATCCTTGATTTCATCCTGGGGAACTTGACCTAGTGGAGTTAAGTAACACCATATTTAAACTGACTCAACTATTCCAGGAGTCATATTTTCTACATAAGCCATAAAAGCAATGAAATCTGAAAAAAGCAAATTCTTTCTATTTCATTGATTTGTATTATCCTTTGATCCCTATATGAAGGTATCTGGTTATATAATTTTCACCATGAATAATCACACAACATTCAGCTTTTTGATGATACAAAACTTTTAGGTGTAAAAGATTCCTAGTCTGCAAATCAAGCTACAGTACTCCCAACTCCTTACAATAACAATGGATTTGATGTATTTCTTTCAAAAATATTGTCTGACAGGTAGTTGGACTAAGAGTAACCATACAACTCTTCTAATGGAAGACATTTAAAAGGAAAAAGAAAAATAAGAAGGGAAGAATAAAAGAAAATGAAAGATGAAGAAATAAATGTAATTAGCAGTGAATAATAAAGATAAAATAAAATAGTAACAATTTATAAAGTATAAATGTAATAAATAATATTTATTTACTAAATAAATAAATATATAAAATAAATGAATATATAAAATATAAATATAAGTAATAAAAATAAAAAATATATATGAAAATAATATTAACATAATAAAGGTAAAAAAGGACATATAAGGAGGTATGGGTGTAGAAAAGAAGAAATGAGGATGAATGGATGAGTTGAAAGTAGGACAGATGATTATGAATGTTGTATTATATAGATAGTGGGGTATATACCAAGAAATGTGCTATGAATGTGTATAGAGAACAGAGAAGGAAGCTTGGGACAGTGATTGGGGTTTTATTAAATTTGGACCTCTCATTTTTTCTGCTAGGAAAACAAGAAAAGGACTAGTAAGTTCCCCTTTGTCAAGCCCCATATGTACTCCTGGGTGACTACTATTATGCATCCATGCTAAATATAGCCACAATGGGCACCTGGAATTCTGATTATATCTCTGCTAGAACAAGAAATCGAGAACTCTGCATTCCTTAGGAGATTGCACTAGTCACCAGACTCACAATACCTCAAATTCCAAAGGCTTTAAGGGAACAGAACCATGTTCTGAAGGAAGCAGACTACCCTCACTGCAAGGCCTGAAAAGAAATCCAAAGGAAAGAAAGAAGTATGTGTATCATCAATATGATTCTGTTTCAGGGCAGTATTTCATCTGTAATATGAAGCTTTTAACTTAGGTCCATTTAATGTCCCCTGTGTAGAGAAATTATCCCACTTTTCTGCGTATTCAAAGACTCCTATGTGGCAACCCACTCACTTTTTTAGGCAATGCTGGAATATGATATTATCCCCATGTTGAGTAAGTGGAATGGACTTAGGTTTGAAGATTTTACAGGATTCTCATTTCCAATGAATATAGACACTTTCTGGTAAAATGGCTACACCTCAATGAGAGAACACATATGAAAAGATAACTTGAACTTATTACCTGGATGAGCCTGAAGAAGTCTGAAGAACAAATAATTGACACTGGAACCAAAGACAGAGAAGACATCCCAGAATGAAATTGCAAAATCCTGATTTGTACATGGTATAGGACCCTCGGCTGTCATCATGGCCCCATGTTTAACTGTCATGAGATTTCAAGGGATTTCCATACACCATTAACTGATGAATATTAGGTCCTATGCTCCTCATTCTTCTACCTGGAAATAGGGAGTAGCTTGCCAAGAAGGGAAGCATCACATACCAAGGAGGAAAAAACACGCCTGGAAGGCTTTCTGAAATGTGATCACTTCATTCCTGCTGGGAATCTAGACCAAGGTGGAGTGAAGTGACCCCAGATTAAAAATGGGTCAGCTAGCCCAAGAAGCATTTTTCCTAGATAAGCGAAATAATCAGTGTAAGTGGACACAAGAAACTCTTCTGATTCACTGAATTTAAGCTCCATTGTATACCTTCATAGAGATCTCTGCTTCTCCTCATTTTCCCCATGAAGAAAGTCTTAAATGTCTGCTTACTAAAGTTTGCTGTGGCAGATGACTAATCTACAGACAAAGGCACAGTGCTCAGAAAACCTTGTATTAGTTCTGGTTTCTTGCCTAAACATTATCTGACACATAATTGGTACATGATACCGTTATCCAAGAGAGGACATTTAAAACATATAAAAACAAAGAAAGCAAAGAGAAAAAAAGCAATGAAGAAAGAAAGAAGCAATAAGAAACTAAATAGAGGCAGAAAGGAACATGAATAAGAAAAGAACAAAGGATAAATGATGGGAAGTAGATAGTCATCTATGTACGAAAGAAAGCAAGGAGAATGGCAAGAAGGACAGGTAATTGGGAAGTTTTACTTATGTAGTTAGTGGGGAATATTCTTCTCTGTAGAGTTACCTTTAGGTGAAAGAAATAATTAGAAAAGAAGAAATGTATGAGAAATGAAGTGAATACAAGTATTTTGTTAAGATCAAAAAAGGGTGGTTTACTCTAATAATAGTACATTCTCAAAAATGATATTGAGTAACTACTATTTCTCTTACCTAGGGAATGCTACTTCTTCCACTCTAACATTTCTTCCTTTCTGTTTACATTGTTTAGGACTGTGGTCTTTTGCTGTTTCAATTTGCCTGTATATTGTTAGGATTTTCCAACTTCGGTTTAGGCTGTCATTCATGTCAATTTTGTTAGAGAGGATAGAAAAATCATGGTACGTGGGAAGTTTTGGAGAGAACAAACAGAAGTGAAAAATATGAATATCTTAATATCAAAAAATAAAAGCAAATACAAACATTGAAGGAAAGACTGTATGTTCCCACCTGCAGGAGCTTGGTCCAAAATTAGCAGAACATGTAGTGTTCAATAAATGAGTTATGGGTGCCTGTGGAGAGAAGAGAAAGCACCATGGGACAATGACTGGGACTGTGTGAATTTGAGATATCTATGTTTCCTTCTAGAAAGTCAGGAATGGAGCCCATCAACTCTCCCCCTTTCACAAGCCACGAAAGTTAGACTGTTGTGTGAATACTGTTTTGCATCCCTGCTAAGCCTTTTTGTCTCTATGAGGTCAAGAATTCTAGAAAACCATTTACCACAAGAAACTGTACTTTTCACCCATGTAACCAGAACCTGGGCACAATGAGAAATTGGGCTGTCCTGGAGGAAGCAAACTTCCCTTGAATCCAAAGTAAAGTACTGTGTGCATTACCATGACAATTCTGATTTCGGGTAGTATTTCACCTGGAATGTCATAAGACACGCTGCTCATAACATAGGTCCACTTACTGGGTCCTCTGCATAACTGCTTTCCATAAGAGTTCCAGTTGGCAAACCACTCACTATTTTAGGCAATTCTGCCAAGTGATATTTTTTCCATGTTGTTAAATGGTTTTAGGGATGAAGATTGAACAGAATCTCATTTTTGAGGATCAGATATACTGTCTACTAAAATGTCATGTCAATCTTAATTTCTTACACATTATGAAAACTGAATGGAAATCCATTTTGAGGTGGGTAAGGATACAGAATCCTGAGGCATAATGTCACTGACATTGGGCTAAACTAAGAGCTTAGATGCCACCAGCGTGGAATAGCAACTCCTTAATTGTACAAGGTGCAGTACTCGAAGCTGTGGTCTTGGCGATATTTGATTTTGACATACAAAGCAGTCAGTCTTCCCTGGTGGTAATGACACAGTGAACCCAGGCACTCAGAAAACATAAATATTAGAAGTTCAAAGAGGCTATAGTAGTGAAAACACCTACCTCATCACCCAGAAACCATTCTATGAAATAAATATAGTTCGTGAAAACTAGTACACAATGTCAAACTCATCTTGTACTCGATACCTCAGAGGCCTTCATCTTTCTATACAAAGTTGAAAACCTTGCATGAGAAGATATCCACAGACTACAGCCTATGTTACCAGTGAACCTTGCCTTGGGTTCTAGTGAGAAGTACTATTTAGCATCCAGGACTTGTGCCATAGTTTTATTGGAATCATCATCTCCAGCGTAGAAATGCAGAAATTCACCAGTACAAAAATGCAGAAATAAAGGATGTTAAAGGATATTTTGGAGTCATGCAAAGACTGAAACATCACAAAGATTCAAAAAGAAATAGAATTATATACTCATTTCACTCTTGAACATAGATGCAAATGAACTCAATAAACTACGCTCAAAGCACATCCAAGAATACATTAAAAAGATTATTCACCATGATTGAGTAGCATTGATCTCAGAGAGGAATGGATGATTCAATTGAAGAAAATACATCAATATAATCCAGTGCATAAACAAATTAATAGAAAAAACAACACGATCATCTCACTACAATGTGAGAAAGCTTTTGATGATATCGAACAACCCTTCAAAATAAATCTAATGGAACGATTGAGGATAAAAAGGCTTACGGAAACATGAAGAAGACAAGTAACAGCAATCCTACTGACAACATCAAATTAAATAGAGGAAAACTCAAAGCAATTACACTAAAATCAGAAGCAATACCAGGCTGTTTCCTCCATTTTTAAATATTGAATACAGTACTTAACTTTCTAGCAAGAACAATGAGACAAGAGAAGGAGATTAAGGGAATATGTATTCACAAGAAAACAGTCAAAGTATCCTTATTTGCAGATGAGATATTATATGCGAATGACCTCAAAAACTGAATCAGGGAAGTCCTATAGCTGGTAAACAGCTTCAGTGAAATGATTGATTACAAGGAAAACTCAAGAAATATCTGTAGCCTTCCTATATAAACATGACAGAGAGAGAGAAAGAAATAAGAGAAATAATAGTCTTCACAACAGATACAAATAACATAAGGTGTATTTGACAACTGTAACCAAGCAAGTGAAAGACTTGAATGACAAAATCTTTATGTCCTGGAAGAGGGAATTTCGAGACCTCAAAAGATGGCAAGATATCCTATGCACCTTGGATGGTAAGATTAACATATTAAAAAAGGCCACGTTACTAAATGTAATCTAAAGACTCAATGCAATCCCTATCAAAATCCCAATATAGTTCTTTAAAGACATTAAAAAGGCATTACAGAACTTCATATGGAAAAATAGAATACTGTCGATAGTTAAATAATCCTGAAAGATAAAAGAACTTCTTGAGTTATCAAGATCCCTGATCTTTATCTGTACTACACAGCCATAGTAGTAATAACTGCATAGTATTGGCACAAAAACAGACATGATGACCAATGGAATGGAATAAAGGATACAGATATGTATCCACACACCTATGGATACCTGATCATTTATAAAGAAGCCAGAAAAATACAATGACAAAAAGGAAGCAGCTTTAACAAATTGTGTTTGTCTAATTGGATGTCTGAGATAGAAGAATGGAAATAGATCCATATCTATTACTAAATCCAAACCTCAAGTTCAAATGGATCTAAGTTCTCAATATAAAACCAGATATACTGAAACTGATTGAAGAGAAAGTAAGCAATAGCCTTGAGAGTAGTGGCACAGGAGGCAACTTTTTTAACAGAACACTGAAAGGTCAGAAACAAAGATCAATGATTAATAAGAGAAACTCGTGAACTGAAAAGCTTTTGTAAGGAAAATGACATTATCAGCAGGACAAAAGTGAAGCCTACAGAATGGGAAGATATTGACTAATTCTACTTCCAATAGAGAATTAACATCCAATATATATAAAAAAGCTAGAATCTATATGTCAACAAACAAATAACCAAATTAAAAATGGGGTGCATATCAAATCAAAGAATTCACAAAAGAGGAATCTCAAATTGCTGAGAAACACTTAAAGAAATGTTCAACATCTTTAGGTATCTGGATTGCTCTCTAGGGGCTATCAGCTATAGGGGATACAAGAAAGTGTTTGTGGGTGGGGCCAGTAGCTGCTTGAGGGGGGACAAGGTGGAGGTTCGGGCAGGGATAGGTTTAGGGATGCTTGGTAGGTTCAGGCCTGTGGGGCACAGATCATGGGGTCCACAATGGCACTGCATTGAGACACTTTCATCTATCCTGGGTGATAGGAGGGTTACAAAATCCTTCAAAGATCTAAGACAATGCTCCAAAAACCCATGACAATCTGTTGCATGGAATAGAGAATTCAGAAACAAAATAGACTTATGGGCCAGGGACTGGAATCTCCCCGTTTGTAGCCAAGAAAGGACAGTCTGACTTGGGCCTGACCTGAAATCCTGTTTTATTCTTCTTTACTCCACACACCAAAGTGAACACTAAAGCTTCCAGGCCAGACTTGGGTGTGATGTCACTGGTTGACCATGGCCACACTCAAGTTTCTAGGTCAAGGCTCTCTGAGAAGAAGGCCCTTCTAGACTAATACTGGGCACATAAAGCAGCAAGGTAGTATGTTACATAGCTGTGTACACATGGGAAGGTGGATAGAAGCCTCAGGAACACGCTCCTACCTCATTGGGGTCCTAAGCTTAGAACTGCCTTCCAACATTGCAAAAAAAGACTCCCTTGATCAACACATGACAAATCAAAATGGCCCCTATGTGCTCCTGTGAGAATCCAGTTGCTCAGGTCTGATCTCTGAGTCAGATGGGTCATGAGAAAGGTTACCCCAATACTTTCATCTTCATGCTCATGAATAAAGGCTGGTGACATCAGGAAACCTTCCATCTATGTTCATGGGGATGCTGGCAAACTTCATCCATAGCAGAAGCCACCATAAGCCAGGGGCATATACCAACAACTTCTTCTTAAGTGGCAAGCAGTGCAGGACCCTGTTGTGGGTAAAAGATGTGTCTAAAGAAGAGATATTTCATCCCTCTTGGCCCCTGGCCTGTCATTTAGTGGGCTTATTCCTAACCATAACTGTCTCCTTGGCATTGCTATGCAACTATTTTGAGATATGCCCAAGTGTGTCATAACCCATCTCCTCTCAGCAGTTCACTAAACCACCTCCACCCGATCGAAACCAGTGGGCACCACTAAGGATATGTGGCTCCTTTTCCTTTCTCTAAAGTCCACAAGATACTCTCAAATATGGATCGTTTTGAGTCCTCTATAGACATATACCTATTCATGTGTCCAGTTCTAGGCACATAGGTAAGTTTGAGCTCTCTGAAGTGAGAGAGAGTCATATGAGCACCTAAACACAAGGCAGAAGACATATGCCTGACTGATCCCAACAGGATGTCCGCAGCATGTCCGCACCCCTGCCCTAATCAGTGACTTCAAACCAATGTAAGGCGTCCTTAAAGGAAATAGACATTGTTCCTTCATGTGTTCTCCCCATTGGTCTAGAAGCAAGGAATGGGAGTGAGAGGCCAAAGATCTGCTATGTGAGAGAATGGGTTAGAACACCAATATCCAGGCAAATATACCTTCAATTACAAACTGATTTTCCTCTCATTTTATTTCTGTATTTCTCCATGTCTGTATCTTTATCTATCATCTATCTATCTATCATCTAACTATAATTTATTACTTTCTGTTTCCATTCTTTCTTCCTTTGACCTCTCCCTCTATTTCCCTCTCTCATATATACACTCATAGCCAGAGCATCCAAGGCAGATAGGTCTGTCTGGATACTGTATGATATTACCATGTTCATTGGGAAGTACTTTGCACTATCCCGCAGGCATCATTTTTTTTCCGTGAGCTGAGAGTCTCCGGAGGCCCAGCTCCATAGGGATAATAGCGCCTAAAACACAACAGATACCATGCCTCCTGCAGACATTCCTGACATTGATTTCCACCTCTTCGTCTCTCCCAGTTGTCTTTGAGGCAGCCTCTCTGATGCACAAAAGGGAGATCCCTCAAGGTGGACTTGATTTGAGTTCTCAGTGGTGCCAATCCAGCCTCTTCCAAGGAGTGGTCCTGTCACATTAGGTCTAATTGACTGAGCCACAAGAAGTCACAGCAATCAAAGGATGAGTACACATATTATGCCTACATGAGCTTGTGTTTAAGGTTGGCTCCACAAAGGGTCTCCACTATAAAAAAAAACAAAACCTGTCCTTCCCAGACATTGATCTGAACTAATTAATGATAGTTCTGGGTCCCTGAACTATATTTTCATACCAGCTCAGAAGAGAACACAAAAGAAAAACGAGAAAAAAGAGAGAACAGGTGGCAGAAAGCGAGGTGAGTTGGGAAAATAGAATGGAACAGAGGGAGTGAAATGTATAAAACTCAGCGTACCACAATGGGCATGTTGCTCTGTCATTCTGATCACAACTTAGAAAAGATGCTGGCAGTGTGTGGGGGTCTGGAAAATGAATTCTGGTTGCTTGGGTTGATGATCACATGAAACTTAGGAGCCAGTGGGTGACATTGTGAACCCTGGCATGTGGGATAGGTTCCTTGCCTAAACCCAGATGAAGCCTCAGTTGCAGAGTCCCTTGCAAAGAGTTCCAACAATCTCTACAGACATGGTTACCTCAAGACATTTGAGGTTGCCCTTCCTGCTTACAGCAAGACACACCCTATGCCACATGGCATACACTGGGGCAGGATTCAGCCTAAAGGGCTAAGGATCACCTGGACTCTACTTTCTACCACACAACATTTGGGCCAACAAGACTTCAGGAGACCCAAGCCAGTCCTGTTCTGCTGGAACCAGAGGTGCTGCTTAGGGTGCTGGCAATGTCCAGAAATGAACAGATACATGCTGACAGGTTCAGCAAAACCATTCCTTTAATGACAGTAGTGGAACAAATGCTAATCAGTTCATTCTCTGAAATAAAAAAACAAACATCTACCTCTAGATTAGAAGAGGCAGATATCCTTATAGACTAGGACAGGCTCAGAAATGGCTATCTAGATGCAGTCCAACACAGGGGATTATAGCAGGTTGCATGGGCATGCAGGGAGGTGAGAGGGTTCCAGATAGGGGTGCAGTGGGGAAAAGGATGGTTTCTAGATTCAGGAATTGTGGGTCAGTCACAGAACCAAAGACACAGGGGCTCCATGACTGCAATGCCCTGAGCTATGTACTCAGTAGTGGGTGCTGGGGAATTCCAGAAGGTGCTGCCTTGACCTCTAAGGGAATTTTCCAGAATATACATGCCAATCTGCAACACAAGAGAGTTGCGTAAGACACAATACATGGCTGTAGGAAATAAAGGCTGGACATAGTCCTCTTGTATCCTAACCAGGATATCCCAACTTGTGTCTGCCCAGAGAACCTATTATATTCTCCTTGCCTCCACCTACCTGACTGATCACTAAAGATGCCATTCCAGATTTGGGTGTGTTGACACTTTGTGACCCTGCCACAACCAATCTTCCAGGTCAAGGCAGCCTGCAAAGAAGGCCCTCTTAGCAGGCCCTGGGTAGTAAGTCAGTAAGGTGGTGGTATAACAAAACTCCACATACATGGAAAGAGAGGCAGAAGGCACATCAAAGACAACTACTTGTGATAATCAGGACATAGGCTCAGAAGTGCCTTTCCACATAGCAGAAATATCAGTAATGGACAAAGGACAAAACCAGAGGCATTTGTGTGTACCTGTGAGAATCCAGTTGCACATGTCTAAGCACTGAATCTGATGGGTGATGAGAAAGGCTACCAAAAACCTCAAATCTTCTTGACAATTAATCAAGGCCGGTTCCTTTATGTATCCAGCCATATTGGATTAAGGAGATGTTGCTTCATTTTTCCTGAAGACACAGGTTGTAGAGGACCCTGTTATGGTGATTAGAATGTGTCTAAAGTAGAAACACTACATCCCACTTGCTGCCTTGCCTACCAGGCCATGGGTTTGGTTCTTCAACTTAAGAATTGCCAGGTAGCTATTATTAGCTATCTCCAAGTCATTCCCAACCTATCTCCTCACCCAAGCCTAAAAACACCCCATATCACCCCAAGCAATAGGAACCACTCAGGATAATTGCTTTTCTTTTCTTTCTCTAAATACTCAAGTCAATCTCAGATTTGTAGTATTTTGTGTCACATATTCAACCTTTCTGATGCTGCAAAGAGAGCTCCCTCGGGTTGCAACTATTCTTAGTTATCAGAAGTGCCATGGAAGCCACTACTCAGGACTGTTATTGCCACCTTTCATACTGTTTCCATGGAATTAGTCTCATCCTCTGAGCCATAACTGGTCACAGCACTACATGGGCACATCCAGATATTATGACCACTTGAGCTTGTGCTGAGGGGTGGAGCCCTAAATATCCTCTCCTACACAAAACAACCATACATTCCCAAACAACTCTGACATGACCATTATGACTGCTACCCACAGCAAACTTTCTGGCACTATCAGGGATCTCTGGGGCATAGATTCCTCAATAGTGAACTCAAGAAGAATGAACACACACACAGACACACACAGTCTTCTTGGACCCCAGATTCTGCCATCTGTTAATTTTTGAGCCTCTTCTAATTAATTACTCTTCCACAAGCTATCACTGGACAGGTAAGAGCAAGATAAAGGTACATTTTGACATTTCCAACTGGGTGTTCTCCCTTTGTAATATGTAAGGTAAACAAATCAGGAGAATCGACACGTATGCTTCATGTATGGGTGTTGATAATCACAGCAGGAGACATTTTAAGGAAGGCATGGAGAGTCTAACTCTGACAACTTGGTACAGTGCCTGCCTGGCAACTTTTAGCACTGCTCAGCACAGCCTGCTACTAAGCAGTCGTACAGGGTGTAATGAGCCAAATGAATGTCTTGGGCTACTTGCCCTGTGTACCCAAAAAAGAGAATGCATATGTCCATGGTGGTGAAACTCAGAAAACTTTTAGGCTACTAGGGTTGTGGTTCTGGAGCAGAAATGCTTTCTTTCAGGACAGTTATCCTGAACACCACCTGCAGCCAAACTCAAAAAGATTCCAATATTCTGAAGAAAATATGTAAACAACAGAAGAAAAATAAAGTCAGAGAGAGTATGAGGTAGACAAATATGAGCAACGAGCAAATGAGGACTGTAGGGAGGAAGTAAAATGGATAAAACACATATGAAAATCATGGCTGTGATGCCCTGACAATATGTGCACAGACGTGAAAAGTTTTTTTGTTTCATGTGTGGTTCCTAGAAGTGTGCTTGTGAGCTACATGTGAGCATCATACAAAAACTAGGGAAATTGTGGGTGGCCTTGAGCACACTGGCATGTGGAATATATTTCCCTTCCTCAAAGATGATTCAACCACAGATATACACTCACTCGCAAGTGATCCTCACAATCCTGACTAACACTTAAGACCTGGAAGGATGTGCTTCCAGATTAGAGCAAGCCAAATTCTGTGACACTGGGACTGCACTGTGGCAGGACTTAGCCTTGTGGGACAAGAATCAAATGGACCCTGTTTTTTCCCCACATCACTTCAGGGACAACAGGACTACAGAAGAACTGAGTCTTCCCTGTGTAGCAAGATCCAGCACTGAAAGACAGGGATGTGCTGGCAGAATCTGCAAAATAGTTCTATTTGATTACACTAGAGCACCAAGAATGTTAAGTACCTTGGGCCCTGGAACAACTCTGTATGACCTTTACAGAGTAAAAAAAATATAGTCTCCAAATTGGTAGCATTACTTATAGGCTAGGAAAGTTGTGGACATGCAGGTAGATAAGGAGACTCTTGGCAGGGGTGAAGGTGTGGATAGTAATGGATAGTTGATTCATGACCTGTGAGTCACAGAACATGGGGCTCCTGAATTGCAATACCTGGAAATTCCCCTCAATTCAGGGCACCTGGGAGGCTGAGAAGTTGATATATAGGTACTAAGGAATGCTCCAGAAAACTCATGCGATAGATTTCAACAGAAAAAAAAATACTTGGGGATCCAGGACTGGACACTGCCCTCTTGTGGTTCAGCTATGATATTTTGACTTGGGCCTCCCAAGATATCCTGCTGAATTATCCTTGACTCTGCCCATTCCAGAGATCACTAGAGATGCCAGACACGAACTGGGTGTGCTGATATTTGGTAAACGAGCTGAAATCCAAACTTCCAGGACAAGAAGGCCTGCCATGAATGCCTCAGGTGAAACCTGAGATGTAGGGAAGCTGTGTGGTGGTGTCACAGAACTATGGTCACATGAGAAGTTGGGCAATACCTCACAAAAATCACCACTAGTTTCAGTGGAGCTCTAGACACAGAACTGCTACCATTCCTGGGAGAAGAAGCCTTTCAATGGAAAAAGAGCAATGTACAAGGATGCTTTGTGAGGGCTCCGGTTTTTGAGGTATGAGTCCTGAGTCTGATGGAAGTTGAGATTCAGCAAAAAAACTCAAACTTTTTCATGTGTCCAGGGTGGTTCCTTCAGTTGCCAATCCATCTTGGTTCAGGTGAATTCTGCTACACTTCATCCACAACAGGTCCCATAAGGATCCAGTAATCCAATTTCACCTGCATTGTCAAGTTGCCAAGGTCACAGTTGTGGGGAGAAGGACAGATCCAAAGGAGAAACATTACATGCCTCCTGCCTCCTTGGCTACCAGGCAGTGTGCTTGCATTTTAAACCTATCAGTCTCCTAGGCATTGCCAGGCAACCATTATGAGCTATGATCAGGCCTGTTACAACTCCTTTCTTCTCCCCAGGCAAATACACCAGTCAGACCCAACCAAACCAAGAGTCTTTCAGCCTTCCTATTGGATATAAGGCAATGCTCAAGGCAGCTGTATACCTGTTAGGGCTCCAGCTTCTCAGGTTTGGGCCATGAGTCTCATGGTAGTTTAGAAAGACCACCTAAAACTCAAATCTTTCCAATGACTCTAGACTAGAGCCTACATGTACCATCTGATCTATATTCAGGTGGATGCTGCCACATTTCTGGAGTGTCTGAGGAGTAGAATCTTGTCAAGTAGTCTCAAAAGGAATAACTGAAGAAACTCACATACATGTACTAGACATAAACACACACACACACACACACAGACACACACACACACACACACACACACACACACACACACACACACATAAATGCACACAGACAATCATCTTGGACCCAGATTCGATTGAGTGTAAATTTTATAGCCTCCAGTAAGTAATTATTCTTCCAACTGATATCAATGGACAGGGCAGAGTAAGAAAAGTGTTTTTTCAACCCTTGACACTAGGTATTCTCCATGGATAAGAAGCAAGGTAACCTAGTCAGGAGAATCCATTATTACCCTTGCTGCACATGTTTTCTGATTGAATTGTTGTTGGAGCTTGTTAAAGGAAGCATAGGACAGTCAAAATCTGCCTCAATGGTTCAGTATATGACTGGTCATTTTGGGACAGTTCTCTTAAGAGTTAAAATGAAGGAGAATACTGTCTTTGGCTACTTGCTTTCCTTGTACACAAAATCAGTATGCATATGTCTATGGCAGTCCTTCCAGATCCCTTGTAGGGTTCCAGTGATGTGGCTCTGGAGCAGAAACCTGTTTTGACAAGCCTGTGTCTCTGAACTCCACCTGCTTCCAAGTTTATTGATGACCCAATTTCTGACAGAAAAGGGAAAATAAAACATGAAAGGAAGGATGAGAAAAAGGTAAGGGACACCAGGAGTAAGATTAAGAGGGGCAGGAGAGAATGTGTATTGTAGGGAAGGAATGAAATGTATGATACTCAATTGGCCACAATATAGAATATGTATTATATACATATATTATATGTCTCATGTATGTATGAAATAGTCAAATAATCACATCAACCTACTTATTAAAAGAAATTAAAAACTAGGCAAACCTAATAAAGAAAGAAAACATCTTACATACAATCTTCTTGAATAGAAAAAAATAAATTTTCAGCAAACACTATTGTATAGAGAGATAAATGCAATAGGGAATTGATCAAGTAATGTCTCACAAAGGAAAAATAGGATATATCAAGTGTGGAACATAATAAGCACACAGTGGCATTTGGACTAAAAGACCCCATACAGTGGTAAGATGAAGGATCTCAGGATCTAAATCTGCAATGACCTCGAGACCATGGCTCCAAGCCACTAGAGATCTTGTCAACCATATATCCAGTTTTAGGCATGTAATTAAGTTCCTTCTCCATACATCACGGCTTCAAGTGGAAAAGACCCACACAATCCACATCCAGAGAAGGTGTGTAAAGACAGAAACAGAGAAAAGAATCTTAAGAAGCATAGATTGACACAGCCTTCTTCCCCTGAACTCAAGAGGCAGAAGAGGAAGAATTCAGGAACAAATGGCTATGAAAAAACATGAGGGGGTGGGAGAAGTCTAAAATTCTTGCCCCATGATATTGATTTTTTTTAATTTACTAGGATTCTAATGAGGAGGGAGGATTTAGAAAACTTGCAATAACTGATGACAATCTCAAACAGCACATTTATATCCGAAATTTACACTGGACTAAAACAAAATGTCACTGAACACAAACATGAACATCTATGAGGCTTAAAAAAACAACTGAAGCTTCCTTTTCTCCATTCCATAGACAGAGAAAGGAAACCATAATAGAGCAGTGTTTGAAAGGAGCCTGTAATCCCAGTAATCTGGAACACCGAAGAAGAAGTTGATTTTATCCTAGGACTTAAGTCCCACGAAAGAAACTAATTCAGACCAAGTTCCCAGTACAAATAAGGTAACACTTCTAAAATTCCACATAGAGTCCTGTGGCAGGGGTAAAAGCCTTTATTTCAAGAAATATGAAGGAGAAGCAGGCAGATCTCTGTGATTTTGGGGTCAGCCTGATCTACACAGTAAGTGTTGAGACGTGAGAGTTAAAACTCAGAAACTCTGTCTCAAAAAGAAAAATCCCACAAATTATTATGAATGCCTCCACCTTCTGAAGAAACATATAATTCAGAATCACACTAGTTAATTTAATTCTTTGAATGATCTCCTGATGCCTTTCCAGAAGAAGCCCTTCTCAATTTCTTAAGCCTTACTTTCTTGGGAATATTATGAATTCTTCCAGAATGAGAAGGAGGACGTCTTCTTATATTTTCAGGCACAAAATTTCTGAAAATTTGTATTGAATTACAAACATAACCACTCAAAAGATATGTCAGAGTTTAAAGACCAAGACACAAGAATACTGAGACAATGATTTTTCACATACTAAAATCTATTATTTTGATTATCAAAAGATGTGAGCACATAAATCCAGAAGTAGCAACCTGTATGGTGAAGAGGAAAAAAATAAAGTTATGTCCCAAATACGAAAACAAAATATTGGTTCCTTAGCAGGTATCACAACCAAAAATCCTTACAATAAATAGAATTTTTCTGAGTGCTTTAGCAATACACTACAGATAGCAGAATAGAGAAGCCAATGAATCAAATGTTGAAAAATAAAGAGTTCTTTAGAATCCTGTTACCCTATGTTACTTAGCCCGACATCTTCTGTCTCTTGTGTTATCCTTAACTCTAGCTTGGATCCTCGTATTCATCTATAAATTAAGAGTATACCATTACTTCCATCTTTGGCATCCCTGTTCTTAGACCAGAAGGTTGTGTTTCAGTGTCAGTTTCCTCAGAGAGATAAGACCAGGGTTGAAAAGTTAGAGAACACAGAAAAAAATGGGATAAGGAGTGCTAAAAGAAGCTTAATGATAATGCAAGCAACTTTAAGAAATAAAGAATAAGATATAAAGAAATAAGAAATTAAGTAATAGGATATAAATAAAACACCTCTTTTACAATTTTTCTTAAAAAAAAACTGGTACACTGTCAGGAAAATCATCAAACAATGGGACAAAGTCAACGGGAAAGATTATTTAGTAATGATTCACAAAGACAACACACACTATTCCATGTTTTGCACAGATCAAGTCTTAGGACTCAGAACCACAGGCCCTTAGGGTGGCAATAACTGGGTTCCCAGGATCTGAAGTCTTATCCCACCAAACTGCTGGAGACCAATTCATTACTGACCTTGCCAGAACAAAGTTTCTACTGTCCACATCAGTGTATCTGAGAATGCTCCAGAGAAGAGAAGTCTGGGTCATCTTGTGAATCTCCAGGATTGGCAGTTTCCAGAAACTGTTTCACAGTGCTTTCAAACTCAGGTTTCAGTTCCCTGGAAATCACAGTATTATCCTTTATCTATTACCACCACAAAACCAACAGAAACAGTGAGTCCTAAAATCTCTCTAGAACCAGTATAACACCATGTCACAAGAAAAAGCCCAGGAGACCCAGATACTCACTGAGTGTCTAGCACATGAAGACACATAGGAAACCTTCATGTCCTAAGGATTCTATCTGCCTCAGATGTGATGCCTACCTTCACAGGCCGAATACATTGGCATCGGTCAGAAATACTGAGAAGCTGCAAAAGCTGCTTCTCTTAGTGAGTTCCAGAGGAATTAAAAAAAGGCTGAAGAAAAGGAAACCTGAACCTTGCAAACACCACCAGCCCTGACATCCTGTGGAAGCCCTGAAATGTACAATCAAGGTTGACACCTGAGGCTGAAGGGATGCAACAATCTCATTCCCAGTTTCTGGGAACCATAAGATCCAGAAATACCCAAACCCCAGACATAGTTTCATCTTAGGTATCTGCAACTCCCATTCCCTCACACACAATTTACTCCCAGACCTCAAGACAGTTATTATTTCCTCAGGCCCACCTCCTGGACTAAAAATACCACAAGCTTCCCGAATATAGGGAGCCTGCTCAGAGGGGCATCTGAGTTCCCTCATAGTACTAATTCCAGATAGCCAGGGAAGAAAAGGGCTCAGCCATAAGAACCAGTGACCTGGAGGCAAAAAGACCAGATAAATGTTTCTGGCACTAGGACTGGCATCTAAGGAGGTCAAACTGTGTGGTCTGAACAAGTGCTAATGAGGCAAAGGGATGCATTCTTCCTTACATCAGCAGATATTTTGAGGTAACAGTGCTTTGTACTGTATGCCCTGACAGCACTTGAATCATTGTTGTACATGTGATGCCATCAGCTAACACTGTTGCTAAGCATGGGGTGGCAGGGAGTGAGATTGAACTACACAGACTTTTGCAGCTGCACAGTAGCATTACCAGCAGTTATGTTACTCAGTGGGGCAGGGACAAAGTCAATCTTAGGCTATTGGTGGACCTCCATCATTAAGAAAAACAAACATAGGTCATTAAATAGCATAGTCAATAGACAATTGCTCAATTCGACCCTTCCCGAAGGGAATTTTAAATACAGTAAATATAGAATGCGTGATTTAGAAGCACATAAGATAAAACTGGAATGATACAGAGATGATGAGCATCTCACTTGTGCAAGACTGACATGCAAAATCGTGATGTTTTACAAATTTTTTAAAAGAAAAAAGTAAAGAGCACTCAATAAAACTTTTAAAATATGTCAACAGATTCCTCAAAGGCATTGCATAAGATACGTTACTCTGCTATTTTAAATAGCTGTATGCTTCATTCCTCCATGAAATAATGCCTATGATTTATAGAGTATTCTCTAAAATTCTATAAAGCTGGTGTGTAATACCCTCTTGTGGTGACAAAACTGACATTTGCTGGGATTGTTGGGATGCTCCTTTAATCTCAGCACTCAATATGCAGAAACAGTTGGATCTCTTGACAGTTTGAGGCCACCCTTGCCTACATATTGACTTCCAACACTATCAAGGGTACAAAGAGACATGGTGTCTGAAATAAATTAGTAAATAAATACAAAAATGAAATAACATATAAATGGAGGAATATAGAGAAGAATAAATAGATAATAAATTAAATACTACAATATTTAATTTTTTTAAAGAATAAATAGAAAACTGAAGCTGAGAGAGTTGTCCCTACATCAAGGTATAAATCTAGCAACAGTATTAATTTATATTTTTACTGATAATTTCTCTATGGAATCCACACTGATTATGAAATTCTAGCTGGAATTGAGCTTTCTGCCTCAGACCTGTAAGTTACTGTACCTGTATCAAAGGATCAGGCTCAGAAATATTTGGCCACTGGGTCATAACCATACACATGTTCCCACACCTTAGTTAATTTACTCCCACGTCAGATGTATCTAGAAATATCTTATTTTATTCAAACCTGTTAATCATTTGTATATCTGTTTCTCTCCTTGTTTATGTCATTTTTACAAATATTTGTTTGTTTTCATGAAAAGCTCTCAGATATCTCAGTCCTTGAACTCCTGGCACTCCAGTTGGTGCCTCATAAGTGGTAGGATTTCAGGCAAGTGCCTCCATACAGAGCACTATTGTGATAATATCTTAATCAGAAATCTTTTACTACCTCCTGGAAGGAAGGTATCATCTAGTGATTTACAAAGGTTACCTCCACAAATCCAAAAGTTTGCAAATTCATCAGATATTAAAGTACCCTAGTTAAAAGGACTTCCCTAAGATCCTAGTGAGTAGCATTATCTCTTATTTATATGTTATTAAATATAAAACAGAAAGTGGCATCTGTTCTCTTTTGTAGTCAATTATATGAAAATCACTCAATGAATTCTATGACATAAAAACTGATCATCTCACTAGACGGTGAGAAATATTTTCACTAAATCCAACACTTCTTTATGATAAAATATTTTGAGAGATGTGCGATACAAAGGCCACACTTAAATATATTAAAGGCAAATTACAACAAGCCTACAGAGAATATCAAATTAAAGGGAGACAAAAACAAAGCAATTCTTCTAAAATCATTAACAAGGCAAGTTTGTCCCCTCTCTCCATACCTACTGAAGAGAGTATATGAAGTTCAAGATTGAAGGGGTAAGACAAAAGAAGGGCAGCAAGAGAATATGTATTGGAAAGTAAGAAATATATATATATATATATATATATATATATATATATATATATATATACACACACACACACACACAAACACATATATATACACGTACATATATATATAATATGATAGTATATATAAGTAACCCCCAAACTCAGCCAGATAACTCCTATAACATGTACACTCCTTCAATGAAGTAACAACCTATAAGATGAACACAAAAAAAAATCTGTTAGCCTCCAATATACATATGAAAAAATGGACCAAGAAAGAAATCAGGGAAACCCAACACCTCTCACAATACTTACAAATAACATATGGTATCTTGGGTGACTCTAACTAACCAGGTTTCAGACTTGAATGTCAGAAAAGTTTAAGTCCTTGAAAACGGAAATTGAAGGAAGATTTTAGAACATAGAAAGATATCCCATGCTCCAGGGTTGGTGGGCTTTACACAGTAAAATACACAATTTACCAAAAGCATTTGACAGATTCAGTGAAATCCCTATCAATATCCCAATACAATTCTTTACAGTCCTAAAAAAGGAAATAGTCACTTCCATATGGAAAATGAAACAACAAAAAATTAGAATAACAAAAGTAATCCTGAAAAATAAAAGAACTTCTGGAGGTACCAACTTCCCGGATGGTAAGATGTATTACAGAACCATAGTAATGAAAGGAGCATGTTATTTACTTAAAAACAAACATGAGTACCAATGGAACTGAATCAAGGATAAAGAATGTCATAGGCTAATTTCTAGTTTTTCCTTAAGGAAGATGCATATATCCATGTCACTACAACTCCGTTAAGGGTGATAGGGATATAGCTCTGGAGCAGAATTATTGTCTCTCAAGTCAGAACTCCACCTGCAGCCAAGCTAAAAGAGATCCTAATTTCTGACAAAAAATTAATGAAATGAGGAAAAAGAAGAAAAAGTCAGAGAGAATAGGAGACAGACAATGCTTAGCAAGGAGGGATTGCGGATGGTAGGGAGGGAGTAAAGTGGATAAAACACATAGCATCATAAAGGCTGTGTTGCTCAGGAAAACTGGGCACAGACTTGAAGTGATGATGTTCAGCTTGTGTAGTTCTTTGATGTAACGTTTGTGGGGAACTGATAAGCATCATCCAAAACCTAGTGCGATTGTAGGCACCCTAGTGAATAATGGCATGTATATTATGTTCCCCTTTTTCAACCCAGATTCATTCACAGATACAAAGTCCCTTGAAAAGAAATACTCACAATCCTGAAGTGTCAGCTCAAGACATGGGAGGCTATGCTTCCTGCTTGGAACAAGAAAACCCATGTTGTGCTCGGCCTACTGTGTTGCAGGCCTACCTGGTGCCTGCTTTTCCCTACACCTCTCCTGGGCTAACAGGTTAACAGGAGATTGGAGATAGTACTGTCTAGCAAGGAACCTGCTGAGCATGTCCACTGAAAAACAAGGACCAGCTGGCAGATTACAAAAAAATTTTACTTGATGACAATAGTGCACCAAGAACGTCAACTACCTTGTGCCCTGGGACAACAACACTGAAAGTTCCTGAGCAAAACATAACAAAAGAAAACAACAAAAACAAAAACAAAAAAACAAAAAACAAACTTTAAAATGAATACAGAGTCCAAGTTGGCAGCTTACCTTACAGGCCAGGAATGGAGAGAGATGACTCTCTAATTGCAGTCCACTACAGGGGATTCCAGAAAGGTCGTATCTGCATGCCAGTAAGTAAGAGGATTCAGGGCAGGGGTGTAGGTACAGGTGGTAATGGTTGATAAGTTCAGGACCTGTGGGTCACAGAACAAGCTGGCTTCTCAATTTCTCTACCCTGAGATACTCCATTCAATTCAGGGAATCTGAGGACACAGAAGTTCTTGTATAGGTCCTAAGGAATGCTTCAGAAAACCCATGGCAATCTGTACAACAGAATAGCATTCTCAGAACAAACAAAAAATGGATCTGGGGACCAAGGACTGGACATTGCCGTTTTGAGGTACATCAGCACATTTTGACATGGACCTCTCTGGAGATCCTGGTGAATTCAATTTGACTCTGCCCACCTGGAAAATCACTAAGGCTGTCAGGCAAGAACTGGGTGTGCTTACACTCAGCGTACCTGCTGATATCCAAGCTTTGAGATCAAAGAGGCCTATGAAGACAGCCTCTGGCTAAAACGGGTCTGTAGGGAAGCTAGATGGTGGTGTCATAGATATCTTGTCACTCAGTAAGTGGAGCAGATACCACACCAAAGACAACCTCCCGTCTCAATGGGGCTCTAGACTCAAAACTACTTTCCCTCTTGGTAAAAACCTTTCAGTAGAGAAAGGGAAAAGTTCAAGGCTACTAGGTGTACCTGTGAGGTCTCCAACAGATTATGTTTGAGTTCTAAGTCTGATGGAAGTTGAGAAAGCCAAAAACCTCAAATCTACATGCCCACAGATCCAGACTGGATCCTTTACCTACCATTCTGTCTGGGTTCAGGTGAATTTTGCCATGCTTCAACCACAACATGGGCTATAAATGTCTAAGCATCCAATTTCACCTAAAGAGACAGGCTGCCTAGGATCCTGTTGTGGAGAGTACAGGTCTAAAGGAGAAACATTATATGTCTCCTGACACTTTGCCTACTAAGCAGTGGGCTTGCATTCCCACCAAATCAAGGTACAGAGCTCCTAACTGCTTGTGTTAGTAATATACATAAGTTCCTCTTTCAAAAACAATGTCTGACAGGTGAATGAAGTGCAAAATTACAACTCTCCTAATGGAAAACATTTAAAAATGCAAAAAAAGGAAAAAGTAAAGAAAAAAAGGAAATAAGAAATGAACAAAAGCAAATGAAAAATGAGGAAGACATAAAAATAAGTGAGTGAAAAATTAATGATAATAGGAAATCGTTAAGGAGGCATGGATATAGGAAAGAAAAATGAAATAACAATGGATGAATGAATAGAAGGACTGATGATTGGAAATGTTGGATTATATATTTTGTTGTGTATATTCCAATAAATGTGCTTTCAGAGAGTGTAGACATCAGACAAATCAGCTTGGAACAATGATTGTGGCTGTGTCAAATTTGGATACCTCAGTTTTCTATTAGGAAAACAACAAAGAACCCCAGTCAACTCTACCCTATCCAAAGCCGTATATGCACTCCTGGGTGATTCCTGTTTTGCTTCCCTGTTAAACTAAACCACAAAAGACACTAGGAACTGTGATTTTATCCCAGCTAGGACAAGAATTCTAGAGTCTTGCGTGCATCAAGAGATAGCACTGGTTAACGGAGTCATAAACCATGAATCCCCAAGGATATAATGGACCATTTCCATGTTTTGGTCAGGAAGCAGACCACCCTCATCTCAAGGAATGAAAAGAAATCGAAAACAGAGCAGTGTGTGTTTCACCAACAGAATTCTGATTTATGGCAATATTTCAACAGGAATATCTTGTTCCTTTTAACCTATAATATTTATCCTAGGAATGTAAAGGGAGCAAAAGAAATACTATATCTCAGAAGATCCATGCCTGTTGTGACCATGAGATTTGACCCAGAGCATATCATTGTGTTGCTAGGCAATTATGATCTCATACTCTATCACCATCAAATACAGTTCCGCATGCCACAGGGACCCCACTCACTTATGATCCATCAATTTATACATACTAACATTTTCCAAAGTACACAAGATTGTCTAGGAATGGTAGCTTCTTTGACATTTACTGCCACACTTTTACCTAATATGCATATAATAATGCACACATTTAAGTGAAAGAATTGAGTTGCCATATGAATAGATATTTAGGCACTTATCTATAATTCGGATTCTCCTGTTCTCACTCAGCAATACTGGAGACCAAAACCACTCTTGTGCTTCTGCCTTACTCACCCCCTATCAACTCAAATGAAAACAATAACAACTCATTCTGTCTTATTTGTAGGATGTGAACCACATGAACGTGGTGCAAATCTGTAGAAAAACTAAGTTTTTGAGTTCTATTTCCAGCAACGACACAGATACATTTACACAGTAACATGAATACACACCCACACTCACATATGATATATAAAATGACATCCAAGCTCACAAGAACAAGTGTACCCCTGTACCTTGCAATATTTAAGAAGGACATTTATTTATAATTGAATTCCTTGGATATTGTACTTACCATGTGGGCAGTACATTTCATACATAAAACACCTAACTACTGAGACTTTAGAGTATAATTCTCACTAGTCTGATAGCTGGTGATAATCAGAGCAAAAGACCACGTTGTCTTCCATGTAAGAGACAACTTATTGTTCCCATCGTAATCCGTGGAACGCACTTGTAGTTGACAAAACATATTGCTGAATGTTAACGTGCTCTGCATTCTCACCTGGAGCATGCTAAGTAATTTAATTGATTGATTCACTGCTATCCATACGGTTAAGTACTAATGTTCTAATATGTTCAGTCATAAAAGTAGACACTGATTACTTACAAGGGATGATGCCTCTTTTCTGTGATTCTTGAAATATCCCCTGTGTCATCCTGGACACCTATACAGAGTAGTTTTTTAAATATTGGTGAGGAGAAGTAAAGTTATGCTCTTGTTTATCTCGCAAAAACATAAGACATTTTATCATGGCTACTGAAACTTTTCAGGCTTGCATCCTTCTCACGTGGAAAACCCAGAATGCATATCCCTTGACTTTTCAAGTGATTTATGGACCTCAGACTTTATACATATTAATAGTCAGCACCATGCTACCCATTCTTTCACCTGCAATCAGGTAGTAGCTTGCTAAACAGGGAAGCATGACATGGAAAAGGATGACTTGAAGGCTTTCCAACTCTGATCACCTCATTTCCCTTCTGGATCCTGACCAAGGATGAATGATGTGAATCCATATTAAAAATGAAGCAGCTATAATTAGAGGCTTGATTCCTATGTACGTCAGAGAGGCAGTGTAATATTCACAGAAAACACTTCCTCATTCACTGGTTTTAAGCTACATTGTGTACCTGCATTGAGGTATCTGCGTCTCCTCACTTTCACCATGAGTAAAGGCACATAACTTTCCTTATTGATGCTAAACATTTCTTGCTTTGACAGATGCACATTCTACATATCAAGTTACAGTGCACCCAAACCCTTGTGTAAATTTTGGTTTCTTGCATGAACTTTGTCTGAGTTACATTTGGTCATATTTGGTCTATGATTAAATATAAAGAGGAAATGAATGTGCAAGAAGTTAACACAGGTGTTTTTGTATGATCAGAAAAGGGGGTGTACTGTAAGTATACTATATTGTCAAAAATGTTATTGGATAACTATTATTTCTCTTGCCTGTGGAAGACTATTTCTTCAACCTTAATATTTATTACTTTCTGTAGATCTAGATTTAGGATTGTAGCTTCCTGCAGTTTCATTTTACATATCTATTGTTAGGATTTTCCTTCTCTGTCATTCATGTAAAACTTTATCTGAGAAGATAGAAGAAGCAGGGTATTTGAGGAGTTTTTGAGGAAACAAAGAGAAGTGGAATAATGTTATAATATAGTCACAAAAATAAAAGTGGAAACAAATTTTGAGTGAGAGGATTATATGTGCCCAACTTCATAGATTCCCCAATAAGGACAGGTAGTGTGCCATATAAAAAGTTATGTGTAACAAGGGAGCACCGATAATGCAAGTTAGGACAGTGAGTGGGGCTGTTAAAATTTGGGATAACTCTGATTCCTCCTAGGAAGAATGTAAGGGAGACCAGGCAAGTTACTCACTTTCCAAAGCCCCAAAATTTGACTGCTATGTGACTACTGTTTTGTACTTCTGTTAAATTTTTTTTCTCTCTATGTGGTCAAGAATTCTAAAATTCCACATGCCTCAGGAAATTGTACTGTTCTGTACTGGTCACCATCTGGCATGTGATGATTTTCCCATCTTGTGTAAGTAAGATTATCTTAGCTTGAAGATTGAATAGGTTCTCATTTCTAAGGATTAGAGACACTTCCTAGAAAAACTGCCAAATGTCAATCCTAATGTATCACACATTAGCAAAAGTGAACAGAAATCCATATAGAGGTGAATGAGCAAGCAGAATCCTGAAAAACAAAATAATTTACATTGTACCAAAGGTAGAGCTAAAACCTCTAATCATGAAATAACAAAATCCTGAACTGTATATGGAGCAGTACCCTCAGTTGTGGTCTTGGCCCTAGTTTCAAGTGTGAAATACAAACCAATCAGACTTCATGGGAGGAACTTACACAGTGAATCCATGCTCCTAAAGAACATCAAATAGTAGAGTTTGCAAAGATGCTATAGCAGAGAAAAACACCTATTTCATCTCCCAAGTACTAGTCAGTGAAATAACTTGAGCTTGTGAGAGCTGGTACAGAGTGTAAAACTCACCGTGCTGTGGATAACTCTGAAGCCATCAGCTTTCTATCCACTGTTAAAATCTTGACAAGAGAATACATTTACCACCACAACTCTTTGATCAGTTTATCCACTGCATGTGGTATCAGAGAACAGTGCCTTGGGTTCTAGTGGTAAGTGCAGTCTAGTTTCCAGGACTTGGTTCATGGTTTTGCTGAAAACATCAAAACCAATATATGCAGAAATAGAGGCTGAAACAGGTTATTTTTGTGGGATTGTAAAATGTACAAAGAAAACATTTCATCTGAAAAACTCCCGGAGGACAGAATATAATCACTTAATAACAACTAATACAATATGAGAAAAAGAGGTTTGAGTGGAAAGAATATGTACACTCAACTCTGTAACCATATGCCTCAATAATTAGGGCATTTTTTGTCTCTCACTAGTAAGTTCAGTGGTGGCTTGAAGAGCTTTGGAAATTGAATGGGGCTTTGTCAATGAGGTATCTGTTTTCTTCTTGGAAACTGAAAGAGAATGTAAGAGCAAAACTAATGTTTTAAATTTTAGATACTAAGCCAAAAATATCTTTAAACAAAAACAGATAACCTCCTGGATTGCTAGGTGGGGCTATACAGCTGATATAGTTTTAGATCTCTCTCATCTGAGGATATAACCTCTTGGATTATTGGGTAGGGAGTGAGTAGATCCAGAGTTGACCCTACTACACAGGATGTGCTCCGTGCTCCATATGCACCTGTGCACTTGCAGGTTGATATATACTACATAGGTAGTACATCAGGGTTGATTCTTGTCACTGATTGGACCTAGTGGGAAGTGCATAGCCTTAATGTTTCTAAAGTTTTAAACTATATGATTGGGGTAAATGATTTGGGAATTTCTGTGAGAGGTGACAGGTTGATTCTATGTGTATCTCACAATTGTGCTGTTCAGAGTCCATCTTTCTGGCAATTATTTAGTTAATATAATTAAAGCTTCCTTGCTTCAAATTTGGCTGATTGTGACTGTCTTATTTTCAACTGGATTTGGTATTTTCAAAACCACAGGAAATTTCTTTCCCTTTCCCAAGTCCCTAATGTAGACTTTAGGATATAGACTCCCATCTGCTCTCTTCCGTCAGTGGTATGCCTACAGGGGTCTTTGTCTGACTTTTGTTCCTGGCTCCCTGAATGTCAGGATGCCTATTACCATTAGGGACACCTTCCCGAACTCAGAACTGTGTAAGATATTTGGTTCCTGGCTTCCCAAATGTCAGGATACCTTTCCATTATGGACATCTTCTCCACCTCAAAAATGTCTTGTTCCCTGGTTCCAATTGCCAGGACATCTTCCATTCAGAGCTTTAAACACTTTCATTGAGGACACTATTCTCACCTCAGAGCTGTGCAGAATTTCTGCTCCTGAGTGCTAGACCACTTTTCCATCTCTGTCTGAGAATAATATGAATACTAACACTGGGCTGCTACTCCTTTTCATCAATTCTAAACACTGTGAAAAAGGAACCTGAAAGATTGTGTTTTTGCATCTACTTGGTATTTTAGACTTTTACATGCTTCAGGAAAATGAATGAAACAATGGGGTCACTGTATATTAAAGTATGTTGAAATCATAGAGTGAGACATCTTCTTTCATATCAAGTTTGATGTGAAAACCAAAAAGAAAAACAACAACTTCATGAGCAAAATATTTTGGCTCATCATAGTAATTCCTCTTGAATGTAATGCTGCATTGACCCTTATGCTACATCCTGGTGTGTCTGCTGAACCAAAACTACAATAGCTCTACCTACTACATGACCCCCATGAATGTATCCACTCTCTATCTTAGGCAATAATGATATGAGATTTGTGTCCCAGAAAAAATAATTGGGATGTAGGTGGGATGAAAAATTGTAAAGGATTCTGATGTCAAAGCAACTAAGTTACTAGCTACTTGGAACGGCTCAACCTTAATGCATAAATCCCATTCTTAGCAGGAATACTGTACAGGACCCAAAGAAACAAAACCAATGGGACCAGAGGAAGCATCAAGATCTGCAAGCACGCTGGAATAACATCCTGACATTGATGTTGGTGCAGGAGCCTCAGAGTCCATTTTGTCAGCCAGTCTCAACTTTGAGCCATTATGCAATTATTCTTCCTACATGGTAATGACACTGTGAATTCTGGCTTCTAGATGACATCAGATAGAAGATATTGGGCATTTGCCATACTAGATACAATACTTATCTCCTTAACCAGGAACTAATTTAAGAAATAGCTTCAAGTCTTGAAGAAATATACACAGTGGAAAACTCACCCTGCTATGGACATATTTAGCTTGCTATTCCATACTGATCAGAGTTTTCACAAACCATAGAATATGTCACAAATATCCCTGCCTTGGGTTTTAGTGCCAGGTCCAGTACGGCTTCTAAGGCTTTGGCTATGGCTTGGTTTAAAGAATCACTGTCAGCATATGCTGAAATGAAAAGATTTAAAGGATAATAATATTGAGAAAGTAACACATCCAAAGAAATCATTGCAGTCCAGTTGCCTCATGATTGTTGGACAGATGATAAAGCAATAGAAGAATCACATTGGGTTTTCCATACCTCCATCATGATCTACAAGTTGTCACGGTCTACAACTGTTCTTAGTGGTACTAAAATCCCACCTACTCATAAGACCAGTGTATACTACTTTACTTTATCCAAAGGCTATAAGTCTGTTTATGAGTTGAGATCTATTTCTTTGTCCTATCACACGTTTACCTATAAACATTGTAGTAAATCAAAAAAGCAAGTGAATACATTACTATGCCCTTCGATATATTGATGGACTCTTAGATATATTTCTTACTCTAACACCACCAGATTGAATAATGACAAAATTCTTGTGCTTCTACCTTACTCAGCTCCTCCCCACTCAAATAATAAAAAGTTGCTCATAAGCCCATGTCTCCCACCCTTTTCTACTAGTGGAAGTAGACCCAACTAGCAAGTTGAAATTCAGTGCAGTTGGTGTTTGTATGTTTCTCTTCTTTTTGTTTTGCTGAAATTTCTTATGCAAAATTTAACATTTTTGTAGATCAAGCAGATTGTATTCATCACCAGAAAATAGTTTTACTATAAAAGCTCACAGAAAGAATTTTTTTCTAGTTATTATTCCCCCTTTTTGCACCACATTCATTCTACATGTTATTAAGTATTTCATTTGTTTTTCTTATGTCATATAATACATCCAGGCTTCAATGCATCCCAGCTCTTTTTGTCTCCCCTCTCTACCAGATCTACCCCTTGTACCCTCAGGTTCTACTCAGAAAAGAGCTGTCCTCCAAGAATTACCAGTTAGACAAATCATACCACATTCTTGTTTGACTATTTCTTCCATAAAACAAAGAAACACACAGATATATAAACAGACACAAACACACACAATCACTACATAAAACAACATCCATCTTCAGAAACTCCCATGCTCATAAAGATTTTGTGTAAATTCAACAGAGTTTTAACTCTGATTTATTAGGAAATCTGCATTTACATTTGGGGAATTCATTCTAAACCCAATAGACATCCCAAATCCATAGCCCTTAGAACTGAAATTGCTAAGCCTATCTCTTCACTGTTTATATATTTTATGATGTCCATTGAAAACACCAGAGTCTTGGTTCCTTGAAGATATCCTGTCCTAACTCTACTACCTACATGACACAATTCATCATGTATTCTTCATCTTTTGATGTTTGGATTCCTCTATAGGGAAAAAATCACATTACTTATGCCCTGTAGCCTTTTCATGGACTCTCTGAACTATCGCCCCAATAATGGATTACAAGGAGGCCTTAGTATCCTTCTTCCACCTCTCATCAGAAGTCACCTTGAGAAGGAGTTTTTCATTAATAGGGAAAATAATTGCAGGAAGGCATATGCAACATGACTGCAGCTGTCCAGAGAATCTTGAACAACATGGCTATTTTTTGTAAGGATTGAATGAATGTCTTTAAGAATATTGAATTTGACTCACCACATGGGGCCCAATCTGGCCATTCAAGAGAGAGAACAGAGATACTCTATGCCTAGTGCTGTGATTCATTCACAGTAGAGTTTCCTATGGAATCTTGTTTCCTCAATCCATTGAATCAGCAAAGAAATGTCAATTTGATACTTTATAAGAAATATAGTGAAAAAGGAACAAGTTAATTATCACTGTGCAGAAACAATCAGACTTATCCATAAGGTGAAGTATGCCACAGGAAAGTTTCCTGACTTCTTTTCATGGCATGCAAGGAAGGAGTGATAGCTGATGTGAAGAGAGATTTAAGGAATCCTGGCAAGAACCTGCCCAAATTGCAGTTATCTGGTGGTAAATGCAGAAAAAGTCAGGAATTCAAGTTTATCTTCAGGAACAGAGTGAGTTGAGACCAGCCTGGGCTTCAGCAGATTCAGGGGAGTAAAGGGTATGAATGCAAGTGAGAGTTTAAGATTTAAGAGACCTAATGATACTAGTGCTTAGAGGTGTGGTGTCCCAGCCATTAGTAGACAGAGTGGAACTCTGCTAAATGACTTTTAGGGTAGCCTAGTCTATATAGGGAATTCCATACAACATAGAGCTACATACTGAGATCTTATCTTAAAAGTATAATGTATAAAGCTTATTAGATTCATTTAAAATAATCCACTCATTTCTAACGGCATTTTTAAGACTATCACAGAATTTGAACATAGGCAGTAGATGATGGTATAACATTTCATTTTATAAGATGTAGTTATGGTATTTTATATACATGTGAAATCACTGTTTTTCATTGGAAATGGGGCAAAAGTTTTCAATGTTAAATGTCATTATGCATAATATTTTAATTTTAAAACAGTCTCAGTGTAAAAGAAGAGACAGATGGTATATGGCAGGAGTCCCATTTCTAAGTCTAACTGTCCTTTTTCCCAAAACCCAGTTTATTTCTAGGAAGCAAGTCCACATATTCAAATAAGTGAAGGTGAAGTATTCAATCAAAGAAGGAAGGAAGTGGAGAACTTCTGAGTTGACAGGATGTATTACAAAAGAGTGAAAGGACATCTTGTAAAAGGATCTTCAGTCAACAGCTTGAAGATGAAAATTTTGAGATATACAGAGAAAACAAAGTTTTTTTCTACACACTCTACTTATCTCAATTCAAACTTGAATTCAACTTTGTTTGAGTATGTGGGGTTAGTAATGTTGTACATATTTGCTTGGGCATATGTATACACAGAAGGGTAAGGTTATCTGGAAGATTAATCAGTGCTCTCAAGTGCTGAGCCATCTATCCACCCTGAGTATATATTTTTCTATTGATAATATTCAAAATTTTAAGAATAAATAGCAACTGGAACTGAGATAAAAGTACAATCTACGGAACCCATTTTAGCAAACAGATAAGAATATACCAGTATAATAAGAGTCTATATTTTTCATATCAAGAATTTAATTGTGATATTTCAATGATTGCCTATTAAAGGATGGGAAACAACATCACCACTCAGTAATCTTGTCTGCGCTAGTAATTTGTCAAAGAAGTATTTTTTGTATATAGAATGCAAAGGTACACATTAGCACTTTGACAAACTCTATCTTACTCATGTAGTGATTAATGAAGTTTAATTATAATTATGAGGTATGCCATATACTAATCAGTTGAGGAAAGTTTGTTTTCACTATATCTTACAACGTTCCTCCTACTACTGCCTTGAATTTTCTACTGAAATCTGAGTTACATAGTAGATCTGTGTCTCACAGCTAGTGCATGCGTAGTTCAATGGAAGGGTCTCATGAATTTCAGAGACCTCCTTCCTTCGCCTGTTATACCCAAAGTCTCTGACTTTGAAAATTTGGCATGTTATTAAATTTTATTTCAAGCTCAGAGTAAATTAGATACCAAAAAAATCACAATGAAAAACAGAATATATATGACATTTGGGCAGATGTTCATCTGGTTAAAGATTTAAAGTCATGCTACAGTTTCAAAATCTAGTTAACTATGGACATCAAGTTTTAGAAGCTCACCTAGGATTGATGGCTCAGTGGTTAAGAAAACATTTTGCTCTTGTAGATGACCTCATTTCCCAGGTCCAAATATTCTTGGATCTCCATGTCTTGTAACTCTAGATACAAGAATCTGCAGCTCTCTTCTGTTTTTCTTGACCACATACATTGGCATATGCTCATTCAGAAATAAACACATAAACAAAAAGTAAATTATTAAAATCTTAAAAGGATCACATATTTTATTGACCACGTAGCTCAGTTCAGGCCTAGCATTTACAAAGCTCTGTGCTTGGTCCCCTGCACTCCACAGACTTGGTTTGGTAGAAATTCCTTTAACCCTAGCACTAGAAACAGAGGTAAGAGGATCAGGATTCCAAGGACAACCTCAACTACATAATATTCTCAAGGCCAACCTGGAATACTTGAGACCTTGTTACAAACGTTAAGTAAATAAATAAACAAATAAGAAAGACTCCAAATACTGGAAATCAGACTGAAAAATTTTTTATATTAAACTACTCATATCCTACTCTATTTGAACATATAAGGTCCTTCATATATCTATCTCCTATTGTGTCTCTATATTGGATATATGCCCATATTTATCTCTATTTTCAACTGCATAGCTTCTACTAGGCTTAAGCTTATTGTAACCTTCAATGTCACTGTGTCATTTGGTCATGACAATTTATAGTTTTCTATTACTATTGCAGTGTTTTTTTAGCTCCAGAAATTTGGATGTTCTTTCCAATATAAAGTAATTAGTGGGAAACGGTAATATAAAAGACAAATTCCACTTCTATTTTAAGCATCTAATGATGGGAATCAAGTATTGTGGAGTCCCAAGAGCTGTTAACCCTGCAGTTATATCATCTGGGATACTATCTGCTATCTTTACAACTGCATGAATACCTGTATTTCGAACAGATTTTGTCCTCATCTCAGAAATTATGGATATTATAAGATGGATCATTGCAGATGCCGATGACCATCAATGTTAGCAGCATCTGCAGGGATGTGTTCACCAGACAAGAGCCAGTGAAATGACTCAGCAATAATGACACTTGCTGCCAAGCCTGCTGATAGGATTTTTTACACATAATTTCCCATACAAGGTAATTTTCAAGATACAATCTCAATTATCTACAGGAAAGTTAAAGGTACATTCTGAAGACATAGTGTGGAAATCAGATAATTTCTTATCACATATGAGGCCATAGATACCTCATACTATTAGTAAAGATAAAATTTTCAACACAATCATGGAAGAAACCTTCCCAAAACTAAAAACCTAGGCTTATAAAAGTACAAGAGGCTTATAAGACACCAAATAAACCAGACTAGAAAAGAACCCTTATCACAAAATAATCAAAACAGTAAACATATTCAACAAAGAAAGAATACTGAAAGGTGAAAGAGAAAAAGATAAAATAACATACAGAGGCAAAGCTATTAGAATTACATCTGACTTCCCAGTGGAGACAGTGAGAGCCAAAAGGGCCTAGACTGAAATACTACAGACTCTGAGGAACATAGATGCTACACATAACTACTCTATCCAACAAAACTGTCAATAATCATATATAGAAAAATCAAGTATTTCATGACAAATCCAAATACATACAACACCTATCTACAAATCCTGCCTTACAGAAGGCAATAAAATAAAAAAATCAACAAAAGGAAGTTAACTATAATCAGGGAAACACAGGAATTAAATATCTCACAATATCATATTCAATACAATAAACACACACACAGACACAAATACACACACAAACACACACACACACACACAAACACACACATACACAGAGACACACATCAAAAATAATTACAAATTAACAAGTCCTGACAATCAATGGACATGCACACCTAAACATTTATGGTCTCAATTCCCCAATTTAAAAAAAGAGACTACCAGAATGGATTTGAAAACAGAATCCAGCCTTCTACTGCATACAAGAAACACATTTCCATCTCAAAAGTAAATATTACCTCAGAGAAAAACTTTGGAAAAAATTTACCAAATAAATGCTGAAAGATAAGTTAGTGTAAAGATTCTTATATCCCATACTACAGAATTTGAACCAAAATTAATTGGAAGAGATTGGGAAGAATACAACATACTCATTAAATAAAAAACCCACCAAGATAATATTCCAAATCCTACCATCTATATCCCTAACACAAGAGCTCCCACATTTATTAAAGAAACATCACTAGACTCCATAAAATTGGAAAATCTTAAAGAAATGGATGCTTTTCTTGATAGATACTGCACATAAAAATTGAATATAATCTAATAAATAATTCAAACAAACCTGTAATAACAAATAAATACAAGAGGACAATAAAAGTCTCTCCAATAAAGCCTATGAATAGAATGTTTTAGCAGTAATTCTTAATCCTCAAATTATTCCTTAAAATAACAGCAGAAGTTACACTGTCAAACTAATGCTTTAAGCTACATTTACACTAATATACAAACCACACAAAGATTCAACAAAAAAAAGAGTTATACACCCATATTCTTCATTAACAGATATGTAAATATACTTAATAAATACCCATAAACCACATCCAAGGACACATTAAAAAATTATTCACTTATAAAGCCTATCTTTATCCCAGACACACAGGGATGATTTAACATATAAAATTAATCAATGTAATCCACCATATAAACAAACTGAAAGAAAAAAAAAAAGCTCACATAGTCACCTTACTAGATTCTACGACAGTTTTTTAAAAAAATCAAACACCCCTTCATGATAAAACTGTTGGAGAGATTGGAGATGCATTCTATATCTAAACATAATACTGGCAATTTCCAGCAAGAACTCTGCTGATATCAAACTAAATGGATATAAGTCAAAATAATTCTACTAAAATCTGGACAAAACACAGTTGTCGCCTCTCTCCATACGTATTCAATAGTACTATAAAAAGGAACACCTATAGCTGATAAACATCTTCAGTGTGGTGGCTGATTAAAGGAGTAACCTAAAAAGTCTTTCTCTCCCATATATACAAATGACAGATGGACAGAGAAAGAATTAAGGGAAACAGCACCTTTAGAAACCTACAAACTACAGCAGGTATATTGCGGTTTCTCTGATTAAGCAATTAGAAGATTTAAATGACAAATACTTCATTTCCTTAAAGATGGAAATTGAAGAAGAGCTCACAAGATGGAAAGATATTCCATGTTCCTGGTTTGGTAGGATTGACATAGTAAAAATGGGCATTTTACCAGAATAAATCTACACATTCTATGTAAACTTTAACAAAATACTTAAAGAAAAGAAACTTAAAGAAACATTCATCATCCTTAATTATCTGGGATAGCTCTCTAGGTGCATTCCATTACGGGGGATCCCAACAAGTTTGCATGGGAATACAAGTGGATGAAAGTGTTCCCTGTCAGGATGGCAGAAGAGGAAATTATGGTTGGTAGGCTCAGGACCTATGTGAAACAGAATGCAGGGGCTCCACTATTGTACTTCCCTGATATACAACTCTCAATTCTGGGCACATGGAAGGTGTAAAAACTGCTTCCAACACCAAAGGGAATGCTCTAGAATATCTGATATTTGCTAATCAACAATGCAACATAGAGTCTTCAAAACAGTTAATAGATACCCAAGGCCAGTCTGGACTACATGAGATCTAGTGTTCAAAATTTTTAAAAAAAGCCTTCCTCTTACAGTCTATTAGGTTACAGAATGCAACATACATAAAATTAAATTGATGGAATAGCAATTCAAAAAAATGTCAACCCACTGAATATACATGACCACTGCATATTTTTAAAATTTTTGAAGCATTTTTCAATATCTATCACACCTCATTTTTGATTTGATCTCTGAAAACCTCATATGCAATTTGCCTACAGAAAAAATATATCTTTCTTTGTTATTTTTCTGCATGCTATCCTTCTCACAATGATCAAGTACTCTGACTATTCAATCTTGAAACTCAGGAATTCAGTGTTTGGATCAGGGAAAGGCTTGCATTCATGGGGCCACTGGTTAATTCTCCATGACTGGAAACTAACAATTGACTGTGGAAGTGTTTTTCTTCTATGATTCCTTACTAGCCAAACTGTCTCATAAATATAGTCTATTTTTGTTCTTTCCCTCCATCTCCCCAAGCCCTAAGCTTGAATGAAAATATTTTACCCTACAATCCCCGTGATTATTTACTTCTGCAATCTATGGTGAGTTCCTTTTGGACAGGTGCCTAATGCCAACTCCCTCGCTCTTAGTTTATCTCTGGTGCCACTAGGAACTAAAGTTCATTGCCGACAATGGGAATGAATGCTCATATTCTAAAAGTCTGTGAGACCTTTAAATATTGCATTGTAAACATTTTGGCATCATACTCTCCTTTGATGTATCTCTCTGATAAATCAGGACCACCACCTGGCACCTTTAAGGAGCCAGGTCAAGTCCTATGGGCTAAACAGAGCTGGAGGAATCCAGCAACATGTGAATTGTTCCTGATTCCTTTTAGACCAGGCTTTCTCTGCCATCCTAGTACCTAAGGTGTGTCTAAGATGGAGAGGATGATGATATTCAAGAAGTTTTCCTCTCTGCTACTGTAGAGATTTGACCTCCTCTGACTTTCAAGAAACCAATGTTGAGTTCTCCTCCTGGGCTCTGACATCATGGATGCTATTAGGGTGTCTTCCAACTCAGGTATTCAACCACTGGGAAAGAGCCTGGTCATAGGCCATCTACAAGTTATCAAGGAAGTGTGTTCCTAATTCAGAAGACTTCTCTAACCATGCTACCTTGTGGAGACCTAGCAGAGCAAGACACAAGGGGCTCAGCCAAGGCCAGACACCCCTGGGTGCTCAGGGCCGCAGCTAACATTGGAAACCATGGGTAGCCATTTTCCTGTATGAGCCCAGAGCGTTCCCAGTAGAAGGTAAGAGACGTGCTCCAACTGGTTACAGGTCCTCTTGAGCAACCAGGCCCTGCTGGCCTAAATCCTGCTGTCTAGTGGCTGCATTTCTTCCCAGGCATCCAGGTAGAGAGGATGGAGACTGTCACAGGTCAGGGTTTTGGCGCAACACCGTGTGCGATTTTGGTCCAGCCACCAGGGGGCAGCAGGGGCCAGTGGGGGGGGGGGGGGGGGGGGTGTGGGGAACCTGGGCACTTGAGCAAGGACCCTCTGAGCACCACCTCCTGATACATGGACTATACCAGGGCTGGGCCAGAGGAGTCAGTCCAAGGATTAATTCCTCCACTCTTCGCTTTCTGCCATCAGACTCATGTTGACGCTGCCACCCTTCTGCGTGCCAGTCATCTCTGTGGGCAACATCCCTGTGGGTGCAGCAAGAAAGGAGGCAGTAAGGTAATCCCCGGGAGGGAAATTGCCGCAGAAGCCACCCAACCCACTTGCCTCTTACCTAGTCTGAAAGGCATGTCTTGACCAGTGGCTTTACTCACCAGCATGCATGACTGTTGAGCCTGGAACAGGATGGGGTGCCTCTGTTTCACCAACTGCTCCTTTCCCTGGTGTCCCTGCTTAACGGTTCAACCTGGAGCATGATGTGGTACCCATGATCCTATCCATGGGGTCCATCGAAAGGGGCCACTTCTGGAATCAGACATATTTACCTTTTGGAGCTTCTTCTTAGATCACTTCCTACACGGCTGGGGATTCTGGGTCACCAGCCATCAAACCTGTGATCACCATCAGAACCAAATTTTCCAGAGGACCATTGCGGAGGTACTACATTTCTCCATTGTGGAAGTTTTGATATGCTAGGCTGGGGAGCTCTGCGACTTCAATCCACCAAAGGACAGCTCACCCTAGGACTATCAGGATCCCCAATCCAAGCTGGCTGAAGCGGTCCAACCTGGCAGATCAGCAAAGAAGTGGCCCAACTAATACACATTGCTCTAAGCTAGAACACTCCACCCACTTCTAGCTGGCCAAGTAAGGTAAAAAAAAAATCAACAATCACAGGACACTCTGGGATGTTCCTCACCCCAGAGATATTATATAATGCAAAACATTCTGTACTCTACTCCTTAAGGAGCACAACTTTGGCTGTGGACTACCTCCCAAGTGGAGGCAGCCATGGAGAGGAGAAAACAAAGGAAACAGTTAAGAGAAGAGAAGAAGCAGACAACATCTTCTAGAACATTTCAGTTAGCTTAGGATATCTCTTTGGAGCTGCAACACTAGGGAAGTTCTCCCCTCAGAGCAGAAGAGAGTTGAGCAGAGCAGAGAGGAGTTGTTATATTGGAACACTCCAGCTCAGTTGGGGAAGCTTTCCCTGCCTCAGAGCTGCCACAGCTCTGTGACTCCTAGCTTCCTGAATGACAGGATAACTTCCTATTGAACACATCTTTGAAAGAACTGTGAGAACTATGTGGCTCCTGCCTTCCAGAATATCATAATGTCCATGCCTTTGAAGTCACTTTCCCCACCTCAGAACTGTTTGTTCCCTGGGCTTCCAAATGCCGGGCCATATTTACATTTCTGTCCAACCTGCATAAAAACACTATCACTGGGCTGGTATTCTTTTACATCCATTTTAAGCAGGGATAACAATGGAATTGAGATATTGTGTTTTTGTGAGTACATGGTAAGGTATTTTAGACATTTTCTGGCCTCAAGAAACTGAAATAAACAAGAGAGTCACTATGTATATAATTCCTTGAAATCTTAAGATAAAATGTCCCCATGTCCTATCATAGAGGAAGCAGTCTCTCTTCATTGCGTGCTCTGATGTGAAAACTAGAAAAATAGTGCACTGCAAAAACATTCTGGCTCACTACACTAATTTAGGTAGAAACCTATGCTACATTGAAATTATAGCCACATACTAGTCCCTCCTCTGAACAAAACTCTATTTGCTGCCCGCCAAATGAATCTCAAATGAGTACACAGTCATTACTTTAGTCTATTCTGGAAAGAGATGAATCTCCCAGATAGAATAAATTGAGGGATATAGAATTAATGGTTGTACAGCATTCTTATATCAAAGTAACTGAGACAGTAGCTCCACTTTATGATCCTAGACGATGTAAATAGAGAGAATGCACCACCATTTGTAGGAGAAATCGAGTCCAGAAACCTCAGAAAGAATAGCAATTACTCAGGGCACAGAGGCAGAATCAAGATTTTTCAACATGGAACAGAAACACCCTGACATTAACATTGGTGCAGAACCCTCTGAGGTCATTGTGACACCAGGCTCCAATGTGAGCCACAATACAGTCTTCTCATGTGGTAATTATACTGTGAATTCAGGCTTTTAGAGATATTCAGATAGAAGAAATTTAGCAGCTTCCATACAAGATGGAATGCCTAACTCCTTAACGAGAAACTAATCTAAGAAATAGCTTCGTCTTGTTGAAAAAATATACCCTATAGAAAATTCACCCTGTTATGGACATCTTTAGCTTCCTACATCATATTGCTTAGTTTTCCACAGACTGTACCTATATCAACAGGTATACCTGTCTTGGGTTCTACTGCAAGCTCCAGAACATACTCCAGGGCTTAGGCTGTGGCGTCATTGGAAGAATCAACACCAGAATATACTGAAATGAAAAGTTGTATAGGATACTGATCTTGAAACGTAACATATACAAAGATAACATTACATCTCACCTGTCCCATTCTTGTCCAGATGAGAAGGGACCACAAGAAGTTCAAGAGAGTCAGAAGAATGTAGACTGTTGTCAAGGTCCCAATCCTCAGATGAATCCATAGTGAGGAGGTCCTCATGAGACTGGAATGCAGTACTGGGGCCCCGTGGGTCGGAGGGGTGATGGCCTAAGCCACCCAGGGTTCCTGCTGTTGATGTGCGGCAGCCACCATGTGCTGGGGGGGGACTGAGTGGATCTGCTTTTGTTGGAGATGTGTAAAGGGCAATCTTGGCTGGAAGCAGCTATGGTGACCCCAGCTTCCTGTGAAGGGGGAGGTATGAAACTCCAGTCTGCAGGTATGGACAGTGTCAGAGGACCTGGCTTGAAATGCAGTGTCCTCAGGGAACTCGGTTCCCAGGGACAATGGGCTCGAGGCCCACCTGTGGAGGGCCGCAGGTTCCCTCCAGGCCTTGAAGATATTTAACCTCCCCCTTGCAGTGGTATGGAAGTGCAAGCAGATCCTTGGGTAGCGACCTGCTGATCTTGAGTCCAGGGGTCACCTGGGGTGTTTCCATCTGTCACTCCACCATTGCTGTGGGGAACTGCAGCAGTTTGTCTGTGAGTTCAAGTTTCAGGAACCCTTTTATCAGGCGAGGGGAGTTCTACAGGGCCAAAGAGAAGAGAAAGGTCAAGGTCTCCTTCTGAGGATTGAGGTATGAATTCTCCTTCGGTGGAGGTTGTAGGGCTGGGTCCCTGTGGCATGGCACCGGGATGAACTAAGCAAGCATGACCTGAGGCAGAGGTATGGAAACCTCCTAGGGCAGACACTACCACTTTGGATGTCGTCTTGTTAGCAGTGCAACATCTTTGCCCCCAGTTGCTGGGAGGAGAGCTGGATGGATCCCCTTCATAGTTTGGGAGAGGTTGAAAGCTCCAGTCTACAGGTATGGAAGTGTCAGAGGCCCTTGGGCGAACTAAAAAGGACCTTGGAACCCTGGTGAGGAGGCAGAATGTGGCAGCAAATGTATTCTTCCGGTGCCATGTGAGGAGTCTTCGTTTCCAAGAGTGGAATGCTCAGCATGACCCGATGTGTGTGTGGTACTGGGCTGAGACCATTGGACACATGAGCTGGGTGGCAAGAGATATGGATGCCCAAGAGGACGCACCCTCACTGCCTCATTGGTATGTGAAGAATACTGGGAAAGCCCCTTGGAGAGGCGCTGGAGCTTCTGCTGCTTCCTGAATTGCTGTGTGCTGTGCTTGAGTCCCATGGGCATGCAGTGAAAGTGTCAGAGCCCTGCTCTCCTGTTTGGATGGAGGCTGGGTATGTTCTGTGAACTTGAAAGTGTCACCTGTCTCCTCTGAAGTTGAGGGGAGTTCTAGAGAGTCAGAAGAATGTAGACAGTTGACAAGGTCCCTTTCCACAGAGGTGTCCATTGTGAAGAGGTCCTCCTGAGCCTGGACAGCATTACTGGGGCCCGTGGGTCGCAGGTGTGAAGGCCTAAGCCACCCAGGTTTCCTGCTGTTGATGAGCAGCTGACTTCATGTGCTGAGGGGGACTAAGTGGATCTGCTTTTTCTGAGGAGAGGCATAAAGGGCCAACTTACCTGGAAGCACCTACAGGGAGCCCAGCTTCCTGTGAAGGGATAGGTGTGAAACTCCACTCTGCAGGTATGGAGAGTGTAGGAGACCTGGCTCAAAATGCAGTGGTCCCAGTGAACCCAGTGCCCAGGGATAATGGGCTCGAGGCCCAGGTGTGGAGGGCAACAGGTCCGCTCCTCGCCTTGAAGATGTTTCACCTACCACTTGTAGTGGTATGGAAGTGCAAGTAGATCCTTGGGTAGCCACCTGCCGCCCTTGATTCCAAGGGTCACCTGGGGTGTCTTCCCCTGTCTCTCCACCATTGGTGTGGGGAACTGCAGCAGTATGTCTGTGATTTCACGTCTCAGGAACCCTTTCAGCAGGCGAGGGGAGATCTGGAGAGTCATAGAGAAGAGTAAGGTTATGGTCCCCTTCTTCTGAGGATGGAGGTGTGAAGTCTCCTTGGGCAGGGGTTGTGGGGCTGGGTCCCTGTGGCATCGCACCGGGATGAACTGGGCAAGCATGACCTGAGGGAGAGGTATGGAAACCTCCTTGGGCATAGTCTACTAATTTGGATGTCCAATTGTTAGCATTGCGTCATCTGGGCCCTCAGTTGCTAGGAGGAGAGCTGGATGGATCCCCTTCATAGTTTGGGAGAGGATGAAAGCTCCAGTCTACAGGTATGGAGACTGTCAGAGGCCCTTGGGTGAACTGGAAAGGACCTGCAAACCCTAGTGAGGAGGCAGAATGTGGCAGCAAATGTACCGTCCCAGTGCGATGTGAGGAGTCTTCGTTCCTAAGAGGGGAACTCTCAGTATGACCTGATGTGTGTATGGTACTTGGCTGAGACCATTGGACACAGGAGCTGGGTGGCAAGAGATATGGATGCACAGGAGGAGGGGCCCATGCTGCCTCATGGGTATGTGAAGATGCTTGGGAAAGCCGTTAGAGAGATGGTGGAGCTTCTGGAGCTCCTTGGATTGCTGTGGGCTGTGCTTGAGTCCCATCGGCTTGCATGAAAGATTCAGATCACCGCCCTCCTGTGTGGATGGTGGCTGGGCATGGCCTGTAAACTTGAAAGTTTCACCTGTCTCCTCTGAATTTGAGGGGACTTCTAGAGAGTCAGAAGACTATAGACTGTTGTCAAGGTCCCAATCGTCAGATGAGCCTGGACGGCATTGCTGGGGCCCTGTGGGTTGGAGGGGTGAAGGCCTAAACCTCCCAGGGTTCCTGCTGTTGATGTCCGGCAGCCTCCATGTGCTGAGGGGGATGGAGTGGATCTGCCTTTGTTGGAGGAGATGTGTAAGAGGCCAACTTTGCTGGAAGAAGATACAGTGAGCCCAGCTTCCTGTGAAGGGATAGGTGTGAAAGTACAGTTTGCAAGTATGGACAGTGTTAGAGGACCTGGCTGGAAATGCAGTGGTCCCAGGGAACCAGGTGCCCTGTGAGTATGTGCTTGAGACCCACGTGTGGAGGGCCCCAGGTCCTCTCCTGGCCTTGAAGAAATTTCACCTCCCTCTTGCAATGGTGTGGAACTGCAAGCAAATCCCTGGGTATCCACATGCCGCCCTTGAGTCCAAGGGTCACCTGGGGTGTCTCTCCCTGTCTCTCCACAATTAGTGTGGGGACCTACAGCACTGTGCCTATAAGTGGAAGTATCCAGAACCATTTCAGCAGGTGGGACGAGTTCTCGAGAGCCAAAGAGAAGAGAAAGATCAACGACTCCTTCTGAGGATCAATGTATGACATCTTGTGAAGGGATTGTGTGGCTTGGTCCCTGTGGCATGGCACTGGAATGAACTTAGAAAGCATGACCTGAGGGAGAGGTATGGAAACCTCCTAGGGCACACACTACCACTTTGGATGTCCTCTTGTAAGCAGTGTGACATCTTTGCCCCCAGTTGCTAGGAGGAGATCTGGATTGATCCCCTTCATAGTTTGGGAGAGGTTGAAAGATCCAGTCTACAGGTATGGAAGTGTCAGAGGCCCTTGGGCGAACTAAAAAGGACCTTGGAACCCTGGTGAGGAGGCAGAATGTGACAGCAAATGTACTCTTCCTGTGCCATGTGAGGAGTCCTCGTTGCCAAGAGTGGAATGCTCAGCATGACCCGATGTGTGTGTGGTACTGGGTTGAGACCATTGGACACATGAGCTGGGTGGCAAGAGATATGGATGCCCAGGAGGACGCACCCTCACTGCCTCATTGGTATGTGAAGAATACTGGGAAAGCCCCTTGGAGAGGCACTTTAGCTTCTGCTGCTCCCTGGATTGCTGTGTGCTGTGCTTGAGTCCCATGGGCATGCAGTGAAAGTGTCAGAGCCCTGCTCTCCTGTGTGGGTGGTGGCTGGGTATGTTCTGTGAACTTGAAAGTGTCAACTGTCTCCTCTGAGGTTGAGGGGAGTTCTAGAGAGTCAGAAGAATGTAGACAGTTGACAAGGTCCCATTCCACAGAGGTGTCCATTGTGAAGAGGTCCTGCTGAGCCTGGACAGCATTACTGGGGCCCCGTTGGTCGCAGGTGTGAAGGCCTAAGCCACCCAGGTTTCCTGCTGTTGATGAGAAGCAGATGTGTTGAGGGGGACTATGTGGATCTGCTTTTTCTGGAGGAGAGGCATAAAGGGCCACCTTTCCTGGAAGCACCTACGGCGAGCCCAGCTTCCTGTGAAGGGATAGGTGTGAAATTCCACTCTGCAGGTATGGAGAGTGTAGGAGACCTGGCTCCAAATGCAGTGTTCCCAGGGAAACCAGGGCCCAGGGATAATGGACACGAGTCCCAGGTGTGGAGGGCCACAGGTCCACTCCTCACCTTGAAGAAGTTTCACCTACCACTTGTAGTGGTATGGAGTGCAAGTAGATCCTTGGGTAGCCACCTGCCGCCCTTGATTCCAAGGGTCACCTGGGGTGTCTTCCCCTGTCTTTCCACCATTGGTGTAGGGAACTGCAGCAGTATGTCTGTGATTTCATGACTCAGGAACCCTTTCAGCAGGCAAGGGGAGATCTGGAGAGTCATAGAGAAGAGTAAGTTTAAGGTCCCCTTCTTCTGAGGATGGAGGTGTGAAGTCTCCTTGGGCAGGGGTTGTGGGGCTGGGTCCCTGTGGCATGGCACCAGGATGAACTAAGCAAGCATGACCTGAGGGAAAGGTATGGAAACCTCCTAGGGCACAGTCTACTAATTTGGATGTCCTCTTGTTAGCAGTGTGACATCTGGGCCCTCAGTTGCTAGGAGGAGAGCTGAATGGATCCCCTTCATAGTTTGCGAGAGGATGAAAGCTCCAGACTACAGGTATGGAGACTGTCAGAGGCCCTTGGGTGAACTGGAAAGGACCTTGGAACCCTAGTGAGGAGGCAGAATATGGCAGCAATTGTACTCTCCCTGTGCCATGTGAGGAGTCTTCGTTCCTAAGAGGGGAACGCTCAGTATGACCTGATGTGTGTGTGGTACTTGGCTGAGACCATTGGACACAGGAGCTGGGTGGCAAGAGATATGGATGCACAGGAGGAGGGGCCCATGCTGCCTCATGGTATGTGAAGATGCTTGGGAAAGCCCTTAGAGAGATGGTGGAGCTTCTGGAGCTCCTTGGATTGCTGTGGGCTGTGCTTGAGTTCCATAGGCTTGCATGAAAGATTCAGATCACCGCCCTCCTGTGTGGATGGTGGCTGGGCATGGCCTGTAAACTTGAAAGTTTCACCTGTCTCCTCTGAATTTGAGGGGACTTCTAGAGAGTCAGAAGACTATAGACTGTTGTCAAGGTCCCAATCGTCAGATGAGCCTGGACGGCATTGCTGGGGCCCTGTGGGTTGGAGGGGTGAAGGCCTAAACCACCCAGGGTTCCTGCTGTTGATGTGCGGCAGCCTCCATGTGCTGAGGGGGACTGAGTGGATCTGCTTTTGTTGGAGGAGATGTGTAAGGGGCCAACTTTGCTGGAAGAAGATACAGTGAGCCCAGCTTCCTGTGAAGGGATAGGTGTGAAAGTACAGTTTGCAAGTATGGACAGTGTTAGAGGACCTGGCTGGAAATGCAGTGGTCCCAGGGAACCAGGTGCCCAGTGAGTATGTGCTTGAGGCCCACGTGTGGAGGGCCCCAGGTCCTCTCCTGGCCTTGAAGAAATTTCACCTCCCTCTTGCAGTGGTGTGGAACTGCAAGCAAATCCCTGGGTATCCACATGCCGCCCTTGAGTCCAAGGGTCACCTGGGGTGTCTCACCATGTCTCTCCACAATTAGTGTGGGGACCTACAGCACTGTGCCTATAAGTGGAAGTATCCAGAACCATTTCAGCAGGTGGGACGTGTTCTCGAGAGCCAAAGAGAAGAGAAAGATCAACGACTCCTTCTGAGGATCGATGTATGAATTCTTGTGAATGGATTGTGTGGCTTGGTCCCTGTGGCATGGCACTGGAATGAACTTAGAAAGCATGACCTGAGGGAGAGGTATGGAAACCTCCAAGGGCACACACTACCACTTTGGATGTCCTCTTGTAAGCAGTGCGACATCATTACCCCCAGTTGCTTGGAGGAGAGCTGGATTGATCCCCTTCATAGTTTGGGAGAGGTTGAAAGCTCCAGTCTAAAAGTATGGAAGTGTCAGAGGCCCTTGGGCGAACTAAAAAGGACCTTGGAACCCTGGTGAGGAGGCAGAATGTGGCAGCAAATGTACTCTTCCTGTGCCATGTGAGGAGTCCTCGTTTCCAAGAGTGGAATGCTCAGCATGACCCGATGTGTGTGTGGTACTGGGCTGAGACCATTGGACACATGAGCTGGGTGGCAAGAGATATGGATGCCCAGGAGGACGCACCCTCACTGCCTCATTGGTATGTGAAGAATACTGGGAAAGCCCCTTGGAGAGGCGGTGGAGCTTCTGCTGCTCCCTGGATTGCTGTGTGCTGTGCTTGAGTCCCATGGGCATGCAGTGAAAGTGTCAGAGCCCTGCTCTCCTGTGTGGATGGTGGCTGGGTATGTTCTGTGAACTTGAAAATGTCAACTGTCTCCTCTGAGGTTGAGGGGAGTTCTAGAGAGTCAGAAGAATGTAGACAGTTGACAAGGTCCCTTTCCACAGAGGTGTCCATTGTGAAGAGGTCCTCCTGAGCCTGGACAGCATTACTGGGGCCCCGTTGGTCACAGGTGTGAAGGCCTAAGCCACCCAGGTTTCCTGCTGTTGATGAGCAGCAGACTTCATGTGCTGAGGGGGACTAAGTGGATCTGCTTTTTCTGGAGGAGAGGCATAAAGGGCCAACTTTCCTGGAAGCACCTACGGCGAGCCCAGCTTCCTGTGAAGGGATAGGTGTGAAATTCCACTCTGCAGGTATGGAGAGTGTAGGAGACCTGGCTCAAAATGCAGTGGTCCCAGTCAACCCAGTGCCCAGGGATAATGGGCTGGAGGCCCAGGTGTGGAGGGCCACAGGTCCGCTCCTCGCCTTGAAGATGTTTCACCTACCACTTGTAGTGGTATGGAAGTGCAAGTAGATCCTTGGGTAGCCACCTGCCGCCCTTGATTCCAAGGGTCACCCGGGGTGTCTTCCCCTGTCTCTCTCCACCATTGGTGTGGGGAACTGCAGCAGTATGTCTGTGATTTCACGTCTCAGGAACCCTTTCAGCAGGCGAGGGGAGATCTGGAGAGCCATAGAGAAGAGTAAGGTTATGGTCCCCTTCTTCTGAGGATGGAGGTGTGAAGTCTCCTTGGGCAGGGGTTGTGGGGCTGGGTCCCTGTGGCATGGCACCGGGATGAACTAAGGAAGCATGACCTGAGGGAAAGGTATGGAAACCTCCTAGGGCACAGTCTACTAATTTGGATGTCCTCTTGTTAGCAGTGCGACATCTGGGCCCTCAGTTGCTAGGAGGAGAGCTGGATGGATCCCCTTCATAGTTTGGGAGACGATGAAAGCTCCAGTCTACAGGTATGGAGACTGTCAGAGGCCCTTGGGTGAACTGGAAAGGACCTTGGAATCCTAGTGAGGAGGCAGAATGTGGCAGCAAATGTACTCTCCCTGTGCCATGTGAGGAGTCTTCGTTCCTAAGAGGGGAACGCTCAGTATGACCTGATGTGTGTGTGGTACTTGGCTGAGACCATTGGACACAGGAGCTGGGTGGCAAGAGATATGGATGCCCAGGAGGAGGGGCTCATGCTGCCTCATGGGTATGTGAAGAAGCTTGGGAAAGCCCTTAGAGAGATGGTGGAGCTTCTGCAGCTCCTTGGATTGCTGTGGGCTGTGCTTGAGTCCCATCGGCTTGCATGAAAGATTCAGATCACCGCCCTCCTGTGTGGATGGTGGCTGGGCATGGCCTGTAAACTTGAAAGTTTCACCTGTCTCCTCTGAATTTGAGGGGACTTCTAGAGAGTCAGAAGACTATAGACTGTTGTCAAGGTCCCAATCGTCAGATGAGCCTGGACGGCATTGCTGGGGCCCTGTGGGTTGGAGGGGTGAAGGCCTAAACCTCCCAGGGTTCCTGCTGTTGATGTGTCGTGCCTCCATGTGCTGAGGGGGACTGAGTGGATCTGCCTTTGTTGGAGGAGATGTGTAAGGGGCCAACTTTGCTGGAAGAAGATACAGTGAGCCCAGCTTCCTGTGAAGGGATAGGTGTGAAAGTACAGTTTGCAAGTATGGACAGTGTTAGAGGACCTGGCTGGAAATGCAGTGGTCCCAGGGAACCAGGTGCCCTGTGAGTATGTGTTTGAGGCCCACGTGTGGAGGGCCCCAGGTCCTCTCCTGGCCTTGAAGAAATTTCCCTCCCTCTTGCAGTGGTGTGGAGCTGCAAGCAAATCCCTGGGTATCCACATGCCGCCCTTGAGTCCAAGGGTCACCTGGGGTGTCTGCCCCTGTCTCTCCACAATTAGTGTGGGGACCTACAGCACTGTGCCTATAAGTGGAAGTATTCAGAACCATTTCAGCAGGTGGGACGAGTTCTCGAGAGCCAAAGAGAAGAGAAAGATCAACGACTCCTTCTGAGGATCGATGTATGAAATCTTGTGAAGGGATTGTGTGGCTTGGTCCCTGTGGCATGGCACTGGAATGAACTTAGAAAGCATGACCTGAGGGAGAGGTATGGAAACCTCCTAGGGCACACTCTACCACTTTGGATGTCCTCTTGTTAGCAGTGTGACATCTTTGCCCCCAGTTGCTAGGAGGAGAGCTGGATGGATCCGCTTCATAGTTTGGGAGAGGTTGAAAGCTCCAGTCTACAGGTATGGAAGTGTCAGAGGTCCTTGGGCAAACTAAAAAGGACCTTGGAACCCTGGTGAGGAGGCAGAATGTGGCAGCAAATGTACTCTTCCTGTGCCATGTGAGGAGTCCTCGTTGCCAAGAGTGGAATGCTCAGCATGACCCGATGTGTGTGTGGTACTGGGCTGAGACCATTGGACACATGAGCTGGGTGGCAAGAGATATGGATGCCCAGGAGGACGCACCCTCACTGCCTCATTGGTATGTGAAGAATACTGGGAAAGCCCCTTGGAGAAGCGCTTGAGCTTCTGCTGCTTCCTGGATTGCTGTGTGCTGTGCTTGAGTCCCATGGGCATGCAGTGAAAGTGTCAGAGCCCTGCTCTCCTGTTTGGATGGTGGCTGGGTATGTTCTGTGGACTTGAAAGTGTCAACTGTCTCCTCTGAGGTTGAGGGGAGTTCTAGAGAGTCAGAAGAATGTAGACAGTTGACAAGGTCCCATTCCACAGAGGTGTCCATTGTGAAGAGGTCCTCCTGAGCCTGGACAGCATTACTGGGGCCCCGTTGGTCGCAGGTGTGAAGGCCTAAGACACCCAGGTTTCCTGCTGTTGATGAGCAGCAGACTTCATGTGCTGAGGGGGACTAAGTGGATCTGCTTTTTCTGGAGGAGAGGCATAAAGGGCCAACTTTCCTGGAAGCACCTACGGCGAGCCCAGCTTCCTGTGAAGGGATAGGTGTTAAATTCCACTCTGCAGGTATGGAGAGTGTAGGAGACCTGGCTCAAAATGCAGTGGTCCCAGTGAACCCAGTGCCCAGGGATAATGGGCTGGAGGCCCAGGTGTGGAGGGCCACAGGTCCGCTCCTCGCCTTGAAGATGTTTCACCTACCACTTGTAGTGGTATGGAAGTGCAAGTAGATCCTTGGGTAGCCACCTGCCGCCCTTGATTCCAAGGGTCACCTGGGGTGTCTTCCCCTGTCTTTCCACCATTGGTGTTGGGAACTGCAGCAGTATGTCTATGATTTCACGTCTCAGGAACCCTTTCAGCAGGCGAGGGGAGATCTGGAGAGTCATAGAGAAGAGTAAGGTTAAGGTCCCCTTCTTCTGAGGATGGAGGTGTGAAGTCTCCTTGGGCAGGGGTTGTGGGGCTGGGTCCCTGTGGCATGGCACCGGGATGAACTAAGCAAGCATGACCTGAGGGAAAGGCATGGAAACCTCCTAGGGCACAGTCTACTAATTTGGATGTCCTCTTGTTAGCAGTGCAACATCTGGGCCCTCAGTTGCTAGGAGGAGAGCTGGATGGATCCCCTTCATAGTTTGGGAGAGGATGAAAGCTCCAGTCTACAGGTATGGAGACTGTCAGAGGCCCTTGGGTGAACTGGAAAGGACCTTGGAACCCTAGTGAGGAGGCAGAATGTGGCAGCAAATGTACTCTCCCTGTGCCATGTGAGGAGTCTTCGTTCCTAAAGGGGAATCCTCAGTATGACCTGATGTGTGTGTGGTACTTGGCTGAGACCATTGGACACATGAGCTGGGTGGCAATTGATATGGATGCCCTGGAGGAGGGGACCATGCTGCCTCATGGGTATGTGAAGAAGCTTGGGAAAGCCCTTAGAGAGATGGTGGAGCTTCTGCAGCTCCTTGGATTGCTGTGGGCTGTGCTTGAGTCCCATCGGCTTGCATGAAAGATTGAGATCACCGCCCTCCTGTGTGGATGGTGGCTGGGCATGGCCTGTAAACTTGAAAGTTTCACCTGTCTCCTCTGAATTTGAGGGGACTTCTAGAGAGTCAGAAGACTATAGACTGTTGTCAAGGTCCCAATCGTCAGATGAGCCTGGACGGCATTGCTGGGGCCCTGTGGGTTGGAGGGGTGAAGGCCTAAACCACCCAGGGTTCCTGCTGTTGATGTGCGACAGCCTCCATGTGCTGAGGGGGACTGAGTGGATCTGCTTTTGTTGGAGGAGATGTGTAAGGGGCCAACTTTGCTGGAAGCACCTACAGTGAGCCCAGCTTCCTGTGAAGGGATAGGTGTGAAATTCCACTTTGCAGGTATGGACAGTATAGAGGACCTGGCTCAAAATGCAGTGGTCCCAGTGAACCAGTGCCCTGTGAGTATGGGCTAGAGGCCCAGGTGTGGAGGGCCCAGGTCTGCTCCTTGCCTTGAAGATGTTTCACCTACCACTTGTAGTGGTATGGAAGTGCAAGTAAATCCTTGGGTATCAACCTGCCGCCCTTGATTCCAAGGGTCACCCGGGGTGTCTTCCCCTGTCTTTCCACCATTGGTCTTGGGAACTGCAGCAGTATGTCTGTGATTTCACGTCTCAGGAACCCTTTCAGCAGGCGAGGGGAGATCTGGAGAGTCATAAAGAAGAGTAAGGTTAAGGTCCCCTTCTTCTGAGGATGGATGTGTGAAGTCTCCTTGGGCAGGGGTTGTGGGGCTGGGTCCCTGTGGCATGGCACTGGGATGAACTAAGCAAGCATGACCTGAGGGAAAGGCATGGAAACCTCCTAGGGCACAGTCTACTAATTTGGATGTCCTCTTGTTAGCAGTGTGACATCTGGGCCCTCAGTTGCTAGGAGGAGAGCTGGATGGATCCCCTTCATAGTTTGGGAGAGGATGAAATCTCCAGTCTACAAGTATGGAGACTGTCAGAAGCCCTTGGGTGAACTGGAAAGGACCTTTGCCTAGTGAGGAGGCAGAATGTGGCAGCAAATGTACTCTCCATGTGCCATGTGAGGAGTCTTCATTCCTAAAGGGGAATCCTCAGTATGACCCGATGTGTGTGTGGTACTTGGCTGAGACCATTGAACACATGAGCTGGGTGGCAATTGATATGGATGCCCAAGAGGAGGGGACCATGCTGCCTCATGGGTATGTGAAGAAGCTTGGGAAAGCCCTTAGAGAGATGGTGGAGCTTCTGCAGCTCCTTGGATTGCTGTGGGCTGTGCTTGAGTCCCATCGGCTTGCATGAAAGATTCAGATCACCGCCCTCCTGTGTGGATGGTGGCTGGGCATGGCCTGTAAACTTGAAAGTTTCACCTGTCTCCTCTGAATTTGACGGGACTTCTAGAGAGTCAGAAGACTATAGACTGTTGTCAACATCTCAATCGTCGAATGAGCCTGGACGGCATTCCTGGGGCCCTGTGGTTGGAGGGGTGAAGGCCTAAACCACCCAGGGTTCCTGCTGTTGATGTTCGACAGCCTCCATGTGCTGAGGGGGACTGAGTGGATCTGCTTTTCTTGGAGGAGATGTGTAAGGGACCAACTTTGCTGGAAAAAGATACAGTGAGCCCAGCTTCCTGTGAAGGGATAGGTGTGAAAGTACAGTTTGCAAGTATGGACAGTGTTAGAGGATCTGGCTGGAAATGCAGTGGTCCCAGGGAACCAGTGCCCTGTGAGTAATGTGCTTGAGGCCCAGGTGTGGAGGGCCCCAGGTCCTCTCCTGGCCTTGAAGAAATTTCACCTCCCACTTGTAGTGGTGTGGAGTGCAAGCAAATCCCTGGGTATCCACATGCCGCCCTTGATTCCAAGGGTCACCTGGGGTGTCTCCCAATGTCTCTCCACAATTGGTGTGGGGACCTACAGAACTGTGCCTATAAGTGGAAGTATCCAGGAACCATTTCAGCAGGTGGGACGAGTTCTGGAGAGCCAAAGAGAAGAGTAAAGATCATCGTCTCCTTCTGAGGATGGATGTGTGAAATCTTGTGAAGGGATTGTGTGGCTTGGTCCCTGTGGCATGGCACTGGAATGAACTAAGAAACATGACCTGAGGGAAAGTTATGGAAACCTCCTAGGGCACAGTCTACTACCACTTTGGATGTTCTCTTGTAAGCAGTGCGACATCTGGGCCCCAGTGTGCTAGGATGTGATCTGGTTGGTTATAGGATGGGAGAGGTTGAAAGCTCCAGTCTACAGGTATGGAGACTGTCAGAGGCCCTTGGGTGAACCAAAAAGGACCTTGTGAACCCTAGTGAGATGGCATAATGTGGCAGCAAATGTACTCTTCCTGTGCCATGTGAGGAGTCCTCGTTCCCAAGAGTGGAATGCTCAGCATGACCCGATGTGTGTGTGGTACTTGGCTGAGACCATTGGACACAAGAGCTGGGTGGCAAGAGATATGGATGCCCAGGAGGACGAATCCATCACTGCCTCATTGGTATGTGAAGAATACTTGGGAAAGCCCTTAGAGAGATGCGCTGGAGCTTCTGCAGCTCCTTGGATTGCTGTGTGCTGTGCTTGAGTCCCATCGGCTTGCATGAAAGTGTCAGATCCCTGCTCTCCTGTGTGGATGGTGGCTGGGTATGTTCTGTAAACTTGAAAGTTTCAACTGTCTCCTCTGAGGTTGAGGGGAGTTCTAGAGAGTCAGAAGAATGTAGACAGTTGACAAGGTCCCATTCCACAGAGGTGTCCATTGTAAAGAGGTCCTCCTGAGCCTGGACACCATTACTGGGGCCCCGTTGGTCGCAGGTGTGAAGGCCTAAGCCACCCAGGTTTCCTGCTGTTGATGTCAGCAGACTTTATGTGCTGAGGGCAACTAAGTGGATCTGCTTTTTTTGGAGGAGATGTGTAAAGGGCCAACTTTCCTGGAAGCACCTACCGTAGCCCAGCTTCCTGTGAAGGGATAGGTGTGAAAGTACACTTTGCAAGTATGGAGAGTGTAGGAGACCTGGCTGGAAATGCAGCAGTCCCAGGGAACTCAGTGCCCAGTGAGTAATGGGCTCTGAGGCCCAGGTGTGGAAGGCCTCAGGTCCTCTCCTGGCCTTGAAGATGTTTCACCTCCCACTTGTAGTGGTATGGAAGTGCAAGCAAATCCTTGGGTATCCACATGCCGCCCTTGAGTCCAAGGGTCACCTGGGGTGTCTCCCAATGTCTCTCCACAATTAGTGTGGGGACCTACAGAACTGTGCCTATAAGTGGAAGTATCCAGAACCATTTCAGCAGGTGGGACGAGTTCTCGAGAGCCAAAGAGAAGAGAAAGATCATCGTCTCCTTCTGAGGATCGATGTATGAAATCTTGTGAAGGGATTGTGTGGCTTGGTCCCTGTGGCATGGCACTGGAATGAACTAAGAAACATGACCTGAGGGACAGTTATCGAAACCTCGTAGGGCACAGAGTACCACTTTGGTTGTTCTCTTGTAACCAATGTGACATATGGGGTCCCATGTGCTAGGATGTGATCTTGTTGGTTATAGGATGGGAGAGGTTGAAAGCGCCAGTCTTTAGGTATGGAGAATGTCACAGGCCCTTGGGTGAACCAAAAAGGACCTTGTGACCCTGGTGAGATGGCATAATGTGGCAGCAAATGTACTCTTCCTGTGCCATGTGAGGAGTCCTCGTTCCCAAGAGTGGAATGCTCAGCATGACCCGATGTGTGTGTGGTATGGGCTGAGACCATTGGACACAAGAGCTGGGTGGCAAGAGATATGGATGCCCAGGAGGACGAATCCTCACTGCCTCATTGGTATGTGAAGAATACTGGGAAAGCCCCTTGGAGAGGCGCTGGAGCTTCTGATGCTCCATGGATTGCTGTGTGCTGTGCTTGAGTCCCATGGGCATGCAGTGAAAGTGTCAGAGCCCTGCTCTCCTGTGTGGATGGTGGCTGGGTATGTTCTGTGAACTTGAAAGTGTCAACTGTCTCCTCTGAGGTTGAGGGGAGTTCTAGAGAGTCAGAAGAATGTAGACAGTTGACAAGGTCCCATTCCACAGAGGTGTCCATTGTAAAGAGGTCCTCCTGAGCCTGGACACCATTACTGGGGCCCCGTTGGTCGCAGGTGTGAAGGCCTAAGCCACCCAGGTTTCCTGCTGTTGATGAGCAGCAGACTTCATGTGCTGAGGGGGACTAAGTGGATCTGCTTTTTTTGGAGGAGAGGCATAAAGGGCCAACTTTCCTGGAAGCACCTACCGCGAGCCCAGCTTCCTGTGAAGGGATAGGTGTGAAATTCCACTCTGCAGGTATGGAGAGTGTAGGAGACCTGGCTCAAAATGCAGCAGTCCCAGTGAACCAGTGCCCAGGGATAATGGGATCTAGGCCCAGGTGTGGAGGCCTCAGGTCCGCTCCTCGCCTTGAAGATGTTTCACCTACCACTTGTAGTGGTATGGAAGTGCAAGTAGATCCTTGGGTAGCCACCTGCCGCCCTTGATTCCAAGGGTCACCTGGGGTGTCTTCCCCTGTCTTTCCACCATTGGTGTATGGAACTGCAGCAGTATGTCTGGGATTTCATGTCTCAGGAACCCTTTCAGCAGGCGAGGGGAGATCTGGAGAGTCATAGAGAAGAGTAAGGTTAAGGTCCCCTTCTTCTGAGGATGGAGGTGTGAAGTCTCCTTGGGCAAGGGGTTGTGGGGCTGGGTCCCTGTGGCATGGCACCTGGATGAACTTAGCAAGCATGACCTGAGGGAAAGGTATGGAAACCTCCTAGGGCACAGTCTACTAATTTGGATGTCCTCTTGTTAGCAGTGCGACATCTGGGCCCTCAGTTGCTAGGAGGAGAGCTGGATGGATCCCCTTCATAGTTTGGGAGAGGATGAAAGCTCCAGTCTACAGGTATGGAGACTGTCAGAGGCCCTTAGTGAACTGCAAAGGACCTTGGAACCCTAGTGAGGAGGCAGAATGTGGCAGTAAATGTACTCTCCCTGTGCCATGTGAGGAGTCTTCGTTCCTAAGAGGGGAATGCTCAGTATGACCTGATGTGTGTGTGGTACTTGGCTGAGACCATTGGACACAGGAGCTGGGTGGCAAGAGATATGGATGCCCAGGAGGAGGGGCCCATGCTGCCTCATGGGTATGTGAAGAAGCTTGGGAAAGCCCTTAGAGAGATGGTGGAGCTTCTGCAGCTCCTTGGATTGCTGTGGGCTGTGCTTGAGTCCCATCGGCTTGCATGAAAGATTGAGATCACCGCCCTCCTGTGTGGATGGTGGCTGGGCATGGCCTGTAAACTTGAAAGTTTCACCTGTCTCCTCTGAATTTGAGGGGACTTCTAGAGAGTCAGAAGACTATAGACTGTTGTCAAGGTCCCAATCGTCAGATGAGCCTGGACGGCATTGCTGGGGCCCTGTGGGTTGGAGGGGTGAAGGCCTAAACCACCCAGGGTTCCTGCTGTTGATGTGCGACAGCCTCCATGTGCTGAGGGGGACTGAGTGGATCTGCTTTTGTTGGAGGAGATGTGTAAGGGGCCAACTTTGCTGGAAGAAGATACAGTGAGCCCAGCTTCCTGTGAAGGGATAGGTGTGAAAGTACAGTTTGCAAGTATGGACAGTGTTAGAGGACCTGGCTGGAAATGCAGTGGTCCCAGGGAACCAGGTGCCCTGTGAGTATGTGCTTGAGGCCCACGTGTGGAGGGCCCCAGGTCCTCTCCTGGCCTTGAAGAAATTTCACCTCCCTCTTGCAGTGGTGTGGAACTGCAAGCAAATCCCTGGGTATCCACATGCCGCCCTTGAGTCCAAGGGTCACCTGGGGTGTCTCCCCTGTCTCTCCACAATTAGTGTGGGGACCTACAGCACTGTGCCTATAAGTGGAAGTATCCAGAACCATTTCAGCAGGTGGGACGAGTTCTCGAGAGCCAAAGAGAAGAGAAAGATCAACGATTCCTTCTGAGGATCGATGTATGAAATCTTGTGAAGGGATTGTGTGGCTTGGTCCCTGTGGCATGGCACTGGAATGAACTTAGAAAGCATGACCTGAGGGAGAGGTATGGAAACCTCCTAGGGCACACACTACCACTTTGGATGTCCTCTTGTAAGCAGTGTGACATCTTTGCCCCCAGTTGCTAGGAGGAGAGCTGGATTGGATCCCCTTCATAGTTTGGGAGAGGTTGAAAGCTCCAGTCTACAGGTATGGAAGTGTCAGAGGACCTTGGGCGAACTAAAAAGGACCTTGTGACCCTGGTGAGAGGGCATAATGTGGCAGCAAATGTACTCTTCCTGTGCCATGTGAGGAGTCCTCGTTCCCAAGAGTGGAATGCTCAGCATGACCCGATGTGTGTGTGGTACTGGGCTGAGACCATTGGACACATGAGCTGGGTGGCAAGAGATATGGATGCCCAGGAGGACGCACCCTCACTGCCTCATTGGTATGTGAAGAATACTGGGAAAGCCCCTTGGAGAGGCACTGGAGCTTCTGCTGCTCCCTGGATTGCTGTGTGCTGTGCTTGAGTCCCATGGGCATGCAGTGAAAGTGTCAGAGCCCTGCTCTCCTGTGTGGATGGTGGCTGGGTATGTTCTGTGAACTTGAAAGTGTCAACTGTCTCCTCTGAGGTTGAGGGGAGTTCTAGAGAGTCAGAAGAATGTAGACAGTTGACAAGGTCCCATTCCACAGAGGTGTCCATTGTGAAGAGGTCCTCCTGAGCCTGGACAGCATTACTGGGGCCCCGTTGGTCGCAGGTGTGAAGGCCTAAGCCACCCAGGTTTCCTGCTGTTGATGAGCAGCAGACTTCATGTGCTGAGGGGGACTAAGTGGATCTGCTTTTTTTGGAGGAGAGGCATAAAGGGCCAACTTTCCTGGAAGCACCTACGGCGAGCCCAGCTTCCTGTGAAGGGATAGGTGTGAAATTCCACTCTGCAGGTATGGAGAGTGTAGGAGACCTGGCTCAAAATGCAGTGGTCCCAGTGAACCCAGTGCCCAGGGATAATGGGCTCGAGGCCCAGGTGTGGAGGGCCACAGGTCCGCTCCTCGCCTTGAAGATGTTTCACCTACCACTTGTAGTGGTATGGAAGTGCAAGTAGATCCTTGGGTAGCCACCTGCCGCCCTTGATTCCAAGGGTCACCTGGGGTGTCTTCCCCTGTCTTTCCACCATTGGTGTGGGGAACTGCAGCAGTATGTCTGTGATTTCACCTCTCAGGAACCCTTTCAGCAGGCGAGGGGAGATCTGGAGAGTCATAGAGAAGAGTAAGGTTAAGGTCCCCTTCTTCTGAGGATGGAGGTGTGAAGTCTCCTTGGGCAGGGGTTGTGGGGCTGGGTCCCTGTGGCATGGCACCGGGATGAACTAAGCAAGCATGACCTGAGGGAAAGGCATGGAAACCTCCTAGGGCACAGTCTACTAATTTGGATGTCCTCTTGTTAGCAGTGCGACATCTGGGCCCTCAGTTGCTAGGAGGAGAGCTGGATGGATCCCCTTCATAGTTTGGGAGAGGATGAAAGCTCCAGTCTACAGGTATGGAGACTGTCAGAGGCCCTTGGGTGAACTGGAAAGGACCTTGGAACCCTAGTGAGGAGGCAGAATGTGGCAGCAAATGTACTCTCCCTGTGCCATGTGAGGAGTCTTCGTTCCTAAGAGGGGAATGCTCAGTATGACCTGATGTGTGTGTGGTACTTGGCTGAGACCATTGGACACATGAGCTGGGTGGCAAGAGATATGGATGCCCAGGAGGAGGGGACCATGCTGCCTCATGGGTATGTGAAGAAGCTTGGGAAAGCCCTTAGAGAGATGGTGGAGCTTCTGCAGCTCCTTGGATTGCTGTGGGCTGTGCTTGAGTCCCATCGGCTTGCATGAAAGATTGAGATCACCGCCCTCCTGTGTGGATGGTGGCTGGGCATGGCCTGTAAACTTGAAAGTTTCACCTGTCTCCTCTGAATTTGAGGGGACTTCTAGAGAGTCAGAAGACTATAGACTGTTGTCAAGGTCCCAATCGTCAGATGAGCCTGGACGGCATTGCTGGGGCCCTGTGGGTTGGAGGGGTGAAGGCCTAAACCACCCAGGGTTCCTGCTGTTGATGTGTCAGCCTCCATGTGCTGAGGGGGACTGAGTGGATCTGCTTTTGTTGGAGGAGATGTGTAAGGGGCCAACTTTGCTGGAAGAAGATACAGTGAGCCCAGCTTCCTGTGAAGGGATAGGTGTGAAAGTACAGTTTGCAAGTATGGACAGTGTTAGAGGACCTGGCTGGAAATGCAGTGGTCCCAGGGAACCAGGTGCCCTGTGAGTATGTGCTTGAGGCCCACGTGTGGAGGGCCCCAGGTCCTCTCCTGGCCTTGAAGAAATTTCACCTCCCTCTTGCAGTGGTGTGGAGCTGCAAGCAAATCCCTGGGTATCCACATGCCGCCCTTGAGTCCAAGGGTCACCTGGGGTGTCTCCCCCTGTCTCTCCACAATTAGTGTGGGGACCTACAGCACTGTGCCTATAAGTGGAAGTATCCAGAACCATTTCAGCAGGTGGGACGAGTTCTCGAGAGCCAAAGAGAAGAGAAAGATCAACGACTCCTTCTGAGGATCGATGTATGAAATCTTGTGAAGGGATTGTGTGGCTTGGTCCCTGTGGCATGGCACTGGAATGAACTTAGAAAGCATGACCTGAGGGAGAGGTATGGAAACCTCCTAGGGCACACTCTACCACTTTGGATGTCCTCTTGTTAGCAGTGTGACATCTTTACCCCCAGTGCTAGGAGGAGAGCTGGATGGATCCCCCTCATAGTTTGGGAGAGGTTGAAAGCTCCAGTCTACAGGTATGGAAGTGTCAGAGGCCTTGGGCGAACTAAAAAGGACCTTGGAACCCTGGTGAGGAGGCAGAATGTGGCAGCAAATGTACTCTTCCTGTGCCATGTGAGGAGTCCTCGTTTCCAAGAGTGGAATGCTCAGCATGACCCGATGTGTGTGTGGTACTGGGCTGAGACCATTGGACACATGAGCTGGGTGGCAAGAGATATGGATGCCCAGGAGGACGCACCCTCACTGCCTCATTGGTATGTGAAGAATACTGGGAAAGCCCCTTGGAGAGGCGCTGGAGCTTCTGCTGCTTCCTGGATTGCTGTGTGCTGTGCTTGAGTCCCATGGGCATGCAGTGAAAGTGTCAGAGCCCTGCTCTCCTGTGTGGATGGTGGCTGGGTATGTTCTGTGAACTTGAAAGTGTCAACTGTCTCCTCTGAGGTTGAGGGGAGTTCTAGAGAGTCAGAAGAATGTAGACAGTTGACAAGGTCCCATTCCACAGAGGTGTCCATTGTGAAGAGGTCCTCCTGAGCCTGGACAGCATTACTGGGGCCCCGTTGGTCGCAGGTGTGAAGGCCTAAGCCACCCAGGTTTCCTGCTGTTGATGAGCAGCAGACTTCATGTGCTGAGGGGGACTAAGTGGATCTGCTTTTTTGGAGGAGAGGCATAAAGGGCCAACTTTCCTGGAAGCACCTACGGCGAGCCCAGCTTCCTGTGAAGGGATAGGTGTGAAATTCCACTCTGCAGGTATGGAGAGTGTAGGAGACCTGGCTCAAAATGCAGTGGTCCCAGTGAACCCAGTGCCCAGGGATAATGGGCTCGAGGCCCAGGTGTGGAGGGCCACAGGTCCGCTCCTCGCCTTGAAGATGTTTCACCTACCACTTGTAGTTGGTATGGAAGTGCAAGTAGATCCTTGGGTAGCCACCTGCCGCCCTTGATTCCAAGGGTCACCCGGGGTGTCTTCCCCTGTCTTTCCACCATTGGTGTGGGGAACTGCAGCAGTATGTCTGTGATTTCACATCTCAGGAACCCTTTCAGCAGGCGAGGGGAGATCTGGAGAGTCATAGAGAAGAGTAAGGTTAAGGTCCCCTTCTTCTGAGGATGGAGGTGTGAAGTCTCCTTGGGCAGGGGTTGTGGGGCTGGGTCCCTGTGGCATGGCACCGGGATGAACTAAGCAAGCATGACCTGAGGGAAAGGTATGGAAACCTCCTAGGGCACAGTCTACTAATTTGGATGTCCTCTTGTTAGCAGTGCGACATCTGGGCCCTCAGTTGCTAGGAGGAGAGCTGGATGGATCCCCTTCATAGTTTGGGAGAGGATGAAAGCTCCAGTCTACAGGTATGGAGACTGTCAGAGGCCCTTGGGTGAACTGGAAAGGACCTTGGAACCCTAGTGAGGAGGCAGAATGTGGCAGCAAATGTACTCTCCCTGTGCCATGTGAGGAGTCTTCGTTCCTAAGAGGGGAATGCTCAGTATGACCTGATGTGTGTGTGGTACTTGGCTGAGACCATTGGACACAGGAGCTGGGTGGCAAGAGATATGGATGCCCAGGAGGAGGGGCCCATGCTGCCTCATGGGTATGTGAAGAAGCTTGGGAAAGCCCTTAGAGAGATGGTGGAGCTTCTGCAGCTCCTTGGATTGCTGTGGGCTGTGCTTGAGTCCCATCGGCTTGCATGAAAGATTCAGATCACCGCCCTCCTGTGTGGATGGTGGCTGGGCATGGCCTGTAAACTTGAAAGTTTCACCTGTCTCCTCTGAATTTGAGGGGACTTCTAGAGAGTCAGAAGACTATAGACTGTTGTCAAGGTCCCAATCGTCAGATGAGCCTGGACGGCATTGCTGGGGCCCTGTGGGTTGGAGGGGTGAAGGCCTAAACCACCCAGGGTTCCTGCTGTTGATGTGCGGCAGCCTCCATGTGCTGAGGGGGACTGAGTGGATCTGCTTTTGTTGGAGGAGATGTGTAAGGGGCCAACTTTGCTGGAAGAAGATACAGTGAGCCCAGCTTCCTGTGAAGGGATAGGTGTGAAAGTACAGTTTGCAAGTATGGACAGTGTTAGAGGACCTGGCTGGAAATGCAGTGGTCCCAGGGAACCAGGTGCCCTGTGAGTATGTGCTTGAGGCCCACGTGTGGAGGGCCCCAGGTCCTCTCCTGGCCTTGAAGAAATTTCACCTCCCTCTTGCAGTGGTGTGGAGCTGCAAGCAAATCCCTGGGTATCCACATGCCGCCCTTGAGTCCAAGGGTCACCTGGGGTGTCTCCCCTGTCTCTCCACAATTAGTGTGGGGACCTACAGCACTGTGCCTATAAGTGGAAGTATCCAGAACCATTTCAGCAGGTGGGACGAGTTCTCGAGAGCCAAAGAGAAGAGAAAGATCAACGATTCCTTCTGAGGATCGATGTATGAAATCTTGTGAAGGGATTGTGTGGCTTGGTCCCTGTGGCATGGCACTGGAATGAACTAAGAAAGCATGACCTGAGGGACAGTTATGGAAACCTCCTAGGGCACAGACTACCACTTTGGTTGTTCTCTTGTTACCAATGTGACATATGGGGTCCCAGTGTGCTAGGATGTGAGCTTGTTGGATCCCCTTATAGGATGGGAGAGGTTGAAAGCGCCAGTCTTTAGGTATGGAGAATGTCAGAGGCCCTTGGGTGAACCAAAAAGGACCTTGTGACCCTGGTGAGAGGCATAATGTGGCAGCAAATGTACTCTTCCTGTGCCATGTGAGGAGTCCTCGTTTCCAAGAGTGGAATGCTCAGCATGACCCGATGTGTGTGTGGTACTGGGCTGAGACCATTGGACACATGAGCTGGGTGGCAAGAGATATGGATGCCCAGGAGGACGCACCCTCACTGCCTCATTGGTATGTGAAGAATACTGGGAAAGCCCCTTGGAGAGGCGCTGGAGCTTCTGCTGCTCCTGGATTGCTGTGTGCTGTGCTTGAGTCCCATGGGCATGCAGTGAAAGTGTCAGAGCCCTGCTCTCCTGTGTGGATGGTGGCTGGGTATGTTCTGTGAACTTGAAAGTGTCAACTGTCTCCTCTGAGGTTGAGGGGAGTTCTAGAGAGTCAGAAGAATGTAGACAGTTGACAAGGTCCCATTCCACAGAGGTGTCCATTGTGAAGAGGTCCTCCTGAGCCTGGACAGCATTACTGGGGCCCCGTTGGTCGCAGGTGTGAAGGCCTAAGCCACCCAGGTTTCCTGCTGTTGATGAGCAGCAGACTTCATGTGCTGAGGGGGACTAAGTGGATCTGCTTTTTTTGGAGGAGAGGCATAAAGGGCCAACTTTCCTGGAAGCACCTACGGCGAGCCCAGCTTCCTGTGAAGGGATAGGTGTGAAATTCCACTCTGCAGGTATGGAGAGTGTAGGAGACCTGGCTCAAAATGCAGTGGTCCCAGTGAACCCAGTGCCCAGGGATAATGGGCTCGAGGCCCAGGTGTGGAGGGCCACAGGTCCGCTCCTCGCCTTGAAGATGTTTCACCTACCACTTGTAGTGGTATGGAAGTGCAAGTAGATCCTTGGGTAGCCACCTGCCGCCCTTGATTCCAAGGGTCACCTGGGGTGTCTTCCCCTGTCTTTCCACCATTGGTGTGGGGAACTGCAGCAGTATGTCTGTGATTTCACGTCTCAGGAACCCTTTCAGCAGGCGAGGGGAGATCTGGAGAGTCATAGAGAAGAGTAAGGTTAAGGTCCCCTTCTTCTGAGGATGGAGGTGTGAAGTCTCCTTGGGCAGGGGTTGTGGGGCTGGGTCCCTGTGGCATGGCACCGGGATGAACTAAGCAAGCATGACCTGAGGGAAAGGTATGGAAACCTCCTAGGGCACAGTCTACTAATTTGGATGTCCTCTTGTTAGCAGTGCGACATCTGGGCCCTCAGTTGCTAGGAGGAGAGCTGGATGGATCCCCTTCATAGTTTGGGAGAGGATGAAAGCTCCAGTCTACAGGTATGGAGACTGTCAGAGGCCCTTAGTGAACTGGAAAGGACCTTGGAACCCTAGTGAGGAGGCAGAATGTGGCAGCAAATGTACTCTCCCTGTGCCATGTGAGGAGTCTTCGTTCCTAAGAGGGGAATGCTCAGTATGACCTGATGTGTGTGTGGTACTTGGCTGAGACCATTGGACACAGGAGCTGGGTGGCAAGAGATATGGATGCCCAGGAGGAGGGGCCCATGCTGCCTCATGGGTATGTGAAGAAGCTTGGGAAAGCCCTTAGAGAGATGGTGGAGCTTCTGCAGCTCCTTGGATTGCTGTGGGCTGTGCTTGAGTCCCATCGGCTTGCATGAAAGATTCAGATCACCGCCCTCCTGTGTGGATGGTGGCTGGGCATGGCCTGTAAACTTGAAAGTTTCACCTGTCTCCTCTGAATTTGAGGGGACTTCTAGAGAGTCAGAAGACTATAGACTGTTGTCAAGGTCCCAATCGTCAGATGAGCCTGGACGGCATTGCTGGGGCCCTGTGGGTTGGAGGGGTGAAGGCCTAAACCACCCAGGGTTCCTGCTGTTGATGTGCGGCAGCCTCCATGTGCTGAGGGGGACTGAGTGGATCTGCTTTTGTTGGAGGAGATGTGTAAGGGGCCAACTTTGCTGGAAGAAGATACAGTGAGCCCAGCTTCCTGTGAAGGGATAGGTGTGAAAGTACAGTTTGCAAGTATGGACAGTGTTAGAGGACCTGGCTGGAAATGCAGTGGTCCCAGGGAACCAGGTGCCCTGTGAGTATGTGCTTGAGGCCCACGTGTGGAGGGCCCCAGGTCCTCTCCTGGCCTTGAAGAAATTTCACCTCCCTCTTGCAGTGGTGTGGAACTGCAAGCAAATCCCTGGGTATCCACATGCCGCCCTTGAGTCCAAGGGTCACCTGGGGTGTCTCCCCCTGTCTCTCCACAATTAGTGTGGGGACCTACAGCACTGTGCCTATAAGTGGAAGTATCCAGAACCATTTCAGCAGGTGGGACGAGTTCTCGAGAGCCAAAGAGAAGAGAAAGATCAACGATTCCTTCTGAGGATCGATGTATGAAATCTTGTGAAGGGATTGTGTGGCTTGGTCCCTGTGGCATGGCACTGGAATGAACTAAGAAAGCATGACCTGAGGGACAGTTATCGAAACCTCCTAGGGCACAGACTACCACTTTGGTTGTTCTCTTGTTACCAATGTGACATATGGGGTCCCAGGTGCTAGGATGTGAGCTTGTTGGTTCCCCTTATAGGATGGGAGAGGTTGAAAGCGCCAGTCTTTAGGTATGGAGAATGTCACAGGCCCTTGGGTGAACTAAAAAGGACCTTGTGACCCTGGTGAGAGGCATAATGTGGCAGCAAATGTACTCTTCCTGTGCCATGTGAGGAGTCCTCGTTTCCAAGAGTGGAATGCTCAGCATGACCCGATGTGTGTGTGGTACTGGCTGGCTGAGACCATTGGACACATGAGCTGGGTGGCAAGAGATATGGATGCCCAGGAGGACGCACCCTCACTGCCTCATTGGTATGTGAAGAATACTGGGAAAGCCCCTTGGAGAGGCGCTGGAGCTTCTGCTGCTCCCTGGATTGCTGTGTGCTGTGCTTGAGTCCCATGGGCATGCAGTGAAAGTGTCAGAGCCCTGCTCTCCTGTGTGGATGGTGGCTGGGTATGTTCTGTGAACTTGAAAGTGTCAACTGTCTCCTCTGAGGTTGAGGGGAGTTCTAGAGAGTCAGAAGAATGTAGACAGTTGACAAGGTCCCATTCCACAGAGGTGTCCATTGTGAAGAGGTCCTCCTGAGCCTGGACAGCATTACTGGGGCCCCGTTGGTCGCAGGTGTGAAGGCCTAAGCCACCCAGGTTTCCTGCTGTTGATGAGCAGCAGACTTCATGTGCTGAGGGGGACTAAGTGGATCTGCTTTTTTGGAGGAGAGGCATAAAGGGCCAACTTTCCTGGAAGCACCTACGGCGAGCCCAGCTTCCTGTGAAGGGATAGGTGTGAAATTCCACTCTGCAGGTATGGAGAGTGTAGGAGACCTGGCTCAAAATGCAGTGGTCCCAGTGAACCCAGTGCCCAGGGATAATGGGCTCGAGGCCCAGGTGTGGAGGGCCACAGGTCCGCTCCTCGCCTTGAAGATGTTTCACCTACCACTTGTAGTGGTATGGAAGTGCAAGTAGATCCTTGGGTAGCCACCTGCCGCCCTTGATTCCAAGGGTCACCTGGGGTGTCTTCCCCTGTCTTTCCACCATTGGTGTGGGGAACTGCAGCAGTATGTCTGTGATTTCACGTCTCAGGAACCCTTTCAGCAGGCGAGGGGAGATCTGGAGAGTCATAGAGAAGAGTAAGGTTAAGGTCCCCTTCTTCTGAGGATGGAGGTGTGAAGTCTCCTTGGGCAGGGGTTGTGGGGCTGGGTCCCTGTGGCATGGCACCGGGATGAACTAAGCAAGCATGACCTGAGGGAAAGGCATGGAAACCTCCTAGGGCACAGTCTACTAATTTGGATGTCCTCTTGTTAGCAGTGCGACATCTGGGCCCTCAGTTGCTAGGAGGAGAGCTGGATGGATCCCCTTCATAGTTTGGGAGAGGATGAAAGCTCCAGTCTACAGGTATGGAGACTGTCAGAGGCCCTTGGGTGAACTGGAAAGGACCTTGGAACCCTAGTGAGGAGGCAGAATGTGGCAGCAAATGTACTCTCCCTGTGCCATGTGAGGAGTCTTCGTTCCTAAGAGGGGAATGCTCAGTATGACCTGATGTGTGTGTGGTACTTGGCTGAGACCATTGGACACAGGAGCTGGGTGGCAAGAGATATGGATGCCCAGGAGGAGGGGCCCATGCTGCCTCATGGGTATGTGAAGAAGCTTGGGAAAGCCCTTAGAGAGATGGTGGAGCTTCTGCAGCTCCTTGGATTGCTGTGGGCTGTGCTTGAGTCCCATCGGCTTGCATGAAAGATTCGATCACCGCCCTCCTGTGTGGATGGTGGCTGGGCATGGCCTGTAAACTTGAAAGTTTCACCTGTCTCCTCTGAATTTGAGGGGACTTCTAGAGAGTCAGAAGACTATAGACTGTTGTCAAGGTCCCAATCGTCAGATGAGCCTGGACGGCATTGCTGGGGCCCTGTGGGTTGGAGGGGTGAAGGCCTAAACCACCCAGGGTTCCTGCTGTTGATGTGCGGCAGCCTCCATGTGCTGAGGGGGACTGAGTGGATCTGCTTTTGTTGGAGGAGATGTGTAAGGGGCCAACTTTGCTGGAAGAAGATACAGTGAGCCCAGCTTCCTGTGAAGGGATAGGTGTGAAAGTACAGTTTGCAAGTATGGACAGTGTTAGAGGACCTGGCTGGAAATGCAGTGGTCCCAGGGAACCAGGTGCCCTGTGAGTATGTGCTTGAGGCCCACGTGTGGAGGGCCCCAGGTCCTCTCCTGGCCTTGAAGAAATTTCACCTCCCTCTTGCAGTGGTGTGGAGCTGCAAGCAAATCCCTGGGTATCCACATGCCGCCCTTGAGTCCAAGGGTCACCTGGGGTGTCTCCCCCTGTCTCTCCACAATTAGTGTGGGGACCTACAGCACTGTGCCTATAAGTGGAAGTATCCAGAACCATTTCAGCAGGTGGGACGAGTTCTCGAGAGCCAAAGAGAAGAGAAAGATCAACGATTCCTTCTGAGGATCGATGTATGAAATCTTGTGAAGGGATTGTGTGGCTTGGTCCCTGTGGCATGGCACTGGAATGAACTAAGAAAGCATGACCTGAGGGACAGTTATGGAAACCTCCTAGGGCACAGACTACCACTTTGGTTGTTCTCTTGTTACCAATGTGACATATGGGGTCCCAGGTGCTAGGATGTGAGCTTGTTGGTTCCCCCTTATAGGATGGGAGAGGTTGAAAGCGCCAGTCTTTAGGTATGGAGAATGTCACTGGCCCTTGGGTGAACTAAAAAGGACCTTGGAACCCTGGTGAGGAGGCAGAATGTGGCAGCAAATGTACTCTTCCTGTGCCATGTGAGGAGTCCTCGTTTCCAAGAGTGGAATGCTCAGCATGACCCGATGTGTGTGTGGTACTGGGCTGAGACCATTGGACACATGAGCTGGGTGGCAAGAGATATGGATGCCCAGGAGGACGCACCCTCACTGCCTCATTGGTATGTGAAGAATACTGGGAAAGCCCCTTGGAGAGGCGCTGGAGCTTCTGCTGCTCCTGGATTGCTGTGTGCTGTGCTTGAGTCCCATGGGCATGCAGTGAAAGTGTCAGAGCCCTGCTCTCCTGTGTGGATGGTGGCTGGGTATGTTCTGTGGACTTGAAAGTGTCAACTGTCTCCTCTGAGGTTGAGGGGAGTTCTAGAGAGTCAGAAGAATGTAGACAGTTGACAAGGTCCCATTCCACAGAGGTGTCCATTGTGAAGAGGTCCTCCTGAGCCTGGACAGCATTACTGGGGCCCCGTTGGTCGCAGGTGTGAAGGCCTAAGCCACCCAGGTTTCCTGCTGTTGATGAGCAGCAGACTTCATGTGCTGAGGGGGACTAAGTGGATCTGCTTTTTTTGGAGGAGAGGCATAAAGGGCCAACTTTCCTGGAAGCACCTACGGCGAGCCCAGCTTCCTGTGAAGGGATAGGTGTGAAATTCCACTCTGCAGGTATGGAGAGTGTAGGAGACCTGGCTCAAAATGCAGTGGTCCCAGTCAACCCAGTGCCCAGGGATAATGGACTCGAGTCCCAGGTGTTGAGGGCCACGGGTCCGCTCCTCGCCTTGAAGATGTTTCACCTACCACTTGTAGTGGTATGGAAGTGCAAGTAGATCCTTGGGTAGCCACCTGCCGCCCTTGATTCCAAGGGTCACCTGGGGTGTCTTCCCCTGTCTTTCCACCATTGGTGTGGGGAACTGCAGCAGTATGTCTGTGATTTCACATCTCAGGAACCCTTTCAGCAGGCGAGGGGAGATCTGGAGAGTCATAGAGAAGAGTAAGGTTAAGGTCCCCTTCTTCTGAGGATGGAGGTGTGAAGTCTCCTTGGGAGGGGTTGTTCGGCTGGGTCCCTGTGGCATGGCACGGGATGAACTAAGCAAGCATGACCTGAGGGAAAGGTATGGAAACCTCCTAGGGCACAGTCTACTAATTTGGATGTCCTCTTGTTAGCAGTGCGACATCTGGGCCCTCAGTTGCTAGGAGGAGAGCTGGATGGATCCCCTTCATAGTTTGGGAGAGGATGAAAGCTCCAGTCTACAGGTATGGAGACTGTCAGAGGCCCTTGGGAGAACTGGAAAGGACCTTGGAACCCTAGTGAGGAGGCAGAATGTGGCAGCAAATGTACTCTCCCTGTGCCATGTGAGGAGTCTTCGTTCCTAAGAGGGGAATGCTCAGTATGACCTGATGTGTGTGTGGTACTTGGCTGAGACCATTGGACACAGGAGCTGGGTGGCAAGAGATATGGATGCCCAGGAGGAGGGGCCCATGCTGCCTCATGGGTATGTGAAGAAGCTTGGGAAAGCCCTTAGAGAGATGGTGGAGCTTCTGCAGCTCCTTGGATTGCTGTGGGCTGTGCTTTAGTCCCATCGGCTTGCATGAAAGATTCGATCACCGCCCTCCTGTGTGGATGGTGGCTGGGCATGGCCTGTAAACTTGAAAGTTTCACCTGTCTCCTCTGAATTTGAGGGGACTTCTAGAGAGTCAGAAGACTATAGACTGTTGTCAAGGTCCCAATCGTCAGATGAGCCTGGACGGCATTGCTGGGGCCCTGTGGGTTGGAGGGGTGAAGGCCTAAACCACCCAGGGTTCCTGCTGTTGATGTGCGGCAGCCTCCATGTGCTGAGGGGGACTGAGTGGATCTGCTTTTGTTGGAGGAGATGTGTAAGGGGCCAACTTTGCTGGAAGAAGATACAGTGAGCCCAGCTTCCTGTGAAGGGATAGGTGTGAAAGTACAGTTTGCAAGTATGGACAGTGTTAGAGGACCTGGCTGGAAATGCAGTGGTCCCAGGGAACCAGGTGCCCAGTGAGTATGTGCTTGAGGCCCACGTGTGGAGGGCCCCAGGTCCTCTCCTGGCCTTGAAGAAATTTCACCTCCCTCTTGCAGTGGTGTGGAGCTGCAAGCAAATCCCTGGGTATCCACATGCCGCCCTTGAGTCCAAGGGTCACCTGGGGTGTCTCCCCCTGTCTCTCCACAATTAGTGTGGGGACCTACAGCACTGTGCCTATAAGTGGAAGTATCCAGAACCATTTCAGCAGGTGGGACGAGTTCTCGAGAGCCAAAGAGAAGAGAAAGATCAACGATTCCTTCTGAGGATCGATGTATGAAATCTTGTGAAGGGATTGTGTGGCTTGGTCCCTGTGGCATGACACTGGAATGAACTTAGAAAGCATGACCTGAGGGTGAGGTATCGAAACCTCCTAAGGCACACACTACCACTTTGGATGTCCTCTTGTTAGCAGTGGGACATCTTTGCACCCAGTTGCTAGGAGGAGAGCTGGATGGATCCCCTTCATAGTTTGGGAGAGGTTGAAATCTCCAGTCTACAGGTATGGAAGTGTCAGAGGCTCTTGGGCGAACTAAAAAGGACCTTGGAACCCTGGTGAGGAGGCAGAATGTGGCAGCAAATGTACTCTTCCTGTGCCATGTGAGGAGTCCTGGTTTCCATGAGTGGAATGCTCAGCATGACCCGATGTGTGTGTGGTACTGGGCTGAGACCATTGGACACATGAGCTGGGTGACAAGAGATATGGATGCCCAGGAGGACGCACCCCACTGCCTCATTGGTATGTGAAGAATACTGGGAAAGCCCCTTGGAGAGGCACTTTAGCTTCTGCTGCTCCCTGGATTGCTGTGTGCTGTGCTTGATTCCCATGGGAATGCAGTGAAAGTGTCAGAGCCCTGCTCTCCTGTGTGGATGGTGGCTGGGTATGTTCTGTGAACTTGAAAGTATCAACTGTCTCCTCTGAGGTTGAGGGGAGTTCTAGAGAGTCAGAAGAATGTAGACAGTTGACAAGGTCCCATTCCACAGAGGTGTCCATTGTGAAGAGGTCCTCCTGAGCCTGGACAGCATTACTGGGGCCCCGTTGGTCGCAGGTGTGAAGGCCTAAGCCACCCAGGTTTCCTGCTGTTGATGAGCAGCAGACTTCATGTGCTGAGGGGGACTAAGTGGATCTGCTTTTTCTGGAGGAGAGGCATAAAGGGCCAACTTTCCTGGAAGCACCTACGGCGAGCCCAGCTTCCTGTGAAGGGATAGGTGTGAAATTCCACTCTGCAGGTATGGAGAGTGTAGGAGACCTGGCTCAAAATGCAGTGGTCCCAGTCAACCCAGTGCCCAGGGATAATGGGCTGGAGGCCCAGGTGTGGAGGGCCACAGGTCCGCTCCTCGCCTTGAAGATGTTTCACCTACCACTTGTAGTGGTATGGAAGTGCAAGTAGATCCTTGGGTAGCCACCTGCCGCCCTTGATTCCAAGGGTCACCGGGGTGTCTTCCCCTGTCTCTCCACCATTGGTGTGGGGAACTGCAGCAGTATGTCTGTGATTTCACGTCTCAGGAACCCTTTCAGCAGGCGAGGGGAGATCTGGAGAGTCATAGAGAAGAGTAAGGTTATGGTCCCCTTCTTCTGAGGATGGAGGTGTGAAGTCTCCTTGGGCAGGGGTTGTTCGGCTGGGTCCCTGTGGCATGGCACGGGATGAACTAAGCAAGCATGACCTGAGGGAAAGGCATGGAAACCTCCTAGAGCACAGTCTACTAATTTGGATATCCTCTTGTTAGCACTGCGACATCTGGGCCCTCAGTTGGTAGGAGGAGAGCTGGATGGATCCACTTCATAGTTTAGGAGACGATGAAAGCTCCAGTCTACAGGTATGGAGACTGTCAGAGGCCCTTAGTGAACTGGAAAGGACCTTGGAACCCTAGTGAGGAGGCAGAATGTGGCAGTAAATGTACTCTCCCTGTGCCATGTGAGGAGTCTTTGTTCCTAAGAGGGGAATGCTCAGTATGACCTGATGTGTGTGTGGTACTTGGCTGAGACCATTGGACACAGGAGCTGGGTGGCAAGAGATATGGATGCCCAGGAGGAGGGGCCCATGCTGCCTCATGGGTATGTGAAGAAGCTTGGGAAAGCCCTTAGAGAGATGGTGGAGCTTCTGCAGCTCCTTGGATTGCTGTGAGCTGAGCTTGAGTCCCATCGGCTTGCATGAAAGATTCGATCACTGCCCTCCTGTGTGGATGGTGGCTGGGCATGGCCTGTAAACTTGAAAGTTTCACCTATCTCCTCTGAATTTGAGGGGACTTCTAGAGAGTCAGAAGACTATAGACTGCTGTCAAGGTCCCAATCGTCAGATGAGCCTGGACGGCATTGCTGGGGCCCTGTGGGTTGGAGGGGTGAAGGCCTAAACCACCCAGGGTTCCTGCTGTTGATGTGCGGCAGCCTCCATGTGCTGAGGGGGACTGAGTGGATCTGCTTTTGTTGAAGGAGATGTGTAAGGGGCCAACTTTGCTGGAAGAAGATACAGTGAGCCCAGCTTCCTGTGAAGGGATAGGTGTGAAAGTACAGTTTGCAAGTATGGACAGTGTTAGAGGACCTGGCTGGAAATGCAGTGGTCCCAGGGAACCAGGTGCCCTGTGAGTATGTGCTTGAGGCCCACGTGTGGAGGGCCCCAGGTCCTCTCCTGGCCTTGAAGAAATTTCACCTCCCTTTGCAGTGGTGTGGAACTGCAAGCAAATCCCTGGGTATCCACATGCCGCCCTTGAGTCCAAGGGTCACCTGGGGTGTCTCCCCTGTCTCTCCACAATTAGTGTGGGGACCTACAGCACTGTGCCTATAAGTGGAAGTATCCAGAACCATTTCAGCAGGTGGGACGAGTTCTCGAGAGCCAAAGAGAAGAGAAAGATCAACGATTCCTTCTGAGGATCGATGTATGAAATCTTGTGAAGGGATTGTGTGGCTTGGTCCCTGTGGCATGGCACTGGAATGAACTAAGAAAGCATGACCTGAGGGACAGTTATGGAAACCTCCTAGGGCACAGACTACCACTTTGGTTGTTCTCTTGTTACCAATGTGACATATGGGGTCCCAGGTGCTAGGATGTGAGCTTGTTGGTTCCCCCTTATAGGATGGGAGAGGTTGAAAGCGCCAGTCTTTAGATATGGAGAATGTCACTGGCCCTTGGGTGAACCTAAAAAGGACCTTGTGACCCTGGGGAGAGGGCATAATGTGGCAGCAAATGTACTCTTCCTGTGACATGTGAGGAGTCCTGGTTTGCAAGAGTGGAATGCTCAGCATGACCCGATGTGTGTGTGGTACTGGGCTGAGACCATTGGACACATGAGCTGGGTGGCAACAGATATGGATGCCCAGGAGGACGCACCCTCACTGCCTCAATGGTATGTGAAGAATACTGGGAAAGCCCCTTGGAGAGGCGCTGGAGCTTCTGCTTCCTGGATTGCTGAGTGACTGTGCTTGAGTCCCATGGGCATGCAGTGAAAGTGTCAGAGCCCTGCTCTCCTGTGTGGATGGTGGCTGGTTATGTTCTGTGACTTGAAAGTGTCAACTGTCTCCTCTGAGGTTGAGTGGAGTTCTAGAGAGTCAGAAGAATGTAGACAGTTGACAAGGTCCCATTCCACAAAGGTGTCCATTGTGAAGAGGTCCTCCTGAGCCTGGACAGCATTACTGGGGCCCCGTTGGTCGCAGGTGTGAAGGCCTAAGCCACCCAGGTTTCCTGCTGTTGATGAGCAGCAGACTTCATGTGCTGAGGGGGACTAAGTGGATCTGCTATTTTTGGAGGAGAGGCATAAAGGGCCAACTTTCCTGGAAGCACCTACGGCGAGCCCAGCTTCCTGTGAAGGGATAGGTGTGAAATTCCACTCTGCAGGTATGGAGAGTGTAGGAGACCTGGCTCAAAATGCAGTGGTCCCAGTCAACCCAGTGCCCAGGGATAATGGACTCGAGTCCCAGGTGTTGAGGGCCACGGGTCTGCTACTCGCCTTGAAGATGTTTCACCTACCACTTGTAGTGGTATGGAAGTGCAAGTAGATCCTTGGGTAGCCACCTGCCGCCCTTGATTCCAAGGGTCACCTGGGGTGTCTTCCCCTGTCTTTCCACCATTGGTGTGGGGAACTGCAGCAGTATGTCTGTGATTTCACATCTCAGGAACCCTTTCAGCAGGCGAGGGGAGATCTGGAGAGTCATACAGAAGAGTAAGGTTAAGGTCCCCTTCTTCTGAGGATGGAGTTGTGAAGTCTCCTTTGGGAGGGGTTGTTCGGCTGGGTCCCTGTGGCATGGCAACGGAATGAACTAAGCAAGCATGACCTGAGGGAAAGGTATGGAAACTTCCTAGGGCACAGTCTACTAATTTGGATGTCCTCTTGTTAGCAGTGCGACATCTGGGCCCTCAGTTGCTAGGAGGAGAGCTGGATGGATCCCCTTCATAGTTTGGGAGAGGATGAAAGCTCCAGTCTACTGGTATGGAGACTGTCAGAGGCCCTTGGGAGAACTGGAAAGGACCTTGGAACCCTAGTGAGGAGGCATAATGTGGCAGCAAATGTACTCTCCCTGTGCCATGTGAGGAGTCTTCGTTCCTAAGAGGGGAATGCTCAGTATGACCTGATGTGTGTGTGGTACTTGGCTGAGACCATTGGACACAGGAGCTGGGTGGCAAGAGATATGAATGCCCAGGAGGAGGGGCCAATGCTGCCTCATGGGTCTGTGAAGAAGCTTGGGAAACCCTTAGAGAGATGGTGGAGCTTCTGCTGCTCCTTGGATTGCTGTGGGCTGTGCTTTAGTCCCATCGGCTTGCATGAAAGATTCGATCACCGCCCTCCTGTGTGGATGGTTGCTGGGCATGGCTTGTAAACTTGAAAGTTTCACCTGTCTCCTCTGAATTTGAGGGGACTTCTAGAGAGTCAGAAGACTATAGACTGTTATCAAGGTCCCAATCGTCAGATGAGCCTGGACGGCATTGCTGGGGCACTGTGGGTTGGAGGGGTGAAGGCCTAAACCACCCAGGGTTCCTGCTGTTGATGTGCGGCAGCCTCCATGTGCTGAGGGGGACTGAGTGGATCTGCTTTTGTTGGAGGAGATGTGTATGGGGCCAACTTTGCTGGAAGAAGATACAGTGAGCCCAGCTTCCTGTGAAGGGATAGGTGTGAAAGTACAGTTTGCAAGTATGGACAGTGTTAGAGGACCTGGCTGGAAATGCAGTGGTCCCAGGGAACCAGGTGCCCAGTGAGTATGTGCTTGAGGCCCACGTGTGGAGGGCCCCAGGTCCTCTCCTGGCCTTGAAGAAATTTCACCTCCCTCTTGCAGTGGTGTGGAGCTGCAAGCAAATCCCTGGGTATCCACATGCCGCCCTTGAGTCCAAGGGTCACCTGGGGTGTCTCCCCTGTCTCTCCACAATTAGTGTGGGGACCTACAGCACTGTGCCTATAAGTGGAAGTATCCAGAACCATTTCAGCAGGTGGGACGAGTTCTCGAGAGCCAAAGAGAAGAGAAAGATCAACGATTCCTTCTGAGGATCGATGTATGAAATCTTGTGAAGGGATTGTGTGGCTTGGTCCCTGTGGCATGGCACTGGAATGAACTTAGAAAGCATGACCTGAGGGTGAGGTATGGAAACCTCCTAGGGCACACACTACCACTTTGGATGTCCTCTTGTTAGCAGTGGGACATCTTTGCACCCAGTTGCTAGGAGGAGAGCTGGATGGATCCCCTTCATAGTTTGGGAGAGGTTGAAAGCTCCAGTCTACAGGTATGGAGTGTCAGAGGCCCTTGGGCGAACTAAAAAGGACCTTGGAACCCTGGTGAGGAGGCAGAATGTGGCAGCAAATGTACTCTTCCTGTGCCATGTGAGGAGTCCTGGTTTCCAAGAGTGGAATGCTCAGCATGACCCGATGTGTGTGTGGTACTGGGCTGAGACCATTGGACACATGAGCTGGGTGGCAAGAGATATGGATGCCCAGGAGGACGCACCCCACTGCCTCATTGGTATGTGAAGAATACTGGGAAAGCCCCTTGGAGAGGCGCTGGAGCTTCTGCTGCTTCCTGGATTGCTGTGTGCTGTGCTTGATTCCCATGGGCATGCAGTGAAAGTGTCAGAGCCCTGCTCTCCTGTGTGGATGGTGGCTGGGTATGTTCTGTGAACTTGAAAGTGTCAACTGTCTCCTCTGAGGTTGAGGGGAGTTCTAGAGAGTCAGAAGAATGTAGACAGTTGACAAGGTCCCATTCCACAGAGGTGTCCATTGTGAAGAGGTCCTCCTGAGCCTGGACAGCATTACTGGGGCCCCGTTGGTCGCAGGTGTGAAGGCCTAAGCCACCCAGGTTTCCTGCTGTTGATGAGCAGCAGACTTCATGTGCTGAGGGGGACTAAGTGGATCTGCTTTTTTGGAGGAGAGGCATAAAGGGCCAACTTTCCTGGAAGCACCTACGGCGAGCCCAGCTTCCTGTGAAGGGATAGGTGTGAAATTCCACTCTGCAGGTATGGAGAGTGTAGGAGACCTGGCTCAAAATGCAGTGGTCCCAGTCAACCCAGTGCCCAGGGATAATGGGCTCGAGGCCCAGGTGTGGAGGGCCACAGGTCCGCTCCTCGCCTTGAAGATGTTTCACCTACCACTTGTAGTGGTATGGAAGTGCAAGTAGATCCTTGGGTAGCCACCTGCCGCCCTTGATTCCAAGGGTCACCTGGGGTGTCTTCCCCTGTCTTTCCACCATTGGTGTGGGAACTGCAGCAGTATGTCTGTGATTTCACCTCTCAGGAACCCTTTCAGCAGGCGAGGGGAGATCTGGAGAGTCATAGAGAAGAGTAAGGTTAAGGTCCCCTTCTTCTGAGGATGGAGTTGTGAAGTCTCCTTGGGCAGGGGTTGTTGGGGCTGGGTCCCTGTGGCATGGCACCGGGATGAACTAAGCAAGCATGACCTGAGGGAAAGGCATGGAAACCTCCTAGGGCACAGTCTACTAATTTGGATGTCCTCTTGTTAGCAGTGCGACATCTGGGCCCTCAGTTGCTAGGAGGAGAGCTGGATGGATCCCCTTCATAGTTTGGGAGAGGATGAAAGCTCCAGTCTACAGGTATGGAGACTGTCAGAGGCCCTTGGGTGAACTGGAAAGGACCTTGGAACCCTAGTGAGGAGGCAGAATGTGGCAGCAAACGTACTCTCCCTGTGCCATGTGAGGAGTCTTCGTTCTTAAGAGGGGAATGCTCAGTATGACCTGATGTGTGTGTGGTACTTGGCTGAGACCATTGGACACAGGAGCTGGGTGGCAAGAGATATGGATGCCCAGGAGGAGGGGCCCATGCTGCCTCATGGGTATGAGAAGAAGCTTGGGAAAGCCCTTAGAGAGATGGTGGAGCTTCTGCCGCTCCTTGGATTGCTGTGGGCTGTGCTTGAGTCCAAGGGTCACCTGGGGTGTCTTCCCCTGTCTCTCCACAATTAGTGTGGGGACCTACAGCACTGTGCCTATAAGTGGAAGTATCCAGAAACCATTTCAGCAGGTGGTACGAGTTCTCGAGAGCCAAAGAGAAGAGAAAGATCAACGACTCCTTCTGTGGATCGATGTATGAAATCTTATGAAGGGATTGTGTGGCTTGGTCCCTGTGGCATGGCACTGGAATGAACTAAGAAAGCATGACTTGAGGGACAGTTATGGGAATCTCCTAGGGCACAGACTACCACTTTGGTTGTTCTCTTGTTACCAATGTGACATATGGGGTCCCAGGTGCTAGGATGTGAGCTTGTTGGTTCCCCCTTATATGATGGGAGAAGTTGAAAGCGCCAGTCTTCAGGTATGGAGAATGTCACTGGCCCTTGGGTGAACCAAAAAGGACCTTGTGACCCTGGTGAGAGGGCATAATGTGGCAACACATGTTCTGTCCCTATGCCATGTGAGGAGTTCTCGTTTCCCTGAAAGGGAATGCTCAGCAGAGCCTCATGTGTTTGTGGTTCTGGGTCGAGCCCTTTGGTCACATGAGCTTGGTGAATAGAAAGATGGATGAGTAGGAAGAGGACATCACTCCATCTCCGGATTGGTATGTGAAGAAGCCTGGGAAAGCCCTTGGAGAGGCACTAGTGTTTCTGCAGCTCTCTTAATTGTTGTGTGGTGAGCTTGAGTCTTATGGGCATGTAGTGCATGAGTCAGAGCCCCTCCCTCCTTTGTGGATGGTGGCAGGGCATGTCCTGTACACTTGAAAGTGTCATCTCTCTCCTCTGAAGATGAGAGAAGATCTATAGAGTCAGAAGAAATAGACAGTTGTCAAGGTCCCAATCCTTAGATGTGTCCATTGTGAGAAGGTTTAGTTGAATCTGGAGGCCAGGGCTGGGGCCCCCGGGTGCGGAAGTGTGCAGGCCTAAGCCATCCAGGTTTCCTGGGTTTGATGTTAGCAGAGGTCTCCATGTGCTGTTTGGGACTGAGTGTATCTGCTTTTGTTGGAGGAGAGGAATAAGGGCCAACTTTGCTGGAAGCAGCTATGCTGAGCCCAGCTGCCTGTGCAGGGATAGGTGTAAAATTCCTGTCTGTGGGTATGGACAGTGTGACAGGACCTGGCTGGATGCACAGTGGACACATGGAACCTGCTGCCTTCGGATAATCGGCTCTATGCCCAGGTGTAGAGGGACCCCAGGTCCCCTCCTGTCGGTAAAGAAATTTCACCTCCACTTTGGAGTGATGTAGGATTGTAAGCACATCCTTGGGTTGCCATGTGCCACCCTTGAATCCAGGGACCTGGGTTGTATCTCCCTGTCTCTTCAGTATTGGTGTGGGGTGCTGCAGTACTTTGCCTCTGAGTGAGAGTCTCAGGAAACATTTCAGCAGGTGGTGGGAGATCTGGAGAGCCAAACAGAAGAGTAAGGTTTTGGTGTCCTTCTTCTGAGGACTGAGGTGTGAAGTCTCGTTGGACAGGGGATGTGGGGCTTGGGTCGTGCAGCATGGCACAGGGATGAACTAAGCAAGCATGACCTGAGGGAGAGGTATTAAAACCTCCTAGGGCACAGACTACCACTTTGAATGTCCTCTTGTTAGCAGTGCGACATCTGGGCCCCCAGTTGCTAAGAGGAGAGGAGGATGGATCCCCTTCATAGGATGGGAGAGGTTGAAAGCTCCAGTCTGCAGATATGGAGAGTTACAGGCTCTTGGGTGAACTGCAAAGGAGTTTGGGACCATGGTGACTTGTTAGAATGTGGCAGCACAAGTTCTTTCCCTGTGCCATGTGAGGAGTCCTCGTCCCCAGGAGGTGAATGCTCAGCAGGGCCCCATGTATTTGTGGCTCCGGAATAAGGCCCTAGGATACATGAGCTGTGAGGCCAGAGAGATTGGTGCCCAGGTTGGAGCGGCCCCTATCACCTCCAGAGTATGTGATGAAGCCTGAGAAAGTCCTTGGAGAGGCATTGGAGTTTCTGCAGCTCCCCGGATTGCTGTGGGCTGCACTTGAGTCCCATGGGCATGCAGTGAATGATTCAGAGTCCCGCCCTCCTGTGCGGATTTTGGCTGGGCCTGTCCTATACATATGAAAGTGTCACCTGTCTCCTCTGAAGATGAGGGCAGCTCTAGAGAGTCAGAAGAATGTAGACTGTTGACAAGGTTCCTATCCTCATGTGTGTCCATTGTGAGGAGGTCCACTTGAGCTTGTAGGGCAGGGTTGGGGCCTGGTGGTGCTGAGTGGTGCAGGCCTAAGCCACCCAGGATTCATGTTCTGCATGTGTGGAGGCCTCCATATGCCTAGGGTGACTGAGTGGATCTGATTTTGTTGGAGGAGATGAGTAAGGGACCAACTTTGCTGGAAGCAGACCTGGTGAACCCAGCTGCCTTTGAATTGATAGGTGTGAAACTCCGTTCTGCGGGTATGGAAAGTGTCACAGGACCTGGCTTGAACTTCAATATTCCTAGTGACCCTGTTTCCCCATGAGAATTCTGACTATGTCCAGAAGACACTCTGCTTGCATTGATGTCTCTTTGCAGCTCTCTGTTAGGACCTTTGGCTTTTTGAGCCTCTAGGTTTATCCTTATAACTCCTTTGGTCAATGAGAATCTTGTTGTGTTCTCTTTTGTGTTTCTTTCTCCATCTGTGGAGTATACTGCAGTTTGGATATTTTCTAATCTCTCAGATTTGCATGTTCCATTCATCTTTCCTGTATTTGAAGATGGTGTACTTCCAATATGCCTTGTCTTGTGTGAATTATATGTGGGCTTCCAAAGTTTAAGTACCTTATTTATTGAAAGCACCTGAGAACTAGGAGTTTGATCTTCACTTTTGATTATTTTTTGGGTGTTCTTAAATCTGCTGTATCAATGGAACTTTTATGTAACTTAGAGTGATGGTTTGAGCCATGTTGATTTGATAATATTTTCCTTATGCTATGTTTTCCCGAAGTCACATTTTTCATTCTTATTTTTCTATAGGACTTATATGAAGATTCCTCTTTTTTATTAAAACCCTTTTTCCGTATCCCTTCTTGTGAGAGGAATGTGGTGAAACTCCAATAGGCACGTATGTATAGCTCCAGAGGGCCATTGGGTAACTTTAAATGCCTGAATTCCTGCTGTTGGGAAGAGAAATTTTCTTTATCTATTGTTATTTTCTCAGCTTTTGAATATTTTTGTGCTTTTATCGGATCTCTAGCTATCACTGTTGCATTTGCTTTATCATCAGGTGTAAATGAGGACATGTTTACGTCTGGACTGTGAGGTGTGAGACTCCCCTGGAGACTGTTGCTTTTGCTAAGTTCACTTTGACCAGGAGAAGATTTGATATCCCTTTTCAATGAAGGTTTGAACTTATCTTGACGTTTCATGGAAATTCTGAATTCTTCCTCTGCACACAGAGTGTGCCTCAAACCTATCTTTGTGGATTTCAAATGGCTGTAGCCTCTTTGCCTTAGAAGGCTCCTGTGGCAATGCTTCTCATGAGAGAGAAGAGTTTCAAAGACCCCATTATTAGATGCAGAGTATGTGTTTGGGATTACTTTTTTTCTGTCATTAGGAAAAGATCTGAGCCACTCATGGGATGATAAAGAAGATTTAAAACCTACTTGCTTAGATGAGAATATTCTACAATTCCCTTGAACAGACTGGACAGGTGTCAGTCTCCTTTTGTTAGAAGTGGACTGACAAGAACCACTATGAGTAGAAGGAGAACATGTTAGGCCAACTTTGGTAGATGTGGAAGGTGTTAGGGCCCATAGTGGGTTAGAGGTATGGCTTAGGCCTATTTGAAGGCTGTTGGCATATTGGAGATTCCTAATGTCAGAATAAAGTTTAGAGTGTTTCCGGGGTGATGTTCCAGTCTTTAAACACATTTGGAAAGAGGGGACTTGTGTCAATAGCTTTTGGAAAGAAATATGATGATTATAGACCCATTTATTAGAGGCAAAACATCTGAAGCCCTTTTCTTGAGAGGGGACAAGACAGAGTTCACCATCCAGATATTTGGAAGGTCTGAGAAACACATGGGCAGATGTGGAAGTTACCATAACCTCTTGAATAGATTTGGATATTCTCCAAACCTGTTTGGTAGATGGAGAAGCTTGCTGGGACCTGTGAGAAGATGGGGAAATTACCTGTCCATATCGGTCAGAGGAGGATGGTCCATGAACTTCATAATTTCTTTTGAACTTTGCTCTGACATCACTAGTACCAGGTCCGGTAGTCTCCTCAGGACTCTGCCATCGTATCTGTTGTTTCTTCCTCCAGAGTCAAGGATATAGCCACTCCGGTATTTCCGGCATGCTCTTGGTCCACATGTGACTCTCTGCACCGATACTTGGGCAGAGGCACTGGCCACTTCCCTTGACGTGGAAAATCCCTTACATCTCTGTCCATGCTCAATCACTCCAGGCATTTGGTTGAGTGGTAAAGCCTCCCCTTTCTCATCCTGATTCCTGATAGGGGCCCTTATTCTGAGAGACTGCTGTTTGTGGCAAAAGGGCCACAGCCAAACTGAAGCTCGAAGACCTCGCATCACAAGACTCGGCAGGAAGTTTCTAAGGCAGTTGCGCCAGGGAATTTGAGGCAAGATATTTACCCATGGCAGAGAGCAGCGAATGCTGTTTCCCATGGCAACAGGCCAGAAGTAGGGTGTAAATGGTAGTCTTTGAGAGAGGCTTTCCTTTCGGAGACCAGTGAACACGTCCTGAAGGCCAAGCACACAGAACGAGATTGGCAGTTGGCCTCCGGAAGTTAGCCAAATTCAAGAGGGTAGCGCAGCATCACTGTTCTGTTGGCTCAGGACTGGTCCCGTGCTGCCTGACCTAGTTGATTTGATACCTATTCAGCATTGACAACCTTGCTCTGAAAGTGAAGATGAACACAAAATATTTTCTGTGTAGTGTCAAGCACAGTAGCTAGTCTAACAGTTACCATGGCAGGGTGCTTTTGAAATGATAACTTGTTTAAGAATGGAAAGCAACCCCAGCATGTTGGCACAAGCCATTAAATCTAGCAGTCAGGAGGCTTAGGAAAGTGGATCTCTTGAGATTCTGGCCAGACTGGTTTTCAAACTGAGTTCCAGTACAGCCTGGACTAAACAAAAAAATCTGTCTCGAAAGCTAAAACAAATGAGAATGGCAAGTTATGCTTCAGAAACTACGCTCACTCATGTCTTGTGTAAAAAGGTTGGCACTTGCTGCTTACCCAGATTATTTTATCGGGATTACAGGAAGAAGCATGTGTATGTTTAATTCAACAATGGAGATCGCCGAGTAAGTATTCAAGACAACTTGGAATGATAAACCTGCTCAGATATAGGCTTTATTAGGGAGAATTTGTGATAAAATTATGCTTTTACTTTATAATTTTTCCTTTAATACCTTCTTCAAAAGGCCAGTGTGTGGCGCTGTGTCCTTCTAAAAGCCGATTTGGACAATGTGCAACTTCTCCAAGTCTGCTGTTCTTTATGTAACTCCATGAAAATATAACGACACAATTTTCACTTTTGAAAGAGTGCAGTTTGAGTCTCTCTATAAAACCTGGCTAGCTGTGTTTCCCCAGCGGAGAAGAGGACTCACCATAAAATATAGTTTTTATAGGACCTGCATTAAACAAACTGAAAAATAAGGGACAAAAGGTGAAATACAGTGCTCTCATGTAACTTTTGTGAGTATGAAGTTTGCTAAAAAAGATACCATGCTTTTCACAGGAAAGGCAGGTCATTCAGAAGTGAGAAATTCATGCATTGTTCAAACTTATATCCTTTTGGATTAGCTTTAGAATGTGAATGTGTCTGGTGGACTCTTGGAGAACTTCTCCCAAACATAGGAGGGTGACAGTAGGTAGATGGTTATCAACTGGAATGTTTATTTGGTTTTAGAAGCAGTCCAAATGCCCTTTGAAGTAATGTGCCTTCAGTAAGCCAATGTCCCTAGTTGTCAATGTGTGTGGAGATGAGCTACAGTTCAAGAAGGCAGTCGAATCTTCCAAAATCACAAATGCCCAGGGAGAACTATTTGGCAGTACAATAAACATTGGAAGAAGGTTCACAGAAACATGTGAATCTGCTTATTTTTAGCCATGATTTTAATTTTAGAAAAACATCAACAATGACTGCCTATGAATGATGATTTCATGACAGAAGATCAGTGAAGGTGTACTTGGGAAAGAAGTCAGTTGACAGAGCAAGTGACAGATTACATTATTATATTAAGCTTTCTGTACATTAAATGTCCCCAGAGAGATTATCAAAGTCACTTTTTCTTTAATGTCAACAAACCTGAGTAAATGACATTGCTGCTGAGAGATGTTTATCAAAAATGCTGTGATATTCTATACAATCATGAATGCTTATCTTATGTTTTGGTTACAGAAATTTTCCTCAAATGACTTAGTAGTGTGCAGTACTTTGTATTTCATACAAGTAGATTTGTCAGTAGTATAAATCACAGCATTATTTGCAAAAATACACATCAATGTTACACTAAGCAATAGTGTACCACAAATCATGGAGCACATATTATGTGATTTTAATGCTTTTTTTCTACATGAATTATTATCACAAGGTTTTATTCAAAAAGCAAGATAATTGGACAGTTTGGTATGGATCATAGTAAAGCTGATTTATGCTGTTTTACTTTATTGAAAATCTCACTTTGGATTGGGGTATGGCTCTCAAGTTTTCAGACCCAAGTATGCTTTTAAGGTCTCAATGTCTGCTGTCATGGAATCTACCTGACACTGATGGCTGAAGAATAGAGCAGAACATATTATCCCAAATCATTAGGTTTTATGTGAACCTTTTGTAACTCAAGATTTGTAAGTTTATTTGGTTTAATTACAAACCTATAAAATTCATTAAAAAAGTCAACTTAACACATATAACATGAATTATAGTAAAAACATCTGTGCATTGGAAATCTTAAAGCAACCATGTGTCATGTTGCCATTTTGGAAGATTAGCAATTTGTGTCTTGCCAATATCCTTTTTTCCCAACACAATGCTTTTATTTATTTCTTCAGTTTCATATATTCTTGCACACCCATGCCCTCAAAAGAAAGAAAAGAAAGAAGGAAACAAGGAAGTAAGAAAGAAAGAAAAAAAGAAAGAATGAAATAAAGCAAGAAAGAGAGATTGAAAGTTTCATCAAGCCTGTGTGGCAGGAGCATGGTTCTTGTGAATAATCTTGTTTTTTGCTGATGGTGAAAGGCAGCTGTAAAATCTTTGTCCTACATTAGACTGAGATTAATCAAGACAAAGTTCAACCTGAAGTTGGAACTCACAGATCAAACACAGAGGGACACAGACATCCCCTAGGAATCCAGCCATACTGCAGGCACTATGGTTCTGCAGGTACCATGACATACCACAAGCACCCAGCCAACTTATATGCAAGATGCCTTCCCCCATGTAATCTCTCATACTGAAGGCTCCCAAAAATCCTTAAGAAACTTAGAGTTCACACGGGAGCCAGGTTATCATGCAGGTACCCTATCTTCCATGCACCAGCATATCATTCAGGCACCTTTCCATCCCACAGTCACCTGGACTTCACAGTGGCAACCTGGCATCCCACCCAATCAACCCCCAGGTAGCACGGCATTCAATGAGAGCTGAAGATCCCTGAAACATCATGCCAGAGATATCTAGATAGCTTTGTGTTTGTAATTCTATGTAAGTATATCTAAGTGTTCATTTTTTATTTCTGCAAAAAATGTATCTTTTGTTAGAGAAAATAGCAAGGTTTATGTGAAATTCCTTTGGGATCTGTGATGAAATATTCATAAATAATAATATGATTATTCCCACACTGTGTACTTAAATATCTTTATTTAAATTACAGGATACTAGGTAATAGTATATGCCTAAAATGTTTCATTTTTTGATGACTTGGTATTTTAAATACATACACATATTCATATTCATTTGTGTGTATATGTGTGTACATATTAGATTTGAGAGGATAAACACAAGGAATATGTGAATAATTAATCCTTGGTGATTGGCATTTTACAAAATGAATGTTAAATTACACATATTTTAAGAGGGAAGTAGGAAACCATGATTAATAAATTAGCATAGTTTTTTTTTCAGGTTAACTTTCAGGGACTTGAAACCTTGAGAATAACAATGAATGAAGGATTATGCTGTACCTCTCAGCAAAAACTCTAAATAAAAATGCACCTATGATTAAATAAAAACTAAGTTTTCCACAATTCGAATGTGCCAACCCAATCTAGTTCCTCTGTCCTCACAAGCTCTTAAATAATGTACTCAAATACTGAATTCTAAGCTCATTTCAACATGCATATTCCAAAATTATGTCAGAAATAATAATACCAAACAACAGCTTGCATAAAGTACAGTGAATATGGAAAGAATGAACAAGGAGGAGAGAAGCTTCTTTGTGACATCTAATAAGGCTGCTAAACAATTATCTTTGTAAAATTTGACAGGAGCCAGGCTATTTTAACCCACTTGCTAACTGGCTGTAATAATTTCATTTGGTTTAAAGAGATTCATGCATATTCATGCCTGTAAAAGATTTTTGTTTGTGTTTCATCCTCTTCCCACTCAGAATTTGCTTTCCCTCCCTCATCTTTAGTGTTTGGGTGTCCGCTCCCATCTTTGTGCTTAGATCCTGGGAGCCTAACTTATGCTTGGCTTTTTAAAATTCTCTATTATTTTGTGATGCTGTTTAAATATGGTATGTAAAAGGTATTTTTGGAGATACTACAAAGGGGTATGGTTGTTTTGGCTTTTTTCCCAAATGTGACTTGAAACAAGATTTTTTTTAAGTGTGGACTCTGTCTCTGCATGTATAAAATGAGAGAAATAAACAGTTATTTTCTAGATTAATTTCAGGTATATTCAAAATTTAATAATTCTCTCTGATGGATCAGGCAGCATTTTGGGAGTACACAAAGTCCCCAGGGTAATGGTTTTCTGTGAATGTGGATATGACATCGAGGACTGCAAGTGTATAATTTCAGCATTGTATGAAAAGTTGGCTACAGATTCACAAGGTCAAAGGATCAAGGGACATAGTTTAGGTTGCTGTACTCCCAAAGACTATGGGAAGGGGCGTGGCTTCCAACTGGATAGACCACAAGGCAGGTTCCTTTTATTCTGTAATCTAGGATAACCTGTTGCACTTAGTTTTCTTCCTCCCCTGAATTCACGCTCCTCAGCCAGTGCCCTGGGTGTGTATAATGTCCGAGACTCCCTAAGGCGATCTCTCAGGTCTTCTGACAGTTTCAGAGCAGAAGTGAACTTTAAAGGAAGGCTTCTCTGTGGCCTCAGAGCTCTAGGGTCAATCTTGGAGCTGGAAAAGCTGCACATGGCCTCATCCATCTTGGGGCAGGTCATGTTGCCCAACACACAAGGACACGACCAACCCATAAGTCACGCCCACCACAGAAACATCCAGAACCAAGGACACACCCATCCTGGAAGACATGCCCACATAAAGAAATGCCCTTCACCAATCCATTCTCTCCTGGATCCTTGGCTACAGGCCTAGGGGAAGGACTCGCCCTTCCGGGAAAACATGCCCACTCAAAGAAACGCACATCATTGAGGACACGCCCATTCTTTCTCTCCTGGCTCCTTGACTATAGGCCTATGGGAAGGACATGCGCATCCCGGAAGTCACCTAGGACACACCATCCATTCTTTCCTGGATCCTTGGCTACAGGCCTAGGGGAAGAACACGCCATCACGGAAGACATGCCCACCGAAACAAATGCCCATCACTGAGGACCTTCTCATACATTCTCTCCTGGTTCCCTGGCAACTAGTCTAGGGGAAGGACATGCCATCCATGGAAGACACGCCCATCCATTTTCTCCTGGCTTCTCGGCTATAGTCCTACGGGAAGGATACGCCCATCCAGAAGACACACCCACCCAAAGAAATGCCTATCATTGAGGACACACCCACCCAGAGAAAAGCACATCACAAAGGACATGGGCATCCACTCTCTCCTGGCTACTTAGCTACAGGCCTAGGGAAAGGACACACGCATACCAGAAGACATGCTCATCCATGGATAAGCCTGTCACCAAGGTCACAGCCATCCATTCTCTCCTGGCTCCTTGGCAACAGGCCTAGGATAAGGACACGCCCATTCCAGAAGACACCCCACCCTCAGAAACGCCCTTCACCTAGGACACACCCATCTATGATCATGTAGCAACTTGGCTACTGGCCTAGGGGTAGAGGTGAATAGGGAAGTGAACATTGTGGTCCTCCTATGGTTTGAGGTGAGTGGCAGGGTGAGATTTGTGCTTAGAGGAAAAGCCCGTACAGCCTGCTGGACCATGCACATGTTCTGGAAGGGGAGGGTGTGGGGCGCGCCGCGAAAGTAAGGTGCTGGTATGGAGGGAGGAGACCAGCACCCACTGGCCGCTGGGCCCCTGGTGTGGCCTACTGTCTAGACACTGCCTTGATGTAGCACTGATTCATGAGGTTTGAACTGAGGCAGGACATCCGGTGATCATGGACCTAAAGGAGGAGTCTGAGGGCGAATGGGGGTATGGAGAAGGACTTTGGGTCTCGGCTAAGAAATAATCATTCATGCTGCGGAGAGAGGCAACTCCTTTAACATCATGCCTGGCGCCCAATGGGAACGGGCGGTGTGAGATGAGCGGGAGCCACGACCAATAGCGCTGGAGGCTCAGTGCTCTGGGTGGGTCGGGCGGCTGTGGGCCGGTCTGGCGCTTGTGGACTGGGAATCAGTCTATGGGCGGGGCGTCCCACTGAAGGCCGGTTGTGGGCAGGGTTTTCGTTTGTGGGAGGGTCCGCTGGCTGAGGTTGAATTGGCCAGCTGAGGGCGGGACTGCCCGTTGAGGTGGGCCTGCTGATGGTGGGGGCAGCGGCTGCCTGGGTGAGCTGGTCAACTGGCTGAGGGCGCGGCCAGGGGCTGAGTCCTCTGAGGGCAGGGCAGTTGCCTGTGGGCAGGGAGACTGGGTATGGGCGGGTCTTCCTGATGAGGGCAGGGAGGCTGGCTATGTGTGGGACCGCTGGCTGTGGGCAGGGCAGCTTGTTGTCGGAGGTGGGGCTTCTGGTTGTGGGCGGGGCGGCCTGAGTATGGCAGGGAGGCTGGCTATAGGCCAGACCGATGACTGTGGTCTGGGCGGCCTGCTGTCGGTCTTAGGGCTTTCGACTGATGTAGAGTCTGCCTTCTGTGGGCTGGGCGGTCGGGTGAGGGGGGGCCAGCTGGATGTTGAGGGGGGCCGTCTGTGGGCGGGGCTGCCAGCTGAGGGCGGGGCTGACGCCTGTGGGCGGGGCGACTGTCTATGGGCGGTCTGCTAGCTGTGGGTGTGGCGGCATGTTGTCTGGTGTGGGGCTGCCGACTGAGGTAGTGTCTGCCGGCTGTGGAACGGTTTGCTGGATTAGGGCGGGGCGGCCACATGAGGGCGGGCTGCCATTTGTGGGCTGGGCGACCAGCTCGAGACTGGTCTGCCGTCATTTGTCGGGTACGCATGGCTGAGGCAGGGCGGCCGGTTAAGGGCGGGACGGCGGGCTGAGAGCTGGTATGTGTTGAGGGCAGGGCAGCCGTCTGAGAGCTTGTAGGGGTTGAGGACGTGGCGGCCGGCTGAGAGCTGGTAGGGGTTGAGGGAGTTGCGTCCGGCTGTGAGCTTGTAGGGGTCGAGGGCGTGGCGGCCGGCTGAGAGCTGGTAGGGGTTGAGGGCGTGGCAGCCGGCTGAGAGCTGGTGGGGTTGAGGGCGTTGCGTCTGGCTGAGAGCTGGTGGGGTTGAGGGCGGGGCGGCCGGCTGAGAGCTGGTCCTGGTTGAGGGCGTGGCGGCCGGCTGAGACCTGGTTGTGGTTGAGGGCGGGGCTACCTGCGGCTGACTGAGGGCGGGGCGTCCAGTTCTGGTCTGGGATACTGGCTGTGGGCGGGTTGGCCGCTCTAGACCGGTCCGCCGACTGAGGGCTGGTATGTCGGCTGAGGGCGGGGGCTGCTGGCTGTGGGAGGGACTGCCGGCTGAGGAATGGACAGCTGGCTAGGGGCATGGCGACAGGCTGTGGGCGGGGCTGCCGGGTGTGGGCAGACCTGCGAGCTCTGAGCCGGTCTCCGGCTGTAGGTGGGGCTGGTGTCTGTCGGTGGGGCGGCAGGCTGTGGGCGGGGTTGCCACCTGAGGGCAGTTTGGGGATGTGGGTGGGGCGACAGGCTGAGGGCTGGTCGTGGATGAGGGCGGGGCGTCAAGCTAGGGGCAGCGGGGCAGACTGATGGCCAGGCGTCCTGACTGACGAGATGGAGGCATAGGTCGTGTGTTTACGTCACACTAGTGGTGCCCGTGGAGGGACAGAGACCGAGGAGGTGTTGCGCCAGAGTGGGAAGGCAACACACCTTAGCGTTGTGTCTCCGCTGAAGAGAAGGGGCACTAGCTCTCCCCTCAGGTTCCCCTTAAACGGAGCTTCCGTATCAGAAAGAGGGCGACGATGGCGGCCATAGCAATGGCGGCAAGGTCAGCGAGCAGGTCCTCCCTGTCAGGCAGCAGCTGAGGACCGGTGAGGGATCAGACCTCTGCCTGCAGGGTCAGTTGCAGGGGCACCTGAGTGAAAACAAGTGTACCAGTAGGGCAAGGGAGCAATGGTTGGGAGGGGTGTCCAAGGCCATGCTGCATGGGTGGGGGCAAGACTGGGAGAAAAAATTCCCATTTCCTTTGAGCAGACCTTCAAATGTCTGTTGTTTCCTCTGGGTGGAAACTCCTGGATTATTCCAGTTGTTCCCATCGCCCTGCCGTCCTCTCTTTTTAGAAAAGCCGCTCATAAGGAGCATTTAGTGAATGGTTTGCTTGAATAAAGGATTTGATGAACGTATTGAGGGATAAAAGTAGTCTAATGGAGTGTTGATGAAATCCATGCCAATATTCACAGCCCAGAAAATACATAGGTAGCTCGTGTATCTAGTTTGTCAGTACAAAACTAATTTGTTTTTAAAATGTGAGAATGTGTTGAACAAAATCCATGTGGTTTTCTGTCAGGCTGAATAGTGTTTCTCATCTGTGTTGTAAATGTTGTGGATTTTATTACCATATTTTTTTTTAAGTAGAGGCATAAAGTTGGTTTGAAAAAAATTTTGACATAATGGAATCTAGGATTCAGCCAATAATGACTCACTCCTGGTTCAGCAATCTCTTACTTTCACCAGTTAGACTGGCTTCTCTGGATTCCTAGCAGATTTTACTTCTTGTTACTTTTTTTAGAGACATTATTAATCTGAAGATATAAAAAAAATTCCTTAAAATCAACAGTGATGCCAAAGCTAACTTACATATTTTTGGTGTGTTCTTTAAGTTTCACAAGGGTATAGAAGGTTCTTTAAACAAGACTGTATAATGTAAACCCAGTTAAAAATTTTAACAAATTTATTGTTTGTTTGTTACAGACCATATTATTTTTATTACTAGGGCAGATATAAACAAATGGTATTCACTAATTGCATGTTTGATCATTGATCTTTGCCTGATATGGGCTTTTTTTTTAGGAAGAAGTATCTCAAGTACTTCTTGAGGGGGGAAAGCAGAGATAGTCTTTATGAATTCTTCCAATGATGTTAACTTTATATTTGCAAATAGTATTTAGTATGAGCTATAAACATGGGTATTGATGAAAATCTGATTTAAATTTTCCTACAAAAGGTAAATTTTCATTTCACTTGAATAAAAAGAAACACTAAGATCAAGCTTGGACCTAAATCCATCAGAAAGGAGATTTGAGGTTTAGGGGGCCATTCTTAGTTCCCATTAGACTCAGGGCTCAGACCTGAGAACCTGGAGCCCACACAGGTACACACAGCTGCTTTGAGTTTTGGCCTATATTCATTAGAAAGGATGAAGGGTGCTTCTTGGTTTTGTTGGTGCTGGGTAATCGCCTGGAGAGAAGAAAGAGGTTGTGACAGACATGGTGATTGCTCATAATTGTTGTCTAGCAATGTTTACGAGATTGATAGGGTAGGAATGCTACCCACTGCATGGTAGTCAAAGTAACAGGAGACATGTAATGTTTCTCCTTTAGACCTGTCTTCCCTACAACAGGATCCTAGGCAGCCTATCCCTTCTGGTGAAATTGGGTCCTTAGTCCCTTATAACCCCTATTGTGGATGAAGAGTGACAAAATTCACCTGAACCCAGACAGAATGGTCCATAAAGGAACCAGTCTGGATCTATGGGCAATTAGATTTGAGGTATTGGCTATCTTTCTCAACTTGCATCAGACTTTGGGATCAGTACTGTCAAACTGGAGATCTCACAGGTATACCTAGTAGCCTTGAACTTTGCCCTTTCTCCATTGCAAGGCTTTTCCCAGGTTTGAAAGCAGTTCTGGGTCTATGGCCCCTTTCAGATGGGAGGTTGTCTTTGGTGTGGTATCTACTCAACTTCCCATGTGACCAGATTTCTGTGACACCACTACCCAACTTCCCTACAGACCTGATTTAGCCTGAGGCTGTCTTGGCAGGCCTCTTTGATCTCAAAGCTTGGATATCAGCAGGTTCACCAAGTGTCAGCACACTCAATTCTTGCCTGACAGCCTTAGTGTTTTTCCAGGTGGGCAGAGTCAAGTAGAATTCACCAGGATCTCTGGGGTGGCCCAAGTCAAATTGTGCTGATTTACCACAAAAGGGCAAAATCCAGTCCTTGATCTCCTGATCCTTTTTCTGTTTGTTTGAGAATGCCACTCTGTCGTTCAGATTGCCATGGGTTTTCTGCAGCATTGCAGAGGACCTATACAACAACTTCTGTGTCCTCTGATTCCCTGAATTGAATGGACTATCCCAGGGTAGAGAAATTGATAAGCCCCCTTGTTCTATGACCTACAGGTCCTGAGCTTATCACCCATTACCACCTGTAACTGCACCCATGCTCTGAATCCTCTTACCTACTGGCATGCTGAAATGACCCTTCTGGGATCCCCTGCAGTTGACTGTAGAAAGTGAACTCCCTCCATGCCTGGCCTGTAAGGTAAGCTGCCAACTTGGATTCTGAAGTCATTTTTAAGTTTTTTTTTTTTTGGTTGTTGTTGTTTTGTTTTGTTATGTTTTGCTCAGGGAATGTCATACAGAGTGGTCCCAGGGCCCAAGGTACTTGACATTCTTGGTGCACTACTTTCTTCAAGTGGAATTGTTTTGCAATTCTCCCAGCTGGTCTCTGTGTTCCAGTGAACATTGCCAGCATCCTAAGCAGCATCTCTGGTGCTTGCTGGACAGGAATATCTCAGATCTCCTACAAACCTGTTAGCCCAGGAGAGCTGTGAAGAAAAGCAGACTGCAGCTATTGCTGCCATACTTGAAGCCCAGCACCACATGGTGTCTTGTTTCAAGCAGGAAGCATTGCTCCCTGGTCTTCATACTGCCATGTCTGTCAGGATTGTGAGGATCTCTTTGCAAGGGATTCTGTATCTGTGGTTGAATATGGTTTGAAGAAGGGGAATTTATAACACATGGCAGTGTTCACTAGGATAATCAAAATCCCCTTAGATTTTGGATGAAGCTTACCAGTAGCCCACAGAACTCACTTCTAGGAACCACACAAGCTGCACAACATCATTTCAAGTCTGTGTCCAGTTTGCCTGGGCAATACAGCCTTTATGGTCTTATGAGTTTTATGCATTTTACTCCTTCACTAATATCCTCATTCCCTCCTTGCTCGTCATTGTCTGTTTCCTGTTCTCTCTGACTTCTTCTTCTTTGTCTTCATTTCATTAATTTCTTTTCAGAAATAGGGATCTCTTTGAGCTTTGCTGCAGGTGGAGTTCAGGGACCTTGACTCGAAAGGAAATATTTCTGCTTCATTGCTATAACCCTGTCCCCCATCAAAGGATTGTACTGCCATGAAGATATGCATCTTCGTTTTGTATACAGAGAGGGAAAGTAGCCCATGTTATTCTTGTGTCTTAGGATGAATCTTAGTAAAAGCAGTCATATAGGGTATGCTGAAGAGTACCCAGAAGTGGCCAGCCAGGCACAGAACTGGAGGCAGGTTAGGCTCCCTGTTCCTACATTTAACATGCCTCCTGTGGTCATTCCCAACACCCATGCAGGAAGCATACTTGTGAATTCTCCTGATTTGGTCACCTTGTGGTTTACCAAGGGGAAATATCCAGGGTTAAGTGATAAATATCACATTTTTCCTGTTCTGCCTTGTTCAGGATATCTTGTGGAATAATAATTAGTTATATATGACTCTAAAATTAACAGTTGGTAGAATTGGAGAATCCACACATATGCTTCCTGCAAAGGTGTTGGGAATCACAACAGGGGGCATTGTTGAGGGAGAGCCAGGGAGCCTAAACATTCCTGTGGGTCACTAAACAAGGAGTTTCCCCAATTGCACAGCTCTGAGACAGTACATTCATTTCAGTGCAGCTAGTAAGCCCAGAAGTTGTTGGACATGTCCTAAGGAATGCTCTAGAAAATCCATGCCAATCTATACTACAGAGTAGTATCATAAATAAAAAAGAATTTGAGGATGAGGGACAGGATATTGCCCTTTTGTGGCACATCAGCACATTTTGACTTGGACCTCCACAGAGATCCTATTGAAATCTACTGGACTGAGTTCATCTAGCATCCCTACCCTTGCCTCTAAACCTGCCCCTGCCCCAGCCTTCACCTAGAACCTCCTTCCCCATGTTCAAGCTCACATATCCTTTCTGGTGTCCCCAGTAGCTAACTGTACCTAGTGAATCATCCCAGGTGGATAAGGAGGTAGAAAATTAAGTGTTTCTCAGTTGTTTGAGATTCCTCTTTTGTGAATTGTTTGTTTACATCTGCATCCCATTTTCAGTTGTGTTATTTGTTCTGTTGACATCTAGTTTCTTGCATTCTTTATGAATTTTGGATATTAGTTCTTTATTGGAAGTGAATGAATGTTTCTCCAAAACAAAGAAAACCTTATGAAACCCCATAAACAAACAGAAAAACAGCTATAGGAATGAGTAACAGCTTTGAATAATATAAGGTACTTCTAGACACAACTGGGGTTGGAATAAATTAACTAAGGTATGAGAACGTGTGTCAGATGTATGATCACAGTGGACAAATATCTCATAGCTTCATGCTGTCAGCACATACAGACACAACTTCTTACATGGCTGAGACACAAAGCTCATTTCAAGCTAGATGTTCATAATCAGCCTGGATTGCATAGAGACCTTATCAGTGAAAAAATAAATTAATACTGTCACTGAATTTTATATATTTAAGCAGGGAAAACTCTCTCAGCCTCAGTTTTCATTATGTTCTTTTAAATTTTTTAAAATATTGTATTCTTTAATTTATTATTTATTTATTCCTCTCTGTATTCCTCAATGTATTTGTTTATTTATTTATTTCTGACATTGTTTCTCTTTTTACCCCTGTTAGTCTTGGAACTAAATATGTAGGCAAGGGTGGCCTCAAACTCTCAAGAGATCCAACTGCTTCTGCATCCTGAGTGCTGAGATTAAAGTAGCATCCCAACAAGCCCAGCAAGCTTCATTTTTCTACAACAAGATGGTATTACCCAACAGCTTTACAAAACCGTGGAGAGTACTCCATAAATCATAGCCATTATTTCATGGAGGAATGAAGCAAACATCTATTTAAAATAGCAAACAGAGAAATGTATCTTACACAATGCCTTTGTAGAATCTGTTGGCATATTTTAAAGTTTGAATTGAGTGCTCTTTAATTTTTTCTTTTAAAAAGAGTGGAGCACTTCATGATTTTGCATGCCAGTCTTGCACAGGGGACATGCTCATCGTCTCTGTATCATTCCTGTTTTAATATATGTGCTGCTGAATCACACACTCTTTATTTACTTTTAAAATTCCCTTCATAATGGATCAAATTGATCAGCTGGCAATTGAATATGCTATGGAATGAAGATGTGTTTATTTTTCTAAATGATAGATGGTCCACAAACAGCATAACATTGACTTTGTCCCTGCATAGCAGCTAGAAATGCTAGTGTTTAGTTGCAGAAATCTATTTAGTTCAATCACTTTCTCCACCTCACCATCCCCAGTACCATTTTTATTGGTGGCTTCACATGTACTACAGAGATCTTTATGCTGTCAGGGCATTCGATGCAAGGCACTGTTGCCTCACAATGTCTTCAGAGTTAGGGAAGAATGCATCCCTTTGACTCATTAGCCCTTGTTCAGACCACACAGTATGACCTCCTTTGAGGCCAGTCCTGGTAACAGCGACAATTATCTTTTCCTTGTGCCACCAGATCACTGGTTCTGGTGGCTGTGCTGTTTTGTCACCTGACTATCTGAAATTAGTACTGTGAGGGAACTAGAAATACCTCTCTGAGGGGGCTCCTAATATTCAGGAAGCTTGTGGTGTCTTAAGTCCTGGAGGTTGGCCTGAGGAAATCCTAACTGTCTTCAGTACTGGGAATAAATTATAGTCTCTGGCATGTGGGGGTGGGGTTGAAGATATCTAAATTAAAACTATGTCTGGGGTTTGGATATATTTGAGTCTTATGGTGCCCAGAAACTGGGACTGAGGGTGTGGCATCCCTTCAGCCTTAGGCGTCGAAGTTGATTGTGCAGTTCAGGGCTTCAACAGAATGAAAGGTCTGGTGGTGTGTTCAAGGTTCAGGTTTCTATTTCTTCAGGTTGTGCTTTAACTCCCCTGCAACTTGCTAAGAGAAGCAGCTTTTGCGGCTTCTCAATGTTTCTAAAGATGCCACAGTGTTCATCCTCCAGGGGATAGAGCAGATACAAGCCTTGGGACATGAAGGTTTCCTATGTGTCTTCACCTGCTGGACACTCAGTGAGTTTCTGGGGCTCCTGGGCTTTTCCTGTGACTTGGTGTCATACTGGTTCAAGAAGTATTTTGGGACTTGGTGTTAATCCAGGTTTTGTGGTAGTGGGAAACAAAGGGTAATACTGTGTCTTCTGGGGTACTGAAACCTAGCTAGATCCTCCCATAGTTTGAAAGCACTATGAAACAATTTCTGGAAATTGCCAACCCTTGTTGGCATCTTGTGGAAATCCACAAGATGACCCAGAGTTCTCTTCTCTGGAGGATTCCAGGATATAATGATGTGAAGAGAAGGAACTTAGATCTGGCAATTTGAGTAATGAACTGGTCTCCGGCAGTTGGGTGGGCTGAGTCTTCAGATCCTGGGAACCCAGGTATTACCACACCAAGGACCTGTGTTTCTTAGTCTTAAGGCTTGATCTGGTGAAAACAGGGAGTAGTGTGTGTTGTCTTTGGGCAACATTACTAAATCAGCTTTCCCAATGACTTTGTCCCATTATTTGATAATATTCCTGACCCTGTCCCATTTTTGGTTTTAGGAAACCTATGAAAAAGGTGCTTTATTTCTATCTCATTTCTTTAGTTTTTATTTCTTAATATATTTTTCTTTATTTCTTAGACTTGCTTATATCAGCATTCAGATTCTGTTAGCACTCCTGATCCCATTTTATTGTGTCTTCTCTAACTTCTCATCCCATGATCTTATCTCTCTCAGGAACCTGACTTAAAACACAACCTTCTGGTCTAGGAAAAGGGATGGCAGGGATGGATGCATGGGTAGTTCCTTAATTTGTATATAAATATTTTTTATATAAATAAGAGAATCCAGGCCAAAGGTAAGGATAACGGAAGAGACAGAAGATCTGGAGCTAAGTAACATAGGATAGCCAGATTCTAAAGAGCTCTTTATTTTTCAACATTTGTTTCACTGGCTTCTCTTTTCTGCTACCTACAGTGTATTGCTAACATACTTAGAAAAATTCTATTTGTTATAAAGAATTATGGTTGTGATACCTGCTAATGTACCATTATTTTGATTTCTTATTTGGGACATGACTTTACGTTTTGTCCTTTGCACAATTCAGGTTACTACTTCAGCTTTTATGTACCCATATAAATATAGTAGTTCTTAGTAGGTGGAAGATTTTTGTCTCAGTATTCTTGTGTCTTGGTCTTAAAATTCTGACATGTCATTTGAGTAGTTATGCTTGTAAATCAGTACATATTTGGAGAATTTTTGATCCTGAAAATATAATCAAATATCTTCCTTCTCATTCTGAAATATCTCATAATATTCCCAAGAGAGCGGGGCTTAAGTAATTGAGAAGGACTTCCTCTGGAAAGTCATTCACCATTCCATAGAGAGAATGGAAACCATAATAGTGGGGAGTTTGAAAGGAGCCTGTAGTCCCAGTAATGTGTAACACTGAAGAGGAGTTTGCTTTTGTCCCAGGAGTTAATATACAAGAGAAACTAATTCAGACCAAGTCCCCAGTACAAATGAGGGAACACTTATAAAATTGCCACATACAGCCCAGTGGCAGTGGTACACACCTTTAGTCATAGAACTATGAAGAAGAGGCAGGAAGATCTCTGTGATTTTGAGGCCAGCCTGGTCTACACAATGAGTGTTAAGACATCAGAGTTACAAGGTAGAAACCCTGTCTCAAAAAGAAAAATCCCACAAATTATTATGCATGCCCCCACTTTCTGAAGAAACACATAATTCAGAATAACACTAGCTAACTTAAGAATTTAAATGTATTCAATAATGGAGGCAGGGTTTGACTCCCATGCACCTCCACTAACAAGCCCCATCAATATTGTAATTCCCAACACATGTGCAGCAGACCTAATGGATTCTCCTGACTTGGTTTCCTTGATTCTTACCCAAGGAGTATACTCATTGTCAACGTTGAAAAAAAACTTTTTCCTGCTCTACTCTGTCCAATGCTATCAGTTGGAAGGATAGTTAGTTAGAGAAGGCTCCAAAATTTACCTATGGCAGAGTCTGGGGTTAAAGATGATTGTCTGTGTGTATTTGTGTATGTGTGTTTGTGTCTGCGTGTGTGTTTGTGTTAGCAGTTATTCCTTATGAGTCTACTAGACAAAAATCTACTCCTCAGAGACCCCATAATTGTGGCAGCCTCCACCTGAACACAGATCAGAGGGTACATTTGGGCCCTGGCCCAGATCCATTGGAAAGATTGGAGTTTTAGGTGGCCTTCCTCAATTCCCAGAAGACTCATGGCTCAGACCTGAGAACTTGCAGCCCTAACAGGTACACACAGCTGCCTTGAACATTGTGCTATTTTCAATAGGAAGGCTGAAAGATGCTTCATTTGGTTGGGTCGGGGTGGTGTATTGGTCTGGGGAGAAGAAAGAGTTTGTGACAGACCTGATGATAGCTCATAATGGTTTTCTGGCAATGGCTTGGAGACTGAGAGGTTGGAGATGCAAGCAAACTGCCTCGTAAGCAAGGTGGCAGAAGGCATGTAATGTTTCTCTTTTGGATCTGTCCTTCTGCCCACAAAGAGACCTGGGCAGCCTGACTCTGAAGGTGAAATTGGGACCCTGGATCCTTATAGCCACTGTTGTCGATGAAGTGTGGCAGAATTCACCTGAACCAAGATGGAATGGTATATGAAGTTACCAGCCTGGATACAGTAGCAAGTTTGAGGTTTTTTGCTGAATTTCTCAACTTCCATTAGACAATTGGGTCAGACCTGAAAAACTAGAGCCCTCACAGGTACACAAAGCGGCCTTGTGCTTTGTACTTTTTCCATTGCAAAGCTTCTTCTGACAAGAAAGGTATCAGTTCTGTGTCTAGAGCCCCATTGAAATGAGTGGTGATCTTTGATGAGGTAGCTACCCAACTTCCCATGTGACCATACTACTGTGATACCACCATACAGCTTCACTACACCCCAAGTTTCGCCTGAGGAATTCTTGTCAGGCCTCCTTGTCCTGGAAGTTTGGATTTCAGCTGGTTTACCAAGTATCAACACACTCAGTTCTTCCCTGACAGGTCTAGTGATCTCCGAGATGGGCAGAGTCAAGGAGAATTCAGCAGGATCTTTGGGGAGGGCCACATCAAAATGTCCTACTTGAGCCACAAGAGGGCATTGTCTACTCCTGGATACCCAAGTCTGTTTTTTATTTGTTTCTGAAGAAGTTTGTGGCATGGGTTTTCTGGAGCATTCCTTAGGACCTGTACATTAACTTCTCAGCTTCCCAGGTGCCCTGAATTGAATGGAATTTCCCAGGGAATGCAATTGAGGAGCTCCTTGTTCTGTGACCCATGGTCCTGGATCTCCCACCCATTCCCAAAGACACCATCCCCCCTGCCGTGTATCTCCTTAACTACCTGCATGCCCACAACTTTCCTAGCCTGTAAGTAATGCTGCCAACTTGGAATCTGTAATTTTTTTTACTCAATAAAGGTCATGCAGAGTTGTCCAAGGGCCCAAGTTACATTACATTCTTGGTGCACTACTGTCATCATGTACAATTATTTTGCAGATTATGCCAGCACATCCTTGTCTTTCAGTGGACATAGCCAGCTCTCTAAGAAGCACCTCTGGATCTTGCTAGAGAGGGATGACTCAGGTATACTGCAGTCCTGTCGGCCCTGGTGTGTTGTGGAGAAAAAAAACATGGTCCAGTTGATCCTTGTCCCACAAAGCTAAGTCCTGTCACAGTGCCGCCCCAGCACCACAGAATTTTGCTAAGGTGGAAGCACAACCTCCCAGGTCTTGAGGCTGTTGTGTCTGTCAGGATTGTGAAGATCATCTTGCCAGTGACTGTATATTCGTTGAATCAGCATTGAGGAATTGAAACTTATTCCACATTCCAGTGTGCACAAGGCCAGCCACAATATCCATAGCTTTTGGATGATGCTCACCAAGTAGCTCACATAGCTGAATTCCAGGAACCATACATGCTACAAAGAACCAATTGCATGTCTGTGCGCAAATTGTCAGGGCAACACAGCCATTATTTTCATATGTGTTTTATCCATTTTATTCTCTTCCTACAGTCCTCATTCCCTCGCTCATCTTTGTCTACCTCCTATTCTCTCTGACTTTCTTTTTCTTCTGTTCTTTAAATTTTTTCATCAGAAAATTAGGAACTCTTTGAGCTTGGCTACAGATGGAGTTCAGGATTGCTGACCTGAAAGAAAGCACTTCTGCTCCATAACCACATCACTAGTATCTTAAAATTTGTCTGAGTTGCACCACCATGGACATATGCATCCTCTTTTTTGGGTACACACGGCAAATAGCCCAAGATATTCCTTTGCCTCACTACACCCTATATGACCACTTCTCAGTAGAAGCCATATTTTGCTTAGAAGAAGTCATTTAGGTTGTTATGTGCAGTGCCAAAAGTGTGCAGGTAGGCACTGTACCTTGTTCACAGGGATTGGGTCTCCATGCCTCCTTAGAATGTCTCCTACTGTGATTCTTAACACCCAGGGAGGAAGTATCCTTGTCAATTTGTCTGATTTTTTTCTCCTTACCTCTTATAAAGGGAGAAGACCCAGTCTGAAGGGTCAAAAAGCACTTTTATGTTGCTCTTCCCTGTCCAGGATATCTTGTGGAAGAGTAATTAATTAGAAGGGACTCAAAAATTAACAGGTGGCAGAATCTGGGGTCCAAGAAGACTGTGTGTGTCTGTGTTTGTATGTATTCATTCTTGTTGAATTCACTGTTGAGGAATCTATGTGCCAGAGATCCCTGATAGTGCCAGAAAATGTGCTGTGTGAAGGAGTCATAGTTGTCATGTCAGAGTTGTTTGTTAATGCCAGGTTTCTGTAGGAGAGGACCTTAAGTGCTCCAACCCTCAGCACCAGCTCAAGTAATCATAATATTTGGATGTGTCCATGTAATGCTGTGACCAGTTATGGCTCAGTTAATGAGACCAGTTACATGGCAACAGTATGAAAGGTGGTAGGAACAGTTCTGTGGAGTTGCTGCCATGGCACTTCTGAGATCTCAAAGCACTCACAAAGTAAGGGAGCTCCTTTTGCAGCATCACAGCAGCTGACTCCAGGAGTCTTGACAGAGAGGAAGAAATGGAAATCAATGTTGGGAATGTCTCCATGAGGCAGGAAAAATGGTATTTTTCTAGGGGCCATCGTGGACAGTCTTACCCCATTGAGTTGGGTCTCTATAGACTCTCAGCTCTTGGAAGGAAGCGTATAGCCATGGTAGTGAAAATATTTTCCTAAGTAAACCTGGTATATCATCTGTTTTACACACAGGCCTAACTTCTCAGAATGAACTGATTATGACTGTAAATATGGGAGAGGAAAGTAGATGGAGGGAGTAATGGAAAGAAAGAGAGGAGACAGAGAGTGATGGAGAGAGACACAAAGAGAGAGAAGGAGAATCTCTATGCAACTGGTGGGTGATTTTTGAGATTGTTGCTATTTTTGCCTGCATCCTGGTGGTCAAACCATTCTCACATGACATCACAATGGCCAGTTATTCCTGTTCCTTGATTGCAGGCCACAGGAGAGAAACGAAGAAGAGAACTTGAGAGTTTCCTATGAGGATGCATGGCTGCAGATTGCTTCATGCTTTCTGGTATAGAATGTATACCAGAAAGTATACAGAACAGTATAGAATGTATGTTTCCCTTGTATCTATTGGCCCACTGGTACCACTAGAATCTTATCAGATAGCTCTAAGTTTGATGTTTTCTTTGCCTTGGCCATAGGTACGTGGGTGTCCACAGAAGACACAAAATAATACAAATCTGAGAGTGATTTGGGGATTTAGAGAAAGAAAGATAACCTGTTATCCTGAGTGTATCCTTTTGGGGGGTTTGTTAGGCTGGGGAGAGGAGATGGGCTGGGAATGACTTGGAAATTGCTCATAATGATTGCCTGCCAATGCCTTGTTTGTGGAACCATGTTCATGCCCTGATAGGCAAGGAAACAGGTGAGATGTAATGTGTCTCCTTTTGACACTTCCTTGTCCCCATAACAGGTTCCTGGAGGATCTGTGTGTACAGGCAAAGTATGGCTACATCCACCTGATTGCCTATGGCAGGGTAGGTACCAGCCTGGATTCATTGTCAAGAAGATTTGAGGTTTTTGGTAGCCTTTCTCACCACCCATCACATTCAGTGCTTAGACATGAACAACTTGATTCTCACAGGTACACAAAAATTCATCTGGTTTTGTCCTTTGTCCATTACTGACACTTCTTCTGCTAGGTATAAAGGCGATTCTGAGCCTAAATCCTGACTGAGGCTTGTGTTTTTCTTTTCTGAGACTTCTGTCTATCTTTCCATGCACATAGAATTTTGTGATACTACTACCTTACTGACTTAACTCCCCAGGGCCTCCTAGGTAGGGCCTTCTTGGCAGGCTGCCTTGACCTGGAAGCTTGGTTGTGGCCAGGGTCACAAAGTGTCAACACACCCAATTCTCGTCTGGCAGTTTTAGTGAGCATTCTGGTGGATGGAGTCAAGGAGAATTCCCTAGGATCTCTGGAAACACCCAAGTTGGGATTTCCTGGTTAGGCTACAAGAGGACAGTGTACAGCCCTTGTTTAGTAAGTCCATGTTTTTGAGTTTGGGGCAATTCTCCTGTGTTGCAGATTGGCATGGGTATTCTGGAGCATTCCCTTGGGTGTCTAGGCCACATCTTCTGTACCTCCCCACACCCTTAATTGAGTGAAGTTACTCAGAAAACTTCAGGTGAGGAACTCCTGTGTTCTGGGTTCTGTGACTCATAGGTTCTGAAACTACCAACCATCCTCATCCCCACCCATCCCTGTCTGAAAGCCCCTCATCTACCTGTATGCTTACATAAACTGGTAACATCCTCTGTGGTTGAGTGGATCTAGAGAGCCATCTCTGTACCAATCTTGGTGTATGAAATTAGCTGCCTCTTGGAGTCTAGACGTAGCTGGTTTGTGTTGTATTTTTGCACAGAAAAAGAGAGAGGGAGTGGTCCCATGGCATGAATTTATTTGGCATTTTGATCCACAACTTTTGTTAAGTGGAAAGGTTTTCCTGGTTCTGCCAGTGGGTATCTGAGCATCTCTGTACAGTGCCAGCTCACTAAGCAGCACCTCTGGTCCTGGCTGGACAGGACTGGCTTGGGTCTCCTGCAGCCTTGTTTGCCCAAGTGAAGTGTGTGAGAAAGCAGGGTGCAGGGGATGCTTGACTCTTGAGGCTAAGTACTGCCCCAGTGCAGGCCAGGTGCCATGAGGGATGTCATACACCAAACAGGAAGCACAGCCTCCCACGTCTTGAGGTAGATTTGTTTGGAGGGATTGGGGATCTCTTTGCAAGGGACTCTGCAACTGAGGCTTCATTTGGCTTTAGACAAGGATACTTATTCCACATGACAGGAAGGGTTCATAATGTAACCCACTGGCTCCTAAATTTCAGGTGAGCATCAACAGTGGCACGGAAACCTCACTTCTCGGACCCCCACACACTGCAAGCATCTCTTCTAAGCTGTGATCAGAATGTCACAGCCACATACCCATTGTGGTCCTGTGAGTTTTATTCATTTCACTCACTCCCTACCATCCTCATTCTCTCCTCTCTCCTTTCTTTCTGACATATGTTCTCTCTGTTTTTCTTTTCCTTCTTTTGTGTTCTCTTCTGAACTTGTCTGCAGGTGTAGTTCATGGACACAATTCTATCAGTGTTCAATTCAGAATTGTCTGGGAAAGACAGTTTTTTTTTTTTCTTAGAGGAGACGCTTCGGGGAGCCAAAACTAAGCACAAGCTCATGTTGGCATAGTGTCTGGATTCTTTCGTGGATTGTTGTGAGTTCTTGTGGCTCAGTCAATTAGACCCAGGACATGAAAACAGTATTGAACGTGACAGGACCACTCCCTGGGAGTGACTGGTCTGGCACAACTGAGAACTCAATTCAGTTCCAGCCTGAGCGACTGCCCTATGAGCATCAGAGAAGCTGCCTCAAGGATGTGTGACAGAGAGTGAGAGATGGAAATCAATGTTGTTCTGTCTAATAGAGGCAGATAAAATGGTCATTTTAGGGGCTGTCATCTTCATGGAGCTGGGCCTCTGTGGGATCTCTTCTCACGAAAGAAATGGTTTCTTTGGGATATTGCAAATCATTTCCTAATGAATAATTTATATCATCTGGTATCCAAGCAGGCATATCTGCCCTGGATGCACTGGCTTTGAATGTATACATGGTAGAGGGAGATAGAGAGACTACAAGAGAGATGAGACAGAAGGTAATAGGCATATATATATATATATATATATATATATATAGATAGATAGATAGATACATACATACATACATACATACATAATATAAAGATACAGCCACAGAGAGAAAGAATAAGAGGAAATTTCCAGTGAAATTGTTGGTATATTTGCCTGCACCTTGGTGATCAAATCCATTCTTTCACATAACAGTTCTATGGCCTCTCACTTGTGTTTCTTGGTTCTAGTCCAATGGAGAGAAGGGGTAAAGAAAGCATGATAGTTTTCTGTGAGGATGTCTTACTTTGCTATGAAGTTGCTGTTTAGGACAGCGGTGTGGTTGTGCTATTGGCATCGTGGAGGGACCAGTTAGGACCGTGTATTTTGTTTTGTGTCTAGATGCCAGTAGATCCACTTGAATCACTTCAGAAAGCTCTGAGTTACCTGTTGCCTATCCTTGGCCACATGAAGAGATATGTCTTCAGAGGACACATAATGATCCATATTTGAGAGCACCTTGGGGATTTTAGAGAAAGAAAACATAGCCAAGTATCCTGAGTGGTGACCTCTTGTTTGGGTGTATTCTGGTTTGGTTATTGGGCTGCAGAGAGGATATAGGTTATGACACACCTTGATATAACTCATAATAGTTGCGTGACAATGCCAGGAGACAGTTATGATTCCGTCTAAGCCCTCTATCAATAGGCCGGGGGTAAGTGGGACGAAATGTCTATTATTTACACATATCCTTTCCCCACAACAGGGTCGTGCACTGGCAGCCTCTTCAAGTGAAGTTGTAGGTGGATGCTCCTGGCTTCTTGTGGCTCCTGCTATGGATGAACTTTGGGAGCATTCACAGAACTCAGATGGAAGTTTTCCTGAAGGCACCACCTTTGAATCATGTGAAAGAAGATGAAAGCACTGTGGTGGCCTTTCTCATCACCCATCTGATTCAGCAACTGAATTATCACAGGTACCATTTTGCTTTCCCATTTGTTCATCAAGGGCACCTTCTTTTGCTATATTGGAAGGCAGTTCAATGCCTAGGACCCCAATGAGGTGGAAGCCTCTTTCTGAGGCTTCTGCCATCCTTCCCATGTAAATGCAGTTATTTGATAACACTACCTTGCTGCTGTATGGCCCCAGATTTAGCGTAGGATGGCCTTATTGTCAGGTAGCTTTTTCCTAGAAGCTTGGTTATGGCCATGGTCAACCAGTGTCATCACACCCAAGTCTGGCCTTGAAGCTTTAGTGATCACCTTGGTGTGTGGAGTAAAGTAGAATGCAACAGGATTTCTGGGCAGGAGCAAATCAGAATGTCCTTGTTTTGGCCACAAACGGGCATATTCCAGTCCATGACACATAAGTAGTTTTTGGTTCTCAGTCCTCTCTTCTGTGCTAAAGATTGTCTTGTGTTTTCTGGAGCATCCACTTAGAACTAGGAAGCAGTTTCTGAATGGAGGAAAGTGTCTCAGTGAAGTGCCACTGAGGACCCCATGGTCTGTGCCCCACAAGGCCTTAGCCTAGCAAAAATCCATAACCCTGTTCTTGCCCTAACCTCCACCTTGAACCTCCTCACCCACATTCAAGCCACACCCACTCAAACATTCTTGTATCTCCAGTAGCTGATTTGCCCTAGAGAGCCAGCTCAGATGACTAAAGATGTTGAATAGTTTTTTAAAGAATTTCTCAGCCATTTGAGGTTTCTCTTTTGTGAATTCTTTGTTTAGATATGCACCTCATTTTTAACTAGGTTATTTGTTTTGTTGACATGTACTTTCTTGCATTTTTATTTATTTAGTACTTTTGGTCTCAACTGTAAGTAGAGTTGATGAATATCATTCCTCATTCTGTAGGCTGCAGTTTTTGCCAATTGACAATGTTTTTTTCCTTAAAGAGGCTTGCCAGTTTCATGAGGTCCTCTTATTAAACTTTGATCTTAATTTCTGACCTTGTGGTGTTCTGTTAAAAAAGTTACCTCCTGTGCCACTACTCTCAAGGCTATTTCTCACTTTGTTTTCCATCAGATTGATTATAATTGGTTTTATAGTGATATCTTAGATATATTTTGACTTGAGGTTTGTACTCTGTGATAGATATGGATCCATTTGCATGCTTCTACCTCAGACATCCAATTAGGCCAGCATCATTTGTTAAAAATGCTTTCTTTTGTCATTGTATGTTTTTGGCTTCGTTATCAAAGATCAGAAATCCCTAGGTTTCTGGATATATATCTAGAGCTTTTATTTAGTTCTATTGTTTATCATGTGTGTTTTTGTGACAATACCATTCAGTTTTTATTACTATGTCACTGTACTACATATTGGGTTCATAGGTCTTGATATCTCTAGAAGTTCATTTATTTTTCAAGATTATTTTTGCTATCCTAAGTTTTTTTTTTGCTTTTCAATATGAAGTTGTGTACTGTTCTTTTCATGTCTAGAAAGAATTGTATTTGGATTGATAGGGATTGCATCGACACTCTTGATTACCTTTAGTGAAATGGCCCTCTTTAGTATGTTAATACAACCCACCCAAGAGAACGGGATATCTTTCCATCTTTTGAGATCTTCAATCATCCTATTCAAGGATATAAAGCTTTTGTCATTCAAGTATTTCACTTACCTGGTCGCCGAAGATACCATATGTTATTTTTAGCTATTGTGAAGAATATTGTTTTTGTTATTTCTTTCTCTGTCCATTTGTCATTTATATGTAGGAGGGCTACAGAAGTTTTTGAGATTATCTTGTATCTAGCTACTTCACTGAAGTTGTTTACTACCTATAGGAGTTCCCTAATCCACTTTCTGAGGTCATTTATGTATAATATAATATTATCTGCCATTAAGAATATTTTGACTTTTTTCTTTTAAATTCAAATTCCCTTGATGTCCATCTGTTGTCTTATTGATCTAGCTAGAAGTTTAAGTACAATATTGAATATGTAAACATGGATGGAACAGACTGGTCTTCCTCCTGATTTTAGTGGAATTGCTTTGAATTTATTGCTATTTCATTTTATTAAATGGAATTTCTCTCCATTTAATTTGGTGCTTGCAGTAGGCTTGGTATTTATTGCTGTTATTAAGTATCGGTATGGCCTTTGTATCCCCAGTCTCTTCAATGGGTTTATTATGAAGGGTTGCTTGATTTTGTCAAAAGCTTTCTCACAATCTAGTGAGATGATCATGTACATTTTTTCTATCAATTTGTTTATGCAGTGTCACTGCATCATAAATCACAGTCCTAAAGCAATGTCTGATTTTCATATGGTTAACCATCTCTTCATCTCTGCTATCAAGCCTCCTCAATCATGATGGATAATCTTTTAATGTTTTCTTGGATGTGGTTTGTGAATATTTTATTGAGTACATTTGCATCTATGTTCATAAGAGCCATTGCTATATAATTCTCTTTCTTTCCTGAGTCTTTTTGAGACTTCTGAGGCATAACTGTGGCCTTATAGAATGAGTTCGTCAGAATTCATTTTGCATCTATTTTGAAGAATAATTTGAGGAATTTTGGTGTTAACTCTTTAAATGTCTAATAATTCTGAACTTAAATCATCTGGCTCTGGCCTTTTATTGATTATGAGTCCTTTACTGGCCTCTTGTATTTCCTTGAGAATTATAGGTGTGTTTAAGTTGTTTATCTGATCTTGATTCAATTTATGTAGGTGGTACCTACGGAGAAAATTTTCATTTCTTTTGGATTTTACAATTTTTAGGGGTACAGTTTTTTAAGGTATGACCTGTTGATTCTTTCAAATATGCTCTTAATTTACTAGTATTTGAAGTCTCCACTCTTTTCTGGTAAACACTTTGTAGTATGAGTTTTCCCTTTATTATAGCTTTTATCATGTAGTGTAATTTTGGATATGTTTTAGAGTCTTTTTCTTTGAATTCTGGAAATTCTTTAATTTCTTCCTTTATTTCTGTCTTGACCCACTTGTCATTAAGTAGAGAGTTTTTGAGTTTCCATGAATTTGTAGGCATTCTGTTGTTGCTGTCGTTGAAGTTGTGCATTAATCAATGGTGATCTGATAGGATGCAGGGGGTTATTTCAATTTTCCTGTATGTACTGAAGATTGCTTTGTGGCCAATAATGTGGTCAATTTTTAGAAGGTTCTGTGACATGTTGAGAATAAGATGTATTCTTTTGTCTGGGTGAAACATTCTGTAAGTATTTGTTAGGTCCATTCAGTTTATAACATTTGTTAGTGTCAGTATTTCTCAGTTATTTTTTGTATGGATGGCTTGTCAGTCATTGAGAATTGGAGTATTGAAATCTCCCACTATCAGAGTGTGAGGGTCTCCCACTATCAGTGTGTGAGTGTCAATGTGTTTATCTAAATTTTGCATTGTTTCTTTTACAATTGTTGAAGCCATTTTACAAATTTTAGGGATATTGGTGTGAAGAATTGCAATGTCATCTTTGTGAAGTATTGGTTTAATGGATACAAAGTGTCCTTCTCCATGTCTTCTAATTAATTGTGGATATTAGAAATGGCTACATCAGCTTGGTTCTTAGGTCCATTCACTGGGTAAATCTTTTCCCAATGCTTTACTCTGAGGTAATATTTATCTTTGTGGTTGATGCGTGTTTCCTGTATGCAGCCGAAGACTGTTTTCTGTTTTCAAATCCATTCTATTATTCTATCTCTTTTCATTGGGAATCATGAATCTTGACACCATTAATTATGAAGGATGTCAATGACCAATGATACTTAGCTCCTGTTATTTTGTAGTTATTGTTGATGAGTTTGTGTATGTGTGTGTGTGTGTGTGTGTGTGTGCGTTTGTGTTTATGTGTGTGTATGTGTGTCCCTTCTTTTTAATTTAATGGTGTTAGATTATTTCCTGTGATTTCCTGATTGTAGTTAATCTTGTTTTGGAGTTTCCATTCTACTCCATTCCATGGGTAGGGTTTATAGATAGGTATTGTTAGAATTTGATTTTATCATGAAATATTTTGATTTCTCAGTCTATACTTGACAGTTTTGCTAGAAATAATAGTCTGGGCTGGCATCTGTGTTCCCTTAGAATATGTAGTTTCTCTGTTTATGGTAAGACATTATGGTATCCAGTAAGATGTTAGGTGTGATTCTAATAGATTTGCATTTGTATGCCATTTGTTGTTTTCTCTTGTAGCTTTTATTAATTTTTGTTTGTTCTGTATGTTCAGTGGTTTCACTTGTATGTGGCAAGAAGACTTGCCTTTCTGGTCCAGTCTAATTAGTATTCTTTAAGCTTCTTGTACTTTTATAGGCATCTCTTTCTTTATATTTGTGAATTTTTGTTCAATGATTTTGTTGATTATTTTATATCTATAAACTTTCTGAGTTATCTAAGTCCTGTTATGAACTAGCCAAACAGTCTACTACCTGTTCTAAGAATGTACAAAATTGAGTTTGTTTCTTGAAACTTGTCTGGGAATTTATTTTTAAATATCCTGTCATCAAGCTTAGCAGCAAGAGCCTTTATTACTGAAAGAATACACTGGCTCTTTTCTGGGGGATGCTTCCCTTCAGATGTTGCCCACATTGTTGAGTGTCTACAGCTGCAATGACTCAGCTCTCACCAAGCCAACTTTCTAAATCTGAGGGGAACAACTGTTGGAAGTACAAGCCCTCATGATGTTGTACAGTTATCAGATAACAACTGAGATCAAACAGCTTCAAGGAAAGCAGCTTCCTTGGCTCCACAACTCTTAATTCTGATGGTTAGATGCAGAAAATAGAACTCTAATTTACCTTTCTATCACATCTTCCCACTAATGACTTCACAATGAAATAAATGGCAAAAATGCTGGTGATTAAAAGAATCTGATTTCACAGTAATTGAACACCATTTGTTGTCATGACCATATGCCACTGAGACATTGAAGGTGGCTACATGTGGTTTAAGCCTAGTAAAAGTTAGACTGATAAAAATAGAAAGGACCGTGGGTATATGTCCAACATAGAGACACCACATGAGATAGATATCTGAAGGACCTTATATGTTCAAATACACTGGAAGGAGAATATTTTTTTAATATCAAAAAATGCAAATTGGTTTTCATTGTTTGGATTTATTCATTTATTTATTTACTTTTGTAACAAGGTATAATAGATTCAATACTAGCCTTCACTTTAATATGTATATGTGACCACCTTTGAAATCCTGATCCTCTTACCTGTCCCTTCCAGTGCTATGGTTAAATGTATGTTCCATGATACATAGTCAGGTCAGTGCTGGGGATCAACCCCAGAGCTTTTTGAAAGCTAGGCCTGCACTGAGCTACTTGTTTAGCCCACATTTGTGAATCGTTTTTTTTTTTAATTTACATTTAGTTTATTTGTGTTTTTCTGAGTGAGCATGTGCCATAAGTTTGTTACTGAAGAGACCAGGAGTGAGCTCCAGAATCCCTGCATCTGGAGTTACAAGCAGTTGAGAACCAAGTATTGTTGGTGTTGGGAACTAAATTTGGGTATTCTGGAAAAGCAGAAATTTTTCTTAACCATTGGGCCACCTTTTCTGGTCCATCTTCTGACTCTTGATGCCCATAGTATACTGGATATTGAAATTGTAGGCTGGCTTTAATCTACAGCCAGATGAACATCAGGCAAAATGACATTTTCTGTGGCTGATTTTATTCATTTTTTGTTGGTATCTAGTTTACTCTAAGATGGAAATGAATTTTCCAACTAGCCAATTGTCCAAGGTCAGATACTTGGTGTGTAGCAGGGGGAGGAGTGAAGTCTTTAAAACTAACTAGATCCTTCGAAAGGACCAGGTATGACCTAGCTGTGAGATACAGGTCTATTATATAACTCATTTTGCAGTAGAAAATTCAAAATAGTAGATGAAGGATCATTGTGAAATACAGTGAAAAATACTTTGCTTTATTGAATCCTGTAGGACACACCTAGTAATTACAGTTATACTTCATTAATGACTACATGAGTAATGCAGAGTTGGTCATACTGCTACTGTGCACCTTTGCATTCTGTATAATAGAATATCTCTGTGACAAATTACTATTTTTGACAATATTATTGAGTGAGGAGGTTGTTTGCCATCCTTTCAGAGCAATCATAGAGAGTAGCAGTGGTAAACACTTGATATGAAAAATATAGATACTAAAGATACTGGTATAATCTTCTCTGATTGCTAAAATGCGTTCCATAGATTGTGTTTTCAGCTCAGTTCCAGATGCTGTTTATTCTGAAAATCATGAATATTGTCATTAGATAAAAAACATACTCAGGATACATAGATGTATCAGCAGATGAGAGCACTGATTAGTCTTCCATGGAACCTCAACCACCTGTGTGCATCTATGTACAAGCAAACATGTATACTATACTCATTTCCCCCCATGTGTACACACACACACATACATACACACACACACACAGACACACATACAGACACACACACAGGTCTGGATTGAGATTAATACAGTTTATAGGAAAAAATCTTGCTATTTTCTCTGTATATCTCAAACTTACTCATCTTCAAGCTGTGGACTGAAAATACTTTTTTGAAGATGAACTTTCTCTCTTTTTTGATGCATCCTGTCACTAAGAATTTCTATACTTCCTTTGTTCATTTTGGAAACACTTCAAATCCACTTATTTCAGTATGTTCACTTACATCCCAGGTATAAATTGGGTTTGGGAAGAAGGGCTGTTAGACATAGAAATAGGATTTCTGGCATATACCACTTGTCTCACCCTTTAATCTGAGAGTATTGTAAAATTAAAGTATTATGCATTATTACATTAAACATCTAAAATTTTTGCAAAACAAGTTTTTGCAAAACGATGATTTCTCCATTACATACAATGCCATTAACACATCTTATAAAATTAGGAATTATCCTTTACCTACTAACCAAGTTATGTTCAAATTCTGAGATAATCTTAAAAATGCCTTAGAAAAATGATTGGTTTGTTTGAAGAGACTCTAACAAGCTTTATACGTTAAACTTTTATTGGATATAGAATCTTAGTATGTAGCCCTAGCTTGTTTGGAATTCCCTATGTAGACCAGGTTGCCCTGAAACTCACATTGATCAATTCCACTGTGCCTAATGACTGCAGTGACATGGGCCACCATAACTCTAAACACTATTGTCATTAGGTCTCTTAAGTGTTAACTGCTCCCTTGCTTTCATACACTCCACACCTCTGAAAGTCATGAAGTCCAGGTCTCAACTCACTTTGTTTCTGAAAATAAACTTGATTCCTGATTCTTCTGCCTTCACCTCCGGATTACTGCAGGAACTTAGGCAAGTTCCATCTTGCCTAGATCCCTTTAATCTCTCTTCACATCATTTTTCTCACTTCCTTTCTTGCCGTGAAAAGAAATAAGGGAAGTTGCCCTGTGGCATAATTTACCTTCTGAATTAGTCTGAGTGCTTCAGCGCAATGGTTAACTTTGTTCTTATCCACTATGTTTCTTATAAAGTATCAGTTGTACAATGCCTTGCTTGATTCAATGATTTGGAGAAACACGATTTCTTAGGTAATTCTACTATGAATTATTCACATCAGTAGGCATACAATATCTTATTTCTTCTTTCATTGGCCAGATGGGTCCCCATGTGGAGAGTCCAATCCAATATTCTTTAAGATGTTGGTTCATCCTTTACAAACAATTACCACAAAGGTCAAGATTTCCAGGAGGACACCTGCAATCAGTTTAAGATTGCCTTCCAGGCAATGTTTTCCCTGTTAATGCCAGCCTTCTACTTAAGGTGATTTCTAATGAGACATGGAAGATGTAAATGAAGGACTACTTGTAATCCATGGTAGGGGCTATAGTTGAGAGGGCCTCTGAAGTGACTAGGGGTCATGTGTACTCTGTTATCCCTGAAGAGGAATCCAAGATTTAAACGATGAAGAATAAATGGTAGAGTGTGGCATGTATGCACTTAATGTACTACAGAACATATACTTCTTCTCCTTCCATTTATTTGGTCTCTGGTAGATTGTCCCATTCACTCTCAACTATTGACAAGTGCCCAGATTGGTGCTTGTATAACAGAGAAGATGAATCTGTTAAAGTGTGCTGTGTTGGCTTCTCATGTTTCTGAGCAGAAAAGATCTTTGATTGATAAACATATGGACAGCAGCTGATCTGTAAATTTAGTTCCATAGTCTGCTCCTGGTGAAACCTCTGAGCAGTTTGACTTGCAAATTATTCAGTTGTCAGCATCAAAGAGGCTCCCTGAATTCTGATTGGTACAGAGATAGGACAGGATATCTCCAAGGAAGCAAGACTTTGGCCTTTTTCTCTGAGCATCACAAAAGATCTCAATAGTGAGGAGATAGCTTCTGCAGATTCAGTTGTAAAAGAGGTGCTGTCATGAGGACTGTTGGATTTTGAAAGCATTCTCCAAATGAAAATGCCAATTTCCTAAGATATCAGAGATAAAAGTCTGTCCTGCTTTCCTGTGGCACCAAAGGTATAGGAGCATGGGAGTTTCTGAGGATGGATGCCATTTTATAAATTGTGTGTGTATTTGTGTGTTTCTGTGTTTGTGTTCTAGGAGAAGTATTCAAAACAGTATGTGCTATGCATTGTCTGAGTTTTAATCCTTGTGTGACTTCTGTCTTCTGAGCAGTAGCAGACAGCAAAAGGGGTAGATCTGGTAGTGGGTGGAGATGTAAGGAGCTGGGATATATGGTGGGAGGGAAAAAGATGTTCTGGATGTATTATATGAGGTAATAAAGCAAATTAAATACTTGAAAACATGCAGAATGAATGTGGTGCAAAAAAAGGTGTCAATAAAGATAGAAAGTCTTTCTTTTCTGCAAACTTTTATATTAAAACTAGATTCTGGTGATAAACCCAGTTTACTTGATCTGCATCAATATTAAGTTATATTTATTAAATCTATGCTAAAACAAAAAGAAGAAACATACAAATACCAACTTCACTGAATTGCACCTTGCTGATTTGGTTCAGTTCCACTAATAAAGGAGGATATCTCATGATATGAGGAACTTGTGTTAATTCGAGATGGGAACATCTGAGCAAGGTTAAAGCACAAGAATGTTGTTTAGTCTCCAGTCTAGTGGAGCAAGAAATTATCTACTAGCTCATCAAAATAATTAATGGCATAGTAATGTATCATCTTGGTTGTATGATATACTTGTGTTTGTAGATAAAAGTGTGATAGGAAAAATAAATAGTTCCCAACTTATAAAGAAAGATGTTCTGTGGATAATCTAAAGACATATATACTGATGTTTCATGAGTTGTTGGGTCTTAGTAGCACTATAACAGTAGTAGATTGTGATAACCTGTGAGATCATAATGGTTGCCTGGAAAACCCAGTGAGATTCTTGTGGTCCGTTCTCATCTGGACAACAAGAATGGAACAGGTAAGATGTAATGATTTCTTTGGATGTTACTTTTCAAGATCAGTGTCCTCTACAACTTTTCATTTCAGTATACACTGATGGTGATTCTTCCACTCAAGCCACAGCCCAAGCCCTGGAATCTGCCCTGGAACTAGCAGTAGAACCCAAGACAGGGATACCTGATGACATAGGTACAGTCCATGGAAAAGCTAATCAGTATGGAGTAGGAAGCTAAGATGTCCATAACAGGGTAAGTTTTATATCGGGTAAATTTCGTTAAAAAGGTTTGAAGCTATTCCTTAGATTAGTTCCTAGTTAATGAGGTAGTTATTCCTTCTTGTTTGGAAGCTGCTCCACGTCTTCCATCTGAATGTCTCTAAAAGCCTGAATTCATAGTGTTATTACCACATGAGAATACTGCATTGTGGCTCACACTTGAGCCTGGTGTCCCAGTGACCTCGGATGGTCCTTTGCCAATGTTAAAGTCAGGGTTCGCAGTTGCATATTGAAAAATCTTGATTATGCCTCCGTGCCCTGAGTCATTGGTTTTTTTCCTGAGTTTTCTGGACTCTATTTCAGCTAAGTGGGTTCCATTCTCTCTATTGATGTTTTCTGGGGTTATTAAAATTGAGCCATTCCAAGTAGCTAATGTCTCAGTTACTTCGATATAAGAATGCTGTACAACCTTTAATACTACCTCCCTCCCATTTATTCTCTCTGGGAGATTCATCTCTTGCCAGAATAGCCTAAAGTAATGACTGTGTACTTAGATGGGATTCATTTGGTGGGCAGCAAATTCAGGTTTTGTTCAGAGGAGAGACCAGTATGTGGCTGTAATTTCAATCCATCATGGGATTCTACATAAATTAGTATAGTGAGCCAGAATATTTTAGTGATGCACACTTTTTCTGGTTTTCACATCAGAGCATGAGATGAAGGTTGACTGCTTCCTCTATGATAGGACATGGGCACATTTTATCTAAGATTTCTAAGGAATTCAATACATAGCGACCTTCTTGTTAAGTTCAGTCTCCTGAGGCCAGGAAGTGTCTAAAATACCTTACCAAGTACACGAGAAAACACAATCTCTCAATTCTATTGTTATCCCTGTTAGAACTGATGTACAAGAGTAGCAGCCCAGTGATAGTGTTTTTATGCAGGTTGGACAGAAATAGAAATGTGGGGCCTTTGGAAGACCAGGGACCAAACAGTTCTGAGGTGGGGAAAAAGAATCCACCGGCATGGGTATCCTGATTTTCTGGAAGACAGGAGCCACACAGCTCTCACAGCTCTTTGAAAGGAATGCACTATAGGAAGTTATCCTGTCATTCAGGAAGTCAGGCATCATACAGCTCTGGCAGCTTTGAGGCAGGGAAGTCTTCCCTACCTGAATTGGAATGTTGCAATGTAACAACTCTTCTCAGCTCTGCTCTGAGGGGAGAACTTCCCTGGTGTTGCAGCTCCTAAGAGGTATCCTAACCTTACTTAAATGTTCAAGCTGAGTTGACGTGTTCTTCTCTGCTTATTCTCTTTTCTCTTGTCTTCTCTTCTCTTGTCTTCTCTTCTCTTCTCTTCTCTTCTCTTCTCTTCTCTTTTCATCTCTAATTTTCACTGCCTCCTTTCTTTTCTCCTCTCCATGGCTTCCTCCACTTGGGAGAAAGGCCACAGCCAAAGTTGTGCTCCCTAAGGAGTAGAGTACAGAGTGTTGCCTATTATATAATGTCCCTGGGGTAAGGAGCATCCCAGAGTGGCCTCTGATGGTAGATTTTTTTTCCCTTACTTGGCCAGCCAGGAGAGGGTGAAGGAACCTAGCTTAGAGCAATGTGTATTAGTTGGGACACTTCTTTGCTGATCTGCCAGGTTGGGCCCCCTCATTCAACTTGGAGTGAGGATCCTGATAGTCCTATGGTGAGCTGTCCTGTGGTGGTCTGAAGTCCCAGAACTCCCCAGCCTAGCATAGCTAGACTTCCACAATGGGGAAATTTAGTAGATCCACAGTGGTCATCTGGATAATTTGGGTCTCATGGTGATCACAAGGGGGTGTGGCTTGTGAACCTGAATGCCTTGCAGAGTATGAAGTGAGCTAAGATGCATCTCCAAATGGCAAAAATGCTGGAAGCCAGACAGGCACCTCCGGAGGGACCTCAGGGACAGGAGTGGTTGGAGAGTCATGAGAGCCCCATGATGCTCCAGCCTGAACAGCCATCCATGCCTGTGAGTATATCCATGGGCCAAGACCCGCCTTGCAGTCCAGGTAATAGGCAAGGGGGTTGAGGGTCTTCTGCATCCAGTTCCTCTCGTGGGAATTGCTTTGCTGCCTCCTTTCTTGCTGTGCTCGACATGGATCTGGCCCACACATAGGCCTGACAGGCAGTAGGGTGGCGGTGTCCATGTGAGTCTGCTGGGAAGAACGTGAAGGGGAGAGATGGCGCCCCTCTGTCCCCCCTGGCTCAGCCATGGACACTTCCACTTATCAGGAAGTGGTTCTCAGATGGTCCTTGATGGGGCACTCAGGCTCATTCTCCCCTGTGCAATGGATGCTGCTGCCCCTTGGGGGCTGGAACCCAAGCTCACATGGTGCCTTGCCCCAGCCTTGACCTGTGACAGGCTCCATACTTCCAACCTGGAAGCCTGTGAACAATTGGAGGCACTAGCCATCAAGAATTATGCCAACTGGCCCTTTTCCTCAAGAGGACCTCTTTCCTGAGTGGAGCCCCTCTCTTACCTTCTACATGAAACACTCTGGGCCTATTCAGGAACATGGATGCCCATGGTGTCCAATGCGAGCTGGGTCCCCAGGGCACCCAGGGGTCACTGGCCTTGTCTGAGACCCTTGTGCTTTGCTCTGCTGTGTCTTCTCAGGGTAGCATGGGTAGGGAAATCTTCTGAATTTAGGAACATACTTCCTTGCTGACTTCTAGATGGCCTATGACCAGGCTTTTTACCAGTGGTTGAAGTCCCGAGTTGGGATATACCCTAATAGAATCCATGATTTTGGACCCCAGGAGGAGAACTGAACATTGGTTTTTTGAAAGTTAGGGGAGGACAAAGCTCTACAGTAGCAGGGAGCAAAACTACTTGAACGTCATCACCCTTTCCATCCTAGGCACACCTCAGGTACTAGGATGGCAGAGAAAGCCTGGTCTAATAGGAATCAGTCACACTTCACATGAGGCTAGATACCTCCAGCTGTGTTTAGCCGACAGGAGTTGAATTGGCTCCTTCAAAAAATTTCCGAAATGATGTAATGGTCCTTAATTATCATAGGCATACATCAAGGGAGTGTATGATGTCAACATGTGACCACTGCGATATCTAAAGTTCTCACAGACTATTAGAACCCAAGAATTCATTCCCACAGTCAGCAATGAACTTTACTTCCAAGTGTTGACCAAACACAAGCTAAGAACACGGGAGTTAGCATTACGCACCTGTCCTAATGGAACTCACCATAGATTGCAGAAGTAATCATAGGCAGTGTAGGAAAAACACTTTCATCCAAGTATAGGGCTTGGGGAGATGGAAGGAAAGAACAAAATAGACTATCTTTATGAGACCATTTGGAGAGTAAGAAATCATAGAAGAATAATACTTACACAGTTGATTGTTAGTTTCCAGTCATGGAGAATTAACCAGTGGCCCTATGAATGCAAGCCTGTCCTGGATCCAAACCCCCAGTTCCCGAGTTTCAAGGTAGAATAGCCAGAGTTGTTGATTATTGTGAGAAGGAAAACCTGCAGGAAAAAGAAAAAAGAAAGATTTTTTTTTTCCTTTGGATAAACTGCACATTAGGGTTTCAGAGATCAAATCAAAAATCAGGTATCATAGAAGGTGAAAAATACTTCAAAAATTTTAAAAACATGCAATTGTCATGTATACTCAGTGGGTTGACATTTTTTGAATTTCTGTTGCATCAATTTAATTTAATGGATGTTGCATTCTGTGACAGAATAGACTGTAAGTAGAAGGCTTAATTTTATTTGAACACGGGATCTCATGTAGACCAGATTGGCCTTGACATTCTATTAACGTGTTTGAGGACACCTTGCTGCATTGTTGATTGGCATAGATCATAGATATTCTTGAGCATTCCCTTTGGAGATTTAAGCAGATTTTCACCATCCATGTGCCCATAATTTAGAGTTGTATCTTAGGGAAGTACAACAGTGCAGTCCCTGAATTCTGTTACCCATAGGTCTTGAGCCTACCAACCATACTTTCTTCTTTTGCCATCCAAACATGGAATACCCACACCCACTTGTATACCCATACAAACTTGCTGGTATCTCCTGTAATGGACTGCACCTAGACAGCTATCCCAATTCACTAAGCATGTTGAACATTTCTTTAAGTTTCTTTTCCTTAAGTACTTTGTTAAAGAGTACATAGAATGTGCAGATTTCTTCCCAAAAAATGCCCATTTTTACTATACCAATCGTACCAAACAAGGAGCATGGTCTATCTTTACATCCTGTGAGCTCTCCTTCAATTTCAATCTTCAAGGAAAAACGTATTTGTCATTCAAGTCTTCCAATTACTTGATTAGAGACACCCCGATATACCTGTTCGTGTTTGTACTTTGCAAAGGTGTTGTTTCCCTGAATTCTTACTATGTCCATCTGTCATTTGTGTATACTGGAGGTAAAGACTTTTAAAGTTAATCTTGTAGTCAACCACCTCATTGAAGATGTTTATCCGCTATAGTTGTTCCTTTTTATAGTACTATTGAATATGTATGGAGAAAGGGAACAATTGTTTCTTCCTCTGAATATCACCAACTATCACAATAGTGAGGAATGGACTCTAAAGTCTCAGTAGTTAGGTGTGTTAGATATGAAATGTCCTTCCCACATTGTAAGTACAATATCCAAGGATTCCAATTATAAATATCTGTCCTTCTTAAATATTTCAAGATTCAGGGGTTCATTTGTTCTTGTAAGCTTGGATGTCATTTTATATATCATATATGAGTGTGGGTTTGTATACATGTGACTGTGTAAATGTATCTATGTCTTTGCTGGAAATATAATTTAAACACTTAGTTTTTCTACAGATTTGCACCATGTTCATGTGGTTCACATCCTACAAATAAGACAGAATGAGTTGTTATTGTTTTCATTTGAGTTGATAGGGGGTGAGTAAGGCAGAAGCACAAGAGTGGTGTTGGTCTCCAGTATTGCTGAGTGAGAACAGGAGAATCCGAATTATAGATAAGTGCCTAAATATCTATTCATATGGCAACTCAATTCTTTCACTTAAATGTGTGCATTATTATATGCATAGTAGGTAAATGTGTGGCAGTAAATGTCAAAGAAGCTACCTCTCATAGACAGTCTTGTGCACTATGGAAAATGTTAGTAAGTATAAATTGATGGGTCATAAGTTTGTGGGGTCCCTGTGGCATGCAGACCTGTATTTGATGGTGATAGAGTATGAGATCATAATTGCCTAGCAACACAATGACATGCTCTGGGTCAAATCCCATGGTCACAACAGGCTTGGAGCTTTTGAAATGTAGTATTTCTTTTGCTCCTTTTACATTCCTAGGATAAATATTATAGGTGAAAAGCAACAGGATATTACTGGTAAAATATTGTCATGAATCAGAATTGTATTGGTGAAGCACACACTGCTTTCTTTTCAATTTCTTTTCATTCCTTGAGATTAGGGCAGTCTGCTTTCTCCAAAACATGGCACTGGTCCATTATAACCTTGGGTATTTATGGTCCTTTCACTCCGTTAAGCAGTGTCGTCTCCTGAGGCATGCAAAATTCTAGATTTCTTGTCCTAGCTGGGATGAAATCACAATTTCTAGTGTCCTTTGTGGTTTTGTTTAGCAGGGAAGCAAAACAGGAATCACCCAGGAGTGCATACAGGGCATTGAAAAGGGTGGGCATGCCTCGGGTCCTTTCTTGTCTTCCTAAAAGAAAACTGGGGAATCCAAATTTCACACAGACCCAATCACTGTTCCAAGCTGCTTTCTCTGGTCTCTACACTCTCTGAAAGCACATTTCTTGGAATATACACCACAAAATACATAATCCAATATTTGCAATCATCAGTCCTACTTTACATTCATACATTCTTATTTCATTCTTCTTTTCTATATCCATACCTTCTTAACAATTTCCCATTATCATTAATTTTTCACTCACTCTTATGTTTATTTCTTCCTCATCTTTAATTTGCTTGTATTCCTTCTTTATTTTCTTTTTTCTTTCTTTTTTCCTTTTTTGGATTTTTAAATGTTTTCCATTAGGAGAGTTGTAATTTCATACTTCATTCACCTACCTGTCAGACATTGTTTTTGAAAGAGAAACTCATGTATATTACTACCACAAGGTGTTAGGAGCAGTGTACCTTGATTTGCAGACTAGACATCATGTACAGCTAAAAGATGTGCATTATAAAAAAGTAAAGTGATGTGTTATTATTCATGGTGAAAATTACAGAACAGGGACCTCCATGCAGGGACAGAAATAAGCTTGAAAAACAATGAAATAGGAAAAGACTCTTTTTGTGGCATACCAAGGAAATAGGATGCCTGAAATAGTTGATTCAATTTTAATCTGATGCTACTTAACTCCATCTTAGTCATGTTCCTCAGGAAGAATGCCAGGATTCAGATCAAGAAATCCCTTTAAACATCACGTTTTAGGTCATGTGTTCCTCCTTGGCAAGTTGTTTCATAATTACAGGTAGAAGAATGTGTACCAAAGTACCTAATTTTAATGTAAAATTGAAACAGGGTATCAGGAAGCTCTCAAATTACTGGGGAGCATTTATAAATTGTTCTACATGTAGATTCGAACGCAAGCCTCAGAAGGTGAGGGAGAGGGAAAATGCTATGTACGTTGTAAATGTAGATCAGCACCTCTCCTACTCATCCCCTTAAAGTTTAAACAAGAAACAAATATTGTTATATATTAGAAGCCTCATACACTTACAACTCTGATGTGGAGCCTATTATACCCCAGATTATACAGTGCAATGATCACAGGCATGTGCTCTTATTAGTGTAATTTTCTATTCTTATTACTGTTCATATAAAATCATTAGTTAATTGTAATCAATGGTAGTGAATAGAAGTAAAATTTCCATGAAATGGTTAGTACCATGAATACTGTGTATTTCCCCTATAGACAAAGCCATGCCACAAAATATACAGTAGACATGGGAAATGGAATCGTGTATGTAGTTGATGTAGGAGAGTACATCTGTTACCTTTCCTCTTAGTTTAGAACAAGGAGTGATGATTGGTCTATGGCACATTCTCATGCAGTCACATCCATCCTCAGGAGCCCAGAATAAATCTGGTTATCATGCAGGGATCACAGAATTAAGTATATTCTTTAATTAATAAAATTGTCTTTCTTGTGTCTGAGATTATTGGCTGATATTGGCAACTGTGTGAACAGCATCTGTTCGGTGAAATCAATTACTTACCCTTCTCCTTGTGAAAACTTGAAACACATCAAAATATATATAACAACACAGTGGCATGGGCAACCCCAGGCCAGGGGGTCAGTGGTTAGGCGGGAGTGTCCAAGGGTGGTGCCGCATGGGCAGGGGCAAGCCTGGAAGATAAAATTCCCATTTCCTTTGAGCAGACATTAAAATATCTTTTCCTTTCCTCTGGAGGGAAACTCCTGTATTATTCACTCCCCACGCCCTGCTGTCTCTCTTTCTAGCACAGCCGCATACAAGGAGCATTTAGTGAATGGCTTGATTGAATAGAGGATTGGATGAACGTAGTGAGGGATAAATGTAGTCTAGTGGACTGTTGATGAAATCCATGCCAGTTTTCACAGCCCATAAAATACATAGGTAGCTCAGGTGTCAGCTAATATGTAAGTAAAAGACTAATTTACTTTAAAATGTGAGGGTCTGTTGAACAAAATCCATGTGGTTTTCTGACAGTGTGAATATTGTTTTCTCATCTATGTCATAAATGTTAATTTTATTTCCACTGTTTTTTTATGTAAAGTAATAAAATTGGTTGCAAAAAACTAGTTCAATTGAGTAAAATAGATTTCATCCATGAATTCCTCACTTCTGGTGCAGGAATGCCTTACTTTTTCCAGTTAGTCTGGCTTCTCTCGATTCCTTGCAGATTTCACTTCTGGTTACTTTTTTTAGAGAAGTTAATAATTTGAAGATATAAAAAAAGTTTCTTAAAATCAACAGTGATGCTAAAGCTAATTTATATATTTTTGGGTGTTGTTTCAGTTTAACAAGGGTACAGAATGTTATTTAAACAAGACTATAAAATGTAAACTCAGTTAACCATTTTAACAAATTTACTGTTTATTTTTACAAACCATATGGTTTTTATTACCAAGGGATATATATATATATATATATATATATATATATGTATGATATTTACTAATTGCATCTTCGATCACTAATTTCTGCCTTGTGTAGGATTTTTATTTTTTATTATTTTAGGAAGAATTACTTTAGGTACTTCTTGAAGGGGGAAAAACAGAGATAGTCTTTATGAATTCATCCAATGATGTTAACTTTGTATTTGCAAATAGTATTTAGTATGATCTATAAACATGTGTATTGAGGAAATTCTGATTTAAATTTCCATAAAAAAGGTAAGTTTTCCTTTTGCTTGATTAGTAAGAAACACTTAAATCCAGCGTGTGCCTAAATCCATTGGCAAGAAGAGTTGAGGTTTAGGTGGCTTTTCTTAATTCCCATTAGACTCACGGCTCAGAACTGAGTACCTGGAACCCTCACAGGTACACACAGCTGCTTTGAGTTTTGGCCTATGTTCATTAGGTAGAATGAAGGGTGTTTCTTGGTTTAGATAGTTCTGGGTAATCGCCTGGGGAGAGGAAAGAGTTTGTGACAGATGTGGTGATAGCGCATAATGGTTGTCTGTCAATGCCTAGGAGAATGATAGGATGGGAATGCAAGCCCACTGCTTGGTAGGCAAAGTGTCAGGAGACAAACAATGTTTCTCGTTTAGAACTGTCCTCCCCACAACAGGATCCTAGGGAGCCTGTCTCTTTAGGTGAAATTGGGTGCTTAGTCATTTATAGCCCATTTTGTGGTTGAAGCATGGCAGAATTCACCTGAACCCAGACAGAATGGCAGGTAAAGGATCCCCTCTGGATCCATGGGCATGTAAATTTGAGGTTTTTGGCTCTTTCTCAATTTCCATCAGACTTAGAGCTCAAACCTAATTAATTGGAGACCTCACAGGTACACCTAGTAGCCTTGAATTTTGCCCTTTCTCTACTGAAAGGTTTTTACCAGGAGGGAAAGCAGTTCTGAGTCTAGATCCCCATTGAGATGGGAGGTTGTCTTTTGTGTGGTATCTGCTCAACTTCTCGTGTGACCAGATATCTATGAAACTACCACCTAGCTTCCTTAAAGACCAGCTTTAGCATGAGGCTTTCTTGGCAGCCCTCTTTGATCTCAAAGCTTGGATATCAGCAGGTTCACTGAGTGTTAGCACACCCAATTCTTGCCTGACAGCCTTAGTGGTTATCCAGGTGATCAGAGTCAAGTAAAATTCATCAGGATCTCTGCGGAGGTCCATCTCAAAATGTGCTGATGCATCATAAAAGGGCAATGTCCAGTCCTTGGTCCCCAGATCCTTTTTCTGTTTGTTTCTGAGAATGCTACTCTGTGTTACAGATTGCCATGGGTTTTCTGTAGAATTCCTTAGGACCTATACAACAACTTCTGTGTCCTCAGATTCCCTGAATTGAATGGAGTATCTCCGGGTAGAGAAATTGAGAAGCCAGATTATTGTGTGATCCACAGGTCCTGAACTTATCACCCATTAACACCTGTACCTGCACCCCTGCCCTGAATCCTCTTACCTACTGGCATGCCTATACGACCTTTCTGGAATCCTCTGTAGTGGACTGCAATTAGAGAGTCATCTCTCTCCATGCCTGGCCTGTAAGGTAAGCTGCCAACTTGGATTCTATAGTCATTTTTAAGTTTTCTGTTTTTTGCTTTTGTTTTTGTTGTGTTGTTTTCTTATGTTTTGCTCAGGAAATTCCATAAAGAGTTGTCCCAGGGCACAAGGTAGTTGACTTTCTTGGTGCACTACTGTCATCAGGTGAAATTGTTTTGCAGGTCTGCCAGCTGGTCTCTGTTTTTCAGTGGACATGCCCAGGATGTTCCTTGCTAGACAGTACTATCTCCGATCTCCTGCTAACCTGTTGGCCCAGGACAGCTGTAGGGAAAAGCAGACACCAGGTGGGACCGCTACACAGTAGGTGGAGCACAACATGGTTTCTCTTGCTCCAAGCAGGAAGCATAGCCTCCCATGTCTAAAGGCTGCCACCTCAGTATTATGAGAATTTCTTTGCAAGGGACTTTGTGTCTGTGAATGAATCTGGGTTGAAAAAGGGGAACATAATGTACTTGCTATTGTTCACTAGGCCACCCACAATCGCACTAGGTTTTGGATGATGCTTATCAGTAGCCCACAAACCTTACATACAAGAACTACGCAAGCTGAACATCATCACTTCAAGTCTGTGCCCAGTTTGCCTGAGCAACACAGCGTTGATGGTCGTATGTGTTTTATCCATTTCACTCCCTCCCTACCATCCTCTATCCCTCCTTACTAATCATTGTCTGTCTCTTATTCTCTCTGAGTTTTTCTTGTTTGTCTTCATTTCATTAATTTTTTGTCAGAAATTAGGATCTGTTTTAGCTTGGCTGCAGGTGGAGTTCAGGGATCCTGCCTTGAGAGACAATAATTCTGCTCCAGAGCTATATCCCTATCACCTTTAAGGGAGTTTTAGTGACATGGACATATATAACCTCCTTAAACATAAAAGGAGAAATTAGATGATGACATTCTGTATCCTTGATTCAGTTCCATTGATACTCATGTTTGTTTTTAAGTAAATACCATGCTCCCTAAATTGCTATGGTTCTGTAGTACATCTTAACATCCGGGAAGTTGATACCTCCAGAAGCTCTATTATTTTTCAGGATTACTTTTGTTATTCTAATTTTTTGCTGTTTCATTTTCCATATGGAAGTGACTATTGCCTATATTAGGATTGTAAAGAATTGTATTGGGATTTTGATAGGGATTGCACTGAATCTGTCAAATGCTTTTGGTAAAATGTATATTTTAATATGGAAAGCTCACCAACTCTGGAGCATGGATTATCTTTCTGTCTTCTAATATCTTCTTCAATTTCCCTTTTCAAGGAATTAAAATTTTCTGACATTCAAGTCTGAAACCTGGTTGGTTAGAGTCATCCAAGATACCATATGTTATTTGTAGGTATTGTGAGAAGAGTTGTTTCCCTGATTTCTTTCCTGGTCCAATATTCATTTGTGTGTTGAAGGCTAACAGATTTTTTTTTATTTAATCTTACAGGTTGTCACTTCATTGAAGTAGTTTACAAGTTATCTGGTTGAGTTTGGGGGTTACTTATATATACTATCATATTATATATATGTACGTGTATACATGTTTATGTGTGTGTGTGTGTGTGTGTGTGTGTGTGTGTATATATATAATTTCTTACTTTTCAGTACATATTCCCTTACTGCCCTTCTTTTGTCTTACCTCATAAAGCTTGAACTTCATATACTCTATTGAGTAGGTATGGAGAGGGGTGACAACCTTGCCTTGTTAATGATTTTAGAAGAATTGCTTTGTGTTTGTCTCCCTTCAATTTGATATTCTCTGTAGGCTTGCTGTAAATTGCCTTTAGTATATTAAGTGTGGCTTTTACATCCCATATATCTCAAAGTATTTTATCATAACGAAGTGTTGGATTTAGTTAAAATATTTCTCACCATGTACTGAGATGATCAGTTTTTTTATGTCATAGAATTCATTGAATGATTTTCATATAATTGACTACACAAGAGAACAGATGCCAGTTTCTCTTTTATATTTAATAACATATAAATAAGAGATAATGCTACTGACTAGGATCTTAGGGAAGTCCTGTTAACTAGGGTACTTTAATATCTGATAAATTTGCAACCTTTTTGTTTTGTGGAGGTAACCTTCTGTAAATCACTAGTTGATACCTTCCTTCCAGGAGATAGTAGAAGACTTCTGATTCAGATATTATCACAACAGTGCTCTGTATGGAGACACTTGCCTAAAATCCTACCACTTATGGAGCAGAAGCTGGAGGGCCAGGAATTCAAGGACTGAGATATATGAGAGCTTTTCATGAAAACAAACAAATCTTTGTAAAAATGCCATAAACAAGGAGAGAAACAGATATAGGAATGATTAACAGGTTTGAATAAGATAAGATATTTCTAGATACATCTGAGGTGGGAGTAAATTAACTAAGGTGTGGGAACATATATATGGTTATGACCCAGTGGCCAAATATTTCTGAGCTTGATCCTTTGATACAGGTACAGTTACTTACAGGTCTGAGGCAGAAAGCTCATTTCCATGTAGAAGATCATGATCAGCCTGGATTTCATAGAGACCTTATCACAGAAATTATAAATTATTACTGTTGCTAGCTTTATAGCGTAATGTAGGGAAAACTCTCTCAGCTTCAGTTTTCTATTTGTTCTTTTAAAAAAAATTAAATATTGTATTATTTAGTTTATTATTTATTTATTCTTCTCTATATTCCTCCATTTATATGTTCTTTTATTTATGTATGTATTTACTCATTTATTTCAGACACCGTGTCTCCTTGTACCCTTGATAGTGTTGGAAGTCAATATGTAGGCAAGGGTGGCCTCAAACTGTCAAGAGATCCAACTGCTTCTGCATACTGAGGACTGAAATTTAAGGAACACCCCACAAACCCAGCAAGTGTCAGTTTTCTTACCACAAGATGGTATTACACACCAGCTTTATAGAATTTCAGAGAATACTCCAAAAATCATAACCATTATTTCATGGAGGAATGAAGCATACAGCTATTTGAAAATAACAGAGTAATGTATCTCATGAAATGCCTTTGAGGAATCTGTTGGCATATTTTAAAAGTTTTAATTGATTGCTCTTTACTTTTTTCTTTTAAAAAATGTGGAAAACTTCATGATTTTGCATGTCAGTCTTGCACAAGGGACATGCTCATCGTCTCTGTATCACTCCAGTTGTAGTATTTGTGCTGCTAAATCACACATTCTGTATTTACTGTATCTAAAATTCCCTTCGGGACGGGTCAAATTGAGCAGCTGTCTATTGACTATGCTATGTAATGACCTATGTTTGTTTTTCTTAATGATGGAGGTCCACCAATAGCCTAAGATTGACTTTGTCCCTGCCCCACAGAGTAACATAGCAGCTGGTAATGCTACTGTGCAGCTACAGAAATCTATTTAGTTCAATCCCACTCCCTGCCACCCCATGCTTACCAACAGTGTTAGCTGATGGCATCACATGTACAACAATGATTCAAGTGCTGTCAGAGCATATAGTGCAAAGTACTGTTACCTCAAAATATCTGCTGATGTTAGGAAGGATGCATCCCATTGCCTCATTAACACTCATTAAGACCACACAGTTTGACCTCCTTAGAGTCCAGTCCTGGTGACAGAAACAATTATCTGGTCCTTTTGCCTCCAGGTCACTGGTTCTTATGGCTGAGCCCTTTTCTTGCCTGGCTATCTGGAATTAGTACTATGAGGGAACTCAGATGCCCCTGTGAGCAGGCTCCCTATATTCAGGAAGCTTGTGGTATTTTAAGTCCAGAAGGTGGGCCTGAGGAAGTAATAACTGTCTTGAGGTCTGGGAGCAAACTGTAGTCTCTGGCGTGGGGAAGTGGTTGTTGCAGATACCTAAGGTGAAACTATGTCTGGGGTTTGGGTATTTCTGGTTCTTATGTTTCCCAAAAACTGGGCCTGAGATTGTGGCATTCGTTCAGTCTCAGGTGTCAACATTGATTGTACAGTTCAGGGCTTCCACAGGATGTCAGGGCTGGTGATGTTTGCCAGGTTCAGGTTTCCTTTTCTTCAGCCTTTTTTTAATTCCTCGTGAACTCACTAAGAGAAGCAGCTTTTGCAGCTTCTCAGTGTTTCTAACCGATGCCAATGTACTCGGCCTCTTGAGGGTAGGCCATCACATCTGAGGCAAATAGAAGCCTTGGGACATGAAACTTTCCTATGTGTCTTCATGTGCTGGACACTGAATGAGTATGTGGGGCTCCTGGGCTTTTCCTGTGACATGGTGTTATACTGGTTCAATAGAGATTTTAGGAATCACTGTTTCTCCTGTTTTTGTGGCGGTAATATACAAAGGATAATACTGTGATTCCCAGGGAACTGAACCTGAGTTTGAAAGCACTATGAAACAGTTTCTGGAAACTGACAATCCTGGAGATTCACAAGATGACCCAGACTTCTCTTCTCTGGAGCATTCCCAGATACACTGATGTGGACAGAAGAAACTTAGTTCTGGCAAGGTCAGTAATGAACTGGTCTCCAGCAGTTGGGTGGGATGAGTCTTCAGATCCTGGGAACCCAGGTATTGCCACACTAAGGGCCTGTGGTTCTGAGTCCTAAGACTTGATCTCTGCAAAACATGGAATAGTGTGTGTTGTCTTTGTGAATCATTACTAAATAAGCTTTCCCATTGACTTTGTCCCATTGTTTGATGATTTTCCTGACAGTGTACCATTTTCTGTTTTAGGAAACTGTATAAAAGGTGTTTTATTTATTTCTTATTCTTAAGAATAAGAATAATTTTTTTTTCTTTATATCTTATTCTTTATTTCTTAAACCTGTTTGCATTAGCATTCAGCTTCTGTTAGCACTCCTGATCCCATTTTTTTCTGTGTTCTCTAACTTCTCAACCCTTGGTCTTCTCTCTCAAGAAACTGACACTGAAACACAAACTTCTGGTCTAAGAACAGGGATGGCAAGCATGGAGGTAAGGGTATATGCTTAATTTATAGATAAATAAGATGATCCAAGCTAGAGGTAAGGATAACGCAAGAGACAGAAGATGTGGAGCTAAGTAAAATAGGGTAACAGGATCCTTAGTGCTCTTTATTTTTCAACATTTGAATTCATTGGCTTCTCTATTCTGCTATCTGTAGTGTATTGCTAAAGCACTTAGAAAAATTCTATTTATTGTAAGGAGTTTTGGTTGTGATACCAGCTAAGGAACCATTATTTTGTTTTCTTATTTGGGACATGACTTTATTTTTTTCCTCTTCACCATTCAGGTTGCTTCTTCTGGTTTTTTGTGCTCACATCTTTTGTTCATCAAAATAGTAGTTTTTAGTATGTGAAAAATCATTGTCTCAGTATTCTTGTGTCTTGGTCTTTAAACTCTGACATATATTTTGAGTGGTTATGTTTGTAATTCAATACAAATTTGCAGAATTTTTGTGCCTGAAAATATAAGAAGTCATCCTCCTTCTCATTCTGGAAGAACTCATAATATTCCCAAGAGAGCAAGGCTTAAGAAATTGAGAAGGGCTTCTTCTGGAAAGACGTCAGAAGATCATTCAAATAATTAAATTAACTAGTGTAATTCTGAATTATATGTTTCTTCAGAAGGTGGAGGCATTCATAATAATTCGTAGGATCTTTATTTTTGCGACAGACTTTCTCTGTATTGTAACTCTCATGTCTCAACACTCACTGTGTAGATCAGGCTGCCCCCAAAATCACATAGATCTGCCTGCCTCTTCTTCATAGTTCTTGATTCAAAGGTTTGTATCACTGCCACAGGACTATATGTGGAATTTTATAAGTTCTCCCTTATTTGTACTGGGGAATTGGTCTGAATTGGTTTCTCTCGTGGGCCTCAATTCCTGGGATAAAACCAACTTCTTCTTCGGTGTTCCAGATTACTGGGACTACAAGCTCCTTTCAATCTCCCCAGTCTTATGATTTCCTTTCTCTGTCTAATGAATGGAGAAAAGGAAGCGCCAGTTGTTTTTTTAAGCCTCATAGATGTTCATGTGTGTGGTCAGTGACATTTTGGTTTAGCCCAGTGTAAATTTCTGATATAAATGTGGTAATTGAGATTGTCATCAGTTATTGCATGTGTTCTAAGTCCTCCCTCCTCATTAGAATCCTAGTAAAATTAAAAAAATCAATTTCATGTGGCAAGAATTTTAGACTTCTCCCACCCCCTCATGTTTTTCAATAGCCATTTGTCCCTGAATTCTTCTCTTCTGCCTCTTGAGTTCAGGGGAAGCAGGCTGTGTCAATTCATGCTTCTTAAGATTCTTTTCTCTGTTTCTGTCTTTACACACCTTCTCTGGATGTGGATTGTGTGGGTCTTTTCCACTTGAAGCCATGATGTATGGAGAAGGAACTTAATTACATGCCTAAAACTGGATATATGGTTGCCAACAGCTATAGTGTCTTAGAACCATGGTCTTGGGGTCTTTGCAGATTTAGATCCTGAGATCCTTGATCTTACCACCCTATGGGTTTTTTTAGTCCAAATGTCATTGTGTGCTTAGTATGTACCACACTTGATATATCCTATTTTTCCTTTGGGAGACATTACTTGATCAATTCCCTATTGCATTTCTCTCTATATACAATAGTATTTGCTGACAATTTCCTTTTTGTCTATTCAAGAAAATTGTATGTAAGATGCTATATTTCTTTATTTAGCTTTGCCTAGTTTTTAATTTATTATAGTAAGTAGGTTTGTGTGATTATTTGACTATTTCATATATACATAATACATATATATATATATATACATATATATATATATATATAAAATACATATTGTATATTGTGGTCAATTGAGTATCATCCATTTCATTCCTTCCCTATGATACACATTCTCTCCTGTCTCTCATAGTCTTACTCCGGTGTCCCTTACTTTTTTCTCATCCTTCCTTTCATGTTTTAGTTTCCCTTTTCTGTCAGAAATTGGGTCATCATAAACTTGGAATCTGGTGGATTTAAGAGACACAGGCTTTTCAAAAGAGGTTTCTGCTCCAGAGCCACATCCCTGGAACCCTAAAAGGGATCTGGAGTGACTGCCATAGACATATGCATCCAGATTTTGTGTACAAGGAAAGCAAATAGCCAAAGACAGTCTTGTCTCTCATGGTGACTCTCAAGAGAATTGCCCCAAAATGATCAGTCATATACTGAACCATTGAGGCAGATTTTGACTGTCCTATGCCTCCTCTAACAAGCTCCATCAACGTTGAAATCACAACACATGTGCAGCAAGGGTAAGAATGGATTCTCCTGACTAGGTTACCTTGCTTCTTATCCAGGGAGAATACCTAGAGTCAAGGGTTGAAAAAACACTTTTTCTTGCTCTGCCCTGTCCATTGATATCAGTTGGAAGAATAATTACTTACCGGAGGCTCTAAAATTTGCACTCATTTGAATCTGGGGTCCAAGATGATTGTCTCTGTGTATTTGTTTGTGTGTGTGTGTGTGTGTGTGTGTGTGTGTGTGTGTGTGTGTGTGTTTGTGTCTAGTACATGTGTGTGAGTTTGTGCAGTTATTCCTTTTGAGTCTTCTCGATAAGATTCTACTCCTCAGAGACTCCAGAAATATGGCAGCATCCACCTGAACGTAGATCCGACAGTTCATGTAGGCTCTAGCCTGCAGCCATTGGAAAGATTTGAGTTTGAGGTGGTCTTTCTATATTCCCATGAGACTCATGGCCCAAACCTCAGAAGCTGGAGCCATAACAGGTACACAGCTGCCTTGAGCATTGCCCCATATCCAATAGGAAGGCTGAAAGACTCTTGGTTTGATTGTGTCTGGGTAGTGTATTGGCCTGGGGTAGAAGAAAGGGGTTTTGACAGGCCTGATCATAGCTCAGAATGATTGCCTGTCAATGCCTAGGAGACTGAGAGCACACTGCCTGATAAGCAAGGGGGCAGGAGGCATGTAATGTTTCTCCTTTGGATCTATCCTCCCCTCAACAGAGACCTGGGCAACCTGACTCTGCAGGTGAAATTGGGTCCCTGGATACTTATAGGACCTATTGTGGATGAAGTGTGGCAGAATTCACCTGAACCAAGATGGAATGGCAACTGAAGGAACCACCCTGGATACATGAACAAGTTTGAGGTATGAATTTCTCTTCTTCCATCAGATTTTTGGCTCAGACCTGAAAAACTGGAGCCCTCACGGGTACACAAAGTGGCCTTGAGCTTTGCCCTTTTTCCATTGCAAGGCTTCTTCTCCTAGGAATGGTAGCAGGTCTGTGTCTAGAGCCCCATTGAAATGAGTGGTGATCTTTGGTGAGGTAGCTACCCAACTTCTCATGTGACCATAGTTCTGTGACACCACCACACAGATTCACTGCATCCCAGGTTTTGCCTGAGGCATTCTTGGCAGGCCTCCTTGTCCTGGAAGTTTGGATTTCAGCTGGTTTACCAAGTATCAGTACACCCAGTTCTTGTCAGACAGCTCTAGTGATCTCTGAGATGGGCAGAGTCAAGGAGAATTCAGCAGGGTCTCTGCGGAGGCCAAAGTCAAAATGTCCTAGATGAGCCACAAGAGGGCAGTGTCCAGTCCTGAATCTTCAGGTTTTTTTTTTCTGTGGAAATCTAAGGCATGGGTTTTCTGGAGCATTCCTTAGTACCTATACATCAACTTCTCGGCCTCCCAGGTGCCCTGAATTGAATTGAATTTCCCAGGTATTGCAATTCAGGAGCCCCTATTTCTGTGACCCACAGGTCAGAAATCTACTACCCATTACTACCCACACCTTCACCCCTGCCAAGAATCTCCTTATCTACCTTCATGCCCACAACTTTCCTAGGCTGTAAGTAATGCTCCCAATTTGGAGTCTGTATTTTTATTGTACTCAGTAAAGGTCATACAGAGTTGTTTTAGGGCATAAGGTACTTAATGTTCTTGGTGCTCTAGTGTAAACAAGTGAATTATTTTGCAGATACTACCAGCACATCCCTGTCTTTCAGTGCTGGATCTTGCTACACAGGGGTGACTCAGTTCTACTGTAGTCCTGTTGGCCCTGAAGTGGTGTCGGGAAAAACCAGGGTCCATCTGATTTTTGTCCCACAAGTGTGAGTCCTGCCACAGTGCAGGCCCAGTGCCACAGTATTTGGCTTGCTCTAATCTGGAAGTACAGCCTTCCAGGTCTTAAGTGTTAGTCGGAATTGTGAGGATCACCTTGCATGTGACTGTATATGTGTGGTTGAATCAGCATTGTGGAAGGGAAACTTATTCCACATGCCAATGTGAACAAGGCCACCCACAATCTCCCTAGTTTTTGATGATGCTCACCAGTAGCTCACACAGCTCACTTCCAGGAAGCACACATGCTACAAAAAACATTCTCATGTCTTTGCGCAAATTGTCAGGGCAACACAGCCATGATTTTCATATGTGTTTTATCCATTTTACTCCCTCCCTGAAGCCCTCATTCCCTCCTTTCTCATATTTGTCAACTTCCTATTCTCTCTGATTTTATTTTTCTTTTGTTCTTTAAATTTTTTCATCAGAAAATTAGATTCTTTTTTAGTTGGGCTGCAGGTGGTGTTCAAGATCACTGACCTGATAGAAAGCATTTCTGCCTTAGAACCACAACCCTAGTACCCTAAAAGTTTTCTGAGTTGCACCACCATGGACATATGCATCCTCTTTTTTGGGTATACAGGGCAAGTAGCCCAAGATATTCGTTTAGCTCACTGAACCCTATATGACTGCGTAGTAGCAGGATGTGCTGGGCAGTGCCAAAAGTGGCCAGGCAGGCACTGTATCAAGTTGTCAGGGTTAGACTCTCCATGCTTTCCTTAAAATGTCTCCTGCTGTGATTCTCAACACCCGTGTATGAAACATAATTTTTGATTCTCCTGATTTGTTCACCTTACACATTACAAAGGGAGAACACCTAGTTGGAAAGGTCAAATGTACCTTTCTCTTACTCTTGCCTGTCCAATGATATCTTGTGGAAGAGTAATTAATTAGAAGAGGCTCACAAATTAGCAATTTCCAGAATCTGGGATCCAAGAAGACTCTGTGTGTCTGTGTGTGTATTCATTCTTCTTGAGTTCATTATTGAGGAATCTATGCTCCAGAGATCCCTGATAGTGCCAGACTGGTTGCTGTTGTTAGCATTTATGATGGTAATGTCAGAGTTGTCTGGGAATGTCAGATTGTTTTGTGTAGGAGAGGACCTTTAGGGCTCCACCCCTCAGCACAAGCTCAAGTGCTCATAATATCTGGATGTGCCCATGTTGTGCTGTGACGAGTTATGGCTCAGATGATGAGACTAATACCATGGCAACAGTGTGAAAGGTGTCAAGAACAGTCCTGAGGAGTGGCTTTCATGGCACTTCTTAGAACTCAGAGAAGTTGCAGCCTGAGGGAGCTCCCTTTGTAGCATCAGAGAGGTTTATTCCGGGAGGAGATATAAAGCAATGCTGGGAATATCTTCATGAGGCAGGAAAAATCATCTTTTACTATGGGTCAATATGGACAGTCTCATCCCCATGGAGTTGGGTCTCTAGGGATTCTCAGCTGATGGTAGGAAGGGTCCTTCTGGGGTAGTGAAAATCATTTCCCATGTGAAGCTGGTATAACATGTGATTTCGAAACATGCCTTCCTTGCCTGGACGAACAAGACTATGACTGTACTTATGAGAGAGGAAAATTGATGGAGAGAGCAATGGAAAGAAAGAGATTAGACTGAGACAGAGAGGGAAGAGAGAGAGAGAGAAAGAGAGAAAGAGGGAGGCAGGGAGAGAGAGAGAGAGGGAGGGAGAGAGGGAGGATGGAAGCTAGGCAGGGAGGGAGGGAGAGAGGGAGGGAGAATATGAATATTGGATGATGGTCAAAACCATTCTCACATGACAGCCATTTATTCCTGTTCCTTGGTTGTAGGCCACAGGAGAGAAATGATGAAGGTGCCTTGAGAGGTTCCTATGATTCAGGTCTAGAGATTGCTTCATGCTTTCTGGTGGGACCAGTCCATAATGTTTGTTCTCCCTAGTATGTATTAGCCCAGTGGTTCTACTTCAATCTTATCAGAGAGTTCTGAGTTTGCTGTGTTCTTTGCCTTGGCAATAGGTAGGTGGATGTCCACAGAAGACAAAGAATAATACAAATCTTAGATTGACTTGAACATTTAGAGAAAGAAAAAAAAAACAATTATCCTCAGGGGTTCCTGGTATTGGGGGTGATGTGGGGTATTGTTAGGCTCAGGTGAGGAGATAGAGTGGGACTGACTTGGAGATAGGTAATAATAGCTACCTGGCTATTCCTTACTTGAAGAATCAAACCCATGGCCTGGTAGGCAAGGCAGAAAGTGGCATGTAGTGTTTCTCCTTTAGACACATACTAGTCAGCATAACAGGGTCCAGGACAATGTGTGTCTACAGGAAAAATGAGGCAACATCTCCCTGATCCCATATGGCTGGATACCTAAAGGAACCAGCTGGGATTAATTGTCAAGAAGATTTGAGGTTTTTGGTAGCCTTTCTCATCACCCATCAAACTCAGTGCTTACATATGTGCAAGTGGCTTCTCATTGGTACACACAAATGCCTCTGGTTTTGTCCTTTGTCCATTACTGAGACTTCTGCAATGTGAAAAGACAATTCTGAGCCTACGTCCTGATTAACACAAGTAGTTGTCTTTGTTGTGCCTTATGCCTCTCTTTCCATGTATGTGGAGTTTTGTGATACCACTACCTTACTGACTTACTACCCAGGACCTGCTAAGGGGGCCTTCTGGGCAGGCTGCCTTGACCTGGAAGATTGATTGTGGCAGAGTCACAAAGTGTCAACACACCTAAATCTGGAGTGGCAGCTTTAGTGATCAGTCAGGTAAGTGAGTCAAGGAGAATACAATAGATTCTCTGGGCAGACACAATTTGGGATGTTCTAGTTAGGATACAAGAGGACTATGTCCAGCCTTTATTTCCCACGACCATGTTTTTGTGTCTGAGGCTACTCTCTTGTGTTGCAGATTGGCATGCATATTCTGGAAAATTCCCTTGGAGGTCTAGGCAGCACCTTATGTACCTCCCCAGCACCCACAACTGAGTACAATAGCTCAGGGCATTGCAGTCATGGAGCCCATGTGTCCTTGGTTCTGTGACTATCCCAAAATTCCTGAATCTATTACCAGTCCTCTTCCCCACTGCACCCCTATCTGGAAACCCCTAACCTCCCTGCATGACCATACAACTGTCTAGAATCCCCTGTGTTGGACTTCGTCTAGGGAGCCATCTCTAAGTCTGTCCTAGTCTATAAGGATAGCTGCCTCTTCTGATCTAGAGGTAGGTGTTTGTTGTTGTATTTTTACACATTAAAGGACAGAGGGAGTGGTCTCACAGCATGAATTGTTTAGCATTTGTTCCACTACTGTCATTAAATGGAATGGTTTTGCTGAACCTGCCAGCAGGTATCTGTGCATTTCTGGACATTGCCAGCACCCTAAGCAGCACCTCTGGTCCCAGCTGAACAGGACTGCTTGGGTCTCCTGCAGCCTTGTTGGCCCAAGTGTTGGTTGGAGAAAGTAGGGTCCAGGTGATCCTTGGCCCTTGAGGCTGAATCCTGCCCCAGTACAAGCCAGGTGTCATAGGGTGTGTCTTGCTGCAAGCAGGAAAGGCAACCTCAAAGGTCTTGAGGAAACCATATCTGTAGAGATTGTTAGAATCTCTTTTCAAGGGACTCTGCAACTGAGACTTCATCTGGGTTTAGGAATGGAAACTTATCCCACATAGCTGGGTTCATAATGTCACCCACAGGCTCCTAAATTTCAAGTGATCATCTACACTAGTACCCAGAACTCACTTCTCAGACCCCTAAACACTGTCAACATCACTTCTAAGTTGTGATCAGAATGACAGAGCAACATACCCATTGTGGTCCTCTGACTTTTATCCATTTCACTCCCTCTGTTTCATGCTCATTTCCCATCTCATCTCTCTTTCTGCCACCTGTTCTCTCTTTTTTCTCGTTTTATTTTGTTTTATTTTCTGAACTTGTCTGCAAATATAGTTCAGAGACCCAGAGCTATCATTCATCAGTTCATATCAATGTCTGGGAAGGACAGGTTTTTTTATAGTAGAGACCCTTTGCGGACCCAACCTTAAACACAAGCTCATGTAGGCCTAATGTGTGGACTCATCCTTTGATTGGTGTGACTTCTTGTGGCTCAGTCAATTAGACCTAATGTGACAGGACCACTACTTGGAAGAGGCTGGATTGACATCACTGAGAATTCAGTTCAGGTACACCCTGAGGGACCTCCCTTTTTTGCATCAGAGATCCTGCCTCAAGGACAATTGGGAGAGAGGAAGAGGTGGATATCAATGTCAGGAATGTCTCTATGAGGCATGGTATGGGTTGTGTTTTAGGGGATATCATCCCTATGGAACTGGGCCTCTGGAAACTCTCAGCTCAAGGAAAAAAAAAATGACTCCTGTGGGATAGCGCAAAGCATTTCCCAAATGAACATGGTTTTATCATACAGTATCCAGACAGACCTATCTGCCCTGTATGCTCTGGCTATTGAATGTATATATGAGAGAAGGCAATAGAGGGAGAGGTCAAAGGAAGTAAGAATGAAAACAGAAAGTAACAGATTATAGATAGATGATACATCGATAGATGATAGATAAAGATACAGAGATGGACAAATTGAGAAATAAAATGAGAGGAAAATCAGTTTGAAATTGTAGGTATATTTGCCTGGAGCTTGGTGATCAAACCCATTCTCTCACATGGCAGATCTTTGGCCTCTAAATCCCATTCCTTTGTTGTGGTCCAATGGGGAGAACAGATGAAGGAACAATGACTGTTTCCTCTAAGGACACCTTAGTTTGATATGAAGTCACTGATTAGGCCATGGGTGCAGACATGCTGCTGATATCCGGTTGGGATCAGTCAGTCATGTGTCTTCTGCCTTGTGTCTTGGTGCTCATATGTCTATTTTAATCACTTCAGAGACTTCTGACTTACCTGTGAGCCTAGCCCTGGACACATGAAGAGGTATTTGTCTATAGAGGACTGAAAATGATCCATATTTGAGAACATCTTGTGGACTTTAGAGAAAGAAAAAGGAGCCAAGTATCCTGAGTGGTGCCGACTGGTTTGGGTCGGGTGGAGGTGGTTTATTGAACTGCTGAGAGGAGATGGGTTATGACACACTTGGGCATATCTCAAGATAGTTGAATAGCAATGCCAAGGAGACAGTTATGGTTAGGCATAAGCCCACTAAATGATAGGCCAGGGGCTAAGAGGGATGAAATATCTCTTCTTTAGAATCATCTTTTCCCTACAACAGGGTCCAGCACTGCCTACCTCTTCAGATGAAGTTGTACGTGGATGCTCCTGGCTTATGGTGGCTCCTGCTATGGATGACATTTGGTAGCATCCCTATGAACCTAGTTGGAATGTTTCCTGATGTTACCAGCCTTGATCGAGTAGCATGAAGATGAAAGTGTTTGGGTAGCATTTCTCATGACCCATCTGACTCAGAGATCAGACCTGAGCAACTGGATTCTCAGAGGAGCACATAGGGACCATTTTGATTTGTCATGTGTTGATCAAGGGAGTCTTTTTTTGCAATATTTTTTTTGCAATATTGGGTCTCAGCTTAGGACCCAAGTGAGGTGGGAGCCTTTTCCTGAGGCTTCTGCCCACCTTCCCATGTGTACAAAGCTATGTAACATACAAACTTGTTGCTTTATGTGCCCAGTATTTGCGTAGAAGTGCCTTCTTGTCAGAGAGTCTTGACCTAGAAAATTGGGTGTGGCCATGGTCAACCAGTGACATCACACCCAAGTCTGGCCTGGAAGCTTTAATGGTCACTTTATTGTGTGGAGTAAAGTAGACAGCAACAGGATTTCTAGTCAGGCCCAAGTCAGACTGTCCTTGCTTGGCCACAAAGGGCGAGATTCCAGTCCCGGGCCCATAAGTCCATTTTGGGTCTGATTTCTCTCTTCCATGGAACAGATTGTCATGGGTTTTTGTAGCATTTCCTTAGATATTTTAAGCTTTTTCTAACCCTCCTAGCACCCAGGATGGAAGAAAGTGTCTCAGTGCAGTGCCCTGTGGACCCCATGATCTGTGCTCCAGAGGCCTGTGCCTACCAAGCATCCCTAAACCTGTCCCTGCACGAACCTCCACCTTGTCCCCACTCAACCACCTACAGGCCCCACCCACACAAACTTTCTTGTATCCCCTGTAGCTGATAGCCCCTAGAGAGCAATCCAGATACCTAAAGATGTTAAACATTTCTTTCAGTGTTTCTCAGCCATGTGAGATTCCTCCTTTCTGAATTCTTTGTTTAGATATGCACCCCATTTTTAATTGGGTTATTTGTTTTGTTGTCATGTAGTTTCTTGGTTTTTTATATATTTTGGATGTTTATTCTCTATTGGAAATGCAATTGGTCAATATATTCCCATTCTGTAGGCTTTTGTTTTGCCCTGCTGATGATTTCATTTTCCTGACAGAAGCTTTTCAGTTTCAGGAGGTCCACTTATTAATCTTTGATCTTTTTCCTGACCTTTCAGTGTTCTGTTAAAAAGGTTACCTTCGGTGTCACTACTCTCAAGGCTATTGCTTACTTTCTCTTCAATCAGTTTCAGTATATCTCATTTTATATTGACATCTTACATCCATTTGGACCTGAGGTTTGTACTCAGTAATAGATATATATCTATTTGCATTTTTCTACCTCAGACATCCAATTAAACAAACACCATTTGTTAAAGCTGCTTCCTTTTTGTCATTGTATTTATGTGGCTTCTTTATAAATGATCAGGTATCCATAGGTTTGTGGATGTATATTAGTATCCTTTATTCCGTTCCATTGGTCTTCATGTCTGTTGTTGTGCCAATATCATGCAGTTATTTTTACTATGGCTCTGTAGTAGAGATTAAGATCAGGGATCTTGATACCTCTAAAAGTTCCTTTATTTTTCAGTATTTTTTTAATTATCCAAATTTTTTTGTTTTTACGTATGAAGTAGTGTATTGCCCTTTTAATGTCTTTAAAGAAGTATATTGGGATTTTCGTAGGGATTGCATTGAGTGATTAGATTACATATAGTGCCGTGGCCATCTTTACGCTGTTAATCTTATCAACACAGGAGCATGGGATTTCTTTCCATCTTTTGAGATCTTCAAATTCCCTCATCAAGGAAATAAAGATTTTGTCATTCAATCTTTCACTTGCTTAGTTAGAGTTGCCAAAGATAACTTATGTTATTTGTGTCTATTGTGAAGAGTATTATTTCTCTTATTTCTTTCTGTCTCTATTACTTATTTGTATATAGGAGAGCTACAGATATTTCTAGAAGGTTACCTTGTAACCAGTCATTCAATGAAGTTGTTTACCAGCTATAGGACTTCCCTGATCCACTTTTTGATGGCATTTGCATATAATACCTCATCTGCAAATAAGGATACTTTCACTGTTTTCTTGTGAATTCATATTCCCTTAATCTCCTTCTCTTGTCTCATTGTTCTTGCTAGAACTTTAAGTAGTGTATTCAATGTTTAAAAATAAAGGAAACAGCCTGGTCTTGCTTCTGTTTTTAGTGTAATTGCTTTGAGTTTTCCTCTATTTAATTTGATGTTGTCAGTAGGATTGCTGTTACTTGCCTTCTTCATATTTCGGTATAGCCTTTGTATCCTCAGTTGCTCCATTGTATTTATTTTGAAGCATTGTTTGATATTGTCCAAAGCTTTCTCACATTGTAGTGAGATGATCATGGAGTTTTTTTTTTTTTTAATTTGTTTATGCAGTGGATTACATTGACTTATTTTCTTCAATTGATCCATCCATACCTCTCTGGGATTAATGCTATTCAATCATGGTGAATAATCTTTTTAATGTATTCTTGGATGTGCTTTGTGAGTATTTTATTGAGTTCATTTGCATCTATGTTCAAGAGTTAAATAGGCATATAATTCTATTTCTTCTTGTATCTTTGTGATGTTTCGGTATTTTCATGACTCCAAAATATCTTGTAACTACTTTTATTTCTGCATTTTTGCATTGGTGAATTTCTGCATTTCTATGTTGGTGATGATGTTTCCAATAAAATTAGAACACAAGTCCTGGCTGCAAAATTGTACCTCTCACTAGAACCCAAGACAAGGTTCACTGGTAACATAGGCTGTAGTCTGTGTATATCTTCTCATGCAAGGTTTTCAATTTTGTATAGAAAGCTGAAGGCCTCTGAGGTATCGAGGACATTGACATTGTGTCTAGTTTTGTGTTTGACATTGTGTACTAGTTCTCACAAGCTATAGTTATTTCGTAGACTGGTTTCTGGGTGATGAGGTAGGTGTTTTCACTACTATAGCCTCTTTGAACTTCTAATGTTTATGATTACTGGGTGCCTGGGTTCACTGTGTCATTACCACCAGAGAAGATGGACTGCTTTGTATGTCAAAATTAATTATGGCCAAGACCACAGCTTCAAGTACTGCACCCTGTAAAATTCAGGAGATGCTATCCATGCTGGGGGCATCTCAGCTCTGACTTTGGCCCAGTTTCAGTGACATACCTCAGGATTCTGTATCCTCATCCACCTCAGAATGGATTTCCATTCAGTTTTCATAATGTGTAAGACATGAGGATTGACATGCCATTTTACTAGGCAGTATATCTGATCATTGAAAATGAAATTCTGTTCAATCTTCATTCCTATGACCATTTACCAATATAGGAAAAACATCACTTAGCAGAATTGCCTAAAATAGTGAGTGGTTTGCCATCTGGGACTCTTATTGTAAGCAGTTATGCATAGGTCCCAGTAAGTGGACCTGTGTTATAAGCAGCATGTCTTATGACATTCCAGGTGATATACTACCTCAAATCAGAATTGTAATGGTAATACATACACTACTTTACTTTGGATTCAAGGTAAGTTTGCTTCCCCCTGGACACCCCAACTTCTCATTCTGCCCAAAGTCTGGTTACCTTGATGAAAAGTGCAGTTTCTTGACATAAGTGGTTTTCTAGAATTCTTGAAGTCATAGAGACAAAAAAGCTTAGCAGGGATGCAAAACAGTATTCATACAGCAGTCTAAATTTTGGGGCTTTGGAAAAGGGGAGAGTTGTTTTGCTCCATTCCTGACTTTTAGCAGAAAACAAAGATATCTCAAATTCACACAGCCCCAGTCATTGTTCCAAGGTGCTTTCTCTTCTCTCCACAGGCACCCATAACTCATTTATGGAATACTACATGTTCTGCTAATTTTGGCCCAAGCTCCTCCATGTGAGAAAATACAGTTCTTCCATTCAAAGTTTACTTTTGCTTTTATTTTTTCATTTCAAGATAATAATATTTTCCACTTCTATTTGTTCTCCCCAAAACTTCCCACGTACCCTGATTCTTCTATCCACTCTAGCAAAAGTTGACGTGAATGACAGCCTAAAGCAAAGTTAGAAAAATCCTAAGAATAGATAGGCAAAATGAAACAGCAGAAGACCACAGTCCTAATCAAAGGTCTACAGAAAGGAACAAATGTTGAAGTGGAAGAAATAGCATTCCCTAGGTAAGAGAAATACTAATTACTCAATATCATTTTTGAGAATGTACTATTATTAGAGTAAACCACCTGTTTTTGATCGTAACAAAAACTTGTATTCACTTCATTTCTCATTCATTTCTTCTTTTCACCTAAAATTAACTCTATAGAGGAGAATATTCCTCACTACCTACATAGGTATAACCTTCCCAATTACCTGTCCTTCTTGCCATTCTCCCTGTTTTCTTTCCTACATAGATGACTACTTCCCATCATTAATCCTTTGTTCTTTCTTATTCATGTTCGTTTCTGCCTCTGTTTAGTTTCTTATTGCTTCTTTCTTTCTTCATTGCTTTTTTTTCTGTTTGCTGTCTATATTTTTATTTTTTTTAAATGTCCTCTCTAAGGATAGCTGTATCATGGACCAATTCTGTGTCTGATAATGTTTAGGCAACAAAACAGAACTAATACAAGGTTTTGTGAGCACTGTGCCTTGGTCTGTAGATTAGGTATCTGCCACAGCTAGCTTCAGTAAGCAAACATTTAACACTTTCTTCATGGGGAAAATGAGGAGAAACAGAGATCTTTATGAAGATATACAATGGAGCTTAAATTCAGTGAATCAGAAAAGTTTCTTGTGTCCACTTACACTGCTCATGTGGCTTATCTAGGAAAAATGCTTCTTGGGGTAGCTGACCCGTTTTTATACTGAGGTCACTTCACTCCAACTTGGTCTATATTCCCAAGAGGAATGGAGTAATCACTGTTCAGAAAGCATTCCAGGCGTCTTTTTTCCTCCTTGGTATGTGATGCTTCCCTCCTTGGCAAGCTACTCCCTATTGGCAGATAGAAGAATGAGAAGCATGGGACCTAATATTGATCACTTAAAGGTGTATGGAATTCCCATGAAATCCCTTGACAGTTAAACATAGGGCCGTGATGACAGCCGAGGGTCCTATACCATGTACAAATCAGCATTTTGAAATTTCATTATGGGATGTCTTCTCAGTCTTTGATTCCAGTGTCAATGATTTTTTCTTCAGACCTCTTCAGGCTCATCCATCTAATAATGGAATTCAAATTATCTTTTCAAAAGGGTTCTCCCATTGAGGTGTAGCCATTTTACCAGAAAGTGTCTATATTCATTGGAAATGAGAATCCTGTACAATTTTCAAACCTAAGTCCTTTTCACTTAATCAACATGGGGATAATATCATTTTCCAGCATTGCCTAAAAAAGTGAGTGAGTTGCCACGTAGGAGTCTTTGAATGGGCAGAAAATTGGGAAAATTGTCTCTACAGAGGCCACACTAAATGGACCTAGGTTAAAAGCATATAATATTACAGATGAACTACTGCCCTGAATCAGAATCATTTTGGTGATAGACACACTGCTTTCTTTCCTTTGGATTTCTTTTCAGGCCTTGCAGCGAGGGTAGTCTGCTTCCTTCAGAACATGTCTCTGGTCCCTTATAGCCTTTGGAATTTGAAGTATTGTGACTCAGGTGACTAATGCAATCACCTGAGGCATGCAGAGTTCTAAATTTCTTGTTCTAGCAGAGATAAAAACACAGTTCCAGGTGCCCATTGTGGCCATATTTAGCAGGGATGCATTACAGTAGTCACCCAGGAGTGCATATGGGGCTTGGCAAAGGGAAACTTACTAGGCCCTTTATTGATTTCCTAGCAGAAAAAATGAGAGATCCAAATTTAAAACAACCCCAATCACTGTCCCAAGCTTCCTTCTCTGTTCTCTGTACACACTCATAGCACATTTCTTGGCATATACCCCACTATCTATAAACTACAGCATTCCTAATCATCTGTCCTACTTTCAACTCATCCATTCATCCTCAATTCTCCTTTTCTACATCCGTGCATCCTTATCATGTCCTATTTTTACCTTTATTATGTTAATATTATTTTCATATTTTTTTTGTTTTTATTACTTCTTTTTATATTTTATATATTCATATATTATACATTTATTTATTAAGTTAATACATATTATTTATTACATTTATATTTTATATATTGTTACTATTTTAATATTTTATCTTTATTATTCAATCCTAATTACATTTATTTCTCCATCTTTCATTTTGTTTTATTCTTCCCTTCTTATTTATTTCTCTTTCATTTTAAATGTCTTCCATTAGAAGATTTGTATGGTTACTCATAGCCCAATAACCTGTCAGACAATATTTTTGAAAGAAAAACTTCAAATCCGTCGTTATTGTAAGGAGTTGGGCATACTGTAGCTTGATTTGCAGACTAGGACTCTTTTACAGCTAAAAGTTTTGAATAATCAAAAACCTGAATGTTGTATCATTATTCATGGTGAAAATTATAGAACCGGAAACCTTCATATAGAGATCAAAGGATATTACAAATTACTGAAATACAAAGAGTTTGCTTTTTTCAGGTTTCATTACTTGTGTGGCTTATGTAGAAAATATGACTCCTGGAATAGTTGAATCAGTTTAAATCTGGTGTTACTTAACTCCAGTAGGTCAATTTCCCCAGGATGAATTCAAGAATCCAGGTTGGGAAATGCTTTGAGCTATCATATTTTCATGTCATGTGTTCATTATTTTTGGCAAGTTGCTCCCTGATTACAGTAGAAGAATGGGTATCATAGGACTTTATTGTAATCCATGGTAGGGCCTGGGTCTCAAAACACTCACCAATTAGCCTTAGATCACACATAATGTGTTCTTCCCCTGATTGGAATGCAAGCCTTGGATTGTTCAGAGGTCAGGGAGTATATTCTGTCTGTTGTAGATGAAGTTCAGCTCCTCTCCTTCTTGCCACCTTAAAGCTTAAAAAAGAAAGATTTTTCTAAGGTGAAATCCCATGCAATCACAACTCTGTAGAGGAGCCCACTGTTTGACACTGGTTGTACAGTACATTCTTCAGAAGCATGTATTCTCATTAGTATAATTGCCCATCCTTGTGACTGAGTATATAAAATCATTGGCTTATTGTTATCATTGGTAGGGGATAGATGTTATAATTCCCATGAAGTACTGAGTAAACGTACATACTGTGTACTCTCCCTAGAAAGGAAGTCAAGCCTCAAAATGTACAGAAAACCTGGTAAATGGTGCCATGTATGTAATTTATGAGGATAGCTCATTTATTAATTGTCCCCTCCTTTTTAAAAAAGAGGAACAATGATCAATCATTGGTGTGTGCCCCAGGCAATCACAACCATCAACAGAAGCTCAGAATGATACAGGTTATAATGAATGGATTAGAGAGCTAAGTATTTTTTATAGACAGTACAGTCATCTATTCTTATGTTTAGCATATTGACTGAAATAGACTGGCATCTGTGTAAACAGCAGCTTATCAGTCAATTGAATTACATGGCCTGCTCCTGGTGAGAATACATAGCAGTCCAAAATGCATAGAATTCAGTGTTCAGAAGTAAAATAGGTCCTGGATTCTGGTTGTACAGAAGAGGGTGGTGTGGGAAGAATGTCTAGAAGGAACCAAGAGTGTTGTCTTTTTCTCTGGTCATTCCCAATGATATCAATAGTGAAGAAGAAGCTTTTTCAGTTTATTCCTTAAATTGTCGAAGACTTTGTGATTGCATTTGAAAAGCTTTTCCAAGGTAAAATGGCAATTTTCCAGGAATTCACAAATAAATATTTGTTCTTGGTACCTGTGCTAGTGAATCAAAAGAAGCATAGATATTTGTTAGCATGTATGACATCTTATGTATCTTGTGTGTGTGTGTGTGTGTGTGTGTGTGTGTGTGTGTGTGTGTATGTGTTTGTGTGTTTGTGTGTGTGTATCTCAGTGTTGATGTGTTTGTTTCAGAAGAGATATTTGTAACCCTATTTCTTCTAGTGCTTTGCATCTTTCCACTGGGTTTTGTTTCTGCTATTGAAAAGAGCATCTTAAAGAGAACATGTGTCCTTTTGAATGAGAAGTATCTGAAGACAGAACACAAATTGGTGTTTATGTCCAGTCTAGTGATATGAAAGCAAGAATATCTGAAATATGTCTAAGAATCTATGAATCTACTAGACTGGCAAAGTAATACATTCATTCACTTGAGTGCTTTACTGAGCATATTTTAACCTAATTTGTTGGTAAGAGAAGTAAAAAGGAGTTAGAACTCAAAGATAGACTTGTGATTTTAGAAAAAGTAAATATGTTTATAGTGAAATGTCATGAGTGAATGGGAACTGTGTGACACTAGAAATTTATTAACTTGTTACTGTGTATGAGATCACAATGGTTTCCTCATGACACCAATGAAATTCTCATTATCCCCTGTCATACAGCCAGCAGGAATGTATAAGCTTAGATGCTTTGCTCTTGGTTTTGATTTTTTTTTTGTTCAACTCAACATCAGTATCTGCTGCAACCTTTCATTTAAGCATATGTTGTTTTAAATCAAGCCATTGCTTAAGTCTTGAAAGCTTGATTTCACATCTGGCAGTTGAACTAAAGGTAGTAATGCCAGCTGGCACAGGTTACACTGTGTATAAGTTGATAAAAGAATTATGGTGGAGAAATTCTTGTTTTCTATGAATTGTCACTATGAAATGGAAACCTTGTTCTTCAGAAGTATCAACAATGGGTAAGTTCTCCACTGGCTATGTCTTCACAAGATTTTGAACTCATTTCTTAAACTAGGCCTTTTTGATGAGGTAGGTGTTTTTCTCTAATGTGGCATCTTCTCAGCATTTTTGTTTGTTTATTGTATTCTTCTCTCATGCAATAATACATCATAAAATCAGTTTTTTTTTTCTTTCTACATATCTATGACCTCTGCCCTCACAGATGCACTGGTTTTCTATTTCCCATCAAGAAAGAACAGGTCACACAATGAAATTAAAAGAATACAGTATAAAAGTATACAATAAGACTAGGCACAAACACTCAAATCAAGGTTGTGTGAGTCAAACCAATAGGAGTCAAAATATTTCAAGTGCAGGTAAAAAATCAGAGACACCAAATCACTGCAATTACATTGTGACTGTGAGATCATAAAAGTTTCCTGATGACCCCAGAAAAATTCTTATGATTCCCTCTCATGCAAGCAACAGGCAGCGAGCAGTTGAGATGCTGTAGGTTTTTAGTTTTGTTGTTCTTGTTGTTTTGTTTGTATATTTTATACTCAAGAATATTTTAAATTCCTCTATAAATGTGGAAGTTTATTTTTAGTTACATTTAAAACAATTTTGTGCACTGTTGTGTGAGGGGATGCCTAGGTCTTGCTGTTTTGTAGTGTCTACAAGTGTTGGATTATGTGGGGGATGTTTGTTTGGTCATGCTCTTCAAGTGCAAACAATAGAACACCTGAGGAATTCTTTAGCAATACAACACCTGAACAGTGACACTCAAGTTTACTCTGTTAAGCATGGTGCTTGCCATGACAGTGGTTCCCTTAGCTAAAGTCTGGCAGGGATTTCATCTGTCATTATGCCACTTTGTTGTCCTAGGTGAACTCACATATCAACATACCGCTTCACTCTATATTTCACCATATGTTGGTTCTTATGTCCTTGGGGATTGAAGATCATGAGCCATTGTTGATCACTGCTGTCTTCTGTGACAACAATGTAAATATGTGATACAATTTTGATGACATGACACTGATAACCTAGGCCTGCGTCATCACAATTAGAAGAAAAATGTGACTGAATGAAGGATAGAGCATCCTAATGTGGACAAGATGACATCATCATCAATGTAAAATATATATCATTAAAATTAGAAAACACCAGCATTATATTTGTGATTGAGTGAGGTAAAAAAATGTAAATACACATCACAATTTATAGATGACATCATAATTGGGAGAAGTTTACATAATATTTTGGATGGTATGACACTATCAATGCAAGTATGTGATATCAAAATTTGAAGACAATGATTTGAGAATTGGAAGAATATGACATCATACTTTGAGTTATATGACATCACCAGTGCTAAAAAATGACATCTTATTGGGTACAAACTGACAGCATAGCAACATTGTGACATCGTCCACGTGAATATGTGATATCATAATGAAAAAGAACTGACGTCACAAATAGAGGGATGTGTTAACATCAATTTAAGTATATGCAATACTCATTGGATGAAATGGACACCATAATCAAGATGACATGAGGTTGATGATGTAACTATATGGCACCATAATAAAAAATGCAGGAAGGCATAATTGGACAGAACAGACATCATAATTTGGACGATGTGACAATGTTAATGCCAGAAAAGGTAATCATTATTGCAACAAATTATCTGATCATTTTAAGACTGATACTATAATGTGGATTTGATGACATCATGAATGTAAAAATTTGTCATCAAAATTCTAAGAAAACGACATCACAACAGTGATGTTACTTCAACTCTATAAAGAAAGGAAATCAAAATAAGGAAGACATTTCTGCAAAAATGGAAGGAAATTTCACCATCAATTACACCTTGAGGATGTGACATATTTTCATAATTGGAAGGAAATGATGTGATAATTGAAAAGAAATAACTTCTTAATGTGGATTCTGTGGTAACAGCATTGTAATAAGAAGAGTATGGCATTATATTCAGAAGAAAGTGCCATAATAATCACAATGGTGTCAGATCAACATTTTAAGTATATGATATCATAATCAGAACTGCTGAGGTCCTTCCTTAGTGAGGGCAGAGCTTGAAGTGGATGGATGTAAGAACGGTGAGGGAAGAATCAGATGCAGGACATCATTCACTTTTGTTTTATAAGAGACTGACAGAGAAGAAGCACATCTCAGTATGTCTTGACATATTCTGAAAATTTGTGACTGTCAAGGGCTTTATTTTTACACAAAATCATTTAAGACTTTGATGATTGATTACATACCCTCTGGAAGTCATTTTTGTAAAGTCTTCCTTCATTACATTAGTATATTAAAATCAACAAAGCAGGCAAATAGCAAATTCTGCCAAAACTAAAAGGTAACACAATGATAAAATCAGTTTTCTTTAACTCAACATTTTTCTCCTTACAATTGATGTCATAAAGCCTTTTGGTTAAAGAAATGGTAGAGAGTATGATGCTATTTGAGTTTGAATTTGTTTAAGTTGAACATAGAGTTAATGGTTTATAATGCCTTTTACATCAAACATATCTTTTTAACAACAATCACTTTTAACCCTTATTAAATTCTTCTTTCCTTTCTCTGTTCCATTTAACATAAGAGCAGCATTCTTTCCTTTGACTCTTAAAAAGCAAAAGCAGTCTGCATTTTGTCTTTCAATTCTATCAGAAAAGTTCTGAAAGTCCTCATTTGACATGTTTGCTGAGGAGGACTCATTGAGCTAAAATGTCCTTTTCTGTGACTCTGTCATGAACACTTGTTTCAATACAATCCCTATCTTCATTGCAGTCCTGTAAAAGTTAAAAAACATTAGGACTCCTTGAACTGTTTACTTTATTTTCAGGAACATACCAAGCTTATCATTAATTCCATGATCTCTCTCCCTGCCCATATTAATTCTTTATTTCTGAAGCTGGACATGAAAACCTGATGATCCAACTACAGCGCATCAGCCTCTAGAATTTCTCTAGTTCATTTAATCTTTAATTATTATTCTTCCACCTCCTGTCTTATGTTTACTATTATCATTTATTTATAATCTAAATGTATATCTCAGTACTAGACTCTATGGAAGACTCAAATTTCTGCATATTTGTATTTTCCAAGGTACTGCCATTAGTTTCATATTTATTAACACCAGCGTTTCTTACATTATTCAACTCTATCTTTTGGTTAGTGTCCTTTGACAGTAAAGAATATAAGTGAACGGTGTTAATTAATTTCTGTCAAGGACAGTGAAGTTTCAATTAAGGAAATCCTAGCACTGGAAATTTGTGAAACAGAGCCCTCACTACACTTGGCATCACCACATAAGGATACAACAGCATAATTGAATGGAACTGACATCATGAGTGTGTTGCTGTGATACAATCAATTGTCATCCTAATTGGAAAGAAATCACCTGATGATTGGAAGTATATGACATCATAATGTGTATTATGTGACATAATCATTAATGTAAGTATATGCCATCATAATTAGAAGAAATGACATCATAATTGTGATGATGTGACATCAACAATGTAAATAAATGATATCCTAGTAAGAAGGTTAACACAGCATGAATAGAAGGAACTGACTTCATAGTAGGGGTGATGTGTAACCATAGCCTGAAGAAGTGACATCATAATTGAAAGGAAATATGAAAAGTGGAAGGATATGACTTTATTTGGTTTATTTACCGTCGGCAATATTCATCATAATCAGAAGAAAATGACATCATCAATGATACTGTGATATTAACAATGTAAATATATGACATCATATTTGAAAATAACTGACATCAAAATCAGGTTTATGGTAGACTATGAGTGTCAATAAATGACATCACCATTTGAATAAACTGACATCAGATGATATGTTAATAATGTAAATATATGATATTATAAGCACATGACAAAATAATTGGATGAAATTGACATCATAATTGAGATGGCATAACAGCATCAATATAAGTATGTAACATCACAATTTCAAGAAAAGTACATGAGGATAAGGGTTTCACATCAAATGCGGATTCTGTGGCATGAATGTAAATATCTGACATCACAAGAAGGACATGCTATATTTGTAAGGTATTGACATCATAATTAAAGCTATTTGATATCAGTGTAAATACACATCATTATAATTTTAAAAAGTAGACATAATTATGATGATGTGACATCAAAATGTTAATATATGACATACGTATTAAGGATATGGAAGGAACTGTCATTATAATTGAGATGATGTGCTACAATCAGTGTAAGGATGTGAGAGCATAATTGAGATAATATGACACTAGTAAATTCTGTATGTGGTATCATAGAAAAAAAATAATGTAATAATTCTAGAGACATGCCAATATAATTGGTATTATGTAACACCATCATAATATGATGTGCAATAAACAACATAAATATATGACAATATAATGACAAGGTTATGACATATTTGGAAGGAACTGACAGCTTAATTTGGATGTTATACCACCGTATCAATGTAAGAATGTGGCATCAAAATTGGAAAAAAAGTCACCTGATACTTGGAGGGAAATGGCATCATAATGTGGATTATGTAACATCATCAAAGTAAATATATCTCATCATAAATGAAAGGAATTGATATAATTGCAAATTTGTAATATCAACAAGGTAAAATAATAATAAAAAGGGTATCACAGGATATTTGCAAGGAACTTATACCATAATTGATATAATATTCCACCATCAATATGACATAGTAATTAGAAGAATGTGACAAAAATATGGTGTAAAAAATCTATGTCTGAACATAAGAATGTCATTGAATTTTGAAGGTACTGACATAATTGGAAATATGTGGAATTATTAGTGTCAATATATGACCTCATAATTTGATGAAACTGTCATCACAATCATGATTTGACATCAACTATATAACTATATGTCATCAAAAATTAAGGCATGGCGTGATAGGAAGGACTGACATCATAATCATGATGATGTGACATCCATGATATAAATAGATGACACCAAAATAGGAAAGTGAAAGCATAGTTGGAACCATGTAAATATAGGACACCTTAGTAGAAGAAATCACTTCACAGTCAATATAATGTTATGCAAACAATATAAATATATGGTATAATGAGAAAAGACAGCATAAAATGAAGGAACTGACAGCATAATAATGTGACACCATTAATGCAAGTATGTAACATCTCAACTGATAGGAAATGATGTGATAAATGGGGGATATGGAATGATAATTGGAATAATGTATCATTGGTAGTGTAACTAAATGACACCGTAACTGGAAGAAACTGACACCATAATTGTGATAAGTTTACATCAACAATGTAAATATATGACATCCCAGTAAGGATGTGACATGCAATTTCGAAGGAATTTACATCAAGTTGGCATAATGTGACATCTTTAATATCAATATATGACAACAGAATTGGAATAAACTGATACCATAATCAAGATGATTTGATGTCAACAATGTAAATATATGTCACTAATAAAATATTTGATAGCATAACTGGAAAGAACTACCATCATTATTGAGATTTGACACCATCATTCTTAAGGATGTTTGACCAGAATTGGAAGGAAAATGATGTGATAATTGGAAGAATAATATGGATTATGTACCATCATCACTGTCAATATATGACACCATAATTGAAAGAAACCAACATTTTAATTTCAATGATATCACCGATGTAAACATACTAATTAATAAAAGAAGGGTATAGAAGCATAATTGGAAGGAAATGATTTCATAATTGGGAGGATGTTACATTATTAAGGTAAGTGTTATATCACAATTGGAAGGAAATGATGTGATATTTAGAAAGAAATTACAACCTAATTTGGGTTATGTGACATCATCTATGTCAGTATATAATATACTATGAAGAAACTAACATCATAATTGTGATAATGTGACATCAACAGTGAAAATATATAATAACATAATGAACAGAAAGTTACATACAGGGGGTGATGTGATAAAAGGATATTAATGAAAATATAGGCCATAGTAAATGGAAGAAAATGTTTGAAATAATAACATGAAGTATGTAACAGCATAATTTGAAATAACTGCATTATAATTTTGACGATGTAACACAATCAACCAAAATGTCTAAATAAACTGAAAGGAAAAGATGTCCTTATTGGAAGGACATGATATTATAATCAGGATTATGTAGCAAAATAATGTAAATAAATGGCATCATAATTTATAGAAAACAACCATATAATCATGATGGTGTGACTGCAAGGTAAATATATGACATCATATTATTACAGATTACATGAATGTTGGAAGGACATAACAGCATAGTTAGGATAATGTAATATCATCAATGTACGTAAAGAATGAAAAATTGAAAAAAAACTGGTGTTGTATTATTATGATGTTATATCAAAAATGTAAATATATAACATCGTAAGAAGAAGTATACAACAGGATATTTGGAAGGACATCTTAATTTTCAAGATGTGATACCTTCAACATAATTTGTGACCACACAATTAAAAGGGAGCTTAGGAAGCAAGTGACATGTCACAGTAGGAAACATGTGACACCATAATTGGGATAGTGTGGCACCATCAATAGAAAATTATGACTTCATAAGTGGAACAAAGTAACACCAAAACCTGGTGGATGTGAAACCAATAATAATAGTATATGACATCATAATAGGAATTACATGACAACATACTTGGAAGGGCATGAAATCATAATTTACATGATGTGACATCAAAATATCAATATTATATCAATGTGGGAAGACAATTACATCATTGTTATGATGATGTAACAACTACAATGTAATGTGTAAATATATGAGATCATCAAAAGAAGGATGTGATATCAGTTTTGGTTGACCAATTATAGGGATGTGATGCTCTAATTACCAGGAACAGATGTCATAGTTGATATAAAGGAAAAATATCAATGTAAAATATATCTTAATCAAAATAAACTGATATCATAAATAAGTTGATATGTCACCATCAATGCCAATGTATGATATAATAGCTGGAAGGAACAGACATCCCTTGACTGTATATGTCAAATGTTAGCCTAGGAAAGCCTTCTTGTCAGGAATCCTTTACCTAGACGCTTGGTTGTGTCCTTGGTCACTCATTGTCATCACACCCAGGTCTGTCCTGTCAGCTTCAGTGATCACCCTGGTGTGTGGAATAGAGTAGATTGCAGCAGGATTTCTGGGCAGGTCCAAGTCATAATCTCCTTGTTTGTCCACAAAGGGATACATTCCCAGTCCTTTTCCCAAAAGTCTATTTTTTGTTTCTGAATCCGCTCTTCTGTGCTACAGATTGTTATGTGTTTTCTTGAACATTTTTTGGAATGAGGAAGCATTTTCTAAACCCTGTAGAACCCAGAATGGAAGAAAGTGTCTCATTGTAGTGTAATTGAGGACCCCATGGTTTGTGCTCCACACGTCCTGAGACCAAGAAGCATCCCTAACCCTGTCCCTGCTCTAACCTCCACCTTGAACCCCTTCAACCATCTACAAGCAACACCCACAAAAACTGTATGATATACTCAGTACATGAATGCCGCTAGAGAGCCATCCCAGATACATAAAGATGTTGAGCATTTCTTTCAGTGTTTCTCAGCCATGTGAGATTCCTCTTTTGTGAATTATTTGTTTAGATAACCCCATTTTTAATTAGGTTATTTGTTTTCTTGACATGTAGATTCTTTCATTTTTTATTTATGTTGTATTTTAACTCTCTATTGGAAATGGAGTTGATCAATATCTTCCCATTCTGTAGGGTTCTATTTTCCCTGTTGACAATGTCATTTTCCTTACAGAAGCTTTTCACTTTCATGAGGTCCTCACTAATCTGTGATCTTTGTTCCTGACCTTTCAGTGTTCTGTTAAAAAAGTTGCCTCCTGTGCCGCTTCTCTCAAGGCTATTGCTTATTTTCTCTTCAATCCGTTTCAGTATATCTGGTTTCATATTGAGAACTTACATACATTTGGACATGAGGTTTCTACTCACTAATAGATATCAATATATTTGCATTCTTCTACTTCAGACATCCAATTAGAACAGCACCATTTGTTAAAACTGCTTTCTTTTTGTCATTGTGTTTTTCTCTCTTCTTTATGAATGATCAGGTATCCATAGGTGTGTGGATTTTTACCTGTATTCTTTATTCCATTTTTTTTTTGGTCATCATATCTGTTTTTGTTCCAATACCATGCAATTTTTATTACTGTGGCTCTGTAGTACAGATTAAGATCTGGGATCTTGATACCTCTAGAAGTTCTTTTATTTTTCAGGATTATTTAACTATCTAATGTATACTGTTTTTCCATATGAAGTTGTGTATTGTCCGTTTAATATCTTTAAGGAACTATAATGGGATTTTGAAAGGGATTGCATTGAGTCTTTAGATTACATTTAGTACAGTGGCCATTTTTACTATGTTAATCTTTCCAATCCAGGGGCATGGGACATCATTCCATGTTTTGAGATCTTCAAATTCCCTCGTCAAGGATATAAACATTTTGTCATTCAAGTCTTTCACTTGCTTGGTTAGAGTTGCCAAAGATAACTTTTGTTATTTGTGTGTATTGTGAAGAGTATTTTTTCTCTTATTTCTTTCTCTCTCTAGTACTTATTTGTGTATAGAAAAGCTACAGATATTTCTAGAAGGTTACCTTGTAACCAGTCATTTCACTGTAGTTTTTTACCAGGTATAGGAGCTTCCTGATCCAGTTTTTTGAGGACATTTACATAATATCTCATCAGCAAATAAGGATATTTTTACTGTTTTCTTGTGAATTCATATCCCCTTAATCTTCTTCTCTTGACTCATTGTTCTTGCTAAAACTTCAAGTACTGTATTCAATGTTTAAAAATGGAGCAAACAGCCTGGTCTTCCTTCTGACTTTAGTGAAATTGCTTTCAGTTTTCCTCTATTTATTTTTATTTTGTCAATAGGATTGCTGTTACTTAACTTTATTATGTTTTCGTATGGCCACTTTATCCTCAGTCTCTCCATGAGGTTTATTTTGAAGTGTTGTTTGATATTATGAAAAGCTTTCTCACATTGCAGTGAGATGATCATGAAGTGTTTTTCCTATTAATATATTTATGCAGTGGATTACATTGAGTTATTTTCTTAAATAGAATGGTCCCTTCTTCTCTGGGATCTAGACTATTCAATCATGGTGAAGAATCTTTTTAATTTGTCCTTGGATGCGCTTTGTGAATATTTTATTGAGTTCATTTGCATCTATGTTCATCAGTGAAATTGGCTTATAATTCTCTTACTTTTTGAATCTTTGTGATGTTTGGGTATTACCATGACTGTGGCCTCATAGAATGAGCTTGGAAAACTTCATTCTGCGTCTCTTTTGAAGAATAACTTGAGAAATTTTGGTTTTCCTTCTATGTTGAATGTCTGATACAATTCTTACCTAAAGTCATCTGTCCCTGGCCTTTTATTGATTGTTAGTCGTTTACTGGCTTCTTCATTTCCTTGACAGTTATAATTCTGTTTAAGTTGTTTATATCCTCCTTTTTCTTTATGGTTTGGTCATTTGGATATTCTCTGTCTGTCTTTAAATTGGTTTGGTTAGGCATTTGTCTATCTTCCTGATTTTCTCAAGCAACCAGCTCTTTGTTTCATTGATTCTATGAATTGTTCTTTTTGTTTCTATTTTATTGATTTCGACCCTCAGTTTGATTAAATCTTGATGTCTACTTATTCTGTGTACGCTTGCTTCTTTTTGTTCTAGAGCTTTCAGATCTGCTATTAATTTGCTAGTATATGAATTCTCCTCTTTTTTCTGGTATGCACTTTGTACTATCAATTTTCCACTTAGCATAGTTTTTTCATGTAACATAAGTTTGGATATTTTTTAAAATCATTTTCATTGAATTAAAGAAAGTTTTTAATTTCTTCCTTTATTTCTATCTTGACCCAGTTGTCATTTAGTAGAGTTGTAGAGTTTCCATGAAATTTTTGGCCTTCTGCTGTTGCTGTTGTTGAAGTTGAGCATTGATCCTTTATGATATGATAGGATGCAGGGGGTTATTTTAGTTTTCCTGTATTTATATTTGCATTTTGGCAACGTGATAAATTATGAAGAAGGCTTTGTGATATGGTGAGAAAAAGATGTTTACTTTTTGTGTGGGTAAAATGCTCTGTAAATGTCTGTTAGGTCCACTTATTTTCTAACATTTGTTAATGCCAATATTTCTCAGGTATATTTTTGTATAGATGGCCTGTCATTTGGTGTGAGATGGATATTGAAATCTCCTAGTATTAGAATGTGAAGGTCAATGCGTTTATTTAAATTTTGCATTGTCCTTTTACAAATTTTGGAGCCCTTGTGTTAGGGACATAAATGTGAATAATTGCAATGTCATCTTAGTGGATTTTTCATTTAATGGGTATGAAATGTCCTTCCCCATCTCTTCTGATTAATTTTTGTTTGAAGTCTACTTTGATGGATACTAGAATGTCTACATCAGCTTGATTTTTAGGTCCATTCTCTTGGTTAAACTATTCCCAATGCTTTATTCTGAGGTAATATTTATTTTTGATGTCGGGGTATGTTTCTTGTATGCAGCAGAATGCAAGATTCTGTTTTCAGATCCATTTTGTTAATCTGTTACTTTTTGTGGGGGAATGGAGACCATTAATCTGGAGAGATATCAATGACCAATGATTGTTAGTTCCTGTTATTTTGTAGTTATTTTTTGACGTGTGTGTGTGTGTGTGTGTGTGTGTGTGTGTGTGTGTGTGTGTGTGTGTGTGTGTGTATCTTCTACTGAGGATGATGATGTGAGATTATTTATTTCTTGTAATTTCCTGATTGTAGTTAGTCTCCTTGGATTGGAGTTTTCATTCTATTACCTTCTGTATGGCAAGATTTGTAACTAGGTATTGTTTGAATTTGTATTTATTTTGTTATGAAATATTTTGGTTTCTCTGTCTATGATAATGGACAGTTTAGCTGAGAATATTACTATGGTCTGGCACCTGTATTCCCTTAGACTCTGTAGTTTTTCTGTTTAGAGTTAGACTTTAAAGTATCCATTAAGAAGTTAGGGGTAATTCTAGTAAGTTTCCCTTTGTATGTGATTTGTTGTTTTTCTCTTTCAGTAATTACCATTCTTTGTTTGTTCTGTATGTTCAGTGGTTTCATTTACATGTGGCAACGGGACTTGATATACTGATACTGTGTAATTCATTGTTCTATAAGCTTCTCGTAGTTTTACAGTCATCTCTTTCTTAATATTTGGGAAATTCTGTTCAATGATTTTGTTGATTTTTTATCTCTACAAATTTTGTGAAATAATACGTCCTGATATGTAGTAGGGAAAGTGTCTACGACCTGTGCTTAATCTGTAAAAAATTGAATTTCTGTCTTTAAATGTGTCCACTCTGGAAAATTATATTTAAATATTCTATCATGAAGCTTAGCAGCAAGTGTCTTTATTGTTGAGTCAATACACTGTCCCTTGTCTGAGGGACGGTGCCCTTCAGATGTGCTGATGCTGGTGATGGTCTCCAGTTTCAATGACTCATCTCTCACCAAGCCAAACTATCTGAATTTGAGGGCCAAATCTGTTGGACGTACAGGCACTCAAGGTGTTTTACAGATATCAGATAACAGCTCAGATGATGCAGCTAAAAGGACAGCAGATCATTCTCCACAACATTAAATTCCCATGTTTAGATGCTAAAAATAGAAGTGGAATTGACCTTTCTATCACATACTCTCACTAATGCCTTCATAATGAAATAAATGTCAAAAAATTCTGGAATTTACAAACACTGATTTCACAGTAACTGAACACTATTTGTTGTCATGATCATGTGACACAGAGACATAGAAGGAACATGGCTATCAGTTCAACATAAAGACACCAAATGAGATAGATAGGCGAAGGACCTTATACATGCAAATAGACTGAAATGGGAGATTTTTTCAGTATAAAAATATGAGGCAAGTTTTTAAGTGTTTGGAAATATTTATTTATTTATTTATTTATTTAGCTTTGTAACAAGATATTATGTATTCAAGTTTGGCCTTGAGCTCATTATTTAGCTGAAGTTTTGCTTGAACTTCTGACGTCTTTCCTATGCCTTTACAGTCCTACGATTAGTTGTATGTACCACCATGCCTAGTCTGTGTAGTGCCGGGGATCAAACCCAAAGTTTTTGTGAATGCTAGGTCTGCATTGAACTACATGAGCAGTCCAAATTTTTGGATTATTATGTTTTTAATGAATTGACTTTTTTTTGTGTTTATATCTGAGTGAGCATATGCCATATTTGTGAGACCAAAGAGACCAAAAGAGAGCTTCAGAATCCCTACAGCTGGAGTTACAAGCAATTGAGAGCCAAACATTGTTGGTGACAGGTACTAAACTTGGGTCTTCTAGAAAACCAGAAAGTATTTTTAAAGAAACAAGTCACCATTCTTGGCCTAGCTTCTGAATCTGGATGCACATAGTTTACTGGGTAAGAAACCTGTGGCATGCCATTAAATCTGCAACCAGATGAATATTAGGCCAAATGTTATTTATCTTATGTGGTTGATTGAGATGTTTTTTGTTATCTAGTTAGTTCTAAGCTGGAAATAAAATTTCAAGTCTAGCAAATTGTTCCAAGCCATAGTCTTCGGGTATAAGAAGGGGAGGAGGGAGGTTTTCTTAAGCTGACTAGATCTTTCCATATTACCAGGCATGCTCTAACTGAAACACAGGTCTATTATGTAACTCATTTTCCCGTAAAAATTCAAGGCAATAAAAGAAGGCAGGTTGTGAGATACAGATAAAAAATATCTTCATCATTTGAGTAATGTTGGCCATACCTAGGAATTACAATTAAACTTCATCAGTGACTACATGGGTAACAAAGAGTTGGTCATTGTGCAAAAGTGTACCTTTGTATTCTGTATAATGAAAGGGTCTCTGTTACAAATTACTACATCAGACAAGATTATCAAGTGAAGAAGATGTTTGCAATCCTTTCATAAGTGAGCATTTAGATATCACATGTAATAATTTGATATGAAAACTATACTCTCATCTGTTTGTTAAAATGTGTTACATAGACTGTATTTTCAGCTCAGTACAGAAGCTATGTACTCTTAAGGGCATAAACATTGGCATGAGATAAATATCCTCAGGCTAGAGAGATGGCTAAGCAGTTGAGAACTCTAAGTAATCTTCCAGAGGACCAAATCCTAGCTCATGTGAACATATATGCACACACAAACATGTGTACCCATATTAACACCCCCCACACAAACATACAATTTTGGACTGAGTTTATTTGGGTTCGTCTTTCAAAACTTGTGTTCTCTGCATATCTCAAAACATTTACATCTTCAAGCTGTTGACTGAAAACACCATTTTGGAAGGTGTCCTTTCAGTCCTTTGTAATGCATACTGTCACTCAGAAATTCTTCATTTGCTTTCTTCATTGTGTGAGTATTTCATCTCCACTTTTTTCACAATATGCACTTGCTTCTCTGCACTAGGCTGTTTTGGGGAAAAAAGCACAGTCTGGGACTAAGAAATGTGATTCCTGGCATATACTGCCTATCTCCCCTTTAATACTGGGACTATTTTTAAATGAAAATATTAGGCATTATTACATTTAACATCTAAACTTCTCAGCACCATTTCCAATTAAAACAATGTCTTCTTTTATACATACAATATTATTTACACACCTAGTAAAAGGAAAGTCTTGTTTTACCATCATCTACTACCAAGATTATGTTCAAATTCTGTGATAGTCTTAAAAATTCTTTAGAAATGGGCGTGGATTATTTGAATAGGATATAAAAACTTGTGTACATTGCCTTTTTATTTGAGATAACACCTTCCTCTGTAGCCCTAGATGGCCAGGAATTGCATATATAGAATAGACTGCCCTCAAACTCACACAAATCCATTTCCCTCTACCACCTGGGTGTTGTGATTAAAGACATTGGCCACCACACCTAGCTATATGCCATTAGGACTCTTAAATCTCAATTTCTCAGTCTCAGTCATATGCTACCTCTCCTGAATCTCATGAAACTGTGGCTGGTCTCATACTCACTCTCTTGCTGAAGATAATTTTGATTTTCTCATTTTTACTTGTATCTCTATATTACCGGAATTCCTGCAAATTCCACCTTGCCTTGGTCCCTTAAATATCTTCACATCAGTTATTTTCTCCTTCCTTTACAGCCATTGAAAAGAAATCAGGGAAATTGTCCTGTGGCATACTCTACCTTCTGACTTAGTCTGATTGCTCCTAAACAATGGTATTAACTAGTTCCTTATCCTCTGTGTTTCTTAGAAAGTGTCAGTTGTAGACTGCCATGCTTGAATCAATGGTTTGGGGAAACAAAGTTTCATAGGTAACTCCATTCTGAATGATTCAAATCAGTAGGCATACAGTATCTTTTATCCCTTTCTTGATTGGCAAGATTGGTGCCCATGGGAAGAATCCAATCCAATATTCTTAAAGACATTCATTCACCTTTACATCCTTTACCATGACAACCATGTTCAAGATTCCCAGGAGGATAGCTGCAGTGAATGTTGCAAAAAAATTTCCAGCCATTGTTTTCATTGTTAATGCAACTCTCCTCAAGGTTTTTTCTGATTAGAGGTGGAAGAAGTAGCATAAGGACAAATTGTATTCCATGAAAGGGGCAGTAATTCAAAGAGCCCATGAAGTGGCTAGGGGCCATGTGTTCTATGATCTTTCAATAGAGAGGAATCTAAGCTCCAAGGGTTCAGAATACATGACAGTGTGGCACGTATGTAGTAGGTGTACAACAGAACATCTTCTTCTTCCCCTTTCATTTTAACACAAATAGTAATGATTGGTCTGTGGTGGACTGTCCCATGCAGTCACAACCATCATCAAGTGCTCAGGTTTGTACAGGTATCACAGAAAATAGGAATATGCTCAAGTATGCCTGCTTGGCTCCTTATGTGTCTGAACAGAGAACACCTTTTATTGCCAACCATGGGTACATCAGCTGATCAGTAATTTAATTCCATAGCCTGCTCTTTTTAAAAGCTCTGAGCAGGTTGACATGCAGGTGTCTCAATTAACAGCAACATAGAGACTCCCTGGATTCTGGTAGGTACAGAGTTAGAACAGGGTATCGCCAAGGAGCCGAGACTCTTGTCTTTATCTCTTGACATCACAAAAGATCTCTACAGTGAGCAGATAGTTTCAGTTCTCTGGCATGTGGAGTTTGGTGGCCTATTGGATTATTAAGGCATTTCCCTAATGTAAATGCTAATTTTTTTAAGAAATCAGAGATAAAAGACTGTCTTGTTTACCTGTGGCACAAAATTTATTGCCACATGTGAGTTTGTGAGTATGGATACCATTTTCTTTATTATTTGTGTGTGTGTGAGTGTGTCTATATACCCGTGTGTTTCTGTGTTTGTGTGCTGGGAAAAGTAGTCAAACAAATATATGCTATGCCATTTTTGAGTATTAAGGCTAGAAGGACAGCTCATTTATGAGCAGAAGCAGAGGGAGGAAGGGTAGATCTGGAATATTGTGGTGCTGAGAGGACCTGGGTGGAGTATAGTGAGGGAAGACAGAAGACTGGATGTATTTTGGGGGTATGAAAAAAAAAGTAACATGCAGATTGAATGTTGTAGGAGGGCAATGATTATAGGGTATATTTTTTATTTAGTATTTGACTTTTTTGCCATGAACTTTCACAGTAATGCTAGATTCTGATGGTGAACACAATTTAAGTCTACAATCATTTTAAGTTTTATAAAATGATTTAAAGGCCCAATAAATGAAGTAATATGCAAAAACCAACTTTACTGAATTGCACCTTGATAGTTAAAATTACAAAAAAATGTCAGAACTTTGGTTTTATTTGAGTGATTGAATGGCTAGGGGCTGAATAAGGCAGAAGCACAAGAATCTTGTTAGTATCCAGATTGATGGTATTAGAGAAAGAGTATATGAAATATCTCTGAAAGCCCATCAATATACCAGGTAGCATAATAATGTATCCACTTGCTTGTGTGCTTAATATAGCATTTGTACATAAATGTGTGATTGGAGAAATAAATATTTCCCAACTCATAAGGAGACTTATATCCTGTTGATAAAGTAAACACACATATACTGATGTGTCATGAGAGGGTGGGATCTGCATAACTTTAAGAATATGGTAGATTGTGGCAACTCATGAGATTATATTGGTTGCCGCAACTCATGAGATTATATTTGTTGCCTGGCATGTCTTGTCTCTGATTTTTGTTTCCAGTGTCAATGATATTTTTCTCAGGCTTCTGTAGGCTCTTCCAGCTAATAATGAAATTCCAATAATCTTTTCAAATTGTAGCTCTCATTGAGGTGGAGCCATTTTACCAGACAGTGCCCATATTCCTTGGAAATGAGTATCCTGTACAGTCTTCAACCCTAAGATCATTCTACTTACTCAACATGGGAATAATATCACTTGACAGCATTGCCTAAAATAGTGAGTTGGTTGCCACATAGGAGTCTTGCTGTGGGCAGTAAATTGGGAAATCAGACTCAAAAGAGGGCCAATTGAGTGGATCTAGATTAAAAGAAACATGACATTCTAGGTGAAATCCTGCCCTGAATCAGAATTGTCTTTGTGATGCACACAGTGCTTTTGTTTGGATTTATGTTCAGGCCTTGAGAGGAGAGTGGACTGTTTCCTCCAGAACATGGTGACGGTCTCATATTTCCATGGGGATTTAAAGTCTTTTGAATCTGGTGACCAATGAAGTTGTGGGACCTTTGGGGCTGAAGAGCATTCAAACCAGTAGCAAGGTGCTTCACCCCTGCTAAGAAGGCTGGGAGGACACTTTGCAAGCTCCTTCTCTTTCAGTCCTGGAGGGTCGCAAATTGTTCACAGGAGCAAAATGAAATAACCTGGCAAGTTTTAGTTCACCCTGTGGCTGATTGGACACCTCACTCTGTCTTTGCAAAGACCATGAGGCCAGGTGCCCGCCCTACCCACATGCTAATGAGACTTCTCCACCCAGAGTACCAGACCCTGCCTCCTCTGGGGAAAGATATTTAAACATGGAAAACACACCAACAAAGGAGACCATGATCCATCAGATACGTCTCCTGAGGCTTCCTTTTGTGTCTAGTCCTCTATTCTCAGGTTGCTTGGTCAGAACCTGCGAAAAATCAACCGAGACTCATTCCTTGGTTTCCATGTGTTTTCCCAATGCTCAACCTCAAGCTCTGACCTTCTGGCCAGGGATTAGAAACCGGGTCACTACAGGTCAGGCACCAGCAGTGTGCAAGAGAATTCAGCTGCCAAGGCAGATCAGCAGTGGTTTGCATGCAGGAAAGAGGGAATCCAACATGAAGTCTTTTGAGGAATGCAGAGCTTTAGAATTCTTGTAGCAGAGTTAAAAAACAAGAGTTCCTGGAGCCCTGCGTAACCATAATTAGCAGAGATGCAAACCAGTAGGGACCAAAGACTACCTATGGTGCTTGGCAAAAGTTGGACTTGTCTGGGCTGCTTTCTTGTGTTCCTAACAGTAAACTGAGAGATCCAAATTTACTACAGTCCCAATCACTGCCCCAAGCTGCTTTCTCTTTTCTCTAAATTTCACACATAACATGTTTGTTGGAATACACACCAGCAACTACATAATGCAACATTTCCAGTCATCTTTTACATTCATCCATTCATCATTGACTTCTTTATTCATGCCTCCTTAACCACTTCCCATCTTTATCTTTTATTATTCACTCCTACTTACATTTATTTCTGCCTCTTTTATTTTGATTTTATTCTTTCCTTCCTTTTCCTTTCTTAATTCTTTTTACCTTTTTAAAGGTTCTTCTTTTGGAGAGTTGTATGTTTAGTATTCATCAAACTACCTGTCAGACAATGTTTGTTATAGAAAACCTCATGTCCATTACTAATACAAGGTGTTGGGAGCATTGAACTATGACTAGACATCTTATACAGCTAAAAGATATGGATCATCAATAAACAGAAAGCTGTGTGATTTATTCATTCTAAATATACATAACCAGAAACCTCCATGCAGACATAGAAATGAGCTTAGAAACCAATGAATTAGGAAGACTTTCTTTTTCCAGGTTTCACTGCCTGTGTAGCTTAATTTGGAAACATGACTCCTGGAATAGCTGACTCACTTTTTGGCTCATATTATTTAGCTCCACAAAAGTCAAGTTTCCCAGAAGGAATGACAGGTTCCAGGTTGAGATGCTCTGAGCTATCATTTTTCATGTCATGTGTTTGTTCTACTTTGGCAAGCTGATCACTGAGTATAAGTGGAAGAATGGGTACCATAGGGCCTAATAGTAATCCATGGTAGGTGCTGGGGTTTAGAAAGCTCAAAAATTTACCAGGGATAATTCATACTCTGTTCTTTCCTTAGATTGCAATGTGAGCCTTTAATAGTTCAGAAGGACATGGAAAGTAAGCTATGTCTGTTGTAGATGTAGTTCAGCATCTCTTTTACTTGTTCCCAAAATTTTAAACAAGAAAGATTTTTCTATGGTAGAATCCCCATACAATCACAACTATGAAGGGGAGACACTGTTGATGTACTTTAGATGTTCAATGATTACAGGCATGTATTCTCATTAGTTTAATTGTCTGTTCTTGTGACTGAACATATATGATCATTGGCTAATTTCAATCATTGATAAGGGACAGGTGTTAAAATGCCCAGAAAATGCAAGTGAGCATGCATGCTATATACTGTCCCAATAGAGGAAGCCAAGCCTCAAAATGTGCAGAAGAACTGGTGAAGGGTGATGTGTACATAGTTGATGTAAGATAGGACATCTATTATTTGCTACCTCCCCTTTTAAAAAAAAGGATCTATGGTACATTCCCTATGAAATCACAACCATCAACCAGAGCCCAGAATAATACAGATTACTTCAGGGACCACAGAGCTAAGTATTTTCTAGAGTCAGTATAAATGTCTATTCTTGTGTCTGAGAATATTGGCTGAAATTGACTGAAAATTGTAAACAGCAGCTGATCATACAATTGAATTATAGCCTGTTCCATATGAGAAGTCAGTGCATGCCAAAATGCATATGATTCACAGTTCAGCAGTATAATATATACTGGAATGTGGTTGTCCAGAGGAGGGGGCGGGTGATTAGAATGTCTATAAGCAAACGTTCTTGGTTTTTTTTTCCTCTCGTGATATTCTCAAAGATATAAATAGAGAGGAAGCATGTTCTCTAGTCTCAGGACTTAGACAGTTGGAAGGTTTCCTGTTTGGATATAAAAAGCTTTTCCGAAAGTAAAATGGCAATTTTTCAAGAATCCACAGATAAAAATCTGTCCTGGGTACCTGTGCTAGATAATTTAGGGAAGCATGGGTATGTGTCTGCATGTATGTCATTTTATGTATCTTTCATTTGTGTGTGTGTGTGTGTGTGTGTGTGTGTGTCTCTATTGTATGTATGTGTGTGTGTGTATGTATGTTTGTGTGTCTGTCTGTCAGTTTTGCTGTGTTTAAACAGGAAGAGATATTCATATACCTACTTCCTTCACTGATTTGCACTTTTTAATTGTTTCTTAGTTCTGCTATCAAAATAAAATTAGGGAACTTGTATTCCTTAGTTTTCCAAGGGTCTGTGCATGACAGAGGCACAGATTGGTGTTGATATGCAGTTTGGTGATATGAACATACAAGTTTCTGACATACGTTTAAGAGGATATTAATGTAGTTGATTGGCAGTGTAATACTTTCACATACTTGTCTGGTTTACAACAGCAATTGTAGTTAAATTATTGTTAGGAGAAGTAAAATACAGTTACAACTCAGACTTTGATTTTGGAATAAGTGAATAGGAATATAGTGAATTGTCATGAGTGGGTGGGATCTCTATGGCACTAGGGAAGTATTAAATTGTGGCTGAAATTGAAATCATAATGGTTCCCTGATGACACTCATGACATTCCTATAGTCCCATGTCATTTGTTTATGACACAAGATGAACATCATTTACCTCCTTTCATTTAAGTATATGTTGGCTTAAAATCAAGGCATGGCTTAAGACCTGAATGCTGACCAGACGGTGGCACTAGAACACAAGGCACTAATGGCAGCTGGCAGAGGTTACAGCTGTGTTTAAGCTGATACAATAATTTTGGTTGTCAATGTCCACTTTCATTAGATTTGTAATTCTGAAATAAAAACCTCAGCCCTAAGAGGTTTGTATCCACAACAGACTGAGTTCTTCACTGTACAAACTTTCAGCAAACAGTGAAGCCATTTCTTAGACTAGTCAGTCCCTGGTTAATGAGGTAGGTGTTTGTCTCTATTGACAGCTTCTCAATACTTTTGTATGTTTATTTCATTCTTCTCTTAATCAATGCATCATGACATCAACTTTTCTTCTTTCTACTCCCCCAAACCCTTCCCTTTGTCTCCCAGATCCAATGTTCTTAATTTTCCTTCTGATAAGAGCTTGTCTTTCACAGATATCAACAGAACCCAGACTAATAAAAACCTAATATCAAAGTAGGATGAGAAAACTCACTAGTGGCTAGTGAGTACAAAGAGCAGGCAAAGGTGTCAGAGACACCCCCACTCCCATTGTTACAAGTCCCATGAAAACAGCAGGCTAAAATACATATCATTTATGCTGAAGATCTCATATAGATGCATACAGGCTCTGATTTCCACATCAGTCTTAGTGAGCCCATCTGAGCCCTGTCTAGTTGATTCAGTGGGCTTTGTTCTCCTGGTGTCTGTGATAATTCTGGCTTCCACAATCCTTCCCTCCCCTCACTGTAGTGTTCCCTGAGATGTTAAGGTAGGGAACCAGTTGAGATCTTTAGTTTACGCACACTCTATGCCTAATATGTGTAGCTGTTGGTCTCTGCATCTGTTTCTGTCAGCTGCTTGAGGAAGCCTTTCTGGGGAACATTAACAAAATATCATTAAGAATTATTTCATTTAATTTTTTATGAACCAAATTTGATTCTAGCATAGGCCTCTGGGGTACCCAGCCTCAGGTTTTTGGCCATCCAGGCAGTGTCAGCCATGGGCTTTCTCACCTAATGTGAGCCTCAAGTAAGGCCAGTCATGTTTTTGACCCTCCGACAAGTTCTCTGCTACCATTGCCCCAGCATACCTTGTATGCACTACACACAGTAGGTCAAAGGTTTTGTGAATGGGTTGTCTATATTTGACAGCACAACTGGAAGACTCTAACAGCATAGTAATGACTGTGATATCAACAACGTGAAAAATCATAATTGCAAGAATCTGATATCATATTACTAATGAGATGAAATCAACACATTGATTTAAATATATGACATCATAAGGACATGACAGCAAAATTGGAAAGAATTGACATCATAATCAGTGAGATTGACATAAATAATGTAAGTGTATGACATCGTAAACAAAGGGAACTGAAATCTTAATCATGATCATGTGACAACAGTGTAAACATGTCTTTACAAAATGAGTGATATCACACCGAAATTAGAAGGAAGAGATATCATAATTGTAAAAATATGACACCATCAACATAAGTATGTGACATAACAATAGGAAGGAAATGACCAGAAATTTGAAGAATATGACAATTTAATACAGATTATGTGTCATTAGCCATGTAAGTAAATATGATGTAATTTTCAGAAACATATATAATAACTATGATGAGGGTACATAAATTGTATAAATACATGATGTCATAATAGGAGGTATATGAAAGAATAAGTGGCAGGAACTGACATAATTTTGATGATGTGATACCATCATTGTAAATATGTGAAATCGCAATTGAAAGGAAATGATGTGATAATTACAAGATAAGACATCATAAAGTGGATTATTTGATCATTCTATGTAAATATATAACCTCATAATTGGGAGAAACTGACAATTATGAAGAGCTGACATGAACAAGATATGATATTACAGTCAGCAGGATATAACAGCATAATGAAAGGAATTGATATAATAAATGGGATGATGTGACAGAACAATTGGAATTAAATGGCATGTTAATGGGAAGATTAAGACATCATAATGTAGATTAGGCTGTGACATCATTAATATACATATATGTCACCATAACTCAAACAAATTGATAATGAAAATGTGATGAAATGATATAAGAAATGCAAATAAATGAAAAATGGAATAAACTGACATCATAATTGGGATGATGTGACAACAACATTGTAGGATGCATGACATCACAATAAGAAGAATATGAAAACATATAGGAAGGATCTGACAATCATTATAAATGGATTTGACAGCATGAAAGTAAGGATATGACGCATAATTGGAATGAAATGGCATGGTAATTTGAAGGATACGTCATCCTAATTGGGATTATGTGATGTCAATATATGACATCATTTTTTAAAGAAACTGACGTCGTATACATGATGATAGGCAACACAATGTAAATATGTGATAACATACTGTGATTGTTATGACTGCAGTATTAGAAAGAAATGAAGTCATATTTGGGATGATGTGATACCTTCACTGTATGTGATATCAAACTTAGAAGAAAATGATTTGAAAATTGGAAGGATAAAACACCTTAAAATATGGGTTATATTACATCATCAATAACAGGAGTGTAAAAAGCTACACTCAAAATGTGTTTTTGAAATGAATAAATCTGAGCAGTTCAGGAGTAACACCAATCAACCTGACAACATTGATATGGAAAAATTCACAGCCCGCAACCATAGACATAAAACTACAGAGAATTGAGCAAAACTAAGAGTGGAAAAAATGTATTCAGGGAAGAAGACTCATTTTGGATTTTCAGAGCCACGTGGCAAGACTCAAAGGCAAGCATAGAAGTAACTATACAGATGGAATCATTTATGAATATATATGCACATACATATATGTAGGCAATAACAATGAACAAAGAAGTCAAGAATTTGATAGCCAGAAAGGAGAGATCTATTGGAGAGTTTAGGGGCAGAAAGGAAAAAGGGAGCTATGTGATTTTATTGTTTCAAATGTAAAAAAATTATATATGCATATATAAATTTGTATATGTCTGTATATGTTACATATACATGTAGCATGCTACAAATAACATGCTTATTTTTGTAATTTTTATATTTAATTATGTCATATAATTTGTATATATTATATATGATTTGTACATATATACCATATATACAAATTATATATGAGATCTTTACTTTTGATACAAAAATAAAAAATATACAAGCCATATGTGGGTGTGTAATATATATATATATAAATATATATATATATATATTTATATATATATATATATATATACATACATATATATGCACAACCTGCATATTAAACCGTATAAAACAGCCCATGATAAACCTAAATTAAAATTTTATATGGAGAATCAATCAAATTATCTATTAAGTGATTATGCTATCTCTTTATATGATATGTCTATATCATTAAATACATCTCCTCTTTCCAATTCAGATGTCATACCCTTCCGTGTATTGTTTCATATCCTTCCATTCATAGTGTCATTTGGACAGTTCATATATTTATATTAGTTTTTTCTTATTGTCGCATTTGGACAGTTGTTGTTGATGTTTGTGCTTGCATCCATGTTTCCACATCAATTTGAAGGATAGAAAGTAAGGGTATATTGGAGTATCTGTGGAATGAAAGGAAGGGTGAAATGGAATAATATTCTTATTATCTTACTATCTCAAAACTAAAAAAATATATATATTATATATACACATCACGTCTACACACAGAACAACCAAGACTATGTCAATCAGTCAACAGCAATCAAGGCTTAGAGAAAGGTAGGTGCTGTTCCAGACTATAGATATAGGGTTTCGGTGGTGAAAGTAGAAGTGAGGTAGGATACAATGAAATCAGTGAACTGGTTTCCCAAGTAATTATCAGCTGGTATTTCCAGACTATGTAGTATCTGTTTGTTTATTTTGTGGAACTGTTAATGAACCCAGTACATGGCACTCAAGTACTACCACTGAATTATGCCTACAGCTCTGGGCTCTGTGTTTCTTTTAATTATCACTTCAAAGAGTTTTTGATGCAGAGAATGTTAGACTTGGTCTGTAATCCCTTATTCGTAATGGTGAGGCAGGAAGATCCCAAATGTTATCAGCTATCCTAAGCTATATACAACAACCATTCCTTAAATACATACTCTTTATAAATCCAGCATTTTAGGTTAAAACAATAATTTTGGAAACATACAACTACATTCTGGAACTTGATAGATGTTTCACGTTTAAGAGTCCATACTGTTCTTGAAGACGGTTTGAGGTAAGTTCCCAGAAACTACATGGGCTGGAAAGTTGCATCCTATAACACAGTCCCAGTGGATAAGATACCTTTAAGTGCACTTGTATTTGTGTATCACTCACACAGTCTTGAAAATAATACTCCTAGGAGCATATACTAAACTTTAGAATGCCCTGATTCTTCAGTTAACATCTATTCTATTTTGTTGCCAGTAGGTGTATGTTCCAGTTTGGTGTCTTCGGTGCAGCTGGATGATGTCTATCAAACCAAATGCCTAGTGCTTACATCTAAACTTGCTACAATAGCCTAGGAAGAAACTGCATATTTTTCAGAGTTGTAGCATTTTCCGTATGAGCATTCCAATTTAAGCAGGAACAAAATCAACGGAAGATGATGTATTGCATGATGATTTTCACTTAAGAAAGTATATTCAGGAAACCCAGAAACTGTCCTGTGAAGACAAAGTCTGTCCAACTTTACAATGCTTTGTAAAGACCCAAAGTCAAGGTTTGCCTCTTGGTTTGGGACTTTCTCTTCCACATTGTTCTGCATGATCCTTCCAAGCCCAGGTTGGAAGTTTCGGTGCTGAGAGGAGTGGCTTTGCCATGTTTGTAACTTTCCACTCTGTTTTGAAGCAACTAAAATCAACAGTGCTTCTGCTCTGTCATTTTTCCTAGGTGATCCAGTGAAGCAGCCATCAGGGAAGTAGAGCCAAGGTCCAAAGCAGTGGAGGAAAAGGGAGGCCTCAGGTTGCCCAGCCGACTCAAGCTCCTGCCTACATGATGCCCCCATGAACTTCTTCCATAAGTAACATCAACAGAAGGTTCCTCCATCTCCTACCTCCTTCTCCAGTCGCATTGCCTATTTCCATTGTAGGTTCTGCAGACATAACACATGCCAGATCATGTTCCTAACACACTCGGTAGCACCTCAATGGGCACCAATTTAAATTGCCAGGAGCTTGTGTCCTGAATTTAGAAAATCACCTGGGATTCATTTACAGTAGTAGAAGCAAGCAGTTTACTAACTATGACATCAATGAAGGACAAAGAAGTAGACTAGGGAGATCATTTCCCTTCCCTCCCTTCTCCCCTTTCTTCCCCTTCTCTACCATCTCCTCCACTATCCCTCTCTCCTCCCTCTTTGTAACTCTCTCTTCCTTCTTTTTTTGCACCCTGCTGTCCCCTCTGTTGGGGCAATGTACACTGCCAGCTTGACAAAGTTCCTGGCTCATGTTTCTTGGATTTGGGGCTCACTAGCTACTTTGTCCCCTTTTTTTCCTTTATTATACAGAGGCAAGAAGCCTCTGATTAATAAGATTGTCTATTTGGCTTCACAGTAAAAACTCAAATCAATTCTTGGGCTGGCTGTGAGCAGACTCTGCAAACTCTGCCCAAAATTAATTGTAAATGTTCCACTGACCTTCAAATTGTGTCAGGAGTGAGAACTATTCATACTTGCTGCAAGCATACCATAAAGTATTCTGAGCTAAACTGACATTCCTAAGAGAGAGAGTCACAGTTAGATCTGCAAAGAGCCTAGACAGTAAGTCATCACACTTAGAAATACAAATAGAAAATTCAACCCTGAGCAAGCCCTCCCTTTTTATAATAAGCCTATACAGACCTAGAATCAATGATTCATTAATTAAACTATTGTGTTAGTTTTCTCAGTAAAAATAACCTTGAAGAATAGAGATTACAGCTTCAATCTGTGAAGGGAATTCAGCTTACAGGTTCAATCTGTGAAGGGAATTCCTGCTTATATTGTAATGTGCTTAATTCCTGCAAACCATATAATAATAAAAAAGCATTGTGTTCATTTTTTAAGCTACAGGAACCTTGCCTCTGTGTGAGAAGCATTCTCTCAAAGAGAGAAGACTCTCCTGAGTGAGTAGTCTTCCTCCCTGGCCACAAGGGCATGATTACCAGTTCTTTCTCAAAAGTGTTTGCGTGTGTTTTATATGAAGAGATATGTGTGAGCTTGTCACTTTAAAGTGTGAATGTACAATCTATTTTTGTTCTCAAAAAAGAAACAGTTTTATGTGTTTGTTTGTCGTAACCTTTTTTCAACAGTCTGTTTTCTTCTGTGTAGTTTAATGGAACCTGTCGTGGGTGAAGGCTGGACAGTAATAGACAGTACTCACTCTCACATCCCCACTTACTTGCTCTCTCTTCTGTCTCACTGTCAACCCTCCACTCTTCTCTGTTCCCACTTTTCCCTGACAGATAATTCCTCTGGCTGCCCTTCCACCTGCACAAAGAGCAAATGTGCATCAGTGTCTGTCTTCTGCAGGAGGTGACAGAACAACAACATGACATACACTTGCTTAAATGTCCAGACCAATGCTTAGCAAGCACAGCACTGAGGACTAACTGACTTTCCCAAAGAAGCCAGAGAAGCAGTCTCAGAAAGGACTCTACCCAGGAGAGGTTTCTGTTCTTGGTAAAGGCTCATGTTAATAATGTTTGTTCCTCTTGTGAGAAATGCAGATCTCAGGAGCATTGACAATGAAAATTAGTATACATGTGAGCTAGAACTGAACTGCTATAAAAATGTACTTTTTTCTTAGAACAAAGTACATAGGTTTGGGCTTCCAAACTCTCATTTAGTCCACAGGCTTCTACCCACAGTAACTACCAGCCATGGACCTTCTATTCTGGACAACTTTAATTAAGAAGGTACTAGATACACACGAAGGAATTTTCAGAAGTAAAGTTATGCCAGTGAGTTTGAGAGGTAAAATCACAGCATCCTGAACAAGTTGGGTTTTCTTTTTAAAAATTCATGTGTGTTTTTTTCAGTGTATTTGTGTACCACCTGTGTGCCTGGAAACTGAGGAGTTCAGAAGATGACAGTAGTACCCCTGGAACTGGAGTTATAGTGGCTTGAGAGCTGCAAACAGAATATTGGGTACTCAGAAAGTTCTTTTAATTCTTGAGCTACCTCTCTAGTTCTTTGTGTATAATTTTTATGTGGACCTGTATTTTATGAAACAAAAAACTAATAACTTCTGGGTGATATGTTACTCCTAAATTTTAGAAGATACCAAAATGCTCCTCAGACTGCCTGTACCATGCAATACATGAGCTTTCTAATTTCTCCATGTCACCACTATTATCTTTGTGAGATCCAACTCTGGCAGGATTTCAGTGATATGTGAGGGAGAGGCAGAGAGTGTGTTTAATCTTACAGATGGGAGCAGACTTCTCTCTTTATTCTTTATTTTTCTCTCCTACTGTCCTCCTCTACTTCTCTCCATCTCTCTATTTCTCTCTCTCTCTACTCCTCTAATATCTCTCTGCTTTTTGATGTACATTATAGCCACTTATCGAGAAAATCGTACTGCAACCACATCTTAACCATAAAATACCTTCACTTAATGATTACAAGTTTTATATTTTAGTGATTAAGTAGTTCATATTGTTAAAGAACTAGTTATCTTAAACTCACAACTGAACACTTAGTATTTTCTCTACAAAACACATCTAAAAGCAATACTTTTTCTATTATAGATTAACAGAGTTTATGGAAGCCAACTAATTTTATGACCAGATTCCATTGTTGCTGGCAGGTAGCAGTATTTCAGTTGCTAGGGAATGAATATACCTCATGTTATTCTAACTGAACCATTTCCATTTAGCTAATACAGTAAGACAAGTTTTTTATAACAAGAAAATTTTATGTTTCCTTTTTTTTCTTTGCTTTTCTTAGGTAAAAGGAGAATCAGTTGTGTAGGACGCCAATCTAACACAATGCTAAAATGGCGCCGGCTTCCGGATGGCTTCGTAGTAAACAACAGCTTTACGCATGCACTACAGTTGAGAACAGCTTAGCTCTTGGTAACACACCTGTAACAAACCCGCGAAAGCCGATATGCAAATGAGGTGTTGCAGAGGTAGCCTATCAGTAGGAACCATGATTCCTACAGTGTATATAAGCAGCTTGCTCCTGGGGCTTGGGGTCTTTCCGCATCATGTATAAATAATAAAGTGTTGAGAATAAAGGTGTTGAGAAGAATCCGGTTGTGGTGTCTTACTTGCTGGTCAAGGCGGGCGCGACAGAGCTGCATATCTTTATGTCAACAAGGATCACCCCAAACTAATGAGCAAAAGTTTAATTATAGAATCCAAAGAAGAATAAATTTTATTTTTGATCAAGGAAGTTCAAAATTAACTGTGGACACTAAAAATCATTTGTTATTTCTTGATCATGATCCCTCTTGTCTTTCATAGATGCAACTAAAGGGCCCTAGGAATTAAGTTTTATTTGTTCTTACTTTCTATCCCTGACCTAAAACAAGTCCCTAACAAAAGTAAGTTCTCTTATTTTTATGTTATTTTTTAGGACTCTAATATCTCAAAGATTATTGATTCTAAGGCTACTGGTGAAATCATAATCTGATACTATAACTATACATGAAAAATGCCTAATTTTCTTAATTATACATGATTTTTTGTTATTCTTTCTGGATTTTCAACTGAATCATAGTTTATCTGAGTGGCAGTACCTTTGGAAAACAACCTCTGTTGCTATGGATACTACCACAAAATCACCACTGTTGTTATGGATAGTACTATCATAAAGATAAAATTACTATGATCACAATCTTTATAACATAGACAACTAGCAGCAGCATCAGAAAGGGCTAAGCAGAAGATAATCCTCCCAAAAAACTGACAAAACTGAAGGTAAAACTCATTACAACCTCATAAAAAACAGTATTTTTTAACTTCTGAGGTTCAAAGACAGGTTGTAGTTATTCTGATAATATATGTTACTGTCTTTTTTAACCGATCCATCCTACTTTTCATTATTTAAAATAATTTTTTTAAATTTTTACTTCATAGGTGTTAGTGTTTTCCCTGTGTATATAAGTGTACCACATGCATGCAATGCTCACAGATGTATTGGCTCCAGTGAAACTATGTTTACAGATGATTGTGGGCTGCCATGTGTGTACTGGGAACCAAACCTGGGTCCTCTGCAAGAGCAGCCAGTGCTTTTATCTTCTGAGGCACCCCTCCAGTGACCGCATTGTTTATTCTTGTGACACAGCCTTGTGTTTACTTCGAAGAAATGACACTCTCCTAGTTTGTATTCTACTTCAATTGTTGCTCTTTTTTGCCCCTGTATATGATTATTGATCCTCTTCAATCCTGTTCCTCCTCTCCCTCCTATTTCCTCCTCCATTTCCTTCTCATTTCCTTTCTCTACCTTCTTCTACTCTCCTTTGTCAAATCTATCTGTCAATATCAACTTGATTGTATTTATCCCTGTAAAACCATGAGTGAATGTAATGTTGCAAACTGGCATCCAATTGCTTTACATTAGTGGAATGGGCTGCAAATTAAGACATTTATTCTTGTTCAATGGTTTCATAACAAGTTCAAACATCTCCGTGCCCATACCTATTTTTTATTTTTATTTTTTCATAATTAGACAAAGCAGGAAACAATTCAAATCCACATCTTACTGACAACCCATGCTCTCTACTACGACTCAAACTGCAGTTTATAAAAAGTAAAGCATTTTTCCTGATATTTTCATGAAGTTCCACAAAGAACAACAAACATGGAGAGTAAAGTGTACAAACCTGCTGTCAAAAAGAATCCATCCTCTTGAAGATGACTGTCCAGGAAACATAGGATATAATCACTTATCTTTAAGACAAAATTGTCCCACATGTATCTTGATATCTGAGCTATGTTTTCCTGCTATGATGTCTTCTAAAACAGACGTTATGTCTCCCATGGTTGACTTAAACTTTGGAAGTCTTCTCCATATAGTCAAGTTAAAAGGAGAAATTAGCATAATCACTGTACCCCTGAAAGGCCTCTAGGCATCAGATAACAGACATTTTTATGAGGCACAAGAGAGGTCATTAATCATTAACTAATTAATTAATATTTCACTTTTTATGAGGCATGAGAAAGTATAGTATCCAAAGCATTTTATGATATCCTTAAAAATGTTCCCCTTACCACAAAACCTGGTAATGGCCTTTGTCTTAGTATTCCATCATCCTTCTCAAAGCTTGTGTGTCTGTGCTGTTGCTTCCATCAAGCCATGCTACTTAGGTAGTACAGAACCAGAGTTTGAGCCAGACAGACAGCAGTAATTCTGAGTAACCTTCTAGAACTTTGTTCATTTCCTAAGGAAAACATTCACTTGAGCTCTGTACACTTGACTTTCTATACATATCCACATTTTAAAGAAGGAGAGCATCTCCCAAAAGTATGATACCTTGACCATATTCTGGTGACCCACCTGAAACTGAAATTCCCCTGCATTCTTAAGGGTCTTTGAAACTTTCCCATTCTATCAAACTGCTTTAAAGGACATTCAAATCTATTCAAGGTGTTAATGGGAATTTGAACATCTGCCCATGCGTTGCTGAGAACTTCGATATACATCTGGAGGGAGAAGTCATACTTTTTCACTCTCATGAAAAGGGCCTCATGTTTCTCCTGTAGCCAAGGGGATCATAGACATTCCATTTGTCCCCCAAACAACTCAGACAATTATCCTCTGCCCAATGCTGTTCAAAATATGCATCACCCTACCAAAAGGCTCTAAACTTACTACTACCCTATGGGCTCTCCAATATTCCACCTCTTTTCAAAAAGGCCTCTGCCATACCTGCAGATTCCACAGAAGCCCAAAATATTCATCTCTATGAAAGGGTATTAAGAATAAATCCCTCTCAAAGAGGGCATAAGATATTCCCCTTCTCATATTAGGGGCTCTAGGGAGTCCACTTCTACGAAAATAAGGTTGACACCTGCCCAGGCTTACCAAGAGAGTTTCAGAACTTTGCCCATCTGAACAAGAGTGTTTTAAACATCCTTTATGCAAAGGGAGGTCTGATCTTTTTCTAATCTGTAAAAGGAATAAGGCCAAAAATTTGTCTAAAAAGATCCTCACATTTTCCACATTGACAAAGAGTGTGTGGAAATGTGGAAATTACTCTCTCTCTCTCTCTCTCTCTGTCTGTCTCTCTCTCCTACTCTCCCTCCCTCCCCTGAGAAGGGTTTCAATAATTTGCCTGACCAAACGGCCACAGCCATTTTAAATCTACTAAAGTAGGTCAAATCTCATTCCGTCCGTGCAATGATAAATACACAAAAAGTTATATACACTGGAAGATCAACATTAGCTACAGCCCATTTATCACAATCTCATTGGATATTTGGAAATTTTTAATTTCTTCAAAGGTCTCTGACACTGCCTTCAATTACACAATGGAGCTTCATATCTATTGCCTCACATGCAATTAATTTCAAACATACTCATTTTTAAAGGGAGCTTAAACATTTCCTCTTCTCCTCACAACAGACTGAAACAATGTGGTTTCATAATATTATCAGATCAGAATGACTTAAATCTGCACTCTAAGCCCGAAATGGCCTCAGCTTTGCATTTCCTGCACAGGGAGGGCTCACTCAAAACAATGTGACAAATAGTACATTTACTTTACTCTACAATCTTACAGGACTCACAAATTTGCATAATCTTCGTAAAAAGCATAGGCAATTCCAAATATAGGAGAGATGGCTCAGTGTCTTATATATGAAGGGGGATGTAACATTTTCCCAACATGACCAAGGGAGAAGACGCAATACACACCTATACAAGCAGCTATAGACCATACACTTCAGCGATAGACCATACACTTATGTGCAGTAAAAGAACTTTACAATATTCTTAATATACATTAGGATATATATGACCATGTGCATCTCAGCAGGCATTTCTGTAGACTGCTGTGTTTCTTCTAATGTGGCTCTAGTAGGAACCACATATACATGAAGGTCTTCAGAGTCTTCCCATCCTTGTGTTGGGGATTTGTGGCCATTCTATGTAGACGATTGTATTGCAAGCAAATTCCTAGCTGTCCTCAATGCTCACCAGAATATTTCCATCTGCCTAAGAGGTACAGATAAAGAATAAAGGACTAAAAAAGAGTGCTAGTGTCTTTCACAGAAACCTTTGGTTTCTTGAGTCTAGATAATTGTACACCAAATGATATCATATCTTCCACATCTTTTGAGGCATTCTGGGATCTGGCACACAAACAAAAGTGGTGGTTGGATATTCCCATCTAGCTCTATTGGATTCACAATTTAACAAATATATACAAGGGGCTGGATGTGGGCCATTCTTTTCACAAGTCACTCAGACATTTGCAATTCTCCCAAGGGTCTCTGACACTGTCTATACATGTAGAATAGAGTTATCAACATTCTTTCTAATATGAAGAGCATGTCACATAGAATAGTTTTTGAAAACTAGGGGTCATAAGTTACAATGTAAACAAAAGGATATTCAATGAGGCAACCCATGTAAAAGGAGACTTCAATATATCTAGCACAGATCAAGATATCATCAATATCAGAAGAATCTAGCAACACATTTTCTCCATATGAAGTCCTCATTCTAATATCTAAGACAAATTGAATCTTTACCTTATTCTTCCTTTTTGATCTTTGCAAAAGGCCTTTCATGCCTTTGAAAAAAATTTTGAACCTTTGAATCATAAGGATGTGATCTTATCATATTGGACACATGAACTAAAGAGAATGGGCTGTTTACAGTGTGACTCAGGGAATCAAGGCTTGATCAGTCCTTCACCTGTATTTATAGATATGTACGAAATATTTTCAAAGTTCTTCACAAACACAAGAGTACTTAATATTCTTTATATGTATTCAGTATTCCTTTTCTTTAAAGCTCCTTTCTGTCAGGAGTTCTAAGAAGAACCACTACAACACACAGATCTGAAAATCTACATCCTATTCAAGGGCCTAACACAGATTCTAGCTCCACAGAGTGGTTCCAAGGAGTTTATTCAAATAACCTGAAACCTACTGAAAGCCTTACATCCATCAAAGGGATGATGTCTGAAGTAACACACACACACACACACACACACACACACACACACACACACACACACATTCACACACAAGACTTTTGGATTAATCAAAAGTGTTCAGGGTTCTTGGAATATTGACAGTGCACAAAAGAGGATGTATCCACTTCCCATGTTTCATTAAGCCTCTCAGATCCTGATCATATAAATAAACAAGACTGAAATCTTTCAAAATTGCCCAAGGCACTCTGGATGCCGCTGCATCTATTCAAAATGATGGAGCTCCATCATCCTAGGAACCAAGTTGTCTCATAATTTTTCAGTTTCTACAGGGGCCTTGGCACTAAACATATATGCAAAATTGAAGTGCATACCAAAGGACTCAAATGCACAGGACGTCAGATTTTCTCCTTAATGTAAATGTGACCGGAAACGTTACTCATCCATGAAACAGGCACCCTTGTGAAAGGAGTCTTTAATACTTCACCATTAGATCACAATAGCTTACATCAACAATTTGATGACCCAGAAGGCAATATATATGTGATTCCTAATCAGGGAGAGTTCAAAATATACACATCTGACATACAGTATTTTGTTCTTACCCTACTGTCCTTCAAGTCTCTTGACATTTTCTTATCAATGAAAAAGGACTATGGAATTTCCAAGTACATAGGAAGGGTCCAAGACTTTTATTCATGGAGAAGAGGATGTGAAATAGTACATACTTGACTCAAAAGCAGCCCACAATTACACAATAATATAATCTTAGACTTAGCTGCAAGGGATGTTCAATGTTTATGCATATACATCAGAAGATGTGGTGCCCCCTGCAACTGTGAATGCCACTCAGGAAAACCATCACATCTCCTCGATGTGCCTTTGCAAGAAAAAACAGGCACAACTGGTCTAGAAACCCTTCCCATACTTTTGAGTGGTCTGCTGACATTCCACATTTATGGGAGTGTTCTGGGAGATTTAGAGCTTTTGGAGGATTTGTTCAATATTGCCAAAAGGGATTCAGTGACAGGACTGATTTATACAGGAGGATTTAGAATCTTTCACAATCATCTCTTTTTCAGGATAGAAGAATACAGAAAGATGACATTTCTCCAATACTTGTTAAGAGGATTCTAGTAGTTTTCCCATATATGTCAGTGACCCTGGATGAACTGTGTAAACTACTAGCCCCAGCACACTGCTCAGGCCTCTACTTCATGTGCATCAGGGTGTGTTGGACCTTTCCAATTTTTCCAAGTGCTTCTGTCACTGATAATACCAGTAAAATGGATTTTTCTATCTATACTTCATATGCCGTGGTATATCCTATAGGTACTTTGCCACTCACCAAAAAAGGTAAGGAGATACTTTTATGTGTGAAAATCCTTCCAGATCTATAGAAAGGGAACCACCTGTCATGGCAAGTGACATACTGGACAATGGAATATGGATTGCCTAATATCTGCTGTTTTTACATATACAGAAGCTCCTCAGATGTTCTCTTGATGATAAACTCTGAAAACCCCAATCCAGAGTCAGGTTTGATTACATAAGAAAACTCAACTATTAGCCTCATCCTATAATCCAGCTATGTATCCTTTGCAATATGTAGCTCAAGGACCAAGAGTATCTCTCAATCCTTTAATCCTGTTACATTTAAGGTGGGATTTAAAGGCCTTACATAAGTGTCCTATGTTTGTTGCCAGAGTACTGTCGAAGCATACAAGAACCCCTCCACAGCAACTTTACTCTTCTACAATGGCACTGATAGAGAGCAGTGAGCTGATGCGCATTATGAGGGAGAAGACATCTTCATCATAGATTTAAATAAAACCAACACCTGCAGCTAATAAAAACTGCCAAGGCTTAGGCAACCCTTACCCCAACAATATATAACACAATTATTTTAAAATTATGAAAGCAGAATAAGAAGTAAATTCCCACAATAAAATGGATCTCACACAATCTCTTTCCAATAAAGGAGGGGCATATGTTACAATGCTCAGAAAACACATACAAACAGGCATTCTGCAAACAATGTGGGTTCAATATAGCCTCCTTAGATCAACACAGTTTCCAATTGGACTCTCCTGCCCTAAGTGGACTCATACCTAAAATTTCAGATAAATAAGTTCTTAAACTTATTCTTCCTTCTTTTGATTTTCTAGAAATTGTGAATCTCTAGAATTTACTCTATATATGGGAAGGGAACTTGAAAGTTTCAAACATGACTTTGATGTTTGTGATGACTTTGTGATATGCTATACACATGACTTAGGAAAACTGTGGAATTTCCAATGTCACGTAGGATTTCAAAAACCTACATGAGAAGTTTTGGACCCATCTACATCTCTCTAATATGTTGCTGAAATTGTCACATGTAGACAGATAATTTTACCTGGGTGAGGGTATCTCTTATTTAACAGCTTCTCTTTTGCTAGAGCTCTTTAAGATTATAATTACACACATACATGTATTTCTTAATTTCCTTCTGAAGGGATAGTAGTGTTTCTGGATCCAAAAATGAAGTGGTTACTTCATGCCTATGAATATGATAAGGATCATTCCAGAAACCTGCCATCTGTTCAAGAAATGCTTTCAGATTACCCATGAACTTGTGAGTCTCTAGAATTTTTCACTTTTTCTTGGAATTACATTGTTCCACAAAACCTACATTAAAGATGTGATAGTGTCTTTAATATTTGCTAAATGGTTACTCTATTCTTACCCTTATACAAAACCAGCCTGGAAATCCTCTGAAATGTACAAGTCTTGGTGGAGCCTGCCTGATTTGAACAAGTGACTTTACTGTCTTCAACATTTGCACCAAAATCTCTTGAATCTTGCTGGTTCACAATTTTTATAATGACACTATGGAATTTCACATCTATCCCCCTCAAAATCAGGAGACCTCGCAATTCTCCACCTAGAAAAAGGTTGGTATATGTCTTTCTTTAAAAAAAACAGGCAGAATGAAAGAGGCTTCTTGAGTACAAGGAGACTTGATTACATCAACAACAGATCATGATTGCTTGCACCAATACTCTGCTGATCAAAAAAGACTAACTTCCTATACTGAAAGTCCTCACAAAATTCCACCTAATCAGTGGTATCTTGACTTTGACTTTAGATTCCTAAAAGTCTCTAGAACTTCCTTATTTTTGTGAAAGGCACACAAAACTTCCACACATTCAGAAAGTGTCCAAGCACTTCTATTCATGAAAGAGTGACTTTACATGATCCAGAAACTCAGGTGCAACTTTCTCCTACACAAAGATATGTAGACATTTCCCCACCCCTTCAAATGGTCTTTCGTATCAGGCTATGCATTACCACCTGCATCCATGGAACCATCTCTGTAGCCTACCAGTTCATCTTCTGAAGAGGATTTTATAAAATTCACATGTACATGAGGGTCAAAAGGAACTTCTCATCCTAGTGATTCCACAATAACAAAGGCTGTATTGGGAGACTCCCAATTTGCAGCAGAGGTTTGAGGAATCCTGTTATCAGTGCCAGTGCTTCAGTAACAGAAAACTACTACAGTGGAATCTTTAGGGTTTTTCACAAGCTCTTGGTTTCCTGGCCCTAGAAACCACTATATAGAAGCTCATCTAATCTTCAACTCTGCACTAAGGCATCTCTGCTCTGGCACACATGGACAAGTGGCTTTTTACAATTAGATAACGTGGCTCTGGAACCTTACAAATTTTCACAAGTGCCTGTGGGTATCTCATCTGCACTCTGGTCTCTTGTGAATTTGCCTTTCAGTGGTGGTCTTCTGATACTGTCTCTGCCTACCTTTTGGAGATTACAACCTATTATTTCTTATTCAGAGGACCTCAAAGAGTCTTCTTTTACACATGTGGCCCATGTGTAAGAAAACACAGCTGTGAGACTCCTAATAAAATATGACAAAATATGACCTGTATAATGGGTACTGTCAAAGTAAACATGTACCTGTGATGCTTTGGAATATATCACATATAAATTCTCTTCATCTGAGTAGATGCATTAAATATGACATGACATCTTCCACATATGTTAAAGTGGTCAGGTAAATTTCCAATTAATAACAGTAGCCCTGGCATCTCCCCAGCCTTCCCAATGAGTATAACAAGAACCCATTTCTGAAAAAGTGGCTGGAGCCACTTTGTCATTTGCAACAGGATATCTTGGAACTGTACTCTTTACCCTAGTACCTCTTGCATTCTCCCTATCTACAGAGTGGAGATTCATGTCCACCCTGTCACATGCTACAAACCTCAGAAGTTCTCATTAGTGTATACCCCATGTATTTCACTTCTACAAAAAGTAGACTGAAACACCCACCCTTATAATGCAAAAGAAACCATCTAGGATGTTGTCTGAGCAAGGACATGAAGAGAAAATGAAGGATAGGAAAACAGACATGTGAGAGTGCAACTAGTATATACCAAAATATACACAGATACCCTGTTTCTCAATTGCTAAGCTCATCTTAAAAATACACTAAAAATTCACAGATATATCCAAATAATAAACTACATTTAAAGATGGGCTCTATTAAGGTTCTATGTAGAAACTACCAAATGATACCTATTAATCACTTTAATTCAAAGCACATTTAGAACTATGTGAAATCTGCATTTTATTTCATATGAAGACAACATTAACAAGAATTGGAAACGGATTCATAGAAATTCCTAAATCAAGACTAGACAGGAAAAAAAGTGTTGTACAGTAATAGACAGATGTTTCTAAAATTACATTTATTTTGTAGACGTGGAGATATCATAGAGACACTGCTGCACCAAATAATCTCATTGTTGTTCCAAACCTGGAATTGGAAACAAAAAAATTGAAATGTAAGAGTCTATTTCCAATACATTGAGAAGATTGTTGAAAAACTATGAATTTATTTTGGAAAAGGTTTTAGGAATTCTCAAGAATAAATCACATCATAGGATCCAATTTGAAACTGGTCATATATACTTAACATTTACACTTAGCCTCAAAAATGTATTAATTTAGTAGATCCATCTATTTTCGAATTGAATGTATATTTTTTGTACATGGAATTTTGTCTAATATAAACAGAAAATGCATGCATTGATAATTTACCCATGACAATGTTGGATGTCTTTACAGTCATGAAATGCCTGTTCTTCAGAATGTAATCCACTTAAACACCATTGATCCTGTTAAACTTATTTCTATTGCATTCATACTTTATATTACTCTTATGAAACACCATTCCCAATGTAATTTATACCTGAAAGCAATTTGTGTGACATTTAATGGGTTTAAAGTGTTAGAATCAATGACCATTTTGGGAAGCAATATGGCAATAGGAAGAGAAGTCGCTGGAGCAATAACTGAGAAAATATACCTTGAAATATAACTACAAGAAAAAGAGATGTAATTGGTCATGGTTTATAATTTTGAAACCTCAGACTTTACCCTTCACCATATATCTCCTACTAGCCTATGCCTAGAAAATTTTGCTAACATATTTTCTGAATGTGGCCCAGGTATTCAAAGGTATGAATGTTTGTTGTCCATCTCATTCAAACCACCACACAGAAAATTTTTCTTTGGTTTGGAAATTGTAGAAACATATTTTCTTTTTCTAAATTATTTAGTTTATTATAAGCAGAAAATACATTATCTTAAGAAATAGAATATTTTGTTGAATTAGAATAGATACAGATAAATGACTTGATTGAAAAAATATAATAATCAATTTCCATGAGTCCAGATTTTTACTTATTATGCTTCTACTTACAAGACTGATGTTTTCATTTATGACATGGGTCTGCAAATCAAAACAAACATGATAACTTAATAGATTTTTAATCCCTTTCTCTCAACATTACATTGGAATAAAAAAGAAATCAATGAGCTCTTCTGGTGTCACGTTATTCTACACTGAAGAGCAGTGATTTAGCTGCTTGGTAGACATTTTGAATATTTGTATTAAGAATTGATAATTTCCTGTTTATGTTTAAATATTCATTCCAGGATTCATCAGAGATATTTTCTCCTTTTGCTGAGTTTTTTAGAAGGATAAAAGAGATTTCCCTTAGAATATTACCCACACTCTGAATTGATTAAAATTTGCTATCAGTTTTTAACTCATAACACATCTTTCCCAAAACGAGAAAAGGGATGCCCCTCAGAATATGAACTCACAATACATGTGAATGTCTCATACACACCATCTTGCTACTTCTTCAGTTTTTATACTAAGGCAAATATTAGAGACAATTTCTCCTGCAATATTTTCATTCCCAAAGATGTGATTATTTGAACCCAAATCAAGGCACTGTAATGTTTTTACCTGATATTTGGAAGTATCCCAATATAATAAATTTCTATGTTACCTGTCTCTCCCTGAAATATAATTCCCATATGTCGGTGTTCTTTATGAAAAATCAGACCATGAAGTACATTTTATTTGGCACATTTAAGTTATTCATATTTTCTAAAAGACTATAATTTCATGAATACATTAAATACTTTTTTTGTTTTCTCAGAATAATTTGTAAAACCTCATATCAATATATAGATGTAATATCAGTACCATTATAATTATTGTACACATGAGCTGGTGAATTGAGAAAATATTAAGGCTAAATGTTGACTTTTATTATTTAGGATCTTATATCTAGACAACTGAATCTAAAGAGAAGTTAACATTTAATTGAACAAATTAGCTTTGTCACTCTTTAAATAATTATAAGGACATAGAATTATAGTTATTGGGATTGTTCAGTCATGATGACTGGCAATCAAATAACATCTGATACTGGTCAGCTGTTATGTGTAGATATATACCATGAAAAGAGTACAAGAACTTCAGTGAGTTCTACTTGGTTACTGCCTTCTGGTACCAATTCATATTCTAAAGATTGTGTGTTATTTATGTCAAGACAGTTATATCTACAAAGGAGGAAGTGTATATCTATTGCAAAAGCAATGAAAGATTCTTCCTTAGTCATGATAATGTTTGAAAACACATGATTCTTTAGATTTATGCATTAGTATATTTAATGCGAAGAAATTACAGAAAAAAGTTTTCTTCTAAGTAAATGCTAGTTAGCATGTTTCTCGCATATCAAATAATATGAACTTACCTGTTGCTACAGTCAAATGTGTGGAATTATCTACATAATTTTGATGATCAAAACTTAATAAAATGACGTTTCCTGACACAGAATACACTTTTATAAATACAGGGGTTGGCACTGAGAAGAAAAAAATGTACATCAGTATATCACAAGATTGCTTCTCCTATTTATTTTGAGGTATATTATTTTTAACACTATTGACACATTGACTCACAGTGATTTTGGAAATGCTATTATATCTCAAAGAAAACAGTATTTTATTTCAAAACACAGATTATTGTAAGTTTCCAAACTCATCTAATAATATGCAAAATTAATTTTGATTCCAAAATTTATATACATGTAACAAAAGTTTACTAGACTCAAGTTTCTAATTTACCATGGTTTGATACTCATATTTCTATGCAAGAGAGAAATAAATCAAGCTAATGTAGTAACAAAAGGAAGCTGAATCCTCTATAATATCGTGAATTACTTAGTCTTTAATAATAATTATTTACTGCCATGAACAGATGTATACAACAAAATTAAGTACATTCAATGGTAAGACAGGTCAAAAGTTACCTACTAGCTATTAAAGACATTCTAGTTATAAATGGCAGTTCACATTTTGTTATTGGAATATAAAACCTAGATTTGTCATGTGTTTGGTGGATAATCAGGCTATTAATTTTCTACTGTAACCTTGAAAAGAATCTTATTCCATACAAATACTTGATAAAATTTTCATTCTTTATAAAATAGTCAAAGGTGAAAGGGATGCATAATTGCCTATTTTCCTTCATACTTTTAAATATGTTCTGTAGTATTATCTGCACCAACATTCTGTACTCAGAGTTATAATCCATGTATGTATAAATTCATTTAAAATGTTATTGTTTTTATGGTAGATATCACTGAATGATAAAATTGAAATTGATATATACTCTGAAATTATAATATATTATATATATATATAATATATTATAATATAATATGTAATTGCAACTGTAGAGTTTAAAAGAAATTAAACTCTAGAAAAAATCCTTTTTTTGATAGTCATGAGATAGAGCTTCTCTATTATAACTGTGGCTGTCAGAGAATTCACTCTGTAGGCTAGGTTGCTATGAAACTGACAGTTCTCTACCTGCCTCTGTCTCCCAAGTGCTGGGATTAAAAAGCATGAACCACTACCACTTTTCTAGAAAAAATATTTTCTTCCGGAAAATATTTTATTTAGAAATTTATATTGCATAATACTTTTTGTCTTTCATTTAGTTACATTCATTTAATTTCATATGTAATTTAACACTTTAGCATTATTGGACATATACTTAATGGAAAAATATTCAGAGTAAATTTTGAATACAGTATAAAGAAATAATATTTATTTTTGTCTAATTCACACATAGAATTTTTGTGTGATTAATTAAGGTATTTTGCATTGTTTCTAACAAATCACTCCTGATAAGTAGATTGGAGAGAATTCAAAGCATTGGGAAATGTGTAATAGGCAACATGTAGACGAAATTGTGGTAGACATGACCATTTTGAAATTTGGAATTTTTGTGAATATCAAAGTTAATGCCACAATGTGAAACAATAAAATTCATATTCATGATGATATCTGATCTCTAAGAGATATGAAGCATGCAGGTTTGATAATGCATTCTGAAAACCAATGATGAGAGTCAGAGCTGAATTCAATCAAGGCCTGAGTCCTCTCAGAAAATGAATTATATTTACTGTAATTTTGGATTGACAGTTGATCATAACATGAGTTTTTGGCACAAAGTGAGAAATCAAAAACTATCATTCATACTGTATTAGTGTACACATGAAAGGCATATATGCTACTGGGTACAAAGTGAACACTAGTATGTATAAACGTTAGACATTTGATAAAGTTTTTTCTCAAAAATTAATTTAATCTGAAAAATTTTATATAACATTTTTCTCTTTATCAATAAAATTATGAACCATAATTGAAAAAGCTCTCATTAAAATTACTTCAACAAACAGTATATTAAGTAATATTTCATGAAACTATGATCATTTCCACACTATAAAATGTAGCAAACATTGTTCTAAGATTCATTTATCCAACAGTGTAAGAGAAAGTTCATACCAATTAAGGTGTGAGAATATAAAGTGACTTTAATGACTTTGTACATAATTTTTGCCACAAAGCAAAGTTTGCACAAGATTAGAGAAAGAGTTAAGTGTCCTACTTTATGAGCATCAGTGAATAAAATCTTATTTTGACTACTATATCCACTTTTGGCTGTATTATTTCTGTAGTTTATATCTGGAAAGTTACAATATCCATCTATAACTGCCCAGAGTCCAGTGATATAATCTCCTCTTATATTTTCCTTGCATTTCATATAGTGATAAATACCTAGAGTGGGACACAGTAAAAAGAATCACACAAATGTTTGATCCATTAAAGAAAAATATAATAGATTATAATGTTATAAACAGTATAAAGATGGTTCATGTATCCACCCTAGAAGAAATTATAGTTACTTAAGCGGAAATATTCAAATGGTACCATTCTGTGTGCAATAGCTGTGTGCTTACAGCATGTCCCAGATTTCCTAAATTAAAGAAAAAATGGGAAAATTAATTATAAAATTTCCATTACAGTGTTTGTATGTTAGTACCTTCATCAAGAAACTTTCCATTCCTTGATGGCATATTGAAATCCCTAGCCTCCATGATAAATATACAAACTCTCCATCCTCATTGTAATTGACTAACTCAGTCACTAATTGTCACCAACATTCTGATAGCTGGAATTAGACAGGTTTTAATGATATAATAGAGTTGTGTAAAAAAACAATTTCAAGAAGTACAAATTGAAAACTTGCATGTAGCCTTCTGCAGCTGTATCCATCAACCATTTCCCCAAACCTCCCATATTAATTATAAGTATTACTTCATCTTCATAGAAACCTTATTCCTGCTGCTTCAGTTCTTCCCTGTTTGACATAAACAGTCTTACTGGCTGAGGTAATGCTGCTGACATTATTCCTTCTGCCTCATAAATTTAACTTTGTTCAACAACCACCATGGATTCCAAACTCTCTATACTGAAGAACACATCATTATGTGTTCCTCACATGAAAGAAAACAAAACCAGAACAAACAAAAAACAGTAGGTTTTTTTTGTTGTCTTATTCATGGGGAGATCTCAACCTAGGCTCTTGTTCTTCTTCATTCTAATCTGGCTACAATATACACTAAATCATGTGTACTGTTTGACAGAATCTAGAACTTCATTATATAACCCAATTTATATAACTTCATAATATAGAATGGAGAATTTTGTTAGATTCTTTTACACATAAATATATAAATTCATATTAAATATTTTCATCCCTGTCATTCCACCTACTCAGTGAGGACTTAGATGTGTACCATGGAAGATGGAAACAGAAATAGAAGCTGCACTGGGTCACATTGCCTACTGTTTTTACAGAGTCTCAAAGCCTGCTTCACCTAAGATTGGCTAGCCTCTGTGCTCCAGATATCTCTGTGCAAGGAAATAAAGAATGCAGACTCTTCCTCAAATCTAGCTTTTTTTAGTTTCTCAGACCTCAAACTTCCTCTATAAATGACAAGTATCTACTTCTCCCTTCTCTTCTTCTTATAATCCTGTGCCAGGTAGTAGAGAATGCAGACTCTTGCACTCTGCCAGCTACATTTAGTTTCTCCTTCCTCAGACTTCCTATATAAACTAAAAATATCTACTTCCTCCCTTCTCTGCTCTTGATAATCCTGTGTCAGGAAGTAGTCAATGCAGACTCTTTCACTCTTCTAGCTACCTTTTACTTCTCATTCCTCATAATTCCTGTATAAACTACAAGCATCTACCTCCCCCATGTAAGTACTTCAATCTTGCTGTGACTATCCTTCATACTCTATGAAATGAGTAGTGTTATCTGCAGAGATCAGATTCTTATATTTATGTCTTCTGTTCTTCTACAGTCCCCAGAAAATATGACAGCTTGTGACTAAAGAATAGCACTATTACTTTTATTCTTTCATTTATATCATATTGTTAGGGTCAGGGTTTCTGTTGTAACTCTACCTGTACTGAAACTAAGTCAGTAGTCCAAGATGTCCCGAAATTCACAAAGAACTGCCTTCTTGTGACTGATGATTGCTGACATTAAAGGCATGCACCACCAACTCCTTGCATTCATTTCTGCTTTAATTTTTTTTACAGTATAGATCTCAAAGATAAATAAAATTCATGGAAAATCCCATATTTTGCTGCAAGCATATATCCACGAACATGATAGGACAAACCAGAAGAAACAATAGGTCTACAACATGCCTAAGTACATGTTCAGTATAAAGATATCTTAGATGACTTGAAACTTAGACTACAAAGATATATTTAAGAAGTCAAGACTGAATCATTATTCTTCTCGAATACTTGAGAAATCTTAATTTAAATGTGCAGGTTCATTTCTTACCATCTTCTGACATTTGATAAAAATAAGCAAATTCATTCAAAAATTTATAACCCTGAGCCTTGTAAAAATATTTTTGATACATATATTGTATTCTGAATATAATGAGTTATACCATGACTCCTACACAACCAGGAGTATGATAACTCCAATTAAAACATTACATTTCTAGCACTTCTAACAGGAAAAGTTGTAGTTCAAAATAACTCACAAAATGAGTTGACAGATTGCATACTAACAAATCAACAGCACATCTGGAAGCTTTTTCACAAAAAGAACTAACCTCACCCAAGCTGAACACATTACAGAAGTAATAAGTCTGAGGGCTGAAATAAATAAAATAGGAATAAAGAGAAACTTAGAAGACTCAAGGGAACAAATAGTTGGATCTTTGAGAAAATCAATAAGACAGACAAACTCCTATTCTAATGAATTAAAAGATGGATAGAGAATATCCAAATTAACAAAATCAGAGACAAAAAGAGGGATATAAATACAGACAATGAGGAAGTCTAAAGAATCATTAGGACATACTTTAAAAACCTTTGCTCCACCAGTTTTGAAAATCTGAAAGAAATAGACAGTTTTCTCTATGGAGACCACCTACCAAAAGTTAGTTCAAGATCAGATAAACAGTTAGAATAGACCTATAAACACACGGAAATGGGAGAAATCTTTAAAAGTATTCCTACAAAATAAGCAAGTAAATAAAGACAGGGCCAAATAGTTTTAATGAATAATTCAATCAGACATTAACAGAAGAATTAATATCAATTTCTGGTTTTTGAAGATCATTTTTAGTCATATTTAAAATAATTATTTGTACACTTTTGGGTGGGGTGCTGCATAATTCTTGGCATTTTCTTTTACCTGCATATGTTGCATTAATGTGTGAGATATTTGAATCGTTATGATCTTTACATGCTCTCAGTTGAACACATGAGGAATTCTGCATCAGTAAAAACAAGAGAGTTCAGATGCTCACTATTCCTTCCTTGAGTATGTTGCCTGCCACTTTGGTGGTTCCTTCTGCTGTAGTCTGGCAAAGTCTTAACCTATGGGAATGCCTCCAGGTACTCCTTGTTGAGCAACTACAGCAGGTATATTGCTACAATAATCACCAAAGTAATCTACAAAATAGAAACAGGTGAAAGGCTGCTAAACTCTTTCAACATGTCCATAGTCATCCTGATAACCAAGCCTCTCATGAATTCAACAGAGAAAGAGAATTCCAGACTAATTTCCTTCATGAATGTATCAATGGAAAAATACTCAACTAACTACTGATAAAACAAGATCCAACAACACATCATAAACATCAACCACCACTATCAAGCAGGCTGTATCCCAGGAAATAATGGTTTGTTCAACATACCAAAATCAGTCAATGTAATACACCATAGAAATAAACTGGAATAAAGACAAATGCACATTTTACTAGATACAGAAAAAGTCTGTGATGAAATCCAACACCCTTCATGATGAAAGTCTTTGAGACATTAGATATACAAGGAACATACCTAAACATAATAAAGAAATTTTACAGCAACCCTCCAGACAGCATCAAATAAATGGAGAGAAGCTCAAAACAAGTGTACTTAAATGAGGAACATGAAAAAGTTGTTATTTCTACCTATTTAATACAATACTTAAAGTCCTAAGGTAGAGCAACAAGACAACTATTAGGTAATCACCTGAATGGAATATGGAAAAAGGAATTCAATGTATCATTATTTGCAGATGATATGATAGCATATATAAGTGACTCCAAAAATTCTACCAAGGAACTCTTATCACTGTTAAACAACTTCTTCAAAGTGGCAGACAATATGATCAACTCAAAAAATCAGTAAACCTCCTATATACAAATGATGAATGACTTGGGAAAGAAATCAGGGAAACAAGTCCCTTCAAAATAGCCACAGATAACATACAATATCATGGCATAGAGTCTATCCATGTAAATGAAATACTTGTATGTGAAAAATTTTAAGACCTACAAGAGAGAAATTGAAGATCTAGAGTGCAAAGATATCCATGTTCAAGGACTGGTAGGATCAATATAGTAAATATTGTAATCTAATAAAGGCAATCCACAGATTGACCTCAATCCCTTTGAAAATCTCAAAGCAATTCTTTATAGACCTTTAAGGGAAAATATTCAAATTCCTCTGGAAAAGCAAAATCCAGAGTACCCAAAAAAATCCTGAAAAAAAAAAAACATCTTGTGGCATCACTATTCCTGATCTCAATCTATACTACACAACAAGAGTTATAAAAACAGCACAGTACTTGCATAAAATCAGACATGTTCATCATTCGAACTAAATTGCAGATGTAGACATAGACCCATGAACTTAGTTCACCTGACCTCGGATAAAGAATCGATAAGTATAAAATAGAAATAAAGAAAGCATCTTTAACAACTGGTACTGGTCTAATTGGGTGGCTATCTGTGGAAACATGCAAATTGATTAATATTCATCATAATACACAAAATTCAAGTCCAAGTGGATTATGTACATAAAACCAGATATATTGAACATGATAGAAGAGAAATTAGGGACATATTGGCACAGAAGACAGCTTTCTGAACAGAAAACCAATAGCGTGGGCACTATGAACAAAGATTTTTAAATGGGACTAAATGAAATGCTTCTGTAAGGCAAAGGACTCTGTCAATAAGATAAACTGGCAACCTAAAATATGGGAAAGTATATTCACCAACTCTACATCAGATAAATGCCTAATACCTAAAATATAGAAAGAACTCAAGAAAGTAGACATCAATAAAATTAAATTTAAAAAAATGGGTTGTAGATCTAGACAAATAATTCTAAAAATAGCAATCTAAAATTGCTGAGAAACACCTAAAGAAATGTCTGTCATTCATAGTAATTAGGGATATGCAAATCAAAACCACTTCTAGATTCTTTTTTTACCACAGTCAGAATGACTAAGATCAGTAACACAAAGTAGAATGCTGTTTTAATGTTAATAAAGAGTAACAATCCTACTTGATGCTGGAATTGAAACTTGTATAGCCATTATGGAAATCAACATAGCAGTTCCTTAGGAATTTGGAAATTGTCTTATCTCAACACCTTGCTATACCATTCTGGGCACATACTCAAAGGAGTTCCTTCCTACCAGAAGGACACATGTTAACAAATATTCATAGCAGTTTTTTCATAATAGCCAGAAATTGGAAATTACCTAGATGTTGCTCAACTAAGAAAATTGTGTTACATTTACACAATGAAGTATTACCAACTTTTAATAAAATGACATCATTGACTTTGCTGGCAAATGGATGGAACTAAAGAAAAAAAAATCATGCTGAGTGAGGAAAACAAGTCCTAGAAAGACAAACATATTATGTATTCACTTATATGAGGATACTAATGCTAAGGATAGGAAAAAAGTACTAGTATGTATAGATATAAAACATCACTCAATAAGGAGGGCCCCGTATGAACACAGTGATCTCCATGGTAGAGTGAAATTGCAACATTAGGTTCAGGGAGGTTAGACAAGGATGGAAATGGAAGTAGAGTAGTCACCAGGCAGAGAGGGAGAGAGGAGAGAATACATGGAGAAAGGACAAGAAATGTGGGACAAATTGGGAGACCTAGTGTAGTATAAACTCATGGGAATCTATGATGGAGACCCCAGCAGGGATCCCTAGTTATCTAGGATATGGAGCCTGAACAGGCCATCTCCTGTGGCCAGGTAAGTATTCCAATGACAAGACTGGGACACCATCCTAACCACAAAATCTCTGAATTATGACTTATCTGTCCAACATGATCCTCTTTTTCAACAGAAAGGCACAATTTTGTGCCAATATACGAAACACTTCCCAGAAACTACAGAAAAGTACAGGAACTAAAGATTGGATAACACAGAGTTAATTTCTAATTATGTCATACCCTGCTTATATATTGGTAATTAACCAAGTCCTCACCTAGAAGGCTCCCTCCAGCAACTGCGAGGAGCATATCTAAAGGCCTAAGGCCAAATTTCTCTTGTAACAGCACAAAACATCATGCAGAGATCTGGGAATTCCATGGAAGATGGAAAGGGGCGATGACATACATCAGAGTGGCTTAGGACAACAGTAGAACAAGTCCCACATTGTGATCTGATTAGCCTTTTTCGGGCCCACAGAGTCTGAATCCATACACACACAACCTAGAGTCGCTCCTAAATACATCTTATGGCTGTCTTGATTGGTGTCTTTGGAAACCACCTGCAAGCTGGAGTGGGGGATTCTGATAATTTTACCTTCTCTAGACACCTTTTGTGCTGCTGAGCTTCCTGGCCAAAACTTGTCTTAAAGATTAGTTGTTGGCCTCATTACTTCCCACGATGGCATGCCTTGATTGTGCTGAAGCCCTGTGAGCCTGGATGTTTGTAGATTATGAAAGGGGAAAATCTGAGGGAGAAGGGAGATGGGGGAAATTAGGGATGTGGAAGGAGAGGAAGTGGGTTTCGATACATTTTATAAGTTATATAAGTTGAGAAAAAAGAGAAAAAATAATGATTTATTTAATAAAAATCATCCTACATGCATCCTAAAGATGCAAATCTCACACTTTAAATTGCCTTTTTTTGTACTGGATAAATTTTGCTTACCTGACATAGAAAGTCATGTTCATTCTTCTATACATATTATAAATCTTAATTTCTCAATTAACATCCTTGCTTGACCATTTCCTTCTATTTGTCCCAATATATTTGATGATAAATAAATGGTATTAAATTTGCCTGAAAACTAAAACAGAATGACAATTATATCAGCCTGCCATATTTTCTACAAAATCTACTGTATTCACTATATTTACTTTGTTTGAATAAATTGAAACATCAAATCATGCGTATGTAATACACTTTCTGTTAGCAAACATCTCATAGTCTTTATATATGAAAAGAGGGCTGGTAAGAGTGAATTAGTTGTGACATTTTCAAGTGATATAAAACTAAAAATTTGAAGAGATGTGGATACAGCATAATCATTGTTTGTCTGTTTTTACATTGAAATTGATTAATGTTTTATTTGATAACATGAATGAACATGTGTCATGAATGATAATGATTTTAAGTTCTGCATAAAAGAAATGATGGCTATTTTTTGTAAATAAGCACTGTAGAGACTTCCAGCAGTAAAAAAGTGTGGATCATCAAATTGCAGATCAAATTACAGCCAAGAAAAACGCAGTTTTCTAGCTTTATTAAAAGTAAATTAATAAGAAGGTATTTTCGAAAATTGAACTTGTTTTCATAGCAAGTGACAGATTTTCCTGAAGATCTCCATTCCAATTTTTCCACTCTTTTCCAGAAAGAGATGAAATTATGCCTGTTGGCCTGAGCAAATAGATAAGAGCATTAAATTTTTGCTGTACATCCCTGATAGCTTGAGATCAAATGTTAATAATTCAAGAAAATGCAGAAATGATAAATTGTGTCATTAATCCTAGTGCTCCTATGGTATGTGGGACATGGAGGCCAGAAAATAATGAGAAACTTGTTGTTAGGAGGATCTTGCTTGTAGAGTGGAGATGAAATCTCTTCTCAGTCTAGGAGAAAAGAGTGAAATGAATCCTAATGTTTCCATTGAATATAGATTCATCTCTCATACAACACATCCTGAACACAGTTTCTCCTCCATCTATTCCTCTCAGCTCCTTCACACCTCTTCTATTGTCTAGATCCACTTCCCTTATGTTTCCCTTCAGAAAAGAGCAGGCTTCCAAGAAAAAAACAACAAAAAACAAAAGAAGATATAATACAACAAGGCAAAAGCCTTCATATTGAAGCTAGACAAAGTAAACCTATACAAGAAAAAAAGAGTAACAAGAACAGGCAAGAGAGTCAGAGACACAACAATGCAAACTGTTCGGAGTCTCATAAAAAACAAATGAACAGTCAAAACAAATAGGCTGAGTTCTTGGTACAGACCTACACAGGCTCTGTGTGTGCCACTTATGTATTTGAGCCCATATAAGCCCCAATTAGTTGATTCAATGGGCCAAATACTCCTGGTGTCCTCAATCCCCTGACTCTTTTGATCTTTTTCCACCTGAACATCAACAGGGAGGCTTCCTCTGACAGCAGATGAATGTGGGTGCAGAAATCCACAGCCAGACATTATACAGAGAGAAAGTATTATATTTTACTTTAACTTCCACATGTTTATTGAAGAACATGAACACTCACATTCACAAACAAATCGTCAAAACTTCACACATGCACATTTACAAAAATATTACCATATTTATGGTAGATATAGTTGAGTGATTGGAACAAAATATACCATTCATTATCCATAAAACAGGAATTATAACACATTAAATTCATATATGATCCTGAATCATACAATAACTCTTCAGACTGCTATGAATAATATACTTTATGAAGAACTATACTATATTTAATAGATATTAAGCAGTATATTAACATCATATTTTCTCATGTACTTATTAGAGTTTCCATATTGAATCTCTTTGAACTTTAAAATTTACACCCAATGATGAATTTCAATTCTTTAAAAATTAAAATTAATAGTGTTTTTCAGTAAAAGAAATTGAGAAGACACAAAATGCAAAAACTTATTTTTCATTCATTCTTACCTCAAGAAGAAAGCAACTCAGACAAAATAGGAGATTAAATGCCAAATGGTTTCGACAACTCAGAGTAGTATGAAACAATATACTCATCGAAACACAGGTAAAAAATTGACACATATTCTAAAACTATATGCCTAGTAATCCCAGAAACACAAGTCAGCCTACTCATGTTACCTGTAAGGGATTCTCAGCCTTCACGGAAATCAAACAAAATAGAGAAGCTAGTAAAAGTCTTCTCACCATCTGCTTTCTCTTTTTTTCTTCTATGCAGAAGAGCAAAGTACTTCAGTTTCTGGTAAAAGGTGGAATGAAAACAGATGTGATGCATTTATAGGTTTTCTAGACAGGAAATTAATATGCTGTTATTTACCCTCACATTTTGAGGCTTTTTAGTATATCCTGGTTGTTGGACTGTATTTGCTTGTTTTGACATCACATGACTGAAATGGAAGTGTTGCTTAAAACATGCATATGTATATTATATATTTAAAACATAAATTAAACAAGGGTTAAATTCTAAAACTCCATGTTATATGAAAATCAGAAATTATTATTCCGTAGAAAGGAATTTTTAAGAAAGGATTTCATGCAACACAAGCCATTCTAGAATAACTAGTTTGCAGATGACATTTTGCTTCTGTTCTCTAAAAAACATATGGAAAAATTGATGTTGATGCTTAGAGCCAGCATTCCTTGCTAATATTTTGTAATGATATTTGGAGGATCAAATGTCAAAAGTTTCACAGCTTGGAATTTAAAACAATTTTATGTGCTGTTCCATATTATTCTTTGTTTTATCTTTACATTTAAAATTTTTTATCTATGACTCAGTGTGTAAAAACTACATTCTGATGTATAATAAGTGTTTATACATGCATACATTTGATAGTTCTTCCTGTCATGAAAGCAGTTGCCCAGATATGGGTAAAATAAAAAAAAAGATGATGAAATATGTTTCTTATTTTCTCTGCTTTTGAAGGAAAAAAAGATGGGAAACTGTAGAAGAAGTCATGGAAGATATACTCAAGGAAAATAGTTTATTTTAATTTTCAATATAAGTAAAAACTCAATCTGTACTTTTGATATGTACTTCCCTATTGTCTGCCCATTAGATGCATGTTAATCAGAAAACATTCTGCCTATATTCTGCATGGATTTAGAAAAACTTAATAAAAATATTTAAGAGATTCAAAGCCTGACTATGAAAGTTTGGGAAGAGGCAACAGATACTCATCTGATCTTGAATGCAGTGGGAGAAGATGAACTTTGTTATTTATATACTTTTGCATCACTGTTAAGTTTATACAAACTAATAAATTTCATGGAAATCTTTCTCTGAAGATTTACATGAAAAACAGTCATTTAAAATACAAAATTCAGATGGGTGGTGGCAGTGCACACCTTTAATGAAAACACTAGGAGGCACAGACATTTGGATCTCTGTGAGTTTGAGGGCAGCCTGATCAACAGGGTGATTTCCATGACAGCCAGCAGTACAACAGAGAAACTGTGTCTTGAAAAAACAAAAGAAAGCAAAAGATAAAGAAAAGAAAAGAAAAAAGAAAAGAAAAGAAGAAAGAAACAAGAAATTGTGATGACATGTGGTTTTCCTTATGTGAGACCATGAATCTACCATGAACAACAAGACAATATTGGTGTCACAAGCTCCATTGTTGAAATTTAACCATCACAAGGCATGAATAGTTTTCTTATTCTTAAAGTATTTTTACATGAGATAGAAAAAAAATCAGCAAATCCAAAAGTGACATGAAGAACGTAATTAATAATTAAAGTCTGAGTACACATTGCTTTAGGATCACAGTGTTTCAGAGGAGGATCAGTTCAGGTTGCTCTTATTGTTCTTGGCTCATAATTAAATGCAAGCCAAATGAGATGACTCAGAAGCAAATATGATGAGATTAGTATCAATCTACAGTTGCTAGGAAAATATACAAAGAATCAAAATTCAATATTTATGAGCCACTCAAGTTTTCAAGTTGCATTAATACTTCATTATCTATTTGGATAAAATAACACATATTAGGGTGAAGTAATTATGTTAAAGGTGAATCATATCTCATTTGTACACTGTACCTAAGGAGTGTTCAATGTATATCTGTATGATATATATGAATAATGATATTTTGGTGGATCTCAATGAAAGAACAATCCATTAATAAATATGCAATCTGAGTAACTATCTAAGAAGCAATATATAAATAAAAAAGAGAGTCAGAGAGAGAGAGATAGACAGATTATCAGAAAGAGATGGAAGAGAAATAGAGAGAAAGAGAGAACCCTTTCTTTCCAGGACATACAGAATTATTCGTATCAATAAAAAAATTTTCTGTCTACCCCTTCATTAGAAGATCATGACAAAAGTTTATGTGATATTCACTTTATCATTGGTAGAATAATATAGGATATTAGTAGGGTGTGCATTATGGCCACATTTCTTTCATGATAATCATAGTAATGTATATAAAATCAACTCTCTACTCAGTGAGTAGGAGCTAGCAAACATTTATTATCATTTATATTCTGTATATTACTGCCAAATAATTATTATTTGGAGAAGAGACTTGTACTTAGTATTGTGTATACACTTGTTTATAAAGGAGTTCTTAATATTATGCCAAATTTTGTGGATTCTAAATTTAGAAAAAGAAAACAAATGGTTTCTAATTTCACTCAGCAGTATGTGGATGGAAAGTATACTCACACATGCTAAGAGGACAGGAAGAAGTAACAGTTTTTTTGAGTTCTTAATATTCTTTGATATGTTTAAAAACAAAGGAAAAAAACCCCTCATATTTAGAATGAATAACATACATAATCTACTGAATTGTATGCACAATCAACTAACATTTGTTCTGGGGATAAAATGTAGATATTGGAAAGAATATCTTAATGAGGGGATAAGTGCTTTCTCCAGAAAAATATATTTACACACATATCTGCCATTTTATTCCATTGGTTGCCAGAAATACTTGCCAAAAGAATGCAATGATTGCTATGAAATTAGGAAGTCTAAACATAATATTAATGATTGATGAAAAGATTCATTTGCTTATATAAATTGAAATGCATTTCAAAAGAAATATAGGTGATGGCCTTTGAAAGAGTTGTTAACATGTTTTAATAGTTTTCATTAACTTTTATATATGTTGTATATTCCAGTGGGTTCTGAATATATTAAGCTAGGCAGATAAAATACAATCAATCTACGGTGCTTGGAGTATCAAAGACCTAAAGGCAACAATGGATTTTCAAAGAAATCTGATATATATATATATATATATATATATATATATATATATATATATATATATATCAGATACACACACACACACAAAACACACACACGTGTGTGTGTGTATGTGTGTATGTATTAGCTGGGAGTCCCAGTACCCTCGTAACATGGATAAAGTCTGACTGACAAGTTTCCAGACTCCCTGGACAGGGAATTATGGCTCACTAGCCATTTTGCCCCTTTCTGCCCTTAGCTGTAATGGCCACAAAATGCCTTTAATCAGTAATGATAATGTTTAGACGTCCTAGTAATATCTGAGCTGGCTGCTGTTTACTTGGAAGGGGGCACACCCATTTTTACTCAAAAGTAATTGTCATTGTAAAATACCTTGCAGGCTTCTAAGTCCTTGCATGTGTAGAGCTACTTACTTATAATGATAGTACATTGTAAAGGCTATTCCTGGTGTGGGGGTTGGTCCTCCCAAGAAGAGTCAAGCCTTTAACAGATAGTAGCAAATAGAGCCTAAATAGAGTAAAATAAATATTCACTAAAGAGCAAAAACTGTAAAATAAAAACTTTCTTTGGTGTCTACATTGCATCCTGCTCTGTTTGAGGCTGATGCAGGTATTATTCAGCAAACAGTAATATTCAACCAATTCTGGATTTTTGAGTCCAATGTTCTTTCATAGTAAACAAGATAATCTTGAAGTTTGTAAGTCACAGGAGAAAGGACATCCATCTCCTTCTTGGGGATGATCGACTTCTAGGAGTGACTACATCTACAAATCAAGCAGGTTCCTCTGGAGGCCAGAGCAACATATCCAAAACAAAAAGAACTACACTTAGCTTTTTAAAGCTTTTTCATAGAGCAGTTATCTCTCTCTTTTCTGGTGTGTTTATACCCTGATACATTTTATACATACATTTGTCAGTCTCTCCCTCCTCCTTTTGGTGTGTTTTTTCCACTGGCAAGGTGCATTGTTAGTCTCTCTCTTGCTCCTTTTTTCTTAATGTGTATACTGTTAATTCCTATTAAAAATGCTACTGCATTTTACTACTAAAGAATTCTATGTGTCATTTTAAAGCATGATGCTGTGTGCCATTTTCTTGGGTCCCATAGAAGAATGAACTACTCTGTTTGTCCTTTCTCATTTTTCTTGATCTCGTACTCACTCCTGCGTAGAGTTTTCATGAAACCATTTGTGGAAAATGTTGGTTCTGTCCACACATGCATTAATATATATTCAATAATTATTAATTATTTGCAAAGGGAAACCAGCCTTTTCTACAGATGTGGTCGTATGGACTCTACTCAGGAATGGCATATGGGTGAAAAGGAAATGATGATAGACAAAGAAATTGCTTGTTCCTCTATGGGACCCGATATGGAACTCTTACACACTTTAAGAAATACACATAATCATAATTTAGAAATAAAAATGCAGGAGTGTTTTAATGGGAAACTTTTTACACGGCTAAAGGAGAATCAAGCCAGAAGAGTGAATTGTTGCTTGCAAAAACTTCTAAAGGGCCAGCATTCATTTTAGGTATAGAGAGGGTGCTCTGTAATTTCCAGTTTTCTCAGCAGGGTTTATCCTGGTACGTTGGTGTGATCTAGGATGGAGCCAGCATCATCTCTCCTGTAGCCTGCAAACCTCAAGGTGATTTCAAAGAACATTTGAAAGAACATTTGAGATAAAGTCCCGCGAATGGTTGGAAGCTGCTTTCAGATGAATTTGGATCTCCGGGGTGGATTCATTTGAGATGTGCTAATTTTACTGTTAGCCTGGAGCATTAATATTTGCCATCAGGAAGTTCTGTGCTATGCTTATGATATGCTCTCTGTATGCATGAGATAACCCTTGCATATGCCATTACTTAAAGAAAAATAACCTGCAAACTTTTCAGATGAAATGGCTTGATTCTTTTCCCAGCCAACAAGTGTCAACTCTGGTAACCCATGCAGACATTCTCATTACAGATGAAATTTCAGAAAAGAAGGGGAGAAATATAGCTGATGAACCAAAATTTCCCTATATAAAATCTGAAACTCTGTGAAGGAGACTCTGTTTAGCATCACGGATATTCACAGGCCTCAGCAAGTTACAAAAAAATATTACTGAAAAATATATTGGATATATATTTAATTTTAACTAAATTGATAAAGAGGTGTATTATGAAAGTCGTTTTCCACTAAATTTAGATGTTATAATTTTTAATAAAATAGTACATTATTGAGCCATAATTTAATATAAAATAAGACACTTATCTCTTTGCGCTGGAAGAACTGGGCTTTTTTCTCCTTGTTAATAAGTTACAGTGGCTGACAGTACAGGCATCACCTATGATTCCGGACTTATATTTCAAAATATTAATTGGGGTACATACAAAAAATAACCACTTGAAATATTGGGATAGACATAATTCACTTAATCTATCCTACTGAAATTTATTTTCTATCTACAATTTTTGTTTAACTCTCGTATAAAATTTTCAAATAAGTGAATATTACATTTTAGCTTAAGTTTATAGCACATGACCATTGATGATATGTCTGCATTTTAAGGAAGAGTTTGATTGAATAGGAGTAGAAAGAAAACAATATACGTACCGGGATGCTTTCTTCCCCACTTATTCTGTTAGGAAAACTGGGAATTAGAGCAGTAACAAAATGTAAAGTTATAGAAGATAACCATGATGGCAAATATTTGGAGTAGAAAAAGGAAAATTCTGAGAAATTCAAGAGCTATTAATAAAATGCAATGAAATCTATGCAGTATTAGGAGACAATTTTTACTTCAGAATGTTCTGACTAAGAAATGTGTAAGTTGAAAGACAATTTACTAAAGAAGTGAGAGAGTTTCCTAGTCCTTTGATAGAAATATGAACAAAATGAAAGAACAGCAGTTGGATGTAGCCTGAGAATGTGGGAAAAGAGAAATCTATAAATGTAACTAAAAAGATGTAGTCTTCACAATCTGAAATGAACTAGGGTAGTCATTTCATGAGGACACTAACACCTATTTATTGGTATGTGATATTAAATTCACATTAGGATAAAATCATGGGAGACCCACCTAACTATCACTAACTAAAAAGTAACATAGAAGAGATAGGTATCATTATTGAATCCCAAAATTGAAAGATTATATGATTCATCTTGTGTTCTCAAGTATATTTATAGAAAAATTGAAAACAAGTAATTATGAAACAAACATGTAACACGTCATAGTGAGAAGTGAACTTGTACAGTCCATATCAACATCAAATTTTAAAGAATAAAAGAGCTTCTGGTTGTGATTTTTTGATGTTGACTTCCAGGTAAATGTTTGCATTAATCTAGTTGTTTGGAGTAAACATCATCAACAACAACAAAACACTCAAACAGCCTGCTTAGTGCCTGTTATATGACATGAGAGTAGATTACTGTCAATCTAGGGTTCTTTGGAAAAGTACTTCTTGAAACCATTTTAAAATTTGTAAGCCTCTTCAAAATTTTCAAGATCAATCAATACTGAGGAAATTGTCAAAATAATGGTGTTGAAATCAATATGAGAAAATGAAGCATGCTTCTAATATGGGCATTCCCCCAGAGTTTTCAGTATACATGAACCTTGCAGGAAATTATGAAGGTTGGTAATTATGCAGCTGTGACAAATACTGTTGGATCTCAGTGAAAGAAACTCTTAATTGGATGCAAAAACTGAGTAACCAACAGATAAATTGAAGAGAGTAAAAATAAAGAGAGTATGTCTTTTCTCCAGACCATGCAGAACTAATACAATAAGATTCTGTTTATCATCTTTCCTGGATATTGTATTAATTCAAAGACCTATTAGACTTCAAATGTTTGCCAACTCTCAAACATGAGGGAATTTTAATGAATATAGCATTACATATGATTATATGTTTTGTTATATTTTGGGTAATTATGATAAAGACGTGCTCTATTCCTTTGCCACATGGAGAAAGCCTTGCCTAGGCTTTCCTATGTTTGTCTAGTACCTATGTAGGAACATCTCTTCAAAATCCACAGGTAGTGAATAGAAATACAGTGCAACATATTCTAGGCTTAAGATATTATTTGATCAACAGTAAAAAAATGATCCTGAACACTACCACCTACCGTTTGCTTCTAAACATAAGCAAATAGCTCAATTGATCCCATTTTATTCCCATAAATGGTTTAAAGTTTCAGAGTCCCATAACAGTCAACAGTGATGGGGCAAAATTATTCTTAGGATAAAATTGTTCACTACAGTGTTTTATATATGGTGGTGTCTTTTCTTTATTTTGACAATACGATTCTCTTTTGATTATTCCTTTGGTATACAAAATAAACATTTCTACATGCTGCATGAGTGGTAGCAAATAGTGGCTATCTCCTCATCTGCTGAGATAGTCATCTGTCAGATAGTACTTTGGCAGAGGAAACACTTGTGATAATATGTAAATCATTCTTGTTAAGAAAAGGATATCTCAATATTATGTCAAACATTGAGGATTTCATACTTACTTAGAAAACGGAAAAAATGATCTCCATGTGCACCCAATTGTTTGAGGGTAGAAAATCAATCTGTACCAAATATAAGAAAAGGCAAAATTGTTGGCAAATTTTAAAACAGTTTACATAATGAAACAAAAGTATCATGTACATAGTGATTTAACATGCTGTTCAACTAAAAAGAATCTTCAATTCACAGACACATGATTGCAGTTGAAGAGAATCCACTGAGTGAAGAACAGTGATAAAATACTAAGAGCTTTTATTTTATTTTATTTTATTATTTTATTTTTCCCTTACTAATTCACAAGGCAAACTATGGACATTTTCAAGGATTTTGGTACTTTGGGAAAAGGAAATAAACTGGGTTTGCTGTCTACAATACATGATTTCTAAATTGAAGTAGTTTCTGGGAAGTGCTAAAAAGAGTCTAAAAGTAGAATAGATTAAGAGATGTTTTTAGTTTAATGAGTTTCAGAAAAATTCTGCCAGACTGTGATTACAGTTTGTTCCTAAGTTTACACTTAGTATTTTAGGATACTAAGTGACACTAAAATTATATTAGCATTTCAAAATTTATGCAACTTAATTTTTTGACACAGGGTTTCTCTGCATAACTCTGGCTGTCCTGGAAATTATTCTGTAGACCATGCTGGCCTCAAACTCACATATAGCTGCCTTCTTCTGACTCCAAAGTGCTGAGATTAAAGTCATGCACCTTTCGGCAACAACCAGTATTTATGGTTACTTGTTGATGATTAATAACTGTATAGATTATGTAACATGAAAATATTGAAAACCAAACTTGGGGAAAAAAACATAACTCCTGCATATACATCTTAGACTTTGTTTATACTATCACCTTTTATATACTGTTATCTGTCCACCTATTGATAAACGTTTCCTTGTAACAAAGTAATGTGTTGTATCTTCTCTATTACTTCTGAATCACTTACAGAATGGAATGCATATGTCTAAAATGAAAAATTGTAAAAATAGAAGAACGATCTTCCATAGACCATAAAATGATAATATTTCATGTTAATGTCGATAAGCCTAATTAGTATTCATATTGCAGAATGGGTAATATAAGAAGAGAAAAGTCAATAAAATCAATGCCATCTACTCTTTAAATGCACTTAAATTTATCAGAAGAAGACTGTTGAGAAGAAGAAAATTCACAAGGAGGAAAAGAGGTTCATAAATATCCCAAGCAATAGTAAACGTAAAAAAACAACAACAACAAAAAAAAAAACAGAATTTCACAATAAATTTTAATTTGAAGCAACCTTACTGGCTTATTTGGTGACATAAAATTTAAGGATATGCAAAACATAAAATTACACAAAAAACCCAAATTATTTAAAGATTCAAAGACACACACATACAAACACAGATAATTTGCACTTAAATTATATATAAATATTTTAATTGGCTTTCAATTGGTTTATTTAAATTTGTAGAACATATGTAGATGAAATATTTTATTCATATATTGGCTAGGTTTTCAGATGTTCAACTAAATTCTAACAGAATAGTGATATATCCTAACCGTCATTCACAAGTAAGTACATTTCTAATTAGAATCACATTTTCAGAAATGAGGTTCTAAATGCAATAACAGCAAGCTTGAGAAATGAAAATATTCACAGGAAAATTAACAGGGTACTTGACCCTTCCTGATTTTCAATCCACTTTTCCAAAAGTATAAAAAAAATTCAAAAACATGAGATATAAACTATGATAGGTGCCACAATGGAGAATTTCCTCCTTATTAATAATTCTAGAGTTAGCATAGATAACACTATTGTAAAAACTTCCAATATTTTTTCTATTAAAAAGGCCTGTCTGAATCTAAAATAATATTCTCTCTCAAACTCATTTTTTATGGTCTCTCTGCTTTAGTTCTAAAATTTCAAGACAGGAATCTGTGCTGGAGGCCCAGAGTGATTTTTGTGGTCTTTGAATTTTCTTCATCCATTTACTTCAAATGAAACTCATGAAAATTCAAGAACTATACACTAAACTTAAAATTCCTAGCAACACAACAAATATAATAAGTCTAAAGCTACATGCTTCTTCACATTTAGTACCAACTACCCAGGAATTCTTAATTACATTTTCTGTAGCTTTTTCTCTTGTTTCTGAATTAATAGTTTTCTTGATGACTTTGTTCCAATGTCACCTACACAGTTTCTAATTTTTCTCAAAGCCATGTGTCATGCAGCACTAATCAAATTTTATGTGTAAATTATTAAATAACCATTTGTAGAATTCATCATTTCTGATGCTCATCAGAGATTTTATTTTTCATTTTTTATTCATTTTTATCTCATACATTACATACTGATAGCAGTTAACCCTCCTTCCACTCCTTTCAATGCATTCCCACCTCCTTATCCTGCTAGATTCACTTCACCTCTGTTTCCTTTCAGAAAAGATCAAGTCTCCCAGGGATACCCACCATATATGGCATAAGAAGCTTCAAAAAACACAAACCCACATATTAATGCTGGATAAGGCCAGTAGTAAGAAAACGGTCCAAATGAACACCAAAATGTCAGAGACATACACAGTTCCACTGTTAGGAATCCCATAATACTACAGAGCTAAGTGACTATACTATATATCCAGTGGATGTAGTGAAGATCCATGGAGGCTCCTTTAATGCTTCTTCAGTATTTATGATGCCATATGAGCCCTATATAGTTGATTTTGTAGGGAATGTTCTGTCTTCTTTTGGTTTTCTGGGCACTTCTGGCTTCTACAATTCTTTCCTCCTGTATTCAACAGATTTTGTGTGCTCTGCCCAACATGTGATTATGGTTTTTTTTTCATCTGTTCTCATTAACTCTGCAAGCTAGGCATCTCTCTATGAGTAAAGTGAATTATCATTAGGAATTATTTCATTTTTCCATTTTCTTTTTCTTTCTTCCTTTTGTCCTTATTTGCCATTCTGTTTAGTTTTATCCTAATTCTCTGGCTTATACAGCCTGAAGTTCCTGGTCATCCAAGTAGTGCTATGAATAGGCTCCCTATCATGATTTGGGCCTCAAATTGGACCATTAATTGTTTGGCCACTTCTACAAATTCTAGACCACCATTGCCTGCAGCACATCTTGCATGTGAGACAGATTGTAGAGGAAAGGTTTGGGACTAGTTTGTTGTCCTAATCTCACCTTGGGAAGTCTTGCCTTGTTACGGAATATGGCCTGATCAGACTCCATATTTTCCATTATGAAGAGTCCTTACTAGGTCCTTGTGGATTCCAGGGAGATTTTACTCCACTAGGTTTTCACATCCAACCATGCCCCCAATTACAGTAATCTCTCCACGTATACTCTCCTTCCACCCCTCCCACACCTTCTACCTCCTCTTCTCATCCCCAACTGTTCTGCCTACAATCCATCTGCAAAATCTATTGTATGTCCCTTCCCCAGAGAGATCCATATATTCCCACTAGACCCATGAATATTGAGTAGTTTCTCTGGGTCTATGGATTTTACCATAACTAACGTTTACCTAATAGCTTTATTAATTCTTTTCAATACGCTAGCATCTATCCTGAATTAGAACTATCCATTACCAATATTGGATGAAATCATGGAATGTGTATCTGAAAGGTATAATATTATCATGGCTTATATAATGGCTTCCTAGTAATAAGACACCCCTTTTCACATGGAAGGCTCCCTCATCCAGCGTTGATATAGGAACTTCAACCTGGCCTCATTTCATGTTGGTATGCCATGTTTGAGTCAAAACCCTGCATGACCTGCTCTTCAGAATCAAGGGACAGTTTGGAGGACATGGAAGCATGGGGATACATTGGATGATTGGACACACAGGTTTATGGTTTCTGAATGTACTATTCTGGAAAAATAGATAAGCTTAATAAAACTTTTTGTTTCTGTTCATGTGCTATTTAGTTTTTGCACTACATAAGTATTCATCCTTACCATCTGTAGAAATCATCAGATGATGCTACTTAGAGTTTCATTGTTTCAGATTTTTTCTTATTAAATCCAAAATTTATTAATTCTTTAAGAATTTTGCACTCTGTATTTTGATCATACATACTAGTTGCACTCAGCTTATCTAATACCTAAAAATATATCAGTAGCTACTATAATCATCAAAGATATTTAGTTATCCCATACAATTATGTATATGTATGATTGCCATGGAACAAGATTGGGTTACCAGATTCAACAAACTTAAAGAAACCTGATTTTTCATCTTAGAACAACTACAAATTTCCAATATCCCCTTGGTAAAGGTGGAATTTCATGACCATGTACCCTTTTTATGATGGAATTTTTGTCTGGTAAGAGCTTGTAATGGGCTTATAAATGCTGTCACAGGTGCTTAAGTAAATATATAAAGCTTTCAAGCTGTGAACAGAACATAATTACATTTCAAATAAATACAAATGTGATTATTCCCTATGGTTCATTGAGAAAGGTGCATATGCTATCACAAACACACACACACACACTCAAATATACACACACACCTAAATACACACACACACACACACACACACACACACACACACACACACACACACAAAATAGGCCATCAATGGATAAGTTGCATGAATTCAAATCAGATCAATATTTCTATTAACTTCTGGCACTCAGGATAATAACATGACTATAATAAACTGAGTATGTAAGTATCTTTGACCACTTCAGTGAAAAAGAATGACATGCATATTGCTTAAGACAAGTCTTCTTGTGCATTTTCCTTAAATGGACTGCTGCATAAATATACACATTCTTATGTAGGCATAGATTTCACCATTGATTTTATTACAGTATTATTCTTTAGCATTCAAGGCAATAGGCCGCTTATTCTTTGGTAAATCAATCCATGGTCCTAGAGAGTTTAGTCCTCTGCATAATATAATCTTAAACTAAGGCCTAGATTTACAGCATCTGTAAATCTAACTCTCACAATGCAAGCCTGGAACTAGACGGCTTCAGACTCTGTAAACGGAAACCTAAAATGTCTAATACTTATTACTGAGTTCACTCTAACTGTTTTCTGAAATGTCTTTTTTCACTCTGAGTTGTAATGTGAACTCCAAACTATTAATTGTAAACTGTGAGCTTCTTCACTCTCCTGCATCTCCTTCAGACTCTCTTGCTTCTCTCACTGCTTATTCTGGAATGATTCTGCCTTTAAACTAACTCTCCACCTTCCAACTCTCTTTCTGAATTGTTCAACTGTACTCTTTCTTTAAACTGAACTTTATGAAGCTGAAAGCCTCCATTTATATCATGAGAGATTTGTATGTCCTCTGATTCAAACTCAGATTTTCCCTGTTTTAATCTTAGACTTCATTCTGATTCAATCTCAGAGTCTGTGACTAAAGGTATCATTCTAAAGGCCTCTGAATGTAATCACTTCATAAAGGACTTTGAATGTTATCCCTACCTAATTATCACAAAATACTTTCAATGTGATCTTTGCTAGGGGAACAATGCTCTGAGATTAAAAGATTAAATATTCCTCCGCAATCATGTGTTTTTAAATATTAGCATCATTAGGGGAAAGATCTGGAGTTTTCTTTCTGTACAAATACACTTTTTCTGATGGTTATAATAACATTCCAAAAACTGTCAGAAGCAATCAGTCTATATGCATAGTTGGCTCATGAGGCAATCACAAAAAGAAGCAAACTGGATTACTTTTGTGTCAATGCGACAAATCAAATCATTAAATTACATTTGAATGCCCTGAATAAAATGCCTTGGCTTAGTTAATTTCAACTATACAAATTTGATATCAATGGAATTATTAGAACAATGAAAAACACATTTGTGATACTAGGTATCAACACTCATTTAGATTCATTATTTTATCCGAGCTTCTAAAGTATGCCAACATATTGACTTTGTCTAATACCATGATTATATTTAAGCAAAAGCTTATATCTTCCTGCCACATATCAAACATAATAGGGTTTGAATTTAGTCAGCCAAACCAGAAGGAAAAGTTATTTTTTTAAAGTTTATTTGTCATTCATTAGGAAGATAAAAGAAATGATATATTCTGTGATCAGATCAGATTATTTACCTACTGAATTATTTTTAAATCAGAAGCAACAACAGTGAATTAGAGAATCCTGAGTGACACAAAAATAGAATGTGGAATAAAACACATTTGCAAGTCCCACATATAAACACTACCAAATTGCAATTCAGGTAGTACCCATAGCTTAACATGATATGCAATAGAAGAAACTGCCTTGCCAGGTGGTGGTGTCTCATGCATTTAATCCCAACATTCTGGAGGCAGAGGCAGGGAGGTTATCTATGATTTTGAGGCTAACGTTTTCGACAGAGTGAGTTATAAGACATTCAGAGTTACAAGACAGAAAGCCTGTCTCAGAAAAAAAATGATCTGCATTTTTAATTACTATATTAACTAAGAACTGGAACTTTTATTTATTATTAACTAGGGAAGTAGTTTAATGTTAAATATTAGAAATTCTCACATAGTTTGACCAAGCATGAAGAAAGATTTTTTTTTAAGGACATCACCATTTTTATTGGTAGGGTTGGTACAAGGAGGACAATTCTCAGTTGGAGAACAAAGTTTGGTCAACGTACACTTCATGGAGATTCCTACTGATATCCATTTACGAATTTTTCTCCATAAAATGCAGCAAAAGAGATAAATTCCACTAAAGAAATATAATAACAATATGTGTTAGGTATCTTCAATATTCTAATGCAAATATTCAAAATGTCTAGAAAGCATGAAAGTACACATTTTCCTTCTATTTTCCATGCAAACAAAATGACCTGAGAATAGAATAAGTAATTTAAAATCACAATATCTTTCTTGCCCACAGAAAAAGCAATTGAAACATCTTTAATATACAAGAAGTATGTTCCCTTCCATATTAACATGTTCATAGATACTGTCTTGTTTCTGTAGCCTATTTGAGTAGAGACAGTTTCACAGTGTACTTTCTGGTATTATAGCTAATACAAAACTTCTTCAACTACTTCGGCAATACTCCATGTGTTATAGATATAGGAGATGTGATGCAGATGTATTCATTGGTGCTAGGCTTCCCATGAGCTATTGATCATTGCTTTGTGTCTATAAGTGACGTAATAAAGAAACTTCTTAGATAAAGAGAGGTTACTACATTTATCTGTGGGTATGAAGATGAATTTAGAATAATATAAGGAATTATGTAATGTAGTAGTATACTGCTGTTGTGGCCCAGCAAGGAAGACAGTGAGGCACCATCAGAGGTGGAAACCCTGCTAGATCTCAACAGAGGGAACCACTGTCCAGAGCCACACTGAGCAATGGAAAGCTGAATATCTAAGCTTGGGTGTTCTTATTCATTTAGAACTTCTCAGGTGTTCCACTAATAGCACATGTAAATCATAAATTATCAAACATCCCCCACATAAATCCAACACCTACAGATAATGCAGAATGTCATGACCTAGGCAACACCTCCAACTGTGCACCACCATTTAATACATAACTAAAAATAAACTCTGCAACACTTTTACTCTTCTGTATAATACAAAAATTGCTCTTCCCAACAAAACAATTTAAATAACACCAGCAAAACTATTTAAAAGAACAACAATCACAAGGGTTACTAGGATGGCAAGATTAAATAAAAACAAACATTAATCTAGATTTTCCCAATATACTTGGACAGCATAAAATCAACATCAGTGTCCAATTATCTGAAATACACTCACAATCTTCTGGAGTCCTTTAAAGTAATTGGGTTAGTTTTTCTGGCTCTGCCCTCTGCAGCATACACAGCTTGTCTTCCAGGTTCTGGATGGTTCCACTCAACTGCTACCACTGTTCTTGGTGGTCATCCCATGGTACTTATGTTTTCAGAGTGCTGAGGTCTTCTCGAGCAATTAGGCTAAACGTTTACCAGTAGCATCTCCTGGCTCTATTCACAGTGCCAAGCCTCATATTCTTTACATGACACTTTCAATCTGGGACTTCTACTACTTCTGAGGTTGCAACCTCACCAATGGCCTATACTGACCTCTCACAGAGCCCACCCTAAGATGCTCTCCATGAACTCTTCATTCCTTCAATATTAGTACCATCTGGGTGACTCTTACAGAATCAAATTTGGCAGCTAGCAAGACAAAATACCGAGGCCAGTTCGGGCACACAGATTCTGTGTGCTGACCCTGAGGAAACACTTTTCAAATTTTATGATAGAGTCTATTTTGCAGGCAATAAACAGTTTTCTTCATGAATGCTTCCCTTGTTGGGTGGACTTCTTATCACCACAACAGATGTGTCTTGTCAACAATGCCTCACATCACCAATATCTGGACAGGTTTGCACAGAACAAAATGAAAAGAGACTCTGTGAGGCCTGTTAAGTTTCTTCCTCTACACATTAGATTACCTGGCCAGATGTCAGTGTCCCAGGATGGTATACCATTTGCTGAGGTACATTTACTGTGGAAGTTGATCAAATCAGTCATGAGGCACATTCACACATACATGCAAACTCTTCCACACATCAGCAAAAGCAACCACTATACTGGCCAGTGCTCTACTGGTCAGTGAAACCCTGATCATCTGAGGTCAGGTGTTTTTATTGACTCTGAATTCCTCAGGTGTTCAACTGATAGCATATGAAAATCATTAGTCATCTAAAATCTCAACATGTGAATCCAAAACTTGCAGACAATATAAACACTAAGCCCTGACAAAACCTCATCCAACATTGCACAAATACAATTACTTTATGCATAACTAAAAATATATTTCTCCAACAATGCAGTGTTGAAGAGTTTTGGTAGTAGATAAAATAATAAAAATCAAAATTCTTATCTATTTTGAAATTGAAGTGACTCAGTAGAGGTTCAATGGTGGGACTTAGTAGATAATGGAAAGAAAAAAAACAAAGAGATAAAATTAAAGATGAAAATTAAAATTATATTAATATTATATATTGTTGAATTTCAATAAATTGTTTTATTCACTGTGGTTTGAGAGGATATTTTAGGTATTGTCATTTTGTGATGTCTTCAGGAGTTTGATTTATGGGGGGAAGTTTGATTGATAGTGATCTTCATGTGATCAGCAGAATATCAAATCAGTTCCAAATAAATACAAAAAAACACCTGAGTTCAGATGCTCAGGTACCCACCATTGAGAATTACGTTGGCTATGACAATGGTCCCCTGCTGAGCTGTGGCATATACCACATATAAAAATGTCTCTTTGACTTCAAATCTGAGCTGCCACAGCAACGTACAATTACAAAAATCTGTGGTAAATACAGTGATATCTTTTGTATTTTTCCTTTGTTTTTAATTCACAGGTGTATTTCTTAAATCAAAACATTTCCTATGAGAAGAAAACATGGTTATAACTAACTTGGATTCAAGAAGTTGGGTAGCTTTGAATTAGGAAATGAAAAATAAGTGTTTTGTTACACAAGACACTAAAATGCATAGATAAAGCATTAATCAATAAAAGGAGTCTTTTCCTAGGAATAATTTAGCCCAAAACAAATTTAACTTTTAATTACCCTCTTCTCTCTCTGTTTCCATTCTATCTGTAGTTTTTGGTCTTTGGTCTATCAATTTTCTATGGTGTCTGATAATTCCTTTTGTATGTTAGTATTGATTGTCTATAGAGAAGAGCTTTATTTGTACTTATTATGCAGTCACATAATTGTACTTTGGTACACAGGCACACATATATACATATACAAACATTAGATGGAGAAAGACTATACAGTATTCTTTCGCATACATCTTAAACAGAGATTCACAAAGGAATAGCATACTCCTTTGAATCCAGTTAATAAAGAATAGCATAATTGTCAGTTTCTCCCAATTATGAGGTCATATATTTACATAGATTAATTCAAATAATCCACATTATGATGTCTTATCTTCTAATTATCACATCATTTTCTTTCAATTGTGATGTCACATATTTACAATGATGGCGTCACATCATCAAAATTATGGTGTCAAATCCTGCCAATTATTCTGTCATATACCTCCTATTATGACATCATGTATTTATACTATTTATGTTCCATCATCATATTTATTATATCTGTTTCTGATAATTATATCATATTATTTACATTGTTAATATCACATAATCCATATTATATTGTCATATTCTCCAAATTTCTGGTCATTTCCTTCCTATTGTGATGTCACATACTTACATTGATGGTGTGACATTGTTACAATAATTATATCTCTTCCTTCTAATTTTGGTGTGATATCACTCATTTTATAAAGACATATGTTTACACTGCTGTCACATGATCATGATGAAGATTTCAGTTTTCTTTGTTTACGGTGTCATAAAGTTACATTGTTTATATCAATCACATTGAATATGATGTAAGTTCCTTCCAAATTGGCTGTCTTGTCCTTATTATGATGTCATGTATTTCAATTGTTGATGTTTTGATTTCATCTCAATAGTCATATGATGTCCGGTTCTTGCAATTATGATTTTTCACTTTGTTGATATCACAGTCATTATTATATTGTTAGAGTCTTCAATTGTGCTGCCAAATATAGACAATACATTTTCAAAACCTTTGACCTACTCAAAGTACTGCATACAAGATATGCTGGGGCAATGGTAGCAGAGAACTTGTGGGAGGGTCAAACACATGACTTGTCTACTTGAGGCCCACATCAGGTGAGAAAGCCTATGACTGACACTGCCAGGATGGCCAGAAACCTGAGGCTGGATACCCCAGAGACCTATGCTAGAAAAAAATTTGGTAAAAACATAAATGAAATAATTCTTAGTGATATTTTGTTAATCTTTCTCAGAGAGGCTTCCTTAAGCAGCTGATAAAGACAGATGCAGAGACCCACAGCTACACATATTAGGTATAGAGAGTGTGTAAACTAAAGATCTCAAATGGTTCCCTACCTTAACATCTCAGGGAACACTACAGTGAGGGAAGGGAAGGATTGTGGAAGCCAGAATTATCACAGACACCAGGAAACAAAGCCCATTGTATCAACTAGACAGTGCTCATATGGGCTCACTGAGACTGAAGTGGAAATCAGAGCCTGTATGCATCTACATGAGATCCTCTGCATACATGGTATGCATTTTAGCCTGCTGTTTTCATGGGACTTATAAAATCGGGAAAGGGGTGTCTCTGACTCCTTAGCCTGCTCTAGGTACTCACTACCTACTAGTGAGTTTTCTCATCCTACTTTGATATTACGTTTTTCTTATGCTGGGTTCTGTTGATATATGTGAGAGAAAACCTCTTATCAGAAGGGAAAACAAGATAAGTGCATCTGGGCGACAAAGGGAAGGGCTTCGGAGAGTAGAAAGAAGAAAAACTGATGTCTTGATGCATTGTTTAAGAAAAGAATGAAATAAACATACAAAAGTATTGAGAAGCTGCCAATAGAGAAATACATCCACCTCATTAACCAGGGACTGACTAATTTAAGAAATGGCTTCACTGTTTGATGAAAGTGGGTACTCAGTAGAGTACTCACTCTGTTGTGGATACAAACATCTTAGGGCAGAGGTTTCCATTTCACAGTAACAATTCTTATAAAAGTGGGCATTCACAACCAAAATTATTGGATCAGTTTATCCACAGCTGTAACCTGTGCCAGCTGCCATTAGTACCTTGAGTTCTAGTGTCAGCTTCTGTTAAGGATTTAGGTTTTAAGCCATGCCTTAATTTGAAGCCAACATATACTTAAAATAAAGGAGGTAAACGATGCTGATCTTGAATCATAAAAAAAAACAGCAGAAAAAAATCCACAGCACCTCAGAAGTTCCATGCCTGTGAATGCATGGCATGGAACCATAAGAATCACATTAGGACATTAGGGAACCATTATGATCTCATTGTCAGCAACAATTTAATACTTCCCTAGTGCCATAGAGATCCCACCCTCTCATGACAATTTACTATATACCTATTCACTTTTTCCAAAATCAAAGTCTGAGTTATAAATGCATTGTACTTCTCCTGCCAGTAATTTAACTACAATTGCTGTTGCAAACCAGACAAGTAAGTGAAGTTATTACACTGCCAATCAACTAGATTCATATTCTCTTAGACTTATGTCACATACTTGTGTGGTCATATCACCAAACTGAATACTAACACCAATATGTGACTCTGTCTTACACAGCTATTTTGAAATCAAAGAAATACAAGTTCCCTAATTTGTTTTTTTAATAGGAGAACTAAGCCACAATGGAAAAGTGCAAATCAGTGGAGGAAATAGGTATGTGAATATCTCTTCCTGTTCAAACACACCAAAACAGACAGACAGACACACAAACATTCATAAACATACACACACACACACACAAATGAAAGGTACATAAAATAGCATACATGCTGACATATATCAATGCTTCCATAGACAATGTAGCACAGGTACCCAGGACAGATATTTATCTCTGGATTCTTGGAAAATTGCCATTTTACTTTGGGAAAATTTTTTCATATCCAAACACAATGCATTCCAACGGTCTAAGTCCTGAGACAAAAGAAGCTGCCTCCTCATTATTGATATCTTTGAGAATATCCCGAGGAAAAAAACAAGAACATTTGCTTGTAGACATTCTACCCACAAACCCCCTCATCTGTACAACTAGATTCCAGTTTCTATTATATTGCTGAACTGTGATTCATATGCATTTTGGCATGCACTGACTTCTCTTATGTAGTGGGCTATAATTCAACTGAATGATCAGCCACTGTTTACAATTGCTGTCAGTCAATTGCAGTCAATATTCTCAGACACAAGAATAGATATTTATACTGACTATAGAAAATACTTAGCTGTGTGGTCGCTGCTCTATAACCTGTAATATTGTGGGCTTCTGTTGATGGTTGTGAATGCATAAGGAATGTACCATAGATTTGTTTTTTAAAAGGGAGGGAGCAAATAATAGATGTGCTGTACTACATCAACTACGTAAATAACACCTTTTACCAGGTCTTCTGCAGATTTTAAAGCTTTGCTTCCTCTCTTGGGACAGTATACAGCATGCATGCTCCGTTGCATTTTCTGGGCATTTTAACATCTGTCCCTTATCAATGATTGCAATTAGCCAATGATCCTATATGTTCAGTCACAAGAAGAGACAATTACACTAATGAGAATACATGTCTGTGATCATTGAATTATCTAAAGTACTGATGTACATGGGCTCCTCTTCATAGTTGAGATTGTATGGGAATTCTGCCATAGAACAATCTTTTTTGTTTAAACTTTTGGGAACAAGTATAAGAGATGCTGAACTATATCTACAACAGACATAGCTTACTCTCCATGGCCTTCTGAACATTTAAAGGCTCACATTCCAATATAGGGGAAGAACAGAGTATGAATTATCCCTGGTAGATTTTTGAGCTTTTATACACCCCATCCCCTACCATGGATTAATATTAGTCTCTATGGTACCCATTCTTCAATCATGAATAAATCACACAGTTTTCTGATCTTTGGGGATCCACATCTTTTAGCTGTACAAGATGTCTAGTCATGGTACAATACTCCCAGCACCTTGTTTTAATAATGGGCATGAGGTTTTCTACAACAAACATTGTCTGACAGGTAGTTGGATGAATACTAAACATACAACTCTCCAAAAGAAGAACCTTTAAAAATTCAAAAAGAATTAAGAAAGGAAAAGGAAGGAAAGAATAAAACAAAGAGGCAGAAATAAATGTAAGTAGGGGTGAATAATAAAAGATAAAGATGGGAAGTGGTTAAGGAGGCATGGATAAAGAAGTCAAGGATGCATGGATGAATGTAAAAGACAGGTGATTGTAAATGTTGCATTATGTAGTTACTGGTGTGTATTCAAACAAACATGTTATGTGTGAAATTAGAGATCAGAGAACGCAGCTTGGGGCAGCAACTGGGGCTGCAGTAAATTTGGATCTCTCAGTTTATTGTTAGGAATACAAGAAAGGAGCCCAGACAAGTCCACCTTTTCCCAAGCCCCATATGCACTCTTGGGTGACTACTGTTTTACATACCTGCTAATCATGGTTACAAAAGGCACTAGGTACTGTGTTTTTTATCTCTGCTAGGACAAGAATTCTAGAGCTATGCATGCTTCAGAAGACGTCATGTTGGTTTCCCTCTGTCCTACACGCGAAGCCCCACAGATCTGCCTTGGTGGCTGGGTTACCTTGCACACTGCTGGTGCCTGACCCACGGTGACTTGGTTTGCACCCCTTGGCCAGAAGGGCAGAGCTTTAGTTTGAGCAGAGGGAAAATACTCAGGAACCAAGGAGTGAGTCTCGGTTGTTTGCTCGCAGGTTATCATCACGCAACCTGAGAATAGTGGACCAGATTCAAAAGGAAAACTCACGAGATATATCTGATGGATCATGGTCTCCTTTATTGGCGGGCTTTTCCCTTTTTAAATATCGTTCCCCAAAGGAGGCAGATTCCTGGTACTCTGGATGAGGAAGTCTCATTAGCATGAGGGCAGAATGGGCACCTGACCTCATAGTCTTTGCAAAGACAGAGGGTTGTGTCTAATCAGCCACAAGGCGAACAAACACTTGCCAGGTTATTTCCTTTTTGCTCTTGTGAACAATTTGGGTCCCTCCAGGACTGAAACAGAAGGATGCTTGCTAAGCATCCTATCAGCCCTCTTAGCAGGGGTAAGGCACCTTTCAGCTGCTTCAACTGCTCTTCATCCCCAAAGGTCCCACAACTTCACTGGTCTGGATTCAATAGACTTTCAATCCCCATGGAAAAATGAGACCATTGCCATGTTCTGGAGGAAACAGACCACTCTCCTTTCAAGGCCTGAACAGAAATCCAAAGGAAAGCATTGTGTGCATCACAAAGACAATTCTGATTCAGGGCAGGATTTCACCTAGAATGTCATGTTCCTTTTAATCTAGATCCACTCAATTGGCCCTCTTTTAAGTCAGATTTCCCAATTTACTTCCCAAAGCAAGACTCCCAGTTGGCAACCCACTCACTATTTTAGGCAATGTTGGCAAGTAATGTTATTCCCAGGTTGAGTAAGTGGAATGGTATTAGTGTCGAAGATTGTACACGATACTCATTTCCAAGGAATATGGACAGTGTCTAGTACAATAGCTCTGTCTTAATGAGAGCTCCAATTTGAAAAGAAGAGTGGAATTCTATTGTTAGCTGGATGAGCCTACAGAAGCCTGAGGAAATATATCATTGGCACTGGAACCAAAGGTGGAGACAAGACATCCCAGTCAACCAATATAATTTCAAGAGTTGTCACAATCTACTAATATTCTTAATGTTATACAGATCCTACCCTTTCATGACACATCAGTATACACGTCTTTACTTTATCAACAGGATATAAGTCTCTTTTTGGGTTGCAAAATATTTATTTCTCTAACCACAAATTTATGTACAAAGGCTATAGTAAAACACACAAGCAAGCGGATACATTATTATGCAATTAGTATATATTAATGGGATCTCAGACATATTTCAGATACTCTTGCTCTAATACCACAAAACTGGAGACTAACATTCTTGTACTTCTGCCGTACTTAGCCCCTAGCCACTCAATCACACAAATTAAACAAAAATTCTGAATTTTTTTTTTAATTTTAACTATCAAGGTGCAATTCAATGAAGTTGGTATTTGAGTATTCTTCTTCTTTTATTTGAGCTTAAAATCGTTTTACAAAAGTTACAAAGGTTGCAGGCCAATACATTGTGTTCATCACCAGAATCTATTATTACTGTGAAAGTTTGTGGCAAAAATGTCAAATACTAAACAAAAAATACACTTTACAATCATTTCACTCCTTTCCCACAACATTCAATATGCATGTTATTTTTATTTTATTTTTTTTGTTTTTCTTATCCCATATAATACATCCAGCTTTCTGTCCTCCCTCCCTGTACTCTTCCCAGGTCCTTGTAGCTCCCAAATATCACAGATCTACCCCTTCATCTCTGTCCTTATAATCAGAAAAGAGCTGTCCTCCAAGTATTAATACTTAAACATGGTATAGCATGTATTTGTTTGACTACTTTTCCCAGCACACAAACACAGAAATACACAGGTATATATACACATGCAAACACAGACATAATACAGGAAATGATATCCAAACTCAAAAACTCTCATGAAGCCATAAATTTTGTGCCAAAGGTAAACAGGACAGTCTTTTATCTTTGATTTCTTAGAAAATTAGCATTTTCATTAGGGAAATGCCTTCATAATCCAACAGGCCACCAAATTCCACACGCCTTAGAACTGAAACTGCAGAGGTTATCTGCTCACTGTAGAGATCTTTTGTGATGTCCAGATGTTAAGACAAGTGTATTGGTTCCTTAGCAATACCGTGTCCTAACTCTGTACCAACCACAATCCAGGGAGCCTCTGTGTTGTTGATAACAAAGCTACCTGTATGTCAACCTGCTCAGAACTTTTACAAAGAGCAGGCTATGGAATTAAATTACTGATCAGCTGGTGTCCACATTTTTGGCAATCAAAGGTCTTCTCTGCTTAGACATATGAGGAGTCAAGCAAGGATAATTGAGCAGATTCCTATTGTCTGTGATAACTGTACAAACCTGAGCACTTGTTGATGGTTGTGACTGCATGGAATAATCCACCATAGACCAATCATTATTATTTGCATCAAAATGGAAGAAGAAAAGTAGATGTTCAGTTGTGCATCTACTATATTCATGGCACACACTGCCATTTATTCTGCATTTTTTGAACTTAGATTCCACTCTATGAAAAGAACACAGAACACATATCCCATATCCACTTCATGGGCTCTCTGAATTACAGCCCCTCTCATGGAATACAATTTGGCCTTAGGCTACTTCCACCTATGATCAGAAATCACCTTGAGAAGTAGAGTTGCATTAACAATGAAAACAATGGCTGGAAAATTTTTGCAATATTCACTGAAGCTATCTTCCTGGGATTCTTGAACATGGTTGTCATGGTAAAGGATGTAAAGGTGAATGAATGTCTTCAAGAATATTGGATTGGATTCTTCCCATGGGCACCCATCTTGCCAATGAATAGAGGTATAAAAGATACTGTATGCCTACTGATTTGAATCATTCAGAATGGAGTTACATATGAAACTTTTTTTCCCCAAACCATTTAATCAAGCATAGCAGTCTACAAGTGACACTTTCTAAGAAACGCATAGGACAAGAAACTAGTTGATTCCATTGTGCAGGAGCAATCAGACTAAGTCAGAAGGAAAAGTATGACACAGGAAAATTTCCCTGAATTCTTTGCAATGGCATTAAAGGAAGAAAAGAAATGCTGATGTGAAGATATTTAAGGGACCAAGGCAAGATGGAATTTGCATGGATTCCAGTAATATAGAGATAAATATAAAAATCATGAATTCAAAAATATCTTCAGCAAGAGAATGAGTATGAGACCAGCCAGGCTTTCATTAGATTCAGGAGAGGTAGCGTATGACTGAGACTGAGACTGAAAAACTGAGATTTAAAAGACCTAATGACATATAGCCAAGTGTGGTGACCAACGGAAATGGATTTGTGAGAGTATGAGGGCAGTCTATTCTACATAGTCAATTCCAGGCCATTCAGTGCTACATAGATAGATGCTGTCTCAAATGAAAGGGTAATTTACACAACTTTTCAGATCTTTTTCAAATAATTCAATCACATTTCTAAAGAATTTTTAAGACTATCTCAGTATTTGAATATAACCTGAGTAGTAGATGCTGGTAAAAGAATATTGTTCCTTTTACGAGATGTGCTAATAATATTCTGTGTATAAAAGTAGGCATTGTTTTAATTGGAAAGGGTGCTGAAAATTTTAGATGTTTAATGTCATAATGCCTAATATTTTAATTTAAAAAAGGTCCCAGTATAAATGGAGAAATAGGCAGTATATGCCAGGAATAATATTTCTAAATCTCAGACTGGCGTTTCGTCTCCAAAACAGCCTAGTGCAGAGAAGCAAGTGCTTATACTGAAAAAAAGTGGAGGTGAAATACTCATACAATGAAGAAATAAAATGAAGAACTTCTGAGTGACAGTATACATTACAGAGGACTGAAAGGACACCTTCCAAAATGACATTTTCAGTCAACAGCTTGAAGACGAAAATGTTTTGAGATATTCTGAGAACACAGCAAGTTTTGACCGATGAACCCAAACAACCTCAGTTCCATCTTGTGTGTTTGTAGGGGGGTGTTAATATTGGTATATATGTTTGTGTTTGCATATATGTACACAGGAGCTAGGATTTGGTCCTCGGGAAGGCTACATAGTGCTCTCACCTTCTGAGCCATCTCTCTAGCCTTAGAATATTAATCTTATGCCAATGTTTATGCCCTTAATAGTACATAGCTCTGTACTCTGAAATACAGTCTATGGAAACCATTTTGACAAAGAGATAAAAATATCTATAATTTTCATATCAAATTATTACATGTGAAATCTAAATGCTTGTTCCTGAAAGGATTGAAAACAACTTCTTCATTCAATAATCTTGTCTGATGTAGTAATTTGTTACAGAGACACTTTCATTATACAGAATACAAACGTACACATCAGCACAATTACCAAGTATTTTTTACTCATGTAGTCACTAATGAAGTTTAATTGTACTTCCTAGGTGTGGCTAACATTATTCAATAGATGAAAATATTTTTTATCTGTATCTCACAATCTGCCTCTTCTATTGCCTTGAATTATTACTGCAAAATGAGGTATTTAACAGACCTATATTTCATTTAGAGCATGCTTGGTACCATGGAAAGATCTAGTCAGCTAAAGACTCCCTCCCTCCTCCCATTATTACACCCCAATTCTCTGATTCAGGACATTTGGCTAGCTTTAAAATTTTATTTCCAGCTTAGAACTAACTAGATAACAAAAAATCACTATCAACAACATAAGATAAATGATATTTGGCCTAATGTTCATTTGGCTGCACATTTAAAGCCATGCTACAGTTTTATTATCCAGTAAACTATGTGCATCAAGATTCAGAAGCTAGGCCAAGAAAGGTTACTTGTTTCTATAATAATACTTTCTGTTTTTCTAGAAGACCCAAGTTTAATACCTGGCATCAACAATGTTTGGCTCTCAATTGCTTGTAACTCCAGCTACAAGTATTCTGAAGTCTCTACTTGTCTCTTTGGTCTCATAAATACGGCATATGCTCACTCAGACTTATTCACAAAAACAAAATGTCAATTCACAAAAAAAGAAAAATCTACAAATTTGGTCTGTTCACGTAGTTCATTGCAGATCTAGCATTCATAAAAACTCTGGGTTTGGTGTCCAGGACCACACAGACTAGTCATGGTAGTACATACAATTAACCATAGGACTGGAAAGGCAGACGAAAAAGGTCAGGAGTCAAGCCAAGCCTTAGTTAAAAAATAAACTCAAGACCAACTTTGAATACATAATATCTTGTTACAAGGCTAAATAATAAATAAATAAATAAATAAATAAATAAATAAATAAATAAATATTTCCAAACATTTAAAACTTTGCATCATATTTGTATATTGAAAAAAATTCTCCCATTTCAGTCTATTTGTATGCAAAAGGTCCTTTGCCCATCTATCTCATTTGGTGTTTATGATGGATTTATAACCATGTTCCTTCTATATCTCTGTGTCACATGATCATGACAACAAATACTGTTCAATTACTGAGAATCAGTGTTTCTAAGCTCCAGAATTTTTGATACTTATTTCATAATAAAGTCATTAGTGAGACGATGTAATAGCAAGGTAAATTCCACTTCTATTTTCAGCATCTAAATATGGGAATTAAATGTTGTAGAGAAGGATCTGTTGTCCTTTTAACTGCATTATCTGGGCTGTTATATGTTATCTGTAAAACAACATGAGTGCCTGTACTTCCAACAGATTTGCCCCTCAAATTCAGATAGTTTGGTTGGTGAGAGATGAGTCATTGCAGCTGCAGACCCTTATCAATGTCAGGACATCTGAAGGGAGGTGTCCCTCAGACAAGGGCCAGTATATTGTCTCAACTATGTAGGCACTTCTGCTAATCTTGATGAGAGAGTATTTTAAAATAATTTCCCAAACTAGACACATTTTAAGACACAAACTCAATTTTGTACAGACTTATCACAGCTGGTAGACGCTTTGGCTACTACATATCATGACATAGATACTTCAAAAATTTGTAGAGATAAAGAATTCATTCAAAATTCAAAATCATTGAAAAGAATTTCCAAAATATAAAGAAAGAGAAGCCTATAAATGTTCAAGAAGCTTATAGAACATGAATTACATGGGACCAGAAAAGCAAGTTCCATTGCCACATTAAAATGAAACGACTGAACATACAGAACAAACAAAGAATGCTAATAACTGGAAGAGAAAAACAACAAATCACATAAAAAGGCAAACTTACTAGAATTATACCTAACTTCTTAATGAGTACCTTAATTCTTAACCCTAAACCGAAAAACTACAGAGTCTAAGGGAATTCAGGTGCCAGCCCAGACTAATAATCCCCGCAAAAATTGCAATTACCATAGTCAGAGAAACAAAAATATTTCATGATAAATCCAAATTTAAACAAGACCTAGTTACAAATCCTTCCCTACAGAAGGTACTAGAATGAAAACTCCAATCCCAGGAGTCTAACTACAATCAGGAAATCACAGGAAATAAATGATCTCACATTATCATACTCAACAGAAGGGACACACACACACACACACACACACACACAAACACACACAAACACACACACTCCCACACATCAAAAATAACTACAAAATAACAGGAACTAAAAATCGTTGGTCATTGATATCCCTCAACATTAACGGTCTCCATTTCCCCACAAAAAGTAACAGACTGACAGACTGGATTTGAAAACAGAATCCTGACTCCTGCTGTATACAAGAATCATACCCTGACCTCAAAGATAAACACTACCTCAGAGTAAAGCATTGGGAATAGTTTCACCAAGAGAATGGACCTAAAAAAACAAGTTGATGTAGCCATTCTGATATCCATCAAAGTAAACTCCAAATCAAAATTAATCAGAAGACATAGGGAAGGACATTTCATACCCATTAAAAGAAAAATCCACTAAGATGACATTGTAATTCTACACTCTTCCATCCCTAATATGAGGGATCCAAAATTCGTAAACGATCAATGCATAATTTAAATAAACACATTGACCTTCACACTCCAATACTAGGAGATTTCAATACCCTACTCTCAACAACTGTCAGACCATCCATACAAAAAATCCTGAGAAATATTGGCATTAACAAATGTTATAAAATAAATGGACCTAACACACATTTACAGAGCATTTTACCTACAGAAAAAGAAAACATCTTTTTCTCACCATCTCACAAAACCTTCTCCATAAGTAACCACATTCATTACCAAAATGCAAACCTCAATAAATACAGGAAAACAAAAATAACCCCCTGCAACCTATCAGATCAGGATGGATCAATGTTCAACTTCAACAACAGCAACAGCAGAAGGTCAACAATTTCATGGAAACTCAACAACTCTATACTAAATGACAACTAGGTCAAGACAGAAATAAAGAAATTATTGACTTTCTTGAATTCAATGAAAATGATACTATAAAAATATCCAAACGTATGTTACATGATAAAACTACGCTAAGTGGAAAATTGATAGTACAAAGTGCATACCAGAAAAAAGAGGAGAATTCATATACTAGCAAAATAAGAGCAGATCTGAAAGCCCTAGAAGGAAAAGAAACAAGAAGACAAAGAAGAAGCAGACATCAAGAATTAATGAAACTGGGGGCTGAAATCAATAAAATAGAAACAAAGAGAACAATCCATAGAATCAATGAAACAAAGAGATGGTTGCTTGAGAAAATCAGGAGGATAGACAAACCCATAGTCAAAATAATTTAGAGACAGACGGAGAATATCCAATTCACCAAACCAGAAAGAAAAAGGAGGATATAGACAACTTAAACAGAAGTATAACTCTCAAGGAAATGACGAAGCCAGTAAAGGACTCAGAATCAATAAAAATCAAGGGCTAGATGACTTTAGGTAAGAATTATATCAGACATTCAAAAAAGAAGGAACACCAAATTTCTCAAATTATTCTTCAAAAAAGATGCAGAATGAACTTTTCCAAACTCATTCTATGAGGCCACAGACATGCGAATACCCAAACATCACAAAGATTCAAAAAGAAACAGAATTATATGCCAATTTCATTCATGAACATAGATGCAAATGAACTCAATAAAATACTCAAAAAGCACATCCAAGAACACATTAAAAAGATTATTCATTATGATTGAATAGCCTTGATCCCAGAGAAGAAGAGATGGTTCAATATAAGAAAATAAGTCAATGTAATCCACTGCATAAACAAATTAATAGAAAAAAAATGGTCATCACAACTAAAGTGAGAAAGCTTTTGATAATATCAAACAACCCTTCAAAATAAACTTCATGGAGAGATTGAGAATAAAATGGCCATACCAAAACATAATAAAGGTAAGTAAAAGCAATCCTACTGACCACATCAAATTAAAAAGAGGAAAATTCAAAGTAATTTCACTAAAATCAAAAGGAAAACCAGGCTGTTCCCTCCATTTATAAATATTGAATACAGTACTTAAAGTAGTAGCAAGAACAATGAGACAAGGGTAGGAGATTAATGGGATATGTATTCACAAGGAAACAGTCAAATTATCCTTATTTGCAGATGAGATATTATATATAAATGACCTCAAATATTGGATCAGGCAACTCCTAAATCTGGTCAACAACTTCAGTGAAATAGCTGGATACAAGATAAACAAAAAAGAATTTGTAGCCATCCTATATACAAATGACAAATAGAGACAGAAAGGAATAAGAGAAACAATACTCTTTATAATAGATACAAATAACATAAGGTACCTTGGACAACTCTAACCAAGCAAATGAAAGACTTGAATGACAAAATCTTTATGCCCTGAAGAGGGAATTTGAAGACCTCAAAAGATGGAAAGATACCCCTTGCACCTTGTTTGGTAAGATTAACATAGTAAAAATAGCCACGGTACTAAATGTAATATAAAGACTGGAAGAAATCTCTATCAAAATCCCAATATAGTTCTTTAAAGACATTAAAAAGGCAATACACAACTTCATATAGAAAAACAGAATACTTTGGATAGCTATAATAATCCTGAAAAATAAAAGAACTTCTAGAGGTATCAAGATCCCAGATCTTAATCTATACTAGAGTCATAGTAATAAAAACTTCATGGTATTGGCCCAAAAACAGCCATGATGACCAATGGAATGGGATAAAGGATACAGGTATAAATCCATGCACCTATGAATTCCTGATCATTTATAAAGAAGCGAGAAATTCCAGAGATAAAAGAAATACAGAATTACAAGTGCAGGTTTGGTTTGATGACATGACCATAAACCTATGTTATTTGGCAGCTTCGAGGGCTTAGAAAAAGGTAGACAATTCAGGCATAAAGTAAATTTCCTTTACCAAGATCATTCAATGATCTATGGAATTCTTCATAGATTTTCTGCAAAAACTATCTGGAGACACAACAGGGGCTATCTCAGACCCTAAAGATCAAAGTGAACATCAAGACCATGGAAATTGAAAAAGGTTTTAGAACTTCTACAGGAAAACTCTGCGCCTATGGTGCAGTGGATTCGAGCTACTGTAGATATACATTCAAATACATATCTGGCCACTGTCATAAGAGAATCAATAGTTAAGGGACAAAAATATCACAATACCTGCAGTTTTAATTGTAGGAGATAAAGCCACTTGCAAAGGGATTATATTTGATTTGTTTCCAAAGACCATAGTTTCTTTAAGCATAAGTCAGAGAAAAGAAGCCTATTGCTTAGGGGTTGCAGATTATGTGGAAAGGGTGAACACTTGACTTTTAATACCACAGAAGTATAAGGAGGAATCCCTTTCCCTTCCTGTTGGGAAATACTACTGGGTGCTCTTCTCTGGCCAAAAAGTAAACAAGCCAATTCATGTCAGGATGTAATTACCATACAGACTGGGAAAAATAAACACTGTACGGGAGATCTGACTATCACAGTAGTTCTGTGTAGTTCGCTAAGTTTCCTTCTATTATTACTTACATCTTGTAGGGTAGGACTTAAGTGCAGTTATAGAGATGTTGTTTACTTACAGCATATAAGGGCCTCCATTGCAAATGTAGGAATATTGTCTACACTGGTCATTGTCTAGCCGAACTTCATTAAACAATATTTGACCATTGAATGTTTGATATTTTTTATTGGAGATATAAACTACAATCTAGCCTGTATTGGCACAAACCTTACTATACTTACCAGGTTTACCTTAAGTATGTAAAAGCCCACCCAGTTCCTGCCTCTGAGTACTGGAATATTAGGTATACATTATAATTCTTGGCTGAAACCTCAATATTATTGTTTACATTTAAATCAATTTTGTTTTAAAATTAACTTGAGCCATAAGACTCTGCCTCATTTGCCATATTGGAAAATCAAATCACATTTCATTCTCTAATTGTGGGGTTGATTTTGGTGCAATGATAAGCATCCTGTCTTCTTCAACTCATACTTCTTTATCTTTGACTTTTGTAGTCTCTACTATATGATGACCTGACTTTATTCATGTCAATAACCACCCTATATGAAAGTTGTAATAGACCCTATGAATACTTTTGTTTTTTAAGATTTCAGGCCATCCTACTCACATGTTTCATCTTTTAAGCCTTAGAATTTAGATGATCATTAATTCGTGAAAAATATTAAAAACCATAGGAAAACATGTGATATGTTCAGTGTGAAATACGTTTGTTGATTTGATATTATACTAAAGCAAAAATTATCTTCTAATTTATCTTCAAAATATGTTGCTATCCTGGTCAGACAGAAAATGGATACAAAAACCTTCATGGAGTGTTCTTTACACTAGAATTTCTATCTTAAAAACAAACATATACTCAGGGACAAAAATTATAAAAATGTCTGCTCTTACAATTGGAAAGACTAGATTAGCACAGACATCAGCTGGGTTAATTCATTCACTTCGCTCTGAAAGACAATTTTAGCAAGTCTTCTCTTTTAGTTTATAGAAGTGAGATGCCAATTTTTATGTTGTATGATTTCTTTCCCTGCCATTTGGTCCTAAAATTATCCTGACAATAGATGAACCACTGTCTCCAATGTTCACTCTCCTTACATGGAGAGTAGAAATATTTGGGACTATCTAGGCACCAGACATCAGTATACTTGAAGACATGTGCAAAGATTCTTTTCAAATAAAATTGTGCTGTGATACAGTGGCATGCCACACTCTGCCACAAATATGTTGTAGAAAATACTCTTGACATATTGATACAGTTCAGTTGGAGACAAACTCACATTTGTTGCATATACAGAGAGAGAGAGAGAGAAGGAGAGAGAGAGGGAGAATGAGATTATCAGAAAGCATAATCTGGAAGACACAATTTTGAACCAATTCCAAGATTTTAGTGGGACTCAGTGGCTCATGACTCTTCATGAGAAAGAATTGGAGCCTCTTCAAACGTTTGAAGGAGTTATCTCACAATGACTCCATCAATCTTGCTCATATATTCACCTATGAAAATATGTTCAACATTCTCTGCCCAGCTGAATAGTATCTAGGATCTCTCCAAAGCTAGCAGATTTATTAAATGTATCCAGAGTTCTAAAATTCAACATTGCCAAGTGTATAGGAAGTACCTTTTCCCAGTGTACCATAAGAAGACCATTTCTGTGATTGTAAGTACTGGATTTTTATGAGCAATCATTTCTTCCTTTGTGGGTACATGTTTCCAACTTTCCAGAAACTAGACATTCAGATTTTATCTCTGTATTGATCACTGCTTTTTTTCATTTAAATATCCAGGCAACCATACTTTGCTGTTCAATTCTTTCTCTGATTATTTGGGTCATCTCTTTTTCTTCTTGCCAACTTGGCCAAAGGCTTATCTACTGTCTTCTTTACGGCATTAATGAATCAACTGCAATATGCAGAATTAGACTACCTTGGGTAAAAGTCCCCTTATTTGTTGTCCATTATAGAGTTCTCAACATTGAAACAATATATTCAATCAACAAAAACAGATTAATCATGTTGTATGAAAATCTTTTATATACACATGATAGGCATTATGTATATATATGTAACAATAATAACCAATAAAAACAGGATACCAACTGGAGAGTAAGGGGGATATGAGAGAAGTTTGATGGACAGGAGTGGCGGGATGGAGGAAAGATCATGTGGAAAGTAACTTAATAGTATTTCTCTTAAAAATGCTCGACTCCTTCACAGGCAAATTTCAAAAAAATCCACAATTATATACAAAAATCTTAAAAATCGCTTATCATCCACATTGAAAAAAAATGGGAAGTATCAGAAAACACAGTCATAAATAGTGTAGGTTTAAATTTCACTACTGGACATGTACTGAATTCTGACTTCTTTCTGTATTCAGATTTTTAATACACTTTATTTTATTCAATTTCTGCCATTCTTAGAAGGTGTTTTATTCATCAACTTATTTGTCCAGCAGTTGTTTGACTTGGACTCATAATAATTCTACTACTGTGAAGTAAAATTGACATTTCAGTATTGTCACCTCCTAGCAGTCTTAATTCCCCTGTCATAACCAGTATTCAAAGCAAGATAATGACAATACATCAAAAAGGTTAAAACTAATTAAAAGAAATATTTTTAAATAAAATGAAGCTGACTTGTTGAAGTAAATATTTTTTTCTATAAATATTTGACAAATATGCCAAAAACTAGCTGGAGAAAAAAATATCTTAAACAATTGGTTCAGGAAAACTTGGAAATTTGTGTGAGAGGAATGAAAGCAGACAAGTAAATTTACATCAATCACTTTGCACAAAAATTAAATCAAAATGGATCAATGACATAAACATGAAATCTGAAACACTGAGATCGCTAAGAAGAGAACACATGAATTAGCCTACAGAATGTATGTGAAGAACTTCTTGGATAGGACTCCATTTTCAAAAGAATTCATTTCAACAATTGATCAGAGTATTAAAAAATGTTATAAAGCTTCTTCACAGGAAAGGAAATATTCAATAGGAAGTGAAAAGAATGGGAGAGAATATTTGCTATCTGTACATCTTACAGAGGAATAAAATCCAGGATATGAAGAAAACTCAAGAAATAAAGTAAAAATTCCAAAAGGCTTATTGGAGAAAGGATCTTGGGACCACAATAGAGGTCTCAGGTTAAGAAAACATTTACTAAATAATATCCTAAAAACTGTATACTGTCCCCAGGAATTAATTAAAAACAAATCAAAACAACTCAGATATTTTATATTACTCCATTCAAATTGACAAATTTAATAGAACACCTAACACAATATGCTAGCAGTGTGTGGAAAAAGGGAACTCATTCACTTTGCTTGGGATTACAAACTGATGCAGACACTATATAAATCAACATGGATAATTCTCAACGAGCTAAAGGTAAATTCATGTGACACAACTATATTATACCTTGGTATATGCTCAAATGACTCAACATCCCAATCCACATATAGGTGTTCCTGCATGTCCATTGCTTCTCTATTCACAATATCTAGGAAATCGAATCAACATAAATGTCACATTCCCATTGTGTAGATAATCAAATTGTGGTATGTATATTCAATGGAATACTTCCAGATATAAAGAAAAATGCAATCAATGATATTTCATTAAAATAATGGAACTAGAAAAGATTGTATGGAGTACTGTACCCCAGATACAGAAAGATAAACAAACCATGTTCTTTCTTTTGTGTTGTTCCTAGCTCCATATCTTCATATATGAATATACAACATGGAGTACATACAGAAACCAAAAAAATATAAAAGGATCATACGCTGTTAAGAGAAGTTATAATAACAGATTAAAGATGAAATGAATTTGGAAATGTAATTATGGGAGAGTACTTCCAATTGGGTCAATAACCGAGTAGTAGGATGGAAAATTAATCCCAACATTTTTTGATAAGGCCTTAAGAAATGATTAATTTTATACTTAGGTATATAAAATATGAATGTATTTATACACATTATCCTTTATCTATATATCCAGTCTATTTATCTACTATGACTTTTTACATATATGTGTATGTGTATGTGTGTGTGTGTGTGTGTTTGTGTATTTTATAGGAAGTCACCCAGTAGGACTAACAAAGAGTCCCACAAGAAAAAAAGACTAAAAATTTGAATATCATACACATAACACTTCCTTTTAAGGGGTTGGTCACATTATGCCAAGTGACTCCAGAAAGTATATTATTGTTTTTTTTTTTGTTTCATGGACTTTATTTCTGAAGAAAGTGCACACTAAGACACAGGAAACAGATAATTCTAGCTCTCGCTGACATGAAAGCTTCTTTACTGTAGTTTAGCATCGATGCTTTCAGAAAATTCTGTGAATGCTAACAAGGGATAAAAGGAATTATCCACCCTACCCTCTGCAACATCTATGAATCATAAAAATTACCAACATGACAAGAATTGTAGAATGGAGCACTGATTGACATTCACATCTTGGTTACAAACAGAACTGTCTAATTGGATCGTAGGTCCATCAGCAGGAGGGAAAATCCAATCTGGTACTGGGAGTGTATTAAATCACCAAGGTCTATTAAGATTATGGTTCATAAAAATTGCCTACTCCCATCATTTTGCTAGATCAGCCTAATCCCATTATACATTCTAAATATTTTTTCTGCCACGATTTGTATAGCTACCACCATTCAGTAAGGACACTTTTCTTTATAGCAAATATACACCATGACAAAAACCCATGAATGAACACAAGGCACAGATAAATATGTCATAAGTAACCCAGCCTGAATAGATATATCAGTAGCAGAGCGCCTCCATGTATGGCACACAGAATAATTCAGGAGAGTAAACTAGAAAGATTCTAAAAGCCAAAATTACAGAATGTCTGCAGTCATATAGTCTGTCCTATAAACAAACCTTACAAACAAGACTGTAACAATGGTGATAAAAATAAGCATGTAAGTATCAAAGGGAACTATTTCAAGCTGTCCCAACCATATAAAATGATCTAGAAGAGACTAACAACTGCTGAGATTTGGGGACCCAGCTTTTTTCAGAGAAGAGCTCCCTGACTGGTGTCTAGTGCAGAGTGATCATGCCTGTTTGTCAAATACAGATATTTATCACTTTCTCCATTCCTCCCAGTCCAAACTTCTGGTCTTCTCCCTTCTGCTACAGCAGAACAGATGGAGTACTCTCCCCCAACGATTATCCATAGTGGATCACACATATCTTCAGTTATCAACTGTGTAACCATATACACCCATAAAACCAAAAACAGATTCGGCTAGTTGGAAAATATAAAATTATATATATATACATATGTGTGTGTGTTTGTATGTTTTTGATCATGTCTGTTTATGTGATAATAAAAACCAAAGAAAAATAGCATATAATCTTGGGAATGGGGACATGTGAGGAGCTCCTGCTGGGATGGAAGAAAGATGGGAGAGCTATGATGTATTTCTTTTTCAAATGAAACCTTATATTGTGCATTAAAACATGATCTATTATATAAAGAACATAATTTGACATTTGTCAATTTAGCAAGAATATTCTTCCTAATAGTGAACAGTACAGGGGATAAATATTTTACATTATTGACAATATTTTAGTTGACTATGTTTTATTTTAACTCATCTCATTATCATGTCATTGTGCTCCTTTTTGAAATTGACACAATATAATTCTTCATTACAAGCTTTCAGAGTTTTTAAATATATTTTCATACATACAGTTTTAATAGAATCTCAAACTACCACAACACTCTGGAGTTTGACCATGGAGTTTTCCTATCGATATTTTGTGAAAGGCTAAACTCAGATATAGGGAGAAATAGAAACACATGTGGAAAACCAGGTTGATTACCTAGGAAAATTATTAAGCAGCATCAAGACACAGAGGTTAAACACCACGCTTTTTTTTTTTCATCTGTTTAAACTAATATTTGCCTTGGAAGATATTGTTTGTTCTTCTTGTTTGATCCAAGTGTTAGTATAAGGTCATCTAGAGACAAAGAGAAGGCTCTGAGAATTCAATATGACCTTGATATGAACATTTTACATCAATATTCTGGTTATTTTATAGCTCAGTGTAACTAAGAATTCATTGTTACTATGGTTTGTTGAATTCTGCAAGAAGGATGAAAATGAGTCCCGAAGGATCGTCATTTTTAAAACTACCAGGAACTTAAATTTTAAAAAACAATATTTAAAAATGGGAAAGAAATGGAAACACATTGAATTTTTCATTTTTTAAATTAACGGGCTTTTAAATTTCACTGTTGTGAAATTTTGCTGAACTAATAATACTGTGAGTATAGAGAAAAATAAGAGAATCAGTAAATAAATGAATGCATTTAGTGTTTTAAAAATCTTCTCAGAAATGAGATTAATAATTGAATTTATGTATTTGCTTGTAGATATTCATCAACAATGAAATTTATGAAGCAGTGATGACATAAATAAGTGTTATGAAGAAGGAACAAGGAAGGATTTAAAAAGCTGTTCTGGTTTAACCTTCATCTGAATAAACAAGGCAAATTGCTTAGGATTATACAGGAAGCCAGAATCACAGGGCTCCGTTAACATTGAGGAATCTGAAATCATTAATCATTCAACCTAAATATACAGAGTATTGTCTTTTAAGACTCACATGTTTGATTCAACTTAGTAGTGTTTAAAATATAGTATGTTTTAAAAAGACTCTATATCTGTTTTATAATACAATAGAGCCTAAATGTAGATATTGTTTTGTGAATAATAAAAATATACCAAATTAATTTTATTTAAAAGAGAAAGTTGTAGTATATTTAACAATCAAAAACATTTTGATAAGCATGAGATAATATATCTCTGGTTATAAACAAAATTTTAGCATAGAATACAGATGTATAAACAAATATTCCAAGTTTTATTCCAGTGTATGCTGGTACAGATAAACCATGGAACTTTATTTTCAAGAGAAGCAGATAAAAGGTTAGTCATATTAAGATATAAGAATATGGACATTGGACATATAAAATCTTCTCTTTGCAAAATCACTAATGAAACATTGCTTTAACCTAGGATTTTAAAAAGGCTGTAGAGAGGAAAGCAAATCATGATCAATCTTTAGATATTTGGGGCACTGAGAAATATCTGTTCTGTACTAAATTTAAATAACGCATGTTCTACTCCAGCAAAAACACGTGGGAATGTCAAGGACCCATTCCAGTTATACCTAAGTGGGAAGATGAGAAAAGATCAAAATAATAAAATAAGTGTATTCTGACTTCAGTCTTAATAGATGATGGTAATTGAATTTGATGATACAAGAATTCAAAGTCAAAGGAAAAGCATGAGGTTGGAAAATCAGAAGATGTTCATAACTTATCCAAAAATTTAATAATATTTACTTTTCATAATCATCATGTTTGATTAATCTTGGTATGGTTAAACCATAGATTTCTTTACAAAATCATAACTTTATAGTGTACTGATGTTGAAATACATGTACTAATTTATGAATAATGAATACACACTGTTTATTGAAAAAGTGAAGGAGCATGTTGTTGTTAATACTCATTGCAAAGGGTTTTTGATAAAAAATTGTCAAAATTTTTATTCACCACTATTTAATAGTTTTTAGAAAAATTGTATATTTGCATTCAGACCGTTCTAAGTCATTTTCCAGAATAATGTAGTAATACATGCAGAAAAATCAGAGATTCTTATATTTAAGAGAAGAAAGAGGAGTAATTTAGGTTAACCGGTCAGAAGGAGCTTTAAAGTGTGGGTATTGGTGTAAGAAAATTTCCTTTAGGGACAGATCATTGAGAGTATTCATTGCCTTATTAAGAAAAGACAATCAGAGGAAGAGAGGTAAAATTTATCAAATTTTAGATATTTGAACCTTTGAGATACATGGATGAAATGTTTAAAAGAAAATTCATACATTTGAAGAAGATATCTCAAATCAACCTATATAACAGCACATGCATTCACATTGTATAAATAAAAAAAACTCTAGTAGCATAAATAAATTGAAACATGACAAATATTTTTCAGTGAGATAGTACATATACCTGTCAAATTCAATGAAATAAAACAATCATGGTACCTTTATATGTTCAAATGCATTTTAATATGATTAGGTCCCACTGGTGAGCTGTTCATTTTATTCAGAGTTAGAATATCTTTCTGAACTTGTCTTGTCTGATGGGATGCATAGAGGAGAACACTGACTCATTTTTTTCCAATTCTTCCTGAAATAGGGTCCTTTTATTAGTATGGTTTTTCAATAGGCTGAGCTCTAACATTTCCCGTAATTCCCACTGCTGAGGCCATTAGGGTACAAGAGTTAGTTACAAAGCCATGGTCACACCTGTACCTCTGATTAAATTAATAGGGTTACAAAATAAAACTAAAATAAATAATAGTTTGAAAGGGACTTGACTTGCGTGGGGTTTTTGACAAGCTTGACATGGAGATGTGAGACATCTCAGTTAATAATTTCCCTATTGTGAAATCTTGAAGGATTATTTTCTAAAACAAAAAACACCTTACTGAATATGTTGGAGATAATCAACTCTTTCAATTAATGGAAAAACAATCATGAAGAACTGATTGAAATTTAAAATCTTTAGAAATTCTGTAAAATCACATTTACAGCATTTGACCCGTATAACACAGCTAGGCTTTCTTCCATGAAAACGTTCCACTCTGTCCCATGAAGCTATCTTCAGCTTTATGAACTTCATAGAATGGGTGTATTCACTGAAAATGTAGAATTCTGAAAGTAAGAATGAAAGAGTCACAAACTCCTTTTCATTATTTCTTTATGCTCTTTTGTTTTCTGTTATGAAAGAATAAGAATGGTGGAGGTTCCACTTTATAATCCAATTACATAAGATGATATACTCTATTTATTGAACTTTTCTAACCAAATGGATGACTACTGACTTCTTCTGTTTATCATTACCCATCTGCTGTATTTCATTGCTTGATGCTAAGGACTAGTATCAACAAAGGAAGCCATTGTGCACATAAAATTAGCAATATGATCATTATGGTTTGCTTTGAGATTAGTTTATATTTCCAGAAAGAATGAAATCAATTGTTACATTTATATCCTTATTATCTATACTGCTTTTTAAAAATTATTATTTGTTAATACATGATGTGTATATTTTTCATTTATGATATTATGTATTTCTTCATAATTCTTAAAGCTTATGGTCTTTTATCCAATGCTTTTACTCAAAATCACAAAAATCTACATTTTTGTAAACATTACCTATCCTACCCTGCCTATTTGTCTTGTTTAAGACAATGTAATAATTAATTGGTTATTTTCCTAAAAAAATTCCTAAATCCAGTGTCCATGATTTTTAAGTGTCATGGATGGTTTCTCATACATTTTCTACATTTCTTGTTTTAAATCCATAGGTGTATGATTCATCTGGATGCAGCTCTATTTTGCAAAGGAAGAAGACTAGAGGATTTTTTTTAATTACTGATATTACTTTTTATTTTCCAATTTTTTTAATTTCATTTTTTCCCTGTGTACGATACATCCAGAAGGCAGGCTCCTCTCCTTCCACTATTCCAAGCTCTTCCCCATCTCACCTTTCCCAGAAATCCACCTATGCTCCTCTTCCTGCTTTTCTTAAAAAAAGAGAAAATCAGAACATACCATTTAACAGGACCATACAACAGATAAATGTGTCAGAAAAGGACAACTTCAAATTCTAAGAGTACTAGAAGAATATGTAGCCTAACCACCTTAAAATGTATGTGGGAAATCTACCACAGATCCATGCAAGCTCCCAGAGATCTGTTTCAGTCTCTGTGAGCCACTGTTTGTGCTGTACTGTAGACTCCATGAGGCATGTCTCCTACTGCCTTTGACTTTTTAGTCCCCAAAATGTGTCTCTACTCTTTTACCCCTTATTTTGTAACCCCTACCCAATGTTTGGCCATGAGACTCTCTAACTGCTTCCATCAGCTACAAGAGGAAGCTTCTCTGATGAATATTATACTAGACGCTCATGTATGATAAAGCCTAACTTCATTATGAATCATCTATGGGATATCCAGAGTCTGATTGCTGGCCATCCCTACAGTGTCAATCATTTGTTACATCACTTGATTTGAAGTTCCCAGTACATCTTGAAGAACGAATAATTTGTAGGTCGAAGCTTTTGTGGCTTAGTTGGTGTCCCAGTCCCAATACTGTAAGCCTTTCCTGGTTATAGCAAATGGCCAATACAGGTTTTATATTCCCCATTACTAGGATTTTTCACTATGGTCACCCTTGTAAATGGCAGTTAGTTTCTACAGTACTAGGTTTGAAGTGTACCTCCAAAATACCTCCCATTTCCAGTGTGTATTCCCTATATTCTCTGCCTCTAATCCTTTTCCCACAGGTAATACATTCCCATCGTTCCCCAATTTACATGCAAAATTTGTTCTATATCCCCTTCTCAGAGACATCCGCAAGTTTTACTGGGGCACTCCTCTAAAAAATACTGTAAAAATTATTTTGATCTCATGATTCTAAAAATCTTAATGCATAAACTACCTATTCACAACTTACTAACTTACATTTTGATACATCAATGTATTTTGTTATTCCAAATTTAATATCTACATTTCATTTTTATTCCATTACTTTGTATAAAATTATGAGTTTCCTTGATCACAAACTATGATTTCCTCAGTAAAAGAATTGATCATGAGAGTCTTGAAAGAAATGTTCATAATCTACAGTTAATTGATAAATCACGTCAAAAACTTCTTCTTCAGAGGTTCCCAGTATGCTGTGCTTTTTGTTCAATCCTAGTCAATTTGCCTCATCCATTCAATTTGAGGTTATATCAGAGAAGCTCCTTAATTTTTACCATTTTCCCTCTTTATTATTTGGTGTAAATTCTAATTGGATAATTTCTGTCTTTTTTGAGTATAAGCATATGCACTACCTAAATTCATAATTTCATTTCTTAAAACCTTAATGAAATACGAACTGAAATTGTTTCTTGATTGATTCTCTTGTGTCTCTACGTAACCACAAAATACTGCTAATATTTCATCAGATTTTCTCAAAATTGAAATAAAGTCTGTACTACAATTCTTCCTATGTTTGTTTTCAAAAAAACAAAGATCAATGTCTTTTACTTTCTTTACAAAATCACTAATGAAACATTGCTTTAACCTTGGATTTTAAAAAAGCTGTAGAGAGGAAAGCAAATCATGATCAATCTTTAGATATTTGGGGCACTGAGACATATCTGTTAAAGAGTAAATTGAAATAACCCATGTACTACTCCAGCAAAAACACTTTGGAATGTCAAGGACCCATTCCTGTTATACCTAAGTTGCAAGATGAGAGAAGAATGAAATAATGAAATAAATGTATTCTCATTTCATTCTTAATATATGTTGGTAATTGAATTTGATGATACAAGAATTCAAAGTCAAAGGAACAGCATGAGGTTGGAAAATCAGAAGATGTTCATAACTTATCCAAAAATTTAATAATATTTACTTTTCATAATCATCATGTTTGATTAATCTTGGTGTGGTTAAACCATAGATTTCTTTACAAAATCGTAACTTGATAGTGTACTGATGTTGAAATACATGTACTATTTATGAATAATAAATACATTGTTTATTGAAGAAGTGAAGGAGCATGTTGTTGTTAATACTGATTGCTGATGGTTTTTGATAAAACATTGTCAAAATTTTTATTCATGACTTTTTAATTTTTTTTAGCAAAACTGTAAATCTGCATTCAGTCCATTCTTAATCATTTTCCAGAAAAATGTAGTAATACATGCAGAAAAGTCAAAGATTCTTATACTTAAGAGATGAAACAGGAGAAATTTAGGAAAACTGGTCACAAGAAGCTTCAAAGTTTGGCTATTGGAGTAAGGAAAGTTCCATTAGGGACAAATATTTGAGTGTATTCATTGACTTATAAAAGAAGAGAATCAGAGGAAGAGAGGTAAAACTTATCATATTTTAGATATTTGGATCTTTGACATACATGGATGAAATGGTGAAAAGAAAATTCATACATTTGAAGAAGATATCTCAAATCATCCTATATAACAGCACATACATTCACAATGTATGAATAAAAAAAAACTGAAGTAGGATTGATAAATTGAAAAATGACAAGTATTTTTCAGTGAGATAGCACATATGCCTGAGAAATTATTGAAATAAAACAACCATGGTACTTTTATATGTTCAAATGCATTTTAATATGATTAGGTCCCACTGGTGAGCTGTTCATTATATTCAGAGTTAAAATATTTGCCTGAACTTGGCCTGTCTGTGGGATGCATAGATGAGAACATTGACTATGAGATTTTTCCAATTCTTCCTGAATTAGGGTCATTTTATCAGTATGTTTTTTCAATATGGTGAGCTCTAACATTTATTTTTATTCCCACTGCTAAGGCCATTACGGTATAAGAGTTAGTTTCAAAGCCATGGTTACACATGTAACTCTAAATTCATAGGATCACAAAATAAAACTAAAATGATATTTTGAAAGGGACTTGTTTTGTTTGGCGTTTTTGACAAGCTTGATCTGGAGATGTGAGGCATCTGAGATAATAATTTCCCTATTGTGAAATCTTGATGGATTATTTTCTAAAAAATAAAACACCTTCGTGAATATGTCGGAAGCAATCAACTCTTTCAATAAATGGAAAAAAAAAGTCGTGAAGAATTGGTTGAAATTTGAAATCTTCAGACATTCTGAAAAATCACATTCATAGCATTTGACCTGTATAACGCAGATACCTTTTCTTCCATGGAATCTTTCCACTCTGTCCAAAGAAGCAATCTTCAGCTTTGTGAACTTCATAGAATGGGTGTATTCACCAAAATTGTAGAATGCTGAAAGTAAGAAGGAAATGGTCACACACTGCTTTTCATTATCTTTATGTTCTTATGTTTTCTGTTATGAAAGAATAAGAATGGAGAAGGTTCCACTTTATAATCCAATTACATAAGATGATTCATTTCCGTTTATTGATCTTTTCTAACCAAATGGATGACTCACTGGCTTCTTCTGTTTATCAGAACTCATTGCTGTATTGCTTGGCTAAGGACTAGTATCAACAAAGGAAGCTATTGTGCACAGAAAATTAGCAATATGATCATTATGGTTTGCTTTGAGATTAGTTTATATTTCCAAAAAATGAAATCAATTGTTATATTCATTTCATTATTTTCTATAATCCTTTGTAAAACTATTATTTGTTAACACTTGATGTGTCTATTTTTTATTAACGATATTATGGATTTCTTCATAATTCTTAAAGCTTATGCTCTTTTACCAAATGCTTTTACTCAAAATCCCAAATATCTACATTTTTGTAAACATTACCTCTACTCCACTACCTCTTTGTCGTGTTTAAGACAATGTAATAATTAATTAGTTTAAGACAATGTAATAAATAATTAATAACTAATTATTCCCGTGAAAAAATTTCAAAAATCCAGTGTCCATGGTTTTTAAGATTCATGGATGGTTGCTCATATATATTCTACATTTTTTTGTTGTAAATCCATAGGTCTATGATTCACCTGGTTGCATCTCTACTTTTCAAAGGAAGAAGAGTAGAGGTTTTTTTTAAATTACTGATCTTACTTTTTATTTTTTAATTTTCTTTAATTTAATTTTTACCCTGTGGACAATACATCCAGAAGGCAGGCTCCTCTCCTTCCACTACTCCAAGCTCTTCACCATCTCACCTTTCCCACAAATCCACCTGTGCTCATCTTCCTTTTATTCTTAAAAAAAAGGAAATCAGAACATACTATTTAATAGGGTCATATGGTAGATAAATGTGTCAAAAAACTACAACTTCAACTTGTAAGAGTACCACAAGAATATGTAGCCTAACCACCTTAAAATGTATGTGGGAAATCTACCACAGATCCATGCAAGCTCCCAGAGATCTGTTTCAGTCTCTGTGAGCCACTGTTTGTGCTGGACAGTTGACTCCATGAGGTATGTCTCCTACTGCCTTCGACTTTTTAGTCCCCACAATGTGTCTCTGCTGTATTACCCCTTGTTTTGTAATCCTCACCCAATATTTGACCATGTGCCTCTCTAACTGCTCCATTCAGCAACAAGAGGAAGCTTCTCTGATGAAGATTAGACTAGACACTCATATATGAATAAAGCCTAACTTTATTATGAATCATCTACGGGATATCCATACTGTGATTGCTGGCCATCCCTGCAGTGACAATCATTTGTTACATCACTTGTTTTGAAGTTAACCCTCTCCATTGTCCCCATATATCTTGAAGACAGAGCAATTTGTAGGTCGAAGCTTTTGTGTCTTAGTTGGTGTCCCAGTCCCAGTAATGTAAAGCTTTCCAAGTTATAGAAAATGGCCAATACAGGTTTTATATTCCCCATTACTAGGATTTTCTGCTATGGTCACCCTTGTGAATGGCAGGGAATTTCTACAGTACTAGGTTTGAAGTGTACCTCCAAAATACCTCCCATTTCCAGTCTGTATTCCCTATACTCTCTGCCTCTAATCCTTTTCCCACAGGTGATACATTCCCATCCTTCTCCAATTTACCTGCAAAATTTGTTGTATATACCCTTCTCAGAAAGATCCACATGTTTTACTGGGGCACTCCTCTAAACAATAGTGTAAAAATAATTTTGATCTCATGATTCTAAAAATCTCAGTGCATAAAATACCTATTGACAACTTGCTACCTTACATTTTGATAAATCAATGTATTTTGTTATTCCAAATTTAATATCTACATTTTGATTCCATTACTTTGTATAAAAATATGAGTTTTCTTAATCACAAACTATGATTTACTCATGAAAAGATGAGTTGATCATGAGAGTCTTAAAAGAAATATTCATAATGTTCAGTTAAATGACAAATCACGTCAGAAAACGCATTCTCAGTGGTTCCTAGTACGCCGTGCTTTTTGTTCAATCCTTGGGAATTTGCCTCAATCATTCAATTTGTGGTCATATAAGAACAGCTCCTTAATTTTTTTCCCTCTTTATTATTTGTTGCAAATGCTAATTTGAGAATTTCTGTCTTCTTTGAGTATAAGCGTATGCACTAACTAATTTCATAATTTCATTTTCTATAACCCTAATGAAATACGAACTGAAATCATTTCTTGATTGATTCTCTTGTGTCTCTATGTAATCACAAAATAATGCTAATATTTCATCAGATTCTCCCAACATTGAAATAAAGTCTGTAATACACTTCATCCTATGTTTGTTTTCAACAAAACAAAAATCAATATCTTTTAATTTCTTCATTTCCTCATTTTCTCATTTCATTTTATAGTTATCCAAATGGTGAGAATTCATAAGGATATATTTTCTTCATCAATCAACCATAGTAACTATGAATATCAAGTTCACTGAATAAAAAGAAACAGAATATTGATACAATAGATTGTATCCAAGGACACATTTTATTTTATCCATCTCTTCTCGCTCTGGTGGCTCACCTGAGACTACAACCTGCCTAGAAGTTAAGAATAACACATGCAGATACTTCCAAGGAAAACAAAACTTAATATGTATGAGAAAGCAAAGCTATTTTTCTTTTTTTGATATTTTTCTCTGTTAGATTTTCAGTTTTCTCACATTACTTACTTGTTCACATTGTGTCTCTATTATTTCTGGCTTCATTTTCTTTTCACAGTAGAACTACTGATAAACGTTTCACACAAAAGAGCGGTAGAGAAGAATTCAGAATGAGGTTTGGAGACACTCATTTAAACTAATTGTGAAAATTGCTGAAAGAATCATGAAATCATTAACTAAAATATAATAATAAAGCACAACAAAGACAACAAATACATAATTGTTAATGAGAAGATTAAAAATAATTTTGGAATAAATACCACTTTGGCCTGGAAATAAATTTGAATTCCAGCATTGTGTTGTATTAGACAAATTATTCCAATTCAAATATAAATATAAATTTATGTTCATTACATGTCAGCCCTATTTTTATGAATTTTACTTACATTAAAATATAATTAAATCATACTCAGCCTTACTTTTGTCCCTGCACATTCTATGTTGTCTACCCACTTACTTTATCTCAAATTTATGAATTTGTCTTCAAACATTATATATATATATATATATATATATATATATATATGATAATTCCATATTTGTTAACATAAACATATTAATATGGTACATATTTTCTGTGTCTTATTGTATATGAATTTTCAGCTGATATTTTGGTATTGGATCACCAATTAGGGAACTTATGCTTGGAAAAATTGTCTTTTGATTTTGTCTGGGATTGGAAAACAATAAAATTTCCCACTGCCATGATAGCATAATCACTTTTGCTGTCATTTTGAGATCATTTTTACACAACATAATTTTAGGTATTTTTGTGGCAGCTTCTCTATTATTTCAAAAGATAGTATCTTTCAACACATTTTTTTGTCCATTACTCTTACTTTCTTTCATTTACTTCTTCTTTATTGGTTGCATAACCATTCATACATTGTTGTAAAATAAATATTTCCACTGGACCTGTTCATTTCATGACATATTGTCTTCATTTGAACAAATTGTGATTTCCTGTGATGATATCTGCTACAAAGTGAAGACTCTTCATTCAGGGTGTAGTGCTATATATTAGTGTAAGGGCAATTAGACTATAGTTTTAAATTATGTTTTTCTAGGAAACGATGGGTAGAGATTCTACAATTCATGACGATAGTAACTCTGTTTGGTTTACTAGGTTTCCTTCTTGCATTAGTTTCCTCTTTTTGGGTAGGCCTTAAGCCCTGTGATCCAGAAGTTGGTTACTGCTAGTATATGAAGGCCTCTATTGCACCTCTCTTTATTTGACTGTGGTGACAATTGTCATTCCAGGTTTAAGTGATATTTGTCCATGAATATTGGGTATTTTTCTTGTTGTTGTTTCTGTACTTGAGACAGAAGTCACATTCTAGCCTATATTGGCAGAAATCTCACTATGGTGTCTAGGTTTTTCTTAAATATGTAAAAGTCAAATGGTTACTGCTTCCTTGTACTAGGATTTTATGTGTACATCATCATTCTTTGCTGAAATCTTTACATTATCATTTATAATTAAGTAAATTTTGATTTAAAATTTAGTTTTTCAGCAAAATTTCCTTATTTGGTAGATTGGAAACTCAAAACAGATTTTATTTTCCAACTGTGGTGTTCAGCTTGGTGTAATGAGAAGTATTTTGTCTTCACAATTCATGCTTCCTCCTTATCTCTGATTTCTGTCATTTGTATTACATGGTGACCTGACATTATTGAAGACAATAAATACCCTACAATGAAAGTAGTAATATAAGCCTATGACATCTTTGGTTTATAATTTTCAATACAATCCTCTTCACATATTCAATCTTATAAATCCTTGAATTAATATGATGATTAATTCCTGAACAACAGTAAATCCTGAATATATATATATATATATATATATATATATATATATATATATATATGGCATCTTTGATTAATATATCACCTACCTGTCATATTTGTCTCTATGTCAAAATCAAGTATCAGTGTACATGAAGATTCTTGTTTATTCTCATCTTTTTTAATGCGGTGCCTAAATGTACAAAGTGGGCTATGAGCAGCTGGAACAGATGAAAAATAAGGAGAGGTGTGAGTACAAGCAAGATATGAAAAAAAAATCAACAGAAAAGCAGAAGCAAGTTATTTTGGAATTGAAAAGGTGATAAGCAAGAAATAAATGTGAGTAAAGTGAGGAAGGTAAGAAAGAGGACCAAAAGAAGAAAGAGTAATCATGGGCAGGTATCAGATTGTCTCATGATTTGTATTTTTTTGTAACATAACATGAAATATAAACAAAAGTAAAGAGGGTAAAAAGATGATAGAAGAGGGCTGGATGAGGTAAAGGAAAAGGAAAGGTCAGTAAGATAAGTGAAAGTTAGGACTTAGAAAGTTAGGCATTAAGATAAATTTATCAAGGTTATAGTGAGGAGCTGCCTGTGGGTCTGATTTACTGAAACGCGGTTATTACATTTTAGATAAAAGCAGAAATCTCCAAAACATTCTCAAGGCAGTATCAATGACGCTACTACAATGAAGACTTAGCGTTATAATGTACAGTTCAAAATATCAAATTCATAGAAGCTATTTATATTTGGCTTTATTGGGCTTAAAAGGAAGTTTGTTTGTCTATGGATACAGCTGGTTTATCTATGTTTACAAATACTGAAAAATGTCTGTCAATTTCTTACTTAAAAGGAGAAAATATATTGCTTCTCTCATTCAAAAAATTAGGAAAGTGTCATCATGAAGTTTCACCTTCAGGTTTCCCTGATTATGGAATATCTTGTACAAGATTATTTTTAGTCATGTATAAAATAAATATTTGTGCGAAGTTGGGTAGTGTCTGCCTAGGTCTTGGTGTTTTGTATTTTCTGTAGGTTTTGGATTTCTATAGAGCATATTTGACTTCTTATTTACTGCACCTGGGTAGATCTGAATCAATAAAACAACTGAGCTCTGATGTTTGAGGTTCTAATATTGAATATGACATTGGCCATGGGAGTGTTTCTCACTTCTGAGGTCTGGAAAGGCTTCTCCATATGATTATGTTTCCTCATTCTTCTTTGATGAGCAGCCACAGCAGGTGTACTATGATAATAAATTTTATCCTTTTCTTATGCAACAGGGTGTATTTTAACTGTGGATATCTCGTAAATATTTGTTTCCAAACAATGAGTGGAAGGACTGTACACCAGGTGTGATATTACAAATATTAAGGACAGACTTCACTTCACAGCTTCAGATGACTAAACATAATATATTTTATCCCATTTCACATAATAAAATTTTTATTTGCAATCTCCTGGGTTATACAAATATCAAAACTAATTGTATCATCATTGTCTCCATGGAACCAGTTCATAAATATAATTTTTGCATACCTTTTTTATCCAAATATAGTTTTTTATTTCCTATCCCTCTTTATCTTCTCATTAAATAGCCTTTACTAGGAGGTTCAGGTGGGAGAATAACAAACTTTATCTCCAAACTTTTGTAATGGCCCTAATGGCCATTTCTAGGACTTCAATAGGTCCCTCTTCCACTGGGGAAAAGGGAAACTAAGGCCTCCCTGTAAAGGCTTCTCCCTCCTACCAGAAACTGTGTATACAGAGCCACATTCTTCTCAGTTCATGTAGCAGTTTGCTAAAGCCTTCTCCAGACAGCTCTGCTCCCATGATAACAAACAAACAAAAATGCCATTGAGTTTATTTTGTATTCATTGTCTACTGCAGCCTTGTGTCTGCTTACTCTCTATGCACTGGGATACCATTAGGTTCATTTCTGGGAAGGCACTGTGACTTCTCAACAGTCTCTGTGATTTCATGAGTGTCTATCTGGCTATCGTTAAAAGGCCTTTTCTTTGTTATCCTCCACCCCAGCTGTCCCTTGATTTTATAATGTTAAATAATGTTTGAGTAAAATGACAAAAGTTTCACATATTGGAATTAATGTCTTGTATTAATATTTTCTACTATGTTTTTTAATTCATGATTTACCTTAATATATTAACTACATAAAAAGTCCATTTTATGGTATACAATAGGGAGATGGTACATGAATGTATTTAATATTGGTTTGTTTTTAGGACAAATTTGGCAATTTGTGGGTGGAAGCAAAACAAGAGATGTGTTCTGGCATGCTGTCTTCCACATGTCTTTGTATATGAAAAATGAGAATGGACAATAGATCAAGTCTTAAAAAATGTCTGTAAAGGCAAATAGTTAATGTATATATAGGAAAAGTTCTTAGACTTCCTGGAGCTACTCAATACCATAATGTCATGTATTAAAAGGTAAAATATTATTGCATAATTCTGCTTTTGAAATGCATAAATGGGGAAATGTTTAAAGAAGAAATGAAAGAGATTTGTAGAATGACTGAGAATGTGTAAAACAGAAGAACTTGAATGGAGTGCTGTTGAAAGTTAAATTAATTTAACTCATTTTGCCTAAGTCAATATAACCCTCTTAATATGTGCAAAATCAGGATGGGAAAATCATGAGGATACTGAGATATATTACTTGACACTAGGATTGAAAAGGAATGGTAAAGCAAAGGATAAATAAAAGAATGCAACCATAAGGAAAATATTCAAAAATACATTAAAGAGTAACATAATGACATAAAAAATTGAGGTGGACAAGAAAGTTTTACTACAGTATGTGTGTAGTATATGATCAGACTATTTACAGAGTAATCTGACAGTAAAAGAGAATGAAGAGATACCTTGAAGAGAAAAATCCACTATCCTCATTGCCTGGTTGTTAGAAAGTGGGAAATGGCAGCAGGTTGCTTTTCCCTGAGTAATGTAGAAGAGGATATATGTAAAGAAAAACAAATATGTTGCCCATTGGACAGAAATCTGCAATATCTGAGATAAAAATCTTTGAAGACCTGTGTTAAAATATTTGCAAAGCAATTCACATATATAAATGATATTTGGCTAACTTATTGTGAAATCAGCATATTAATCATGGATTCTAAAACAATTTACAACAATGTAAGACAACAGCAGAAGTGAATTGAAGACAATTCATGACTGATGTACATCTAATTGCAGTTTATTTAGAATAGAAATTAAAAATATTCAAAGAGACATGGAGATTCTCAGAGACATTTTTACTTAAAAAGAACTGTTAGTTTTCACAAGGTTATTTACAAAAAGGTCCTGCCTGCTAGATCCTACTGTTTCCTGCTTGCCAACAAAGAGCTATATTAGAATGGTATGAGTACTGGAAAAAGCAAACAAGGAAGTCTAATGAAGCCAACCAAAAGGATATGTGGTAAGATTATTGTTAATCTGGGGTTGTAAGGAAACAAAGAAGCAAAAATAAATGTTTGTGAGCCTCTTAAAATTTTGGCATGGATTAATTCTCAAGGAAAGGAATAAAAATAATAATTTAAAATGCATAGGAAAGATGAAACCTGTCTCAAATAAGGATACTATATAGATTGTTTGCTGTTGATTGGGTAACCAACCAAGGGAGTCCTGATACGTAGGAGATGTGAAAGATTTTGGCAGATCTTAGCTAAATAAAAAGGTATTAAATGAAAACATAAAACTGAGTAAACACTGAGTAATAATTATATGAATGAAAGAAAAGACAGAGTGAGAGTGGGAATGAGAATGAGAAAGAGAAAGACACATAAAGACAAACATGGAGATAGAGAGATACACAGAAAGACAGAGACAGAGCTACAGACACGCTGCAAGATTCTTATCCAAATCACAGAAAACTAATATGGGAATTCTGAGTTTTATATTATTTCATATATATAGGTCAGTTATAAAGAACAGCAATAGTAACCTTGTGGATGTTTAAGAACTCACAAAAACTTTACATGAAATCATCATAAAACAAGTTAGACTGAAGTAGCAATATATAATAAAAAGATTATATTTAATTACAGGCTAAGAAATAATGACCTAAAGGTTTACTGTATTCACTTCTCCCTTCAAACCAAATTTTTGTCAACGACATAAGAGCTATATTTCTTTCAAACATACACATTGCTAGAAGAAGTTCTATATTGGCTGTAAACACATGTAAATTATTTTCAGTTCATAGAGTCAAAATAGGGAAAATGTACTGAACAAGTTCATGTACACTTGGATGAAAGTGAGGACAAAAAACTTGATTTGACACACTCTTTCTTCACAAGTTTAGGGGATCCCTGTCTCCCATTTATGAGGCAACAAAAGCCCCACAGATGCCAGAAGATAAAGAAGTAAATTACTTTTATAGAAACTTTTGGATGAAAGTGTTATCTGTAAGAGTTTGCCATGTCTGTTTTTATTCATAGATTTCTCTTTTGGTAATTTTAATAATATATGAAATAGGATTGAGGCTCTGTGAGTAGAAGAAGGCAAGCACTTTGCAATTAGCCTTTTGACCGCTGAACCAGTGCCAAAGAGTGTTTGGGTAGAGGAGGCTATTGTTTCATTTCTACTTCATAAGCAGTTGTTTATAAAATTTTTTGAGATGCTAACCCCTGAAGAATTCAAACTAAAAATAACAACAGCAACAACAAACAACAAAAACAAAAATAACTAATGATTCCAAAGGGCATCAAATTCATTTGGATTTAAAACATTTCAAATAGAGGAAAAGGAAGGGTCAAAATGTGACACTTTGGAATTTCTAACATTAGAGAAATAAAAAAAATCATACTTGTAATTATTAATTTGAATATCCTTCTGATTGTATCTACAATCCACTGATGCCTTGCTCTGTATTAATATATCTGGATACTGTAAGTAAATATTGAATAAGGAAAAATGATTTTTTTTTCCAAAATGCAACCAATAGAATAAAATTATTTGGTAATTTGTTTAATAAATTGGTTTAAATATATGTCACAGGACATAATAATATAACTGAGTTGAAAGAGCCATAGAGATCTGGAAATTATACTGATGAATGGAGAAAATAAATTGAAATATTCCTCAGCATTACTAGAGTCACATATTTGATGGAAGAGTGTCATCTTTCTTGAATATATATTTTCTGCCTTTTATCTGTATGCTGTAAATTCCAGTGGATTTTGCATATTTTTCTGTTTGGCATTTAAAATATATGAATTATCAGTCTTGAAGTAACATACACCTAAGGGAAACATTGTATGGTTAACTGCAAGATGAGTTACTCGTAATAATGGACAGCATAGGCAAAATAGTATTCATCATGGTGTGATAGTTGCAGTCATTTGGTAGTATCTAATCAGTGGTAATCTTCCCAGAAATCACATGTGTTAGAAATATGCTAATGTGTTATACATTTTAAATACTCATCAGCTTTTTAAAGAAATTAAAGAAAGGTTTCTTTCAATCTTAGAAACAGAATATAACAGACATTTAATTATTTTAATTAATTAAATCAATTAATTAATCAATTGATTTCAGATGCCATAATTTTCATGATCCAATAAATAGAGGAGAAGCCACTCACTTTGACTAAAAATATTGATAGAAATAATCAAGCTTTTACTTTACAAATTTCCTTGCATGCTTTCAGAAATTGATCTATAGACATTTTAGGAAATCAATACTTTTGAGTAAAAGAATTAAATTTACTTCACTGTTTACCCAACAGTGGCTTTAAATTGATTTTTCTGGAAGATACCATAATGTGCATAATTAAGAAACATAATAATCACAGTCAAAGAGTCAGTGGAGTCTTAGAAATCTTTTGTTGGCTGTAAGATAAGCCTCAATTTAATCTAACGTATTATAGAATCATAAATGAAACTCAAATTATAATTGCATTTCATGGTACCATTTTAGTAGACATATTTTATTAGGTGGAAAATGAAAAAAACAAATTGCTAAATCTCCTGAAAAGTATATTTAAACTATATTGTTTCTGAATAGGCTTATACTAGACTGATAAGAGTTCGTTTTTTTAGATTAAAATGGATTTCCCATAAATTCTAGCTAAAAAGTGATGTAGTCCTAATAATCGTACCCAAGAAATTTCAAATGAGACCTATTCTTTAAAACATAAGGTTTTTAGTGATATTTTTTCACGAGTTTAACTTACAAAAACACAACAACATAAATACAACAAAACACCTGAAACTTTAATATTTTTAAACCAAATTTTCTGTATTGGTGACTAAATTATGGTGTGTGACATACTAAACCTGTCGTTCATGCTTGTTTTGAAAATATGAGTTGTGAAAAATGTAGATCTTTTCTCAGGAAATAGTATCTTTTTTCTCCCTGAAATCAGTATGTTTTAGTCTATAATACTTTCTTGATTCCCCATATGTGAACTATAGGTTTCATTGTTTGAATTGTTAAATGTGGCTTTTCAAGTCCTTGAGTTTACCTGTTCTCAAATGGAACTCATCAAGTGTAGAAAAGTGTTCCATTAAACTCAAATACACTACAAATTCATGGTAAATTCAATTGTTCCAGAGCCAAGTACTTGTCTCTCCATTAAAAAAAAAGAATGCTCCAATTTATCTTCATATTTTCTCTAGATATTGATTTCTTTAATCTTGGCAATAATCCATCTGCTTTCTCAAGACATTGAATAATCTCCACTTCATGACACTCATATAATTCCTCATTACTCATAAAATTGCCCCTCTAAGTACATAAATATTTAGGAAGATCGTATGAGCACAATTAGTGTAGATATGTATTATGATATTATTGGTACATTGAGATATTGAGACATCCAAGGTTTATAATTTGATCTTGGCTAAACACATGTGAGGAAATATACCTGACATAGAATGGAAAAACAACATGGGGTGAAAGCTCATTGGTAAAATTCAAGAGAAGAGAGAAACAGAATGGCACTCTGTTTCCTCAAGTGTATTTACAAGAGACTGAGAACATAATTTTTATAATAGAGACATGTAAGATAAAAGCAGGGATATTTTAACTTGCTTTGAAGTCACCATTTATTCAGGAGAAGAACATTCCTGATGGCTCTCCTTGTTTCTATATGAACAATTTTATTTATGCCACTTGTTAAAGAAAATGCTGTCCAAAAAAGAGTGAAATTAAAAAAAAGAAAAAGATGCTCATATTGTCCAAAATACTGTTTTTGTTTACAGTAAAGGAAGAAAATGAGGTGGTAAAAAGTTGGGAAAAATCACAGAATGTAAAAATAAGGAATTTTTTTCATAAGAAGTAATGTAAGGACAGAGACAATCCTGATTTTTCAAGTTCTTAGTGCTTTTTTATATATTCACAATATGTACCACTGAAGGTGATGAAGAAAAAACTTGAAAGATAATAGTCAAATAGCCTCATTGATTGGCAGAATGAAAGTGGGAAATGAGTGCAGTCGGGTATTGTATGAGTGATGTGGAAGAGGAGAAATGTAAAACTGTAAATTTTGTTTTTCTGAATAGAATTCTGCAGTATCTGAGATTAACATATGGTTGTCATTTGTTCATAAATTTGCATGACAACCCAGATATATGAATGATATTTCATTCCAATATTATGATAAATGCATATCAATCATGGGTTGGAAGGCAATATAGCAGATAAAGATAATTCAGTTTGAACAAGTGAACTAAGGAGAAATCATGTCATATATTCTAGTACATACAATGTATTTAGAAGAGAGTTTTTAAAATCCTAAAGAGACATGGATATTTTCAGGGGCATTTTTTTCTTGAAACAGTCTTTGAACTTGGTACGAACCATGTACATTATATCACCCAGATGACTCAGATGAATATATCGTAAGTTTCTCAGGTAAGATCCAATGGCTCCTGTGGGCAGTTTGTGCTTACAGTTCATGAGAGAACGAGATACATTTGATTCAGGCAGGAAAGCATTTCATGTCATTTTGCGTTTCTCTGAATGTTCACTTACTAGTGAAGAAAAGCTAGACAGGACATTTGGCATTAATTTTGTATAGTCCGTAAAGCTTGCAGATTTCCCTGCATTTGGAAACAATCAATGTATTGATCCTAGAAATTGTCACTGTGATATGCCTCTGTAAAGGTGTAAATACTCTTAATGCTCTCAATAAATTTGCAGCAGCATATTTGTTTTTGCTGTGAACACCACAATCTGGAGACTGGTGGCCTTTTATCAGTTAGCCATAGTAGGTAAACAACACTGAAGCAATACATATAAGCAACAAAATCAGATTGACCAGGTTGTATGCAAATATTTTATATACACTAGCATAGGCATTATGTATATATATGTAATAATAACAATCATTAGAAACAGGGTACTAACTGGAGAGTAAGATGGATAAGAGAGAGAACTTTGATTGACAGGAATGGCAGGATGGAGGAAAGAGCATTAGAAAGTAATTTAATAATATTTCACTTTAAAAATGCTAGACTCCTTCACAGGCTAATTTCAAAAAAATCCACAATTATATACAAGAAAATAATGTTTAAATCGCTTATCATCCATATTGAAAAAAATTGAAAGTATCAGAAAACATAGTTATGAATAGTGTATGTTTAAATTTCACCACCGGAAAAGTACTTAATTCTGCCTTTTATCTGTCATTTGAGATACAGAATTTTTTATACAGTTTATTTTATTCATTATCTACAATACTCAGAAAGTGTTTTATTCATTGACTTGTTTGTCCAGCAGTAGTTTGACTTCGAATCACAATAACTGTTCTTCTGTGAAGGACAATTGACATTTCAGGATTCTTACCTCCTACCTGTCTTAATTCCCTTGTCATTCACAGGATTCAAAGCAAAATAATGACAATACATCAAAAATGTGAAAACTAATTAAAAGAAATATTTTTAAATAAAGTGAAGCTGGCTTGTTGGAGTAAATATTTTTCTTCTAAAAATAATTAAACAAATCTACCAAAAAAACGCTGGAGAAAAAAAAGTCTTCAACACTTGGTTAAGGAAAAAATTGGATGTTTGTGTGAGAGTAATGAAAGTAGACAAGTAGACTTAAAGCAATCACCTTGCACAAAAATTAAATCCAAATGGATCAAAGACATAAATGAAAACTGAAACACTAAGATAGTAATGAAGAGAAAATGCAAATTAGCATACAGAATATATGTGAAAGAACTTCTTACACCGGACTCGATTTTCAAAAGAATTCAGTTTAAAAATTGATCAGAGTATTAACAAAATGTTATAAAGTTTCGTAACACACACACAACCAAGGAAACATTCAAAAAGGATGTGAATAGGAAGTGAATAGAGTATCAGAAAATGGATGAAATGAGAAAAAATTGTATACAGTGCAGTAAACCAGATACAGAAAAATAATCTAAGCATATTCTTTCATTTGTGTTGTTCCTATCTCTGTATCCTCATACATGAATATGTAACATGGAGTAACAACAAAAAACAGAAAAATATAAAAGAAATGTAGGTTGCTAGGAGAAAGTAGGATAACAGATTAAAGATGAAATGAGTTTCGAAATGGAATAATAGGACAGTACTTACAATTGGGTCAATAACCGAGTAGAAGAATGGGAAGCTTATATCAAGAATTTTTGATAAGACCTCAAGATATCATTAATTTTATACTTAGTTATATAAAACATGAATGTATATAAATTTATATATGTACATGTATATTTATATATATATATATGTGTGTACACACACTACCATTTATCTATCTGTCCATTCTATTTAAATATTATCACTGTATATATGTGTGTGTGTGTGTGTGTGTGTGTGTGTCTGTGTATTTTATAGGAAGTCACCCAGTAGGATTAACAAAGAGTCCCAAAAGAAAAATAGACTAATAAAAATTTGTATATGATATACAGAACACTTTCTTTTAAGTGGTTGGTCACTTTAAACCAAGTGACTCTAGAAACTATTCATATTATTGTTTGGTTTTGTTTTGTGGCCTTTATTGATGAACATAGTGCATACTAAGACACAGGATACAGATCGTTCTAGCTGGCTCTGACACGAAAGCATCTTTACTGTAGTCTAGCATCGATGCTTTCAGAAAATTCTATAAATGCTATCAAGGAATGGAAGGAATTATCCACTCTACCTACTGCAACATCTATGATTCATAACAATTACCCACAAGACAAAAATTGTAGAATGGAGCACTGATTGATATTCACATCTTGGTTACAAACACAACTGCCTAATTGGATCATAGGGCCCTCAGCAGGAGGGGAAATCCTATCTGGTACTGGGAGTCTATTAAACCACCAAGATCTATTAAGATTATGGTTCAAAGAAATTGCCTACTCCCATTATTTTGCTAGATCAGCCTAACTCCATTATACATTCTAAATCTTTTTTCCACTAAGATTTGTATAGCTATCAACATTTAGTAAGGACACTTTTTTTTATAGCAAATACACACCACGACAAAAACACACGAATGAACACAAGGCACACATAAATAGATCATAAGTAACCAAGCCCGAATAGATATATCAGCAGCAGAGCACCTCCATCTATGGCACACAGACTATTTCAGGAGAGTAAACTAGAAAGATTCTAAAACCAAAATAACAGATTGTCGGCAGTCATACAGTCTGTCATATAAACAAACCTTAAAATCAAGACTGTAACAATGGTGATAAACATAAGCATGTAAATATGGAAGGGAACTATTTCAAGCTGTCCCAACCATAGAAAATGATCTGGAAAAGACTAATAACTGCTGAGAATTGAGGACCAAGCTTTTTTCAGAGAAGAGCTCCCTGACTTGTGTCTAGTGCAGAGTGATCAGGCCTGTCTGTAAAATGCAGATACTTATCACTTTCTTCATTTCACCAAGTCCAATCTTCTAGTCTTGTCCCTTCCTTTACAGCAGAAAAGATGGGGTACTCTTCCTAAACCATTTCCCTAGTGGATAACATATATGTTCAGTTATCACTTGTGTAACCGTATATACCCATAAGAAAAAAAAAACAGACTCTCTTAGTTGGAAAATATAAAATTATATATATATATATATATATATATATATATATATATATATGTGTGTGTGTGTGTGTGTGTGTGTGTGTGTGTGTGTGTGTGTATGTATGTGTATATGTTTGTATGTTTATGTGCATGTCTGTTTATGTGATAATTAAAACCAAAGAAAATTAGCATATATTCTTGGGAATGGGGGCATGTGAGGAGCTCCTGCTGGGAGAGAATGAATTGAAGAAAGATGTGAGAACTTTGATGAATTTATTTTACAAATGATACCTTAAATTGTGCATTAAAACGTGATCTATTATATAAAGAACATAATTTGACATTTGCCAATTTGTCGAGAGTATTCTTCCTAATAGTGAATAGTTCTGGGGATAAATATTTTTCATTATTGACAATATTTTAGTTGACTATATTTTATTTTAATTCATTTCATTATTAATTGTGTCATTGTGCTCCTTTTTGAAATTGACAGAACATCATTCTTCATTACATGCTTTCAGAGTTTTTAATATATTTTCATATATAGTTTTAATTGAATCTCTCCCAATCTACCACAACTCTTTGAAGTTTGACCATTGAGTTTTCCTATAGATATTTTGTGAAAGGTTAAATTCAGAAATAGGGAGAAATAGAAACACATGTGGAAAACCAGGTTGATTACCTAGGATAAGTACAAAAGCAACATCATGACAAACAGGTTAAACACCACACTTTGCTTCTTCATGTGTTTAAAGTTATATATTTGCCTTGGAAGGTTTTGTCTGTTTTTCTTGTTTGATCCAAGTATTAGTATAAGGTCAACAAGTGACAAAAAGAAGGCTCTGAGGATTGAATATGACCTTTATATGAACATTTTACATCAATATCTGGGTATTTTATAGCTCAGTGGACGTATAATTCATAGTTACTATGGTTAGTTGAATTCTGCAAAAAGATGAAAATGAGTCCTTAAGGATTCTCACTTTTAAAACTAGCAGGAACTGAAATTTAAAAAAAAACTATTTAAAAATGAAAAAGAAATGGAAACACATTGATTTTTTTATTTTTTAAATTAACGAGGTTTTAGATTTCACTGTTATGAAATTTTGTTGAACTAATATCACTGTGGTTATGGAGAAAAATAATAGAATCAGTAAATAAATGAATGCATTTAGTATTCTAAAAATCTTCTCAGAAATGTGACTAATAATTGAATTCATGTATTTGTTTGTAGTTAAGCAACGACAATGAAATTTATGAAGCACTGATGACATAAATAAGAGTTATGAAGAAGGAACAAAGAAGTATTTATAAAGCTGTTCTGATTTGATCTTCAACTGAATAAACAAGGCACATTGCCTAGGATTGTACAGGAAGCCAAAGCCACAGTGTTCTATTGACCTTGAGGATTCTGAAATGATTCATCATTCAACCTAAATATAAAGAGTATTGTCTTTTCAAACTCTCATGTTTGATTCAACTTAGTAATGTTTAAAATCAGTATGGTATTAAAAGAGTTTATATCTGTTTTATACTTCAATGGAGCCTAAATGTAGATATTGATTTGTAAATAATAAAAATATATTAATTAATTTTATTTTAAAGAGAATGTGTAGTATATTTTCCAAACAAAAACATTTTGATAAGCATGAGATAAAATATCTCTGTTCATAAACAAAATATTAGCATAGAATAAAGATGTATAAACAAATATTCCAAAGTTTCTTTCCAATGTATGCTGGTCCAGATAAATCATGGATCTATATTTTCAAGAAGAGCAGCTAAAAACTTAGTCATATTAAGATGCAAGAACATGGACATTGGACATATAAAAACTTCTCTTTGTGAAATCACTAATGAAATGTTGCTATAAGCAAGGATTTTAAAAAGGCTGTAGAGGAAAGCAAAACATGATCAATCTTTAGATATTTGGGACACTGACACATATCTTTTAAGTAGTAAATTGAAATAACTCATGTTCTACTCCAGCAAAAACAATTGGGAATGTCAAAGACCCATTTCTGTTATACCTAAGTTGAAATATGAGAGAAGAATGAAATAATAAAATAAATGTATTCTCACTTCAATCTTAACAGATGATGATAATTGAATTTGATGATACAAGAGTTCAAAGTCAAAGGAACTGCATGAGGTTGGAAAATCAGAAGATATTCATAACTTATCCAAAAATTTAATAATATTTACTTTTCATAATCATCATGTTTGATTAATCTTGGTGTGATTAAACCATAGATTTCTTTACAAAATCATAACTTTATAGTGTATTGATGGTGAAATATATTTACTAATTTATGAATAATAAATGCACACTGTTTACTTAAAAAGTGAAGGAGCATGTTGTTAATACTCATTGCAGATGGTTTTGGATAAAAAATTGTCAAAATTCTTATTCATCACAATTGACTTATATTTAGAAGATTTGAAAATTTGCATTCAGAACTTTCTAAGTCATTTTCAGAATAATAAAGAACTACATGCAGGAAAGTCAGAGATTCTTATATTTAAGAGATCAATCAGGAGAAATTTAGAATAAGTGGTCAGAATGAGCTTTAAAATTTGGATATTGGAGTATGGAAATATTCTTTAGGGACAAATCATTGAGTATATGTATTGCCTTATGAAGACAAGATAATCAGAAAAAGAGAGGTAAAATTTATCAAATTTTAGATATTTGGACCTTTGAGATACATGGAGGATATGGTTAAAAAAAAATTCATACATTTGAAGAAGATATCTCAAATCATCATATATAACAGCACATGCATTCACAATATAGAAATAAAAAAATCTCTAGTAGTATTTATAAATTGAAACATGACATTTCAGTGAGATCGCATGTATACTTGTCGAATTCAATGAAATAAAACAATCATGTTACTTTTATATATTCAAATGCATTTCAGTATGATTAGGTCCCACTTGTGAGCTCCTCTTTATATTCAGAATTAGAATATTTGCCTGTACTTGGCCTGTCTGATGGGATGCATAGATGAGAACTTTGACTATGAGATTTTTCCCATTCTTCCTGAACTACGGTCCTTTTATCAGTGTGGTTTTTCAATAGGGTGAGCTGTAACATTTTCCTTTATTCACACTGGTGAGGCCATTAGGGTATAAGAGTTAGTTATGAAGCTGTGGTCACACATGTAACTCTTATTAAATTCATAGGGTCACAAAATAAAACTAAAATAAATGATATTTTGAAAGGAACTAGTTTTGTTTGTGGTTTTTGACAAGCTTGATAAGGAGATGTGAGACAACTGAGTTAATAATATCCCTATTGTGAAATCTTGAAGGATTATTTTCTAAAACAAAAAACACCTTACTGAATATTTCAAAGATAATCCACTCTTTCAATAAATGGAAAAACAAGTTGTGAAGAATTGATTGAAATTTGAAATCTTTAGACATTCTGTAAAATCACATTCACAGCATTTGGTCCATATAACACAACTAGCCTTTCTTCCATGAAGTCTTTCCACTCTGTCCCAAGAAGCAATCTTAAGCTTTGTGAACTTCATAGAATGGATGTATTCACTGAAAATGTAGAATTCTGAAAGTAAGAATGAAAGAGTCACACACTTCTTTTCATTATTTATTTATGTTCTTTTGTTTTTTGTTATGAAAGAATAAGAATGGTAGAGGTTCCAGTTTATAATCCAATAACATAAGACGATATATTTCCATTTATTGACCTTTTCAAATCAAATGGATGACTCACTGTCTTCTTCTGTTTATCAGTACCCATTTCCTGTATTTCTTGGCTTGATGCTAAGGACTAGTATCAACAAAGGAAGCCATAGTGCACAGTAACTTAAAAATATGATCCTTATGGTTTGCTTTGAGATTAGTTTATGTTTCCAGAAGGAATGAAATCAATTGTTATATTTATTAATTATACTCCTTTGTAAATTATTATTTGTTACTACTTGATGTGTATACTTTTCATTAATGATACTAAGGATTTCCTCATAATTCTTAAAGTTTATGCTCTTTTTCCAATGTATGCCTCAAAGTCCCTAATATCTACATTTTTATAAACATTACCTCTCCTCCTCTGCCTCTCTGTCCTGTGTAAGACAATGTAATAACTAATTGGTGATTCCCGTGAAAAAATTTCCTGAAATTGTTGTCCATGTTTTTTAAATTTCTGGGATAGTTTCTCATACATTTTTTGTTTTAAATCCATAGGTCTATGATTCACCTGGATGCAGTATTACTTTATAAAGGATGATGACATAGAGGTTTTTTTTTAATTACAGATCTTACTTTTTATTTATTTATTTTCCTTAATTTCATTTTTGCCCTGTGGACTAAGCATCAAGAAGGCCGGCTCCCCCCCTCCACTACTCCAAGTTCTTCTCCATCTCACCTCTACGTCAAATCCACCTATGCTCCTCTTCCTGATTTTCTTTAAATAAAGAAAATCAGAACAAACCATTTAACTGGGCCATATGTTAGGTAAATATGTCAGAAAACTACCACTTAAACTTTCAGGAGTACTACAAGAATATGTATCTTAATTTCCTTACAATACTGTGGGAGACCTACCACAGATGTACGCAAGCTCCCTGACAACTGTTTCAGTCTCTGTGAGCAACGATGTGTCCTGGACAGTTGATTCCATGAGGCATGTCTCCTACTGCGTTCGACATTTTACTCTCCACAATTTCTCTCTGCTGTCTTACCCTTGTTTTGTAAACCCCATCCAATGTTTGGCCATGAGATTCTCTAACTGCTCCCATCAGCTACAAGAGGAAGCTTCTCTGATGAAGATTAGACTAGACACTGATCTATGAGTATTATTGATCATCTATGGGATATCCAGAGTCTGGTCGCTCGCCATCCCTGTAGTGTCAATCATATGTTACATCTCTTGTTTTGTTGCCCCATAAATCTTGAAGACAGAGCAATTAGTAGGTCGAAGCTTTTGTGTCTTAGTTGGTGTCCCAGTAGCATTACTGTAATCCTTTCCTGGTTATAGAAGATGGCCAATACAGGTTCGGAATTCCCCATTACTAGGATTTTGCTATGATCACCCTTGTGAATGGCAGGGAGTTGCTACAGTACTAATTTTGAAGTGTATCTCTGAAATATCTTCCAATTCCAGTCTGTATTCCCTATATTCTCTGCCTATTATCCTTTTCCCAAAGGTGATACATTCCCATCCTCCCCCAGTTAACTGCAAAGTTTGTTCTATAGCCCATTCACAGAGAGATCCACATGTGTTACTGTGTCACTCCTTTAACAATGCTGAAAAAATTATTTTGATTTCTGATCCTCAAAATCCTTATGCATAAAATATCTATTGACAACTTGCTACCTTACATTTTGAAAAATAACTGTATTTTAATACTTTAAATTTAATATCTACATTTTAATTCCATTACTTTGTCTAAAAAATGAATTTTCTTAATCACAAAGTGTGATTTACTCGGGAAAAGATGAATTGATCATGAGAGTCTTAAAAACAAGTATTCATTATCTTCATTTAAGTGATAAATCATGTCAGAAACCCCATCCTCAGTGTTTCCCAGTATGCTGTGCTTTCTGTTCAATCCTAGGCAATTTGCCTCATCCATTCAATTTGAGGTCATATCAGAATAGCTTTTTAATTTTTTTCCATTTTCCCTCTATTTTTTGGTGCAAAAGCTAATTGGATATTTTCTGTCTTCTTTGACTATAAGCATATACACCACCTAAATGCATAATTTCATTTTTTTAAAATCTTAATGAAATACGAACTGAAATTGTTTCTTGATTGATTCTCTTGTGTCTCTATGTAATCACAAAACAGTGCTAATATTTCATCAGATTCTCCCAACGTTGAAATAAAGTCTGGACTACACCACTTCCTCTGTTTATTTTCAACAACACAAAAATCAATGTCTTTTAATTTCATCCACCTTTTCTCATATTCACATTTCATTTTGTACTTATCCAAATGGTGAGAAGACATAAGGACATATTTTCTTCATGTTTGTGGGGTAAAATCAACCATAGTAACTATGAATATCAAGTTCACTGAATAAAAAGAAACAGAATATTGACACAATAGATTGTATCCAAGGACACATTGCATTTTCACAGTCTCCTCTCGCTCTGACCACTAACCTGAGACTACAACCTGTCTAGAAGTTAGGAGAAACCCAGGCAGAATCTTTCAAGGAAAGCAAAACTTAATATGTGTGAGGAAATAAAGTTATTGTTCTGTTTTGATTTTTTTTGCTGTTAGATTTTCAATTTCCTCACATTACTCACTTATTCTCATTCTGGATCTATTTCTTCTTGCTGCATTTTCTTTTCGAAGTAGATAGACATTACACAAAAAAGAGAGGTAGAAAAGAAATAAGAATGAGGTTTGGTGACAGTCAATGAAACTAATTTTGAAATTACTTAAAGAATCCTGAAATCATTTACTAAATATAATAATAAAGCACAACAAAGAGAACAAATACATAATTATTTATGATAAGACCCTTTATTATTTTAGAAGACAATACCTTTCAACAGACTTCTTTGTCCACTATCTTATATTCTTTCAGATACTTCTTTCTACTGGTTGCATAGCCATTAATACAGAGTTGTGCAATAAATATTTCCATTAGACCTGTGCATTCCATGACATATTGTTGTCTCCATTTGGCAAATTGTGATTTACTGTGATAATATCAGTTGCAAAGAGAAGGCTCTTCAATCAGGGTGTAGTGCTTCAGTTATTTATTAGTCGAGGCATTTAGACTACATTTTTAAAATATGTTGATCTAGAAATTGATGGGTACGGATTCCATGAATCATGACCAAAGTAACTCTCTTTGGTTTACTAGATTTCTTTCTTGCATTAGTTACCAAATTCTGGGTAGGCCTTAAGCCCTATTATCCAGATGTTGGTTACTGCTAGTATATGAAGGCCTCTATTGCACCTCTCTTTATTTGACTATGCTGACAATTGTCATTCCAGGTTTGAGTGATATTTGACCATTAATATTGGGTATTTTTGTTGTTGTTCTTGCTGCACTAGGGACAGCAATCTAGTCACAATCTAGTTTATATTGGAACAAATCTCACTATGGTGGCTAAGTTTACCTTATATATGTAAAAGTCAAACATTCACTGCTTCCTGGGTACTAGGATTTTAGGTGTACATCATCATTCTTTGCTGAAATCTTTACATTATTGTTTACACTTAAATCAATGTTGATTTAAAATCACTTTTTTAGCAAAACTGCCTCATTTGCTATTTTGGAAAGTGAAAACACATTTCTTTTGCCAACTGTGGAATTCAGCTTAGTGTAATGATCAGTCTTCTGTCTTCTTCAATTCATGATTCTTCCTTGACTTTGATTTCTGTCATTTCCATTACGTGGTGAACTGACTTTATTGAAGACAATAAATACCCTAAAATGAAAGTAGTAATAGAAGCATATGAGTTCTTTGGTTTTTAACTTTCAATACCATGCTATTCACATATTCCATCTTATAAATCCTTGATTTAAATGATTATTAATTCCTGAAAAACTATAAAGCCTGAATATAATGTATGTATATATATTTGTACAGCAAATTTTGAATTACAAATGAAAATTTATTTCAATTGATATATATATATATTTGGCATCTTTGATTAATATAATATCTAGCTGTCATATTTGTCTTTGAATTGATTTTTTATGGAAGATAGCAAAATGTGCATAATTAAGCATCACTATAACCAAGGCCAAATAGTCAGTGGAGTACGGAAAAACTTCTGTTGGCTGTAGGATGTGACTCAATTTAATCTAATGTATTATAGAATCACAAATTAAACTCAAATTATACTTGCATTTCATGGTACCTTTTGAGTAGACTCATTTTTTTAGGTTGAAAATGAAAAAAAAAAACAATTGCTAAATCTCCTGAAAAGTATATTGAAACAATGTCATTTCCCAATAGGCTTGTACTAGATGGATGAGTTCTTTTTTATACATTAAAAGTATTTCCTATAAATTCTAGCTAAAAAGATATATAGCCCTAAAATGTACCAAAAAAATTTTAAATGAGACTTATCCTTTAAAACATAAGGTTTTTAGTGAGATTTTTCACAACTTTAACATATGACAACAACAACATTAATACAACAAAACACCTGAAAATTTATGATTTAATCCAAATTTCCTGTATCAGTGACTAAATTGTCATGTGTGACATACGAATCCTGTCATTCATGCTTGTTTCAAATATGTCTTGTGAAACATGTAGACCTTTTCTCAGGAAATAGTACCATTTTCTCCCTGAAATCTGTTTGTTTTAGTCTATAATACTTTCTTTATTCCACATTTGTGAACTATAGGTTTCATTATTCGAATATTTTAGGAAAGAAACTAACATACAATGGTTCAATGTGGCTTTTCTAACCCTTGAGTTTACCTGTTCTCAAATGGAACTCATCAAGTGTAGTAAAGCATTCCATTAAACTCAAAAACACTTCAAATTTGTGGTAAATCCATTTTGTCCAGAGCCAAATACTTGTCTCTCCATTAAAAAAAAGACTGTGCCAATCTTTCTTCATATTTTCTCTAATTATTGGTTCCTTTAATGTTTACAGTAATCCAATTGGTGTCTGAAGACATTGAATATCTCCCCACCTCATGACACTCACATAACTATTCATTACTCATAAAATCGCATCTCTAAGTACATAAATATCTAGGAAGATATCCAATTTATTTACACTTTCAATAAAGCTTGATGTTGAGCTCATGAGACATTTTCAACATTCTAGTATGTTCCGACAAATAGATGCATCTGATTAGATGTTATCACCATTCCAGGTTGTATCTCCAATGTTAATATTTGTACTACTTGCAATATTTTTCTCAGACTAGACCCACAGTATTATCTTTTCTTGCTTTTGTTTTTATCTTTGTTCTTTATCAATATATTATTCATTCATTTTAATTCTTGCATTAATGACACTAACATGTTTCCTTAGATTTTCATGATTCCACTTTTTTATCATTTAACTCACTCTTTCCTTCATCACATCTTTCAGAAGTTTTACTATATATTTTCAATCATATTCCTTATTTCTTCAAATACCTCATATTTAAAGCTGAATCAGTTACCAATCATTATATCCATAATCTTTGTTTTAATCGACCCAAAAACAATTTCTGGTACCTATATACAAATCAAGATGAGGATTCCCCTCATAGCTCTCATATTGTGTCATATTAATTGGGGATATATCTTATATGTTCCCTTCAACATTGCATATGATATTCTCATGGAGTAGAGATGAGCCCATTGCAGTAAAAATGTAGCTGAGGAGAAAGGCTTCCTGCATTCCTGTATTTTTTTCTTGTCCAGAGTTGAGATTTCTGATAATCATCAGAGACAACATCCCTTATATCACCATGTTTCCTACCAATGTTGATTTCATGAGCGTATAAGTCAATGTCAAGAAGACCATTTACAATCTAGTCTTTTGTGCTTGTGGAGTGTGAGGCCTAAAGAGAAGATGCATCAGTTTGTCTAAGTTTCTCTCTCTCCTACTGCTTTCCTGTGTAGTAAAGCTGAGACGCCTTTCAAATTCATTTGTATTATTTTCCTCATCAGTTTCAAATATAAATTTTAATTGTTAAGATTTACTCACTCCTTTCTGTTTAATAATTTACAAAATTCAGATGAGAATTGAATGGCAGACTATGAACAAGAGAATCCTACCTCAGACAAAGATCACCAGAATTTCTTAAGGCTCACAGCACACACACTTAAAAAGAAATATGGAACATTGGACTGGAGAAAAACTGGTTATTGGACTAAAAGGAAAGAAAACATTTTAGCTTTTCATGTGGGTCTGTTTTTGTTGTCATATCATTAGAGAAAGAAAAATAATTATTCCTATTTATGTAGGCAGTGGAGGTAGGCTGAAGAATTATAATCACAAAATTATTGGAAGGTTTCATCTAAGAATTTACAAACTTAAAGAGTTTTTAATGTTAATAGGAAGTGATGAAATTTGGCTTTGTTCTTTTACTTTTACATATATGACATAATTTTTTACATAGATTACATATTCTCAGAAAGTCACATTTGTGTCATATAATTTATTTTGAGTGTATTCATTTCCCACTCCATCCTTTAAGAATCTATGTCCTCTCCACAATAAACGTCTCCTTCCAACTTAAGGTCCCCTTTTATGTATAACACACTAATATATAATGTCCTTCCACCATTCTCAGACAGACAAATTCATACCATTTGTTTCTTTCTTCCATTAAAATATAAACAACCATTAAAAAGTTATCAAAAGTGAATATAAAAATTACTCAAACATATCAGACTAGGACAGAGAAAGAAACAGAGGAACAGTAGTTAAGAAAATAATCAAGAAACACATAGAGAAGCCACTTCACACAAATTTGCATATACAGAAAGCATAGAATAATAAAAAATCCATAATTGATAAGCAAAGTATCTATAAAGTTAAAGATATATATGTATGTATCAAGACAATGTCATGTGAGAAAGGAGAAAAAAGCAACTCTCAAAATACTACTTTTTTGTTTTATTGGCAAACCACTGCTGGTTATGAATTCTTCCCATACGTGTAATTTTTTATGAATCATTGTATATGAGTGAAGTTGAACGCACAAACATAACTTTGAAATCTCCAGAAATTAATATTTAAATAATTTTATTTTGTGTAAAGAGGAATCCCTTTGATGAACTGTATATGTTTTTCTTTCAAAATGGAAAATTTAGGTTTATTCTGTAATTTGGTTCTGGGTTCTCAAAGGCTTTTAACTTACATTTTTACTGCGAACTTGCCTTCACCCCTCTGTTACTGGTTTATTGGTTTATAACTTTTAACAAATGTTATAATGTAACATATTTCATCTAATTTGATGTAGCCTTCATAGTATGAGCAAAATCAGTGTAGATATGTATTATGATAATATTGCTACTTTGAGATACTGAGAAATACTAGATTTATAATTTGTACTTGGCTAAACACATGAGAGGAAACATAGCTGACATAGAATGGTGAAACAACATAAAGGGGATAGCTCATTGGTAAAATTCAAAAGAAAAGAGAAAGTGAAGGGCACTTTGTTTCCTCAAGTGTATTCACAGGAGACTGAGAAGAAAATTATTATAATAGAAACATATCAGAGAAGAGCAAGGCTATTTTTATCTTCCTTCAGGGTTACCATTCATTCAGGAGAAGAACATTTCTGATGGATCTGCTAGTTTTTATATGAACACTTTTATTGATGCCACTTGTTAAAGAAAATCATGTCCAAATAATAGTGAAATTTTAAAAAATGAAAATATGATCATATTGTCTAAAATACTTTTTGTTCTTTATAGCAAAGACAGCAAAGTAGGTGGTAAAAAGTTGGGAAAATCACACAATGTAAAAATAAGGAATTTTTTTCATAAAAAGGAACATAAGGAGAGAGACAATCCTGATTTTTCCAGTTGTTAGTGCTTTAGCATATGCTCACAATATGAACCACTGAGGGTGAAGAAAAGAATACTTGAAAAAGAAAAGTCAAATAGCCACATTGCCTGGGAGAGAGAATGTAGGTAATGGAGGCAGTGGCTACTGTATGAGTGCTGAGGAAGAGGAGAAATGTAAAGTTGTAAACTTTGTTTTTTTGAAAAGAATTCTGCATTATCTGATATTAAAATATGGTTGTCATTCTTTCATAAATTTGCCTAACATTTCACATGTATGAATGATATTTTGTCCCAATATTATGAAAAATTCATATCAATCATGGGTTGGAAGACATTACAGGAGATAGGATATTCTTTGAAGAAGTGAACTAAGGAGAAACCATGTCAGATATTTTGCTACATATAATGTATTTAGAAAAGAGTTTTAAAAATCCTAAAGAGACATGGATATTCTTAGCGGCATTGTTTTCCTGAAACAGTCCATGAATTGCTACGAACCATGTAGATGACCTCACTTAGATGCTTCAGATGAATATATTATATGTTTCTCAGGTGAGAGCCAATGGCTCCTGTGGGCACTGTGTGCTCATAGATCATGAGAGAAAGACATACATTTGATTCAAGTACAGAAGCATTTCATGTCATTTTGCGTTTCTCTGAATGTTCACTTACTAGTGAAGAAAAGCTAGACAGAACATTTGACATTAATTTTGTATACTCCATATAGCTTGCAGATGCCATTGTATTCCAGAAACAATCAATATACTGATCCTAGCAATTGTCACTATGATATGCTTCTGTAAATGCATAAAAATTCTTAATGCTATCAATAAATTTGCCACAGATTTTTTTTTTATGCAGTGAACATCCATTACCAGAGTCTGGTGTTTTTTTTTATCATTTAGTCATATTAGGTTAACTTGGCCTGGTAAGTAAGCATAGGAGTTAATATTAAGTATCACAAAGTTATCTGGAGAGAGTTACTGGTAAATCTTAGTGGTTTTGAGTGACAACAAAAAGTTAGATCAATAAAGATATTATCAGTAAATGAAAAAGTAAACAAGGGATCCTGAAATGATCAGTGAAAAGAAAATGCTGTAAGATTATTGCTTACCTGGAATGGCTACAGGATACACTAAGAGAACTAACAACTAAGAATTAAGAGATGTAAATGTGTTTGAATATCTTAAAAATAGCACCATTTGATACTTAACTAAAGGATGAAAATAATGATTTTAAAATAGATGTAAAAAAATGAAATCTTTCTCAAGAATGAACATTCCACAAAATGTTCATTGTAGATCAGAACCAAAATACGGAGTTCTGAGATTTTGAATTTATGAGAGAGTTTCTTTGGTCGATCTTATGGAAATAACATTGCATTAGTTGAATAAACAAATAGAGTGGCCATTGAAGAATAATAAAATTAATAAAAAGGAAGTGAAATATAAATAGCATCAGGCAGTGACATTGATAGAGACAGACAGACACACACACAAACACATACACACACACACACACACACACACACACACACACAGAGAAAGAGAGAGACATACCAACCTATATTCATGTCCAAATTACAGAGAACTAAAAGACAATGTTGTATTCAGTATTATTTTCCATGTATATATAATATATATTTGAAAATACAAAATTCAACATAATTGAGGTTATATGCATATAAAAACTCTCAAAAATATATCAGTGAAAGTTTAACTAAAACATCAGTAGATAAGAAACTGTTTATAAAAGTTTATGTGAATTTTAGTTGAGTAAATTAAGACCCTAAAATAAATTTTATTCATTGCAAATTACAAATTCAAACTTTTGCCAAGTCCGTATGAACTGTACTCCCTTCAAATTTTCATATTTCAAGAAGGGTAGTATTGCATATGAACAAATGGAATATTTTAAATAAATAGAGCTAACAGAGGGTAATAATACTGCAAAAGGTCATTGACATTCAGAAAAGAATAAGGCCATATAGATTAATTCATCCATCTCTTTCTTCATAAGTGTGAAGGAAACCTAAAAGCCTCATGCTACAGAATATAAAGAAGTGAAATTATTGCTGTAGACTCATTATTAATGAATTATTAATTCTCAGTATTAATGAGAATTATCTGAGGTAGGATGCAATGTTTTTATTGTTTCAAAATATTCCCTTTTAAGAGTTGAAATGTAAAATAGTTGATGCATGATGAATTAATTCAAGCAAATATTTAATACTCTTTCCAATGCTGATTACCAGTGCCTGTTGGTTTGGAGAGAGAATAATGACTTACTTCCTGAATACTTTGTACCAAATTACTTAAAAAAAGCTTCTTAATAGCATGTCAACCATGGAGAATTTCAAACAAAAAACAAAACAGAACAAAACAAAGCTAATGATTGCTAGGTGTACCTATTTGATTACGTATTAGAACATTTTAAGAAGAATAACAAAATCAATCAAACTAAGGGACTTCAAATTTCTAAAAATAGAAATATAAAACAACATACCTGCAATGATTAATCTTAAATATCTTCCTGCATGTACGTGGTAATCCACCTACACTTTACTCTTTATTGATATATGTGTTCATTGGAAATAAATAATGCACTGAGACTTATTCTGCAATAGCAACTTTAAAATTTATCATTAAAACTTTAAAATTGTCTTTCAGTTGATTGAATAGATAGACTAAAATTTATGTCAAAATAAAGAATACTTAAATTAAGCCCCAAGTTCTAAGCAGGCCTAGGAACAAATCTTAAAAAATAATCAAAAAAATAGAAATATCCCTCAGTAGTATTAGAGGTATAGATTTGACACAAGAGTGTCATCATTCTTGAATAGTTGTTTTAGCCTGCCTTTCTCCTTCTGCTGTATATTCCAATATATTCGGAAGATGAAGCATATGAATATACAAAGAGTTTAGCTTTGTAGGGGGTTAATAAAAACCTAATGGGAGCAATGTAGATTCAAAAACAAGGTGAATTACTTACACAAATGGACAACAGAAACAAAACAATATTTAACCCTTTTGGAAATACCTATTCAGTGGTAATGGATGGTCACAGATATCAAATGTGTATGAAACAGGGTACTTTCACTTCAAATTTTTATATAATCAGAAGCATTCTTAAAATTTTTAAGTGCTTTCATTAAAATTTAGAAAGAGGCCTGTAAACTATCACAGACCTCACATATCTCAATCTCAGGATTCAATAAATGAAGTGATAGCAAGTCTCCTTGAGAAAAAACAACGATAGAATCATTAGGATTTTTCTATCAAATTTTCTAGCATGCCTTAGCAAACCAACTTAGAGATATTTCCTAGAAAATTCTACTTTGAGTAAAGGAATTAACTGCTTTGCTCTCTAATCATCACTGTCTTTGAAGAAAATCATTCATTATTATTTATGTAAATGACATTTCCAATGTCCAATGCCCATTTTTTACACATTAAGATTATCAGTTCTTCTAATTTTCTTCAGCTATGTTTCTTAAGTACATAGATCCATGGAACTTCTGAACATGGCTCTACAATATAAGGAAAATGACTCTGAAGTTTTTGATTACACATATTCATTTCTTGCATGCTTATCAAAAACATACAGGATATCACTTACAATACACACTAGTACATATTCCATTAGACAATATATTTTTATTATTCAGAAATTATTATCTATATTTGGCTGTGTTACAAGGGAGATATGAATTCTTATGAAAACAAAGTTAAGTATTAATTAGTATCAAAGTCAATCAGTCATGAAAATCTGAATAGTGAATTCACTTTATTTTCAGAATCCCCAACCTCAACATTTCCCTGTATGTATGGTTTTTTGTACAGTCCTTACAATTTGCCACCTCCATTCAGGCAGAGGTCAAGTTAAAACAACTTTTTAAATATTTCCTTCATCCTTCTTCTTACTCTCAATGATGTTAAGCCTCTATGCAATTCCCTGTGTCTTTCTTGAGTTTAAGCATATGCAGAAATGTCATTAATATTTTGTCTACTAAAAAAGCTTTATGTAAGAGTAATCAAATTCATTTTTTCTCTTGTTTCTGTCTAAAATCACTAAGCAGTGCTGTTAGTTCAATAGATTTTAAATATTTTGACAATGACACTTTAAAATGAAGTCCTGAATTGTCACAAAGACAGGAGGAGTATGGAGGGAGGAAAAGTAAGAAGAAAAAGATGTAATTATACTATAATATCATATTTAATAAATGCAAATATTTCACAATTTATAAATAAGTGTATATTATAAATATAGTCCTGTATCTGCTTATTTCGAACAGTGTCCAATCAAATGTTTTTTCATTTCTTTCACATTCCCTTGATTTTTATTTTATACTGATCTATACTGATGAGACTTAGTTACTTACATTGATCTTTTATTGGTCTTCACTGTGAGTAGTAACTATAAATCAGTGTACAAATAATTAAAACACACAGGATATTGCCACATGAGATCCTGCTCTATGGACATCGAGCTATCTCTGCCTCTGATACGTGATCTCAAATTAAGGTTTGGCTAGAAAGAGAAAGCTTTAGGCAACACCTTGGATATCATGTTCAACTTTATATACATAAGACATTAGTTTTTTTATTTTGTATGATTAGATGTTAGAGACACACATTCCCCACTTGGAACATCAAAAATTTCCAAACATTACTTAGTTCCTGTTTTCTTAGCATATTTTTTTTGAAAATATGTGGCAGACACTGCCTTTAAGAACAATGGCATTGACAAAAGTGTGGGGGAATTAGAAGTTACCCAGTTGAAACTGTGCATGTAAATAAGTTAAACAGTCCTTAACAAATGTAATTGTAAATATTGATATTCCTCAGCAAAGAAAAATATAACATTAAAAAATATTGAGATGAATCAAATGAACTATTTGCAAGTAACATATGATCCTGAATGTAAAATAAATAAAGTTGACTGCCCTGCTTTATGAAAATGAAAAATCTCAATTCAAGTGTCAAATATTTAAATTTTTTTACATATCAGGTACTGTTTTAATACATTTCCACGGTTTCAATTGTCATCAACGTTCATCATTTTCCCTTTTCCTTAATTCTCTCCAACACCTCCCACATGCCCTCCCATAAACCCATTGTCTTAAGCAACTCACTCAATTTATAGTATTTTACTTTGATTACTGTTGACAGATACACACACACACACACACACACACACACACACACACACACACACATAACCTGATGCAAACCATTTTATTGTGTGTATATATGGTTTCAGGGATGCAGAACATTCTATATTGAACAACGAAGTGCAGGGATTTCTTTCATTGGGGAAGTTAATTCTCCTTCTCAGTCTTTAGGACTCATCAGTTTTCTGTGGTCATTGTTTAGGGGTGGGATTATACAATATTTTCCTCCTCCACTAAACTTGTCCATTGATATTGCTGCTTTTCCCATCTTGTGAATTCTCTTATTTTTAGGAGAAAAAATTCATAATAGAATTCCCAGTATTCTGGCTTTTAGTTTCCTTCCACACCCTTGTCAGAGCTGTTCTCTGGTCCTTAGATGCAGGAAGAGAAATTTGGATATGTTTCCTTTGGACCTGGTGTTCTGTTGCAGATTTCTCTGACAGTTTCCATTTGCTATAAAGATAAGCTTTTTACAATGAGCGCTACCATCTACACTTATCAGAGGTATAAAGATAAGACTTAAAATAAAAGAAATAGCTGGTCTAGCAAAATTGAAATAGTACATGCTTTTCTAAATTCCAAGACCACACTAGGTCTGGGCATTAGACAAGGATTCCAGTGCAGGCATGGTTTACCAGCATGATTTCCTGCCTGGTGTTTGGTCTTGAGCTGTTTGTTGCCAACAACATGTGAGTGTCACTTTTATGTAATTGTCATTGTTCACAGGTGTTCCATCTGGATTGGGCTGTTTGCTTCTCTCCATTAGCATCTCACACAGTATTTTCTGGAACTGGAGAAGTGACATGACATGAACAATTTTAGGATCACAGATTCTGTTAGAATTTTTCTGAGTCCTGTGTCTTAACTGTGCAATGGCTTTGACCATAGGGGCTCATCCACAACCACAGCTTAAAAGAGATAATTTTCATTGTTTAGTCAGTCATATGGACAATCTGAAATATCAACCTCAATGAAGTTTTCTCTTGTCTGACTATTTATTTGTCTAGTCTTCTTTTGGGGACTTTGTCAGCCCACATGGCTTTACTTCTTTTAAGGTATAAGTGTCTATACACATGCATATGCACATACCTACATATATATGTATATTATATAACTTGAGTTAAATATAAAATATAAATGCATAATACAAATGTAAAGTGAAATAGATACATATGAAATAGAATTATACAATATGATCCCTTGATGCTTCATCAAATGACGCATTTCCCTATTGTGTGAATGAGTTCCACACTGGAAAACTTAACCATATAATTCTGTTTTCATTTTATAGTATCTTTATCCTACTACTCACCTCCAAGTACTCAACCTTATTTTACATAAGGTTACCTTAAACATTCCAGATATATTTGATCACTTAATATTGTATACACATATCTCTGTATTTAGAGTGGATTTCTCTCTTCATTATATTTTCCTGTTCCTTTAGTTTTCCTAGAAAATTCTTCTTGTAATTTTTTTCAGATGAATAAAATTTAGTCATTGAGGAATCTACTTCCTCAGCTTAAGAATACTTAGGTTGCTTCAATTTCCTAGGTATTGTAAATAGAACAGCAATACACATGATTGAGAAATTGTCCCTGAAATTGGATGTCAAGTTGTTTTGGCATAGCAGAGAAATGGCCTTTTGAGAATTATCCACTCAGCTTTTCAGAATTTCACAGTTTTACAATTCCACCAAGAATCATTGTGAGTTCCCTTTTCCTTACATTGCCTCCAATATTTCTTCTTGGATGTGGTTATTTGTCCTTGCTCTTCTGACTAGGGTAAGATAATGTTCAGCAGTGCTTTTATTTGCAGTTCCCAAGTGACTAGCACAATAGGACCTCTTATGAGATGTTTTTGTGTAATTTTCTCTGTTTCACTATGTATCATCTTAAATACTCACTTCATGTCCTAGAAATATCTTAAATGCTGTATTTGCATTCTGAATCTGTTTTCTGAGATATTTATGTATTCTAGATATTTATTCTCTGTCAGTTGATAGAAAGAAATGCTTCTCTCTCATTCTGTGGACTTTCCCTTCACCCAATGGACTGGTTTATTTATCTGTGCAAATGCTTTTTAGTTCTATGAAGTCCCACTAGTCAACTGTTCATTTTGTTCACAGCTAGCATATTTGCCTGATCTTGCAAGCATTTTTTCTTGTTCCCACTGGTGAGGCCGTTAGGGTATAACAGTTAATAACAAAGCCATATTCACATACATAATTCTGATTAAACTCATATATCAAAACAAAAATAACATTAAATGTTGTTTGATATGGAGTTGTGAGGGGATTGACAATCTTGGAATGGAGATGTAAGACGTCTAAGATAACAATTTACATGCTGTGAAATTTTGAAAGAACATATTTTCAATTTAAAAACACTTTACTGGAGATATCAATAATAAACCACTCTTTCAATAAATGGAAAAAAGTCATGAGAAATCGATTGCAATTTGAAAGCTTTAGACATTCCATGCATTCACACTCACAGCATTCGGCCCCTATATCACACCTAGCCTTTCTTCCATTCAATCTTGTCCACTCTGTCTCAAGAAGCAATCTTCTGCATTGAGACCATCATAGAATGGGTCTATGCACTCAAATTGTAGAATTCTAACTATATTAGTGGACCTGACATTGGTTTTGATTATTTCTTATTTGCTTTTGTTTTCTGTTACTGAATAGTAAGAATAATTGAAGATTCCACTTTATAATCCAATTACAGGAAGATGAAATACTTCTGTTTATAAACCTTTTCAAACCAAATGGATGACTCACTCACATCTTCTGTTAATCCGTACTCATCTGCTGTATTTCTTGGCTTGATGCACAGGATTAATATTTACAAAGGAAGCCATTGTGCACAGGAATTTTGTAATATGATTTTTATGGTTTGTATCGAGTTTTATTTTATATTTTCTGAGGAATGAAATGTCTTGATATATTTATTTCAATTTTATCTATATTTCTCTATACAAATTATTACTTTTTAATATTTGATGCACATGATTCATTAATGATATTAAGGATTTCTTCATACATTCTGAATACATATGCTTACTGTTTTACAATGTTTTTTAAGAGTTCCAAATATCTACATTTTTTTACTTATCTTTCTTCCGTTACCTCTTTGACCTATGTAGGACAATGCAATAACTAATTGGTGTTTACCCTGAAAAACTTTTCCTATATCCAGTGTCCAATTTTTTAAGTTTCATTAGTCGTTTCTCACATATTTTGTTAAGTTTTCCTACTTAAATCTATAGGTATATGCATTACCAATGCAGCTTTATTCTTCTGAGGAAGATTACTTAGAGCTTTTTGATTACAGAACTTTTTATTTTTTATTTTGTTGTATTTCAATTTCCCCCATATATTATATATCCATAATTCAGGCTTCCCTTCCTCCACTTCTCCCAGCTTTTTCCCACCTCCCTTCTCTCTCATATCCACCTATTTTCTTATGTCTACTTCTCCTCAGAAAAAGATCAGAACTAACCTAAAGGGCACACCATCTAACAGAGGCCCTAGTGCAGATAAAATTTTCAGAAAGAAAACACTTCAATTTGTAGGAGTTCTAAAAGAGTATGAAGCCCAACCATGTTAGAATATATATGGTGGACCTAGCACAGACCTATGTAGTCTCCATGACTGCTGCTTCAGTCTTTGTGAGCCACTGTGTGTCTTGGACATATAACTCTATAAGGCATGTCTCCTATTGCCCTCGACATGCCCAGTCCTCACAATTTCTCTCTCCTCTTTTCCCCTGGTTCTCCAAACTCTGCCCAATGTTTGGGAATGGGACTCGGTAACAGCTCGCATAAACTACTAGAGGTAGCTTCTCTGATGAAAATTTTACTAGACACTGACCTATGAAAATAGCAGAACATCATTGGGAATCACCTATTAATATGCATGGTCTGCCTCCTGAATATCACTGCAGTGTGAATTATTGGCCTCTTCTCTCGACATGAGGATCTACCTCTCTATTGTCGCAGCACATCTTGAAATATAGTGCAAATTGTAGGATGAAAATTTTATGACTGAATGGATTTCCTAGTCCCACTACTGGAAGACTTGCCTGGTTAAAGAAGATAACCAATTCAAGCTCCCTATTCTCTGTTACTAGGATTCCTCCCTATGGTCATGCTTGTAAATACCAGGCTGTGCCCACAATACTAGGTTTCAGGTGCACCTCAGAATTCCAGTCTCTATTCCCTATACTATCACCCTACAACGTTTTCCCCACAGGTGATACATTACCCTCCTACGTAAGTCTATCTAAAACATCTCCTCTATTTCCCCTTCCTAGAGAAAACCATATTTCTTTACTGGAGTCCTCTTTAAGTCTTATAATAAAAAAATATTCTAATTCAATAATTATCAAAATCCATTTGCTTAGAATATCCTTTGAAAATTTGCTAGCTTACATTTTGATGCATCATTTTATTTTATTATCCCCAAATTAAAATCTACATTTTGATTCCATTACTTTATTATAAATATAAGAATTGTCTTAACCACAAACTGTTGTTTACTCAATACCAAGATAAATTGACCATGAGAGTCTTAAATGCAAATAGTCTTTATTTCAGTTAAGTGATACATCATGTCAGAGACCCTACCACTCTCAACATTTCCCTGTGTTTGTTTCTTTATTCAATCCTATGCATTTAGGCTCATCTATTCCACTTGTGGTCATATCAGAGCACTCTTTTAAATTATTTTCCTTCTTCTGTCTATAACTTTTTGTGCAAATGATACTTGGAAATTTTCTGTGTTTTTGCTTGAGTATAGCCAGATGTGCAACCTAAGTTCCATATTTTCCTTTTCTGAGAGATTTATGGAATTCAAACTGTAGACATTTCTTGATTGATTCTACGTAATTGTATTGATTGTGTTTCTCCGTCATCACAAGACAGTCCTAGTACTTCATCTAACTGTCCCAACATTGAAATAATGTCTGTATTACACCTGAAATTCTTTTTAATTTCAACTTCAATTTTTTTTTCATTTCCTTGATCATTCCTTATATCTGCATTTCATTTTACACTAACTTAAAGGGAGAGGAGACACAGGGACTTATTTTCTTCATGTTTTTTGGGTTCAATCAACCATAGGAAATAAGAATTCCAAGTTCCCTGAGTGAAAATAAGCAGAATATTGACACAATAGTTTATATCTAAGGACACATTGTATCCTAAAAGACACTCTGATGGCCTTAGATGAAAACATATCTTGAAGGAAAGAAAGCGCAGGCAGCACCTTCCAAGGCAAACTTAACTATATATCCATGAAGTTACAAAGCAACTGTCCTATTTTTGCATTTTTTGCTGTTAGATTTGCAGTTTGCTTACTTTATAGAGTGTTCTTCATGTCTTGATCTGTTTCTTCTTGTCTCTGTATTTTTCTTTTCTCAGTATAGCTATTGATAGACATTACATACAAAAAATGAGTAGAAATAAGAATGAGGTATAGAGAAACACAATTAAAATCCTTGAAATTTGCTTAAAGAATCCTGAAATAATGTAGTAAAATATATAATAATAAAAAACAACGAAGAAAACAATTAGATAATTATTAACTAGATGATGAAAAAGAAATCCTAATAAAAACACCACATAATTCTGAATGTGAAGTATGAACACCAGGATTGTTTTATATTAGAAATACTATTCCAACTCAATGTAAAATATTGAATTATTTTTGTGACATATCAGTTCCTGTTTTTATCACTTTTTGCTTACATTAAAATATTACTACATCATGCTCCCTTGTTTGTCCTCCCTGCAGCTTCTCTCTGTTCTACGTACTTACTTTCTCTCAAATTAATAATTTTCTTCAAATATTATTGATACATACAAATTATTACATATATATAAACATAGTTGTATAAAAATGACCTGCTGGTTGTTTTTGTGCATCTTCTTTGCATATGCAAATTCAGAATACACTTTGACATTGGAAAGAATTTAAGGGTGTCATCCATGGGAAAATTAATGCTTTTCTTCCATTCATTAGTTGCTAGTTTTTGTCTAGGGTTGGAAACATAAAATTGCCATCTTCCATAATTACGTTTCTGTCATTGTTCAGATTCTTTTTAGTCAACCATAATTTTATGTATTTTTTGCAGCATCCCTATTATTTCATAATAATAGATCTCTGAACATGTTTCTGTTCCTCTAAATCTTAAATTTTTTCAGATGCCACTTTTGAATTGGTTGTAGAGCCATTAGTACATAGTTGTGCTATCATTTTGCCATTGGACTTCTGAACTCTATGACATAATTTATCCATTTTAAAAAGTTGTGTTTTACTGTGATGGTGTCTGACAGAAAGAGAAGGTTCTTCATTAGGATTGGTTCTACATTTTTTTTGTTAATCCAATGGAATTTCGAATAGAGTTCTGAATAACTTGGTCTAGTGAAATGATGGTAGGACATTCTCTGTGAAGAGAAGGCATCCATTAGAAATGAGTGATTTATATACATTAAAAAACATCATGGTAGCATAGAGCATGTATTCACCTTATGTTTAGCAGGAGCTGAGTAATTTGACAATCCAGAATCAAATGGTCCCATAAGATTGAAAAGGGAAATCATTGTCATTGCCTCCACTGTCAAATTCCACTGAGGCTGGACGTAACCTTCAGCGGATTACCTGTTGATGAGAAGAGGCAACATACATGCAACAGTATTACAAGGCAACGGGAATAAATAAAATCTCAGACCAGCTAGTCGGTGAGGGTCACTACACAGAATTACAATGGTAGGTTCTTATTAAGGATGAAACCATAAAACATTGTCATTTGGCATATTTGAGGGTTTAGGAATAGGTAGAAAATTCAGGCAAATGTTAAATTTCCTTAACCAAGATCATTCAAGGCTCAATGGAGTTCTTTATAAATTTTCTGCTAGGACTATCTGGAGCCACAGCAGGGGCTATTTCAGACCCTGAAGATCAAGGTGAATACAAGACCACAGCAATTGAAAAAGATTTTACAGCTTCTACAGGAAAACTCTGCACCCATGGTGCAGAAGATTTGAGCTACTGTAGATATACTTTCAAATATTTATATGTCCACTGTCATAAGAGAATCAATAGTTAAGGGGCAAAAATATCCAAATACCTGCTGTTTTAGTTGCAGGAGATATGGCCATTTGAAAAGGGATTATGTCTGAGTTGTTTCCAAAGATGATAGATTCTTTAAATATCAGTCAGAGAAAAGAAGCAGATTGCCTATGGTTTGCAGATGGTTTGGAAAGGGTCAGCATTTGAGTATTAATCCCAAAAAGGTATAAAGGATTATCCCTTGCCCTTGCTGTTGGGAAATGCCATAGGGGGCTTTTCTCAGGCCAAAAAGCAAACAAGCGAATTCATGCCATTACTTAATTACCACACAGACTGAGAAACATAAACACTGCATTGGAGATCTGCGTACCAGTGTAGATCATGATAGTTTGTTAGGTTTCCTTCTTTTATTACTTACCTCTTGTAGAGTAGGACACAATTCCAGTCATAGAGATGTTGTTTACAGCTAGGATATGAGGGCCTCCATTGTAAATGTAGGAATGCTTTCTACACTGGTCATTGTCTATCAGAGCTTCATTAAGCGTAATTTGACCATTAAATGTTTGAGGTTTTTTTGTTTGTTTGTTTGTTTTACTGGAGACATAAATTACGATTTAGCTTATATTAGCACAAAACTCACTATACTTACCAGATTTACCTTAAGTATGTAAAAGGCCACCAGTCCCTGCCTCTGAGCACATTGTCATTCTTGGATGACAACTTTACATTACTGTTTACATTTAAATCAATTTTGTTTTAAAATTAACTTGATACAGAAGACTCTGCCTTATTGCTGGATTGGAAAATCAAATCACATTTCATTCTCTAACAGTGGGGTTGAGATTTGTGCAATGATAAGCATCCTGTATTCTTCAACTCATACTTCTTTTTTATCTCTTACTTTTGTAGTCTTTACTATATAGTGACCTGACTTTATTCAAGTCAAAAACCACCCTACATGAAACTATTAATAGAAGCCTATGAATTCTTTTGATTTTTAACATTTAAGGCCATCTTACTCACTAATTTCATCTTAAAAGCCTTAGAATTTAGATGAGCATTCATTCATGAACAAATTAAAAAAAAAGATAATTATGCACATACTCATGTTCAGTATGAAATCCATTTGTTAATTGATATTATACTAAAGTAAAATTATTTTCTAATTTAATCTTCAAAATATGTTGCTATCCTGGTCTAGGGAAAATGGATCCCAAAATATTCATAGAGTGTTCTTTATATTAGAATTTCAATTTTAACAAAAAACATATATTAAGGGACAAAAATTTAAAGAAATTTCTGTTCTTATAATTGGGAAGACCAGAAGTGAACAGACAAAAAGCAGGATTAATTCCTTCTCTTTGCACTGAAAGTCAATTTTAGCAACTATTCTCTCCTCATTTATGGAAGAGAGATGTCAAATTTTGTGTTGTATGATTTCATTCCCTGCCAAGAGATTAAAACATCCTCCTGACAATAGACGTTCCACTGTCTCCAATGTTCACTCTCCTTACATGGAGAGTAGAAATATTTGATGCAATCCAGTCACCAGACATCATTACTCTTGATGACGTATGCAAAGATTCTTCTCAAATATAATTTTGCTGTCATACAGTAAAATGCCACTCTCTGACACAGATATGTTGTGGAAAATACCCTTGACAAATTAATACAGTTGAAATGGAGACAAACTTACATTTGTTTCAGAGAGAGAGAGAGAGAGAGAGAGAGAGAGAGAGAGAGAGAGAGAAAGGGACTATCAAAAAGCATAATCTGGAATACACAATATCTGACCAATTCAAAGATTTGAGCAGGACTCAGTGGCTCATGACTAATTATGAGGAAGAATTGCAGCCTCATCAAATGTTTGAAGGAGATATCTCACAATGGCTCCATCAATATTGCTCATATATTCACTTATAAAATATGTTCAACATTCTGCCCATCTGAATAGTAGCCAGGTCCTCTCAAAAGTTGTTTGATTTAATAAATGTATCCAGACTTCTAAAATTCAGAATTGCAGTGTTAATAGGAACTCACTTTTCTTAGGTTCATCATGGGAAGACCATTTTTGTGATCATAGGTACTGGATTTTTATCAGAAATCATTTCTTTCTTTGTGGCTACGTGTTCTCAATTTACCCAAAACTTTGTTATTCTGATTTTATCTCTGTATTTATCACTGTAAAATGTGTTTTCTCATTTAGATATTCAAGCAACCATACTTCGGTGTTCAGTTCTTACTCTGATTATTTGGGTCATCTCTTCTATTTTCTTGTCTACTTGGTCAAAGGCTTATCTACCTATCTTCTTTAAGACTTTAATGAATTAACTGCAATGTGCAGAATTAGCCTACCTTGGGTAAAAGTCCCCTTATTGATTGTCCTATGTAGATTTCTCAACATTGAAAAAATATTTACAAATAACAAAAACAGATTAACCAGGATGTATGCAAATATTTTATATACACATGCATAGTCATTATGTATATATAAGTAACAATAACAACGAATGAAAATAGGATACCAACTGGAGAGTAAGGGGGATATGAGACAAGTTTGATGGACAGGAGTGGTGAGATGGAGGAAAGAGCATTTGGAAAGTATCTTGATAGTATTTCGCTTCAAAAATGCTAGACTCATTCATAGGTTAATTTCAAAATCCACAATATATACAGAAAATTATGTTAAAATAGCTCATTATCCACAGTGGAAAAAATAGAAAGTACCAGATAGCACAGTCATAAGTAGTATAGGTTTAAATTTCACTGCTAGAAAAGTACTGAATTCTGCCTTGTGTCTGTCATCTGAGATTTAGACTTTTTTATACTGTTTATTTTAGTTAATATCTACCAATCTCAGAAAGGGTTTTATTCATCGACTTGTTTATCCAGCAGTAGTCTGACTTTGAATCACAATAACTGTTCTACTGTGAAGGACAATTGACATATAAGGATTGTCCCCTCCTACTGCTCTTAATTCCCCTGTCATTACCAGGATTCAAAGCAAAATAATGAGAATATATCAGAAATGTTAAAAGTATTTAAAAGAAATATTTTAAATAAACTGAACCTGCCTTGTTTAAGTGAATTTTTTTCATTGAAAATTATTTGATAAATATGTAAAAAAAGCTGGAGAATAAAATATCTTCAACAATTGGTTCAGGAAAAATTAAATGTTTGTGTGAGAGGAATGAAAGGAGACATGTAGACTTACAGAAATCACCTTGCAGAAAAATTAAATCCAAATGCATCAATGACATAAAAATGAAATCTGAAACTGAAATTGCTAAGAAGGGAACGTATGAATTAGCCTACAGAATATATGTGAAAGAACTTCTTGCACAGGACTCCATTTTCAAAAGAATTCAGTTCAACAATTGTTTAGAGTATTACAAAATATTATTAAGTTTCTTCACAGCCAAGGAAACACTCAACAAGGATGTAAATAGGAAGTGAATAGAATGGGAGAGAACCTTTGCAATCTGTATATCTTACAGAGGAATAATATCCAGAATACGAAAAGAACTCAAGAAACAAAAGTAAAAAATGCAAAAGGCTTATTAGAGAAACTATCTTGGATCTACAATAGACGAGAACAAAACATTTATTAAATAATATCTCAAAAGCTGCTTACCGTCCCAAGGATTTAACGAAAAACAAATCAAAACAACTCAGGGATTGATTCCATCTTACTCCATTCAAATTGGCACATTTAACAAAACAATTAATACAATACGTTGGAAGTGTGTGGAATAAAGAGAACTCATTCACTCTGCTTGGGATTACAAACTGGTGTATACTAATTAAAAATCACCATGGAGAATTCTCAAAGAGCTAAAAGTAAATTCATGTGACGCAACTATGTTATCCCTTAGTATATGCCCAAATGACTCAACATCCTACTCCACATAAAGGTGCTCTTACATGTCCATTGCTCCTCTATTCACAATATCTAGGAAATGGAATCAACATAACTGTCACATAACCAGTAAATAGATAATCAAAATGTCATATGTATATTCAATGGAATACATCCAGATATAAAGAAAAATGAAATCATTAACATTTTAGTAAATGGATGGAATGAGAAAAGAGTATATTGAAAGTGGTAACCCAGATACAGAAGGATAATCACAGCATGTTCTTTCTTTTGTGTTGTACCAGCTCTACATCCTCATATATGAATATAAAACATGGAGTAACTAAAAAAATCAGAAAAATAGAAAAGGATCGTAGTCTCTGAAGAGAATGTAGGATAACAGAATAATGAAATGAGTTTGGAAATGGAATAATGGGACAAAACTTCTATTGGATTAATAACCGAGTATAAGGATGGAAAATTTATACCAATGTTTTTTGATAGGCCTCAAAAATCTTTAATTTTTACTTAATTATCTGAAACATGAATATATATATATATTTGTACTTTTGTAAATATATACACTATCATTTATCTGTCAATTCTATTTAACTATTGTCACTGTATGTATATATATATACATATACATATATATATATGTGTGTGTGTGTGTGTGTGTGTTTCTGTGTTTCTGTGTGTGTGTGTGTGTGTCTGTGTGTGTGTGTGTATATTTTATAGGAAGTCAACCCAGTAGGACTAACAAAGAGTCCCACAAAAAATTGACTAATAAAAATTATAATATCATACAAAGACCCTTCCTTTTAAATGATTGGTCACATTAAGCTAAGTGACTCTAGAAACTATTAATATTATTGTTTTTTGTTGTTTCATGGGCTTAGTAAAGGTCTTTATTGCTGAAGATAATGCATACTAAGTCACAGATCATTCCAGCTGGTTCTGATATGAAAGCTTCTTTCCGGTAGTCTTGCATCATAGCTTTAAGAAAATTCTATCAATGCTACTAAGAGATGGAAATAATTATTCACTCTACACACCGCAACATCCATGAATCATCACAATTACCGACAAGATTTGTAGAATGGAGCAATGATTGAAATTCACATGTTGGTTGCAACCACAATAGTCTAATTGCATCATAGGGCCATGAGTAGCGGGAAAAAATCATTTCTGATACTAGGAATACATTAAAACACCAAGATCTATTGAAATTATGGTCCATAAAAATTGCCTACTCCTATCATTTTGCTGGATCAGCCTAATTACATAATACGTTCGAAATCTTATTTTTCCAGGCAAGATTTGTATAGCTTTCCCCCTTCTGTAAGGACAGTTTTCTTTATAGCAAATAGAGGCAATTACAAAAACCTACTATTAAACACACGGCACAGATCAATCGATCATAGGTAACCCAGCACTAATACACACACACACACACACACACACACACACACACACACACACACACACATATATATATATATATATATATGTATATCAGCAGAAGAGCTCCTTCATCTATGGCATACAGACTATTTTAGGAGAGTAAACTAGAAAGATTGTAAAAGTCAAAATACCAGAATGTCTGCAGTCATATAGTCTTTTCTATAAACAAAGCTTACAATCAAGAATGCAACAATGGTGATATAAATAAACATATAAATATGGAAGGGAACTATTTCAAGCTGTCCCAATCATAGAAATAGATCTTGAAGATATTAACGACTGCTGAGAATGGGGGACCAAGCCTTTCCTAGAGAAGAGCTTTTTAACGGTTGTCCAGTGCAAAGTGATCAGGTCTGTATGCCTAATGCAGATACTTATCACTTTCTCCGTTCTTCCCAGTCCAATCTTCTGGTCTTGTTCCTTCCTCTACATCAGAACAGATGGGATAATTTTCCCCAACCATTATCGCTTGTGGATCACACATATCTTAAGTTATCAATTGTGTAACCATATATACACATAAAGCAAAAAACAGACTCTGCTAGTTATAAAAAATAAAATTAATCATATATACCCATATGTGTTTGTATGTGTTTGTGTTTGTGTGTGTATCTGTTTCTGTGATAATAACAACCAAAGAAATATACCATATAATCTTGGGAATGGGGACATGTGAAGAGCTCTTGCTGGGAGAGAGTGGATGGAAGAAAGATGGGAGGGCTGTAATGAATTTCATTTTCAAATGAAACCTTAAGTTTTGCATTAAACCAGGATTTATTACAAAAAGAACATAACTTAATATTTGCCATTTTAGCAAGAATATTCTTCCAAATAGTGAACAGTACTGGGGATAAATATTTTACATTATTGTTAATTTTTTGGTTTACTATTTTTTATTCTTATTCATCTCATTAGTAATTGTGTGATTGTTCTCCTTTTTGAAATAGACAGAATATCATTCTACATTACATGTTTTCAGAGTTTTTAAACATATTTTCATACATAGTTTTAATTGAATCTCTCCCAATCTACCACAAACCTCTGGAGTTTGACCGTGGAGGCTTCCTATAGATATTATGTGAAAGGTTAAAGTTCAGATGTAGGGAGAAATAGAAACACATATAGGAAACCAAATTGATTAAATAGCAAAAGTAGAAATGTAACATCAAGACGGAGAAGTTAAAGACAATGCTTTGCTTCCTCATGTGTTTAAAGTATTATTTGCCTAGGAAGATGTTGTCTGTTCTTCTTGTTTGATCCAAGTATTAGTATAAGGTCATCCATGAGACAAAGAGAAGGCTCTGAGGATTCAATATGACCTTGATATGATCCTTTTGCATCAATATTCTGGGTATTTTATACCTCAGTGAAGTTAGAATTCACAGTTACTATGGTTAGTTCAATTCTGTAAGAAAGACCAAAATGAGTCCTTAAGGAAACTCATTTTTAAAACTAGCCTAAACTGAAATAAAAATAATTTTTTAAAACGTGAAAGAAATGAAAACACATTGAACTTTTATTTTTTAAAATAAATGAGCATTTTAATTTTACTTTTGTAAAAAAATTTGTGAACTAATATCACTGTAATTATGGAGTAAAATAAGAGAATCACTAAAGAAATGAATACAGTGTTCTAAAAAACTTCTCAGAAATGAGAGTAATAATTGAATTTATATGTTTGATTGTATTTATGCAATGACCATGATATTTATAAAGCAGTGATAATATAAAGAAAAGTTATTAAAAAGGAACAAAGAAATATTTAAAAGCTGTTCTGGTTTGACCTTCAATTGAATAAAGAAGGCAAATTGCCAGGTATTTTACATGGAGTCAAAGCCACAGTGCTCTGTTGACACTGAGGATTCTGAAATGATTCATCACTCAACCTAACTATAAAGAGTATTGTCTTTTCAGACTCTCATGTTTGATTCAGATTAGTAGTCTTTAAAACTCAATATGTTTTTAAAAGAGTTTATATCTGTTTTATACTACAATGCAGCCTAAATGTAGATACTGATTGTCTATAATAAAAATATATCAATTAATTTTATTTAAAAGAGAATATTGTTATATATTTTCTAAGCAGAAACATTCTTATAAGCATGAGATAAAATATCTGTGTTCATAAAAAAAATTTTATCATGGAATAAAGATCTATAAACAAATATTCCAAAGTATGTTTACACTCTATTCTGTTCCAGATTAGCCTTGGATCTATATTTTTAAGAAGAGCAGCTAACAACCTAGTCATATTAAGATCTATAAACATGGATATTGTACATATAAAATCCTCTCTTTGCAAAACCACTAATGAAACATGGCTTTAACGTATGATTCTAAAAAGGCTGTAAAGAGGAAAGCAAAACATGATCAATCTTTAGATATTTGGGGAAATGAGACATATTTCGTAAGTATTAAATTGAAATAATACATGTTCTACTCCAACGGAAACACGTGTGTGTGTCAAGGACCCATTACTGTTATACCTAAGTTGAAAGAGGAGAGACAGAAATAATAATATAAATGTATTTGGAGTTAAATCTTAATGGATGCTGATAAATAAATTTGATGATTCAGGAATTCAGTGTCAAAGGAACTGCATGAGGTTGGAAAATCAAGATGCTTATAACTTATCCAAAAGTTAAATAATATTTACTTTTCATAATCATCATGTTTAATTAATCTTGGTGTTGTTAAACCATAGATTTTGTCCAAAATCATATCTTTATAGTGTAGTGATGTCCAATTATATGTACTAATTTAGGAATGATAAATAATACACTGTTTACTGAAAAGGTTAAGGATTAAGATGTTGGTTAATACTCATTGCAGATGATTTTGATAAACAAAAGTTTCTCAAAATTTTTTCCTCACAATTTACTTGTTTTTAGAAAAACTGAGGATCTGCATTCTGATCCTTCTATGTCATTTTCCACAGTATTGTAAAACTACATGCAGGAAAGTCAGAGATTCTAACACTTAAGAGATGACACAGGAGAAATTAAGAAAATTGGTCAGAAAGAGCTTTAAAGTCTGAGTTTTGGAGGAAGAAATGATTCTTTAAGGACAAATCATTGAGAGTATTCATTGTCTTATGAAGGCAAGAGAATCAGCGGTAGAGAGGAAAACTTATCAAATATAGATATTTGGATCTTTAGGATACATGGATGAAATGGTTCAGAGAAAATTCATACATTTAAAGAAGGTATCTCAAATCATCACTTATAACAGTGCATGCATTCACAATGTATAAATATATAAATCTCTAGTAGCATTAATAAATTTAAACATGACAAATATTTATCAGTGAGATAGTACATATGCCTGTTGAATTCAATTAAATAAAACAATCATGGTACCTTTATATGTTCAAATGCATTTTAGTCTGATAAGATCACACTGGTAAGCTGTTCTTTATATTCAGAGTTGGAATATTTTTCTGAAGTTGACCTGTTTGATGGGATGCATAGATGAGAACATTGACTATGAGGTTTTTCCCATTCTTCCTGAACTACGGTCCATTGATCAGTATTGTTTTTCAGTAGGGTAACCTCTACTATTTCCCTTTATTCCCACTGGTGAGGCAATTTGGGTATAATAGTTAGTTACAAAGCCATGGTCACAAATGTAACTCTTAATAAATTCATAGGGTCAAAAAATGAAACTAAAATAAATGATATTTTCATAAAGACTTCTTTATTGTGGGGGTTTTGAACATTTTGGTACAGAGATGTAAGACATCTGAGATAATAATTTCCCAATGTGAAATTTTGTAGAATTATTTTCTAAAACAAAATACACCTTAGTGAATATGTCAGTGATAAACCATTCTTTCAATAAATGGGAAAAAGAGTAGTTAAGAATTGATTGAAATTTGAAATCTTTAGACATTCTGTACAATCACATTCACAGCATTTGGCCCATTAACACAGCTAGCCTTTCATCCGTCCAATCTTTCCATTCTCTCCCAAAAAGCAATCTTCAACTTTGTGAACTTCATAGAATGGGTGTAGTCACTGAAATTGTAGAATTCTGAAAGTAAATGTAAAATGGTCACACATTACTTTTCATTATTTGATTATGTTCTTTACTTTTCCGTTATGAAAAAATAAGAAAGGTTTCAGAAGTTCCACTTTATAATCCAATTACATTAGATGATATACTTCCATTTATTAACATTTTCAAACCAAATGGATGACTCTCTGACTTGTTCTGTTTATCAGTACTCATTTGTTTTATTTTTTGGCTTGGTGCTAATAATTAGTATCAACAAAGGAAATCACAGTGCACAGAAACTTAGCAATATGATCATTATAGTTTGCTTTGAGATTACTTTATATTTCCAGAAAGAATGAAATCAACTGTTATATTTATTTCATTATTATCTATACTCCTCTGAACAAATTATTATTTGTTAATACTTTTTGAATATTTTTCATTAATGATATTAAGGATTTCTATATGATTTTTGAAGCTTATGCTCTTTTGCCAAGTGTTTTCCGCAATGTCCCAAATATCTACATTTTATAAACATTACCTCTCCTGCCCTGCCTCTCTGACCTGTAAGTAATTGTTGTTTCCCTTAAAAATATTTTCCAAATCCAGTGTCCATATTTTTTAGCTTAATGTATGGTTTCTCATACATTTTTTGTTGTAAATCCATATGTCTATGATTCACCTGTACGCAACTCTACTTTTAAAAAGAAGCTGACTTAGGGATTTTTAAATTACAGATCTTCCTTTTTATTTTTTAATTTTGCTTAATTTTGTTTTTGCCCTTTTTACGATATATCCAGAAGGCAGGCTCCTCTCCCTCAACTACTTCCAGTTCTTCCCCATCTCCCCTCTTCCTCAGATCCACCTATGCTCCTCTTCCTGATTTTCTTAAATAAAGGAAATCAGAACACATCATGAAGTAGGACCCAAACCGCAGGTAAATATGTTAGAAAACTATCATTTCAAGTTGTAGGAGTACTACAAAAATATGTAGGCTAATCACCTTAAAATATATGTGGGGGACCGAACACACAACCATGCCAGCTCCCTGACAACAGCTTCTATCTCTGTGAGTCACTATGTGTCCTGGACAGTTGAATCAATGAGGCATGTCTCCTACTGCCTTTGACTACTTTAGTACCCACAATGTGTCTCTTCACTCTTACCCCTTGATTTCTAACCTCCACAAAATATTGGGCAATGGAACTCTCTTACTGCTACCATCAGCTACAAGAAGAAACTTCTCTGATGAAGAATAGACTAGATACTGATCTTTGAATAAAGCTGAACTTCATTGTGAATCATCCATGGGATATCCAGAGTCTTATTCCTGGCCTACCCTGCAGTGTCAATCATCTGTTACATCTCTCGTTTTGAAGTTCTGCCTGTCCATTGGCCCAATACATTTTGAAGACAGAACAATTGTAGGTTGAAGCTTTTGTGGCTTAGTTGGTGTCCCAGTCCCACTACTGTAAGCCTTTCCTGGTTATAGAAGATGGACAATACAGATTCCGTATTTCCCATTATTAGAATTTCGCTAGGTTCACCCTTGTGAATGGCAGGGAGATTCTACAATAGTAGGTTGCAAGAGTAGCTCCAAATTACCTCCCAATATCAGTTGATATTCTCTGTATTCTCTGTCTGTATTTCTTTTCCCCCAAGTGATACATTCCCATCCTCCCCAAGTTTACTTGAAAATTTGTGCTATATCCCCTTCACAGAGAGATCCACATGTTTTACTGTGGTAGTCCTTAAACAATACTTTAAAATTATTTTGATCTCATGCTTCTCAAAATCCTTTTGCATAAAATACCTATTGATAACTTGCTACATTACATTTCGATAAATCAGTGTATTTTTTTTCCAAATTTAATATCTACATTTTGATTCAGTTACTTTATTAAAATATGAGTTTTCTTAATCACAAACTACGATTTACTCAGGATAAAGACGAATTGATCATGAAAGTCTTAAAAGTAAATATTCATTATCTTCAGTTAAGTGATAAATCACGTCAGAAACCCCATACTCAGTGGTTTCTAGTATGCTGTGCTTTCTGTTCAATCCTCGGCAATTTGCCTGTTCCATTCAATTTGAGGTCATATCAGAACAGCTCCTTAATTTTTTTCCATTTTCCTTCTTTATTTTTTAGTGCAAAAGCTAACTGGAAATTTTCTGTCTTCTTTGAGTATAAGCACACGCAAAACCTAAATTAATAATTTCATTTTCTAAAAGATTTACGAAATATGAACTGAAATCATTTCTTCATAGATTCTCTTGTGTCTCTATGTAATCACAAAATAGTGCTAATATTTCATCAAATACTCCCAACATTGAATTAAAGTCTGTACTTCTCCTCTTCCTCTGAGTATTTTCAACAACATGTAAATCTATGTCTTTTAATTTCTTCCACCTTTCTGCATATTCACATTTCATTTTATACTATTCTAAATGGTGAGAATACATAAGGACTTATTTTCATGTTTGTGGGGGACTATCAACCATAGTACCTATGGATTTCATGTTCACTAAGTAAAAAGAAACAGACTATTGACACAATAGACTGTATTCAAGGACACATTGCATTTTCACAGTGGCCTCTCACTATGAAGGCTCACCTGAGATGAAAATCTGCCTAGAAGTTAAGATAATGCCAGGTGGAAAGCTCCAAGGCAAATAAAATTTAACATGTGTGAGGAAGCAAGGCTACTGTTCTTATTTTTGACTTTTTTTGTTGTAAGATTTTCAGTTTCTTCACATTACTCACTTTTTCTCATTCTAGATCTTTTTCTTCTTGTTCCTGTTTCTTTTCACTGTAGAACTACTGATAGACTTTACACCCAAAAGAGAGGTATAGACGAGATAAGAATGAGGTTTGGAGACACTCAATTAAACTAAATTTTTAAATTGCTGAAAGAAACCTGAAATCATTTACTAAAATATAATGATAAAGCACAACAAAGAGAACAATTACATAATTATTAATGAGAATATTAAAAAAATAATATTGAAAAAAAATACCACTTGGTCCTGGTTGTAAATTTGAGGTCCAGCATTTTGTTTTACTATACAAAGTAATCCAACTCAAATGCACATACTGAATTATGTTCATTACATATCAGGCCTATTTTTGTAACATTTTACTTACATTAAATATAATTACACCGTCCTCACCCTAACTTTTCCTCCCTTCACATTCTCTGCAGTCTACCTACTTACTTTATCTCAAATTAATGACTTTGTCTTCAAATATTATTGTAATATATATATGATTATTCCACATATGTTTACATAAATATATTAATTTAACGCATATTTTCTGTATCTTATTATATATGAATTTTTAGTTTTTATCTTGGTATGGGAACTTATGCATGGAAAATTTGTCCTTGGATTTTGTTTTGGATTAGAAAACAATAATATTTCCCTCTGCCATGATTGAATAATCATTTTTGTTGTCATTGTTCAGATAATTTTTACACAACATAATTTTATGTATTTTTGATGCAGCTTTCCTATCATTTCAGAAGACAATATCTTTCAACAGACTTCTTTGTCCAATTACTCTTAAATTCTTTCAGATGCTACTTTTGTATTAGTTGCATAGCCATTCATACAGAGATGTGCAATAAATATTTCCACCAGACATGTGCACTCTATGACATATTATTGTCTCTATTTGATCATGTTGTGATTTCCTGTGATGATATCTGTTGCAAAGGGAAGGCTCTTCATTTAGGGTTTAGTGTTACAGTTTTTTATTAGTGTCAGAAGATTAAGACTATAGTCTTCAATTACGCTGTTCTAGTGAAATCATGATTAGGGATTCTACAATTTTTGACCAGAGTAGCTTGTGAGGTTTACTGGGTTTCCTTCTTGCTTTAGTTACCCCTTTTCTGGTAAACCTTAATCCCAGTTATCCAGATGTTGGTTACTGCTAGAATATGAAGGCTTCTATTGCACCTCTGTTTATTTTACTATTGTGACAATTGTCATTCCAGACTTAAGTGATATTTGACCATGAATATTGGGGTATATTCTTGTTGTTGCTGCTGTATTTGAGACAGAAGTCACAATCTAGCCTATATTGGCACAAATCTCACTAAGGTTATCAGACTTAAATATGTAAAAGCCAAACAATCACTGCTTCTTGAGTACTAGGATTTTAGGTGTACATCATCACTCTTTGCTGAAATCTTTACATTATCATGAATACATAAATCAATTTGAGTAAAACTTCAGTTTTCAGCAAAACTCTCCCTTATTTGCTAGATTGGAAAGTCAAACCACATTTCATTTGCTAACTGTGGTGTTGGGCTTGATGTAATGATAAGTCCTCTGTCTTCCTCATCATGCCTCCTCCTTTGCTTTAATTTCTGTCATTTCTATTAGGGGGTGAGTTGACTTTACTAAAGACAGCAAATACCCTACTATGAAACGAGAAATAGAAGCCTATGACTTTTTTGGTTTTTTACTTTCAATACTATGCTATTCACATATTCCATCTTAGAAATCCTTGAATTTAGATGAACTTTAATTACTGAACAACAATAAAGCATAAATATAATATATGTATATATATTTATACATCAAATTCTGAATTTCAAATCAAAATTTATTTAAATATATATATAAGTATATATACATATATATATACACACACAGATACATATATATATGACATCTTTTATCTATATATCACCTGTCATATTTTTCTATGTGTCACAATCAAATTTAATGTACATGAAGATTCTTGTGTATTCTCATCTTTTTAATGTGGTGCCTTAATGTACAAAGTGGCTATGAGAGGGGAGGAAGAGATGCAAACTAAGGAGAGGGGAGAATACAAGCAAGGTATGGATAAAAACCAAAATAAAAGCAGAAGCAAAAGTAGAAAAGGGGATCAGCAAGAAATAAATGTGAATCCATGGAAGAGAGTGAGAAAGAGGACCAAAAAGAACAAAGAGTAATGATGGGCAGGTATGAGATTTTCACATGAAATATACTTCTTTGAATCATAACATATAGTAAAAGCAATTAAAAGTAAAGAGGGTAAAAAGATGGTAGAAGAGAGCTGGATGAGGTAGAGGAGAAGGAAAGGGCAGTAAGATAAGAGAAAGGCATGAGGAATAAGTTCATGATAGTTAAACTGAGGAGCTGCATGTGGCTTTGATTTACTGAAACAAGGTTTGTACACTTTAGATAAAAACATAAATACTCAAGATATTCTTAAGACAATGTCAATGAGGCAACTACAATGAAGGCTTAGTATTAGAATGTACAGTTCAAAATATCAAGTTGAAAGGAAGCAAGTTATATTTGGGTTTATTGGGCTTAAAAGGAAAGTTAATTGGTCTATGGGTGCAGCTGGCTCAGATATGTTTAAAAATACTGAAAAAGTTGGTCAACTTCTTTCTGTTACGGAGTATATATATTGTTTCTCCCATTCATGAAAATCAGGAAAGTGACAGCCTGACATCTCACCTTGAGATTTTCCTGAGTACAGAATATCTAGCTGTAAAAGATTATTTTTAGTCATGTACAAAATAATTGTGCAAAATTGGGTGAGAGTCTGCCTACTTCTTGGTGTTTCATATATTCTGGAGGTTTTGGAATTCTATTCAGCATATTTGATTGCGTATAATCTGCACCTGGGTAGTTCTGAATCAACAAAAGCAAGTGAGTTCAAGTGTTTCAGGTTCCACTGTTGAGTATGGCATTGGTCATGACAGTGGTGCCCTCTCCTGTGGTCTGGAAAGTATTCTACTTATGAATAGGTCTCCTTATTGTTCTTTGCTGAGCAACCACATCAGTTGTACTATGATAATAAATTTTATCTTTTTCTTATGCAACAGGGTCTATTTTACCTGTGGATATCTCAGAAATGTTTGTTCCCAAAAAGTGAGTGAAAGGACTTGCCACCATCGGTGATATTACTGAATATTAATGGACAGATTTCTGATCACAGCTACAGATAACTCAGCGTACTCCCAGCCACAAGCAGCTTCAAGGACTTCTGTCTGTAACTTCAGTTTTCTTTAAGAATGCAAAGCCTTACTGTCAATTTTTCTCTTGTCAGTGGACACACACAAGAGAATATGGAAAACTGAAATTGTACTTGATTGAATTAAAGAACAGGATACGAGTTATATGTGTAGGGAAGGAGAGATGCTTTTGCTTGGTATTGGAAGGAGGTGATGAATATGGTCAGTGGACATTCATTGAAATTCTCAAAAAGCACAGACACCATTACAAGTGAGTCAATCTATAGTATTATAATGAACTGCTGATGTAAGCATATATATATATATATATACATATATATATATATATATGAGTATATATATTTCTTTTACTTTGCAAATATAAATTTATACACACACACACACACACACACACACACATATTCAGTATATCAAACAGTATAAAACATACCTGGAAAAATAGAAGTCAAATTTTATTTGTAGAATCAATCTATTTATGTATTATACATCCATCATATATCTATTCGTGTGACCTCACTATATTAGTATATATGACATATGTCCTCTTCTGATGTCATATCTTTCATTGAGTGGCATCATATCCTTCCTTTCATGGTCCCACATCCTTCATAGTGATATAATGGTAAACTCATATTTATGTCTGCTCTTGCATTTATGGTTTTGTCTTTGTGTCATTTTAGACAAGTTTCTATTGACGTTAATGCTTTCACCGTGTTTATTTCTTTGTGTAAGTTTGGATAAGTTCATATTGATATCCATATATCCAGGCACAGTTCGTACTTGGTGTAAGGATGTACTAGTTTGTATTGGTGTCTGTGCTGTATCCATGCTTACTTAACAGTGTTCAGGTAAGACCAGTTTGTTTTAGTGTCAATGTTTACATCTGTGTCCCCTCCGGATTTTCAGACCTGACCAGTTTGTACTCTTTTCAGTGCTTGCATGTGCAGTTTCCCCACCATGTAAGGTTGGTGATTTCTATTTATCAGGTCTTTCCCAGGCTTCCATGACCTCTAACACACCCTAAGTCTCACACTGCATGTACACACCACCTGCTGTCCACTCAAGGGAACTTTAGCCAGTCCTTCAACAAAGGAGCTTCTGGCAGAGTGTCTTAGGGATGGATATACTTTGCATCCCAAAGCACACACATAACATGAGAGTAAAAAGCTACACCCACAAAGTATCACTGGCATAACTGTCTTTGTCAAGAGGAAAAAAAGACACCAATCACCATGCCAACACAGAACGGGAAAATTCACATGCCTTAGCCCTCCACATAATACTACACACAATTGAACAAAGCTGAGAGTGAGAAAAAATTTTTTTGGGAAGAGCACACTGATTTAATTTCTGGGGTTTTATCATCAGTTCTGAAAGCATGCATACAGAATCCATTATGCAGATTGAGCAGGATACATTTAACAATATATGCATATACCTATGTGAATACAATAACAATGAACAAAAGTTTAAACAGAGTAAAAAAGTTTAAAAAAATCCTTTTAAACAGAATAACGAAGGATATGTTGGAGTATTTGTGTGGTTGAAAGATAAGAGGAACCAGTATGATTTTATTATTATCTGAATAATAAAGGAAATTATATAGACTATATATACATATATATATATATAGATATAGATTATATATATATGAATATATATAATTTAATTTATTTTATAATAATAAAAATGCACACATGGGTGTGAATGCACACACACACACAGCATATCTAGAAATCTGAAGGATATCCTGAAAAACAAAGGTCAAAAGTTTAAACAAAAATCAATTGATTTATATATTGATAAATAGATATATATTTATCTATTATTTCTCATATCTCCTTATGTATGATGTCTATACATGTCATCTATCACATACCTATTATGTACCTATCTGTCTATCATCTATCTATATATCTAATAAGCTATCATATACCTTTATTATCTGTTTATCCTTTGTCACATATCACATATTTTCTGTACTTTATCAGTTGTTAATATATATCTTTCATTTAATGGTTGGCATCCTTGTTCCATATAAGACTAGCTGTTTGTTGTCTATGCGTCACAATCAGGTATTAATGTACATGAAGATTTCTGTGTATTCTCAAGTTTGCATCCAAAATCTATTTATGTGGTGCGTGAATATACAAAGGAATCTAGGAAAGGGGTTGAAGATGTGAAAATTGAGAACACGGGTGAATAATGGACAGGGATAGAATGAAACTGACATGAAAGCAGAATAGAGACAATTTGGGGAAGAAGGAAATGTGAGAGACAAGAGTGTGTGCTGGAATGGCAGTGATGAAAAAGAACCAATCAGAACGATTAATAATGATAGACATGCATGAGAATGTCAACATGAAATATGATTATTTATATAGTTACAGGAAATAAAATGCATTAAATAGAAAAGAAGAAAAATGGGATAGAAAAGGGATGAATGATGAAGAAGAGAATTAATAGGATAGAAAGAAGCAGGAAAGGGAGAAGGAACAAATTTAAAGAGGTTATAGTGAGGAGCTGACTATGGGTATGATTCATGAGAAGTACATGGGTTTTACACTTTAGATAAAAGCAGGAATAAATGATGTCATTAGAAATCCAACATCTACATCCTGGGAATGTGTAAGATAATTTCAATGAGGCAATACCAATGTAGGCTTAGAAATAGGATATAGTGTGCAAGACACTGTGTTCAAAGGAAGCAAGTTATATTTGAAATTTGGGCTTCAAAGGAAATTTGTTGGTCTGTGGGTAAAGCTGTTTCAGCTCTGGTTAAAAATAGTGAAAATAACATTTGTTAATATCTCTCTGTAAAGAAGAAATATATAGTGTTTGTTTCATTTAGGATGAGTCAGGAAAGTGACTTCATGATGTTTACCCACCTGCAGGTTTTTCTGAGAACATAATATCTTTTAACATTTTCAAATGCAATGTATTTTAATTTCAGGTGAAGTCATCACTGTCTTAATTGGATTTCTCAAAAATATGTTTCTGAGTACAAAAATTGAAGTGACTCAAAACCAGGGACACTGTTAGTAAATATTAAATGATGTACTTGTTTTCATGGACCTCAGTCAGCAGATGACTCAAACGAATTATAATCACTACCAGCTTCTCAGACTCCTGCCGCCAACCATCTGCAATGACTCACAAAAACTCCCAGGCATACACCTTTCAAAGTAGGGTAAATTCCTAGGTACAAGTCAGTGTCACAATGGAGAACATGTAGATGAACTAAAAAGATTCTCTAAAGAAAAATTACTACTACCCATGCAGGTGGCTGTAGAACATGACAATCATACTAATACTACTACAACTATTGCAACAACTATTAGTGATAATAATAATAATAATAATAATAATAATAATAATAATAATAATAATAATAGATTTCCAATAAATCTAGGCCTGGATCAAGACTTTTCGTTCAAATTTTCCAAAATGGAGTAAGAGACGTGGAGGTGGCCATGATGAACTGGAGGGCCTGGACTCTAGACTTCATCCTAGTCATGATCTTTGAGGTGGGCTCGATATTTTAAGTCTAATGATGTTATCTCCCTACCACGGAATGATGCTGCCCTTAGTCTATCCACATATCTACTGTTCTCTCCACTCTAATGACTCCAAGGTCCTTACCAATACCCAAATCCTCTTGGCTCCAGCCATATCCCCATTTCTTTGTTTGGCAGGACTCTCTGGATCAGAGACATCAATTCAGAGTATATGGAACTGCCTAGTATGATTCAAGAGGATTATTACAAAGAATTTTACTACCTGAACAAGAATAATGATGAAGTTTTGCCAGGGACCCATGAGGAGGTCCATAAGAGTGAAGTTCAGAGATGAGGAAGTTGAAAAAGATTGTGATGAGAACGAATCTGAGGGCTACAAGCATGCCAGTCAACTACAGGTGAGGTTGGACACCTGCAGAAGGAAGCAAAATGGTCACCTTACCCTAGCATTAAACGACCTCTTCCCAAGACAGTTTGGACAAAGAACTCTCAGCCTCCGGAGATACGGACAGGTTCTGCTAATGCAAGGCATCTCCTAATTTCAACTCACGAGGGACAAATTATAAACAAGGGTTCCCCTGGTTAGTATCAGGATTGTGGGTCATTCCTGCATACCATCATCACCCAAAGACGATTAGGTATGGTAGCCCTGGGAGATGCAGTCTTTCACTGAGTTCTACCTATTGGTAAAAATATTCCAAATATTACAAGAAGAGAAAGAGTTACTCATGCAAGTAGAGACTCGAAATGTTTGGGCTACCTGACAAGAGGCACAAAGCAGAACCTGTGTCACTAGGTTTTAACCTGCCACAACCCCCAAAGAACTTCCTTCACCTCAAGCTCTGCCACAAGCACCAACCCCAACACCGCAGAAAATAACCTGAAGATGCAGTGCAAAGCATTCCTGCAGAGTCCATTCCCAGTCCAGGTGTGGCTCCAGCTTTCATTCTGGTGAGTATTAGTGAGGCTGCAAGTTGAAGCAGGAATAGCAGATAGAAGGTCAGACTAGTGAAACTTCAAGTGTATTCAAAAGAGAATCTTGTACCACCAGAAGAGGTCTGACCAACTATCACAATCTCAGCACCAAAGGTGGAAACTAAAGGTTGTGGGGATATTCCTATCACCAACCTCCTACTCAGGGTTTGAGATATCTCAAATACCAGAAGTCATTTTTCCTTAATTCCAGTTGCAGCAACAGTAGAAAGGTGCTGCCCAGTTCTACCTCAGGGTCCCCTTTACACCATAGCATGTGACTCTCGGAGCGGTACCTCCTCCACAGGCACCTCCTTTACAGCACTGTACCCAAGTGCTGTGGGGTGTCTTCCAGCAATGGCTGTAATGAACTTTTATCCTATTAGATGATTATTCCTCCTTATTTGGATTCTCAGCAATTCCAGGGCATGGCCCCCTCTGGACTTATGCTCTACTGGGTACCTTCCTCTGACCTGGTTCTCCAGAAACCCTCAGACTGTGAGGATTCAAACTAAGAGCCCCTTGAACACCATGTATCCCATCTGTTACTGTACTGGGGTATAGCACCAGTTGACATAATGTTGGCCTGATCCTCAAACTCTTTCCTCACTACTGCATCAAGTAACAGATTAGGAAAACAACATGAGGAGTAAGACTCCTCTTGTGCCTGTCCACAATATTTTATCTGCCTACTTATCTAGGTTTTCCAGAGGCTGATGATCCTGAGTATCCAATCTTCTTCTTTTCTGTGGAGGAAGCACTTCCCCCAGAAATCCATTTCCTTCCCTGGCCTCCAGTTAATAATGAGACTACCAAGCTACACGCTCTACCACCTATGAAGGAACTTCACAAAGATGAACCAACACAGATGCTGGTGCCAGAAGCAGGAAGAACCCCTTTACATGGAGTCAGAGGTGGACCACAAGGTCTGCCACTCCCATTCAGAGTAAATTATACAAAGACTCACTCACTCAAACCTAGGCAGCTGTCATTTTGGAATCCCTGCAGAGCAAAAAGATATTTCTCCTCCATGATCTAAACTTGTTAATAAATTCTCTTTAGCTGACTGCCTGCTAAATCCCTAGAAAATAAAAATGAGACTTTCAAGGTCCCAAGTCCAGATCCACCCAAGAGAGTTAGGGAGACGTGGGTCATAAGGAATCCCCATCCATCTGAAATGTTTCTCTTGCATGTTGGCTTCATGAAAAATATTTCTATGTAAGAGTAGTCCCTAAATCTTGCCAGGATTCAGGGCAAGGAGGCTATGTTGCCAGAGCATGGTGTTTGTGCCAGGGTCAGGGAATCAAGAGTGAAGAATTCCGAAGTTATTAGTAGTTTCAATGAAACAATGGGCGTGAGGGTGGGTCAGGGTAACCAAACTACCTTCTGCTCTCTGAGAATGTAGTGTCACTGAGAAACAGAGTGAGAATCCAGAGTATGATCAAATTCCCAAGAGAATCCATCAGGCAATGAGACCCCTAAGAGTAACCTGGTCCCTTCTGACCAAGAAGCCCTCACCTACCCAGGAAAGTATGTTCTCCCAGGTTTATCTTGCCCAACACTCCATCCGAAGCTACCACATTTTCAGCCATAGCCTGATTCCCCATTTCCTGGAGTGATTGAATATTTACCTCAAAAGGAGTGTCAACTTCCCATGGCAGATGTGGAGATAAGTCTTTTGTAGGCCCAGGATGGAGCTCTCCTTCCATGTATCTGGTTTCAAAGAGTACTCCAACAGGTCTTTTACCCCTCTAGGCAAATAGCTTTGTAAAGAGAAGCTGGAGTCATGGCTTCTGTCTCCCATGTCACAAGGCAACATTATGTGTGTAGGCTTGGAATATGGGGAGCAATCTGACAGAGGCAACATGGCAGGGATTACAATCAGGACAAACAAACATTTCTAGAGGGTGAAACTAGGACTTGAAAGTGCCACCAGATGAGCTTATGCCACTGTTAGCATACAACATCCAACAGAAATCTGGGACATTGACAAAAATTTCCAATGCAAAAAATTATGGAATTGATCATTCAGGGTGATAAGTTATGGATGCAGCAGACTCTGTAGCTGACTGTGACACTGATTCAGTTTCTAGAACTGTGTTTAAGCACAATCAAATAGAAACATCTGTGTAACTAGCAATAGATAGGTTCATTTCATTAGTTTATCATCCACAAGAAACATCCTGAGAAAGGAAGTATAAAGATAACATCTCATGCATAGTTTCTGCAGGAGGGTACACATTCAAAAATGGATTGGGGTTAGGGTTCCCTTAATTGAAAACCTGACCTTGAGTGTTGTCCTTTCTTCCTCTGACAACATGACTTCTCTTTGGCTGTGGGATTTAGGCCTTCTTCCTTCAAGTATCTGAGCCAAGCTAGGGCCCGTCAAAATGGACTCACTCTTGGCAAGATAATTTTGTTACGTCAGGACCCAGTACTCCATTCCCCTCTTTTTGTTTGTCCTATTCAAGTCCTTGAAGGCTCTGATCCATACTCTATCCATACTCTAATGGTATTAGAAATACCATTAGTTTAACATTTATGTGGTTTTGAACAAAGGAAAAAGCATTGATCATACAAATTCCATATAGTAGTAGAAATAGTAAAATAAGCAGAGGCTCTGCCAAGAAATTTAACACAGTAGTCAATCATGGACATGATTTAACCTCTGCAACTAATTTTGGGAACTCTGACATTTCTGTTTTCATTGGACTAGTTCCTTTTTAACTTTTGGCATCATATCCCTGATAAACCCTTAGTGAAAAAAGCACGCCTCCCCATGTGCCATGCAAAGGGTCCTTCCGAAAAATCAAAGATGTTGAGTCCCTGTTTATTTTGGTGAACAATCTTGGCCACAGCAAAACATCTGTGTCAACCAAAAGCAGAAGTTGTGTACTGGTACACCTTCAGTGTGGCTCAGCAAAGAAGACAATGATGAATATTCAAAGGAGCAAACCCTTCCTGATCTCAGTAGAGGTAACAACCTGTCACAGCAAAAGCCATACTGTACAGTGGAACCACAAGCATCATTTCTCAGGGGTTTTATTGATACTTAAGCTCCTCAGATATTCTATTCATAACACGTGTAGATAATGGAGAATCAAATAAATTATATATAAAGCCAGTACTTACAAATCATACAGAACATCCAGACATAAGCAGCCCTTCCCTCAACAATGCACTAAACAGCAATTTTAAAACTAACTGGAAATAAACTTCTGTAACATATTTGGGTAAATTCCTCAGTTTATAATCCACAAAAATCATCCTGAGCAGGAAGCATAAAGATATAAACTCATATATATTTTCTGAAGGAGGACACACATTCAAAGAGGGACAGGGGCCAAGGCTGTCTTCCCATGAGAATCTAACCTTAGATTGGCCATGTCAAAAATGTTCTCACTCATATGAACACACATAGAAAACACTCATACACGAGAAAAATTTTGAAAAAAAAATTAAAATCCTTATTTCTCTGGGGTGTGCTGTCTCCAGGCTTTAATCCTTAATGAAGCTTCTTTACACTCACATTTCCTGTAAATTCTTTTGAAAATCTTAAATGGCAAATTTCCAGTTACATGGCTCTTTAGTCATATTTTTTCTCACTTAATGGGGCCAAATGTGTTCTCAATAACTAGCAAGGAGAAGCTATTTCAGAATTACTTTCCCAAGCCCAAGATTCCTGCCATTTTGAAACTCTGGGGCAGATGTAAGACAGCTCATTTAGCTTCTTTGCCACTGGGTAGGATCAGCAGTTACAGAGAAAAGGTTGTTCCTTCCCTTTCCTACTTATTCCCTAATCAAGAATAGGGAGTGTGAAGAGAAGGCACAGAGGTGTTTTTTTGGTTATTGCAACTCTCCACATGTCTCAGATTCAAGAACAGGCCAGCCCAGCTTTAAATACTTTAGTTTCCTGTGTTATCCCGACTCTCCACACACTAACTCCCTCTTGCAATGATGCAGAAATATTTGGTGGCTTGAGTTTCTCCCTGGTAGCAGGGCTTTTATCTTCCCTGCTGAATGAGCAACCCTGAGTCTGGGAGCCATTGGTCTTGGCTCCTACAGGGAACACTAAGTTCAGGGGAAGAGGTACCACAAGGATTTGGCTTGTACCTGGATTGAGTAACACAGATTGGTATTTTGTGCAGCATCTGGAGATCCTGGGTGAGAGGGCCTCTTGGCAAACCTGAAGGAACTTTGCTGAGGCAGAAGACATAGCGGAAGGAAGGAGAAGTCTAAAGTACTTTTGCCTAAAGCAGGGCTGTGCTATCCTTGGGCAAGCACGTGCAGGTACTATGGTAGTTTTGGCTATCTAGTTACTAAACCACATGACTGACCTAATCATGGCTGCTTCGGTTCCCCAAGCTTACAGGTAAGAACATTCAATTCTTGGATGTTTTAAAGAAACAAAAAGGAGGAGCAAATATGCTGCATGGGTTTCTCTGCCTTATCAAGTCCTAACAAAATTTCAGGACCATTCATGATGTTTTGTTTAGTTTAGTTTGTCTTTTTTTGATTGTTGTTAATTTTTAGTTCCTTTTCATTTTGTTTTTATTTTTGAATTCATGACATGGTTTCTAAGTTGTAAGTTTGTGTGTCCTGGAACTCACTCTGTATACCAGGGTGGCCTGTCTCCCTCTGCCTTCCAGGTGCTGGGATTAAAGGTATGCGCCATCAGTTCCAAGTCCTGTATTTTTGTTTTGTTTTGTTTTGTTTTCACATACAGGATCACAATATGTGGCCCTGACTGTCCTGTAAAGCACTTTGTAGACCTGGCTAGCTTCAAATTCACACACTCTGTCTCTTGCCTTGCAACCACTGGGTTAATGTTGTGCATTAATGTATTTAATAACCCAGGAGTCATTCAAATGTTGAGAATTATAGAGCTTTGTGAACTTGGGAAGACATGGAATTATGGTTCTGCTCTTTGGTACAACACTAATTATGAATCAAAGGGCTTCAAAAATGTAGGTAAGGCCACTTTGCCACATATTCACATGGTACTCGTGCCTTTTTATTCCTTCCTTCTTCCTCCAGTTGCATTCCATATAGAAAATATATAATTAATTTTTATTTATTTATTTAAATACTATATTTCTTTTTTAAGAAATTATGGCTGGCCCCAGGGAAGAGAGGTGGATAGATCATATGGAAATTCCTAGATAAAGCTGGATTCTCGACCACCAAAAATTACTATAAATTGCCAACCACAGTGGCACGTCTTCTCCCAGTTTTCCACCCCTCCTAAATCGTGCCAAATAATTTCACCAACTGGAGACCAATCATTCAAATGTATGAGTCTTATTTTGAGTAAAAGGTAGCATTCAGATACTTCCTAAATTTCCAGATTCCACTAAGAATTATTTTGAAATTATCCTGGTTTCGTTGCCCATTTCAGGGAGTTACCATTTTCCTCCTTGAGCTGTTAGCAGTGTTTCTCTAATATGTTCTTGGATATTTTGACTATAAGAAAAACTGAATAAAATCATTTCATGAATTTGGAGGATTCAAAATGTCCTTTATGTATGTTACCCTTCACTATTCCTGGGACATTTTTCTTGTATAAATTTATTTAATGAGTATTTTTTGGTATTTGTCCACATTTAAGAACTTCATACTTCATGTATTATATATGACGAAATCAACTCTCCATTTTCCACTAAAACGTCTTTATCTCACCCAACATGCCTCCCTATCAACTTCAAGTGATTTGAAATGTGATGAATTCAATTAGTATTGCTCACAGGTACAGCATTTGTAGAGGTACTCAAAGTAAGATAAAAAAAGTAGTGACCACATCCTCACAAAGGAATGTTATACCTTTCCCCCAAAAACGGCCAGTCCCAATATCTTCTTATGAAGGGTGTTAATTCTTTTTAGTGTTAAATATCACAAGCTTTTATTCCTTTTAATTCTCTGTTCCCACATATCTGATTGTCTCTCACTATCCCCAATAGTGTTTTATTCTGTTTCAATTTAATACATTTTAATACTAGAACATAATTGCATCATATTCCTTTTTCATTTTTCCATGCAAATATGCTATATCCCTCTTCTTTCAACTCTTATCAAATTCCATGGTCTCCATAATTTTGGGTTTTTGGAAAGACAGTTAGGAATTTTTTAATTCACTTATTGATGGATGATTGCCCAGTGCAGTATGAATTGTACTACCCTGGACTCTTGCTCCTGTGTTTTCTGGGAAGTGGGATGATGCCATTTTCTGAAGGGAATGGAGGAGAAGTGGGCTAAGGTGGGAGGAGTGGAGGGAACAGAAACTGAAGTTGGAGTGTATTGTAAATAAAGAAGAGCTAGGAGGTGGTGTTATATGCCTTTAATCTTAGCACTTGGGAGGAAGAGGCAAGCAAATTTCTGTGATTTGAAAGTCTTCCTGGTCTATAGAATGAATTCAAGGAAAGCCACAGTGACAAAAGAGAACTCCTGTTTGAAAAAAAAACAAAGGAAAGGGACAAAGAAGGAAAGAAAGAAAGAAAGAAGAAAGCAAGAAAAACAATAGGCTAAACAATCTAAGCAATCCACGGATTGTAAGTCTTTAAGCAGCAGTCCACAATGGCCTCTATATCAATAACTGCCTCCACTTTGTTGTCCTGACTTCCTAAGAAGATGAGCATTGATGTGGAAAGGTAAATCAAAATTAAAAAAAAACCTTTTCTTCCCCAAGTTGCTTTTGTTAATGGTGTTATGCTGCCATCACATCCTGTTATTATAGCACAGAATTTTTTGGACATCAAGCAAAGAAAGAAGAACAGTAGAATTCCAGAAATCCTATGGCCATTCAGCACCAGAATGGAACTGCTGAGGCTCTAGTTACATGAATATATGGCACCAGTTCTCAGTCACTCCAGAGTAAAGTCAGTTATTAATGGACTACCTATAAATTTCCATGTAAATTAGTAAATCCCCTATTTTAAATTGTGTCCTCTGTAGAGTACAAATTTAACATTCTGTATTTCAGTATGCACCCAACTTCACCTCTAAGGCAAATATGCTTATATTAGTACTGCCTTTATTGCTAGGGCACCAGAGATATATGGAAGAAATAAGACTTTGGTCTAGGACATTCTAAACAGGCATCAATATCAACAGATCACAGAGCTGGGCAGGGGTGGGACAGGCACCCATGTGGCCATTATCTCACTATGCTCAATTAATAGAAAACACATCCCAGCTTAATGACTTCACTTTACACAAAACTATTGATGTGAAGATTTCAGAGCAGAATCCAATGTAATTAGCGTTTGGGGCATAGAATGGGGTTGTGGGCCATTTGAATACATGCGATGTAGGGAACATAACAAGGTGTTCTTAACAGACTTTAGTGGGCAGACCTCTTATCTTTTAGTCGAAAATGATCCAAAAATAAACCACAATGTAAAGAACCCAGGAAGAATGTGAAATGACCCATATTCTGTGTTAGCAAGAGGGAATCTTTGCTATTACATCTTGTTCTTATTTTAAACTTATCTATGAATATTCGTCTGCACCTTCTCATCAGGCAAACTGTCTTATGCTTTTAAAATCATTTCATCATGATCTGTTGAATATTTAATTACTACTATATTTGACACACTTTCAACTCTTTGCTTCTCCTGTAAATACACTTTTCTCATCTATATCTGTTGTTGTTTTTTGTAGCTTTTGCTTTCATAGTTAAACAGATTTTCTATAGGATATTGGGGTTACTGCAATATGCTTTCTCCCCACTATGTGGTGAGATGAAATGACATTCACTAAACAGCAGGTTACCAATGACATAAATCCGTATAAAATTCCAGGATTTAGTCATCACCACACATGAGGAAATTATACTATACTGTCATAATAGCATTACAAAACCAGAAAGGAAATATGGCCTCCCCCAAACTTCAGGAATTCCAAATATATTTAATGATTAGAATTCCAAATGATGGTCCAAAACCTGAATTTTAAAACATCAATCCCATTAAGAAAAATAAAACTAAATGATGAAATAAATAAGATAATTAAAGATTGCTGTAAGAAACATAAGAGACAAATATTCAGCAAAACATGATTGATGTTTTAGAAAAGAAAATCTGAACAATAGAAAAAAAGCATTTTGAAATTTTATAAATGAAATAGATAAGTCAGAAGGCAAATTTAAGGAATTATTTTATTCCATTTACCATACAGATAATTTACTCAGTCATGAGAAGGATTTTATGCAAATGTGAGAAATGATCATGAAACCAAACATATGAACTCCTGGTATAAAGGCAGTAGGAGAAACTTACGTTAGATGGATAAGCAAAATATTTGAAGACATTATAGCTGAAGATTCCTCAAATCTTGAAAATGTATGGATGATGTGTTAAAATCCAAAATAATTGTAGTGAGTATATACAACATATTCAGACCCCATCGTTTTACCAAACGGAGTAAATTTAACAAAGAGAGAATTCTGAAAGCTAAAAGTGAAACTTACTCACTGGTTAGATGCTGGTTAGAGTTACATCCTTCAGGGCAAAAAACACTTCAATGGTCAACAAATTCAAAAGACTTTAAATCCCCATGGAAATATGAGACCGTTGCCATGTTTTGGAGGAAACAGACTACTCTCCTCTCAAGGCCTGAGCAGAAATTCAAAGGCAAGCATTGCGTGCATCACAAAGACAATTCTGATTCAGGGCAGGATTTCACCTAGAATGTCATGTTCGTTTTAATCTAGATACACTCAATTTGTCCTCTTTTGAGTCAGATTTCCCAATTTACTGCCCAAAGCAAGACTCCCAGTTGGCAACCCACTCACTATCTTAGGCAATGTTGACAAGTAATGTTATTCCCAGGTTGATTAAGTGAAATGGTCTTAGGGTTGAAGATTGTACAGGATACTCATATCCAGGGAATATGGGCATTTTCTAGTAAAATGGCTCCATCTTAATGAGAGCTCCGATTTGAAAATATGAATGGAATTCCATTATTACCTGGATGAGCCTATAGAAACCTGAGGAAAAATATCATTCACACTGGAACCAAAGGCAGAGACAAGACATCCCAGGCAACCAATATGATCTCATGAGTTGTCACAATCTACTAATATTCTTAATGTTATACAGATCCTACCCTTTCATGACACATCAGTATATACATCTTTAATTTATCAACAGGCTGTAAGTCTCTTTATGAGTTGCGAAATATTTATTTCTCTAACCACACATTTATGTACAAAGGCTATAGTAAAGCACACAAGCAAGTGGATACATTATTAAGCCATTCAGTATATATTGATGGGCTCTCAGACATATTTCAGATTCTCTTGCTCTAATCCAGGAAACTGGAGACTAACATTCTTGTGCTTCTGCCTTACTCAGACACTAGCCACTCAATCACTCAAATTAAACCAAAATTTGGAAATCTTTTTTTTTTTAATTTTAACTATCAAGGTGCAATTCATTAAAGTTGATGTTTGAGTATTTCTTCTTCTTTTATTTGAGCAAAAAAATAATTTTTTAAAAGTTACAATGGTTCCAGACCAATACATTGTGTTCATCATCAGAATCTAGTATTACTGTGAAAGTTTGTGACAAAAAAGTCAAATACCAAATAAAAAATACACTTTACAATCATTGACCTCCTTTCCCACAACATTCAATCTGCATATTATTTTTCTTTTTATATTTTTTTGTTTATCTTATCCCATAAAATACATCCAGGCTTCTGTCCTCCCTCCCTGTACTCCTCCCAGGTCCTCCTGGTACCCCAATATCCCAGATGTACCCCTTTATCTCTCTGATTCTAATCAGAAAAAAGCTGTATTCCAAGCATTAATACTCAAACATGGTATAGCATGTATTTGTTTGACTACGTTTCCCAGCACAGAAACACAGAAATACACATGTATATACACACACGCACAAACACACATAATACAATAAATGATATCCATACTCACAAACTCTCATGCAGGCATAAATTTTGTGCAACAGGTAAACAGGACAGTCTTTATCTTTGATTTCTTAGAAAATTAGCATTTTCATTATGGAAATGCCATCATAATCCAACAGGCCACCAAATTCCACACACCTTACAACTGAAACTGCAGAGGTTATCTGCTCATTGTAGAGATATTTTGTGATGTCTCGAGATAAAGACATGAATCTCCAGTCCTTGACAATACCCTGTACTAACTCTGTACCAACCATAATCCAGGGAGCCTCTTTGTTGCTGATAACATGCATGTTAACCTGCGCAGAGCTTTTATAAAGGGCAGGCTATGCAATTAAGTTACTGATCAGCTGCTGTCCACATGTTTGTCATTCAAAGGTCTTCTCTGCTTAGACATATGAGGAGCCAATGAAGCATACTTGAGCAGATTCCTATTGTCTGTGATTCCTGCACAAACCTGAGTGCTTGTTGATGGCTGTGAATCCATGGGACAGTCCACCACAGACCAATCATTATGATTTGTATTAAAATGGAAGGGGAAAAGTAGATGTTCATTTGTGCATCTACTACATATGTGGCACACTCTGTCATGTACTCTGCACTTTTGGAACTTAGATTCCACTTTATGAAAAGAACATATAACAAATGTCTGCTAGTCACTTCATGGGCTCCCTGAATTACAGGCCCTATCATGGAATACAATTTGTCCTTAGGTTATTTCTTCCACCTCTGATGAGAAATCACCTTGAGAAGGAGAGTTGCATTAACAATGAAAAAAATGGCTGGAAATTTTTGCAACATTCACTGAAGCTATCCTCCTGGGAATCTTGAATATGGTTGTCATGGTAAAGGATGTAAAGGTGAATTAATGTCTTTAGGAATATTGGATTGTATTATCTACATGGGCACCCATCTGGTCAATCAAGAAAGGCATAAAAGATACTGTTAACCTACTGATTTGAATAATTCAGAATGGAGTAACCTATGAAACTTTGTTTCTCCAAACCACTGAATAAAGCAGGGCAGTTTATAACTGACACTTTCTAAGAAACACAGAGGGTAAGGAACTAGTTTATACCATTGTGCAGGAGCAATCAGACTAAGTCAGAAGGTAGAGTTCGCCACAGGACAATTTACCTCAGTTTTTTCAATGGCATTAAAGGAACGAGAGAAATACTGATGTGAAGATATTTAAGGGTCCAAGGCTACATGGAAATTGCATGGATTCCAGTAATATAGATATAAATGTAGACATCAGGAATTCAAAATTATATTAAGCAAGAGAATGAGTATGAGACCAGCAAGGGTTACATAAGATACAGGAGAGGTAGCATATTACTGAGACTGAGAAACTGAGATTTAAGAGACCTAATGACATATAGCCAGGAGTGGTGGCCAATTATTTTAATCACAAAACGCAGTAGGTAGAGGTAAAAGGATTTGTGAGTGTATGAGGGCAGTCTATTCTACATAGTTAATTCCAGGCCATTCAGTGCTACATTGAGAGATGCTATCTCAAATGAAAGGGTAATGTACACAAATTTTCAGATCCTGTTCAAATAATTCAACCACTTTTCTAAAGAATTTTTAAGACTATCACAGCATTTGAATATAACCTGAGTAGTAGATGCTCATAAAAGAAGATTGTTCCTTTTACTAGGTGTGCTAATAATACTCTGTGTATAAAAGAAGGCATTGTTTTATTTGGAAATGGTGCTAAGAATTTTAGATGTTAAATATCATAATGCCTAATATTTTAATTTAAAAGTGGTCCCAGTATAAAAGGAGAGATAGGCAGTATATACTAGGAGTCATATTTCTAAGTCTCAGACTCGCCTTTCTTCCCTAAAATAGCCTAGTGCAGAGAAGCAAGTGCATATACTGAAATAAGTGGAGGTGAAATACTCATACAACGAAGAAAGAAAATGAAGAAATTCTGAGTAACAGTATGCATCATAAAGGACTGAAAGGACACCTTCCAAAATGGCATTTTCAGTCAACAGCTTGAAGATGAAAATATTTTTAACTATGCAGAGAACACAGCAAGTTTTGACCGACGAACCCAAATAACCTCAGTCCAATCTTGTGTGTGTTGTGTGTGTGTGGGGTTTATATTGGTATACATGTTTGTGTGTGCATATATGTACACAGGAGCTAGGATTTGGTCTTCTGGAAGACTACATAGAGCTCTCAACTCCTGAGCCATCTCTCTAGCCTGAGAATACTTATCTCATGCTAATGTTTATGCCCTTAACAGTACATAGCTTCTGTACTCTGAAATACAGTCTACGGAAACCATTTTAATAAAGAGATAAAAATAACTATAATTTTCATATAAAATTATTACATGTGATATCTAAATGCTTGCATCTGAAAGGATTGAAAACAACTTTTCACTCGATATCTTTTCTGATGTAGTAATTTGTTACAGAGACAATTCATTATACAGAATACAATGGTACACATTAGAAAAATGACCAACTCTTTGTTACCTATGTAGTTATTAATGAAGTTTAATTGTAATTCCTAGGTGTAGCCAACATTATTCAATTGATGAAAATATTTTTTATCTGTATCTCACAACCTACCTTATTCTATTGCCTTGAATTATTTCTGCAAAATGAGTTAATTAATAGACCTGTGTTTCATTTAGAGCATGTTTGGTACAATGGAAAGATCTAATTAGCTTAAGAAAACCTCCCTCCTCCCCCTATTACACCCTAATTCTCTGACTTGGAACATTTGGCTAGCTTTAAAATTTTATTTCCAGCTTAGAACAAACTAGATAACAAAAATCTCTATCAACCACATAAGATAGATGGCATTTGGTCTAATGTTCATTTGGCTCACATTTAAAGCCATGCTACAGTTTTATTATCCAGTAAACTATGTGCATCAAGATTCAGAAGCTAGGCCAAGACAGGTTATTTGTTTCTATAAGAATACTTTATGTTTTTCTTGAAGACCAAGTTTAATACCTGGCACCCACAATGTTTGGCTCTCAATTGCTTGTAACTCCAGCTGCAAGTATTCTGAAGCTCTCTACTGGTCTCTTTGTTCTCATAAATATGGCATATGCTCACTGAGACTCATACACAAAAACAAAAAGTCAATGCATAAAAAAGAGAAAAATTCACAAATTTGAGCAGTTCACGTAGTTCATTTCAGAGCTACCATTCACAAAAACTCTGGGTTTGATGCCCAGGACTACATAAACTAGGCATGCTGGTACATACAATTAATCATAGGACTGGAAAGGCAGATGAAAAAGGTCAGGAGTAAAGCCCAGCCTTAGCTAAAAAATAAGCTCAAGACTAACCTTGAATACATAATATCTTGTTGCAAAGCTAAATAATAAAAATAAATAAATAAGTAAATAAATAAATAAATAAATAAATAAATAAATATTTCTAAGCACTTAAAAACTTGAGTCATATTTTTATATTGAAAAAAAATCTCCCATTTCAGTCTATTTGTATACGTATGGTCCCTCGCCCATCTATCTCATTTGGTGACTTTATGTTGGATGTATAGCCATGTTCCTTTTATTTCTCTGTGTCACATGATCATTAAAACAAATATTATTCAATTACTGTGAACTCAGTGTTTTTAAGCTCCAGAATTTTTGATACTTATTTCATTATGAAGTAATTAGTGAGAAGATGTGATAGCAAGGTAAATTTCACTTCTATATTCAGCATCTAAACATGGGAATTATATGTTGTAGAGAAGGATTTGTTGTCTTTTATTTGCATTATTTGGACTGTTATCTGGTATCTGTAAAACAACATGAGTGCCTGTACTTCCAACAGATTTGTCCCTCAAATTCAGATAGTTTGGCTTGGTGAGATATGAGTCATTGCAGCTGCAGACCCTCACCAATGTCAGCACATCTGAAGGGAGGTGTCCCTCAGACAAGGGCAAGTATATTGTCTCAACAATGAAGGCACTTGCTGCTAATCTAGATGAGACGATATTTAAAAATAATTTCCCAAACTAGACATATTTCAAGACACAAACTCAATTTTGTACAGACTTAGCACATGTGGTAGACTCTTTGGCTACAGCATATCAGGACATAGATACTTCACAAAATTTGTAAATATAAAAAATTAAAGAAAATAATTGAAAAGAATTTCCCAAATATAAAGAAAGAGATGCCTATAAAAGTACAAGAAGCTTATAGAACATGAATTACATGGAATCAGAAAAGCAAGTCTTGTTGCCACATAAAAATGAAACCACTGAACATAAAGAACAAACAAAGAATGCTAATAACTGCAAGAGAAAAACAACAAATCAAATACAAAGACAAACTTACTAGAATTACACCTAACTTCTTAATTGATACCTTAATGTCTATCCCTAAACAGAAAAACTACAGAGTAAGGGAATATAGGTGACAGCCCAGACTAATGTTCCCAGTAAAACTTTCAATTATCATAGTCAGAGAAACAAAAATATTTCATGATAAACCCAAATTTAAACAAGACGTAGTTATAAATCTTGCCCTACAGAAGGTAGTAGAATGAAAACTCCAATCCAAGGAGTCTAACTACAATCAGGAAATCACAGGAAGTAAACAATCTCACATTATCATACCCAATAGAAGGGACACACACACACACACACACACACACACACACACACACACACATACAGACATTCCCACACATCAAAAATAACTACAAAATAACAGGATCTAACAATTATTGTTCATTGATATCCCTCAAGATTAACGGTTACCATTTCCCAAAAAAGTAATAGACTGACAAAATGGATTTCAAAACAGAATCCTGACTCCTTCTGTATACAAGAATCATACCCTGACCTCAAAGATAAAAATAACCTCTGAGTAAAGCATTGGGAATAGTTTCACCAAGAGAATGGACCTAAAAAACAAGTTGATGTAGCCATTCTAATATCCATCAAAGTAAACTCCAAACCAAAATTAATCAGAAGAGATAGGGAAGGACATTTCATACCCATTAAAAGAAAAATCCAGTAAGATGACATTGCAATTCTTCACACTTCCATCCCTAACATGAAGGCTCCAAAATTTGTAAACGATCAATGCAAAATTTAAATAAATACATTGACCTTCACAGTCCAATACTACAAGATTTCAATACCCCATTCTCACCAACTGTCAGGACATACAAAAAATACCTGAGAAATTTTGGCATTAACAAATGTTATAAAATAAATGGAACTAACGCACATATACAGAGCATTTTACCCACACAAAAAGAAAACATTTTTTTCTCACCATCTCACAAAACCTTCTCCATAAGTGACCACATTCTTTGCCAAAATGCAAACCTCAATAAATATAGGAAAACTAAAATAACCCCCTGCATCCTATCAGATCAGGATGGAACAATGCTCAACTTCAACAACAGCAACAGCAGAAGGCCAACAATATCATGGAAACTCAACAACTCTCTACTAAATGACAACTAGGAAAAGACAGAAATAAAAAAAGAAATTAGAGACTTTCTTGAATTCAATGAAAATGATTCTATAAAATATCCAAACGTATGTTACATGAAAAATCTATGCTAAGAGGAAAATTGATAGCACAAATGCCTACCAGAAAAGAGTGGAGAATTCATATACTAGCAAATTAAGAGAAGATCTTAAATCCCTAGAACAAAATGAAGCAAGCATACACAGAAGAAGCAGACATCAAGAATTAATCAACATAAGGGCTGAAATCAATGAAATAGAAAGAAAGAGAACAATTCATAGAATCAATAAACAAAGAGCTGTTTCCTTGAGAAAATTAGGAAGATAGTCAAACCCGTAACCAAAATAATTTAAAGACAGACAGAAAATATCCAATTCACCAAACCAGAAAGAAAAAGGAGAATAAAAGAAACTTAAACAAAAGTGTAACTCTCAAGAAAATGAGGAAGCCAGTAAAGGACTCACAATTAAGAAAAAGCCAGGGCCAGATGACTGGAGGTAAGAATTATATCAGACATTCAAAAAAGAAGGAACACCAATATTTCTCAAGTTATTCTTCAAAAAAGAATGAACTTTTCCAAATTCATTCTATGAGGCCACAGTCATGCGAATTCCCAAACATCACAAAGATTCAAAAGGAAACAGAATTACATGCCTATCTCACTCATGAACATAGATGCAAATGAACTCAATAATTTACTCACAAAGCACATCCAAGAACACATTAAAAAAATATTCACTATTATTGAATAGCTTTGATCCCAGAGAAGAAGAGATGGTTCAATATAAGAAAATAAGTCAATGTAATCCACTGCATAAACAAATTAATAGAAAAAAAATGGTCATCACAACTAAAGTGAGAAAGCTTTTGATAATATCAAACAACCCTTCAAAATAAACTTCATGGAGAGATTGAGAATAAAATGGCCATACCGAAACATAATAAAGGTAAATAACAGCAATCCTACTGACAACATCAAAGTAAATAGAGGAAAATTCAAAGCAATTTCACTAAAATCAGAAGTAAGACCAGGCTGTTCCCTCCATTTTTAAATATTGAATACAATACTTAAAGTACTAGCAAGAACAATGAGACAAAGAGAAGATTAATGGGATATGAATTCACAAGTAAACAGTCAAATTATCCTTATTTGCAGATGAGATATTATATATAAATGACCTCAAAAACTGGACTCAAGTTCAGTGAAACAGTTGGCTACAAGATAAATGAAAAAAAAAATCTGTAACCCTCCCATATACAAATGACAAATAGAGACAGAAAGAAATAAGGGAAACAATACTCTTCACAATAGGTACAAATAACTTAAGGTATCTTGGACAAATCCAATGAAGCAAATGAAACACTTGAATGAAAAAATCTTTATGTCCTGAAAGAGGGAATTTGAAGACCTCAAATGATGGAAAGATATCCCATTCACCTTTGGTAAGATTAACATAGTAAAAATGGCCACGATACTAAATGTAATCTAAAGACTCGATGCAATCCCTATCAAAATCCGAATATAGTTCTTTAAAGACATTAAAAAGGTAATACACAACTTCATATGGAAAAACAGAATACGTTGGATAGCTAAAATAATCCTGAAAAATAAAAGAACTTCTAGAGGTATCAAGATCCCTGATCTTAATCTGTACTACAGCGCCATAGTAATAAAAACTGCATGGTGTTGTCAGAAAAACAGACATGATGACCAATGGAATTGGACGAAGATACAGGTAGAAATCCACGCATCCATGGATACCTGATCATTTATAAATAAACGAGAAAAATCCAATGAGAAAAAGAAAGCAGCTTTAATAAATGGTGCTGGTCTAATTGGATGTCTGAGGTAGAAGAATGCAAATAGATTGATATCTATTACTGAGAACAAACCTCAAATCCAAATGGATCTAAGTTCTCAATGTAAAACCAGATATACTGAAACTGATTGAAGAGAAAGTAAGCAATAGCCTTGAGAGAAGTGGCACCGGAGGCAATTTATTTAACATAACAGTGAAAGGTCAGAAACAAAGATCAAAGATTAATGAGAACCTCATGAAACTGTGAAGCTTCTGTAAGGAAAATGACATTGTCAACAGGGCAAAACAGACGCCTACAGAATGGGAAGATATTGACCAACTCCACTTGCAATACAGAGTTAACATACAAAGTAAGTAAAAAAAAAAGCAAGAATCTATATGTCAAAAAAACAAATAACTCAATTAAAACTGGCGTGCAGATCTAAACAAAGAATTCACAAAAGAAGAATCTCAAATGGCTGAGAAACACTTTAAGAAATGCTCCACATCTTTTTGCATCTGGGATGGCTCTCTAGGGGCAATCAGCTACTGAGTATATCAGACATGTTGTGTGGAAGTGGCTTGTAGGTGGTTGAAGGGGTTCAAGGTGGAGGTTAGAGCAGGTACAAGGTTAGGGATGTTTGTTAGGCTCAGAACATATGGATCACAGATCATGGGGTCCTCAGTTACACTGAAATGAGACACTTATCTTTTAATGCCATTGACAATGTAACCTAATCTGCATTATGATGTCCTATCCTCCAATTATCATGTCATATTCTTCAAATTGTGATGTCTCAGATCAACTTTGATAGTGTCATGTCATCAGAATTATGGTGAAAGTTCACTTATTCTTATTATGATGTCATAAATTGACATTGTTAATGTCATATGGTGATTATGCTTTCACATTCGTCATTATCTGAGGTCATTTATTTATACTGTTGTAGTAATATCGTGATTATGATGTTTGATTCTTCCAATTATGGTTTCATTGTCCGATTTTGGTGTCATCTATTTATATCATTGATGTCACATCATCATAATTATGATGTCAGTCCTTCCTATAATGCCATGCCTTAATTTTTGATGACATATAGTTATGTAGTTGAAGAAAAATCATCATGATTGTGATGACAGTTTCCTCAAATTATGAGGTCATATATTGACATTGATAATTCCACATATTTCCAATTATGTCAGTACTTTCAACATTCAATGACATTATTATGTTCAGACATTTATAGACTTTTTATGCAATATTTTTGTCACTTTCTTCAAATATGTCACATTTATGGTGGAATATATTTTTATTGTATAAGTTCCTTGCAAATATCCTGTGATACCCTTTTTATTATTATTTTATATTTACCTTGTTGATATTACAAATTTGCAATTATGTCAGTTCCTTTCATTTATGATGAGATATATTTACTCTGATGATGTTACATAATCCACATTATGATGCCATGTCCCTCCAATTATCAGGTGACTTGTTTCCAATTATGATTCCACATTCTTACATTGATATGGTGGTATAATATCTCAATTAAGCTGTCAGTTCCTTCCAAATGTAATGTCATATCATTCTCATTATGTTGTCATATATTTATGTTATTTATTGCACATCATATTATGATGGTGTCACATAATAGTAATTATGTTGGAATGTCTCTCCAATTACCACATTATTTCTTTCTAACTATGGTATCACATACATAAGTTAATACTGTCATATTATCCTGATTATGCTCTCATATCCTTACATTGATTATGGCACTTCATGTCAATTATGATGTCAGTTCATTCCACATCCTTAATAGGTATGTCATATATTTAAAATTTTGATGTCACATCATCACAATTATGTCTGCTTCTTTAAATTATAATGATGGATTTTTACACTGATGATATCAAATCACCTTATTATGTCAATACCTTATAAATATAGTATGTCCTTCTTGTGATGTCATACATTTACATTGATGCCACATAATTCACATATGATGTGAAATCCTTCTTATGATCATGTACTTTTCTTGCAGTTGTGATGTTACATACTTATATTGATGCTGTTATGCCATCTCAATTATAATGTAAGTTTCACCCAATTATTTTGTCATGTGCTTATGAAGTCATATATTTACATTATTAATTTATCATCTGATGTCAGTTTCTTCAAATTGTGATGTCATTTACCAACACTGATGATCTCTCATAAACCTATGTTGATGTCAGTTATTTTCAAATAACATCTCATGTATTTACGTTTTTTATGTCAAAGTATCATTTATGAGGCCACTTTCTTATGATTATGATGAACATTTTCGATGGTGCATAACCCAAATTACGTCACATCCTTTTAATTATCATATTTTCTTTCAATTATGATGTCATATCCTCAAGTTTATGGTTACACATCACACATATCGTGGTGTCAGTTCCGTCCATTAATGCTGTGGTAACCTTCTTACTTTGATATCATTTATTTACAGTGTTGATGTCATATCATCACAATTATGATGTTATTTCTTCTAACTATGATGTTATATATTTACATTAATGATTATGTCACATTATACACATTATGATGTCATGTACTACCAATCATCAGGTGATTTTATTCCATTTATGATGACAAATCCTGTTTATTGTATCACAAGCAACCCACTCATGATGTCAGTATCTTTCAATTATGCTGTTGTATCTTTCTGTGATGATTCCAAGTGTAGTAAGAGCTCTGTTTCAAAAAGTTCCAGTGCTAGGATGATCTTGAATCACCCTTCACTGCCCTTGACAGAAATTCACTAATAACTTCCACTGATATTCTTTACTCTCAAAGGCCACTCATCGAAAGATAGAGTTGGAATAATGTAACAAATGGTGATGTTAATAAAAATGAAACTAATGGCACTACCTTGTGAAATACAAATATTCAGAATTTTGAGTCTTCCATAGAGTCTAGGACTGAGACGTACATTTTGATTATTAATAAATTATATTAGAAAGCATAAGACAGGAGGTGGAAGAAGAATTATTAAAGAAGAAACAAACTAGAGAAATTCTAGAAGATGATGAGCTGTAGCTGGATCATCAGGTTTTCATGTTCAGCTTCAGAAATAATGAATTCATATGGGCAGGGAGAGAGATCATGTAATTAATGATAAGCCTTGGTATGTTCCTGAAAATAAAGTAAGCAGTTCTAGGAGTCCCATTGTCCTTTTAACCTTTACAGGAGTGCAATAAATATAGGGATTGATTTGAAACAAGAATTCATGACAGAGTAACAGAAAAGGACATTTTAGCTCAATGAACTTCCTGTCCTCCTCACTAATCATGTCAAATTAGGACTTTTCTTACAGTATGGAAAGACTTACAGCAGATTGCTTTTGCTTTTAAGTATCAAAGGAAAGGATGGTGGTTTTATGTTAAACAGAACAGACAAAGGAAAGAAGAATTTGACAAGGGTCAAAAGTGACTTTTCTTAAAAAGATACATTTCATGTAACACGCATTATAACCAATTAACTCTATGTTCAACTTAAACAGAGTCAAACCCAAATAGGATCATCCTCTCTAGCATTTCTTTAATCATAAGGCTTTATGACACCAATTTTAAGGAGAAAGTTGTTGAGTTAAAGAAAACTGATTTATCATAATGTTATCTTTTAGTATTGAAAAAATTTGCTATTTGCCTGATTTCTTGATTTTATGTACTCATGAAATCAAGGAAGACTGTACAAAAATGACTTACCGAGAGTATATAATCAGTGATCAAAGTCTTAAAGCAAATGATTTTGTGCATAAATAAAGTGTTTTAGAGTCACAAATTTTCAGAATAGGTCAAGCCATACTGAGATGTACTTTTTCTCTGTCAGGCTCTTTATAAAAAAACTGAACGGTGTCCTGCATCTGATTCTTCCCTCATTGCTCTTTCATCCATCCACTTTAAGCTCTGCCCTCACCAAGGCTTGACATCAGCATTTATAAATACGATAGCATATACTTACAATGTTGATTTGACACCATCATGATTATGATGAAAGTTTCTTCCGAATATAATGCCATACCGTTCTTATTACAATGCTGATGTCACAGAATCCACATAAAGAAGTCATTTCTTTGCAATTATCACATCATTTCCTTGAAATTGAAAATATGTCACATCCTCAAGGTGTAATTGATGATGTAATTTCCCTCCATTTTTGCTGAAATATCTTCCTTATTTTGATTTCCTTTCTTTATAGTGTTGAAGTCACATCACATTTGTGATGTCATTTTCTTACAATTGTGATGACAAATGTTTACATTCAAGATGTCACAAAATTTACATTATATTATCTGTTGTACAATAATGTTCCAATTATGATGACCTTTTCTGGCATTAATTTTGTCACATCATCGAAATGATGATGTCTGTTCTGTCCAACCATGCTTTTACGCATTTCTTATCACGGTGCCATATATTGACATCATCAAACTCATGTCATCATGATTATGGTATTCATTTCATCCAATCATTATTACATATTGTTACATTGATGTTAACACATCCATCTAATTATGATGTCAGTTCCTTTTCATTGTGATATCAAACAGTCACATGGATGACGTCACATTGTTACTATGCCGTCAGTTTTTTTCCAAATAAGATTTCATTTGTTAACAATACTGATATCATATAACCCTAATTATGGTATCATATTCTTCCAATTTTCAAATCATTCTTTTCCAATTTTGATATCACATACTTGCATTGATATTGTCATACCATCCCAAATATTATGTAAACTTATCCCAATTATGATTTCATCTCCAAATTGTGATGTGTATTTCCAATTTTTCAATCTCACTCCATCACAGTTATTATGCTCGTTATTTCTAATTATGATGACATATATTTTACATTGATGATGATGTCATGTTGTCCACATTAAGATGCTGTATCCCACATTCAATCACATTTTTCTTCTAATTGTGATTATGCACGCCTAGGTTGTCAATGTCACATCATCACAATTGTATCACATATTTACATTGTTGATGTCACAGAAGAATGCCGTGATCAACAGTGTCTCAAAACCTGCCATCCTCAAAGACATACGGACTAACATGTGGTGAAATGTAGAGTGTAGCAGTATGTTGATATGTGAGCTCACCTAGGACAACCAAGTTGTATAATGATAGATGAAATCCTTCCAGACTTTAGCTGACGGAACCACTGCCATGGCAAGCACCATGCTGAACAGAGGAAACCTGACTGCCACTGCTCAGGTGTTTACATTGATATAGAATTCCTCAGGTGTTCTACTGATTGCACATGCAGAGCATGACCAAACAAACATCCCCCACATAAATCTAACACTGGAAGACACTACAAAACACCAAGACCTAGGCTGCCCCTCACCCAACAGTGAACAAAAGTATTTTAAATATAACTACAAATATACTTCCACAACTATAGAGGAATATAAAATATACTCGAGTATAAAATATACAAACAAAATAACAACAGCAAAACTACAAACCTACAGCATCTCAATTGCTACCTCCGTGTTTGCTGCTTGACTAGGAATCATGAGAATATTTCTGGGGTCGTCATGCTACCATTGTGATCTCACAGACAGTCACAATTTAACGGCGGTGTTAGGGTGTCTCTGATTCTTTTACCTGCACTTGAGATATTTTACCTCCACTTGTTTGACTCATCCAACCGTAATTTGAGTGTTTACGTCTAGTCTTATTCATATTTTCATACTGTATTCTGCTGATATCCTTGTGAGACCTGTTCTTTTCTGATGGGAAATAGACCAGCACATCTGTGAGGGCAGAGGGCATGGGTGGGTAGAAGGGAAAAAACTGATGTCATGATGTATTATTGCATGAAAGAATAGCACAGTAAACAAATAAAAAATGCTGAGAAGATGCCACATTAGAGATACACACCTACTTCATCAACTAAGGCTTAGTCTAAGCTATGAGTTCAAAATCTGGTGAAGACATATCCAGTGAAGAACGTACCCACTGTGGATACTTCTGAAGACCAAGGTTTCTATTCCATAGTGACAATTCATAGGAAACAAGGATCTATCCCCCAAAATTCTTTGATCAAATTATACACAACTGTAACCTGTGCCACCTGGCATGACTACCTTTACTTCTAATGCCCGATGTGAAATCAAGCTTTCAAGACATGAGCAATGGCTTTATTTAAGTCAACATATGCTGAAATGAAAGGTTGTAGCAGCTACTGCTGTTGAGTTAAACAAAACAAAAACAAAAACAAAACCAAGAACCACAGCATATAAGCTTCTATATTCCTGTGCCTGTATGACTGGGGATAATAAAAATCTTATTGGTGTCATGTGGAAACCGTTGTGATCTCATAGATGGTACCAAATTAATAAACTTTCTAAAGCCACACTGTTCCCATTCACTCATGACATTCACTATAAACTTACTTACTTTTTCCAAACTCACAAGTATATCTTTGAGTTCTAATTATTTTGTACTTCTCTTACCAACAATTTAGTTGAAATTGGTGCTGTAAAGCACACAAGTGAATGAAGGAATTACATTGCCAGTCTAGCAGATTCATAAATTCTTAGACATAATTCAGATACTCATGCTTTCATATCACTAGACTGGAGATGAACACCAATATGTGTTGTACCTTCAGCACCTTCAAACTCAAAAGGTCACATGTTCTGTTAAATATGTTCATTTGAATAGCAGATCCAAACCCCGTGGAAAGATGCAAAGCAGTGGAGGAAATAGTGTTACAAATATCTCTTAATAAACAAACACACCAACACTGAGAAACACACACACACACAAGATACATAAGATGACATAGATGCTGCCAAATATCAATGCTTCCATTGATTCACTACCACAGGTACCAAGGACAGATATTTTTCTGTGGATTCCTGGAAAATTGCCACTTTAACTTGGGAAAAGCTTTTGATACCCAAACAGGAAATTTTTGACAATCTATTATGTAAATTGCAAAAGTTTCCTCCTCACTATTAATATCCTTGAAAATGAACAAAGAAAAAAAAACATTCTTGGTTCCTTCTAGACATTGTGCACATCACGATCCTCTCCTATACAACCGGAATCCAGGACCTACTGTAAGGCTGAACACTGAATTGTATGCATCTTGGCCTGCTATGAATTTTCACCAGGAGCAGGCTATGTAGTTCAATTGACTGATAAGCTTCTTTTCACACAATTGTCAGTCAATTTCAGTCAGTATGCTAGAGCCAAGAATAAACAATTGTACGAACTGTAGAAAACACTTAGTTTTGTTATTCGTTCATTATAATCTATATTACTCTGAGCTTCTGTTGATGGTTGTGATTGCATGGGACACACATCAAAGACTGATCATTGTTCCTTTTTGAAAAAATGTAAGGGACATGTAATAAATGTGCTATACTAATAAATTACATACCTAACAACATTTACCAGCTTTTCTGTATATTTTAAGGCTTGCCTTTCTTTCTACGGACAGTACACAGTATGTATGCTCACGCACTACTTCATGGGAATTATAACAACTGTCCCCTAACAATGATTACAATTAGCAAATGATCATCTATGCTCATTCACAAGAATACACAATTATAAGAATGATAATACATGCTTCTGAACATTGTACTCTACAACCTGTGTCAACACAGGCTCCTCTTCAGAGTTGTCAATGCGTGGGAATTCCACTGTAGAGCAATATTTCTTATTTAAGCTTTAAGGTAGAAAGAAGGAGAGGAGCTGAACTACAGAATGGTCCTTTTTAGAGTCTATCTTCTAGGCCAATACTCAGTTAATATATTTAAACCTTGCTTGCTGCAAATTTGATTTGATTGTTATAGTCTTATTCTCAATCGGATTTGGGATTTACAAGACCAGGGGCAAAATTTCACCTTTGCCCAAACCCTAATGTAGACTCATGGGAGTAGGACCCCATCTTTTCTCTCTTCCCTCAGTGATTATGTTCCAAGGATCTTTGTTTCACTGCATGTTGACCCTACCACACCTAAACTGCCATTTCATTGCCATCTGTGTGTCTGCTGTGGAGCAAAACTGACTTTTCCCATTGGCCCTCAAAATCGGATCTCAAGATGCCAGGTGCCTTTTGAGGCAGCTGCTTGGCTTCCTCCCTTCACTGCTGGGGACCTTGGATTCTCTGGATCCCTGACAACAAACCCATGTGTCCACCATGACCTCAAATGATACAGAGGACCACTGTGGAATATCAATATTTCCCCTTTATGAGAGTCTGGGTCTGCAGACTGGTCTGCAGAGAGACTGGGGAGCTTAGGGACATGAGACTCCAATAGGAAAGATCCTGAAACGACTAGGGTACCTACTCACAGCTAGATGAGATGCCCACTAATCTGGCCAGATCAGAACCAAAGTGGCCGAACTAACACACATGAACCTAAGCTAGGACCCTGCAGCCTCTCTAGGTTAGCAAAATATAGGCAAAAAATCCCTATAATCAGAGGCCATGCTGAGAAACTCCTTCCCCCTGGAACCTTATATGCAGATCAGTCTTCTGTACACTGTTCATAGGGGGGACAGCTTCAACTGCTACCTTCTTCCCCAATAGAGTCAGCCATTAAGAGAAGTGAAGAAAAGAAACAGAGAAGCGAGGAAAAGAAGAGAAGAGAAGAGAAGAGAAGAGAAGAGAAGAGAAGAGAAGAGAAGAGAAGAGAAGAGAAGAAATAGAGAAAACACTTCAGCTCAGCCAGAACAACTCAGCTCAGGTGGGGAAGTCTTCTCTCGGGGTCCTGGCTTCCTGAATATCTGCATACCTTCCCACTGGGGAAATCATTCACATCTCAGAACTGTAGAACTGCATGGTCACTGTGCTCCCAACTTCCTGGGTACCATCATCTCAGAGCTGAAACACTCCCATTGGGAACACATGAATCACATCAGAACTGTGTGGTTCATGGGCCCCAGAATTCCTGGCCACTTTTCCATCTCAGTCTGAGCTGAATGAAAACACTAACACTTGGCTGACACTCTCTTACAACAATTCTAAACACAGCCAAAAATGGAACTTGGACATTTTGTTTTTGTTTCTACTTGGTAAAGTATTTTAGACTCCTGCATTAAACAGGAGAAAGAATAGATCAAGGGGATCACTATGTGTTAAATTATCTTGAAATTCTAAGATTAAATCATGGAGTAAGCAATATCCCTTCATATTAAGTTTCGATGTGAAAATTAAAAAAAATGCATCAGAAAAAATATTTTGACTTCCCATAGTAATTCACCAAGAATGCCATGCTGCATTGAACCTGTTTTTAATTGTGGGCTGTTTGCTGAACAAAAACTTCAATTTTGCTGCCTACTACATGACACCCAAGAGAGTACCCACTCATGACCTTAGGAAATTTTGGCAAGTGATCGGTCTCCCATATTGAGTCAATGGGATGGAGGTAGGAATAAAGGTTATTCAGGATTCTGAAGTCGAAGTAACTAAGATACAAGCTACTTAGAATAGTTTATCCTAAATGTGTATATGTGTACATATATATATATATATATATATACATATATGTATTTTCATAGTTATACATATATGCATGTATTTACAACTATACCTACATATATGTATATATATGTACACGCATATATACACATAAGTATATATGAAGGCACTAAATTCCATATTTTTTTATGTGTATGTGTAAGATCCCTCATCTAAGGCCTAATCCAGGTCCAGCAATGTATTTGTTCATTCTCCTGTCCTAGGCCTAACCCTACAAGCCAACTAATTTCTAAGAAAAAGCAGTAAACACCGCCTTCCTAAGGGTAACCTATCAGAAAACATAAAGAGCCCAAGCATTAAGGACGACTTCATCGCAAGGACAACTACTTGTTTGAGTAAGGCAATCTGCTCCTGCTGATATGTTTGTTTTAAGTCAACATTTCTGAGTATATCCCCTTCTAGGACTGATTAGTGGCCATATGAGACAGAGTCAACCACAAGTTGTACTCCCTAGTCAACCATTTCCTTTGCACTAGAACATTACATTCTAAAATATCACGCAATCCATAGCTGCTGAGTAAAAAAAAAACCAGCCCACCAGTTATAACCTGAATAAAAACACTGCCTAATTGCTGCTTGGGGAATCTCAATACTGGTACACTGCATCAGTAATGATTGAGATTCCAAGCTTGAGCTTCAATAAATATGTATTTTGCATATGATTTCAGATTCCTGGAATTTTGTGAGATCTCATGCTCTGGGGGATATATCTATCCCATTCTTATAAGGAATAATGTCCAGAAGCCTCAGAAACAAAGCCAATGAGTCTGAGCTAAGAGGCAGAGTCAAAATCTCTCAGCACTCCACTGCAACATCTGTTGCTTTAGGACCCACAGAGACCACTTTGATCCCAGCTTAACTGTGAGTCACAATGCAGTCTGTCTTCTCACATGATAATCACACTGTGAATTCAGGCTCTTCAAGACCATCAGATAGAAGATATTGGGCAATTAACATACTAGATACAATACCTACTTTCTTTCTCAACATGGGACTAATGTAAGAAGTAGCTTCTAATCTTATTGAAGAAATGTACCCAGTGGAAAACTCACCCTGATATGAACAACTTTAAATTCCTAATACATACTCACCAGTTTTTCAACAGACTATAGCCTAGTCCATCAGGTATCCCTGACTCAAGTTCTCGTGACAAATCAAGAAAAGTTTCCAAGACTTGGACTATGGCTTTATTGGAAGAATCACCACCAGCATTTGCAGAAATGAAATGTTGGAGAGGATCCTGATCTTGAGTAAGTAAAATATCAAAAAAAAAATAAAAATACTGCATCTTAGCTGCCTCATGCTTTTTGTCCAGATAATAAAGGGACATAAGAATTTCATAGGGTTTGCTAGGCAACCATTATGATCTCACAGGCTCTCACAATCTATTAATGTGTTTAATTCCATGCAGATCCCACCCTCTCAGGACACATCAGCATACATGTCTTTAACACCAGGAAATGAGTCTGTTATGAGTTGGGACATGTTTATTTCTTCAACCACACATTTATGTACAAAGGCTATAGTAAAGCATACAAACAAGCAGGTGCATAACTATGTCATTCAGTATATATTGATGGGCTCTAAGACATATTTAAGATTTTCTTGCTCTAATCCCACCACACTTGAGACTAACAACATTCTTGTGCTTCTTCCTTACTCAGCTCCTTGTCACTCAATCACTCAAATAAAAAAAAGTTTCCTACATTTTGTTTAAAAAATATAACTCTCAAGGTAAAATATATATATGTTGGTGTTTGAAACAAACAAAATTATACTTTATAATCATTGCCCTCCTTTCCCAAAACATTCATTCTGCTGGACATCTTAAAATTTTTTGTTTACTTATCTCATAAAGTACATTAAGTCTTCTGTCCTCCCTCTTATCCTTCCAACTCCCCCAGATCCCCTATGCTGAAGATCTACCCCTTCCTCCCTCTACTTCTACTCAGAAAAGAGCTGTCCTACAAGCATTCATACTCAAACATGGCATAGCATGTTTTGTTTGACTTCTATTCAAAGCACACTAACAAATGCACACATTTATACACACAGAAGCACAAATACAGAGAATATATAAAATGGCATCCATATGCACAAACTTCAAGAACCCATATATTTTGTTCCTCTGGTATATAGGACAGCTTTTATATTTGATTTCTTAGAAAATTGGCATTTTCATTTGGGGAATGCAATCATAACCTAACAAGCCTCCTAAATCCACACCCCTTAGACCTGAAACTGCAGAGGCTATCTCCTCACAATTAGAATCTTTTGTGATGTCACAAAAAACATACCACATTCTTGGTTCCTTGTAAAAATCCTGTCCTATTTTGAATAAACCATAATCCAGCGAGTCCCTGTGTTGCTGACAACTGTGTTTTGTTCATGTTGACCTGCTCAGAGATTTTAGAAGGAGCAAGGTAATGGAATGAAATTCATCACCTGCTGTCCACACGGTTGGCAATCAAAGATTTTCTCTGCTCAGAGACATAAGGAGCCACCCAAGCATATTTGAGTAGCTTCTTAATCTCTTTGATATCTGTAACAACCTGGGTACCTATCATTGCTTGGAAATTCATGGGACAATCTGCTATAGATCAGTCATTGCTTATTGTATTAAAATGAAAGAGGAAAATTAATGTCCTGGTGTAATTCTGGTAAATACATGACACACCCTGCTATGTATTCTGTACCTTTGGAAGTTTGGATTCCTCTCTATGGAAGGAACATAATAGCCATTTTGCCTAGCCATTTCATGGGCTCTCTGAATAACAGCCCCTATCATGGATTACAATTAGTGCTTAGGCTACCTCTTCCACCTCGGGTCAAAAATCACCTTGAGAAGGAGGCTTGCATTAATGGGAAAAATCTGGAAGGCATTCTCAACATTGAATGCAGCTGTCCTCCTAGGAGCCTTGACAATGGTAATTGTTTGTAAATGATGAACAAACATCTATAAAAATATCTGATTAGACTCTCCACATGTGGACCCACTTGTTCAATCAAGAATGAGATAAACGTCCGTATACCTCAGGATGTGAATCATTCAGAGTAGAGTTACTCATTATGTTTCTCCAAGCCAATGAATCAAGTAAGGCACTTTTTAACTGATACTTTATAAGAAATATATTGGATAAGGAACAAGTTAAACACCACAGTAAAGAAGCAATCAACCTAATTCAGATGGTAAAATATGCGACAGGACAACTTTTCCGATTTCATGCCATGAAAGGAAAAAGAGAAAACTGATGAAAAGAGAGATTTAAGGGAAACAGACAAGATGGATCTTGCCTAGATTGCAATAATATGAAGGGAAATGCAGAAGAAAGAAGAATTAAACTGTATCTTCAGCAATAGAGTCAAGAACAATTGTAACTGTGGTGGCCCATGTCACAGCAGTCAGGAGACAGAGTGAAGTAGAGCTGTATGAGTTGGAGGGTAGCCTGGTTTACACAGGGAATTCCAGACAAGTTAGAGCTACATACTGAGATCCTATCTCAAATAAAAGTGTAATGTATACACCTTGTTAGATTCTATTTAAAGAAGCCAATCATTTTTCTAAGAAATTTTCAAGACTATCACAGAATTTGAATATAAGATGGTTAGTAGATGATGGTAAAGGATACTTCCACATTTTATAAGAAGTGTTAATGGTACAGTATATACATATATATGTGAAATCACTGTTTTTTTTGGAAATGGTGCAAAAATTTTTGGTGTTAAATGTTATAATGCATAATATTTTAATTTTAAATTTGTCTTCTTTTAAAAGGAGACACAGGTGGTATCTGCCAGAAATTCCGTTTCTAAATCTAACTCTCCTTTCTCCAGAAACCCAGCTTAGTGCCGGGAAGCAAGCAAGTGCACATACTGAAATATGTGGTCTTGAATAATTCACACAATGAAAAAGGGAAGTGAAGAATTTTTGACTGACAGGGTGTATTACAAAAGAGTGAAAGAACATGTTCCAAAAACATCTTACATATTCAGCTTGAAAATGAAAAAGCTTGAGATATTCATAGAAAATAAGTATTTTCTAACACACTCTAGTAATCTCAATCCAAACTTGTATATGTGTTAGTATCTGTATGTGTGGGAATAGTATAGGTGTACATGTTTGCTTGTGCATATATATTCACAGGTAGTTGACGTTCCCTGGACAACTAATAAGTGTTCTCAACAGCTAAGACATCTATCTAACCTGAGAATATATTTATCTACTGGAAATATTCAACCTTTTAGGAATAAAGAGCATCGGAACTGAGCTGAAAATAAAATCTATGGTACTCAATAACAAACACAAAGGATTAAGTCAGTATATTAAGTTTCTATATTTTTCATAACAAGTGTTTACTTCTGATATCTCAATGACTGCCTCTTAAGGGATGGGAAACAACCTCTACTCTCAATAATCTTCTCTGTATTAGTAATTTGTCACACAGACCTTTGTATTATACAGAATGCAGAGGCACACATAAGTATTATGACAAACTCTGTCTTACTCATGTAATTAAGGAAGCTTAATTGTAATCAATAGGTATGTCCTATACTAATCAATTGAGGAAAGTATTTTTTCATTTTATCTCAAAACGTTCCTCCTTCTATTGCCGTGAATTTTCTACTGAAATCTTAGTTACATAATAGATCTGTGTCTCACATCTATAGCATGCCTAGTACCACAGAAGGATCTAGTGAGTTTTAGAGACCCCTTTCCTCCTGCCATTATACCCAAAGTCTCTAACTTTGAACAGATGGCTGGCTACAAATTTTATTTCCAGCTCAGAGTAAATCAGATACCAACAAAAATCACAATAAACCACCAAATATAAATGACATTTGGCCTGACGTCAACTGGCTACAGGTTTAAAGTCATACTACAAATTCAACATATAGTTAACAACGGACATCAAGTTTCAGAAGCTCAGCCAGGAATGATGGCTCAGTGGTTAAGAAAAAAATTTGCTCATTCAGAAGACGCAAGTTCATTTCCAAGGACAAAAAATGCTTGGATCTCCACTTCTTGTAATTCAAGATTCAGAAATTATGCATTTCTCTTCTGGTCTCTTTGGACACATTGGTATGGCATATGCTCATTCAGAAATAAACATACAGAAAAGTAAATTCATAAAATCTTAAAGGATTCACAAATTTTGACTGGCCATGTAGCTCAGTTCAAGCCTAGCATTTACAATGCTCTGTGTTGTATCTGCAGCATTGCACATACTAGGTTTGCTGAAAATTCATTTAACCCTAGTAGTGGAAATGAGAAATAAGAGGATCAGGGGGTTAAGGCCAAACTCAGCTACATAATTTTCTCAAGGCCAACCTGGAATGCTTGAGATCTTCTTACAGACATAAGAAAATATATTAAAAATAAACAAATAAAAAATAATTCCAACTACTGCAAATAAGGCAGAATAATTCTTTATATTAAAAATCTCATATCACACACTATTTGAACATATAAGGTCCCCCAAATATCTATCTCCTATTGTGTATCTATGTTGGATATATGCCCATATTCCTCTCTATTTTCAATTGCCTAGCTTCTGCTAGGCTTTCGCCTTTTGTAACCTTCAATGTCATTGTGTCATATGGTCATTACAGTTAATGATGTTCTATTACTATTGCAGTCAGTGTTTTTTAATCTCCAGAAATTTGGATATTCATTCCATTAAAAAGTCATTAGTGGAAGCCATGATATAAAAGGTAAATTCCACTTCTATTTTAAGCAAGTAATGATGGGAATCAAGTGTTGCAGAGCCACAGGAGTTGCTACCCCTACAGTTGTATCATCTGGGATACTATCTGATATCTTTACACAGCATGAATGTTTGTATTTTGAACAGATTTTTCCCTCAATCTCAGAAAGTGTGTCTTAGTCAAAGATGGGTCACTGCAGATGCAGATGGCCATCAATGTTGGCAACATCTGCAGGGATGTTTCCACCAGATAAGAGCCAGTGAAATGACTCTGCAATAATGGCACTTGCTTCCAAGCCTGCTGATAGGTTTTTCTACAAATAATTTCCCAGAGAAGGTAAATTTCAACATACAATCTCAATTTTCTACAGGAAAGTTAAAGGTAGGTTCTGAAGACATAGCGTGGAAATCAGATATTCATATACAACAAAGAAAGAATATTAAAAGCTGAAAGAGAAAAAGATCAAATAATATAAAGAGGCAAAGCTATTAGAATTACAACTGACTTCACAGTGGAGACACTGAAAGCCAAAAGGGCCTAGACTGAAATACTACAGACTCTAAGGAACATAGATGCTACCCAAGACTACTCGACCAACAAAACTTTCAATTATCATACGTAGAGAAAACCAAATATTTCATGACAAATCCAAATTCAAACAATACCTATCTATAAATCCTGCTCTACAGAATTCAACAGAATAAAAATTTCAACAAAAGAAAGTTAACTACAATCAAGGAAACAGAAAAATTAAATCATCTCAGAATATCATATTCAATAGAAAGAACACACACACATACACACATATACACAGAAACACACACACACACACACACACACACACACACACACACACACACACAAAATAATTACAAAATAACAAGTACTGAAAATCAATGGACATTGGTACCCCTCAACATTGATGGTATCAATTTTCCAATTAAAAAAACAGAGACTACCAGAATGGATTTGAAAACAAAATCCAGCCTTCTGCTGCATACAACAAACATACCTCCATCTCAAAAATAACTATTTCCTCAAGAAAAGGTTTGGGAAAAATTTACCAAGTAAATGCTTAAAAATAAGCTTGTGTAAAGATTCTAATACGCCATACTATAGAATTCGAAGCAAAATTAATTGGAAGAGATAGGGAAGTACACATCATACTCACTAAATGAAAAACCCACCAAGATAATATTCCAATTCCTAACATCTATCTCCCTAACACAAGAGATCCCACATTTATAAAAAAAAAACATCAGTAGACACCATAAAATTGGAAAATCTTAAAGAAATGGAAGGTTTCCTCAATAGATTCTGCACATAAAAACTGAATAAAATCTAATAAACAATTCAAACAAATAAATACAAATGGACAATAAAAGCCTCTCCAATAAAGCTTGTGATCAGAATGTTTTAGCTCTGAATGCTAAATCCTCAAATTACTACTTAAAATAAAAGCAGAACGGACATTGCCAAACTACTGCTTGAAGCCACATTTACACTAAACTTCACAAAGATTCAACCAAAATGAGAGTTATACACCCATATACATGATTAACAGATATGTAAATATACTTAATAAATACTGAAAAACCACATCCAAGGACACATTAAAAATTATCCCTCTATAAAGCCTATCTTCATCCCAGATACACAGGAACGATTCAACATAAAAAATTAATCAATGTAATCCACCATATACACAAACTGAAACAAAAAAAGCTCACATGGTCACCTCACTATATCCTAAGACAGTTTTTGACAAAATCCAATACCCCTTCATGATAAAAGTATTGGAAAGATTGGAGATGCATTCTATATCTAAACATAATACAAGCAATTTCCAGCAAGAAATCTGTCAACATCAAATTAAATGGATAGAAAGTCAAAATAATTCTATTAAAATCGGGAACAAGACATAGTTGTCCCCTCTCTCCATACACATTCAATAGTACTACAAAAAGGAATATCGATAGCTGATAAACTTCTTTGGTGAGGTGGTTGACTACAGAATTAACTTAAAATGTCTTTAACTCCCATATATACAAATGACAGATGGACAGAGAAAGAATTCAGGGAAACAACACTATTAAAAATCTACAAACAACACCAGGTATATTGGCGTTTCTCTAATCAAGCATTTGGAAGACTTGAATAACAAATACCTTATTTCCTTTAAGTCGGAAATTGAAGAAGAGCTCACCAGATGGAAAGATATCCCAGGCTCCTGGTTTGGTAGGATTGACATAGTAAAAATTAGCATTTTATCAGAAGAAATCTACACATTCTGTGTAATCTTTAACAAAATACTTACAGAAAGGAAACTTAAAAAATGTTCAAATCCTTATTGATCTGGGATAGCTCTTTAGATGCAGTCCATTATAGGGTATCCCAACAAGATTGTATGGGCAAACAAGTGGGTGAAGGTGTTCCCTGTTGGCATGCCAGAAGAGGAAAGTATGGCTGGTAGACTATGGACCTACGGGAAACAGAATCCTCGGGCTCCACTATTGTAATTCCCTAAGGCACAATTCTCAATTCTGGGGCACATGGAAGGTGCAAAAGCTGCTTCCAACACCAAAGGGAATCCTCTAGAATATCTGATCTATGCCAATCAACAATGCAACACAGAGATCTCAAACCAGTTTATAGAAACTCAAGGCCAGTCAGGTCTACATGAGATCTAGTGTTCAAAATTTAAGAAAAAAAGTCTTCCTCTTACACTCTATTCTGTTACACAATGCAACATCCATTAAATTAAATTGATGCAATAGCAATTCAAAAAAATTTCAAGCCACTGAATATACAAGACAACTGCATATTTTTAAATTTTTTGCAGCATTTTTCAACTTCTATCACACCTGATTTTTGATTTAATCTCTGAAAACCTTATGTGCAGTTAACCCACAGAAAAATACATCTTTCTTTTTTCTTTTTCCTGCATTTTTTCCTTCTCACAATGATCAATCACTCTGACTTTTCAACTGTGAAACTCAGGAACTGAGGGTTTGTAACAGGAACAGGTTTATATTCATATGGCCACTGGTTAATTCTCCATAACTGGAAGCTAACAGTTGACTGTGGAAATATAATTCTTCTATGATTTCTTACTCTCCAAACTGTCTCATGAATATAGTCTATTTTTGTTCTTTCCCTCCATCTCGCCAAGCCCTCTACTTGGATGAAAGTGTTTTTCCTACACTGCCGAGGATCAATTACTTCTGCAATCTATGGTGAGTTCCATTAGGGCAGGTGCCTAATGCCAACTCCCTTGATCTTAGCTCATGTCTGGTCACCACTAGGAACTACCGTTCATTGCCGACAATGGGAATGAATGCTCGGATTCTAAAATTCTGTGAGAACTTTAGATATCGCACAGGAAACATTTCGCCATCATAAACACCTTTGATGTATCTCTTTGATGAATCACAACCATCACATCATTTTGGAAATTTTTTGAAGGAGCCAGGTCAACTCCTATAGACTAAACAGCTGGAGCAATCTAGCAACATGTTAAATGTGACTGAATCCTATTAGGCCAGGCTTCCTTCACCATCCTAGTACTTGTGGTGGGTCAAGGATGGGGAGGATGATGATGTTCACAAAGTTTTGCTTCCTGCTATTGTAGAGCTTTGCCTTTCTCTGACTTTTAACAAACCAATGTTCAGGTCTCTTCCTGGGGTCCAACATCATGGATTATATTAGGGAGTCTCCCAACTCAGGACTTCAACCACTGGGAAAGAGCCTGATCAAAAGCCATCTAGAAGTCAGCAAGGAAGTCTGTTCCTAAGTTCAGTAGACTTTCCCATTCATGCTATCCTTTGGAGACCCAGCAGAGCAAGGTACAAAGGGCTCAGCCAAGGCCAGTCACACCTGGGTGCCCAGGGGCCCAGGCTCACATTGGACACCAGGGCCAGCCATGTTACTGGATGAGCCCAGAGCATTTCAAGTAGAAGAAAAGAGAGAGGCTCCACCCAAGAAAGAGGTCTTTTTGAGCAACCAGGCCCAGTTGGCCTAAATCCTGATGCCTAGTGAATGCAGTTGTTCGCAGGCATCCAGGCAGAGAGAATGGAGCCTGTCCCAGGTCAGGGCTGGGGTAAAGCACCATGTGTGCATTTGGTTCAGCCGACAAGGGGCAGCAGCAGCAAGTGGACAGGGAAGAATGAGTTTGGGCGCCCTAGCCAGGACCCTATGAGCACCATGTCCTGATACCTGGAATAGGCTAGAGCTGATCCACAGGACTCCGATGGTTGCCGCCTCACATATCGTGTTCCACCAAGGGGACTCCTGTGGACTCTACCACACTTCTACCTGCCAGGCATCTATGTGGTCGACATCCTGTCTGGTGCAAGAAGAAAGGAGGCAGTAAGGCAATCCCCGAAAAAGGAAGTGGCCACAGAAGCCCCCCAAAGCCCTTGACTATTACTAGGTCTGCAAGGTGGGACTTGACCAGTGGCTCTACTTAGCAGCATGCATGGCTGTTCAGCCTCTAGCATGATGGGGTGCTCATAGCTCACCAACCGCTCCTGTTCTTGGGGTCCTACTGGAGGTGCCACCTCTGGTGTTAGGTATATTTGCCTTTTAAACCTGCTTGTTAGCTCACTTCTTACATTGCTGGGGATTCTGAGTACCCAGCCACATGCACTGTGATCACCATGAGACCCAAATTTTTCCGAGGACCACTGGGGAGCTACTACATTTCCTCATTGTGGGTGTCTGGCTTTGCTACACTGGGGAGCTCTGAGACTTCAGACCACCACAGGACAGATCACCCTAGTACTATCAGGATTCCCCACTCCAAGTTGGCTGAGGGGACCCAACCTGACAGATCAGGAATGAAGTAGCCCAATTAATACACATTGCTCTAAGCTAGGATTCCTCACCCTCTCCTGGCTGATCAAGTAAGTTAAAAAAATCTTCACAATCACAGGCCACTCTGAGATGCTCCTTACCCCAGGGACATAATATAATGAGCAACATTCTGTACTCTACTCTTTAGCCAGCAAAAACTTTGGCTATGGCATTCCTCCCAAGTGAAGGCAGCCATGAAGAGGGAAAAGAAAGGAAGCAATTAAGTGAAGAGAAGAAGCAGAGAAGAAAATTTAAACTCAGCTAGAATATTTTAGATAGCTTAGAGTATTTCTTTGGAGCTACAACACTAGGGAAGTTCTCCCCTCAAAGCAGAAGAGAAGTGAGCAGAGCATAGTGCAGTTGTCACATTGGAACTTTCCAGCTCAGGTGGGGAAGGCTTCCCTGCCTCAAAGCTGCCAGAGATGTGTGACTCATGACTTCCTGAATGACAGGATAACTTCCTATAGGGCACTCCTTCCAAAGAGCTGTGAGATCTGTGTGGCTCCTGCCTTCCAGAATATCAGGATACACATGCCAGTGGAGTCATTTTCCCCAACTAAGAGTTGTTTGGTCCCAGGGTTTTCAAATGCCAGGCCACATACGTATTTCTGTCCAATCAGAATAAAAACACTATCACAGGGCTACTATTCTTGTACATCAGTTCTAAGCAGGGAAAACAATGGAATTGAGAGATTGTGTTTTCTTGTATAATAGGTAAGGTATTTTAGACACTTCCTGGCCCTGGGAGACTGAACTAAATGAGAAGGCCACTATGTATTAAATTCCCTAGAAATCTTAAGATGAAATGTCCCCATGTCCTATCATAGAGGAAGCAGCCCACCTTCTTCTCATGCTCTGATGTCAAAACCAGAAAAAGTGTGCATCACTAAAACATTCTGGCTCACTACACTAATTTTTGTAGAATCCCATGCTGCATTGAAATTATACCCAAATACTGAGCCCTCCTCTGAACAAAACCTCAATTTTCTGGCCATCAAATGAATCCCAACTGAGTATATAGTCACTAATTAGACTATGGGTGGGAGGTAGTATTAATGGTTGTACAGCATTCTTATATCAAAGTAACTGAGACATTAGCTACTTGAAATGGCTTGACTTAAATGACCCTAGACCTTGTAAAAAGAGAGAATGGAACACAATTCATAGGAGAAATAGACTTCAGAAACCTCAGAAAGAAAACCAATGACTCAGGGCACAGAGGCAGAATCAAGATTTTTCAACAAGCAACAGCAACAACCTGATTTTAACATTGGTGCAGGACCCTCCAACGTCATTGTGACACCAGGCTCAAGTGTGAGCCACAATGCAGTCTTCTCATGTGGTAATGACACTGTGAATTCAGGCTTTTAGAAACAATCAGATAGAAGACATTGTGCAGCTTCCATAGAAGATGAAATACCTACCTGCTTAAACAGGAACTAATCTAAGAAATAGCTTCAAATCTTGTTTAAAAAATATACCCAATATTTCCTATTCATTATATTGATGATCTCTTAGATATATTTCTTACTCCAATACCGACAGACTGGAGACTAATCAAGATTCTTGTGCTCCTACCTTACTCAGCTGCTCCTATCTCGAATAAAAACAAGATCCTGTTATCCCCAGATATCCTCCTTTATTAGTGGAACTGGACACAAGTAGTAAGGTGCAACTCAGTGAATGGTTCTTCCTTTTTTTATGATAGATTAATTAAATAAAACTTAAAATTGATGCAGACCAAGTAAAATGTGTTGACCAACAGTATCTAGTTTTATCATAAAAATTAGAAGAAAAGAAAAAGTTTGGCATCATTAATCAGGCCTTTTTTGCACCACATTTATTCTGCATGTTTCTAACTATCTAATTTGTTTTTTCTTACCTCATACAATACATCCAGAAACTCTTTCCCCCTCCTTCCAGATCTCCTAGCTCTTTCCATGTCCTCTTTCTAGCCCTGAGCTCTCTGCTAATACTCAGAAAATATAATTCCTACAAGGATTAAAACTCAAACAAGGCATAGCACATACTAGTTTGAATACTTCTCCTAGCACACAAACACAGAAATACACAAAATGTGCACATACACACACATGCACACAAACATATGCACAATAAATAAAATGACATCCATCCTCAGAAACTCCCATGCTCCCATAGATTTTGTGCCACAGGAATGCAGGAAAGACTTTACTCTTTGATATCTTAGGAAATTTGCATTTTCATTTGGAGAATGCTTTCATAATCCAATAGTCCTCCTAACTCCACTTCCTTTACAACTGAAAGTGCAGATGCTATCTCCTCACTACTCAGATCTTTTGTGATGCCCTGAGAAAAAGGCCAAAGTCTTGCTTCCTTGGAGATATCCTGTCCTATCTCTGTATCAATCAGAATTCAGAGAGCCTTTGTGTTGTTGACAACTGAAGAACTTGCATGCCGAACTGCTCAGAGGTTTCAACAGGGACAGGCTATTAGCAATCAAACATCTTCTCTGCTCAGACATATGAGAAGCCAATAGACCATACTTGAATAGATTCCACTTCTCTGGTATACAAGCACCAACCTGGGAACCTGTAGATAGATGTGACTACATGGGTCAATCTACCATAGACAAATAAATGGAAGGGGAAGAAGTAGATGTTGTGTTTTACATCAAGTACACACATACCATGCTCTACCATATATTCCTCATCTTTTAAATCTTGGATACCTCTCTAGGGAAATAACAGAGTAAACATACTCCATATTCACTTCAGAGGCTTTCTGATCTATAGCTCCAACCATGGATTACAAGTAGGCTTTATTCTACATCTTCCATCTCTCATTAGAAATCACCTTGAGAAGAAGGCTTGCATTAACAGGGAAAACAATGCCTGGAAGTCAATCTTAAACTGATTGCAGCTGTCCTCCTCGAAATCTTGACCTTTGTGGTAATTATTTGTAAAGGATAAACCAACATTTTTAAGAATATTGGATTGGACTCTCCACATGGGGACCCATCTAGCCAATGAAGGAAGAAATAAAAGATACTGTATACCTACTAAAGTTAATAATTCAGAGTAGAGTTACCTAAGAAATCCTGTTTCCACACACCATTGAATCAAGCAAGACAGTGTCCAACAGATACTTTATAAGAAACAGAGTGAATAGGAAGCAAGTTAGCCACCATTGCACTGAAACAATCAGACTAATTCAGAAGGTAAAGTGTGCAACAGGGCAACTTCTCTGATTTCTTTTTATGGCAGGAAAGGAAGCAAAAAACTGATGTGAAGAGAGATTAAACGGATCTAGGAAAGATGGAACTTGCTTGAACTGCAGGAATCTGGAGATGAATGCAGAAGAATCAGGATTTCAGGTTTACTTTCAGCAACAAAGTGAGTTGAGATCTGGGCTTCATGACTTTCAGGGGAGAGGAGTGTATGAATGCAAGGGAGCGATTAACATTTAAGAGACCTAATAACAACAGTGTTTAGAGTTGTGGTGTCCCATGTCACAGCAGTCATTAGACTGAGTGGAATGGAGCTATGTGGGTTTCAGGGCAACTTGGTCTACATAGGGCATTCCAGAAAAGCCAGGGCTACATACTAACATTCTATATCAAATAGAAGTGTAATGTATACAGCTTTTTAGATTATCTTAATACAATTCAATCATTTTTCTAAGGCATTTTTAAGATTATCAAGGAAGTTGAACATAACTTTGTTAGTTGATGATGGAAAAGCATAATTCCTCATTTTATAAGATGTGTTAATGGCATTGTATGTAATGGTAAAATAACTGTTTTACAAAAACTTCTGCAAAAATTTTAGATGTTAAATATAATAATGCATAATATTTTAATTTTAAAATAGTCTTAGTTTAAAGGGAGAGACAGGTGGTATAAGCCAGAAATCCCATTTCTATATTTAACAGTCGCTTTTCCTAAACACAATTAAGTGCTGGGAAGCAACAGAATATACTGAAATAAGTGGAGGTGAAGAATTCCCAAAATGAAGAAAGGAAGTATAGAAATTCTTAGTGACAGGATGCATCAAAAAAGAGAGTAAGTTCATCTTCAAAAAAGTATTTTCAGTCCACAGCCTGAAGATGAAAAAGTTTGATATACGCAGAAAAAATACCAAGATTTTTTCCTATACACTCTATTAATCTAAAGCAAAACCTCTGTGTGTGTGTGTGTGTGTGTGTGTGTGTGTACACATGTGGGGGAAGTGATTATAGGTGTACATGTTTGCTTGTGCATAGATGTACACAGGTGGGTGAGGTACCCTTGAAGACTAATCAGTGCTCTCAACTGCTGGTACATCTATGTAACATGAGTATATTTTTTATCTAATGCCAATATTCAAGATTTTCAAAATAAATAGCATCTGGAACTGAGCTGAAAATACAGTCTATGGAATTCCTTTTAGCAAACAGAGAATATACCAGTATATTTAGTGTCTATATTTTTCATATCAAGTGTTTACCTCTGATACCTCTATGGTAGTTATGAAAAGATCGGAAACAACCTCCACACTCAATAATGTTGTCATCAATAGTAATTTTTCACAGAGATATTGTATTATACAGAATGCGAAGGTGCACATTAACAGTATGACCAACTCTGCCTTACTCATGTAGTCATTAATGAAGTATAATTGTAAATACTAGGTGTGTCCTACAGTAATCAATTAAGGAAAGTATTTTTCACTGTATAGCACAATGTTTCTTCATCTACTGTTTTGAAATTCCACTGCAAAATGAGTTATAGAATAGATTTGTGTCTCACAGCAAAGGCATGTCTGGTACCTTGGAAGGATCTAGTTAGTTTTAAAGACTTCAGTCTTCCCCCTGCAACACACCAAGATTCGAAACTTGAAAAACTGGCTAGAAGGAAAATTCATTTCCATATTAGAGCAAACGAGATACCAATAAAAAATAAATAAAAGCAGCCACAGAAAATGTTATTTGGCCTGATGTTTATCTGGCTGTAGATTAAAGTCAGCCTACAGTTTCTATATCCAGTAAAGTATGGGCATCGAGAGTCAGAAGATGAGCCAAGAAAGGTGGCCCTATCGAAAAGAACATTTCTGCTTTTCTAGAATACCCAAATTTAGTTCCATCACCAACAATACTTGGCTCTCAACTGCTTGTAACTCCAGATGCAGGGATTCTGGAGCTCACTTCTGGTCTCTTCCGTCACTTACTTATGGCATATGCTCACTCAGAAAAACACACATAAATGAAACATAAATTCATAAAAAATAAAATGATTCACAACTATGGACTGAGCATGAAGGTCAGTGCAGGCTTAACATTCAAAAATCTCTGCAGTTGATCCCCAGCCCTGAACTGGCAATGTATCATGGCACATGCATCTAACAGTAGAACTGGAAATGTAGAGGTAATAGGATCAGGATTTCAAGGGCAGTTTCAGCTACATAATAAAGTGAAGGTCAGTATTGAATATGTGATACCTTATTACAAAACTAAATAAATGAATAAATTAATAAATAAATCCAAACAATGAAAACTAACTTGCATATTTTTGTATTTTAAAAATCTCTCATTCCAGTGTATTTTAACATATAAGTTCCCTCAGGTATCTATCTAATGTGGTGTCTCTATGTTGGATTTATACCTAGGAGCTCTTTTATTTTTAGCTCTCTCGATTTTACAAGGCTTCAACCACATGTCTATGTCTCAGTATATATAGTCATGACAACAAATGGTGTTTAATTGTTGCAAAATCAGATTTATTTTAAGCTCCAGAATTTTTTATACTTATTTAATTATGAAGTAAATAGTGGGAAGATGTGACAGAAAGGTAAATTCCACTTCTATTTTCAGCATCTAACCGTGAGAATTAAGTGTTGTGAAGCTGAAGGAGATACTATCCCTAAAGCTGTAACATCTGGACTGTTATGTGATATCTGTTCAACATCATGAGGGCCTGTATTGCCAACTTCAGATAGGTTGGATTGGTAAGAGATGAGTCACTGCAGGTGTCAACAATTACCAATGTGAGCAACATCAGAAGGGAAGGGTCTCCCAGACAAGAGCCAATATATTCTTTCAGCAATAAATGCTGCAAAGCTTGATGACAGAATATTTAAAACAATTTCCCAGAGAAGGGAAATTTCACAACACAAACTCAACTTTGTACTAACTTAGCACAGGTGGTAGAATGCTTAGCTAGTACAATCCAGGACTTAGATACCTCACAACGTTTGTAGAGATAAATCAACAGAATTGTTGAACAAAGTTTACAAAATAGAACGAGATGCCTATAAAAGTACAAGAAGCTTATAGAACATCAATTAGCCTGGACCAGAAAAGCAAGTCCTCTTGCCACATACAAATGAGACTACTAAACATACAAAACATACAAAGAATACTAAAAGCTGCAAGAGAAAACAACAAATAACATACAAAAGCAAATCTATTAGAATAACACCTAACTTCTTAATGGATATGTTAATGCCTAACCATAAACAGAAAATCTACAAATTCTAGGAGAACACAGATGTCAGCCCAGACTACAATTTCCAGGAAATCTGTTATCATAGACAGAGAAACCAATATATTTCATGTTATATCCCAATTCAAACATTGGCTATCCACAAATCCTGTCCCACAATTGGTACTAGAATAAAAAAAATCCAACCCATGGAGATTAACTACAATTAGGAAATTATAGGAAATAAATAATCTCACACCAACAAACTCAATAGAAGGGACACACATACACACACACATACAAACACACCAGCGATAACTACAGAAAAAGAGGAATTAAGTATCATTGGTCAATGATATCCCTCAAAACATGGTATCAATTACCCAAAAAAAATAAAAGACTAATACAATGGATTTGAAAACAGAATCAAGTCTTCCATTGCATACAGGAAACACAACTCAAACACAAAGATAAATATTACTTCAGTGGAATGCACTGGGTAAAGATTTATCAAGATAATTGATCTGAATAAGAGGCTGCTGTGGCGCATTCTAATATTCACCAAAGTAGACCTCAACTCACAATTAATCAGAAGACATGGGGAAGGACACTTAATACCCATTAAACAAAAAATCCACAAAGATAACATTGCAATTCCTCACATCTTTGTCCCTAACACATGAGCTCCAACAATTGTAAAAGAAACAATGCAAAATTTAAATAAACACATTGATCTTCACACTCTGATAGTGGGAGACTACAATACCCAACTCTCACCAAGTGTAAGGCCATCTATACAAGAAATAACTGAGGAGTGTTATCACTAACAGATGTTATAAACTAAATGGACCTAACAGATCTTTAGAGAACATTCCATCCACACACAAAAGTATACATCTTTTTCTCACCATCTCACAGAACCTTCTCAACAATTCACTACATTCTAGGAAAGAAAGCAAGTCTCAATAAATACAGGAAAATTGAAATCACTCCGACCACGCTATCAGATCACAATGGACTAATGGTCAACTTCAAAATAAGCAACAGCAGAAGGCCTACAAATTTATGGAAACTCAACAACACCCTACTCAATGACAAGTTGTTCAAGACAGAAGTAAAGGAAGAAATTACAGACTTTCTTGAATTCAATGAGAATAACTCTAAAACATACCAAAACTTATGATACATGATAAAATCTATGATAAGGGATAATTCATAGTACAACGTGCTTAACAGAAAAGAGTGGAGAATTCATGTACTAGAAATTAAGAGCATATTGAAAAGCCTTCAAACAAAAATAAGCAGGTACACTGAAAAGAAGTAGATGTAAAGAATTAATCAAATTGAGGACAGAAGTCAATAAAATAGAAACAGAGAAAAATTTGGAGAATCAATGATAGAAAGAGCTACTTTCACAAGATCAACAAGATAGACAAACCCCTAGCCAATCTAACTAAAAGACAGAGAGAGAATATCCAATCAATAAGGTCAAAAACAAAAAGGCGGATGTAATTATAGACACTGTGGAAATCCAAAGAATCAATAGTTCATACCTTAAAAACCTGAACTACACAAAACTGGAAAATCTAAAAAAGCGGCAATTTTCCCAATTGATACCACCTACAAAAATTGAATCAAGATCAGATAAACAACTTAAACAGACCTGTAACTCTCAAGGAAATAAAAGAAGCTAGTAAGGATTGATAATAAATAAAAGGTTAGAGTCAGATGATTTAAGCTCAGAATTATGAGACATTTAAAAAACAGTTAACACCAAAATTCCTCAAGTTATTTTTCAAAATACACACAGAATGATCTCTGACAAACTCATTCTATGAGGCCACCATCGTGCTAATACCAAAGCCTCACAAAGACTCAAACAAAAAAGAGAATTATCTGACTATAGTTCTAATGAACATAGATGCAAATGTCCTCAATTAAATACTCACAAACCACAACCAAGAAAACAATAAAAAGATTATCCACCTTGATTGCAGAGGCTGGATCCCAGAGGTGAAGCAATGGTTCAACATATGAAAATCAGCCAGGAATACACTGCATAAACAAACTGATCATCTACATGATCATCTCTCTAGATTGTGAGAAAGTTTTTGATGAAGTCAAACCAATCTTCATAATAAACCCATTGGAAAGACTGGGAATATAAAGGCCATAACGAATCATAAGAAACACAATTAACAGCAAGCCTACTGTCAATAGAAAATTAAATGGAAGGAAACTCAATGCAGTTCCATTAAAATCAGAAGCAAGACCAGGCTACTCCTTCCATTTTTACATATTCAATATAGTTCTTAAAGTTATAGCTAGATCAATAAGACAACAGAAGATCAAGGGGATATGAAATCAAAATAAAAAAGTGAAAGTATCTTATGTGCAGATAATATCAGATTATATATTAATGACCTCAAAAACTGGATTAGGGAACTCCTATAGGTAGTAAATAACTTTTGTGAAGTGGCTGGATACAAGATAATTTCAAAAAGTTCTGTAGCCCTCCTATATTTAAATGACAAATGGACAGAGAAAGAAATAACAGAAACAATATTCTTCACAAGAGCTACAAATAACATAAGGCAACATGGGCAACAAAGCAAGTAAAAGACTTGAATGACAAAAACTTTACATCCTTGAAGAGGATGATTGAAGATCTCAAAAGATGGAAAGATATCCTGTTCTCTTGGGTTGGTAGCATTAACATAGTAAAAATAGCCATTTCACTAAAAGTAACCTCAAGATTCAATGCAGTCCCTATCAAAATTACAATACAATTCTTTCTAGACATGAAAAGAACATTACACAACTTCATACGGAAAAGCCAAAAAAAACCTTATGATAGCTAAAATAATCTTGAAAAATAAATGAACTTCTAGAGGTATATACATCCATGGTCCCAATCTGTACTACAGAAACATAGTAATAAAAACTGAATGGTACTGTCACAAAAAACACACATGACAAACAATGGAACTGAATAAAGGATCCAGATATATATCCAGATGTCTAGGAACATCTGATCTTATATAAAGAAGCCAAAAATATACAATGACAAAAAGAAAGCAGCTTTATCAAATGGTGCTGGACAAATTGCATGTCTGAGGTAGAAGCATGCAAATAGATAATTCAGAGCTCTCTGAAGTGATTCAAGTGAATCTACTGGCATCTAGACACAAAACAAAATAAATATGCCTAACTGGTCCCACGAGGATGCTCGCAGCACAACCACACTCCTGCACTAAACAGTAACTTCATACCAAAGTAAGATACTCACAAATAAAGTATGTTGGTTCCCTTACCCTTTCTCTCCATTTGTCTAGAACGAAGGAAGAGAAGTGAGAGGCCAAAGAGATGTCATATGAGAGAATGGATTTGATCACCAAGCTGCACGCAAATATACCAAAAATCTCACAGGAAATTTCCTTTCAATAAATTTCTCTGTCTCTGTATCTTTATCTATCATCTATCAATTTATCTATCTATCTATCAATCTATCTATCTATCTATCTATCTATCTGCCTATCACTTTCTGTCACATCTCTTTTTTCCTTTGGCCTCTCTATTTCCCTCTCTCATGTATACATTCATAGCCAGAGCATCCAGGGCAGATATGCCTGTCTGGATAGAAGATGAAATAGTATGTTCTCTAGGAAGTGCTTTGCACTGTTCCACTGGAACCATTTCTTCCATGAGCTGAGAGTCTACAAAGGCTCAGCTCCATGGGGAAGATAGCATCTAAAACGACCACTTTTGCTGCCTCCAGGAGACAGAACAACATTGATTTCCATCTTTCCGTCTCTGTCACACATCCTTGAGGCGGCCTCTCTGATCCTGAAAGGGAGGTCCATTGAGCTGGACCTGAATTGAGTTCTCAGTTGTGCCAGAGTAGTCACTCCTAGGGAGTGGTCCTGTCACCTTCAATACTGTTTTCATGTCCTGGGTCTAACTGACCGAGCCACAAGAACTCACATGAATCTAAGGATGAATCCAGATATTATGCCTATATGATCTTGTGCTTACTGTTGTGTTCCCTGTCTTTTCCAGGCAACCTTGAATTGAGCACTGATAGGACTCGGTCCATGAACTATACCTGCAAAAAGTTCAAAAGAGAACTTAAAGGAAAGAAAAGAAAAACAGAAAAGAGGTGGCAGAAAGTGAAGAGAAAGGAGAGAATGAGGATGGTAGTGAATAGGTGAAATGAATAAAAATCAGAGGAACACAATGGGTATGTGAACCTGATATTCTGATCACAGCTTTGAAGAGATGCTAGCAGTGTGTGGGGGTCTGAGAAGTGAAGTCTAGGTGCTCGTGTTGATGCTCAGATGAAATTTAGGAGCCAGTGTGTGACATTACGTACCCTGCCTGGCATATGGAATAAGTTTCCCTGCCTAAACCCAGATGAAGCCTGAGTTGTAGAGTCCTTTGCAAAGACATCCTCACAATCCCTACAGACACATCTTCTTCAATACCTCGGAGGCTGTGCTTCCTGCTTGTTGAATGACAAACCCTATAGCACCTGGCCTGCACTGGGGCAAGACTCAGTCTCAAGGGTAGAGGATCTCCTGGACCCTGTTTTCTCACACACCTCACTTGGGCCAACAAGGCTGCAGGAGACCCAAGACAGTCCTCTCCAGCCAGGACCAGAGGTGCTCCTTAGGATGCTGGCAGCAACTTAGGAATGCTCAGATACCTGCTGTCAGGATCAGCAAAACTATTTCACTTAACAACAGTTGTGGATAAAAATGCCAAATAATTAATGCCACAGGAACACTTCATCTCTACTTTTCTGTGCAAAAATATAGCACAAACCAGCTACCTCCAGACTGCAAGATGCAGCAAAACTCATATACCAAGAATGGCCCAGAGATGGAACTCTAAATGCAGTCTACCACAGAGGATGCTTCCAGGTTCTGTGGGCATGCTGGTATTTGAGGGCTTTTCAGACAGGGTTGGGTGGGGATGAGGATGTGTGGTAGATTCAGTACCTGTGGTTCACAGAACCCAGAAAACAGGAGCTCCTCATCTGCGGTGTCCTGATAATCTACTCAATTCTGGGTTCTGGGGAGGTCCAGAAGGTGAAGCCTAGACCCCCAACGGAATGCTCCAGAATATACATGCCAATCTCTAATACAGTAGAGTCACCTCAAACATAAAAAACATGGAATTAGGAAACAAGAACTTGTCACTGCCCTCTTGTGGCCAAACCAGGACATCCCAGCTTGGGTCTGCCAAGAGATCCTACTGAATTCTCCTTGAGTACACCTACATGACTGAACATTAAAGGTGTCACTTCAGATTTGGGTGTGCTGATGCTTTGTGACCCTGGTCACAACCAAGCTTCCTGGTCAAGGCAGCCTGCCAAGAAGGCCCTCCCTAGAAGGCCATGGGGTGGTAAGTCAGTAAGGTGGTAGTATCACAAAACTCCACATGCATAGGAAGATAGAAGTCTCAGAAAAGACAACTACTTGCCTCAATCAGTTCTTATGCCCAGAATTGCCATTCTACCTAGCAGAAGAAGTCTCAGTAATGGACAAAGGACAAAATCAGAGGATTTTGTGTATACCTTTGGGAATCCAGGCGCTCATGTCTAAACACTGAGTCTGATGGTTGATGAGTAAGGCTATCAAAAACCTCAAATCTTCTTGATAATAAATCCATGCTGGTACCTACCCTGCCATACGGGATAAGGTGGGTATACCCACATTTCGACTATAGACACAGATTGTCCAGGACCCTGTAATGGGGACAAGAATGTGTCAAAAGGAGAAATAATATATATCACCTGTTACCTTGCCTATCAGGCCATGCACTTGTTTCCACAACCAAGGCATTGGCAGGGAATCATTATGAGCAATGTCCAAGTCAGTCCCAATGTATCTCCTCTCCTCTGCCTAAAACACCCCAACAGGAACCACTCAGGATAACTGGTTCTCTTTTCTTTCTCTAAATCCTGAAGTCACTCTCAGATTTATATTATTCTGTGACTTCTGTGGACACACACCTACCTATGGCCAAGGCAAAGAACACAACAAACTCAGAGCTCTCTGATAAGATTCAAGTGGAATCAATGAGACAATAGAAGTACAAGGGACAATATACATTCTACACTGGTGCCATCAGAAACCCTGAAGCAATCTGCAGCCCAGCATCCTCATAGGAATCTCTCAGGTTATTCCCTTCTTTCTTTCTGTCCTGTGTCCTACAATCAAGGAACAGGAATAACTGGCCATATGGTGTCATGTGAGAATGGTTTTGACTCCTAGGCTACAGGTAAAAATAGGAACAATCTCAAAAATCACCCATCAGCACCACAGAGATTCTCCTTCTCTCTCCCTGTCTCTGTCTCTGTCTCTGTCTTTCCATCTGTTTCTCCCTCTCTGTCTCCTCTCTTTCTTTACCTTGCTCTCTCCATCTATTTTCCTCTCTCATATGTACGATCATAGTCAGTTCATCCTGAGAAGGTAGGCTTGTCCAGAGAACACACGATATACCAGGTTCACTTGGGAAATAATTTTCACTATCCCAGAACTATCCTTCCTTCCATGAGCTGAGAGTCGGTAGATGCACAACTCCATGGGGAGAGACTGTCTACTTTGGTCCCTAGAAAAAGACCATTTTTCCTGCCTCACAGAGACATTCCCAATATCACTGTCCATTTCCTCCTCTCTGTCAACCCTTCTGGAGTCAGCTTCTCTGCTATGGTAAAGGGAGCTCCCTCAGGCTGTAACTGCTCTGAGTTCTCAGAAGTGCCATGGCAGCCACTGCACAGAACTGTTCCTGCCACCTTTCATATTGTTGCCATGTAACTGTTCTCATTAACTGAGCCATAACTGGTCACAGCAGTACATGGGCACATCCAGAGATTATGACCACTTGAGCTTTTGCTGAGGGGTGGAGCACTAAAGGTCCTCTCCTACAGAAAACAAGCTGACATTAACAGACAATTCTGACATGACCACAATGATTGATATCCACATCATTATTTCCAGCACTGTCAGAGATTTCTACGGCATAGATTACACAACAGTGAACTCAAGAAGAATGAAACTACACACACCCATGCGCACACACACACTGTTTCCCTTGAACCCAGATATTTCCATTTGTTAATTTTTGAGCCTCTTCTAATTAATTACTCTTCCACAAGATATAATTGGACAGAGAAGAGAATGAAAAAATTGCTTTTTGAGCCTTCAACTTGGGTGTTCTCCCTTGGAAAGAGGAAAGGAGAACAAATCAGGAGAATCCACAAGTATGCTTCCTGCATGGGTGTTGGGAATCACAGCAGTAAGCATGTTAAGAGAGGCATGGAGAGTCTAACCCTACTTTCATGGTACCATGTCTGCACTACCACATTTGGGCACTGCACAGTTCACCCTATATGTCTGCTTATAAGTAAATGTAGCAGTCATATATGGTGTACTGAGACACATACAAATGAGACCACTAAACATACAAAACACAGAAAGAATACTAAAAGCAGCAAGAGAAAACAACAAATAACATACAAAGCAAATCTATTAGAATTACACCTAACTTCTTAATGGATAAGTTAATGCCTAACCCTAAACAGAAAATCTATAGATTCTAGAAGAACACAGATGTCAGCCCAGATCACAATTTCCAGGAAAACTGTGATTTTTCATAGACAAAGAAATCAATATATTGCATGTTACATCCAAATTCTAACATTGCCTATCCACAAATCCTGTCCTACAGATGGTACTAGAATAAAAAATTCAACCCAAGGAGATTAACTATAATCAGGAAATTATAGGAAATAAATGATCTCACACCGTCAAATTCAATAGAAGAGACACACATACACACACATACAAACACACCAGTGATAACAACAGAAAAAGAGGAACTAAGTATCATTGGTCATTGATATCCCTCAAAATATGGTCTCAATTACGTTATCAAGTAATTCTTCAAAAAAAATGCAGAATGAACTTTTCCAAACTCATTCTATGAGGCCACAGTCATGCAAATACCCAAATATCACAAAGATTCAAAATGAAAGAGAATTTGCTGCCAATTTCACTCATGAACATAGATGCAAATAAATTCAATAAAATACTCACAAAGCGCTTCCAAGACACATTAAAAAGATTATTCACTATGATTGAATAGCCTTTTTTCCAAAGAAGAAGAGGTGGTTCGACATAAGAAAAATAAGTCAATGTAATCCACTGCATAAGCAAAATAATAGAAAAAAATACATGGTCATCTCATTACAAAGTGAGAAAGCTTTGGATAATATCAAAAAACCCTTCAAAATAAACCTCCTGGAGAGATTGAGGATAAAATTGCAATACCAAAACATAATAAAGGTAAGTAACAGCAATCGTACTGACAACAGCAAATTAAATAGAGGAAAATTCAAAACAATTTCACTAAAATCAGAAGGAGACCAGGCTGTTCCCTCCATTTATAAATACAGAATACAGTATATAAAGTACTAACAAGAAGAGTGAGAGAGGAGAAGGAGATTAATGGGATATGAATTCATAAGAAAAAAGTCAAATTATCCTTATTTGCTGATGAGAAATTATATATGAATGACCTCAAAAACTGGAACAAGGAACTCCTACAGCTGGTCAACAACTTCAGTGAAATGACTAGCTATAAGATAAACGAAAAAAAAAATCTGTAGCCCTCCTATATACAAATGACAAATAGAGACAGAAAGAAATAAGAAAAACTATACTCTTCACAATAGATACAAATAACATAAGGTATTTTGGACAACACTAACCAAGCAAGTGAAAGACTTGAATGAGAACATCTTTATGTCTTTTAAGAGGGAATTTGAAGACACCAAAAAATGGAAAAATATCCCATGAAATTTGGTCACTAAGATTAGCATAGTAAAAATGGCCACGGTACTAAATGTAATCTAAAGACTCGATGCAATCCCTATCAAAATCCCTATATAACTCTTTAAAGACATTAAAAAGGCAATACACAACTTCATATGGAAAAACAGAATACTCTGGATAAATAAAATAATCCTGAAAAATAAAATAAATTCTAGAGGTGTCAAGATCCCTGATCTTAATCTGTACTACAGAGCCATAGTATTAATAACTGCATGGTATTGGTAAAAAAAAAAAAGACATGGTGATCAATGGAACAGAATAAAGGACACAGATATATATCCACACAGCTATAGATACGTGATCATTTATAAAGAGGCCAGAAAATTAAAATTACAAAAAGGAAGCAGCTTAAACAAGTGGTGTCTAATTGGATGTCTGAGGTAGAAGAATGTTAATAGATCCATATCTATTACTGCATACAAACCTCAAGTCCAAATGAATCTAAGAAGTCACTATAAAACCAGATATACTGAATGTGATTGAAGAGAAAGTAAGGAATAGTCTTGAGAGCAGTGGCACAGGAGCTAACTTTTTTAACAGAACACTGAAAGGTTGGGAACAAAGATCAAAGATTAATGAGAACCTCATGAAACTGAAAAGCTTCTGTAAGGAAAATGACATTGTCAACAGGGCAAAACAGAACCCTCAGAATGGGAAGATATTGACCAACTCCACTTCCAATAGAGAGTTAACATGCAAAATAAATAAAAAAATGCAAGAATCTACATGTCAAGAAAACAAATAAACCAATTAAAATTGGGGTGCATATCTAAACAAAGAATTCATAAAAGAGTAATCTCAAATGGCTGTTAAACACTTAAAGAAATGCTCACCATTTTATGCATCTGAGATGGCTCTTGAGGGGCAATCAGCTACTGAGTATGTTGGACAGGTTGTGTGGGTGTGGTTGTAGTTGGTAGAGGGGGTTGAAGGTGGAGTTTAGAGCAGGGACAGAGTTAGGGATGCTTGTTACGCTCAGGACTTGTGGAGCCCAGACCATAAGGTCCTCAATTACACTGCAATGAGACATTTTCTTCCATTCTGGATGCTAGGAGGTTTAGAAAATTCTTCCTCATTCCAAAGGAATGCTCCAGAAAACACATGACAATCTGTAACACCCCAGAGAGGACTCCAAAACAGAAAACAGACTTTTGGGACAGGGATTGGAATCTGTCCCTTTGTGGCCAAGCAAGGACATTCTGACTTGGACCTGCCCAGAAATCCTGCTGCAGTCTACTCTACTCCTCACACCAAGGTGATCACTAAAGCTGCCACGACAGACTTGGGTGTGATGACACTAAGTGACCATGGCCACAACCAAGCATCTAGGTAAAGGATTCCTGACAAGAAGGCTCTCCTAGGCTAACATTTGACACATACAATTTCAAGGGATGTCTGTTCCTTCCAGCTATGATGTCATACTTTGGCATTGATAGTGTCACATCAACTTATTTATGATATCAGTTTATTTTGATGAGGATATCATATTTTACATTGATATTTTTACTTAATATCAACTATGACATCTGTTCCTGGCAATTATAGCATCACATCCCTATAATTGGTCAACCAAAACTGATATCACGTCCTTCTTTTCATGATCTCATATATTTACACATTACATTGTGGTTGTTACATCATCATAACAATGATGTAATTTTCTTTCCACTTTATATCATACTGATATTTTGATGCACATCATGCAAATTATTTCATACCCTTCCATGTATGTTGTTGTGTCATTCCTATTATGATGTCATATACTTTTATTATTGTTTTCATTTCCACCAGGTTTTGGTGTTCCATTGTGCCACTTATGAAGTTATAAGTTTCTATTGATGGTGCCACATAATCCCAATTATGGTGTCACATGCTTCCTATTGTGACAGTTAACTTGCTTCCAAGGGTCCCTTTTAATTGTCTGGTCAGAAATTATGTTCAAGATATGACATCTTGACAATTATGAAGTCCTTCCAAATATCCTGTTATATACTTCTTGTTATGATATCATATATTTACAATGTTGATATCACATCATAACAATTACAATGTCAGTTTTTTTCAACTTTGCTGTCCTACATGTGCAATGATGATATTTTATCCCAACTATGCTGTCATGTCCTTCCAATATTCATGTAATCTGTCATAATATGATGTCTCTAATTTATCTCGCTGTCACATCATCATGATTCTGTGGTTGTTTTCTATGAATTATGATGTCATTTATTTACATTATTTTGCTATATAATAATGATTATAAGGTCATATCATTCCAATAAGCATCTTTTCCTTTCATTATGACAGAATTTTGGTTGACTGTGTTACATTGTCGCAATTATGATGCCAGTTAATTCAAATTAAGCTGTAACATACTTCATGTTATTATTTCATACATTTTCTTCCCTTTACTATGGCCTATATTTTCATTGACATGCTTTTATCACATCATCCCATGCATGTTACTTTCTGTTCATTATGTTATTATATATATTCACTGTTGATGTCATATTATCACAATTATGATGTTAGTTACTTCACATTATATTATATACTGACATATATGATGTCACATAACCCAAATTATGTTGTTATTTCTTCATAAATATCACATCATTTCCTTCCAATTGTGATATAACACACATACCTTAATAATGTCATATCCTCCCAATTATGAAATCATTTCCTTACAATTATATTGCTTTACCCTTCTTTTATTATTTAATATGTTTACATTGATGATATCAATGGAATTAAGATGTTGGTTTCTTTCAATTATGGTGTCATATATTGACAGTGATGATGGTACATGATCCGTATTATTCTGCAAATTATCACATCATTTTCCTTCCAATTGTGGTCGAACATCCGTAAGAATGATGGTGTCAATAATGATGGCAGTTCTTTCCATTTATGCTGTCATATATTTTATTTATGATGCTGTATATTTACATTGTTGAAACCACATCATCTTAATTATTGTATCAGTTTATTCCATTTATGTTGTATATTGAAAATGTCACATCATGCCAATTTGATGTAAATTCCTACCAAATTTGATGTCACATCCTTATTGGGATGTCATATATTTACATTTTTGTTGTAAACTTATCACAATTATAATGTTAATTTGTACCAAATATGGTACCATATAGTTACTCTACCATTGACACATAATTCCAATTATCATTTCATATCCTCCAATTATAACATCATTTCCTACCAACTGAGGTGTCACGTACTTGCACTGATGGTTTCACACAATTATGTTGACAGCACTTTCATCATTTCTTATTATGATGCGATATATTTATATTGTTTGCATAACATCATATTGACTGTGATGTGCTTTCTTCTAATAAGGTGTCCTATATTTACATGGTTGACATCAAATCATGATTAGGATGTCAGTTTTATCCAATTACTGTGACATATGTACACTGATTATACTATTATAATCCATATTAAGATGCTTTATCCTTACAATATCACATCATTTCCTTCCAATTGTGATGTCACCACATCATATTAACGGTGTCAATTCATTCAAAATATGATGTAATTTCTTCCCAGTTTAGCTGTCAAATAATTCATATTACGATATCACACATATAGATTGTTGATATTTGTCACGAGAATCATGTTTTTTTCCTTTTAATTTTGTCATACAGCTCATATTATGATGACTTATATTTACATGACTGTAGTCACATCATGTTGTGACTTTTATGATGTCAATATCTTTCAGGTATAATGTCATATATTTACAACATTCATGTCAAAATTGTTGTCAGTTTCTACCAATCGTGATATTTTTTAATGTCATTGATGATGTAACCTAATCCGCATTATCATGTCCTATCCTCCAATTACCACGTCATATTCTTCAAATTGTGACATCTAAGATCAACTTTGATAATGTCATGTTATCAGAATTATGATGCAAGTTCCCTCATTATTATTATGATGTTATAGATTTACATTGTTGATGTCACATAGTGATTATGCTTTCATATTTTCATTATTTGCGGTCATATGTTTATACTGTCGAAGTAATATCATGATTATGATGTTCACTTATTCCAATTTTGCTTTCACTCTCCTATTTTGATGTAATCTATTTATATTATTGATGTCATATCATTATAATTATGTCAGTCCTTCGTATTATGCCATGCCTTAATTTTTGATGACATGTAGTTATGTATTTGATGTCAAATCATCATGATTGTGATGACAGTTTCCTCAAATTATGAGGTCATATATTGACACTGATAATTCCACAGATTTCCAATTATGTCAATACTTGAAAATTCAATGACATTCTTATGTTCAGACATATACAGATTTTTTATGCCATATTTTTGTCATTTTCTTCTAATTATTATGTCACATTGATGGTGGAATATCATATCAATTATAAGTTTCTTGCAAATATCCTGTGATTCCCTTTTTATTATTATTTTATATTTACCTTGTTGATATTCCAAATTTGCAATTATGTCAATTCCTTTCATTTATGATGAGATATATTTACTTTGATGATTTTACATAATCCACATTATGATGCCATTTCCCTCCAATTATCAGGTGACTTGTTTCCAATTTTGATATCACATTCTTACTTTGATACTGTGGTATAACATCCCAATTAAGCTGTCACTTCCTTCCAAATATGTCATATCATTCTCATTATATTGTCATATATTTATGTTCTTTATTGCATGTCATATTATGATGGTTTCACATAATACTAATAATGTTGGCATGTCTCTCCAATTATCACATTATTTCTTCTATGATATCACATACATAATTTACTAGTGTCATATTATCTCAATTATGATCTCACATCCTTACATTAATTGTGGCACATTCTCTCAATTATGTCTGCTTCTTTGAAATATAATGATGTGTATATACACTGATGATATCAAATCACCTTAATTATGATGTCAATAACTTACAAATGTAGCATGTCCTTCTTGTGATGTCATATATTTACGTTCATGCCACAGAATTCACATATGATGTGAAATCCTTTTGATCATGTACTTTTTTTGCTATTGTGATGCTACTTATATTTATGCTGTTATGCCATCTCAATTTTGAAGTCACTTTCATGCAATTATTTTGTTATGTGCTTATGATACCATATATTTACATTATTAACATATCATTGATGTCACTTTCTTCAAATTGTGATGTCATTTATTGACACTGATAATCTCCCATTAACCTGATTTCGATGTCAGTTATTTTCAAATATGATGTCATATATTTACATTTTTTATGTCACTGTATCATTTATGATGTCAGTTTCTTCTGATTATGATGAGCATTGTCGAAGGTACATAACACAAATTAAGTCATATTCTTCCAATTTTCATATTTCCTTTCAATTACGATGTCCCTTCTTCAGATGTGTGGTTACATATCACCCCTACTACGATGTCAGTTACTTCTAGTCATGCTGTGATAACCTTCTTACTAGGATATCATTTATTTACTTTGTTGATGTCACATCATCACAATTATGATGTCATTACTTCTAATTATGATGGCATATACTTACATTAACGATGATGTCACATAATACACATTATGATTTCACATACTTCTAATCATCATGTGATTTCATTCCAATTATAATGACAAATTCTGACATTGATTGTATCACAGCAACATACTCATGATGTCAATTCCATTCAACTATGGTGTTGTATGCTTCTGTTGTGATGCCAAGTGTAGTGAGGGCTCTGTTTCACAAAGTTCCAGTTCTAGGATGACCTTGATGACCCATCACTGCCCTTTACAGAAATTCCCTAACAACTTTCACTTATATTCTTTACTGTCAAAGGCCACTCACCAAAATATAGAGTTGGAATGGTGTAACAAATGATGGTGTTAATAAAAATGAAACAAATGGAAGTACTTTGGAAATACAAATATGCAGAAATTTGAGTCTTCCTTAGAGTCATGGAATTAGAGATACATTTATATTATTAATAAATGAAATTAGTAAGCATAAAACAGGAGGTGGAACAAGAATTATTAAAGAAGAAACAAACTAGAAAAATTCCAGAAACTGACGAGCTGTAGCTGGATCATCAGGTTTTCATGTCCAGCTTCAGAAATAAAGAATTCATATGGGCAGGGAGAGAGATCATGTACTTAAACATAAGCTGGGTGTGTTCCTGAAAATAAACATTTCTAGGAGTCTTAATGTCCTTTTAACCTTTACAGGACTGCAGTTAAGATAGGAATTGTACTGAAACAAGAGTTCATGACAGAGTTACAGAAAAGGACATTTTAGCTCAATGAATTGCCTGTCCTCCTGAGCAAACATATCAAATCAGGACTTTCAGGACTTTTCTGATAGCATGGAAAGACAAATAGCAGACTGCTTTTGCTTTTTAAAATTCAAAGGAAAGGATGGTTGTTTTATGTTAAACAGAACAGAGAAAGGAAAGAATAATTGAACAAGGGTCAAAAGTGACTGTTGTTTGATGTAACAGGCATTATAAGCCATTAACTCTATTTTGAACTTAAATAGATTCAAACTCAAATAGCATCATACTCTCTACCATTTCTTTAACCAAAAGGCTTTATAACACCAATTTTAAGGAGAAAGATGTTGAGTTAAAGAAAACTGATTTTATCATAATGTTAGCTTTTAGTTTTGGCAAAATTTGCTATTTGCCTGATTTCTTGATTTTAATATACGTATATAATCAAGGAAGACTCTACAAAAATGACTTCCAGAGGGTATGTAATCAATCATCAAAGTCTTAAATGATTTTGTGTAAAAATAAAGCCTTTGAGATTCACAAATTGTCAGAATATGTGACGCCATATCGAGATGTGCTTTCTCTCTGTCAGTCTCTTATGAAACAATACTGAATGGTGTCCTTCATCAGATTCTGCCCTCACCGCTCTTTCATCCATCCACTTTAAGCTCTGCCCTCACCAAGGCTGGAACTCAATAGTTCTGAGTATGATAGAATATACTTACAATGTTGATCTGACACCGTTATGATTATGATGGCAGTTTTTTCTGAATATAATGCCATACCCTTCTTATTACAATGCTGTTGTCACAGTATCCAAATTAAGAAGTCATTTCTTTGCAATTATCATATAATTTCCTTCCAATTATGAAACTATGTCACATCCTCAGGTGATGGTTGATGGCGTAATTTCCTTTAATTTTTGAAGAATTATTTTCCTTATTTTGATTTCCTTTCTTTATTATGTTGAAGTCACATCACAGTAGTGATGTCATTTTCTTACAATTGTGATGACAAATGTTTACATTTATGATTTCATGAAATCCACATTATGATATCAGTCTTACAATGATCAGATAATTTGTTCCAATAATGATGACCTTTTCTGACATTAACTTTGTCACATCATCCATATTGTGATGTCTGTTCTGTCCAACCACACTTTCTTGTATTTTTTATTAGGGTGCCATAAATTTACATCATCGACCTCATGTTATCATGATTATGGTGTCTATTACATCCAATGAGTACTGTATATTCTAAATTTATGTTAACACAGCTGTCTATTTATGACGTCAGTTCCTTTTCATTATGATATCATTTACTCATGTGGATTATGAAATATATTTTACATTGATGATGATGTCATGTTGGCCATATTTAGATGCTCTATCCTTCATTCAATCATATTTTTCTTCTAATTGTGATGACGCAGGCCTAGGTTGTCAGTGTCACTTCATCAAAATTGCATCATATATTTACATTGTTGATGTCACAGAAGACTGCAGTGATCAACAAAGGCTCATGATCTTCAATCCTCAAAGACATAAGGACCAACATATGGTGAAATGTAGATTGTAGCAGTATGTTGATATATGAACTCACCTAGGACAACAAAGTGGCATAATGATAGATGAAATCCTTGCCAGATTTTAGGTGAGGGAACCACTGTCATGGCAAGCACCATGAAGAACAGAGGAAATCTGACTGTCAATGCTCAGGTGTTTTTATTGGTATAGAATTCATAAGGTATTCTACTGATTGCACATGCAGAGCATGACCAAACAAACATTCCCCAAATAAATACAACATGTGCAGACACTACAAAACACCAAAACCTAGGCTGCCCCTCACCCTACAGTGCACAAAATTATTTTAAACATAACTAAAAATAAACTTCCACAATTATAGAGGAATATAAAATATACTTGAGTATAAAATATACAAAAAAAAACAACAACAACAACAGAACTACAAACCTACAGCATCTGAACTGCTCGCTGCCTGCTGGTTGCATGAGAGGGAATCATAAGAATTTTTCTGGGGTCATCAAGAAGCTTTTATGATCTCACAGTCACTATTTAATTGCGGTTTTTGGGTGTCTCTGATATTTTTACTTACACTTGAGACATTTTGACTTCTACTGATTTGACTCATTCAACCTTGATTTGAATGCTTGTGCCTAGTCTTAATGTATACTTTTATACTGTATTCTGTTGATATCCTTGTGAGACGTGTTCTTTTCTGATGGGAAATAGAAGACCAGTGCATACGTGAGGGCAGAGGTCATGGATGGGTAGAAGGAAAAAAAAACCCTGATGCCATGATGTATTATTGCATGAGATAAGAATACAGAAAAGATGCTGAGAAGATTTCATATTAGAGATAAACACCTACCTCATCAACCAAGGCCTAATTTAAGAAATGAGTTCAAAATCTCGTGAAGACTTGCGCAGCGGAGAACTAATTTTGAATACTTCTGAAGCCCAAGATTTCCATTCCATAGTGAAAATTCATAGGAAACAAGAATTTCTCCACGAAAATTCTTTGATCAACTTATACACAACTCTAACCTGTGCCAGCTGGCATTACTACCTTTAGTTCAACTGCTAGATGTGAAATCAAGCTTTCAAGACTTAAGCAATGGCTTGATTTAAAACAACATATGCTGAAATGAAAGGTTGCTGCAGATATTTATGTTTAGTAAAACAAAACAAAAACAAAAATAAACCCAAGAATCGCGGCATCTCAGCAGCTATATTCCTGTTGGTTCTTTGTCAGGACATAATGAGAATATCATGGGTGTCATGATTATACCATTGTGATCTCATAAACAGTAAGAAGAAAAACTTTCTAGCACCATACAATTTCCACTAAGTCATGATACTTTACTATAATCTTATTTACTTTTTCCAATATCACAAGTCTATCTTTCAGTTCTAACTCCTTTTTACTTCTCTTACCAACAATTTAGGTAAAATGGGTGCTGAAAAGTACACAAGTGAATGAAGGTATTACATTGCCAGTCTATTAGATTCATAGATTCTTAGACATACTTCAGATATTCATGCTTTTATATCACTAGACTGGAGATGAACACCAATCTATGTTCTGCCTTCAGCTCCTTCCAACTCAAAAGGACACATGTTCTCTTTAATAAGTTCTTTTGAATAGCAGAACCAAAACCCAGTGGAAAGACGCAAAGTACTAGAGGAGGTTACAAATATCTCTTCCTGAAAAAACACACCAACACTGAGATACAAACACACACACACACAGACACACACACACACACACACACAAACACACACGATACGTATGATGGCATACATACTGACATATCTCCATTTTTCTATTAATTCACTTGCACTAGTACAAAGCAAAGATACTTATTTGTGGATTTTTGGAAAATTGCCATTTTATCTTGGAAAAAGATTTTCATTTGCAAAAACAAAGTCTTTGACAATCTAAGGAATAAACTGCAAAAGCTGCCTTCTTACTATTGATATCTTTGGGAATGATCAGAGAAAAAGACAACACTTTTACTTCCTTCTAGACATTCTTCCCACCACCACCCTCTCCCGTACAACCAGAATCCAGGACCTATTGTACTGCTAAACACTGATTTGTATGCATTTTGGCCTGGTATGTATTCTCACCAGGATTAGGTTATGTAATTCAATTGACTTATGAGCTGCTGTTCACACAGATGTCAGTCTATTTCAATCAATATTCTAGACACAAGAATAGACAAAAGTTCCAACTATAGAAAATACTTAGCTCTGTGTTCCATTCATTATAACCTGTATCATTCTGCGCTTCTGTTGATGGTTGTACACACCAAAGATCGATCATTGTTCCTTTTTTTTTAAAAAGGAGGGGAAAAGTAATAAATGTCCTATCCTAATAAATTACATACAACATCATTTATCAGGCTTTCTGTACATTTTGAGGCTTGGCTTCCTTTCTAGAACAGGCAAACAGTATGTATGCTTACTCACTACTTCACAGGAATTATAACATCTATCCCCTACCAATGATTACAATTAGCCAATGATTTTATATGCTTAGTCACAAGATTGGGCAATTATACTAATGAGAATACATGCTTCTGAACATTGTTCAACCAGTGTCAATATGGGCACCTATTCAAAATTGTGATTGCATGGGGATTCCACCATAGAACAATCTTTCTTTCCTAAGCTTCAAGGTGGCAAGAAGGTGAGGAGATGAACTTCATCTACAACAGACAAAATATACTCCCTGACCTCTGAACAATCCAAGGCTTGCATTCCAATCAGGGTAAGAACACATTATGTGTGATGCTAGGCTAATTTGTGAATTTTTTGAGCCCCAGGCCCTACCATGGATTACATAAAATCCTATGATCCCCATTCTTCTACTTTAATCAAGCAGCAACTTGCCAAAAAGAATGAACACATGACAAGAAAATATTATAGCTCAAAGCATTTCTCAACCTGGATCCTAGTATTCATCCTGGGGATCCTGACCTAGGTGGAGTTAAGTAACACCAGATTTAAACTGATTCAACTATTCCAGGAGTCATGTTTTCTACATAAGCCTCACAAGCAATGAAACCTGAAAAAAGCAAATTATTTCTATTTCATTGATTTGTAATATCCTTTGATAACTATATTAAGGGTTCCAGTTTCATAATTTTCACCATGAATAATCAGATAACATTCAGTATCATTTGATAACATTTGTATCATTTGATGATACAAATATTTAATGATAAAAAACTCCTAATCTGCAAATCAAGCTACAGTACTCCGAACTCCTTAAAATAATAACGGATTTGAAGATTTTCTTTCAAAAATATTTTCTAACAGGTAGTTGGACTAAGAGTTACCATACAACTCTTCTAATGGAAGACATTTAAAATGAAAAAGAAAAATAAGAAGGGAAGAATAAAACAAAATGAAAGGTGACGAAAAAATCAAATTAGGAATGAATAATAAAGATAAAACAATAAGAATATATAAAATATAAATTTGAAAATAATATTTACATATTAAATAAATAAATGTGTAAACTAAATGAATATATAAAATATAAATATAAGTAATAAAAATAAATAATATACAGAATATTAAAATAATAATAACATAATAAAGGTAAAAATAGGACATTGTAAGGAGGCATGGATGTAGAAAAGAAGAATTGATGATGAATGAATTAGTTGAAAGTAGGACAGATGATTAGGAATATTGTATTGTGTAGATAGTATGGTATATGCCAAGAACTCTGCTATGATTAGGTGTAGAGAACAGAAGGATGTTTGGGACAGTGATTGTCCCCATTGACAAGCAGTATATGCACTCCTGGATGAATACTATTATGCATAGCTGAGAAATATGGCCACAATGTGAACCTGGAACTGTGTTTTTATCTCTACTAGAAGAGGAAATCTAGACCTCTGCATGCCTCAGGAGACTGCACCAGTCACCAGAGTTACAATACCTCAAATTCAAAAGGCTATAAGGGACCAGTGCCATGTTCTGAAGGAAGCAGACCACCCTCATTACAAGGCCTTAAAAGAAATCCAAAGGAAAGAAAGCAGTGTGAATAACACCAAGACAATTCTGATTCAGGGCAGTATTTCACCTGCAACATAAAATGCTTTTAACCTTAGTCCATTTAATGTGCACTCTGTAGAGCCAAATTTTCCAATTTTCTTCCTATTCAAAGACTCCTATGTGCCTACCCACTCACTTCTTAAGGTAATTCTGGAAAACGATATTATCCGCATGTTGACTAAGTGGAATGGACTTAAGGTTGAAAATTGTATAGGATTCTCATTTCCAATGAATATAGACACTGTCTGGTAAAATGGCTCCACCTCAATGAGAGAACCCATTTGAAAATATAAGTTGAATTCCATTATTAACTGGATGAGCCTGCAGAAGTCTGAAGAAGAAAACATTGACATTGGAACCAAAGACAGAGAAGACATCCCAGAATGAAATGGCAAAATTCTGATTTGTACATGGTATAGGACCCTCGGCTGTCATCATGGCCCCATGTTTAACTATCAAGGGATTTCAAGCGATTTCCATACACCTTTAACTGATTTATATTACGTCCTATGCTACTCATTCTTCTACCTGCAAATAGGGAGTAGCTTGCCAAGGAGGGAAGCATGACATACCAAGGAGAAAAAAGACACCTGGAAGGCTTTCTCAACTGTGATCACTTCATTCCTCCTGGTAATATAGACCAAGGTGTAGTGACGTGACCCAAGATTAAAAATGAGTCAGCTAGCCCAGGAAACAGTTTTCATAGATAAGTCACATAAGCAGTGTAATAGGACACAAGAACCTCTTCTGATTCACTGAATTTAAGTTCCATTGTATACCTTCATAGAGATTTCTGCTACTCCTAATTTTCCCATGAAGAAAGTCTTAAATATCTGCTTCCTAAAGCTAGCTGTGGCAGATGCCTAATCTACAGACCAAGGCACAGTGCTCACAAAACCTTGTATTAATTCTTGTTTCTTGCCTCAACATTATCTGACACATAATTGGTCCATGATTAGATATACAGCTGTGCTAAGAGAGGACATTTAAAACAAATAAAAAGAAAGAAAGCAAAGAGGTGAAAAAGGAAAAATGAAAGAAAGAAGCAAAAAAAATTAAACAGAGGCAGAAAGGAACATGAGTAAGAAAAGAACAAAGGATAAATGATGGGAAGTAAATATTCATCTATGTAGGAAAGAAAACAGGGTGAATGGCAAGAAGGACAGATAATTGGAGAGGTTTTACTTATATAATTAGTCGTGAATATTCTCCTCTATACAGTTAAATTTAAATGAAAAGAAATGATGAGAAAAAAGAAATGAATGATCAATGAAGTGAATACAAGTGTTATGTAAAGATCAAAAAGGCAGGTTTACTCTATTAATAGTATATTCTTAAAAATGATATAGAATAACTACTATTTCTCATACCTAGGGAAGGCTATAACTTCCACTCCAACATTTCTTCCTTTTTGTTCACCTTTGTTTAAGTCTGTGATCTTCTGCTGTTTCATTTAGCCTATCTATTGTTAGGATTTTCCAACTCCGGTTTACGATGTCATTCATGTCAACTTTTGTTAGAGTGGATAGAAGAATCGGGGTACTTGGGAAGTTTTAGAAAGAACAAATAGATGTGGAAAATATGATTACCTTAAAATGAAAAAAGAAAGCAAAAGCAAACATTGAAAGGAAGAACTGTATGTTCCCACCTGGATGATCTTGGGCCAAAATTAGCAGAACATGTAGTGTTCCATCAATGAGTTATGGGTGCCTGTGGAGAGCAGAGAAAGCACCTTGGGACAATGACTGGGGCTGTGTGAATTTGAGATATCTGTTTTCTGTTAGGAAGTCAGGAATAGAGCCCATCAATTCTCCCCCATTCGCAGCCCCAAAAGTTAGACTGTTGTATGAATACTGTTTGCATCCTGGCTAAGCTTTTTTGTCTCTATGAGGTCAAGAATTCTAGAACACCAATTATGTCAAAAACTTCACTTTTCACCAGGGTAACAAAACCTTGGGTAGAATGAGCAGTTGGGGTGTCCTGGAGAAAGCAAACTTCCCTTGAATCCAAAGTAAAGTAGTGTATGTATTACCATTACAATTCTGACTTGGGGTAGGATTTCACCTGTAATGTCATAAGACATGCTTCTTATAACATAGGTCCATTTATTGGGACATCTGCATAACTGCTTAACAGAAGAGTCTCAAATGGCAAACCACTCACTTTTTTAGGCAATTCTGCCAAGTGATGTTTTTTTCCATCTTGGTAAAAAGGCCTAGGGATGAAGACTGAACAGATTCTCATTTTCAAGGATCAGATATACTGTCTAGTAAAATGGCATGTCAATCCAAATTTCTTACAAATTATGAAAACTGAATGGAAATCCATTCTGAGGTGGATGAGGATACAGAATCCTGAGATATAATGTCACTTACACTGGGCCAAACTCAGAGCTGAGATGCCCCCAGCATGGAAGAGCAACTCCTGAATTGTACAGAGTGCAGTACTCAAAGCTGTGGTCTTGGCCATATTTAATTTTGACATACAAAGCAGTCAGTCTTCCCTGATGGCAATTACACAGTGGACCCAGTCACCCAGAAAACATAAATATTAGAAGTTCAAAGAGGCTATAGTAGTGAAAACACGTATCTCATCGCGCAGAAACCATTCTATTAAATAACTGTAGCTTATGAGAAGTTTTACACAATGTTAAACTCATCTTGTCTTTGATACCTCAGAGGCCTTCAGCTTTCTCTACAAAGTTGAAAACCTTGCATGAGAAGATATCCACAGACTACAGCCTATGTTACCAGTGAACCTTGCCTTGGGTTCTAGTGAGAGGTACAATTTAGCATCTAGGATTCGTTTCATAGTTTCATTGAAAACATCATCTCCAACGTAGAAATGCAGACATTCACCAATGTAAAAATGAAGAAATAAAAGATGTTACAGGATATTTTGGAGTCATGCAAAGACCCAAACATCACAAAGATTCAAAAACAAATAGAATTATATGCCCATTTCACTCTTGAACATAGATGCAAATGAACTCAATAAAATACTCACTAAGCACATCCAAGAAGACATTAAAAAGATTATTCACCATGATTGAATAGCATTGATCTTAGACAGGAATGGATGGTTCAATTGAAGAAAATAAGTCAATGTAATTCACTGCATAAACAAATTAACAGAAAAAAACTACATGATCGTCTCACTACAATTTGAGAAAGCTTTTGATAATATCAAACAACCCTATCAAAGTAAATCTAATGGCATGATTGAGGCTAAAAAGGCTATACCGAAACATGACGAAGGCAAGTAACAGCAATCCTACTGACGACATCAAATTAAATACAGGGAAATTCAAAGCAATTACACTAAAATCAGAAGCAAGAACAGGCTGTTTCCTTCATTTTTAAGTATTGAATACACTAATTAAAGTTCTATCAAGAACAGCGAGAAAAGAGTAGGAGATTAAGGGAATATGAATTCACAAGAAAACAGTCAAAGTATTCTTCTTTGCAGATGAGATATTACATGTGAATGACCTCAAAAACTGGATCAGGGAACTCCTATAGCTGGTAAACAACTTCAGTGAAATGATTGGCTACGAAATAAACACAAGAAATATCTGCAGTCTTCCTATATACACATTACAAATAGAGAGAGATAGAAATCAAAGAAAGAATACTCATTACAATGGCTACAAATACCATAAGGTAACTTTGGCAACTCTAACCAAGCAAGTGAAAGACTTGAATGAGAACATCTTTATGTCTATGAAGAGGGAATTTGAAGATCTCAAAAGATGGAAAGAAATCCCATGCTCCTGAGTTGGTAAGATTAACATAAAAATGTCTTCTGTATTAAAAGTAATCTAAGGACTCAATGAAATCCCTATAGAAAATACCAGTATACTTCTTTAAAGACATTAAAAGGGTAATACACTACTTCATATGTAAATACAAAAAAAATTGGATACCTAAAAAAAACCTGAAAAATAAAAGAACTTATAGATGTATCAAAATTCCTGATCTTAATCTGTACTACAGAGCCATAGTATTAATAACTGCATGGTATTGGCAAAAAAACAGACATGATGATCAATGGAACGGAATAAAGGATACAGATATATATACACACACCTATGGATACCTGATCATTTATAAGAAGCGAGAAAAATACAATTACAAAAAGGAAGCAGCTTTAACAAGTGGTGTCTATTTGAATGTCTGTGGTAGAAGAATGTTAATAGATCCATATCTATTACTGCATACAAACCTCAAGTCCAAATGAATCTAAGATGTCACTATAAGAAGAGATATACTGAATGTGATTGAAGAGATAGTAAGGAATAGTCTTGAGAGCAGTGGCACAGCAGCCAACTTTTTTAACAGAACACTGAAAGGTTGGGAACAAAGATCAAAGATTAATGAGAACCTCATGAAACTGAAAAGCTTCTGTAAGGAAAATGACATTGTCAACAGGGCAAAACAGAAGCCTACAGAATGGGTAGATATTGATCAACTCCACTTCCAATAGAGAGTTAACATGCAAAGTAAATAAAAAAATGCAAGAATCTACATGTCAAGAAAACAAATAAACCAATTAAAATTGGGGTGCATATCTAAACAAAGAATTCACAAAAGAGTAATCTCAAATGGCTGTTAAACACTTAAAGAAATCCTTAACATCTTTATGCATCTGGGATGGCTCTCGAGGGGCAAACAGCTACTAAGTATATCGGACAGATTGTGTGGGTTTGGATTTAGGTGATTGATGGTGTTGAAGGTGGATTTTAGAGCAGGGACAGGGTTAGGGATGGTTGTTAAGCTCAGGACTTGTGGAGCACAGATCATGGGGTCCTCAATTACACTGCAATGAGACATTTTCTTCCATTCTGGATGCTATGAGGTTTAGAAAATTCTTCCTTATTCCAAATGAATACTCCAGAAAACACATGACAATCTATACCACCCCAGAGAGGACTCCAAAACAAAAAATAGACTTTTGGGACAGGGACTGGAAACTGTCCCTTTGTGGCCAAGCAAGGACATTCTGACTTGGATCTGCCCAGAAATCATGCTGCAGTCTACTCTACTCCATACACCAAGGTGATCACTAAAGCTGCCACGACAGACTTGGGTGTGATGACACTAAGTGACCATGGCCACAACCAAGCATCTAGGTAAAGGATTCCTGACAAGAAGGCTCTCCTAGGCTAACATTTGACACATACAGTTTCAAGAAATGTCTGTTCATTCCAGCTATGATGTCATACTTTGGCATTGATAGTGTCACATCTACTTATTTATGATATCAGTTTATTTTGATGAGGATATCATATTTTACATTGATATTTTTACTTAATATAAACTATGACATCTGTTCCTAGCAATTATAGCATAACATCCCTATTATTGGTAAACCAAAACTGATATCACATCCTTTTGACGATCTCATACATTTCCACATTTCATTGTGGTTGTTACATCATCATAATAATGATGTAATTTTCTTCACACCTTGATATTACATTGATATTTTAATGTCACATCATGTAAATAATGATTTCATGCCCTTCCAAGTATGTTGTCATGTCATTCCTATTATGATGTCATATACTCTTATTATTGGTTTCACATCCACCAAGTTTTGGAATTACTTTGTTCCTTCCAATTAAGCTGCCATAGCCCTCTTTTATTATTTCATATGTTTATATTTATGATATCATTGCATTTAAGATATTGGTTTCTTTCATTTTGGTGTCATATATTCATAGTGATTAGGGTACATAATCCATATTATTCTGCCAATTATTGTATTATTTTCCTTCCAATTGTGGTCGAACATCCTTAACAATGATGGTTTCACATCTCAATAATGATGAAAGCTTTTTCCATTTATGTTATCATATATTTTATTATAATGACATATATTTACATTGTTGACATCACATTCTCTTCATTATGGTATCAGTTTATTCCATTTTTTGTCATATTTTGATATTTAAGTTGTCATGTAATGCTAACTTGATGTAAATGTCTTCCAAATTTGATGTTACATCCTTATTGGGATGTCATATATTTACATTGTTGGTGTAGACTTACCACAATTATGATGTCAGTTTCTTACAATTATGGTGTCATATACTTATTTTACCAATGACATATAATTTCAATTATCAGTTCATATCCTCCAATTATCACATCATTTCCTACCAGTTGAAATGTCACATACTGCATTGATAGTGTCACATAAGCATATTGTCAGTTACTTCATATTATGCTGTCATTTCTTATTATGATACTATATTTTTTGCATAACATCATATTCACTGTGATGAGGTTTCTTATAATAAGTTGTCCTATATTAACATGGTTGATGTTATATCATGATTGTGATATCAGTTTCACCCTATTATGGTGACATATGTACACTGATTATACTATTGTAATCCATATTAAGATGCATTATCCTTACAATATCACATCATTTCCTTACAATTGAGATGTTTACATGTAATATTTAAGGTGTCACATCATTGAAATTATGATGTAAGGTCTTCCCAATTTTGCTGTCAAATCATTCCTATTATGTCATATACATACATTGTTGTTTGTCATTACAATTATTATGTTGTTTCCTTATAATTTTGTCATACACTTAATATTATCATGACTTATATTTACATGGCTGTAGTCACATCATGATGTGACTTTTATGATGTCAATATCTTCCAATTATAATATCATATATTTACAACATTGATGTCAAAATTGTTGTCAGTTTCTACCAATCGTGATATCTTTTAATTCCATTGACAATGTAACCTAATCCACATTATGTTGTCCTATCCTCCAATTATCATGTCATATTCTTCCAATTGTGATGTCTCAGATTAACTTTGATAATGTAATGTCATCAGAATTATGATGTAAGTTCCCTCATTCTTATTGTGATTTATAAATTTTCATTGTTGATGTCAGATTGTGATTATGCTTTCACATTCTTCATTATCTGAGGTCATATATTTATACTGTTGAAATAATATCATGATTATGATGATCACTTCTTCCAATTGTGCTTTCACTCTCCTATTTTGGTGTCATCTATTTATATAATTGATGTCACATCATCATAATTATGATGTCAGTCCTTCCTATTATGCCATGCCTTAATTTTTGATGACATATAGTTATGTATTTGATGTCAAATTATCATGATTGTGATGACAGTTGCCTCAAATTGTGAGCTCATATATTGACATTGATAATTCCGTATATTTCCAACCATGTCAGTACCTTCAAAATTCAATGACATTCTTATGTTTAGACATATATAGATTTTTATGCCATATTTTTGTCATTTTCTTACAATTATTATGTCACATTGATGGTGGAATATCGCATCACTTATCATATAAGTTCCTTGCAAATATCCTGTGATATCTTTTTAATTATTATTTTATGTTTACTTTTTTGATATTACAAATTTGCAATTATGTCACTTCTTTCATATATGATGAGATATATTTAATCTAATGATGTTACATAATCCACATTATGATGCCATGTCCTTCCAATTGTCAGGTGACTTTTTCCCAATTATGATGCCCTATTCTTACATTGATAGGGTGGTTTAACCTCCCAATTAAGCAGTCAGGTCCTTCCAAATGTAATGTCATATCATTCTCAGTATGTTGTCATATATTTATGTTATTTATTGCACCTCATATTATGATGGTGTCACATAATACTAATAATGTTTGCATGTCTCTCCAATTATCACATTATTTCTTTCTAACTATGGTATCACATACATAAGTTAATAGTGTCATATTATACTGATTATGCTCTCATATCCTTACATGGATTGTGACACTTCATCTCAAATATAATGTCAGTTCGTTCCACATCCTTAATAGGTATGCCATATATTTACAATTTTGATGCCACATCATCACAATTATGTCTGCTTGTTTGAATTATAATGATGTTTATTTACATTGATGATATAAAATCAACTTATTATGTCAATACCTTATAAATATAGCATTTCCATCTTGAGATGTCATACATATATATTGATGCCACATAATTCACATATGATGTGAAATCCTTCTTATGATCATGTACTTTTCTTGCAGTTGTGATGTTACATACTTATATTGATGCTGTTATGCCATCTTAGTTATCATGTAAGTTTCACCCAATTATTTTGTCATGTGCTTATGAAGTCATATATTTACATTATTAACATATCATCTGATGTCAGTTTCTTCAAATTGTGATGCCTTTTAGCAACACTGATAATCTCTCATAAACCTATGTTGATGTCAGTTATTTTCAAATAAGATGCCATGTATTTACATTTTGTATGTAACATTATCATTTATGAGGTCAGTTTCTTATGATTATGAAGAACACTAGCAATGGTACATAACCCAAATTGAGTCATATTCTTCCAATTTTCATGTTTCCTTTCAATTATGATGTCGGTTCTTCAAATTTATGGTTACACATCACCCCTACTATGATGTCAGTTCCTTCTATTCATGCTGTTAAAACTGTCTTACTAGGATATCATTTATTTACAGTCTTGATGTCACATCATCACAATTATGATGCCATTTCTTCTAATTATGATGGCATAAATTTATATTAATATGATGTCACATAATACACATGATGATTTCATGTACTTCCAATCATCAGGTGATTTCATTCCAATTATGATGACAAATCCTGTTTATTTGTATCACAAGCAACCTACTTATGGTGTCACTTCCTTTCAATTATGCTGCTGTATTCTTCTGTAGTGATGCCAATTTTAGTGAGAGTTCTGTTTCACAAAATCCAATACTATAGTGACTTTGATTGACCCTTCACTGTCCTAGAAATACATTCACTAATGCATTCCACTGATATTCTTTACTCTCAAAGGCCACTCACCGAAAGATAGAGTTGGAATAATGAAACAAATGCTGGTGTTAATAAAAATGAAACTAATGACAGTATTTTGGGATATACAAATATGCAGAAATTTGAGTCTTCCATAGAGTCTAGGACTGAGACCAACATTTAGATTATTAATAAATGATATTAGTAAGCATAAGACATGAGGTGGAAGAAGAACTATTAAAGAAGAAACAAGCTAGAGAAATTCTAAAAGCTGATGAGCTTTAGCTGGATCATCAGGTTTTCAGATCCAGCTTCAGAAATAAAGAATTAATTTGGGCATGGATAGAGATCATGTACTTAATGATAAGCCTTGGTATGTTCCTAAAAATAAAGTAAGCAGTTCTAAGAGTCCTATTGTCCTTTTATCCTTTACAGAACTGCAGTAGAGATAGGGATTGTATTGAAACAAGACTTCATGACAGAGTAACATTTTAGCTCAATGAATTGCCTGTTCTCCTGACCAAACATGTCAAATTAGGACTTTTCTTATAGTATGGAAAGACAAACAGCAGACTGCTTTTGCTTTTTAAGTATCAAAGGACAGGGTAGTGGTTTTATGTTAAACAGAACAGAGAAAGGAAAAACGAATTTAACAAGGGTCAAAAGTGACTTTTGTTAAAACGATATGTTTCATGTAACAGGCATTATAATCCATTAAGTCTATGTTCAACTTAAACAGAGTCAAACCCAAATAGGATCATCGTCTCTAGCATTTCTTTAACCATGAGGCTTTATGACACCAATTTTAATGAGAAATTTGTTGAGTTAAAGAAAACTGATTTTATGGTAATATTAGCTTTTAGTTATGACAAAATTTGATATTTGCCTACTCTGTTGATTTTAATATACTCATGTAATCAAAGAAGACTTTACAAAAAAGACTTCCAGATGGTATGTAATCACTGATCAAAGTCTTAAAGCAAATGATTTTGTGCATAAATAAAGCCTTTGAGAGTCACAAATTTTCAGAATAGGTAAAGCCATACTGAGATGTGCTTTTTTTCTATCAGTGTCTTATAAAAAAAAACTGAATGGTGTCCTGCATCTGATTCTTTCCTCAATGCTCTTTCATCCATCCACTTTAAGCTCTGCCCTCACCAATGCAGGACCTTAGCAGATCTGAGTATGAAAACTTATACTTGCAATGTTGATCTGCACCATCATGATTATGATGAAAGTTTCTTCCGAATATAATGCCACACCATTCTTATTACAATGCTGATGTCACAGTATCCACTTAAAGAAGTCACTTCTTTGCAATTATCACATCATTTCCTCCAATTATGAAAATATATCACATCCTCAAGGTGTAATTCATGGTGTAATTTCTTTCCATTTTTGCAGAAATATCTTCCTTATTTTGATTTCCTTTCTTTAGAGTGGTGAAGTCACATCACAGTTGTGATGTCATTTTATTACAATTTTGATGACAATTTTTACATTCATGATGTCACAAAATTCACATTTTATTATCAGTCTTACAATGATGTTCCAACTATGATGACCTCTTCTGGCATTAATTTTGTCACATCATACAAATTTTGATGTCTGTTCTGTCCAACCACACTTTCATGCATTTTTTATCATGGTGCCATATATTTACATCAACGACCTCATGTCATCAGGATTATGGTGTCCATTTCATCCAATCATTATGACATATTATTACATTGATGTTAACACATCCATAATTATGATGTCAGTTCTTTTTCATTATTATATCACACATTCACACGGATGACGTCACATTGTTTTTATGCTGTCAGTTTTTTCCCAATAAGATTTGATTTTTTAACACTGTTGATGTCATATAACCCAAATTATGTAATCATATTCTTCCAATTTTCAAATCATTGTCTTCCAATATTGATATCACATACTTGTATTGATATTGTCATACCATCCCAAATATTATGTAAACTTCTCCCAAGTATGATGTCATCTCCAAATTGCAATGTGTATTTACATTTTTTCATCTCACTCCATCGCAATTATTATGCTATTTTTTTCTTATTATGATGACATATATTGTATATTGGTGATGATGTCATGTTTTCCACATTAAGATGCTGTATCCCACATTCAATCATATTTTTCTTCTAATTGTGATGACGCAGGCCTAGGTTGTCAATGTCACACCATCACAATTGTATCACATATTTACATTGTTGATGTCACAAAAGAATGCCATGAACAACAGTTTCTCAAAACCTACCATCCTCAAAGACATAAGGACCAACATATGGTGATATGTAGATTGTAGCAGTATGTTGATATAAGATCTCACCTAGTACAACAAAGTGGCATAATGATAGATGAAATCCATGCCAGAATTTAGCTGAGGGAACCACTGTCATGGCAAGCACCATGATGAACAGAGGAAATCTGACTGCCACTGCTCAGGTGTTTTTATTGATATAGAATTCCTCAGGTGTTCTGCTGATAGCACATGCAGAGCATGACCAAACAAACATCCCCCCCATGAATACAACACCGGCAGACACAACAGAACAGTAAGACCTAGGCAGCCCCTCATCCAACAGTACAAAAAATATTTTAAAATATAACTAAAAATAAACTTCCTCAACTATAAAGGAATATAAAATATACTTGAGTATAAAATATACAAACAAAACAACCAGAACAATAAAACTACAAACCTACAGAATCTCCATTGCTCCATGCCTATTGGCTGCTGGAAAAGGAATCGTGAGAATTTTTCTGGGGTCTTCATGATACCAATGTGTTCTCACAGACAGTCACAATTTAACTGCAGTGTTAGGGTGTCTCACACTCTTTTACCTGCACTTGAGATATTTTACATTCACTTGTTTGACTCATCCAATCTTTATTTGAGTGTTTGAACATAGCTTTATTGCACATTTCATACTGTATTCTGCTGATATCCTTTTGAGACCTGTTCTTTTCTGATGGGAAATAGAAGTCCAGACATCAGTGAGGGCACAGGGCATGGATGGGTAGAAGGAAAAAAACTGATGACATGATGTATTATTGCATGAAATAATAATACAATAAACTAACAAAAATGCTGAGATGCCACATTAGAGATAAACACCTGCTTCATCAACTAAGGTTTAGTTGAAGAAATGAGTTCAAAATCTGGTGAAGACATACCCAGTGGAGAACTTACCCATTGTGGATACCTCCAAAACCAAGATTTCCATTCCATAGTGACAATTCATAGGAAGAAAGGATTTATCCCACAAAATTCTTTGATCAACTTATACACAACTGTAACCTGAGCCAGTGGGCATTACTACCTTTACTTCTAATGCCAGATGTGAAGTCAAGCTTTCAAGACATGAACAATGACTTTATTTAAACCAACATATGCTGAAAAGAAAGGTTGTAGTAGATACTGATGTTGAGGTAAACAAAACAAAACAAAAACAAAGCCAATAACCACAGCATCTAAGCTTCTACAATCCTGTTGGATGTATGACTGGGGAAAATAAGAATCTCATTGGTGTCATGAGGAAACCGTTGTGATCTCACAGACGGTAACAAGTTAATAAAGTTTCTAAAGCCACACTTTTCCCACTCACTCTTGACATTTCATTATAAACTTATTTACTGTTGCCAAAATCAGAAGTCTATCTTTGAGTTCTAACACTTTTGTACTTCTCTTCCCAACAATTTAGTTAAAATGGGTGCTGTAAAGCACACAAGTGAATGAAGGCATTACATTGCCAGTCTAGCAGATTCATAAATTCTTAGACATAATTCAGAAACTCATTCTTTCTTATCACAAGACTGGAGATGAAATTCAATCTATATTTTGCCTGCAACACCTTCAAACTCAAAAGGTCACATGTTCTCTTTAATATGTTCTTTTGAATAGTAGAAACAAAACCCTGTGGAAAGATGCAAAGCAGTAGAGGAAATAGTGTTACAAATATTTCTTAATGAACAAACACACCAACACTGAGAAATACACACACACACACACACACACACACACACACACACAAGATACATAAGGTAACATACATGCTGACAGGTATCCATGCCTCCATTGATTCACTAGAACAGGCACCAAGGGCAGATATTTATCTGTGGATTTCTGGGAAATTGCCACTTTAACTTGGGAAAAGCTTTTGGTATCCAAACAGGAAGTTTTTGGCAATCTAACGACTAAAATGCAAAAGTTGAATCTTCACTATTGATGTCATTGAAAATAACTACAGAAAAAGACAACACTCTTGGTTATTTCTAAACATTCTGCCCACCACCACCCTCTACTATACAACCAGATTCCAGACCTACTGTACTGCTGAACACTGAATTGTATGCGTCTTGGCCTGCTATGAATTCTCACCAGGATCAGGCTATGTAATTCAAATGACTGATAAGACACTGTTCACACAGTTGTTAATCTATTTCAGTCAGTATGCTAGACACAAGAATAGACAATTGTACCAACTATAGAGAATACTTAGTTCTTTGATCCGTTCATTATAACCTATATTATTCTGAGCTTCTGTTGATGGTTGTGATTTCATGGTACACACATCAAAGATTGATCAATTTCATTTTTGAAAAAATGTAGGGGACAAGTACTAAATGTGCTATCCTAGTAAATTACATACCAAACACCATTTACCAGGTTTTCTCTATATTTTAAGGCTTGGCTTTTTTCTAGGGACAGTACACAGTTTGTACGCTCACTCACTACTTCATGGGAATTATAACAACTGTCCCCTAACAATGATTACAATTAGCAAATGAAATTATATACTATGTCACAGGAATACACAATTTTATGAATGATAATACATGCTTTGGAACATTGTAATGTGTACAACCTATGTCAAGATATGCTCCTCTTCAGAGTTGTCAATCCATGGGATTCCACCATAGAACAATATTTCTCATTTAAGCTTTAAGGTAGAAAGAAGGAGAGGAGCTGAACTTCAGAATGGTCCTTGTAGAGTCTATCTTTTTGGCCAATACTCAGTTAATTTATTTAAACCTTGCTTGCTTCAAATTTGATTTGATTGTTATAGTCTTATTCTCAACCAGATTTGGGATTTACAAGACCAGGGGCAAAATTTCACTTTTGTACAAACCCTAATGTAGACTCACGGGTGTAGGACCACAACTTTTCTCTCTTCCCTCAGTGGATGTGTTCCAGGGATCTTTGTTTCACTGCTTGTTGACTCTACCACAACCAAACTGCCATTGCATTGCCATCTGTGTTTCTGCTGTGTAGCAAAACTGAATTTTCCCATCGGCCCTCAAAATCTGATCACAAGATGCCAGTTGCCTTTTGAGGATGCTGCTTGGCTTCCTTCCTTCACTGCTGGGAACTTGGATGCTCCCGATCCCTGGAAAACAAACCCATGTATCCACCATGACCTCAAATGATACAGAGCACCACTGCAGAGCATCAACATTTCCCCATTATGAGAGTCTGGCTATGCAAGACTGGGGACCTCTGGGACATGAGACTCCAATAGGAAAGCACTTGGAACGAATAGGGTACCTACTCCCAGCTAGATAAGATGCCCACTAATCTGGCCAGATCAGAACCAAAGTGGCCTAACTAACACACATGATCCTAACCTAGGACTCTGCAGCCTCTCTAGATTAGCAAAATATAGGCTAAAAAGCCTATATTCAGAGGCCATGCTGAGAAACTCCTTCCCCCTGGAACCCTATGTACAGATCAGTCTTCTGTACACTGTTCATAGGGGCACATCTTCAACAGCTACCTTCTTCCCCAATACAGGCAGCCATTAAGAGAACTGAAGAAAAGAAACAGAGAAGAAGAGAAGAGAAGAGAAGAGAAGAGAAGAGAAGAGAAGAGAAGAGAAGAGAAGAGAAGAGAAGAGAAGAAATAGAGAAAACACTTCAGCTCAGCCAGAAAAACTCAGCTCAGATGGGGAAGTCTTCTTTAGGGTTCCTGCCTTCCTGAATATCTGCATACTTTCCCACTGGGGACACCTTCCACATCTCAGAACTGTAGAACTGCAAGGTCACTATGCTTCCAACATGCAGGGTACCTTCATCTCAGAACTGAAACACTACCATTGGGAACACATGCATCACCTCAGAACTGTGTGGTTCAATGGCTCCAGAATTCCTTGCAACTTTTTCATCTCAGTCTGACCTGAAAAAAAACACTAACACTGGGCTGAAAATCTATTACATCAATTCTAAACACAGCCAAAAATAGAACTTGGACATTTTGTTTTTGTTTCTCCTTGATAAAGCATTTTAGACTCCTGCATTCCTCAGGAGAAAGAATAGATCAAGAGGATCACTATGTGTTAAATTACCTTGAAATACTAAGATTAAATCATGGAGTAAGCAATATCCCTTCATATTAAGCTTTGATGTGAAAATTAAAAAAAAACTGCATCAGAAAAATATTTTGACTCCCCATATTAATTCACCAAGAATGCCATGGTATACTGAACCTATTTTGACATTATGGGATGTTTACTGAACAAAACTTCAATTTTGCTGCCTACTACATGACACCCAAGTGAGTACCCACTCATGACCTTAGGAAATTTTGGCAAGTGATCGGTCTCCCATATTGAGTCAATGTGATAGAGGTAGGAATAAAGGTTGTACAGGATTCTGAAGTCGAAGTAACTAAGATACTAGCTACTTAGAATAGTTTCTCCTAAATGTATATATGTGTACATATATATACATATATGTATATTCATAGTTATACATATATGCATATATTTACACCTATACATACATATATGTATATATATGTACACACATATATATATATATATAAGTATATATGAAGACACTAAATTCCATTTCTTTTTATGTGTATGTGCAATGTCCCTCATCTAAGGCCTATTCCAGGCACAGCAATGTATACATTAAATCTCCTGTCGTAGTCCTAACACTACAAGTCAAGTAATTCCTATGAAAAAGCAGTACACACCCCCTTCCCAAGGGCAACCTATCAGAAACCACAAAGAGCCCAAGGATGAAGGACAACCTTATTGCAAGGACAACTACTTGTTTGAGTAAGGCCATCTGCTCCTGCTGATATCTTTGTTTAAAGCCAACATTACTGAGTGTATCCCCTTCTAGGACTGATGAGTGGCTATATGAGACAGAGTCAACCAGAAGTTGTACTCCCTATTCCACCATTTCCTTTGCACTAGAACATTACATGTTAAAATATCACGCAATCCATAGCTGCTGACTGAAAAAAATCCAGCCCACTTGTTATAACCTGGATAAAAACACTGCCTAATTACTGCTTGGGGAATCTCAATACTGGTCCACTGCATCATTGATGACTGAGATTCCAAGCTCGAGCTTTAATAAATATACTTTTTGCTTTTGATTTCATATTCCTGGAATTTTGGGAGCTCTAATGCTCTGGGGAATATATCCATCCCATTCTTAGAAGGAATAATGTCCAGAAGCCTCAGAAAGGAAGCCAATGACTCTGACAAAAGAGACAGAGTCAAAATCTCTCAGCACTCAACAGCAACATCCTGTCTTTGATATTGCAGTAGGACCCACATAAACCACTGTGATCCCAGTTTAACTGAGAGTCACAATGCAGTCTGTCTTCCCACATTGTAAACACACTGTGAATTCAGGTTCTTAGAGACCATCAGATAGAAGATATTGGGCAACTAACAACTAGATAAACCACCTACTTCCTTCCTGAACCTGGAACTAATGTAAGAAGTAGCTTCAAATCTTGTTGAAGAAATGTACCCAGTGGAAAACTAACCCTGTTGTGAACAACTTTAAATTCGTAATACATATTGACCAGTTTTTCCACAGACTATAGCCTAGTCCATCGAGTATCCCTGACTCAAGTTCTGATGACAGCTCAAGAAAAGTTTCCAAGGCTTGGACTATGGCTTTATTGGAAGAATAACCACCAGCATTTGCTGAAATGAAAGGTTGTAGAGGATCTTGATCTTGAGTATGTAAAATATCCAAAAAAAATCACTGCATCTCAGCTGCCTCATGCTTGTTTTCCAGATAATAAAGGGACATCAGAATTTCATTGGGTTTGCCAGGAAACCATTATGATCTCTCAGGTTGTCACAATCTATTAATGTGTTTAATGTCATGCAGTTCCCACCCTCTCAGGACACATCAGCATACATGTCTGTAACAACAGGAAATGATTCTCTTTATGATCTGGGACATGTTTATTTCTCCAAACACACATTGATGTAAAAAGCTATAGTAACGCATATAAACAAGTGAATGCATAACTATGCCATTCAGTATATATTGATGGGCTCTCAGACATATTTCAGATTCTCTTGCTCTAATACCACCAGACTGGAGACTAACAACTTAATTGTGCTTCTTCCTTACTCAGCCCCTTGTCACTCAATCATTCAAATAAAAACAAGTTTCCTACATTTTGTTTAAAAAAATGTAACTCTCAAGGTAAAATACATATATGTTGGTGTTTGAAACAAATAAAATTATACTTATAATAATTGCCCTCCTTTCCCAAAACATTCATTCTGCCTGACATTTTAAAATTTTTTGTTTACTTATCTCATAAAATACATTCAGTCTTCTGTCCTCCCTCTTATCCTTCCAACTCCTCTCAGATCCCCTATGCCCAAGATCTACACCTTCCTTCCTCTACTTCTACTCAGAAAAGACCTGTCCTACAAGCATTAACACTCAAATATAGCATAGCCTGTTTTGTTTGACTTCTTTTCCCAGCACACTAACAAAGAAGCACACATTTATACACACACAAGCGCAAATACAGAGAATACATAAAACGGCATCCATATTCACAAACTTCCATGCACCCTTATATTTTGTTCCTCTGGTATATAGGACGGCTTTTATCTTTGAATTCTTAGAAAATTGGCATTTTCATTTATAGAATGCCATTATAACCTAACAGGCCTCCTAAAGTCACACCCCTTAGACCTGAAACTGCAGAGGCTATCTCCTCACAGTTAGAATCTTTTGTGATGTCCAGAAAAAAAGACCACATTCTGGGTTGCTTGTAAAAATCCTGTCCTACTTTGAATAAACCACAATCCAGGGAGCCCCTGTGTTGCTGAAAACTGTGTTTCTTTCATGTTGACCTGCACAGAGTTTTCACAAGCAGCAAGGCAATGGAATTAAACTCATCCACCTGCTGTCCACATGGTTGGCAATCAAAGATCTTCTCTGCTCAGAGACATAAGGAGCACCCAAGCATATTTGAGTAGCTTCTTAATCTCATTGATACCTGTAACAACCTGGGGACCTATCAATGTTTGGGAACTTATTGGGCAATCTGCTATAGATCAGTCATTGCTTATTGTATTAAAATGAAAGAGGAAAAATTAGATGTCCTGTTGTACTTTTGCTACATAAATGACACACTCTGCTATGTATTCTGTACCTTTGGAAGTTGGATTCCTCTCTATGGAAGGAAAATTGTACCCATTTTTCCTAGACATTTCATGGGCTCTCTGAATTACAGCCCCTATCATGGATTACAATTAGTGCTTAGGCTACCTCTTCCACCTCGAGTCAAAAATCACCTTGAGAAGGAGGCTTGCATTAATGGGAAAAATCAGGAAGGCATTCTCAACATTGAATGCAGCTGTCCTCCTAGGAATCTTGACAATGGTAACTGTTTGTCAATGATGAACAAACATCTTTAAGAATATCAATTACACTCTCCACATGTGGACTCACCGATCAATCAAGAAGGAGATGAACATATGGATGCCTCAGGATGTGAATCAATCAGAGTAGAGTTATTCATGAAATTATGTTTCTCCAAGCCAATGAATCAAGCAAGGCAGTTTTTAACTGATAATTTATAAGAAAAATAGTAGATAAGGAACAAGTTAAGCACCACTGTACAGAAGCAATCAAATTAATTCAGATGGTAAAATATGCGACAGGACAACTTTTCTGAATTCTTTTCATGCTATGAAAGGAAGAAGAGAAAACTGATGTGAAGAGAGATTTAAGGGACACAGATAAGATGGATCTTGCCTAGATTGCAGTAATGTGGAGGGAAATGCAGAAGAAAGAAGAATTCAACTTTTTCTTCAGCAACAGAATCAAGAGCATTTATAGGTGTGATGTCCCATGTCACAGCCGTCAGCCAGAGTAAAATAGAGCTGTATGAGTTGAAGTGTAGCCTGGTTTTACACAGGGAATTCCAGACGAGCTAGAGCTACATACTGAGATCCTATCTCAAATAAAAGTGTAATGTATACAGCTTGTTAGATTTAATTAAAAGAAGCCAATCATTTTTCTAAGAATTTTTAAGACTATCACAGAATTTGAATATAAGGTGATTAGTAGATGATGGTAAAGGATAATTCCATATTTTATAAGAAGTGTTAATGGTTCACTATATATAAATATATATATATATATATATATATATATATGTGAAATTACTGGTTTTTATTGGAAGTGATGCAAAAATTTCTTGTATTAAATGTAATAATGAATAATATTTTAATTTTAAATTTGTCTTCTTTTAAAAGGAGACACAGTTGGTATCTGCCAGAAATTCCATTTCTAAGTCTAACTCTCCTTTCTCCAGAAACCCAGTTTATTGCCAGGAAGCAAGCAAGTAGTCATACTGAAATATGTGGTCTTGAATAATCCACACAATGAAGAAAGGAAGTGAAGAATTTTTGACTGACAGGGTGTATTACAAAAGAGTGAAAGAACATCTTCCAAAAAACATATCTGCAGCTTGAAGATGAAAAAGCTTGATATATGCAGAGAAAGTAGCAAGTATTTTACTACACATTCTAGTAATCTCAATCCAAACTTGTATATGTGCGTGTATCTCTATGTGTGGAAAGAGTATAGGTGTACATGTTTGCTTGTGCATATATATTCACAGGTGGTTGACGTTCCCTGGAAGACAAATAAGTGTTCTCAACAGTGCAGCCATCTATCTCAAATGAGAATATTTTTATCTAATGCCAATATTCAACCTTTTAGGAATAAAGAGCATCTGGAACTGAGCTGAAAATACAGTCTATGGTACTCACTTAACAAACAGAAAGGATTAAGTGTCTAAATTTTCATAACAAGTGTTTACTTCTGATATCTCAATGACTGCCTCTTAAAGGATGGGAAACAACCTCTACACTCAATAATCCTGAATGCACTAGTAATTTGTCACACAAACCTTTGTATTACACAGAATGCAGAGGCACACATAAGCATTATGACAAACTCTGTCTAACTCCTGTAATTAATGAAGTTTAATTGTAATCAATGGGTATGTCCTATAGTAATCAATTGATGAAAGTATTTTTTCACTTTAACTCAAAACGTTCCTCGTTCTATTCCCTTGAATTTTCTACTGAAGTCTAAGTTACATAATAGATCTGTGTCTCTCAGTTATAGCATGCCTAGTACCACAGAAGGATCTAGTGAGTTTCAGAGACCCCTTTCCTCCTCCAATTATACCCAAAGTCTCTAACTTTGAACAGTTGGCTGGCTATAAATTGTTTTCCCACCTCAGTGTAAATTAGATATCAACAAAAATCACAATCAACCACCAAATATTAAAGATATTTGTCCTGACGTCAACTGGCTACAGATTTAAAGTCATGCTACAGTTTCAACACATAGATAACTACGGATATCAAGTTTCAGAAGATCAGCCAGGAATGATGGCTCAGTGGTTAAGAAAAAATATTGCTCTTGCATATGACCCAAGTTCATTTCCCAGGACCAAAAATGCTTGGATCTCCACTTCTTGTAACTCAAGATTCAGAGATTCTGCAGCTCTCTTTTGGTCTCTTTGGCCACATAGGTATGGCATATGCTCATTCAGAAATAAATATATAGAAATATTAATTCATAAAATCTTAAAGGATTCACAAATTTTGACTGGCCATGTAACTCAGCACTGCACAGACTCTGTTTGGTGGAAATTCATTTAACCCTACTACTGGAAAGGAGAGGAAACAGGACAGGTTTGGTGGAAATTCATTTAACCCTAGTAGTGGAAATGAGAGACAAGAGAATCAGGGGATTAAGGCCAAACTCAGCTACATAATTTTCTCAAGGCCAACCTGGAATACTTGAGATCTTCTTACAAACATAAGAAAATATATTAAAAATAAACAAATAAAAAATAATTCCAACTACTGCAAATAAGGCAGAATAATTCTTTATATTAAAAATCTCATATCACACACTATTTGAACATATAAGGTCCCCCAAATATCTATCTCCTATTGTGTCTCTATGTTGGATATATGCCCATATTCCTCTCTATTTTCAATTGCCTAGCTTCTGCTAGGCTTTCGCCTTTTGTAACCTTCAATGTCACTGTGTCATATGGTCATTACAATTAATGATGTTCTATTACTATTGCAGTCAGTGTTTTTTAATCTCCAGAAATTTGGATATTCATTCCATTAAAAAGTCATTAGTGGAAACCATGATATAAAAGGTAAATTCCACTTCTATTTAAACCAACTAATGAAGGGAATCAAGTGTTTTGGAGCCACAGGAGTTGCTACCCCTGCAGTTGTATCATCTGGGATACTATCTGATATCTTTACAACAGCATGAATGTATGTATTTCAAACAGATTTTGCCCTCAATCTCAGAAATGTGTCTTAGTCAAAGATGGGTCATTGCAGATGCAGATGACCATCAATGTTGGCAACATCTGCAGGGATGTGTCCACCAGACAAGAGCCAGTGAAATGACTCTGCAATAATGGCACTTGCTGCCAAGCCTGCTGATAGTTGTTTTTTTACAAATAATTTCCCAGAGAAGGTAAATTTCATGATACAATCTCAATTTTCTACAGGAAAGTTAAAGGTAAGTCCTGAAGACATGCATGGAAATCAGATAGATTTCCCATCCCATATGAGGCCATAAATACCTCATAATATTGTTAAAGATAAAAATTTCAACAAAATCATAGAAGAAAACTTCCCAAAATTAAAAAAAAACTATGCCTATAAAAGTACAAGAAGCTTACAGGACACCAAAAAAACCAGAATAGAAAAGAACTGTTGCCAAAAAATAATAAAAACACTAAACATATACAACAAAGAAAGAATACTAAAAGTTGAAAGAGAAAAAGATCAAATAACATAGAGGCAAAAATATTAAAATTACAACTGACTTCACAGTGGAGACACTGAAAGCCAAAAGGGCCTAGACTGAAATACTTCAGACTGTAAGGAACATAGATGCTACCCAAGACTGCTCTACCCAACAAAACTGTCAATTATCATACATAGAGAAAATCAAATTTTTCATGACAAATCCAAATTCAGACAAATACCTATCTACAAATCCTGCCCTATAGTAGTCAACAGAATAAAAACTTCAAAAAAGGAAGTTAACTAAATAAAAGAAATACAGAAATTGAATCATCTCACAATATCATATTCAATAGAAGAAATACAGACTTACACACGTATACACACAAACACACACACACACATACAAACAAACACAGAAACACACACACGGACACACACATATATAAATAATAATTGAAAAATAATTAGTCATGACAATCAATGGACATTGGCACCTCTCAACATTAATGGTATAAATACTCCAATTAAAAAAAAAGACACTACAAGAATGGATTTGAAAACAGAATCCAGCCTTCTGCTGCATAAAAGAAACATATCTCCATCTCAAAAATAAATATTGCCACAGAGAAAAGGTTTGGGAAAACTTTGCCAAGTAAATGCTGAAAAATAATCTTGTGTAAACATTACAATATCCCATACTATAGAATTCAAACCAAAATTAATTGGAAGAGATGGGGAAGGACACATCATACTCATTAAATGAAAAACCCACCAAGTTTATATTCCAATCCCTAACACAAGAGATCCCACATTTATAAAAGAAACATCACTAGACTCCATGAAAGTGGAAAATCTTAAAGAAATGGATGCTTTCCTCGGTAGATTCTGCACATACAAATTGAAAAAAATCTAATAAACAATTCAAACAAACCATTTAACCACAAATAAATACAAGAGGACAATAAAAGCCTCTCCAATAAAGCCTGTGATCAGAATGTTTTAGCTCTGAATGCTTAATCCTCAAATTACTCCTTAAAATTATAGCAGAAGGCAAACTGCCAAATTAATGCTTGAAGCCACATTTACACTAAACTTCACAAAGATTCAACAAAAATAGAGTTAAACACCGTATATAACATTAATAGATATGTAAATATACTTAATAAATACTTATAAACCACATCCAAGGACACATTAAAAAATATCCCTCTATAAAGCCTATCTTTATCCCAGAAAACAGGAATGATTCATCATATAAAATTAATCAATGTAATCCACCATATACACAAACTGAAACCAAAAAAGCTCACATGGTCACCTCACTAGAACCTAAAACAGTTTTTGACAAAATCCAACACCCCTTCATGATAAAACTATTGGAGTGATTAGAGATGCATTCTATATCTAAACATAATAGAGGCAATTTCCAGCAAGAACTCTGCCAACATCAAATTAAATGGAGAGAAAATCAAAATAATTCTATTAAAATCGGGAAAAAGTCATAGATGTCCCCTCTGCCCATACATATTCAATAGTACTACAAAAAGGAACATCGAAAGCTGATAAACATCTTCAGTGAGGTGGTTGACTACAGAATTAACTTAAAAAGTCTTTAGCTCCCATATATACAAATGACAGATGCACAAAGACATAAATCATGGAAACAACACTTTTAAAAATCTACAAATGACACCAAGTATATTGGGGTTTCTCTAATCAAGCAATTGGAAGACTTGAATGACAAATACTTTATTTCCTTGACGACAGAATTGAAGAACAGCTCAAAAGATGGAAAGAAATCACATGCTCCTGGTTTGGTAGGATTGACACAGTAAAAATTGGCATTTGATCAGAAGATATCTACACATTCTGTGTAATCTTTAACAAAATACTTAAAGAAAAGAAACTTAAAAAATGTTCAACATCCCTATTGACCTGGGATACCTCTCTAGGTGCAGTAGATTATAGGGAATCCCAACAGGGTTGTATGGGCATACAAGTGGGTGAAGGTGTTCCCTTTTGGGATGGCAGAAGAGGAAAGTATGGCTTTTAGGCTCAGGACCTATGGTAACAGAATGCAGGGGCTCCACTATTGTACTTCCCTAAGACACAACTCTCAATTCTGGGCACATGGAATGTGCAAAAGCTGCTTCCAACACCAAAGGGAATACTCTAGAATATCTGATCTATGCCAATCAACACTGCAACACAGAGACCTCAAACCAATTTATAGAAACTCAAGGCCAGTCAGGTCTACATGAGATCAAGTGTTCAAATTTAAGAAAAAAAGCCTTCCTCTTACACTTTATTCTGTTACAGAATGCAATATCCATGAAATTAAATTGATGCAATAGCAATTCAAAATAATGTCAACCTACTGAATATAGAAGACAATTATGTTTTAAAATTTTTTGAATAAATTTCCAACTTCTATCACACCTGATTTTTGATTTGATCTCAGAAAACATTATGTGCAGTTTACCCACAGAAAAATATATCTTTCTTTTTTTTTTTTTCCTGAATATCTTCCTTCTCACAATGATCAGCAATTCTAACATTTCAACCTTGAAACTCAGGAACTGGGGGTTTGGATCAGGAACAGGTTTGCACTAATAAGCCCACTGGTTAATTCTCCATGACTGGAAACTAACAATTGACTGTGGAAGTATTATTCTTCTATGATTTTTACTCTCCACACTGTCTCATGAATATAGTCTATTTTTGTTCTTTCCCTTCATCTCCCAAGCCCTCTACTTGGATGAAAGTGTTTTTCCTACACTGCCCATGATTCCTTACTTCTGCAATCTATGGTGAGCTCCATTAGGACAGGTGCCTAATGCCAACTCCCTTGCTCTTAGCTTATGTCTGGTCACCACTAGGAACTAAAGTTCATTGCCGATGATGGGAATGAATGCTCAGATTCGAAAAGTCTGTGAGACCTTTAGATATCGCACAGTAAACATTTTGCCATCATACACTCTTTGATGTATCTCTTTGATAAGTCACGACCACCACATCATTTTGGAAATTTTTTGAAGGAGCCAAGTCAAGTTCTATAGACTAAACACAGCTGGAGCAATCAAGCAACATGTTAAATGTGACTGAATTCTATTAGACCAGACTACCTCCACCATCCTAGTAACTGTGGTGTGTCTAAGATGGAGAGGATGATGATGTTCAAGAAGTTTTGCTTCCTGCTACTCTAGAGCTTTGCCCTCCTTTGACTTTTAAGAAACCAATGTTCAGTTCTCTTCCTGGTTATCCAACATCATGGATTCTATTAGGGTGTCTCCCAACTCGGGATTTCAACCACTGGGAAAGAGCCTGATCAGAGGCCATCTAGAAGTCAGCAAGGAAGTCTGTTCCTAAGTTCAGAAGACTTTCACAATCATGCTATCCTGTGGAGGCCCAGGAGAGTAAGGCACAAGGGGGTCAGCCAAGGCCAGTCACCCCTGGGTGCCCAGCGGCTCCCACTTGCATGGACACCAGGGCCAGCCATGTTACTGCATGAGTCCTCATCGTTTCATGTAGAAGGAAAGAGAGGGGCTCTACACAGGAAAGAGGTCCTCTTGAGCAACCAGGCCTGGCTGGCCTAAATCCTGATGGCTAGTGGCTGCAGTTGTGTAAAGGCATCGGGGCAGACAGAATGGAACCAGTTCCAGGTCAGGGCTGGGGTAAGGAACCCTGTGTGTTTGTTGTCCTGCCAACAGGGGGCAGCAGCAGCTATTGGACAGGGGAGAAAGAGCCGAGGCATGCCAGCCAGGACCCTCTGAGCACCATGTCCTGATACCTGGACTAGGCCAGGGCTGAACCACAGGATTCCGAGGGTTGTCGCCTCTGCCCTTCTTGTTGCTCCAAGGGGACTCCTGTGGACTCTACCACACTTCTACCTGCCAGGCTTCAATGTGATCCGCATCACTGTTTGGGAGCAGCAAGAAAGGAGGGAATAAGGCAATCCCCGAAAGGGAAAGTGGCAGAAGAAGCCATCCAATGCCCTTGCCTATTACCCAGTCTGCACAGTGGGTCTTGACCTGTGGCTCTACACAGCAGCATGCATGGCTGTTCAGCCTGGAGCATGATGGGGTGGCTATAGCTCACCAACCACTCCTGTCCATCGGGTCCCTCTGGAGGTGCCACCTCTGGCTTCGGGAATATTTGCCTTTTGGTCCTGCTGCTTAGCTCACTTCCTAAACTTCTGGTGATTCTGGGTCCCCAGCTTCCCCCACTGTGATCACCATGGGACCCAAATTTTCCCGAGGACCACTGGGGAGCTACTACATTTCCTAATTGTGGAAGTCTGGCTATGCTACCCTGGGGAGCTCTGGGACTTCAAACCACCACAGGACAGCTCACCCTAGTACTATCACGATTCCCCACTCCAAGTTGGCTGAGGGGACCCAACCTGGCAGATCAGAAAAAAAAGTTGCCCGACTAATACACATTGCTCTAAGCTAGGACCCTCCACCCTCTCCTGGCTGGCCAAGTAAGGTAAAAAATCTCAACAATCACAGGCCACTCTGAGATGCTCCTCACCTCAGGGACATTATACAATGAGCAACATTCTGTACTCTATTGCTTAGCCAGCAAAACTTTGCCTGTGGCATTCCTCCCAAGTGGAGGCAGTCATGAAGAGGAGAAAAGAAAGGAAGCAATTAAGAGAAGAGAAGAAGCAGAGAAGAACATTTCATCACAGCTACAACATTTCAATTAGCTTAAGATATCTCTTTGGAGCTACAAAACTAGGGAAATACTCCCCTCAGATCAGAAGAGATGTGAAGAGAGCATAGTGGAGTGGTTATATTGGAACATTCCAGCTCAGATGGGGAAGCCTTCCCTGCCTCAAAGCTGCCAGAGATAAGTGACTCCTGACCTCTTGAATGACAGGATAACTTCCTAAAGGGCACGGCTTCCAAAGAGCTGTGAGAGTTGTGTGGATTCTGCCTTCCAGAATATCAGTATACCCATGCCTGTGGAGTCATTTTTCCCACCTAACAGCTATTTGGTCCCAGAGCTTTCAAATGCCAAGCCACATACCTATTTCTGTCCAATCTGAATAAAAACACTATCACAGGGATGCTACTCTTGTACATCAGTTCTAAGCAGGGAAAACAATGGGATTCAGAGATTGTGTTTTCTTGTATACTTGGTAAGGTATTTTAGACACTTCCTGGCCTTGGGAGACTGAACTAAACAAGAAAGTCACTATGTATTAAATTCCCTAGAAATCTTAAGATGAAAGTCACCATGTCCTATCATAGAGGAAGCAGTCTCCCTTTATTCTCATTTTCTGATGTGAAGAACAGAAAAAGTGTGCATCACTAAAACATTCTGGCTCACTACATGAATTTATGTAGAATCCCATGCTACATTGAAATGACAGTCACATACTGGGCCCTCCTATGAAAAAAACATAATTTGCTGCCCGCAAAATGAATCCCAACTGACTATACAGTCACTAAATTATGCTATTCTGGCAAGAGATGAATCTCCCAGACAGAATAAATTGGAGGGAGTTAGTATTAAAGATTATACAGCATTCTTATATCAAAGTAACTGAGACGCTAACTACATGAAATGGCTCCACTTTAATGACCCTAGACCAGACACTAGTCCATGTAAATAGAGAAAATGAAACCCAATTTGTTGGAGAAATAGAGTTCAGAAACCTCAGAAAGAAAACCATTGACTCAGGTCACAGAAGCAGAGTCAAGATTTTTCAATATGCAACAGCAACACCTGACTTTAACATTGGTACAGGACCCTCTGAGGTCATTGTGACACCAAGCTCAAGTGTGAGCCACAATGCAGTCTTCTCATGTGGTAATGACACTGTGAATTCAGGCTTTTAGAAACAATCAGATAGAAGACGCTGTGCAGCTTCCATTGAAGATGAAACACATATCTCCTTAACCAGGAAATAGTCTATGAAATAGCTTTAAATCTTGTTGAAGAAATGTACCCAAAAGAAAACTCACCCTGCTATGGAAATCTTTAGCTTCCTACTGCATATAGCTTCGTTTTTACACAGATTGCACCTATGTCAGCAGTTATTCCTGTCTAGGGTTTTACTGCCTGCTCCAGAAGAGATTCCAGGGCTTAGGCTGTGGCTTGATTGGAAGAATCACCACCAGCATATAATGAAATGAAAAGTTGTAGCGGATACTGATCTTGAAAAGTAACATTTCAAAGAAAATATTGCATCTCACTTGTATCATGCTTGTTATCCAGATGATAAGAGACCACAAGAATCTTATTGGGTTTGCTAGCCAACCATTATGATCTCAGAGGTTGTCACATCTACTATTATTCTTAATGCTACTAAGGCCCCAACTACTCATGACACATCAGTATATATATCTTTACTTTATCCACAGGACATGTTTCTTTATGAGTTGCAAACTCATAATTTTTCTATTCATTATATTAATGATCTCTTAGATATATTTCTAACTCCAATACCAACAGACTGGAGATTAATCAGATTCTTGTGCTTCTAACTTACTCAGCTGTTCCCATATCGAATAAAAACAAGTTCCTCATATCCCCAGATATAGCCCTTTATTAGTGGAACTGAACGCAAGCAGTAAGGTGAAATTTAGTGAATTATTCTTCCTTTCTTTTTATCATAGATTTATTAAATAAAACTTAAAATTGATGCAGACCAAGTAAACTATGTTGACCACCAGTATCTAGTTTTACTATAAAATTAACAGAAAAGAAAAAGTTTGGCATCATTAATCATGCATTTTTTGCACCACATTCATTCTGCATGTTTTTAAGTATTAAATTTATTTTTTCTAACCTCACACAATACATCCAGAACCTCTTTCTCCCTCCTTCCAGATCTCCTAGCTCCTTCCATGTCCCCTCTCTAATAGAGATCTACCCCTGAGCTCTCTGATACTACTCAGAAAATAGAAGTCCTACAAGGATTAAATCTAAGACAAGTCATAGCACATACTAGTTTGAATACTTCTCCTAGCAAACAAAGAAATACATAATATGTGCATGTACACACACACGCACACACACACATGCACAATAAATAAAATGACATCCATCCTCAGAAACTGACATTCTCCATAGACTTTATGCCACATGAATTCAGGAAAGACTTTAATCTCTTTTATCTTAGGAAATTTGCATTTTCATTTGGAGAATGCTTTCGTAATCCAATAGGCCTCCTAACTCCACCTCCTTTACAACTGAAACTGCAGATGCTATCTCCTCACTATTGAGATCTTTTGTTATGCTCAGAGAAAAAGGTAAAAGTCTTGATTCCTTGGAGATATCCTGTCCTATCTCTGTACCAATCAGAATTCAGAGAGCCTCTGTGATTTTGAGAACTGAAGAACTTGTATGCCAAACTGCTCAGAGGTTTCAAAAGGGACAGGCTATTAGCAATCAAAGACCTTCTCTGCTCAGACATATGAGAAGCCAACAGAGCATACTTGAACAGATTCCTCTTCTCTGTTATACAAGCAACAACCTGGGAACCTGTTGATAGTTGCGACTACATGGGTCCATCTACCATAGACAAATAAATGGAAGGGGAAGAAGTAGATGTTCTGTTTTACATCAAGTACATGCATACCATACTCTAACATTAATTCTTCATATTTTAAAGTTTGGATTCCTCTCTATGGAAATAACAGAGTAAAAATGCTCCAAAGTCACTTCAGAGGCTCTCTGATCTATAGCTCTACAATGGATTACAAGTAGGCTTTAGTCTACATCTTCCATCTCTCATTAGAAATCACCTTGAGAAGAAGGCTTGTGTTAACATGGAAAACATTGCAGCTGTCCTCCTGGAAATTCTGACTTTGAGGTAATTGTTTGTAAAGAAAAAACCAACATTTTTAAGAATATTAGATTGTACTCTCCACATTGGGACCCATCTGGCCAATGAAGGAGGAAATAAAAGATACTGTATGCCTACTATGTGAAAAATTCAGAGTAGAGTTACCTAAGAAATTGTGTTTCCTCAAACCAATGAATTAAGCAAGGCAGTGTCCAAATGATCCTTTACAAGAAATATAGTGGATAGGAACCAAATTAGTCACCATTGCACTGAAACAATCAGACTAATTCAGAAGGTAAAGTGCTCCACAGGGAAACTTCCCTGATTTCTTTTCACGGCAGAAAGGAAGTGAGAAAACTGATGTGAAGAGAGATTAACGGGACCTAGACAAGATTTAACTTCCTTGAACTGCAGTCATCTGGAGGTGAATGCAGAAAAATCAGGATTTCAAGTTTATTTTCAGCAACAAAGTGAGTTGAGATCTGGACTTCAAGACTTTAAGGGAGTGGAGGACATGAATGTAAGGGAGCGATTAACATTTAAGAGACCTAATGACAACAGTGTTTAGAGTTGTGATGGCCCATGTCACAGCAGTCATTAGACAGAGTGGAATGGATCTATGTGAGTTTCAGGCAACTTTGTCTACATAGGGATTCCAGAAAGCTAGTGCTACATACTAACATTCTATATCAAATAAAAATGCAATGTATACACCTTTTTAGATAATCTTAATACATATCAATCATTTTTCTAAGGCATTTTTAAGATTACCACAGAAGTTGAACATAACGTGGTTAGTAGATGATGGTAAAGGATAATTCCTCATTTTATAAGATGTGTTAATGGCATTTTATGTAATGTTGAAATAACTGTTTTGAAAAACTTGTTTTGCAAAAATATTAGATGTTAAATATAATAATGATAATACTTTCATTTTAAAATGCTCTTAGTTTAAAGGGAGAGACAGGTGGTATCTGCCAGAAATTCCATTTCTATGTCTATCAGCCCATCCTCCCAAACAGAATTTAGAGTTGGAAAGCAAGTGAACATACTGAAATAAGTGCAGGTGAAGTATTCCCAAAATATAGAAAGGAAGTAAAGAAATTCTTAGTGACAGGATGCAGGAAAAAAGAGAGAAAATTCATGTTCAAAACAGTATTTTCGTCCACAGTTTGAAGATGAAATACTTTGATATACACAGAGAAAATAGCAAGTTTTTTTTCCTGTAAACTCTATTAATCTCAATGAAACCTGTTTTGTGTGTGTGTGTGTGTACACATGTTGGGGGAAGTGAGTATATGTGTACATATTTGCTTGTGAATAGATGTACACAGGTGGTTGAAATATCCTGGAAGACTAATCAGTGCTCTCAACTGCTGATACATCAATTTAACCTGAGAATATTTTTAATCTAATGTCAATATTCAAGATTTTCAGAAAAAATAGCATCTGGAACTGAGCTGAAATACAATCAATGGAACTCTTTTTAGCAAACAGAGAAAAATATACCAGTATAATTAATGTCTGTATTTTTCATATCAAGTGTTTGCCTCTGATATCTCTATGGTTGCTCTAAAAAGATGCAAAACTACCTGCACACTCAATAATGTTGTCAACAATAGTATTTTGTCACAGATATCTTTGTATTATTCAGAATGCAAAGGGTCACATTAACAGTATGACCAACTCTGCCTTACTCATGTAGTCATTAATCAAGTATAATTGTAAGTACTAGGTGTGTCCTACAGTAATCAATTAAGGAAAGTAATTTTCACTGTATCGCACAAAATTTCTTCATCTACTGTTTTGAATTTTCCACTGCAAAATGAGTTATATAATTGACCTGTGTCTCACAGCAAGGGCATGTCTGGTACCATGGAAGGTTCTAGATAGTTTTAAAGACTTCTCTCCTCCCCCTGCAACACACCAAGATTCTGAACATGGAAAACTGGCTAGGTGGAAAATTCATTTCCATCTTAGAGCAAACTAGATACAAACAAAAAATGAATAAAATCAGCCACAGAAAATGTCATTTGGCCTGATTTTCATTTGGTTGTAGATTAAAACCAGCCTACAGTTTCAATATCCAGTAAACTATGGGAATCGAAAGTCAGATGATGAGCTCGGAAAGGTGTCCCAATGGAAAAAAATCATTTCTGCTTTTCCAGAATACCCAACTTTACTTCCAGCACCAACAACACTTGGCCCTCAACTGCTTGTAACTCCAAATGCAGGGATTCTGGAGCTCACTTGTGGTCTCTTCTGTCACAAACTTATGGTGTATGCTCACTCAGAAAAACACACATAAACAAAACATAATTTCATAAAAAAAATAAAATGATTCAGAAATATGGACTGAGCATGTAGCTCAGTGCAGGCTTAGCATTCACTAATCTCTGGGGTTGATCCCCAGCCCTGAGATGACAATGTATCATGGCACATACACCTAACCCTAGCACTGGAAATGTAGAGGTAAGAGGATCAGGATTTTATGGGCAGTCTCAGCTACATAATAAAGTGAAGGCCAGCATTGAATATGTGATACCTTGTTACAAATATAAATAAATAAATAAATAAATAAATAAATAAATAAATAAATAAATAAATAAGTATATAAATAAATTCATCCAAACAATGAAAACCAGGTTGCATATTTTGTTTTTTAAAAATCTCTCATTCCAGTGTATTTTAACATATAAGGTCATTCAGCTAACTATCTAATGTAGTGTCTCTAGGTTGCATTTATACCTATGTTCTCCCTTATTTTTATCTGTCTCAATTTTACTAGACTTCAACCACAATATCTATCTTCTCTGTCTCAGTATATATAGTCATGATAACAAATGGTGTTTAATTGTTGTGAAATCAGATATTTTTAAGTTCCAGAATTTTTTATACTTATTTCATTATGAAGTAATTAGTGGGAAGCTGTGACAGAAAGGTAAATTCCACTTCTATTTTCGCATCTAACCATGAGAAATGTGTTTTGGAGCTGAAGGAGATACTATCCCTATAGTTGTAGCACCTGGACTGTTATCTGATATCTGTTCAATATCATGACAGCCTATATAACCAATAGATGTTTCCCTCAGATTCAGATAGGTTGGCTTACTAAGAGGTGAGTCACTGCATGTGTAAACAATCACCAATGTGAGCAATATCAGAAGGGAAGTGTCTCCCAGACAAGAGCTAGTATATTATTTCAGCAATAAAAGCACTTGCTTCAAAGCTTGATGACAGAATATTTAAAAATAATTTCGCAGACAAGTGAAATTTCAAAACACAAACTCACTTTTGTACTAACTTAGCACAGGTGGTTGAGTGTTTAGCTAGTACAAATCAGGATTTAGATACCTCACAAAGTTTGTAAAGATAAATCAGCAAAATCGTTGAACTAAACTAATAAAATAGAATGAGATGCCTATAAATGTACAAGAAGCTTATAGAACATCTATTAGCCTGGACCAGAAATACAAGTCCTCTTGCCAAGTACAAATGAGACCTCTAAACATACAAAACATAGAAAGAATACTAAAAGCTGCAAGAGAAAACAACAAATAATATTCAAATGCAAATTTATTAGAATTACACCTAACTTCTTAATGGATATGTTAATGCCTAACCCTAAACAGAAAAATTAAAGATTCTAGGAGAACACAGATGTCAGCCCAGGCTACAATTTCCAGGAAAACTCTGATTTATCATAGACAGAGACACCAATATATTTCATGTTATATCCAAATTCTAACATTGCCTATCCACAAATCCTGTCCTGCAGATGGTACTAGAATAAAAAAATCCACCCCAAGGAGATTAACTACAATCAGGAAATTATAGTAAATAAATAATCTCACACCCTCAAACTCAATAGAAGGGACACACATACACACACACATACAAACACACCAGCGATAACTACAGAAAAAGATGAACTAAGTATCATTGGTCATTGATATACCTCAAAACATGGTCTCAATTACAGAAGAAAAAGTAACAGACTAATAAAATGGATTTGAAATCAGAATCTAGTCTTCCATTGCATACAGGAAACACAAATCAAACACAAAAATAAATATTACTTCAGAGGAAAGCACTGGGAAAATATTTACTAAGATGATTGACTTGAGTAAGAGGCTGGTATAACCATACTAATATTCATCAAAGTAGACCTCAAATCACAGTTAATCAGAAGACATGGGGAAGGACACTTCATACCCATTAAACAAAAAATCCACAAAGATAACATTGCAATTCTTCACACCTTTGTACCTAACACAAGGGCTCCAACAATTGTAAAAGAAACAATACAAAATTTAAGTAAACACATTGACGCTCACACTCTGATAGTGGGAAATTACAATAACTCAACTCACACCAACTGACTGGCCATCAATAAAAAAAACTGAGTAGTGTTGACACTAACAGATGTTATAAACTATATGGACCTAATAGATAGTTAGAGAACATTTCATCCACACACAAAAGAATGCATCTTTTTCTCACCATCTCACAGAATAGTCTCAAGAATTCACTACATTCTTGGAAAGAAAGCAAGCCTCAATAAATACAGGAAAATTGAAATAACCCTGACCACGCTATCAGATCACAATGGACTAATGGTCAACTTCAAAATAAGCAACAGCAGAAGGCCTACAAAATTATGGAAACTCAACAGCTCCCTACTTAATGACAAGTTGGTCAAGACAGAAGTAAAGGAAGAAATTACAGACTTTCTTGAATTCAATGACTATAACTCTAAAACATACTAAAACTTATAATATGTAATAAAAGCTATGATAAAGGGATCATTCATACTAGAAAGTGCTTAGCAGAAAAGAGTGGAGAATTCATGTACTAGAAAATTAAGAGCATATCGGAAAGCCCTCAAACAAAAAAAGCAAGTACCCTGAAAATAAGTAGATGTAAAGAATTAATCAAATTGAGGGCTGAAATCAATAAAATAGAAACAAAGAGAACAATTCAGAGAATCAATGAAACACAGAGCTTGTTCTTTCATAAGATCAACAAGAAAGACAAACCCCTAGCCAAACTAACTAAAAGACAGAGCGAGAATATTCAATCAATAAGGTCAAAAACAAAAAGGTGGATATAACTATAGACACTGTGGAAATCCAAAGAATCAATAGTTAATACCTTAAAAACCTGTACTACACAAAACTAGAAAATCTAAAAAAAACAGGAATTTTCTCAAATGATACCACCTGCAAAAATTGAATCAAGATCAGATAAACAACTTAAACTGACCTGTAACTCTCAAGGAAATAAAAGAAACTACTAAGGATTTATAATAAATAAAAGGCTACAGCCAGATGATTTAAGCTCAGAATTATCAGACATTTAAAAAACAGTTAACACCAAAATTCCTCTAGTTATTTTTCAAACTAGACGCAGAATGATCTCTGACAAACTCATTCTATGAGGCCAAAGTCATGCTAATACGAAAACCTCACAAAGTCTCAACCAAGAAAGAGAATTATATGACAATAGTTCTCATGAATATACACACAAATGTATTCAATTAAATACTCGCAAACCATGACCAAGAAAACAATAAAAAGATTATCCACCGTGATTGCAGAGGCTGGATCCCAGAGATGAAGAAATGGTTCAACATATGAAAATTTGTCAGAGGAATACACTGCATAAACAAACTGATACAAAAAAACCTACATGATCATCTCTCTAGATTGTTAGAAAGTTTTTGACCAAGTCAAACGAATCTTCGTAATAAACCCACTGGAAAGACTGGGAATACAAAGGCCATAACGAATCATAAAAAAAACAATTAACAGTCAGCCTACTGCCAATAGAAAATTAAATGGAGGTAAACTCAATGCAATTCCATTAAAATCAGAAACAATACCATGCTACTCGCTCCATTTTTACAGATTCAATATAGTTCTTAAAGTTCTACCTATATCAATAAGACAGCAGAAGATCAAGGAGATATGAAATTAAAATAAAAAATCAAAAAAGCTTATTTGCAGATGATATCATATTATATATAAATGGCCTCAAAAACAGTATTTGGAAACTCCTATAGGTAGTAAATAACTTCAGTGAAGGTTCTGGATAAAAGTTGATTTCAAAAAGTTCTGTAGCCCTCCCATATGTAAATGACAATTTGACAGAGAAAGAAATAACAGAAACAATATTCGTCACAAGAGCTACAAATAACATAAGGCATCTTCTGCAACCGAGCAAGTAAAAGACTTGAATGACAAAAACTTTACACCCTTGAAGAGGATGATTGAAGATCTCAAACGATGGAAAGATATCCCGTTGTCTTAGGTTGGTAGTATTAACATAGTAAAAATAGCCATTTCACTAAAAGTAATCTAAAGATTCAATGCAGTCCCTATCAAAATTACAATACAATTCATTCTAGACATGAAAAGAACATTACACAACTTCATATGGAAAAGCCAAAATAAAACTTATAATAGCTAAAATAATCTTGAAAAATAAAAGAACTTCTAAAGATATCAATATCCATGGTTCCATTTGTACTACAGAGAGATAGTAATAAAAACTGAATGGTACTGTCACTAAAACACACATGACAAACAATGGAACTGAATAAAGGATCCAGATATATATCCAGATTCCTAGGAACATCTGATATTTTATAAAGAAGCCAAAAACATACAATGACAAATAGAAAGCAGCTTTAACAAATGGTGTTGGTCTAATTGGATGCCTGAGGTAGAAGCAAGCAAATAGGTAGCTCAGAGCTCTCTGAAGTGATTCAAGTGGATCTACTGGCATCTAGACACAAAACAAAATACATTAGCCTAACTGGTCCCACCAGGATACACACAGCACAACCACACTGCTGACCTAAATAGTAACTTCATACCAAAGTAAGGCATACTCACAAAAAACTATCATGGTACCCTTACACTTTCTCTCCGTTGGTCTAGAACCAAGGAAGAGAAGTGAGAGGTCAAAGAGATGTCATATGAGAGAATGGAATTGATCACCAAGCTGCAGGTGAATATACCAACAATTTCACAGGAAATTTCCTCTCATTATATCTCTGTTTCTGTATCTTTATCTATCATCTATCTATCAATCTATCTATCTATCTATCTATCTATCTATCTATCTATCTATCTATCATCTATCTATTGATGAATCTGCCTATCACTTTCTGTCACATCTATTTCTTCCTTTGGCCTCTCTATTTCCTTCTCTCATGTATGCATTCATAACCAGAGCATCCAGGGCAGGTATGCCTGTCTGGATACCAGAGGAAATACTATGTTCTCTAGAAAATGCTTTGCACTATCCCACTGGAACAATTTCTTCCATGAGCTGAGAGTCTACAAAGGCTCAGCTCCATGGGGATGATAGCACCTAAAAAGAACATTTTCGCTGCCTCCAGGAGACCTACCAACATTGATTTCATCTCTCCCTCTCTGTCACACATCCTTGAGGTGGCCTCTCTGATGCTGAAAGGGAGGTCCTTCGATCTGGACCTGATTTGAGTTCTCATTAATGCAAGATCAGTCATTCCCAGGGAGTGGTCCTCTCACGTTCAATACTGTTTTCAGGTCCTGGATTTAAGTGACTGAGCCACAAGAACTCACAAGAATCCAAGGATGAATCCAGACATTATTCATACATGATCTTGTGCTTACTGTTGTGTCACCAAAGGGTCACCCCTAAAAAAAATCCTGTTCTTACCAGGCAACTTTGAATTGACCACTGATAGGTCTCGGTCCATGAACTATACCTGCAAAAAGTTCAAAAGAGACCTAAAGGAAAGAAAAAAAGAGAGAAGAGGGGGCAGAAAGAGAGGAGAGAATGACAATGGTTGCGAATGAGTGAAATGAATAAAACTCACAGGACCACAGTAGGTATGTGAACCTGACATTCTGATCACAGCTTAGAAGAGATGCTGGCAGTGTGTGGGGGACTGATAAGTGAAGTCTAGGTGCTAGTATTGATGCTTAGCTGAAACTGAGGAGCCAGTGGGTGACATTATAAACTGTGCCTGGCATGTGGAATAAGTTACCCTGCCTAAACCCAGATGAAGCCTGAGTTGTAGAAACCTTTGCAAAGAAATCCTCATAATCCCTACAGACACATCTTCCTCAATACCTGGGAGGCTGTGCTTCCTGCTTGCTGCATGACAAACCCTATGGCACCTGGCCTGCATTGGGGCATGACTCAGTCTCAAGAGTCAAGGATCTCCAGGACCATGCTTTCTCACACACCTCACTTGGGCCAACAAGGCTGCAGGAGATCCAAGACAGTCCTCTCCAGCAAGAATCAGAGGTGCTGCTTAGGATGCTGGCAGCACCTTAGGAATGCTCAGATAACTGCTGTCAGGATCAGCAAAACTATTTCACTTAACAACAGATGTGGACAAAAATGCCAAATGATTCATGCCATGGGACCACTTCATCTCTACTTTTCTGTGCAAAAATACAACACAAACCAGCTACCTCCAGACTCCAAGAGGCAGCAAAACTCATACACCAAGATATCCCAGAGATGGATCTCTAAATATAGTCTACACAGAGGATGTTTCCAGGTTCTGTGGGCATGCAGGTATTTGAGGGCATTTCAGACAGGGTTGGGTGGGGATGAGGACGTGTGGTAGATTCAGGACCTGTGGGTCACAGAACCCAGAAAACAAGAGATCCTCACCTTCAGTGACCTGAGATAATCCACTCAATTATGGGTGTGGGGGAGGTTCAGAAGATGCGGCCTAGACCACCAAGGGAATGCGTCAGAATATTCATGCCAGTCTGCAACACAGTAGAGTAGTCTCAGACACAAAAACACAGACTCAAGAAACAAGGGCTGGACACTGCCTTCTTGTAGCCTATCCAGTATATCCCAACTTGGGTGTGCAGAGAGATCCTACTGAATTCTCCTTGACTCCATCTACCTTACTGATCACTAAAGCTGCCACTCCAGATTTGGGTATGTAGACACTTTGTGACCCTGGCCAATCCATGCTTTCAGGTCAAGGCAGTCTGCCAAGGAGGCCCTCCCTAGAAGGCCATGGGGTGGTCAGTCAGTAAGGAGAAAGTGTCACAAAACTCCACATGCATGGGAAGATAAGCAGAAGGCTCAGCAAAGACCACTAATCAGTGCTTAGGCACAGAATTGCCTTTCTACATAGCAGAAGAAGTCTCAGTAATGGACAAAGGACAAAATCGAGGCTTTTCTGTGTACCTTTGAGAATCCAGTTGCTTATATCTAAGCACTGAGTCTGATGGGTGATGAGTAAGGCTACCAACAGCCCTAAATCTTTTTGACAATGAATCCAGGCTGGTACCTACCCTGCCATATGAGATAAGGTGGATGTACCCACATTTCACCTATAGACACAGGTTGTCCCGGACCCTGTTATGGGGACAAGAATTTGTCAAAAGAAAAAATATTTAATATCACCTGCTTCCTTGCCTAATAGGCCATGTGCTTGGTTCCACAACCAAGGCATAGGCAGGCAATCATTATGAGCAATCTCCAAGTTAGTTCCACCATATCTCCTCTCCTCTGCCTAAAACCACCCCAAAAAGAACCACTCAGGATAATTCGTATTCTTTTCTTTATCTAATTCCCCAAGTCACTCTCAGATTTGTATTATTCTGTTTCTTCTACTGACACCCACCTACCTATGGCCAAGGCAAAGAACACATCAAACTCAGAGCATTCTGATGAGATTCAAGTGGAACCAATGGGGCAATAGATGTACAAGGGAGAAGAAACAATCTGGACTGGTGCCATCAGAAAGCCTGAAGCAATTTGCAGCATGCATCCTCATAAGAAACGCATAGGTGGTTCCCTTCTTCCTTTCTCTCCTGTGACCTACAATCAGGAAACAGGAATAATTGGCCATAGGGTGTCATGTGAGAATGGTTTTGACTGCTAGGCTACAGACAAAAATAGGAACAATCTCAAATATCACCCATCAGCACCACAGAGATTCTCCTTTTATCTCTCTGTGTCTCTGTCTCTGTCTCTCCATCTTTCTCTCTCTCTCTGTCTTCTCTCTTTCTTTACCTTGCTCTCTCCATCTATTTTCCTCTCTCATATGTACAATCATTGTCAGTTCCTGCTGAGAAGGTAGGCTTCTCCGGAAAACACATGATATACCAGTTCGCTTGGGAAATAATTTTCACTATCTCAGAAGTATCCTTCCTTCCATGAGCTGAGAGTCTGTAGATGCCCAACTCCATAGGGTGAGAATGTCCATGTTGGGCCCTAGACAAAGACCATTTTCCTGCCTCACAGAGACATTCCCAATATCACTGTCCATTTCCTTGCCTCTGTCATCCCTCTGGAGTCAGCTTATATGCTGTGGTAAAGGGAGCTCTCTCAGGCTGTAACTGCTCTGAGTTCTCAGAAATGCCATGGGAGCCACTGCACAGAACTGTTCCTGCCAATTTCATACTGTTGCCATGTAACTGGTCTCATTAACTGAGCCATAACTTTTCTCAACAGTACATGGGCACATCCAGGTGTTATGACCACTTGAGCTTGTGCTGAGTGGTGGTGCACTAAAGGTCCTCTCCTACAGAAAACAACCTGACATTACCAGACAACTCTGACATGAACATTTTGATTGATACCCACATCATTTCTAGACTAATAGAGATTTCTGGGGCATAGATTTCTCAACAGTGAAACTCAAGAAGAATGAAAATACCCACACACATGCACACACACACACTGTTTTCCTTGGACCCAGATTCTGCTACCCTTAACATTAACATAATGTCACATGAAGAGTCTGGCTGCCCATGTCTCTGTTGTGGGAGGAAGGACAGATCCAAAAAGAAACATTATATTCCTCCTGCCACCTTGCCTACCAGGCAGTGTGCTTGGATCTCCAACATATCAGTCTCCTAGGCATTGACAGGCAACCGTTATGAACAATTATGAGGTCTGTCACAACCTCTTTATTCTCCTTATGCCAATATACCACTCAGATCCAACCAAACCAAGTATCTTTCAACTATTCTATTGGACTTAGGGCAATGCTCAAGGCAGCTGTGTGTACCAGGTAGGGCTACATCTTATCAAGTCTGAGACATGAATCTCATGGGAATTGAGAAGGGACACCTAATCCTCAAATAATTCCAATGGATCCAGGCCATGGCCAAATTGTACCCTCTGATCTGTGTTCAGGTGGTTGCTGCCATACTTATGGGGTGTCTGTAGAGTTTATTCTTGTCATGTACACTCAAAAGGAATGACTGCACAAACTCACATAGACACACATAGACACAAACACACATACACAAAAACACACAGACAATAACATTGACCCCAGACTCTGCCATCTGTAAATTTTTGAGTCTTCTCTAATTATTCTTCCAACTGATAGCACTGGACAGGGCAGAGCAAGAAAAAGTGTTTTTCCGACCCTTGACAATGAGTTTACTCCCTGGGTAAGAAGCAAGGTATACAATTCAGGAGAATCCACTATTAGGCCTGTTGCACATGTTTTGGGAATTTTAATGTTGGTGGGGCTTGTTAGGGAAGACACAGGGGTGTGAAACCCTTCCTCCCTGGTTCACGACATGCCTGGTCACTTTTGGGCAGTACTATAAAGGTTTTAAAATCTATTAAGTTTTCTGTAGTTTGAGTTTGGCTACTTACTCTTCCTGAACACAAAATCAGGATGAATATGACCATTGCAGTCACTTTAGAACTCTTTTTGGTTCTAAGGATATGACTCTGGAGTAGAAACCTCTTCGAACAGGCCTGTGTCTCTGTTCTCCACCTTCATTCAAGCTCAAAAATGACTCATATCTGAAAAAGAACAGAAAATAAAACATGAAAGGAAGTACAAAAAAGGATTCAAAGACAATAGAATTAAGATTAAAAGAGTCAGGAGAGAATGTGGATTGTAGTGAAGGAAATAAATGGATAATACTCATTTCACCACAATGTAGAATACATTATACATGGAATTATATATGTATATATATGTGGAAGCCCTGAACTACACAATCAAGGCTGATGCCTAAGGCTGAATGGATGCCACACACTGAGTCCCAATTTCTGGGTACCATAAGATCCAGAAAGACCCAAACCAAGACATGGTTTCACCTTAGGTATCTTCAACCCAAACCACACAATGCCAGGGAGTATAATTTTCTCCCACTCCTGAAGAAAGTTAGGATTTCTTCAGGCCCACCTTGTGGACTTAAGAAACCAAAGCTTCCCGAACAGCAGGAGCTCCCTCAGAGAGGTATTTCCTATTACCTCATAGTATGAATTCCAGATAGTCTGATAACAAAACAGCTCAGCCATAAGAACCAGTGACTGGTGGCACAAGGACCAGATCATTGTTGCTGTCGCCAGGACTGGACTCTAAGGAGGTCATACTTTCTGGTCTGAACAAGTGCTAATGAGGCAAAAGGATGCATTCTTCCCTAACTCAGAAGACATTTTGAGTTAACAGTGCCTTGCATAAAGTGCCCTGACAGCATCCAGATCTTTGCTGTACCTGTGTCAAGCCACCAGTAACAATGGTGCTAAGTATGGGGGGTGGGAGCGGGATTGAACTAAATAGATTTCTAGGTCTGCACAGTCACATTTTCAGCTGCTAAGTTAGTCTCTGGGGTAGGGGAAATTCAATGTTAGGCTGTTGGTGGACCCGCTATTATTTACAAAAAAAAAAAAACACATATCTTTCCATAACATAGTCAATAGCCAGCTGTTCAATTTGACCGTTCACAAAGGGAATTTTAAAAGTAAATGAAGAGTGCATGATTTAGCAGCACAGATATTAAAACTGAAATGATAAAGAGATGATGAGCATGTCCCCTGTGCAAGACTGGCATGCAAAATCTTTACAGGCTCCACATTTTTGTAAAAGAAAAAGTAAAGACCACTCAATTCAAACTTTTAAAATTTGGCAATAGATTTTTCCAAGGTATTGTGTAAGAAACATAGCCCTTTTTGCTATTTTCAAATAGAAGTATGCTTCATTCCTCCATGAAATAATGGCTATGATTATTGGAGTACTCTCCATAGTTAAATAAAGCAGGTGGGTAAAAATATCATGTTGTGAGAAAACTGAAACTTGCTGGGTTTGATGGGATGCTATTTTAATCTCAGCACTCAGGAGGCAGAAGCAGTTGGATATCTTCACAGTTCAAGGCCACCCTTGCCTACATATTTACTTCCAAGAGTACCAGGGGTAAAAAGAGAAACAATGTCAGAAATAAATAAATAAACAAATTAATTGAGGAATATAAGGAGGAGCAAATAATAATAAATTAAATAATACAATATTTAAAAGTTTTTTAAAAGAACAAATAGAAAACTAAAGCTGAGAGTGTTTTCTCTACTTAAAGGCATAAAGTTAGTGGCAGTATTAATTTATGTTTTCAATGATAAGGTCTCTATGGAATTCAGGCTTATCATGAACTTCTAGCTTGAAATGAGCTTTCTGTCTCAGACCTTTAAGTAGTTGTACCTGCATGAAAGCATCAATCTCAGAAATATTTGACCACTGGATCATAACCATACACATGCTGCCACACATTAGTTAATTTATTCTAACCTCAGTTGTGTCTAGAAATACCTTATATAATTCAAAGCTGTTAATCATTCCTATATCTGTTTCTCTGCTTGTTTATGGTGTTTTATAAAGTTTTGGTTTTTTTTGTGAAAAGCTCTCATATAACCCAGTCCTTGAACTCATGGCCCTCCAGTGTCTGCCTCCTAAGTGGTGGGATTCCACGAAGGTTTCTCTATACAGACCACTGTTGTAAAAATATCTGCATCAAAAATCTTTTACGGCATCCTGGTAGGAAGGTATCACTTATCTAGTGATTTATTGAAGGTTACCTCCACAACACCTAAAGTTTGCAAATTTATCATATATAAAAGTACCCTAGTTAACAGGCCTTCCATAAGATCCTAGTGAGTAGTACTAATTCTTATTTATATGTTATTAAATATAAAACATACTGTCATCTGTTCCCTTGTGTAGTCAATTTTATGTAAATCATTAAAAGAATACTATGATATAAAAAATTGATCATCTCAGGAGATGGTGAGAAATTTTTTCACTAAATCCAACACCTCTTTATTATAAAATATTTTGAGAAATATGGGATACAAAGGCTACACTTTAATATAGTAAATACAATTTAGAGCCAGCCTACAGAGAATAGCAAATTAAAGGGAGATAAACACAAAGCAATTACTCTAAAATCATTAACAAGGCAAGGTTTTCCTATATCTCCATACCTACTCAATAGAGTACATGAAGTACTAGCTGCATGGGTAAGAAAAAAGAAGGACATCAAGGGAATATGTATTGGAAAGTAAGAAATATATATATATATATATATATATATATATATATATATATATATATATATACACAAACGCACACACACACACACACACACTTACACACACATATACAGACACACATATGTATATATGTACATAATAAGGTATGATAGTATATAAAAGTTACCCCAAACTCAACCAGATATCTCCTATAACATGTAAATACCATCAGTGAAGTGGCTACCTGTAAGATCAACTCAAAAATAATCTGCTGCCCTCCAATATTCAAATGAAAAATGGACCAAGAAAGAAATCAGGGAAACAACACTTCTCACAATACCTATAAATAACATATGGTATCTTGAGAGATTCTAACCAACCAGGTTAGACTTGAATCTCAAAAAAGTTTAAGTCCTTGAAGAGGGAAATTGAATATTTTAGAATATAGAAAGATATCCCGTGCTCCAGAGTTGGTAGGCTTTACATAGTAGAATATACATTTTACCAGAAGCAATTCATTGGAATCCCAATCAATTCCCAACACAATTCTTTACAGACCTTATAAGGGCAATACTCATTTTCATATGGAAACTGAAACAACAACAAAAAAATAGGATAACAAAAGTAGTCCTGAAAAATAAAAGAACTTCAGGAGGTACCAAATTCTCTGATGTTAAGATGTATTCCAGAAACATAGAAATAATAAAGCATGGTATTTCCTTAAAAACAAACACGAGGATCAATGGAACTGAATCAAGGATCCAGATGTATATTCATGTAACTATGTACACCTCATCTTTTCTAAAATTCCAGATACATAAAATATAAAACAGAAAGCCTCTTGAACAAATATTGCTGTTTTAATTGGATGCCTGGTGTAGAAGAATGAAAATAGATCCATATCTATTGTGCACAAAACTCAAGTCCAAATGCATTAAAGTCTAAATATAAAACCAAATGTGTGATAAAGACAAAATGGAGAATAGCATTGAGCACAATGGCATAGAAAACAACTCTTTGAAAAGAACTCAGCTCATGAACTATAATCAAAGATTGACAACTGGGACTTCATGAATGTGAAAGCCATCTATAAGGAAAAAGCCAAAGTCAATAAGACAAAACTGCAGCCTACAGAATGAGAAAAGATTTTCAAGAAACTAGATGTCAGCAAAACAAATACAATTGAAAATGAGGTGCAAATCTAAACAAATAATTCACAAAAGAGGAATCTCAAACAGCTGAGAAACACTTAACGTTCTATATCTTTATCCATATGGGATGGCTCTCTGGGCAAAATTAGCTGCTGGGGACACTAGAAAGTTTGTGGTGGCTTGTACATGGGGGGTTCCTAGGTGGAGGTTTGGGCAGGGACAGGGATGGTAGATGAGTTCAGTCAAATAGAATTCAACTGGATCACTGTGGAGGTCCGAGTCAAAATGTGCTGATGTGCCACAAATGGGCAAGGTCCAGTCCCTGATCCTTGAATCCCTTTTTGTTTATTTCTCATGATGCTACTCTGTGGTATAAATTGGCATGGGTTTTCTGCAGCATTCCTTAGGACAGTTCCAAGAACTTCTGTTACTCCCGAGTTCCTTGAAATGAATGTATTGTCTCAGGGCAGTGCAATTGAGGAACCCTCTTATTGAGTGACCCTCAGGCATGTTAAGGATCCCTGGTCTTCCCTTAAGAATGGCCCCTGTTGTGATTCTTAACACCCATGCAGGAAGCATACTGGTGGATTCTCCTTTTTCTACCAACTATTAATTTTATAGCCTCATCTAACTAATTATCACTGGACAGGGCAGAGCAGAAAAAAGGTGCTTTTTAACACATAACCCAGGGTGTTCTCCTTTGGTAATAAGTAAGCTGACCAAATCAGGAGAATTCACAAGTATGCTTCCTGAATGGGTGTTGGGAATCACAACGGAGGAACAGAGAGCCTTAACTAACCTCCAGTGCAGTGCCTGCCTCATTTATTGGGGCATTCTTCAGTACACCCTACATGACTGCTTTTATTTAGGTTCATCCTGAGCCACAAGAATGTCATGGGATAATTTCTCCTTTAACCATTAAGGAGGATGTGTATGTCCAAGGCAGTACAACCCCTTTAAGGGTGATAGGGATATAGCGCTGGAGCAGAAATGTTTTCTCTCAAGTCAGGATACCGGAACTCCACATGCAGTCAAGCTCAAAGAGATCCTAATTTCTGACAAAAAATTAAAGAAATGAAGAAAAAAGAAGAAAATGTCAGAGAGAACAGGAGACAGATAATGATTAGCAAGGAGGGAATGAGCATGCTAGGGAGGGAGTAAAATGGTTAAAACACCTATGACCATAAAGGCTGTGTTTCCCAGGAAAACTGGGCACAGACTTGAAGAGATGATACTCAGCTTGTGTGGTTCCTGGATGTGACATTTGTGGGCTACTGGTAATCATCCTCCAAAAGATAGAGCAATTGTGGGTAGCCTAGTGAACACTGGCATATGTGATAAGTTCCCTTTTTCAACCGAGATTCAACCACAGATACAGAGTCTCTTGCAAAGAATTACTCACAATCCCGACGTGGCAGCCTCAAGACACAGGAGTCTATGCTTCCTGCTTGGAGCAAACCAAACCATGTTGTTCTCAGCCTACTGTGTGGCAGGCCCAACTGGAGCCTGCTTTTCCCTACAGCTTTCCTGGGCCAATAGGTTAGCAGGAGGTCTGAGATAGTCCTGTCTAGGAAGGACCAGAGATACTGCTTATGATGCTGGCCATGTCCACTGAAAAACAGGGAACAGCTGGCAGAACTGGAAAACAATTTCACTTGATGACAGTAGTGCAGAGATAATGCCAAGTAACTTGGGCCCTGGAACCACTCTCTATGGCATTTCCTGAGATAAACATAACAAAAGAAAACAAAAACAAAAATAAAAAACAAAAACAGAAAACTTAAAAATGAGTACAGAATCCAAGTTAGCAGCTTACCCCACAGACCAGGCATGGAGAGAGATGACTATTTAATTGCAGGCCACTACAAGGGATTCCAGCAGGGTCCTATCGGCGTGCCAGTAGGTAGAAGGACTCAGGGCAAGGATGAAGGTACAGGTGGTAATGGGTGATAAGCACAGGACCTGTGGGTCACAGAACAAGGGTCTTCACAATTTCTCTACCCTGATCTAGTCCATTCAATTCAAGGAATTTGAGGAAATAAAAGTTGTTGTATAGGTCCTCAGGAATGCTGCAGAAAACCCATGGCATTTGTACCACAGAGTAGCATTCTCAGAAAGAAACAAAAAAGGATCTGGAGATCAAGGACTGGACATTGCCCTTTTGTGGTACATCAGCACAATTTGACTTGCACCTCCTTAGAGATCCTGTTGAATTGTACTGGACTCTGCCCATCTGGAAAACCATTAAGGCTGTCAGGCAAGAATTGGATATGCTGACACTCAGTGAACATGCTGATATCCAAGCTTTGAGATCAAAGAGGCCTGACAAGGCAGCCTCAGGCTAAAGCTGGTCTGTAGGGAAGCGGGATGGTGGTGGTGTCACAAAAATCTGGTCACATGGGAAGTTGAGCAGATACCACACCAAAGAAAACTTCCCATTTCAATGGGGCTCTGGCCCCAGAACTGCTTTCCCACCTGGCAAAAGCCTTGCAATGGAGAAAGGGCAAATTTCAAGGCTACTGGGTGTACCTGTGAGGTCTCCAATTTCTTAGGTCTGAGCTGAAAGTCTGATAGAAGTTGAAAAAGATCCAAAATCCTCAAAACTAATTGCCCATCGATCCAGACTGGTTCCTTTATGTACCAATCTGTCTGGGTTCAGGTGAATTCTGCCACACTTTATCCAAAACAGGGGTATAAGGGACTAAGGACCCAAATTCTCCTGAAGAAAAAGGCTGCCTAGGATCCTTTCGTGGGGAGGACAGGTTTATAGGAGAAACATTACATGTCTCCAGCCTCTTTGCCTACTAAGCAGTGGGCTTGCATTCCCATCGTATCCGTCTCCTAGGCATTGCCATGCAATTCCATTATGAGCTATCACATGTCTGTCTCAACCACTTTCTTCTTCCCAGGCAATTGCCGAGACCCCACTAAACCTAGAAGCAACCTTCATCCTTCCTAATGAACACAGGTCAAAACTTAAAGCAGTTGTGTGTACCTGTGAGGGCTCCAGGTTCCCAGGTTTGATCCCTTAGTTGAATGTGAATTAAAAAAGGCCGTCTAAACCTCAAATCTTCTTTCCAATGTATTTAGGCCCAGGCTGGATCTTAGTGTTTCTTATTAATCTAGCAAAATGAAAATTTACCTTTTGTAGGTAAATTTAAATCAGAATTTCATAAATACAAATGTTTCTACTCATACTAAACACTATTTCCAAATATAAAGTTAAAAACATTGGATGATTCATAAAGACTATCTCTGTTTTTACCCCCTCAAGATGTACTTAAAGTACTTCTTCCTAAAAAAAATAAAAAATAAAAAAGCCCACATCATGCAGAAATCAAATATCCAAGATGCAATTAGTAAATACCATTTGTTTATATCTGCCCTAGTAATAAAAATCATATAGTCTGCAAAAAATAAACAATATATTTGTTAAAATGATTAACTGAGTTTAAGTTTTATAGTCTTGTTTAAATAACCTTCTATTCTCTTGTTAAACTGAATGAACACACCAAAATATATGAATTAGCTTCAGTAACACGATTGATTTTTAGGAACTTTTTTTTTATCTTCAAATTACTAATTTCTCTAAAAAAAAGTAACAAGAAGTGAAATCTACTAGGAATCCAGAGAAGCCAGCATACTGGTGAAAGTAAGACATTGTTGCACCAGGAATGAGGAATTACTGGATGAAATCTATTTTACTCAATAGAATTATTTTGCAACCAATTTTATGCCTTTACTTAAAAAAAACAAAACAGTGGTAATAAATTCCAAATTTACGACATAGATGAGAAAACAATATTAACACAGACAGAAAACTAAATGAATTTTGTTTAACAAATCTCATATTTTAAAAATAAATCAGTCTTGTGCTGATAAACTTGCTGATATCCAAGCTGCCTATTTATTTTATGGGCTGTGAAAACTGGCATGAATTTCATCAACATTCGATTATACTACATTTATCAGTCAATACGTTCATCGAATCCATTATGCATGCAACCAATTCACTAAATGCTCTTTGTGTGTCTCTTTGCTAAAAAGAAAGACAGAAAGGAGAGGGGAACAGTTTGAGTAATCCACGATTTTTCATCCAGAGGAAAGGAACAGACATTTTAAGATCTGCTCAACGGGACAGGGAATTTTATCTTCCAGGTTTACCCCCGCCTACATAGCAAAGCCCTGGGACACCCTCTTCTAACCATTGCCCTTTGGCCTGCAGGTGTTCATGCCACTGTGTTGTTAAACAATGTGTTGTATGTTTTTGACCTGATCCGAGTTCTCACAAAGAGAAGGATGTGTAATTCACTTCACTGAAAAGATGCTGTTCACATAGTTGCCAAAATCAGCCAATATTCTCTGACACAAGAATAGACAATTTTCTGACTAAAGAATAGACATCAATTCTGTGATCCCTGCATGATAACCAGTTTTATTCCGGGCTCCTAAGGATGGTTTTGACTGCATGAGAATGCACCATAGACCAATCTTCACTCTTTAGTCTAAAATAAGAGTACAAGTTATAGATGTACTATCCTACATCAACTACATACACAATTCTGTTTGCCATGTCTTCTGTATATTTTGTGGCAAGGCTTTGACTCTAGGGGAAATACACAGTATGCCTGGTCACTCACCATTTCATGGACATTTTTACCTACATCCCATTCCATTGATTAAAATTAACTAATGACTTTATATTTTCAGTAATAAGAATAGAAAATTACACTAATCAGAGCATATGCCTGTGATCACTGCACTGTATAAACTGTGTCAGAATAGGCTCCACTTCAGAGTTGTGATTGTATGAGGCTTCTACTATATAACAATCTTTCTTTCTTGTTTAAACTTTATGGGGATAAGTAAGAGAGTTGCTGATCTACATCTACAACATACATATCAAACTCTCTCTCCCTCACCTTCTGAAGATTGCGTTCCAATCTACATGAAGAACATGTTATGAAATATCCCTGGCTAATTTGTGAGCTTACTAAACCCCAGTCTCTATTATACCTTAAAATTAGGTCCTTTGGTACACATTTTTCCACCTGTAATAAGGGAGCAACTTGCGAAAGAGGAACACATGACCAAAAAATTGATGTTTCAACGGATTTCTTCATCTGGATCCTTGCATTCTTTCAGAGGAACAGGACTAACATGGTGGTAAGTAACATCAGATTAAAATTGAATTAACTATTTCAGGCATCCTATTTCCTAGGTATGCCACAGAAAATAAACAATTCCTTTTTGACTGTTTTTGAAGCTCCTTTCTGTCCCTGCATGGAAGTCTCTCTTCAGTAATTTTCACCATGAATAATAACACATCATTCTACTTTTGGATAATGCGCATCTTTTAGCTGTACATGATGTTTACTCTGCAAATCAATATATGGTGCCCCTAACTCCTTGTGGTAGTAATGTACATGAATTTCTCTTTCAAAAACAATGTCTGACAGGTAGGTGAATGAAGTGTAACATTTCAACGCTCCTAATGGAAAACATTTAAAAATGCAAAAAAGAAAAAAAAAAGAAAGAAAAAAAAGGAAAGAAAGAATGAATAAAAGCAAAAGAAAGATGAGGAAGAAATAAAAATAAGATTGAGTGAATAATTAATGATAATGGGAAATTGTTAAGGAGTCATGGATATAAGAAAGAAAAATGAAATAAGAATGAATGACTGAAAAGGACTGATGATTTGGAATGTTGGATTATGTATTTTGTTGTGTATACTCTAAGAAATGTGATTTCAGAGAGTGTAGCTATCAGAGAAAACAGCTCAGAACAGTGACTAGGGCTGTCTCAAATTTGGATCCCTCAGTTTTCTGTTAGGAAGGCAAGAAAGGAACGCAGGCAAGTCCATCGTTTCCAAAGCGCTATATGCACTCCTGGGTGATTCCTGTTTTGCTTCCTTGCTAAATAAAAGCACAAAGGACACTAGGAACTGTCATTTTATCCCAGCTAGTACAGGAATTCGAGAGTTTTGCATGCTTCTGGAGACAGCACTGGTTGACGGAGTTAAAAGACCATAAATCTCCAAGGATAAAATGGACCATTGCAATGTTTTGGAGGAAGCAGAGCCCTCATCTCAAGGAATGAAAAGAAATAAAAAAGAAAGCAGTGTGTGCTTCACCACCACAATTATCATTTATGGCATTATTTCACAAGGAATATCCTGTTGCTTTTCACCTGTAATATTTATCCTGGGAATGTAAAAGGAGCAAAAGAAATAGTACATCTCAAAAGCTCCATGCCTGTTGTGACCATGAGATTTAAGCAACAGCATGTCTTTCTGTTGCTAAGCAATTATGATCTCATGCTTTCTCACCATCAAATATAGGTCCGCATGCCACAGGGACTCCATCCAATTATGACCCATCAATTTATACTTACTAACATTTTCCAAAGTACACATGACTGTCTAGGTGTGGTAGCTTCTTTGACATTTACTGCCACACATTTGCCTACTATGCATATAATAATGCACACATTTAACTGAAATAATTGAGTTGTCATGTGAATAGATATTTAGGCACTTATCTATAATTTGGAATCTACTATTCTCACTCCTCAATACTGGAGACCAAAGCATTCTTGTGCTTCTGCCTTACACACTACACTCTCTTTCAAAACCAATGAAAACAATATCATCTCATTCTATCTAATTTGTAGGATGTGAACCACATGAACATGGTGCAAATCTGTAGAAAAAGTGTTTGAATTCTGTTTCCAACAAAGACATAGATACATTTACATAGTCACATGTAAACACACTAACACTGACATATGATATATAAAATGACATCCAAGCTCACAAGAACAAATTTAACCCTGTTCCTTGCAATATTCAAGAAGGACAGATATATATAATTGGATTCCTTGAATATTGTAATTACCATATGGGCAGTACATTTCATATCTAAAACACCTAATTACTGAGACTTCAGAGGCTAATCCTAACTATTTTGATATTTGGTGTTCAGAGCAAAAGACCACTTTCTCTTTTGTGTAGCAGACATCCTATTGTTCCAATCATAACCCAAGGAACCCAACTGTGCTTGAAAAAATATATTGCTGAATGTTAACTTGCTCTACATAATCACCTGGAGCAGGCTAAGTAATTTAGTTGACTGATTCATTGCTATCCATATGGTTAAGTACTAATGTTCTAATATGTTCAGTCATAAAATAGACACTGACTCCTTACAAGGGGACATGCCTCATTTCTGTGATTCTTGAAATATCTCCTGTGTCATCCTGGACACCTATAGAGTTGTTTTTTAAATATTGGTGAGAAGTAAAGATATGTTCTTGTTTATCTCCCAAAAACATAAGACATTTTATCATGGCTACTGAAACTTTTGGAGGCTTGCATCCTTCTCATGTGGAAAACCCAAAATGCATGTCCCTTGACTTTTCAAGTGATTTATGAAAATCAGACTTTATACATATTAATAGTCAGCACCATGTGACCCATTCTTCCAACTGCAATCAGGAAGTAGCTTGCAAAACAGGGAAGCATGACATGGAAAAAGAGGACTGGAAGGCTTTCCAAATCTGATCACTTCATTTCCATCCTGGATCCTGACCAACGTTGAATGAAGTGAATCCATATTAAAAATGAATCACCTATATTTAGAGGCATGATTCCTAGGTAAGTCACAGAGGCAGTGTATTATTCACACAAGAACATTTCCTCATTCACTGGTTTTAAGCTACATTGTACATCTGCATTGAGGTATCTGCTTCTACTCACTTTCACCATGAGGAAAGGCTCATCACTTTCCTTACAAGCAACAGTGAAACCAAACCATTGTGTAAGTTGTGGTTTCTTTCATGAAGATTGTCTCAATTACATTTGTTCATATTTGGACTATGATTAAATATAAAGAGGAAATGAATGAGCAAGAATTTAATACAGGTGTTTTTGTATGATCAGAAAAGGGGGTGTAATGTAAGTATAATATATTTTCAAAAATGGTATTGGATAACTATTATTTCTCTCACCTGTGGAAGACTATTTCTTCAACCATTCATGTTTCTTACTTTCTGTAGATCTAGATTTAGGATTGTAGCTTCCTGCTGTTTCATTTTACATATCGATTGTTAGGATTTTCCTTCTCAGGGTTAGGCTGTCATTCATGTAAAACTTTATCTGAGCAGATAGAAGAATCAGGGTATTTGAGAAGTTTTTGAGGAAACAAAGATATGTGGAATAATATTATAATATAACCACAAAAATAAGAGTGGAAACAAATTTTGAGTGGGAGGATTGTATGTGGCCAAAATCATAGAGTCCCCAATAAGGACAGGTGTCCCATATAAAGAGTTATGTGTGCGTAGGGAGAGAAGAGAATGCAAGTTGGGACAGTGAGTGGAGCTGTTTAAATTTGGGATAACTCTGATTTCTGCTAGAAATTGTGTAAGGGAGACCAGGCAAGATACTCACATTCCACATCCCCCAAATTGGACTGCTATGTGACTACTGTTTTGTACTTCTGTTAATTTTTTTTTTCTATGTGTTCAAGAATTCGAGAATTCTACATACCTCAGGAAATTGTACTGTACTGTACTGGTAACCATCTGGCAAGTAATGTTTTCCCATCTTGTGTAAGTAAGATGATTTTAGGTTGAAGGTCGAATAGGGTATCATTTCTAAGGATTAGAGACACTATCTATAAAAATTGTGCAATATCAATCCCAATTCATCACACCTTAGCAAAGATGAACTGAAATCCATATAGAGGTGATTGAGAAAGCAAAATCCTGAGGAACAAAATCATTTACACTGTCCCACAGGTAGAGCTTAATCCTCTAAGCATGAAATAACAAAATCCTGAATTGTATAAGAAGCAGTACCTTCAGTTGTGGTCTTGGCCCTAGTTTCAAGTGTGAAATACAAACCAATCAGACTTCATCGGTGGTACTTACACAGTGAATCCGTGCTCCTAAAGAACATCAAATATTAGAATTTGCAAAGATGCTATAGCAGTGAAAAACACCTATTACATAACAAAAGAAATAGTCTTTAAAATAACTTGAGCTTGTGACTGCTGGTACACAGTGTGAAATACACCCTTCAGTGGATACCTCTGAAGCCATCAGTTTTCTATCCACTGTTGAAATCTTGAAATGAGAAAACATTTACCACCACAACTCTATGATCAGCTTATCCACTGCATGAGTTATCAGTGAACTATGCCTTGGATTCTAGTGGTAAGTGCATTCTAGCTTCCACGACTTGGGTCATGGTTTTGCTGGAAACATCAAAAGCAATATATGCAGAAATAGAGGCTGCTACATGTTATTTTTATAGGATTGTAAAATATACAAAGAAAACATTTCATCTGAAAAGCTCCCTGAGAACACAATATAATCACTTAATAACCACTAATGCAATAATGAGAAAAAGAGGTTTGAGTGGAATGAATACACACTTAACACTGTAACCATATGCCACAATAATTAAGGCATTTTTTGTTTCCCACTAGTAAGTTCTGAATTGCTTGAAGAGCTTTGGAAATTGAATGGGACTTTGTCAATGAGGTATCAGTTTTCTTCTTGGAATACTGAAAGAAATTGTAAGAGGGAAACTGCTGTTTTAAATTTTAGATAGTATGCCAAAAAATCCTTAAAACAAAACCAGATAACTTCCTGGAATTCTAGCTGGGGTATACACCTGATATAGTTTTGTATCCCATCATCTGAGGATATAACCTCTTGGATTTTGGGTAGGGAGTGAGTAGATCCCAAGTTGACCCTACTGTACAGGATGTGCTCCATGCTCCTGTGCACTTGTAAGTTGATATATCCTACATAGGGAGTACATCAATGTAGATTATTGTCACTGATTGGACCCTTTGGGAAGTGCAGAACCTTAATGTTTCTAAAGTTTTAAACTATATGATTTGGGTTAAATGATTTGGGCATTTCTATGAGAGGTGACAGGTTCAAACTATGTGTATTTCAGAATTGCGCTGGTCAGAGTCCATCTTCCTGGCCAGTATATAGTTAATATATTTAAAGCTTGCTAGCTTCAAATTTGGCACAATTGTGACACTCTTATTTTCAACTGGATTTGGGATTTACAAAACCACGGGAAATTTTTTTCCTTTTTCCCAAGCCCCTAATGTAGACTCTTGGATATAGACTCCCATCTGCTGTCTTCCCTCAGTGGTATAGTTACAGAGGACTTTGTCTAACTTTTGTTCCTGGCTTTCTGAATGTCAGGATGCCCATTCCCAGTAGGGATACCTTCCCCACCTCAAAACTGTGAAAGCTATGTGGTTCCTGACTTCCCAAACGTCAGGATAACTTGCCATTGTGGAAATATTCTCCACCTCAGAATTGTGTGTTCCCTGGGAATTCAATTGCCAGGGCATTTCCTTTAAGAGCTGTAAACACTAACATTGGGGACACTATTCTCACCTCAGAGCTGTGCAAAATTTCTGCTCCTGAGTGCTAGACCACTTTTCCATTTCTGTCTGAGATTAATATGAACACTAACTCTGGGCTGCTACTCCTTTTCATCAATTCTAAACACTGTAAAAAGGAACCTGGGAGATTGCGTTTTTGCATATACTTAGTATTTTAGACATTTGTATGCTTCAGATAAATGAATGAAACAAAGGGGTCATTAAATATTAAATTACGTTGAAATCATACAGTGAGCCATCTACCTTATATCAAGTTTTGATATGAGAACTAATAAGAAAAACAACAAACTTCATGAGCAAAATAATTTGGCTCATCATACTAATGCATCTAGAATGCAATGCTGCATTGAAGCTATTGCTACATACTGGGCTTTCTGCTGAATAAAAAGCACAATTAAACTGCCTACTACATGAACCTCATGAAAGTACCCACTCGCTATCTTTTGCAATTCTGATATAAGATTTGTCTCCCAGATAAAATAATTGGGAAATAGGTGGGATGAAAATGTGTAAAGGATTCTGATGTAAAAGCAACTAAGCTTTTAAGTTACTAGCTACTTGGTATGGCTCCCCCTTAATGCATAAATCCCATTCTTAGCAGGAATAATGTCCAGGACCCAAAGAATCAAAACCAATGGGACAAGAGGCAACTTTAAGATCTGCAGTCAGGCAAGAAAAACATCCTGACATTGATATTGCTGCACGACCCTCAGAGACCATTGTGATCCCAGTCTCAACCTTGAGCCACTATGCAATCAGTCTTCCTACATGGTAATGACACTGTTTATTCAGGTTTCTAAATGCCATCAAAAGGAAGATATTGGGCATTTGCCCTACTAGATACAATACTTGTATCCTTAACCAGGAACTTATTTAAGAAAAAGCTTCAAATCTTGAAGAAATATGCACCGTGGAAAGTTCACCCTGCTATGGACATCTTTAACTTCCTATTCCATAGTGATCAGTTTTTTCACCTACCATAGAATATGTCATCAATATCCCTGCCTTGTGTACTAGTGCCAGGTCTAGTATAGCTTCTAAGGCTTTGGCTATGGCTTGAGTTAAAGAATCACTGCCAGCATATGCAGAAATGAAAGGTTTTAGAGGATAATAATATTGAGAAAGTAACATATCCAAAGAAATCATAGCATTCCAGCTGCCTCATGTTTGTTGGCCAGATGATAAAGCAACAGAAGAATCACATTGAGTTTTCCATACCACCATCATGATCTCACAATTGTCACAGTCTACAGATGTTTTTAGTGCTACTAAAATCCCACCTACTCATAAGATCAGTATATACTACTTTACTTTATCCATAGGTTATAAGTCTCTTTATGAGTTCAGATTATTTCTTTTTCCTATCACACATTTACATGTAAACATCATAGTAAAGCAAAAAAGCAAGTGAATGCATTACTATGCCATTCAATTTATTGATAGATTCTTAGATATATTTCATACTCTAACACCACCAGATTGAGGAATAACAAAATTCTTATGCTTCTACCTTGATCAGCTCCTTCCCACTCAAATAATATAAAGTTGCTCATAAGCCCATATCTCCCCCCCTCCTACTATTAGTGGAAGTGGACCCACGTGGCAAGGTGAAATTCAGTACAGTTGGTGTTTGTATGTTTCTTCTTCTTTTTATTTTAGCTGAAATTTATTATGTAAAATTTAATATTGTTGCATATCAAGCAAATTGTATTCATCACCAGAATCAACTGATGTGAAGAGAGATTTAAGGAATCCATACAAGATGGAACCTGCCCAAATTGCAGTTATCTGGTGGTAAATGTGTTCTTTTACTATTGCAGTCAGTGTTATTTAGCTCCAGAAATTTGGATGTTCATTTCATTATAAAGTCATTAGTGAGAATCGACAATCTAAAAGATAAATTCCATTTCTATTTTAAGCATCTAATGATGGGAATCAAGTATTGTGGAGCCACAGGAGCTGTTACCCCTGTATTTGTATCATCAGGGATATTATCTGGTATCTTTACAACTACATGAATACCTGTATAGAGAACAGATTTTGCCCTCATTCTCAGAACGTGTGGCTTAAAAAAGATGGGTCATTGCATATGATCATCAAAGTTCGCAGCATCTTCAGGGATGTATTCTCCAAAGAAGATTCAGTGAAATGACTCAGCAATAATGACACTTGCTACCAAACCTGCTGTTAGGTTTATTTTACAAAAAATTTCCCATAGAAGGTAAATTTCAAGGTACAATCTCAATTTTCGACAGGAAAGTTAAAGGTACGTTCTGAAGACGTAGTGTGGTTATCAGATAGTTACTTATTAGATATGAGGCCATTTATACCTCGTAATATTAGTAAAGATAAGAATTTCAACAAAATCAAGGAAGAAACCTTTCCAAAACTAAAAAAAACAGGCCTATAAATGTACAAAAAGCTTACAGGACACCAAATAAACCAGACTAGAAAAGAACCCTTACCACAAAATAAACAAAACACTAAACATATTCAACAAAGAAAGAATACTAAAAGCTGAAAGAGTAAAAGATCAAATAAGATAAAGAGGCAAAGCTATTAGAATAACATCTGACTTCACAGTGGAGACATTGAAAGCCAAAAGGGCCTAGATTGAAATACTTCAGACTCTAAGGAACATAGATTCTTTGCAAGCCTACTATACCCAACAAAACTGTCAATTATCATACATAGAGAAAATCAAATATTTAATGACAAAGCCATATTAGAACAATACCTATGTAGAAATCCTGCCCTACAGATGGCAATAGAATAAAAATTTCAATAAAAGGAAGTAAACTACAATCAAGGAAACACAGAAATTAAATTATCTCACAATGTCTTATTCAATACAATAAACGCACACACATACACAAATACATACACAAACACACACACAAATACACACAGACACAAATCGAAAATAATTACAAAATAACAAGTCCTGACAATCAATGGACATTGGCACCTTTCAAAATTGATGGTCACAATTCCCCAATTTAAAAAAAAAGAGACTACCAGAATGGATTTGAAAACACAATCCAGCCTTCTACTGCATACAAGAAACACATTTCCATCTCAAAAGTAAATATTGCCTCAGAGAAAAGGTTTGGAAAAAATTTACAAAGCAAATGCTGAAAAATAAGCTAGTGTAAAGATTCTAATATCCCACACAGGAGAATTTTAAACAAAATTAATTGGAAGAGATGGGGAGGGACACAACATATTTATTAAATGAAAAAACAACCAAGATAATATTCCAATTCCTAACATCTATCTCCCTAACACAATAGCTCCCACATTTATAAAAAAAAAATCACTAGACTTCATAAAATTGGAAAATCTTACAGAAATGGATGCTTTTCTCGGTAAGTACTGCACATAAAAATTGAATAAAATTAATAAACAATTCAAACAAACCTGAAACTCACAAATAAAAAGAAGAGGACAATAAAAGCCTCTCCAATAAAGCCTATGATCAGAGTGTTTTAGCTCTGAATGCTTAATCCTCAAATTACTCCTTAAAATAAAAGCAGAAGGCATTCTGCCAAACTAATGCTTGAAACAACATTTACACTAATATACAAACCATGCATAGATTCAACAAAGAGATTTATTCATCCATATACATCATTAACAGATTCAGTAAATATACTTAATAAATACTCATAAACCATATCCAAATACACATTAAAAAATTATCCACGTATAAACCATATATTTATCCCAGACATACAGGAATGATTCAATATATAAAATTAATCAATGAAATCTACCATATAAAGAAACTGAAAAATAAAAGCTCACATGGTCACCTCACTAGATCCTATGACAGTTATTGATAAAATCCAACACCTCTTCATGATTAAACTATTGCAGAGATTGGTTTTGCATTCTGTATCTAAACATAATACAGGCAATTTCCATCAAGGACTTTGCCAACATCAAATTTATTGGAGAGAATATCAAAATAATTCTATTAAAATCTGGAACAAGACAAAGTTGTCTCCTCTCTCCATTCATATTCAATAGTACTATAAAAAGGAACATCTATAGCTGATAAACATCTTCAGTGAGGGGGGCTGACTACAGGATTAATTTAAAAGTCTTTAGCTCCCATATATAAAAATGGCAGATGGACACAGAAAGAATTAAGGGAAACAGCACCTTTACAAACCTACAAACAACACCAGGTATGTTGTGGTTTCTCTAATTAAGCAATTGGAAGATTTGAATGACAAATACTTTAATTCCTTAAAGATGGAAATTGAAGAATAGCTCAAAAGATGGAAAGATATCCCATGTTCCCGGTTTGGTAGGATTGACATAGTAAAAATGGGAATTTTATCAGAAGAAATTTACATATTCTATGTAAATTTTAACAAAATACTTAAAGAAAAGAAACTTAAAGAAATGTTCATCATCCTTAATGATCTGGGATAGCTCTCTAGGTGCAGTCCATTACAGGGTATCCTAATAAGTTTGCATGGGAATACAAGTTGGTTAAGGTGTTCCATGTCAGGATAGCAGAAGAGGAAAGTATGCTTGGTAGGATCAGGACCTATGGGTAAAAGAATCCAGAGGCTCCACTATTGTACTTCTCTGAGACACAACTCTCAATTCCGGGCCCATGAGAGGTGCAAAAGCTCCTTCCAACACCAAAGGGCATGCTCTATAATATCTATGATCTATGCCAATCAAAAAAAAAAAAAAAAACAGAACAGAGTCCTCAAACTAGTTAATAAAAGCTCAAGGCCAGTCTGGTCCACATGAGATCCAAAGTTGAAAATAAAAACCTTCCTCTTACAATGTATTCTGTTACAGAATGCAACATCCTTAAAATTATACTGATGCAATAGCAATTCAAAAAAATGTCAACCCACTGCATATACATGACAACTGCATGTTTCAAAAAATTTAGAAATATTTTCACCTTATATCACACCTGACTTTTTATTTGATCTCTGAAAACCTAATTTGTAGTTTACTCACAGAAAAATCTTTATTTTCTTTCTTTTTCCTGCATGTTTTCCTTCTCACAATGATCAACAACTCTGACTACTCAATCTTGAAACTCAGGAACTGGGGGTGTGGATCAAGGACAGGCTTGCATTCATAGGGCCACTTATTAATTCTCCATGACTGGAAATTAACAATTAACTGTGGAAGAATTATTCTTCTATGATTTCTTACTCTACAAAATGTCTCAAAAATATAGGCTATTTTTGTTCTTTCCCTCCATCTCTCCAAACCCTCAGTTTAGATGAAAGTGTTGTTCCTACACTTCCCATGATTATTTACTTCTTCAAAGTATGGTGAATTCCTTTAGGACAGGTGCCTAATGCAAACTCCCTCGCTTTTAGCTTATATCTGGACACCATGAGGAACTAAAGTTCATTGCCAACTATGTGAATGAATGCTCGGGTTCTAAAAGTCTGTGAGATATTTAGATATCACAGTGTAAACATTTTGGCATCCTACACTCCTTTGATAAATCAGGACCAACATATCATTTGGGAAATTTTTTGAAGGAGCAAGGTCAAGTCCTATGGGTTAAATACAGATGGAGGAATCTAGCAACATGTGAAGTGTGACTGCTTCCTATTAGACCAAGCTTTCTCTGGCAAACTAGTAGCTGAGGTGTTGTTGCCCCCCAATCCCCTTGCCTCTTATGTTGTCTGACATTCAGATCTTGACAAGTGGCTCTAATCACCAGCATGCATGGCTGTTGAGCCAGGAAGAGGATGGGGTGCCTCTGTCTCGTTTACCACTCCTGTCCCTGGGGTCCCTACTTGATGGTTCAACCTGGAGCATGATGGGGCACCCATGGCTAACCTAACGCTCTGTCCATTGGGTCCATAAGAAGTGGCCACCTCTGGCATCAGGTGTATTTACCTTTTGGAGCTTCAGGTTAGGTCACTTCCTACATGGCTTGGGATTCTGGGTCCCCAGCCATTACCCCAGTGATCTTCATGAAACCCAAATTTTCCAGAGGACCACTGGGGAGCTACTACATTTCCTCTTTGTGGAAGTCTGGTTGTGCTAGGATGGGGAGCTCTGGTACTTCAAACCACCAAAGGGAAGCTCACCCTAGGACTATCAGAATCTCCGCTCCAATCTGGCTGAGGGGGCCCAACATGGCAGATCAGCAAAGAAGTGGCCCAACTAATACATGTTGCTCTAAGCTAGAACACTCCACCCACTCCTGGCTGGCCAAATAAGGTAAAAAAAATATCCACAATCACAGGACACTCTGGGATGCTCCTCACCCCAGGGACATTATATAATGCACAACATTCTGTACTCTACTCCTTAAGGAGCACAACTTTGGCTGTGGACTACCTCCCAAGTGGAGGTAGCCATGAAGTGGAGAAAAGAAAGGAAGCAGATAAGAGAACAAAAGGTTCAGGGAACATCTCAACTCAGCTAGAACATTTCAGTTAGCTTAGCATATCTCTTTGGAGCTGCAACACTAGGAAAGTTCTCCCCTCAGAGCAAAAGAGAGTTGAGCAGAGGAGAGAGGACTTGTTACAGTGGAAGACTCCAGTTCAGTTGGGGAAGCCTTCCCTGCCTCAAAGCTGCGAGAGCTGTGTGACACCTGACTTCATGAATGATAGGATTAGTTCCTATAGGGCACTCCTTCCAAAGAGCTGTGAGAGCTATGTGACTCCTGCCTTCCAGAATATAAGGATACCCATGCCTTTGCAGTAGGTTTCCCCACCTAAGAACTGTTTGGTCACTGGGCTTCCAAATGTCATGTCACATTTGTATTTTTGTACAGCCTGCATAAAAACATTATCACTGGGCTGCTATTCTTTTACATCAGTTCTAAGCAGGGAATTGAGAGATTGTGGTTTCTTGAGTACTTAGTAAGGTATTATAGACACTTCTTGGCTCGAGAGACAGAACTAAACAAGAGGGTCACTATGTATTGAATTGCCTAGAAATCTTAAGGTAAAATGTCCCCAGGTCATGTCATAGAGGAAGCAGTCTCCCTTCATATCATTCTCTGATGTGAAAACCAGAAAAAGTGTGCATTGCTAAAACATTGTGGCTCACTACACTATTTAAGGTAGAATTCCATGCTGCATTGAAATAGCCATATACTGGGCCCTCCTCTGAGCAAATCCTCAATTTGCTGCTCACCAAATCAATCCCAACTGAGTGCAGGGTGATTAATTTAGGCTATTCTGGAAAGAGATGAATCTTACAGGTAGAATAAATGGGAGGGAGGTAATATTAAAGGTTGTACATCATTCTAATATCAAAGTAATTGAGACAGTAGCTACTTGAAATGGCTCCATTTTATGATCCTAGACCATGTAAATAGAGAGAATGGAACACAATTTGTAGGAGAAATAGAGTCCAGAAACCTCAGAAAGAAAACCAATGTCTCAGGCACAGAGATAGAATCAAGATTTTTCAACATGGACAGCAACACCCTGACATTAACATTGGTGCGGGAGACTTCGAGGTCATTGTGACACCAAGCTCAAGTGTGAGCCACAATGCAGAGTTGTCACATGGTAATGACACTGTGAATTCAGGTTTTTAGAGACATTCAGATAGAAGAAATTGAGCAGCTTCCATAGAATATGAAACACCTAAATCCTTAACGAGTAACTAATCAAAGAAATAGCTTCAAATCTTGTTGTAGAAATGTACCCAATAGAAAAATCACTCTGTTATGGACATCTTAGCTTCAAGTATCCCTGTCATTAGGTATCTCTGTCTTCGGTTCTTCTGGCAGCTACTGACAGATTCCAGGGCTTGGACTGTGGCTTGATTGGAAGAACCGCCACCAGCATACAAAGAAATGAAAAGTTGCAGAGGGTACTGATCTTGAAATGTAACATATCCAAAGAAAACATTACATCTTACCTATCCCAGGCTTGTTGTCCAGATGATAAGGGACAACAAGAATCTTATTGTTTTGCCAGACAACCATTATGATCTCACAATCTACTACTGTTCTTAGTGCTACTTAGACCCAACATACTAATGGCACATCAGAATATATGTCTTTAGATCATCCACAGAGCATGTTTCTTTTTGAGTTGAGAACTATTTATTTTTCCACTCTGACCTACAAACACTTGTACATCATACAACCAAGTGAGTGCATTACTATGCCATTCATTATATTGATGAGCTCTTAGATATATTTCATCCTCCAATACCACCAGACTGACGACTAAACAACATTCTTGTGATTTTAAATTACACAGCTACTCCCATCTTGAATAAAAACAAGTTCATCATATCCCCAGATATCGTCCTTTATTAGTGGAACTGACCCAAGCAGCAAGGTGAAATTCACTGAAATTGGTATTTTTATGTTTCTTCTTTTGTTTTAGAGTAGATTTAATAAATAAAACTTAAAATTGCTGCAGATCAAGTAAACTGGGTTTACAACCAGAATCAATTTTTATTATTAAAGTTTGCAGAAAAGAAAAACTTTCTCATCTTTATTGACGCAATTTTTTTGCACAACATTCATTCTGCATGTTTTCAAGTATTTAATTTTTTTTTATTTCCTCATATAATACATGCAGAACACCTTTGCCTCTCCCACCATATCTCCAAGATCCTTCTATCTCCCCTCCCTACCAGATCTACCCCTTGTGCTCTCTGTTACTACTCAGAAGACAGAAGTATCCCAAGGATTAAAACTCAGACAGTGCATAGCACATACTGTTCTGAATACCTCTCCTAGCACACAAACACAGAAACACACAGTGAGTATGTGTTCGTGCACACATGCATACACACACACTCACAGACACACACACACACACACACAATACATAAAATGGTATCCATCCTCAGAAATTCCAATACTCCTATAGATTTTGTGCCATAGTAATTCAGGAAATATTTTTATCTCTGATTTCCTAGGAAATTGGCAATTTCATTTGGAGCATGCTTTCGTACCCAACAGGCCTCCTAAGTCCACCTCCTTTACATCTGAAACTGAAGAGTCTATCTCCTCACTAGTCAGATCTTTTGTGATGCCCAGATAAAAAGGACAAAGTCTTACTTCCTTGGAGATATCCTGCCCTATCTCTGTCCCAATCATAATTCAGGGATCCCTGGATTACTGATAACTGAAGAACTTGCATGTCGAACTGCTCAGAGGTTGCCCCAGGGGCAGGCTATGAAAATAAATTTACAGATAAACTGCTATCCACATGTTTAGCGATCAAAGATTTTCTCTGCTAAGACACATAAGAAGCCAGCAGAGCACAATTGATCAGATTCCTATTCTCTGGTATAAATGCACCAACCTGGAAAGCTATCGATACTTGTGAGTGAAAGGCATTATCTACCAAATAAAAATTAATGGAAAGGGAAGAAGTATATGTTCTGTTGTATATCAAGTACATACATGCCACTCTCTACAATTTATTCTTCATTGTTTAAATCTTGGATTCCTCTCTAGGGAAATAACAGAGTACACATGCCCCATAGTCACTTCAGGGGCTCTCTGAACTACAGCTCCTACCATGGATTACAAGTAAGGCATTAGTCTACATCTTCTGTCTCTCATTAGAAATCACCTTGTGAAGAAGGCTTTCATTAACAGAGAAAACAATGTCTGGAAGGGAGTATTAAACTGATTACAGCTGTCCTCCTGGAATCCTTGACCTTTTTTTAATTGTTTCTAAAGGATAAACCAACATTTTTAAGAATTTGGATTAGACTCTCCAAATGGGGACTAATCTGGCTAGTGAAGGAAGACGTAAAAGATATTGTATGCATACTGATGTGAATAATTGAGAGTAGAGTTACCTCAGAAATCGTGTTTCCCCAAACCATTTAATCAAGCAAGGCAGTTTCCAACTGATTCTTTATAAGGAACATAGTGGATAGGAACCAAGTTAGTCACCATTGCACTGAAACAATAAGACTAATTCAAAAGGTAAAGTGCGCCACAGGGCAACTTCCCTAATTTTTTTTCATGGCATGAAAGGAAGCAAGAAAACTGATGAGAAGAGAGATTAAAGGGACCTAGGCAAGATGGAACTTGCTTGAACTGCTGTAATCTGGAGGCGAATGCAGAAGAATCAGGATTTCAAATTTATTTTCAGCAAGAAACTGAGTTGAGACCTAGGCTTCATGACATTCAGGGTAGTGGAGGGTATGAATGCAAGGGAGTGATTAACATATAAGAGACCTAATGACAATAGTGTTTAGAGTTGTGGTGGCCTTTGTCACAGCAGTAATTAGACAGAGTGGAATGGAGGTATGATTTTAAGGGCAACGTGGTCTACATACGGAATTCCAGACAAGCTAGGGCTATATACTAAGATTCTATGTCAAATAATAGTGTAATGTATACAACTTGTTAGAGTCTCTTAATACAAACCAATCATTTTTCTAAGGCATTTTTAAGATTATCACAGAATTTGAACATAACTTGGTTAGTAGATGATGGTAAAGGATAATTCCTCACTTTATAAGATGTTTTAATGACATTGTTTGTAATGGTGAAATAACTGTTTTGCAAAAGCTAGTTGTGCAAAAGTTTTAGATGTTAAATGTAATAATGCATAATACTGTAATTTTAAAATAGTCTCAGTTTAAAGGGAGAGAAAGGTGGAATATTCCACAAATCCCAATTCTATGTCTGTCATTCTTCCCAAACTCAATTTAGAGCTGGGAAGCAAGTGAACATACTGAAATAAGTGGAGGTGACGTATTCCCAAAATGAAGAAGGGAAGTATAGAAATTCTGACTGACAGGATGCATCAAATAAGAGAATAAGTTCATCTTCAAAAAAGTATTTTCAGTCCACAGCTTGAAGATGAAAAAGTTTGATATATGCAGAGAAAATAGCTGGATTTTTTCTTATAAACTCTATTAATTGCAATCAAACCTGTTTGTGTGTATGTGTGTGTGTGTGTGTACACATGTTGGGGAAGTAAATATGGGTTTACATGTTTGCTTGTGCATAGATGTACACAGGTGGTTGAGGTACCCTGGAAGAATAAATCATTGCTTTCAACTGCTGAGACATTGGTCTAACCTGAGAATATTTTTTTATCTAATGCCAATATTCAAGCTTTTCAGAATAAACAGCATCTGGAACAGAGCTGACAAATACAATCTATGGAACCCATTTTAGCAAATAGAGAAGATTATGCCAGTATATTAAGTGTCTATATTTTTAATATCAACTGTTTACCTCTGAAATCTCTATGATTGCTCTGAAAAGATGGGAAACCACCTCCACACTCGATAATGTTGTCAACAATAGTAATTTGTCACAAAGACCTTTACATTATACAGAATGCAACGGTGCACATTAACAGTATGACCAACTCTGCTTACTCATGTAGTGATAAATGAAGTTTAATTGTAATTACTAGGTGTGACCTACAATAATCTATGAAGGAAAGTATTTTTCATTGTACCTCACTTGTCTTCATCTACTGTTTTCAATTTTCTACTGAAAAATGAGTTATATAATAGGACTTGTGTTTTACAACAAAGGCATGCCTGCCACCTAGGAAGGATCTGGTTAGTTTTAAAGACTTCCCTCTTCCCCTGCAACACATTAAGTATCTGACCTTGGACAATTGGCTAGATAGAGAATTCCTTTTCATCTTAGAGCAAACTAAATATCAACATAAATAAATAAAATCAGTCACAGAAAATGTCATTTGGCCTGATGTTCATCTGGCTGTGTATTAAAACCAGGCTACAGTTTCAATATCCAGTGAACTATAGGCATCGAGAGTCAGAAGATGGGGCAGGAAAGGTGATACCATGGTTAAGAATAATTTCTGCTTTTCTAGAATACCCAAATTTAGTTCCCAGTATGAATAATACTTGGCTCTCAACTGCTTGTAATTCCAGCTGCAGGGATTCTGGAGCTCACTTCTGATCTCGTCTGTCACATACTTATGGCACTTGCTCATTCAGAAAAACACACATAAACAAAGTGTAAATTCATAAAAAATAAAATGATGCACAAATGTGGGATGAGCAAGTAGCTCAGTGCAGGCCTAGCAGTCACAAAGCTCAGGGGTTGATCACCAGCACTGAGCTGACTATCATGGAACATACATGTAACCCTAGCTCTGGAAAGGTAGAGAGGTAAGAGGATAAGGATTTCAAGAGTGGTTGCATATCCAGAATAAAGTTAAGCCTAGTACTGAATATATTATACCTTGTTACAAAAGTAAATCAATAAATGAATAAATTCAAAGAATGAAAAGCAGGTTACATATTTTTATTTTTTACGAACAATGAAAACCAACTTACATATTTTTATATTAAAAAAATTCTCATTCCATTGCATTTGAACATATAAGGCCCTTCAGCTATATATGACATATGGTGTCTCTATTTTGGATATATACCCATATTTCTTTCTATTTTTATCTTTGTAGCTTTTACTAGGCTCAAACCACATGTAGACACCTTCAATGTCTCAGTGGCATATGGTCATAACAACAAATGGTGTTCAATTACTGTGAAATCAGATTTCTTTAAGCACCAGAATTTTTGTCATTTATATCATTATGAAGTCATTGGGAAGATGTGATAGAAAGATAAATTCCACTTCTATTTTCAACATCTAACCATGGGAATTAAGAGTTATGGAGCCAAGGAAGCTGCTTTCCTTTCAGCTGTTTCATCTGGGCTTTTATCTGCTATCTGTACAACATCACAAGGGCCTGTACTTCCAACAGATGTTGCCCTCAGATTCAGATAGGTGGGCTTGGTGAGAGCTCAGTCATTGCAGCTGTAGACAGTCACCAATGTGGGCAAAATCAGAAGGGAACTGTCCCCCAGACAAGAGCCAGTGTATATTCTTTAAGCAGTAAAGGCCCTTGCTGCTATGCTTGATGACAGGATATTAAAAAATAATTTCCCAGACAAGATTCAAGACACAAACTCAATTTTGTACAGACTTACCACAGGTGGTAGAGTCTTTGGATAGTTCATATAAGGACTTAAATAACTCAGAAAGTTTAAAGAGATAAGAAAAAAAATCAACAAAATCATTGAACAAAATTTGCCAAATATAAAGAAAGAAATTCCTATAAAAGTACAAGAATCTTAAAGAATACCAATTAGACTATACCAGAAAGGAAAGTCCATTTGCCACATACAAATGAAACTATTGAACATACAGAACAATCAAAGAATTCTAAAAGTAACAAGAGAAAACAACAAATAGCGTACAAATGAAAATCTATTAGAATTACACCTCACTTCTTAATGGATACCTTAATGTCTAACCATAAACAGAAAAACTACATATTCTAAGGGAACACAGATGCCAGAACAGACTATTATTTCGAGTAACACTGTCAAGTATAGACTGAGAAATCAAAATATTTCATGATAAAAACAAATTCTAAAAATACCTATCAACAAACCCCAGCCACAGAAGGGTTTAGAATGAAAAATTCAAACGAAGTTGATTAACTAAAATCAGGAAATCACAGGAAATAATCTCACACCATCAAACTCAAAAGCAGGGACACACAAACACACACACACACACACACACACACACACACACACACACATCAACAACTACTACAAAATAACAGGATCTAAGTATCATTGGTCATTGATATCCCTCAATATTAATGGTGTAAATTTCCTAAAAAAGAGAGACAGACTAATAGAACTGATTTGAAAACAGAATCCAGCCTTGGGTTGCATACACAAAACACACCTCAACCACAAAGATGAATATTACCTCAGAGTAAATTATTTGATTGATCCAGCGAATGGACCTAAGAATCAACCTAGTGTAGCCATTTCTAATATCTACAATTAATCAGAAGACATGGAGAAGGACACTTAATATCCATTAAACCAAAAATCCACAAAGATGATATTCTTCACACCTAACCCCAAAATTTGTAAAAGGGCTCCTACAATTGTAAAAGAAACAATTCAAAACTTAAATAAACACATTGACCCTCACACTCTGATAGTGGGAGACCTCACACTCTGATAGTGGGAGATTTCAATTCCCCAACCCTCAACGACTGACAAGCCATCCAAAATAAAATAACTGAGATATATTGGAACTAACAAATGTTATAAACTAAATGGACCTAACAGATATTTATAGAATGGTTAACCCACACAGAAGAATACATCTTTTTCTCACCATCTCATAGAACTGTCTAAAAATTGACCACATTCTTGGCCACAAAGCAATCTTCAATTCATACAGGAAAACTGAAATAGACCCCTGCATCCTATCAGATCACCATTGATTAACACACAACTTATACAACAGCAGCAGTAGAAGGCATACAAAATCATGAAAATTCAGCCACTCTCTACTTAATAATGAGTGGATCAAGACAGAAATAAAGGAAGTAATTAAGAATTTCCTGAATTTAATGAAAATGACTCTAAAACATACCCAAAAAAGCTATGATATAGGGAAAAATACATACTACAAAGTTTTTACCAGAAAAGAGTGGAGACTTCATATACTCCCAAATTAAGAGCATGTCTGAAAGAGATAAAAAAAAAAGAATGAAGTATTCCCAGAAAAGTAGACTTCCAGAATTAATCAAACTGAGGCAAAATCAACAAAATAGAAATGAAGGGAACAATTCAAAGAATCAATGAAAGAAAGAGCTGGTACTTTGACAAAATCAACAAGATAGACAAACCCCTAGTTAAACTAATTAAAAGACAGAGAGAAAATGTACAAATCATTAAAACAAGAAAAAAGAGAGGATATAACTATAGACCTTATGGAAATTCTTAGAATCAATAGGTCATACCTTAAAAACCTGTACTCCACAAAATTGGAAAATCCAAAAGAAATAAAAATATTCTTGGTAAATACCACCACAAATATTAAATCATGATCAGATAAACAACTTAAACAGATCTATAATTCTCAAGAAAATAAAAGAGGGCAGTAAAGGACTTACAATTAATAACAGGCCAGAGCCAGAAGATTTAAGCTCAGAATTATAAAATTTTTAAACAAGAGTTAACACCAAAATTCCTCAAGTATTCTTTAAAATAGATGTAGAATGAACTCTGACAAACTCATTCTATTAGGCTACAGTCATGCTAATCCAAAACCTCACAAAAACTCAACCACAAAAGAGAATTATATGACAATAATTCTTATGAACATAAATGCAAATGTACTCAAATATTCACAAACGACATCCAAGAAAACATTAAAAAGACAATCCACCATGATTAGGAGTCCTGATCTCAGAGATGAAGGGATGGTTTAACATATGAAAATCAGCTAGTGCATTATGACTGTGATTTATGATGCAGTGACACAGCATAAACAAATTGATAGAAAAAAAGTAAATGATCATTTCACTAGATTGTGAGAAAGCTTTTGAGAAAATCAAACAACCCCATAATAAACCCATTGGAGAGAATGTATATACAAAGGCCATACCGAAACTTAATAAAGGCAATTAACAGAAAGCCCACTCCAACATCAAATTAAATGGAGAGAAATTCCAAGCAATTCCACTGAAATCAGGAGCAAGACCAGGCTGTTCCATCCATATAAACATTTTCAATATAGTACTTAAAGTTCTAGCTAGATCATTAAGACAACAGAAGGAGATTAAAGGTATATGAATTCAAAAGAAAAAAAAGTCAAAATATTCTTATTTGCAGATGGTATTATATTTTATATAAATGACATCAAAAACTATATTAGGGAACTCCTATAGGTAGTAAACAACTTCAGTGAAGTGGCTGGGTACAAGATAATCTCAAAAAATTCTGTAGCCCTCCTATATATAAATGACAAATGGACAGAAAAAGAAATAACTCAAAAAATATTCTTCACAATAGCTACAAATAAAATAAGGTATCAGCCACCAAGCAAGTGAAAGACTTGAATAACAAAAACTTTACATCCATGAAGAGGGTATCTGAAGATCTAAAAAGATGGAAAGATATCCCGTGCTCTTGGGTTGGTAGTATTAACATACTATTAATAGCCATTTCACTAAAAGTAATCTAAAGAGTCAATGCAATCCCTATCAAAATCCCAATATAATTCTTTATAGACAAGAAAAGAACATTACATAACTTCATATGGAAAAGCAATAAAAAACTCAGGGTAGCTAAAATAATCTTGAAAAATAAAAGAACTTCTTGAGGTATCAACATCCATGATCCTAATCTGTACTTCAAAGATATAGTAATAAAAACTAAATAGTATTGTCACAAAAACACACAAGACAAACAATGGAACTGAATAAAGGCTCCAGATATATATCCAGACACCTAGGGACACCTAATCTTTTATAAAGAAGCCAAATAAATACAATGACAAAAAGAAACCAGCTTTAACAAATGGTGTTGGTCTAATTGGATGTCTGAAGCAGAAGCATGCAAACAGATTCATATCTGCCACTTAGTACAAACCAGAAGTCTAAATGGATCTAAGACTTCAATATAAAACCAGATATAATGAATCTGATTGAAGAGGAAGTGGGCAATAGCCTTGAGAGCAGTGTCACAGGAGGTAACTTTTTTAACACAACGCCACAAGGTAAGAAATTAAGATCAAAGATTTATAAGAGGACCTCATGAAACTGGCAAACTTCTGTAAGGAAAGGGACATTGTCAGTAGGGAAAAACTGGAGCCTACAAAATGGGAAAAGATATTCACCAACTCCACTTACAGTAGAGACTGAATGTACAAAATATATAAAAATGCAATAAAATACATGACAACAAAACAAATAACCTAATTAAAAATGAGGTGCATACTAAACAAAGAGAAATACTTAAAGAATTATTCAACATCTTTAGCCATCTTGGCTGGCTCTCTAGGGGCAATCAGCTACTGGAGATACAAGTTTGTGTGGGTGTGGCTTGAAGGTGCGTGAATTGGTTCAAGGAGAAGGTTTGGACATGGACAGGGGTGCAGATGTTTGTTAGGCTCAGGCCTTGAGGGGCACAGACCATGGGGTCCTCAATGGCAGTTCACTGAGACACTTTGGTCCATTCTGAAACTGATTCCTAGTTCTAAGAAGATGCTCCAGAAAACGCATGACAATCTGTAGCACAGAAGAGGGGACTCAGTAACAAAAAATGAATTATGCGCCAGGGACTGGAATCTGCCCTTTGTGGCCAAGCAAGGACATTCTTATGTGGGTCTGCCCAGAAATCTCGTTGCATTCTACTTTACTCCATACACCAAGGAGATCATTAAACCTTCCAGGCCAGACTTGGGTGTGATGACTCTGGCTGACCATGGCCATATGCAAGCTTCTAGGTAATGGCTACCTGAGAAGAAAACCATCACATTTTTTTAAAAGAAAAAGTAAAGACCACTCAATTCAAACTTTTAAAATTTGCCAATAGATTTCTCCATGTTATTGTGTAAGAAACATTGCCCTTTTTGCTATTTTCAAATAGTTGCATGCTTCATTCTTCCATGAAAAAATGGCTATGATTAATGGAGTACTCTCCACAATTAAATAAAGCTGGTGGGTAATAATATCATGTTGTGAGAAAACTGAAACTTGTTGGATTTGTTGGGATGCTACTTTAATCTCAACAATCAGGAGGCAGAAGTAGTTGGATATCTTCACAGTTCGAGGCCACCCTTGCCTACATATTTACTTCCAAGAGTACCAGGGATAAAAAGAGAAACAATGTCAGAAATAAATAAAAGAACAAATTAATTGAGGAATATAAGGAGGAATAAATAATAATAAATTAAATAATACAATATTTAAAAATTTTTTAAAAGATCAAATAGAAAACTAAAGCTGTGAGTATTTTTCCTAATTAAAGGTATAAAGTTAGTGTCAGTATTAATTTATGTTTTCAATGAAAAGGTCTCTATGGAATTCAGGCTTATCATGAACTTCTAGCTTGAAATGAGCTTTCTGTCTCAGACCTTTAAGTAGTTGTACCTGCATCAAAGCATCAAGCTCAGAAATATTTGACCACTAGATCATAACCATACACATGCTCCCACACATTAGTTAATTTACTCCCACCTCAGTTGTGTCTAGAAATACCTTATATAATTCAAAGCTGTTAATCATTCCTATATCTGTTTCTCTGCTTGTTTATGGCGTTTTTATAAAGTTTTGTTTGTTTTTGTGAAAAGCTCTCATATAACTCAGTCCTTGAACACATGGCCCTCCAGTGTCTGCCTCCTAAGTGGTGGGAATTCACGAAGGTGCCTCTATACAGACCACTGTTGTAATAATATCTGCATCAAAAATCTTTTACAACATCCTGGTAGGAAGGTATCACTTATCTAGTGATTTATTGAAAGTTACCTCCACAAAACCAAAAGTTTGCAAATTAATCATACATAAAAGTACCCTAGTTAACAGGCCATCTATAAGATCCTAGTGAGTAGCTCTAACTCTTATTTATATGTTATTAAATATAAAACATACTGTCATCTGTTCCCTTTTGTAGTCAATTATATGTAAATAATTCAAAGAATTCCATGACATAAAAGACTGATCATCTCACTAGATGGTGAGAATTTTTTTCACTAAATCCAACACCTCTGTTTTTTAAAATATTTTGAGAGATATGGGATACAAAGGCTACACTTAAATATACTAAATACAATTTAGAGCCAGCCTACAGAGAATATCAAATTAAAGGGAGATAAACAGAAAGCAATTACTCTAAAATCATTAACATGGCAAGGTTTTCCCATCTCTCCATACCTACTCAATAGAGTATATGAAGTACTAGCTGGATGGGTAAGAAAAAAGAAGGACATCAAGAGATTATGTATTGGAAGTAAGTAATATATATATATATATATATATATATATATATATATATATATATATATACACACACACACACACACACACACACACACACTCTTACACACACATGCACAGACACACATATGTATATATGTACATAATAAGGTATGATAGTATATAAAAGTTAACCCCAAACTCAACCAGATAACTCCTATAACTATTAAACTCCTTCAGTGAAGTGGCTACCTGTAAGATCAACTCAAAAGTAATCTGCTGCCCTCCAATATACAAATGAAAAATGGACCAAGAAAGAAATCAGGGAAACAACACTTCTCACAATACCTATAAATAACATCTGGTATCTTGAGAGATTCTAACCAACCAGGTTAGACTTGAATCTCAAAAAAGTTTAAGTCCTTGAAGAGGGAAATTGAAGATTTTAGAATATAGAAAGATATCCCATGCTCCAGAGTTGGTAGGCTTTACATAGTAGAATATACATTTTACCAGAAGCAATCGACAATTATTTGCAATCCCTATCAATTCCCAACACAATTCGTTACAGACCTTATAAGGGCAATACTGATTTTCATATGGAAACCGAAACAACAACAAAAAAATAGGATAACAAAAGTAGTCCTGAAAAATAAAAGAACTTCTGCAGGTACCAACTTCCCTGATGTTGAGATGTATTACAGAAACATAGAAATAACAGAAGCACGGTATTTCCTTAAAAACAAACATGAGGATCAATGGACCTGAATCAAGGATCCAGATATATATTCATGTAACTATGTAAACCTCATCTTTTCTAAAATTCCAGATACATAAAATATAAACAGAAATCCTCTTGAACAAATGTTGCTGTTTTTATTGGATGCCTGGAGGTAGAAGTTTGAAAATAGATCCATATCTATCATGCACAAATCTCAAGTCTAAATGCATTAAAAGTCTCAATATAAAACCAAATGAGTGATAGAAGACAAAATAGGGTATAGCATTGAACACAATGGCATAGAAGACAACTCTTTGAAAAGAACTCAGCTCATGAACTATAATCAAAGATTGACAACTGAGACTTAATGAATGTGAAAGACATCTATAAGAAAAAAGCCATTGTCAATAAGTCAAAACTGCAGCCTACAGAATGAGAAAAGATTTTCAAGAAACTAGATGTCAGCTAAACAAATAACACAATTGAAAACGAGGTGCAGATCTAAACAAATAATTCACAAAGGAGGAATCTCAAACAGCTGAGAAACACTTAACGTTCTATATCTTTATCCATATGGGATGGCTCTCTAGGTAAAGTTAGCTACTGGGGACACAAAAAAGTTTTTGGTGGCTTCTACATGGGGTTTGGGCAGGGACAGGGATGGTAGATGACTTCAGTCAAATAGAATTCAACAGAATCACTGTGGAGGTCGGAGTCAAAATATGCTGATGTGCCACAAACGGGCAATGCCCAGTCCCTGATACTCGAATCCCTTTTTGTTTATTTCTCACGATGCTACTCTGTGGTATAAATTGGCATGGGCTTTCTGGAGCATTCCTTAGGACAGTTCCAACATCTTCTGCTACTCCCAAGTTCCTTGAAATGAATGTATTGTCTCAGGGCAGTACAATTGAGGAACCCTCTTATTGAGTGACCCACAGGAATGTTAAGGATTCCTGGTCTACCCTTAAGAATGGCCCCTGTTGTGATTCTCAACACCCATGCAGGAAACATATTGGTGGATTCTCCTTTTTCTACCAACTGTTAATTTTACAGCCTCATCTAACTAATTATCACTGGACAGGGCAGAGCAGAAAAAAGGTGCTTTTAACACATAACCCTGGGTGTTCTCCTTTGGTAAAAATAAGGTGACCAAATCAGGAGAATCCACAAGTATGCTTCCTGAATGGGTGTTTGGAATCACAACAGAAGGCATTGTTAACGGAGGAACAGAGAGCCTTAACCAGCCTCCAGTACACTGCCTGCCTCATTATTTTGGGGCATTCTTCAGTACACCATACATGACTGCTTTTATTTAGGTTCATCCTAAGCTACAAGAATGTAATGGGATAATTTCTCCTTTAACCCTGAAAGAGGATGTGTATTTCCAAGGCAGTACAACCCCTTTAAGGGTGATAGGGATATAGCGCTGGAGCAGAAATGTTTTCTCTCAATTCAGGATCCCGGAACTCCACCTGCAGTCAAGCTCAAAGAGATCCTAATTTCTGACAAAAAATTAAGGAAATGACGAAAAAAGAAGAAAATGTCAGAGAGAACAGGAGACAGACAATGATTAGCAAGGAGGGAATGAGGATGCTAGGGAGGGAGTAAAATGGTTAAAACACATATGACCATAAAGGCTGTGTTTCCCAGGAAAACTGGGCACAGACTTGAAGAGATGATACTCAGCTTGTGTGGTTCCTGGATGTGACATTTGTGGGCTACTGGTAAGCTTCCTCCAAAAGACAGAGTGATTGTAGGTAGCTTAGTGAACACTGGCATATGTGATAAGTTTCCCTTTTTCAACCCAGATTCAACCACAGATACAGAGTCCCTTGCAAAGAAATACTCACAATCCTGATGTGGCAGCCTCAAGACACAGGAGTCTATGCTTCCTGCTTGGAACAAACCAAACCATGTTGTTCTCAGCCTACTGTCTGGCAGGCCCAACTGGAGCCTGCTTTTCCCTACAGCTTTCCCGGGCCAAAAGGTTAGCTGGAGGTCTGAGATAGTCCTGTCTATGAAGGACCAGAGATACTACTTATGATGCTGGCCATGTCCACTGAAAAACAGGGAACAACGGTCAGAACTGCAAAACAATTTCACTTGATGACAGTAGTGCACAAAGAATGCCAAGTACCTTGGGCCCTGGAACCACTCTGTATGGCATTTCCTGAGCTAAACATAACAAAAGAAAACAAAACAAAAAGAAAAAACAAAAACAGAAAACTTAAAAATGACTACAGAATACAAGTTAGCAGCTTACCTTACAGACCATTCATGGAGAGAGATGACTCTTTAATTGCAGTCCACTACAGGGGATTCCAGAAGGGTCGTATTGGCATGCAAGTAGGTAGGAGGACTCAGGGCATGAATGCAGGTACAGGTGGTAATGGGTAATAAGCTCAGGATCAATGGGTCACAGAACAAGGGTCTTCTCAATTTCTCTACCCTGAGATAGTCTATTCAATTCAAGGAATCTGAGGACACAGAAGTTGTTGTATAGGTCCTCAGGAATGCTGCAGAAAACCCATGGCATCTGTACCACAGAGTAGCATTCTCAGAAACAAACAAAAAAGGATCTGGAGATCAAGGACTGGACATTGCCCTTTTGTGGTACATCAGCAAAATTTGACTTGCACCTCCTCAGAAATCCTGTTGAATTGAACTTGACTCTGCCCATCTGGAAAACCATTAAGGCTTTCAGGCAAGAATTGGGTGTGCTGACACTCAGTGAACCTGCTGATATCCAAGCTGTGAGATCAAAGAGGCCTGACAAGGCAGCCTCTGGCTAAGGCTGGTCTCTAAGGAAGTGGGGAGGTGGTGGTGTCACAGAAATCTGGTCACATGGGAAGTTGAGCAGATACCACACCAAAGAAAACTTCCCATTTCAATGGGGCTCTAGCCCCAGAACTGCTTTCCCACCTGGCAAAAGCCTTGCAATGGAGAAAGGGCAAATTTCAAGGCTACTGGGAGTACCTGTGAGGTCTCCAGTTTATTAGGTCTGAAAAGTCTGATAGAAGTTGAGAAAGAGCCAAAAACCTCAAATCTTCTTGCCCATGGATCCAGGATGGTTCCTTTACATACCAATCTGTGTGGGTTCAGGTGAATTCTGCCACACTTAATCCACAACAGGGGTATAAGGGACTAAGGACCCAATTTCTCTTGAAGAGAAAGGCTGCCTAGGATCCTTTTGTCGGGAGGACATGTCTAAAGGAGAAACATTACATGTCTCCGGACTCTTTGCCTACTAAGCAGTGGGCTTGCATTCCCATCCTATCAGTCTCCTAGGCATTGCCAGACAATTCCATTATGAGCTATCACCATGTCTGTCACAAGCACTTTCCTCTTCCCAGGCGATTACCCAGACCCCACTAAACCAAGAAGCACCCTTCATTCTTCCTAATGAACACAGATCATAACTTAAAGCAGCTGTGTGTACCTGTGAGGGCTCCAGGTTCCCAAGGTTGATCCCTGAGTTGAATGTGAATTAAAAAAGGCCGCCTAAAACTCAAATCTTCTTTCCAATGTATTTAGGCCCAGGCTGGATCTTAGTGTTTCTTATTAATCAAGCAAAATGAAAATTTACCTTTTGTAGGTAAATTAAATCAGAATTTCATCAATACAAATGTTTTTGCTCATACTAAACACTATTTGAAAATATAAAGTTAACAACATTGGATGAATTAATAAAGACTATCTCTGTTTTTCCCCCCTCAAGATGTACCTAAGTACTTCTTTCTAAAAAAAATAAAAAATAAAAAAGCCCACATCATGCAGAAATCAAATATCCAAGAAGCTATTAGTAAATACTATTTGTTTATGTCTGCCCTAGTAATAAAAATCATATAGTATGCAGGAAATAAAGAATAAATTTGTTAAAATGATTAACTGAGTTTAAGATTTATAGCCTTGTTTAAATAAGCTTCTATTCTCTTGTTAAACTGAATGAACACACCAAAATATCTGAATTAGCTTCAGTATCACTATTGATTTTCAGAAACCTTTTTTATATCTTCAAATTAGTAATTTCTCTAAAAAAAAGTAACAAGAAGTGAAATCTGCTAGGAATCCAGAGAAGCCAGCATACTGGTGAAAGTAAGACATTGTTGCACCAGGAATGAGGAATTACTGGATGAAATCTATTTTACTCAATAGAATTATTTTGCAACCAAGTTTATGCCTTTTCTTATAAAAAACAAAACAGTGGTAACTAAATCCACATTTACGACATAGATGAGAAAACAATATTCACACAGACAGAAAACTACATGAATTTTTTAACAGATCTCATATTTTAAAAATAAATCAGTCCTGTACTGATAAATTTGCTGATATCCAAGCTGCCTATTTATTTTATGGGCTGTGAAAACTGGCATGAATTTCATCAACAGTCCATTATACTACATTTATCCGTCAATACGTTCATCGAATCCATTATGCATGCAACCAATTCACTAAATGCTCTTTGTGTGTCTCTTTGCTAAAAAGAAAGACAGAAAGGAGAGGGGAACAATTTGAGTAATCCAGGATTTTCCATCCAGAGGAAAGGAACAGACATTTTAAGAACTTCTCCAAAGGACTGGGAACTTTATCTCCCAGGTTTACCTCCCCTCATGTAGCACAGCCCTGGGACACCCTCTTCCTACCATTGCCCTTTGGCCTGCAAGTGTTCATGCCACTGTGTTGCTTAACAATGAGTTGTATGTATTTTGACCTGCTCTGAGTTCTCACAAAGAGAAGGCTGTGTAATTCATTTCACTGAAAAGATGCTGTTCACATAGTTGCCAATATCAGCCAATATTCTCTGACACAAGAATAGACAATTTGCTGACTAAAGAATAGACATCATTTCTGTGATCCCTGTATGATAACCAGTTTTATTCTGGGCTCCTAAGGATGGTTTTGACTGCATGAGAATGTACCATAGACCAATGTTCACTCTTTAGTCTAAAATAAGAGTACAAGTTATAGATGTACTATCCTACATCAGCTACATACACAATTCCGTTTGCCATGTCTTCTGTATATTTTGTGGCAAGGCTTTGACTCTAGGGGAAATACAAAGTATGCATGGTCACTCACCATTTCATGGACATTTTTACCTACATCCCCTACCTTTGATTACAGTTAACTAACGATTTTATATTTTCAGTAATAAAAATAGAAAATTACACTAATAAGAGCACATGCCTGTGATCACTGCACTGTATAAATTGTGTCATGATAGGCTCCACTTCAGAGTTGTGATTGTATGAGGCTTCTACTATAAAACAATCTTTCTATCTTGTCTAAACTTTATGGGGATAAGTAAGAGAGGTGCTGATCTACATCTACAACATATATATCAAACTCTCTCTCCCTCACCTTCTGAAGATTGCGTTCCAATCTACATGAAGAAAATGTTAAGAAAACTCTCTGGCTAATATGTGAACTTACTAAACCCCAGTCTCTATTGTACCTTACAATTAGGTCCTTTGGTACACTTTCTTCCACCTGTAATAAGGGAGCAACTTGCGAAGGAGGAACACATGACCTAAAAAGTGATGTTTCAACGGATTTCTTGATCTGGATCCTGGCATTCTTCCTGAGGAACAGGACTAACATGGTGGTAAGTAACATCAGATTAAAATTGAATTACCTATTTCAGGCATCCTATTTCCTAGGTATGTCACAAAAAATAAACTAATCCTTTTTCACTGGTTTTGAAGTTCCTTTCTGTCCGTGCATGGAAGTCTGTAATTTTCTGTAATTTTCTGTAATTTTCTGTTCTGTAATTTTCACCATGAATAATAACACATCATTCTACATTTGGATAATATGCATCTTTTAGCTGTACATGATGTTTACTCTGCAAATCAATGTATGGTGCCCCTAACTCCTTGTTTTAGTAATATACATGAGTTTCTCTTTCAAAAACAATGTCTGATAGGTAGGTGAATGAAGTGTAACATTTCAACGCTCCTAATGGAAAACATTTAAAAATGCAAAAAAAAGAAAGAAAAAAAGGAAATAAAGAATGAATAAAAGCAAAAGAAAGATGAGGAAAAAAAAAATAAGATTGAGTGGATAATTAATGATAATGGGAAATCGTTAAGGAGGCATGGATATAAGAAAGAAAAATGAAATAAGAATGAATGACTGAAAAGGACTGATGATTTGGAATGTTGAATTATGTATTTTGTTGTGTATACTCTAAGAAATGTGATTTCAGAGAGTGTAGCTATCAGAGAATTCAGCTCAGAACAGTGATTAGGGTTGTCTCAAATTTGAATCCCTCAGTTTTCTCTTAGGAAGACAAGAAAGGAACCCAGGCAAGTCCATCCTTTCCAAAGCCCTATATGCACTTCTGAGTGATTCTTGTTTTGCTTCCCTGCTAAACAAAAACACAAGGGACACTAGGAATTGTCATTTTATCCCAGCTAGTACAAGAATTCTAGAGTTTTGCATGCCTCTGGAGACAGCACTGGTTGACGGAGTTAAAAGACCATAAATCTCCAAGGATAAAATGAACCATTGCAATGTTTTGGAGGAAGTAGACTGCCCTCATCTCAAAGAATGAAAAGACATAAAAAAGAAAGCAAGGTGTGCTTCACCAACACAATTCTGATTTATGACATTATTTCACCAGGAATATCCTGTTCCTTTTCACCTGTAATACTTATCCTGGGAATGTAAAAGGAGCAAAAGAAATACTACATCTCAAAAGCTCCATGTCTGTTGTGAACATGAGATTTAACCAAGAGAATGCCAGCGTGTTGCTAGGCAATTATGCTCTCATGCTTTCTCACCACCAAATACAGGTCCACATGCCACAGGGACTCCATCCACTTATGACCCATCAATTTATACTTACTAACATTGTCTAAAGTACAAAATACTGTCTAGGAGTGGTAGATTCTTTAACATTTACTGCCACACATTTACCTACTATGCATATAATAATGCACACATTTAACTGAAAGAATTGAGTTGTCGTGAATAGATATTTAGGCACTTATCTATAATTTGGAATCTACTATTCTCACTCCTCAATACTGGAGACCAACAGCAGTCTTGTGTTTCTGTCTTACACACCCTCTTTCAAAACAAATGAATACAATATCATCTCATTCTATCTAATTTATAGGATGTGAACCACATGAACATGGTACAAATCTGTAGGAAAAGTGTTTTAATTCTATTTCCAGCAAAGACATAGATACATTTATATACTCACATGTATACACACTCACACTCACATATGATATATAAAATGACATCCAAGCTCGCAAGAACAAATTTAACTCTGTACCTTGCAATATTCAAGAAGGACAGATATGTATAATTGGATTCCTTGAATATTGTAATTACCATGTGGGCAGTACATTTCATGTCTAAAACACCTAATTAGTGAGACTTCAGAGGCTGTTCCTCACTATTTTGATATTTGGTGTTCAGAGCAAAAGACCATTTTTTCTTCTGTGTAGGAAACATCCTATGGTTCCAATCGGAACCCAAGAGACACATTTGTGGTTGAGAAAAGATATTGCTGAATGTTAACTTGCTTTGCATTCTCACCTGAAGCAGGCTAAGTAATTTGGTTGACTGATTCACTGCTATCCATATGGTTAAGTACTAATGTTCTAATAATTTCAGTCATAAAAATAGACACTGACTCCTTACAAGGGAACATGCCTCATTTCTGTGATTCTTGAAATATCCCCTGTGTCATCCTGGACACCTATAGAGTTGTTTTTTAAATATTGGTGAGAAGTAAAGATATGTTCTTGTTTATCTCCCAAAAACATAAGACGTTTTATCATGGCTACTGAAACTTTTGGAGGCTTGCATCCTTCTCACGTGGAAAACCCAGATGAGTGTCTCTTGACTTTTCAAGTGATTTATGAACATCAGACTTTATACATATTAATAGTCAGCACCATGCTACCCATTCTTCCACCTGCAAAAAGGAAGTAGCTTGCTAAACAGGGAAGCATGACATGGAAAAAGATGACTGGAAGGCTTTCCATCTCTGATAACTTCATTTCCATCCTGGATCAGGACCAAGGTTGAATGAAGTGAATCCATAATAAAAATGAATCACCTATATTTAGAGGCATGATTCCTAGGTAAGTCACAGAGGCAGTGTATTATTCATACAAGAACATTTCCTCATTCACTGGTTTTAAGCTACATTGTACATCTCCATTGAGGTATCTGCTTCTACTCACTTTCACCATGAGGAAAGGCACATCACTTTCCTTACAAGCTACAGTGAACCCAAACCATTGTGTAAGTTGTGGTTTCTTTCTTGAAGTTTGACTCAATTACATTTGTTCATATTTGGACTATGATTAAATATAAACAGGAAATGAATGAGCAAGAAGTTAACACAGGTGTTTTTGTATGATCAGAAAAGGGTGTGTAATGTAAGTATAATATATTTTCAAAAATGGTATTGGATAACTATTATTTCTCTCACCTGTGGAAGACTATTTCTTCAACCATTCATGTTTCTTACTTTCTGTAGATCTAGATTTAGGATTGTAGCTTCCTGCTGTTTCATTTTACATATCGATTGTTAGGATTTTCCTTCTCAGGGTTAGGCTGTCATTCATGTAAAACTTTATCTGAGCTGATAGAAGAATCAGGGTATTTGAGAAGTTTTTGAAGAAAAAAGAGAAGTGGAATAATATAATATAACCACAAAAATTAGAATGGAAACAAATTTTGAGTGGGAGGATTGTATGTGGCCAAAATCATAGAGTCCCCAATAAGGACAGGTGTCCCATAAAAAGAGTTATGTGTGCGTAGGTAGAGAAGAGAATGCAAGTTGGGACAGTGAGTGGGGCTTTTTAATATGGGATAACTCTGATTTCTGCTAGAAATTGTGTAAGGGAGACCAGGCAAGATACTCACATTCCACATCCCCCAAATTGGACTGCTATGTGACTACTGTTTTGTACTTCTGTTAAATTTTTTTCTCTCTATGTAGTCAAGAATTCGAGAATTCTACATACCTCAGGAAATTGTACTATACTGTACTGGTAACCATCTGGCAAGTAATGTTTTCCCATCTTGTGTAAGTAAGATGATTTTAGGTTGAAGATCAAATAGGGTATCATTTCTAAGGATTAGAGACACTATGTATAAAAATTGTGCAATATCAATCCTAATTTATCACACATTAGCAAAGATGAAGAGAAATCCATATAGAGGTGAATGAGAAAGCAAAATCCTGAGGAACAAAATCATTTACACTGTCCCAAAGGTAGACCTAAATCCTCTAAGCATGAAATATCAAAATCCTGAATTGTATAAGAAGCAGTACCCTCAGTTGTGGTCTTGGCCCTAGTTTCAATGTGAAATACAAACCAATCAGACTTCATCGAAGGTACTTACACAATGAATCCGTGCTCTTAAAGAACATCAAATAGTTGAATTTGCAAAGATGCTATAGCAGTGTAAAACACCTATTACATAACAAAAGAAATAGTCTTTAAAATAAGTTGAGCTTGTGAGTACTGGTACACAGTGTGAAACACACCCTTCAGTGGATAACTCTGAAGCCATCAGGTTTCTATCCACTGTTGAAATCTTGAAATGAGAAAACATTTACCACCACAACTCTATGATCAGCTTATCCACTGCATGTGTTATCAGTGAACTGTGCCTTGGATTCTAGTGGTAAGAGCATTCTAGCTTCCAGGACTTGCGTCATGGTTTTGCTGGAAACTTCATAACCATTATATGCAGAAATAGAGGCTGCTACAGGTTATTTTTGTAGGATTGTAAAATATACAAAGAAAACATTTCATCTGAAAAGCTCCCTGAGGACACAATATAATCACTTAATAACCACTAACGCAATATGAGAAAAAGAGGTTTGAATAGAATGAATATACACTTAACTCTGTAACCATATGCCACAATAATTAGGGCATTTTTTGTCTCCCACTAGTAACTTCTGGGTTGCTGGAAGAGCTTTGGAAATTGAATGGGGCTTTGTCAATGAGGTATCAGTTTTCTTCTTGGAATACTGAAAGAAATTGTAAGAGGGAAACTGCTGTTTTAAATTTTAGATAGTATGCCAAAAAATCCTTAAAACAAAAAAAGATAACCTCCTGGAATGCTAGGTGGGGCTATACAGCTTATATAGTTTTGTATCCCATCATCTGAGGATATAACCTCTTGGATTTTTGGGTAGGGAATGAGTAGATTCCAAGTTGACCCTACTTCACAGGATGTGCTCCATGCTCCTGTGCACTTGTAAGTTGATATATCCTACATAGGGAGTACATCAGTTTACATTCTTGTCACTGATTTGACCTTGTGGGAAGGGCAGAGCCTTAATGTTTGTAAAGTTTTAAACTATATGATTAGGGGTAAATGATTTGGGCATTTCTATGAGAGGTGTCAGGTTCAAACTATGTGTATTTCAGAATTGCGCTGGTCAGAGTCCATCTTCCTGGCCAGTATTTGTTTAATATATTTAAAGCTTGCTTGCTTCAAATTTGGATCAATTATGACAGTCTTATTTTCAACTGGATTTGGGATTTACAAAACCACGGGAAATTTTTTCCCTTTTCCCAAGCCCATAATGTAGACTCTTGGATATAGACTCCCATCTGCTCTCTTTCCTCAGTGGTATAGTTACAGAGGTCATTGTCTAATTTTTGTTCCTGGCTTCCTGAATGTCAGGATGCCCATTCCCATTAGGGATACCTTCCCCACCTCAAAACTGTGAAAGCTATGTGGTTCCTGGCTTCCCAAATGTCAGGATAACTTGCCATTGTGGAAATATTCTCCACCTCAGAACTGTGTGTTCCCTGGGAATTCAATTGCCAGGGCATTTCCTTTCAGAGCTGTAAACACTAACATTGGGGACACTATTCTCACCTCAGAGCTGTGCAGAATTTCTGCTCCTGAGTACTAGACCACTTTTCCATTTGTGTCTGAGATTAATATGAACACTAACACTGGGCTGCTACTTCTTTTCATCAATTCTAAACACTGTAAAAAGGAACCTGGGAGATTGCGTTTTTGCATATACTTAGTATTTTAGAATTTTGTATGCTTCAGGAAAATGAATGAAACAAAGGGGTCATTATATATTAAATTACGTTGAAATCATAGAGTGAGCCATCTTCCTTCATATCAAGTTTTGATATGAAAACTAATAAGAAAAGCATCAAACTTCATGAGCAAAATATTTTGGCTCATCATACTAATGCATCTAGAATGCAATGCTGCATTGAAGCTATTGCTACGTACTGAGCTTTCTGCTGAACAAAAAGCACAATTAATCTGCCTACCTCATGAACCCCATGAAAGTACCCAATCGCTATCTTATGCAATTCTGATATAAGATTTGTATCCCAGATAAAATAATTGGGATGTAGGAGGGATGAAAATGTGTAAAGGATTCTGATGTAAAAGCAACTAAGCTTTTAAGTTATAGCTACTTGGAATGACTCCCCCTTAATGCATAAATCCCATTCTTAGTAGGAACAATGTCCAGGACCCAAAGAATCAAAACCAATGGGACCAGAGGCAACTTTAAGATCTGCAATCATGCAAGAACAACATCCTGACATTGATATTGCTGCAGGATGCTCAGAACCATTGTGATCCCAGTCTCAACCTTGAGCCATTATGCAATCAGTCTTCCTACATGGTAATGACACTGTGAATTCAGGCTTCTAGATGCCATCAGAAGGAAGATATTGGGCATTTGCCCTACTAGATACAATACTTGTATCCTTAACCAGGAACTTATTTAAGAAAAAGCTTCAAATCTTGAAGAAATATGCACCACGGATAGTTCACCCTGCTATGGACATCTTTAGCTTCCTATTCCATAGTGATCAGTTTTTTCAGAATATGTCATCAATATCCTTGCCTTGGGCACTAGTGCCAGGTCTAGTATACCTTCTCTAGGCTTTGGCTATGGCTTTAGTTATAGAACCACTGCCAGCATATGCTGAAATGAAAGGTTTTAGAGGATAATGATATTGAGAAAGTAACATATCCAAAGAAATCACTGCATTCCGGCTGCCTCATGTTTGTTGGCCAGATGATGAAGCAACAAAAGAATCACATTGAGTTTTCCATACCACCGTCATGATCTCACAATTGTCATGGTCTACAGATGTTTTTAGTGCTACTAAAATCCCACCTACTCATAAGATCTGTATATACTACTTTACTTTATCTACAGGTTATAAGTCTCCTTATGAGTTCAGATTATTTCCTTTTCCTATCACACATTTACCCATAAACATCATAGTAAAGCAAAAAAGCAAGTGAATGCATGACTATGCCATTCAATTTATTGATGGATTCTTAGATATATTTCATACTCTAACACCACCAGATTGAGGAATAACAAAATTATTGTGCTTCTACCTTGATCAGCTCCTCCCCACTCAAATAATAAAAAGTTGCTCATAAGCCCATATCTCCACCCTCCCTTCTATTAGTGGAAGTGGACCCTAGTGGCAAGGTGAAATTCAGTTCAGTAGGTGTTTGTATGTTTCTTCTTTTTATTTTAGCTGAAATTTATTGTGTAAAATTTAACATTGTTGTATATCAAGCAAATTGTATTCATCACCTGAATCAAGTTTTACTATGAAAGTTCACAGAAAGAACTTTTATTAGTTAACTTTTTATTAGTGATTATTCCCTGTTTTTATACCACATTCATTCTACATGTTAAGTATTTCATTTGTTTTTCTTATGTCTTATAATACATCCAGACTTTATTCCACCCTCCTTCCATGTCTCCCAGCTCTTCCCGTCTCCCCTTTCTACCAGAACTACTCCTTGTGCCCTCTGCTTCTACTCAGAAAAGAGCTGACCTCCAAGAATTAGCAGTTACACAAGTCATACCATATACTTGATTGACTATTTCTTCCAAAACACAAACAAACACACAGATATATGAACTTAGACACAAAAACACACGCTCAATACATAAAACAACAATCATCCTCAGAAACTCCCATGGTCATAAAGATTTTGTATAAACTCAACAGTTTTAACTCTGATTATTTACGGAATCTGCATTTTCATTTGGGGAATTCATTCTTAACCCAAGAGACATCCCAACTCCATAACACTTAGAATTGAAATTGCAAAGGCTATCTTCACTGTTTAGATATTTTGTGATGTCCATTTAAAAAGAAAAGAGTCTTGGTTCCTTTGAGATATCTTGTCCCAACTCTGTATGAACCAGAGTACAGGGAGCCTCTGTGTTGCTGATAAATGAAGTACCTGCTTATTGACTTGCTCAGATTTTTCACTAGGAGCAGGCGATGGAACTAAATTTACTTATCAGCTGCTATCCACATGTTTAGTAGTCAAAGATGTTCTCTGATAAGACACGTGAGGAGCCAACCAAGCATACCTGCAAAGATTCCGATACTTTGTGATACCTACACTAACGAGCACCTGTTGATGGTTGTAACTGCATGGGACAATCTACCACAGACCAGTCATTGTTCCTTTTATTATACTGGAATGAAAAAGCTCTCTTGTATATCTACTACCTACATGACAAAATCTATCATGTATTCTTCATCTTTTGAAGTTTGGATTCCTCTATAGGGAAAAAAACACATTACACATGTCCCGTAGCAATTTACTACAGCCCCTATAATGGATTACAAGAAGGCCTTAGTATACTTCTTCCACCTCTCATCAGAAATCACCTTTAGAAGGAGGTTTGCTTTAATAGGGTAAATAATGTCTGGTAGGCATACTCAACATTGACTGCAGCTGTTAAGTGAATCTGACAACAGTGTTTATTTTTTGTAAAGATTGAATGAATGTGTTTAAGAATATTGATTGAATTCACCACATGGAGCCCCATCTGGCAATTCAAGAGAGATGTCAAATATATTCTATGCCTAGTGCTGTGATTCACGCAGAGTAGAGTTGCCTATGTAATCTTGCTTACTCAAACCATAGTATCAAGCAAGGATGTGTCAGTTGATACTTTATAAGAAACATAGTGAAAAAGGTACAAGTTAATTATCATTGTGCAGAAACAATTAGACTAATCCATAAGGTGAAGTATTTCACAGGACAAGTTCTCTGATTTCGTTTCAAGGCATGCTAGGAAGGAGAGATAACTGATGTGAAGAGAGATTTAAGGAATCCAGGCAAGATGGAACCTGCCCAAAATGCAGTTATCTGGTGGTAAATGTGTTCTATTACTATTGCAGTTAGTGTTATTTAGCTCCAGAAATTTGGATGTTCATTTCATTATAAAGTCATTAGTGGGAATCGATAACATAAAAGATAAATTCCATTTCTATTTTAAGCATCTAATGAAGGGAATCAAGTATTGTGGAGCCACAGGAACTGTTACCCCTGTATTTGTATCATCAGGGATACTATCTGGTATCTTTACAACTACATGAATACCTGTATAGAGAACAGATATTGCCCTCATTCTCAGAACGTGTGGCTTAGAAAAGATGGGTCATTGTAGATGCATATGATCATCAAAGTTCGCAGCATCTTCAGGGATGTATTCTCCAAAGAAGATCCAGTGAAATGACTCAGCAATAATGGCACTTGCTGCCAAGCATGCTGATAGGTTTTTATTACAAATAATTTCCCAGAGAAGGTAAATTTCAAAATACAATCTCAATTTTTTAAAGGAAAGTTAAAGGTACGTTCTGAAGACATAGTGTGGAAATCAGACAGTTTCTTATCAGATATGAGGCCATTTATACCTCGTAATATTAGTAAAGATAAGAATTTCAACAAAATCAAGGAAGAAACCTTTCCAAAACTAAAAAAACTAGGCCTATAAAAGTAAAAAAAAAGCTTACAGGACACCAAATATATCAGACTAGAAAAGAACCCTTACCACAAAATAATCAAAACACTAAACATATTCAACAAAGAAAGAATACTAAAAGCTGAAAGAGTAAAAGATCAAATAACATAAAGAGGACAAGCTATTAGAATAACATCTGACTTCACAGTGGAGACACTGAGAGCCAAAAGGGCCTAGATTGAAATACTTCAGACTCTAAGGAACATAGATTCTATCAAGCCTACTATAGCCAACAAAACTGTCAATTATCATACATAGAGAAAATCAAATATTTAATGACAAAGGCATATTCGAACAATACCTATGTACAATTCCTGCCCTACAGAAGGCAATAGAATAAAAACTTCAATAAAAGTAAGTTAACTACAATCAAGGAAACACAGAAAGTAAATTATCTCACAATGTCTTATTCAGTACAATAAACACACACACAAACACAAATACACACACAAACACACACACACCTACACACAGACACACATCAAATATAATTACAAAATAACAAGTCTTGACAATCAATGGACATTGGCAAATCTCAAAATTGATGGTCAGAATTACCTAATTTAAAAAAAAGAGACTACCAGAATGGATTCGAAAACAGAATCCAGCCTTCTACTGCATACAAGAAACACATTTCCATCTCAAAAGTAAATATTGCCTCACAGAAAAGGTTTGGAAAAAAATTACCAAGCAAATGCTGAAAAATAAGCTAGTGTAAAGATTCTAATATCCCACACAGGAGAATTTTAACCAAAATTAATTGGAAGAGATGGGGAAGGATACAACATATTCATTAAATGAAAAACAACCAATATAATATTCCCATTCCATACATCTATATCCCTAACACAAGAGCTCCCACATGTATAAAAAAAATCACTAGACTCCATAAAATTGGAAAATCTTTAAGAAACGGATGCTTTTCTCGGTAAATACTGCACATAAAAATTGAATAAAATCTAATAAACAATTCAAACAAACCTGTAACTCACAAATAAAAACAACAGGACAATAAAAGACTCTTTAATAAAGCCTATGATCAGAGTGTTTTAGCTCTGAATGCTTAATACTCAAATTACTCCTTAAAATAAAAGCAGAAGGCATTCTGCAAACTAATGCTTGAAACATTTAAACTAATATACAAACCACGCAAAGATTCAACAAAGAGAGTTATACACCCATATACATCATTAACAGATTATGTAAATATATTTAATAAATACTCATAAACCATATCCAAGTACACATTAAAAAATTATCCACCTATAAACCATATATTTATCCCAGAAACACAGGAATGATTCAATATATAAAATTAATCAATGTAGCCCACCATATAAACAAACTGAAAAAAAAAAGCTCACAGGGTCACCTCACTAGATTCTATGACACTTTTTGACAAAATCCACTACCTCTTCATGATTAAACTTTTGCAGAGATTGGTGATGCATTCTGAATTTAAACATAATACAGGCAATTTCCATCAAGGACTTTGCCAACATCAAATTAAATGGAGAGAATATCAAAATAATTCTATTAAAATCTGGAACAAGACAAAGTTGTCTCCTCTCTCCATACATATTCAATACTACTATAAAAAGGAACACCTATAGCTGATAAACATCTTCAGTGAGGGGGCTGACTACAGGATTAATTTAAAAAGTCTTTAGCTCCCATATATAAAAATGACAGACAGACACAGAAAGAATTAAGGGAAACAGTACTTTTACAAACCTACAAACAACACCAGTTATATTGTGGTTTCCCTAATTAAGCAATTGGAAGATTTGAATGACAAACACTTTAATTCCTTAAAGATGGAATTGAAGAAGAGCTCAAAAGATGGAAAGATGTTCCTGGTTTGGTAGGATTGACACAGTAAAAATGGGCATTTTATTAGAAGAAATCTACACATTCTATGTAAACTTTAACAAAATACTTAAAGAAAAGCAACTTAAAGAAATGTTCATCATCTATAATGATCTGGGATAGCTCTCTAAGTGCAGTCCATTACAGGGTATCGTAACATGTTTGCATGGGAATACAAGTTGGTTAAGGTGTTCCCTGTCAGGATGGCAGAAGAGCAAAGTATGCTTGGTAGGCTCAGGACCTATGGGTTACAGAATGCAGAGGCTCCACTCTTGTATTTCCCTGAGACACAACTCTCAATTCCGGGCCAATAGGAGGTGCAAAAGCTGCTTCCAACACCAAAGGGAATGCTCTATAATATCTATGATCTATGCCAATCAAAAATACAGCACAGAGTCCTCAAACTAGTTAATAAAGCTCAAGGCCAGTCTGGTCCACATGAGATCCAAAGTTGAAAATAAAAAAACCTTCCTCTTACAGTGTATTCTGTTACAGAATGCAACATCCTTAAAATTATACTGATGCAATAGCAATTCAAAAAAATGTCAACCCACTGCATATACATGACAACTGCATGTTTCAAAAAATTTTGAAGCATTTTCATCTAATATCATTCCTGAGTTTTGATTTGATCTCTGAAAACCTAAATTGCAGTTTATCACAGAAAAATCTTTATTTTCTTTCTTTTTCCTGCATGTTTTCCAACTCACAATGATCAACAACTCTGAGTATACAATCTTGAAACTCAGGAAATGGGGTGTGGATCAAGGACAGGCTTGCATTCATAGGGCCACTGGTTAATTCTCCATTACTGGAAACTAACAATAAACTGTGGAAGTATTATTCTTCTATGATTTCTTACTCTACAAAATGTCTAATAAATATAGGCTTTTTTTGTTCTTTCCCTCAATCTCCAAACCCACAGCTTGGTTGAAAGTGTGTTTCCTACAGTACCCATGATTATTTATTTCTTCAAACTATGGTGAATTCCTTTAAGACAGGTGCCTAATGCCAACTCCCTAGCTCTTAGCTTACGTCTGGTCACCATGAGGAACTAAAGCTCATTGCCAACTATGGGAATGAATGCTCGGATTCTAAAAGTCTATGAGATATTTACATATCACAGTGGAAGCATTTAGGCATCATACACTCCTTTGATGTATCTCTCTGATAAATCAGAAACAACACATAATTTAGGAAATTTTTTGAAGGAGCCAGGTCAAGTCCTATGGGCTAAACACAGATGGAGGAATCTAGCAACATGTGAAGTGTGACTGCTTCCATTAGACCAGGCTTTCTCTGGCAAACTAGTAGCTGAGGTGTTGTTGCCCCCCAATCCCCTTGCCTCTTATGTTGTCTGACATTTGGGTCTTGACAAGTGGCTCCAATCACCAGCATGCATGGCTGTTGAGCCTGGAACAGGATGGGGTGCCTCTGTCTCATTTACCACTCCTGTCCCTGGGGTCCCTACTTGATAATTCAACCTGGAGCATGATGGGTCGCCCATGGATAACCAACCGCTCCTGTCCATGGGGTCCATTGAAAGGGGCCACCTCTGGCATCAGGTGTATTTACCTTTTGGAGCTTCAGGTTAGGTCACTTCCTACACGGTTGGGGATTCTGGGTCCCCAGCCATCACCCCTGTGATCATCATGAAACCCAAATTTTCCAGAGGACCACTGGGGAGCTACTACATTTCCTCATTGTGGAAGTCTGGTTGTGCTAGGCTGGAGAGCTATGGTACTTCAAATCACCAAAGGACAGCTCACTCTAGGACTATCAGAATCCCCACTCCAAGCTGGCTGAGGGGGCCCAACATGGCAGATCAGCAAAGAAGTGGCCCAACTAATACACATTGCTCTATGCAACTCCATCCACTCCTGACTGGCCAAGTAAGGTAAAAAATATATCAACAATCACAGAACACTCTGCAATGCTCCTCACTCTAGGGATATTATATAATGCACAACATTCTGTACTCTACTCCTTAAGAAGCACAACTTTGGTTGTGGACTACCTCCCAAGTGGAGGCAGCCATGAAAATGAGAAAAGAAAGGAAGCAGTTAAGAGAAGAAAAGGTGCAGGGAACATCTCAACTCAGCTAGAACATTTCAGTTAGCTTAGGATATCTCTTTGAAGCTGCAACACTAGGAAAGTTCTCCCCTCAGAGCAGAAGACAGTTGAGCAGAGCAGAGAGAACTTGTTACATTGGAACACTCCAGTTAAGTTGGGGAAGCCTTCCCTGCCTCAAAGCTGTGAGAGCTGTGTGACACCTGACTTCATGAATGATAGGATAAGTTCCTATAGGACACTCCTTCCAAACAGCTGTGAGAGATATGTGGCTCCTGCCTTCCAAAATATAAGGATACCCATGCCTTTGCAGTAGGTTTAACCACCTAAGAACTGTTTGGTCACTGAGCCAATAGATATAAGGCAAAACATACATTCTGGTCTGGTTCCACCAGAGAGCATGAAGCAATCTGAATCCATTCATCCTCAGAAGAGACTCTCAAATTCTCTTCTTCCTTTTTCTGTTGTGGCCTACAAACAAAGAACAGGAATAATTTGACATAGGACTGTCATGTGAGAATGGTTTTGACCATCAGGCTACAGGCAAAAATAGCAACAATCTCAAAAATCACCCACAAGCAGCAGAGAGATTCTTCTTCTCTGTTTCTTTCTCTCTCCGTCTTGCTCTCTTTCTCCTCTCGTTCTTTCCCTTGCTCTCTCCATCTATTATCCTCTCACATATGTGCAGTCATTGTCAGTTCATACTGAGAAGGAAGGCTTCTCCAGAAAACACATGATATGCCAGGTTCACTTGGGAAATAATTTTCACTACCACAGAAATGCACTCCTTCCAATAGCTGACAGTCTATTGAGATCCAACTACATGGGGTTAGACTGTACACATTGGCCCATAGAAAAATACCATTTTTCCTGTCTCATGGAGACATTCCCATCATTGCTTTTCATTTTTCACCTTCCTGTCAAGCATCCTTTAGTCACCTTCTCTGATGCTGCAAAGGGAACTTCCACAATCTGTGCCTGCTCTGAGTTCTCAGCAGTGCCATGGCAGCCACGGCACAGAACTGTTCCTGCCACCTTTAATACTGTTGCCATGTAACTCGTCTCATTAACTGAGCCATAACTGGTCACAGCAGTACATGGGCACATCCAGATATTGTGACAACTTTACCATGTGCTAAGAGGTGGAGCATTAGAGGTGCTCTCCTACGTAAAATACCTGGCATTTACAGACAACTCTGACATGACCATTATAATGGCTTCCCACAGCATCCTTTCTATCACTATCATGGATCTCTGGGACATAGATTTCTCAAAAGTGAACTCAAGAAGTATGAAAAAACCCATGCATGTGCACACAAACACAGTTTTCCTTGGACCCCATATTTTGCCACCTGTTAATTTTTGAGCCTCTCCTAATTAATGACTCTTCTACAATATATAATTGGACAGGGAAGAGCAGGATAATATTGATTTTTGAGGCTTCAACTTGGGTGTTCTCCCTTGGAAAGAGGTAAGGAGAACAAATCAGGAGAATCCACAAATATACTTCCTGCATTGGTGTTGGGAATCACAGCAGGAAGCATGTTAAGGGATGCATGGAGAGTCTAATCCTGCCTTCATGGTACAGTGCCTGCCCAGTCACATTTGGGCACTGCACAGTTCATCCTATATGACTGCTTATAAGTAGAAGTAGCAGTCATATAGGGTATACTGAGCCAAAAGAATGTCATGGGCTACTTGACCTCTGTGTAAAACAAGAGGATGCATATGTCCATGGTGATGCAACTCAGAAAAGTTTTAGGGTTCTAGGGATGTGGCTCTGGAATACTTTCTCCCACATCAGCGATCCTGAACTCCACCCATAGGCAAACTCAAGAGAACACAATTTTCTGATGAAAAAATTTAAAGACCAGAAGAAAAAGATAGAGAGAATAAGAGGTAGACAAAGATGAACAAGCAGGTAATGAGGACTGTAAGGAGCTAGTAAAATGGATAAAACATGGCTGTGTTGCCCTGACAATTTGGGCACACACGTGAAATGATTATTTGTACCATGTGTGGTTCCTAGAAGTGAGCTGTGTGAGCTACTGGTGAGAATCATCCAAAAAGTAGGGAGATTGTGACTGGCCTTGTACACACTGTCATGTGGAATAAGTCTCCCTTCTTCAATGCTGATTCTACCAGATATACACTCACTTGCAAGGTGATCCTCACAAAACTGACAAACTTGGCAGACTTAAGACCTGGAAGACTATGCTTCCAGATTAGAGCAAGCCAAATTCTGTGGCACTGGCTCTGCACTGTGGCAGGACTTAGCATTGTGGGATGAGAATCAAATGGATCCTGTTGTTTTTTCCCCACACCACTCCTGGGCCAACAAGACTGCACTAGACCTGAGTCAGTGCTGTCTAGCAAGGAACAGAGGGGCTGCTTAGTGTGCTCACTATGTCCACTGAAAGACAGGGATATGCTGGTAGAATGTGAAAAAAAATTTCTATTTGGTGACAGTAGTGCACCAAGAATGTAAAGTATCTTGAGCCCCGGGACAACACTGTATGACCTTTACTGAGAAACAAAACTTACAGACTCCAAGTTGGCAGCATTAATTACAGGCTAGGAAAGTTGAGGGCATGCAGGTAGATAAGTGGATTCTTGGCAGCGGAGAAATTATGGCTGGTAATGTGTGGTAGATTTAGGACCAATGGGCCACAGAATAAGGGGTACCTCAATTGCAATTACTTTAGAAATTCCATTCAATGCAGGGCACCCCAGAGGCCAAGAAGATCATGTATAGGTCCTAAGGTATGTTCCAGAAAACGATTCCAAAAATTTCCACAGGAGAAAAAAAACAGACTTGGGTATTGAGTATTCAACACTGCCCTCCTATGGCTCAGCTAGGACATTTTACTTGGGACTCCAGAGAGATCATTCTAATTCTTCTTAATCTGCCCATCTGGGAGATCACTAGAGCTGAGAGAGAAGAATTGGGAATGCTGATTTTTAGTAAACCACCTCACACCCAAACATAAAGGACAATGACGCCTGCAAAGAAAGCTTCAGGTGAAACCTGGGATGTACACAAGCTGTGTGATGGAACTATGGTCACATGGGAAGTTGGGTATATACCTCACCAAAGATCACCACTCATTTCAATAGGACGCTAGACACTGAAGTGCTACACTTCTTGACAGAAGAAGCCATGCAATGAAAAAGGGCAAAGCACAAGGCCGCTTTGTGTAACGGTGACAGCTCTAGTTTTTCAGATCTGATCCCCTGAGGCTGATGGAAGTTGAAAAATTCAGCAAAATCCTCAAATTTGTTCATGTATCCAGGTTGGTGCCTTCAGATACCATTCCATCATGGTGAATTCTGCAACACTTATTCCACAACAGGTCCTATAAGGATCCGGGGACCTAATGTCACATGCAGATTCAGGCTGCCATGCCTCTGTTGTGGGAGGATGGACAGATCCAAAGGAGAAAAATTATGTCTCCTGTCAGCTTGCCTACCAGGCAGTGTGCTTGGATCTCCAACACATCAGTCTCCTAGGCATTGCCAGACAACCATTATGAGCTTTCAGCAGGTATGTCACAACCTCTTTATTCTCCTCATGCCAATATACCACCCAGACTCAAGCAAACCAAGTATCTTTCAGCCTTCCTATTGGACTTAGGGCAATGTTCAAGGCAGCTGTGTGTACCTGGTAGGGCTCCAGCTCGCAGGTCTGAGACATGAGTCTCATGGGAATGGAGAAAGGACACATAAACCTCAAATTTTTCCAATGGATCCAGGTCAGGGCCAAAATGCATCCTCTGCTCTGTGCTTAGGTGGATACTGCCATACTTATGGGGTCTCTGAGGAGTAGATTCTTGTCAGGTATACTCAAAAGGAAGAACTGCACAAACTCACACAGACACACATAGACAGAAACACACATACACAAAAACACTCATACAATCATCTTTGATCCCAGACTCTGCCACCAGTAAATTTTAGAGCTTTCTCTAATTACTCTTCCAACTGATAGAACAGGACAGGGCAGAGCAAGAAAAAGTGTTTTTCCAACCCTTGACAATGAGTGTACTCCCTGGGTAAGAAACAAGGTAAACAAGTCAGGAGAATCCATTATTAGGCCTGCGGCACATGTTTTGGGAATTTCAATGTTGGTGGGGCTTGTTAATGGAGGCACAGGGGTGTCAACCCTGCCTCCATGGTTCAGTACATGCCTGGTCACATTTGGGCAGAACTATTAAGGCTTTAACACCTGATAAGATTTCATAAGATTGAGTTTGGCTACTTATTCTTCCTCTACACAAAATCAGGATGAATATGACCATGGCAGTCAGTCCAGAAACTCCTTTGGTTTCTAGGGATATGGCTCTGGAGTAGAAACCTCTTTCAACAGGCCTGTGTCTCTGTACTCCACCTGCATTCAAGCTCAAAAATGACCCATCTTCTGAAAGAAAAAGGAAAAAAGAACATGAAAAGAAGTACAATAAATGAGTCAGAGGCAACAGGAGTAAGATTAAGAGAGTCAGGAGAGAATGTGGATTTTAGGGAAGGAATTAAATGGATAATACTTATTTGACCACAATATAGAATATGTATTAAACATTCTGTGGAAGCCCTGAACTGCACAATCAAGGCTGATGCCTAAGTCTGAAGGGATGCCACACACTCAGTCCCAGTTTCTGGGCACCATAAGACCCAGAAATACCCAAACCCCAGATGTGGTTTCAACTTAGGTATCTGCAACTCAAACCACCAAATGCCAGAGATTATAATTTTTTTCCACTCCTGAAGAGAGTTAGGATTTCCTCAGGCCTACCTCCTGGACTTAGGACACCAAAGCTTCCTGAACAGCAGGAGCCCACTCAGAGAGGTATTTCCCATTTCTTCATAGTACAAATTCCAGATAGTCCAATAACAAATCAGGCCAGCCATAAGAATCAGTGACTGGTGACACAAGGACCAGATAATTGTTGTTGTCGCTAAAACTGGTGTCTAAGGAGGTCATACTGTATGGTCTGAACAAGTGATAATGAGGCAAAAGGATGCAATCTTCCTTAACTCAGAAGACATTTTGAGGTAACAGTGCCTTGCATCAAATGCCCTGACAGCATCCACATATTAGCTGTACCTGTGTCAAGCCATCAGTAACACTGGGGCAAAGAATTGGGGGTGGGAGCAGGATTGAACTAAATAAATTTCTGCGTCTGCATAGTAACATTTCAAGCTGCTATGTTAGTCTGTTGGGGCAGACACAAGTTCAGTGTTAGGCTGTTGGTGGACCCTCTATCATTTACAAAAAATAAACACATCTCTTTCTTTAAAATAGTCAATAGCCAGCTGTGCAATTTTACCCTTCACAAAGGGAATTTTAAAAGTAAATAAAGAGTGCCTGATTTAGCAGCACAAATATTAAAACTGGAATGATGAAGAAATGATGAGCATGTCCCCTGTGCAAGACTGGCATGCAAAATCATTAAGTGCTCCACATTTTTTTAAAAGAAATGTAAAGACCACTCAATTCAAACTTATAAAATATGCCAACATATTCCTCAAAGGCATTGTGTAAGATAAATTTCTCTGTTTGCTATTTTCAAATAGCTGTATGTTCCATTCCTTCAAGAAATAATGGCTATGATTTATGGAGTACTCTCCACAGTTTTGTAAAGCTGGTGGGTAATACTATCTTGTTGTGGAAAACTGAAGCTTCCTGGCCTTGTTGAGATGCTACTTTAAGCTCAGCACTCAGGAGGCAGAAGCAGTTGGATCTTGAGAGTTTAAGGCCACCTTTATCTACATATTTATTTTCAAACAACTAGGGTAAAAAGAGAAACAGTTTCATAAATAAATAAATAAATAAATAAGCAAAGAATTGAGAAGTATAGAGAGAGATAAATAAATTATAAATTAAATAATACAATATTTTAAAAAATTTAAAAGAATATAAAGAAAACTGAGACTGAGAGAGTTTTCTCGGCTTAAAGCTGTAAAATTTACTGACAGTATTAATATATTTTTTCAGTGATAAGCTCTCTATGCCATTCAGGATGATCATGAACTTCTAGCACGAAATGAGCTTTCTGTCTCAGCCCTGTAAGAAGTTGTGTCTGTATTTGCCTGACAGCATGAGGCTCTCAGATATGTGTGCAGTATGATCATATACCATACACATATTCCCATACCTTAGTTAATTTATTCCAACCTCAGTTGTGTCTAGAAGTACCTTATATTATTATAAGCTATATAATCATTCCTATATCTGTTTTTCTGTTTGTTTATGGGGTATGATATGGTTTTTTTTTTTGTTTTTGAGAAACATTCATTCGTTTCCAATAAAGAACTAATATCCAATATTCATAAAGAATGCAAGAAACTAGATGTCAACAAAACAAATAACACAACTAAAAATGGGGTGTAGATGTAAACAAACAATTCATAAAACAGAAATCTCAAACAGCTGAGACACATTTTATTTTCCACATCCTTATCCATCTGGGATGACTCTCTAGGTACAGTTACATACTGGGGACACCAGAAAGGTTATGTGGGCTTGAACATGGGGGAGAGGATTCTTGGTGGTGGTTGGGGCACACGGAGGGACAGAGGCAGGGGTAGGGATGGTAGATGAACTCAGTCAAGTAGAATTCAATATGATATCTGGAGAGTTCCAAGTCAAAATGTACTGATGTGCCACATAAGGGCAATGACCAGTCCCTGATCCCCAGATTCTTTTTTGTTTATTTCTTATGATGCTGCTCTGTGGTATAGATTGTCATGAATATTCTAGAGCATTCCTTAGGACATGGCCAACAACATCTGTGCCTCCCAGCTGCCCTGAAATGAATGTACTGTCTCAGGGCAGTGCAATTGAGAAGACCCCTTGTTCTGTGACCCACAGGAATATGTAGTCTCTCTGATTCTCCCCTAACAATGCCTTCTGTTGTGATCCAACACCTATGCAGGAAGCATACATGTGGATTCTCCTGATTCTCCCAAGTGTCAATTTTAGAGCCTCATCTATTTAATTATTATTCCTCAGTATATCACCAAACAGGGTTGAACAGGAATAAGGTGCTTTTTAACAATTAATCCTGGATGTTTTTCTTTGGTAATACGCAAAGTGACCAAATCAGGAGAATTCACAAGTATGCTTTCTTCATGGGTGTGGGGAATGACCACAGGAGGCATTATAAAGGAAAGAACAGGGAGCCTTACCTGCTTCCAGTTCAGTGCCTGCCTGGCCACTTTTGGGCACTCTTCAGTATACCGTATATGACTTGTCTTACTAAGATTCATCCTGAGACACAAGAATAACATGGGCTACTTTCCCTCTGTGTATCCAAAATGAGGATGCATATCTCCATGTCAGTATAATCCGTTGATGGGTTACAGTGAAATAGCTCTGGAGCAGAAATATTTTCTCTCAAGTCAGGGTGCCTGAACTGCACCTGCAGCCAAGGTCAAAGAGATCTCAATTTCTGACAAAACATTAATGAAATGTAGACAAAGAAGAAAAAGTCAGAGAGAACAGGAGACAGAAAATGATGAGCAAGGAGGGAAGGAGGATAGTAGGGACGGAGTAACATGGCTAAAACACATATGACCGTAAAGGCTATGTTGCCCTGGCAAACTGTACACAGACTTGAAGTGATGATATTCACCTTATGTCGTTCCTGGTTGTGAGGTTTGTGGGCTACTTGTAAGCATCATTGAAAAGCTAGTGTGATTGTGGGTAGCCTAATGAACAATAGCATGTGTGATAAGTTCTGCTTTTTCAACCCAGATTCAACCTGCATCAACAGATGCAGAATCCCTTGCAAAGAAATACTCACAATCCTGATGTGGCAGCCTGAAGACATGGGAAGCTATGCTTCCTGTCTTCTCTTATAAGGATTGCAACAATGAATAGAAATCTAATGGCCTCAGAGGTATCCACAGCAGGGTGAGTTTTACACTGTGTACCAGCTCTCACAAGTTAAAGTTATTTCTCAGACTAGTTCTTGGGTGATGAAATGAGTGTTTTTCATTGCTATAGCATCTTTGCAAATTATAGTATTTGATATTATTTAGGAGTCGGGATTCACTGTGTAAGTACCACCCATAAAGTCTCATTGTTTTGTATTTCACACTTTAAATGAGAGCCAAGACCGCAGCTGAGGCTACTTCTTCATATACAATTCAGGTTTTTGTTTTTTCATGCTTGGAGGTTTTAGCTCTACATTTGGGACAGTATAAATGATTTTATTCCTAAGGCTTCTGCTCCCTCATTCACCTATCTATGGATTTCTGTTCATCTTTCCTAATGTGTGATATATTAGGATTGACATTGGACAATTTTACTAGACAGTGTGTCTCTAATTCTTAGAAATGAGACACTATTCAATCTTTATCCTAAGATCATCTTACTTACAGAAGAGGGGAAAGGCATCACTTTCCAGATGGTGACCAGTCCAGTACAGTACAGTACAGTTTCCTGAGGCATGTGGAATTCTAGAATTATTGACCTCATAGAAAGAAAAAAAAATTTTAACAGGAGTACAAACCAGTAGTCATATAGCCGTCCAATTTTAGTGCTTGGAAAGTGAGTAACTTGCCTGGTCTTCCTTACAGACTTCCTAGCAGAAAAACAGAGTTATCCCAAATTTGAACAGCTACTCTCACTGTCCCAACTTGCATTCTCTGGTCTCCATAGGCACACATAACTCTTTACATGGGACACTACATGTCCTTATAGGGGACTCTATCTATGAAATTGGTCACATATACTCCTCACACTCAAAGTTTGCTGCCACTTTTATTTTTGAGATTATATTATAATATTATTCCCCTTCTCTTTGTTACCTCAAAAACTTTTCAAATAAACTTCTTCTTCTATCAACACAGATAAAGGATTACATGAATGACTGCCTAAAACTGAGCAGGAAAATCCTAACAATACATAACTGAAATGAAACAGAAGGAAGCTTCAATCCTAAATCTAGATCTACAGAAAGTAAGAAATAGTAAGGGTTGAAGAAATAGTTTTCCACAGGCAAGAGAAATAAGAGTTATCCAATATCATTTTTGACAATATAGTACAATTACAGTACACCCCTTTTTCTGATCATGCAAAAACACCTGTGTTCACTTCTTGCTCATTCATTTTCTCTTCATATTTAATCATAGACCAAATATGACCAAATATGTGTCAGAAAGTAAGAAAATGTTTAGCATCAATACAGAAAGTTATATGCCTTTCCTCATGGTGAAAGTGTGGAGAAGCAGATATCTCAATGCAGGTATACAATGGAGCTAAAACCAGTGAATGAGGAAATATTTTTGTGTGAATATTACACTGCCTGTGTGACTTACCAGGGAATCATGCCTCTAATTATAGCTGATTCATTTTTAATATGGATTAACTTTATTGTGCCTTGGTCAGAATTCCAGGGGAAATGAACTGATCAAAGATGCAAAAGCCTTCTAGTCATTTTTTCCATGTCATGCTTCCCTGTTTAGCAAGCTACTTCCTGATTGCAGGTGGGAGAATGGGTAGCATGGTGCTGTGTATAAAAGTGTAAAAACCCTGAGGTTCAGAAATCATTTGAAAAGTATTGGGGGCATGCATTCTGGGTTTTCCACATGAGAAGGTTGGAAGCATCAAGAATTTCAGTAGCCATGATAAAATGTCTTATATTTTTGGTAGATAAACAAGAATATATCTTTTAATTCTCCTCATTAATATTTAAAAAGCAACAAATTTTGAACAATGATTGAACAATATTCAGTCACAACTCTGTATAGGTGTACAGAATGACACAGGGGATATTGCGAGGATCACAGAAAAGAGGCATGTTCCCTTGTAAACTGTCGGTGTCTATTTGTATGACTAAACATATTAGAACGTTAGTTGTTGATCATATGGATAGCAGTGAATCAGTCAATTAAATTACTTAGCCTGCTCCAGGTGAGAATGCAGAGCAAGATAACATTCAGCAATCTTTTGACAACCACAAGTGGGTTCCACAGATTATGGTTGGAACAAAAGGATGTCTCCTACATAGAAGAGAAAGTGGTCTTTTGCTCTGAATATCAACAACTATCACAATAGTGAGGATTAGACTCTAAAGTCTCAGTAGTTAGGGGTTTTATATATGAAATGTACTCCCCACATGGTAATTACAATATCCAAGGAATCCAATTATAAATGTGTCCTTCTTAAATATTGCAAGGTACAAGGGTGCATTAGATCTTGTGAGCCTGGATGTCATTTTATATATCATATGTGAGTGTGAGTGTGTATACATGTGACTATGTAAATGTATCTATGTCTTTGCTGGAAATAGAATTCAAACACCTAGTTTTTCTACAGATTTGCACCATGTTCATGTGGTTCAAATCCTACAAATAAGACAGAATGTGTTGATATTGTTTTCATTTGAATTGAAAGAGGGTGAGTAAGGCAGAAGCATAAGATTGGTGTTGGTGTCCAGTATTGAGGAGTGAGAAAAGGAGAATCCGAATTATAGATAAGTGCCTAAATATCTATTCATATGACAACACAATTCTTTCAGTTAAATGTGTGCATTAATATATACATACTAGGTAAATATGTGGCAGTAAATGTCAAAGAAGCTACCACACCTAGACAGTCATGTGTACTTTGGAAAATGTTACTAAGTAAAAATTGATGGGTCATAAATGGGTATGGTCTCTGTGGCTTACTGTCCTGTATTTGATGGTGATAGAGTATGAGATCATAATTGCCTAGCAACACAATGACATGCTCTGGGTCAAATCTCATGGTCACAAGAGGCATGGAGCTTTCGAGATGTAGTATTTCTTTTGCTCTTTTTACATTCCTAAGATAAATATTATAGGTGAAAAGCAACAGGATATTCCTGGGGAAATACTTGATAAATCATAATTGTGTTGGTGAAGCACACACTGCTTTCTTTTTTATTTCTTTTCATTCCTTGAGATGAGGGCGGTCTGTTTCTTCCAAAACATGGCAATGGTCGATCATATCCTTGGGGATTTATGGTCTTTTGACTCCGTTAACCAATGCCATCTCCTGAGGCATGCCAAACTCTAGAAATCTTGTCCTTTCTGGAATAAAATCACAGTTCCTAGTTTCCTTTGTGGTTTTTTTATCAGGGAAGCAAAAAAAGAATCACACAGGAGTGCATATAGGGCCTTGGAATGGCTGGACTTGCCTGGGGTACTGTCTTGTTTTCCTAACAGAAAACTGATTGATGCAAATTTGACACAGCCACCATCACTTTTTCAAGCTCCTTTCTCTGGTCTCTTCACTCTCTGAAAGTACATTTTTGGAATATACACCACAAAATACATAATCCAACATTTCCAATTATCATTCCTTTATTTCATTCATACATTCTTATTTCATTTTTATTTCCTATATCCATGCTTCCTTAATGGTTTCCCAATATCATCAATATTTCACTCACTCTTATGTTTATATCTTCCTCATCTTACATTTGCTTTCATCCATTCTTTATTTCCTTTTTTTTTTCGTTATTTGCATTTTTAAATGTTTTCTATTAGAAGAGTTTTAATTTTACATCTCATTCACTTACCAGTCAGACATTGTTTTTGAAAGGGAAACTCATGTATATTACTACCAAAAGGTGTTAGGAGCACCATACTTCGATTTGCAAAGTAGACATTATGCACAGCTAAAAGATGCGAATTATCCAAAAAGTAGAATGTTGTGTTATTTTTCATGGTGAAAATTACAGAACAGAGACCTCCATGCAGGGATAGCAAGGAGATTCAAAACCAATGAAAAAGGAAAATTTTCTTTTTTGCGTCATACCTAGGAAATAGGATACCTCAAATAGTTGACTCAATTTTAATCTGATGTTACTTAACTCAATCTTAGTCATGTTTCTCAGGAAGAATGCCAGGAGGTAGGTCAAGAAATCCCTTGAAACATCACTTTTTGGATCACGTGTTCCTCTTTGACAAG